>CM060979.1:198470259-199773384 GCA_030765065.1 Deroplatys truncata | reverse complement strand
TACCCTTTATTTGGAAATGTTTTGTTATTTTTGTTATCAAAAAATGGCTCCCCAACGTTTAAGACATTTGCATGACAAATGAAATGTGCTTGTATATCTTGAATTATCTGGAATAGCTTGTGAAGTCCTCTTCATTCAGAACGCTTCCGTACAACTGGTAAACCGTAAGAGATATGCAAAATCTCATTACACAAAACATATAGATCTCGTTAAAGTTTACAATTTATATCCAATAAAAATTATGGCATTAACTCTTTCTGAGATATTCTTTGTTATTGGTTTGAATCTTGAAGAAGATAGATGTTACTGTTGTTGGAGTTTTACTGTTGTTGCTAGCCACACGCTTGGGAAGCCAACTTGAAGAAGTTATTGTTTTGGAGTTTATTTATTTAATCAGCTCCATGTATGAGCATCAATTTTGAAGAAGATTGTTTTCACCACGCTTTGGGCGTTAATTTGAAGTGGATTATTTGTTACGTAATATGCTACTACGTATGAGAAGCTGATTTTTGAAGATGTATTTTTGTTGTTACGCTCCAAGTTTTTAAAATATTATATTAACTTTGTTATTAAACTGCTTCTATAGGTAGTATTTATGTTTATATTGCCTCGGCTGCTTCAGTGTTGTTTTAGAGTCACGTATCTCTTAATCAGGGCGTGGTACGACAAGAATGTAGGCTTACACAGATTTTAAGCTTAATTTAACTTCTTTTTATTAATCCTTGGCACAAATTAAATAGCACTACACTGATATTAAGAGCTGTGAGATTCTTTAATTTAAAACTTGTACTTTGTTATCACGTATACTTAATTTTCGTTACACACGAATACGTAATATTTCTTTAGAGAACACATCTTCCATCCGGTCACTACTAAGGTCTACCAGCAACTAAACATATTTCAACCGTCCAAAACCCGTAAGCTTCTGTATTTCAAGTCTCTGATTGGCTAATCCTAGTCCAATAGAATACCTGCAGTTAATTAAAGCTTTTTCTGGCTGTTGATTGGCTACTTTAAAAACTGTCACAAAATTTACATTATCGTTGCTCTAATCATGACTAGTAGTATTCAAACTCTCAAACTCATTATTGCCTCAAAGTTACCTCATTGTTACCTCATTGTTAGCAACTTTAAACTTATTATTCTCACAGCTCTTACATTATTAAATTATATAATGCATTCACATAACATTATTAAACATGTTTATAATAATATAAGCATATGCAATGACTGTTACATACATTTTTTTTACAAATTATTACATACATCTTGCTTCAAGGCGGGTTGTTATTGAAATTATATTTTATATAATTCAAGTGTTAAAAATACTACCTCAATATCCAAATACTGAAACATTTTACAAGGGGTAAGTTGCTGTTTTTTTATTGGTAATGGAAACCATACAATTTAAAACTATCACATAGCGATCCGCTTTTTAAACATCTGCGTATAGGAAAGGTAGACTCAGACGACTGAAAAATTCAACGGCAGAGCCGGGATTTGAACCACGGATATTCTGGTCCCCGTCCGGTTGCCCTAACCAGTGAGCTACCATGCCAATTTGCTGGTACGACATTAAATTCCCCAACTGATTAACCTTTTTCCCCATAAACCAAATTTAGTGCCATACTGGCAAGTTGCCAAGGTAGCTCAGTGGTTAGAGCAACCGGACGGAGACCGGCAGATCCGTGGTTCAAATCCCGGCTATATCATTGAATTTTTCAGTCATCTGATTCTACGTTTCCAACCTTGCCCAACACACGGCTTGTGTGAAAGAACAATTAGTTTCATCTGAGCTTGGCCTAGTTATCCTTCTTATAACTACAACGAAATATGTAAACTTGTAATGAAAGTTTGTAAGGATTAACAAAAAGCAGATACAAGAATACGTTTTTGTAAGTACAGTTTGTAGAACAGTGAATGGAGAAAGTCATATGAATACAACCATCACATATTTTATTCCCTCTATTCGCAACAATCTTCCAAAGTCTGGAATTATTGTATACTCTGTAAGTATCTTTTAGTGGTGAAAAATATTTAACACAACGGTCGAGTACGTAATTGTTACGTATTCAGAGTAAATGAAATTTCAAATATTGGTTTCGTTTTATAACACAAAACTGCATACATTTCGCATAATGCAGCAACCTCTGACATCAAAATTAAACGAAATAGGACCGAAGCTGATGAATATTAAGATTATATATCTTCAGACCTCAAATTTAAACATTTCTGAAATGACACATAATCTGTAACTGTTGTGAAAAATAATCCCGTCAGTTGCTAATATAAATATCAGTTGTATAATTTATGATGTTTCACTGGCCACAATTTTACTTTTTATATGAATTTGATTGCAACATACAGAGGAAAAGCAGGAAACTTTCCTACATAAGCGTTATTAAAACGTTTTGGTGTCCAGAAATTCACTGCACACATCCTCAGTCTACATAATTGGATTGAAATTTACTCACATATTTTAATGCTAAATTCTACACACATCTGCAGTACTGAAAGTGTAAATTAAAGAAATAAGTGTCGTATAAATCGTTACAAAGAGGATCCGATTGCATTTTGTTTCCCTGTGTCTTCTGTTTTCTTAGTTGATAATCTTTACTTTTTCTAGCATCTTCTTAAAGCAGGTAGAGGAAGTAATGGATATCATCATAGACTTATCAAGATATCACCCAGAATTCGATATTGAGATTTCACAGGAAATATCTACAGAAGAGTTTAAATCAAACCTCTTTGCTCCAAACTACCTATAAAATGGAGAAATATCTTTAGCAGTTTCGATTAAAATATAAGTGTATTCTTTTTATTTAGGAATTGTCTACCACACAGTAGTTTTCCTACAACCCATGCATAATTTTATGTCTTCTAAATCGGTATCCTGTGCATCTTTAACTGTTAGTCATCTAGACCCCATGTTTCGTCCATTCATTGTTCTCTTGATCTTCCCCGTCATCTGTTTGCTTCAAGTTATCCTTCTAGCACCGTTCTTACTATTCTAACGTTTCCCATTTGTTTCACATGGCCGAACCATTTTAATCTTCCCACTTTCATCTTAATATTTCTAATACGTTCTTTTCTACATCCATCATTTCCCGAATTTTCGTAATCCCTTCTAGAGATTCGAGAAACCCTCCGCCCAAAATCCATCTCTGTTGTTAATGATTTGCTTTCTTGTTAGCTATTAATGTTCCACGTTTCTGTTCCATAGAATAATATACTTTGTATTGTTGAATTACACATGAGATTTTTAGTTCTACTTAAACTGTTTCTGCTCTATAATATCGAATTCAACATTCTAATTGTTTTTCTTACTTTGTTTATTCTTTTTTCTGTTCATAATTCACTAGTTCCACCTGCTGATATGATTGGTCTCAAGTACTTAAATTTATTGACCATTCTAATTTCCTCATTAATAACTTCTAATTTTTCATTCGCGTTCATAGTTGATGATAATAGATATTCTGTTTTGGTCAAATTAATATTAAGTCCGCACATTCTATATTCTTCAGTTAATTTTCTCATCATGTATGAAGCATCCTCAATATATTGTATTATTATTATTATTATTATTATTATTATTATTATTACTTGGTCTTCTGCTAAAAGTAATTGATTTATTCATTGGAATTCCGATCGTATTATATTTTTTTGACCATTGGAGTGAACAAGCATTTATAAATCTCGTATCTGAAAGACTGCTGTGTTAGGTAACATCCTTGTAAAGGTCCCTCAGTGGCATAAACTTCCTTGGATGCGTAATTTCCCAATTTACTTTGCACTTATTTCCGAAATATAATATTTCTATCACATCACATTTTCACTTATGGGACATTGTCGTAATGCCTACCACAGTAACTTTTTGAGAAGACTATCGTGTCAGGCCAAGCTAGATCCAGTTATGGAAAGCTAGGCTCTACCTTCACATACCAGAGGGTGAAAGAGGAGAAGCACCTCTTTAAAAAGCCAGGTTCATTTGGTCCCGAAAATAGCATTCTGCAAGGCCCCTGTCAGGGTACAGCTGTTGCTGCCTTGCATTTCCAGGCTGCCTCGTCAAAGGCTAGAAGAAACAAACCTGGTTCTCCAGTTTGGGGGTTACAACGACGATCTACTTTCAATTATTACAGAAAAAACATACATTGCTAAACGACTCAAAATAAATAATAATATGTGTATTTGCATAACTAATAAACTACATGTATATCTTTAATTGTCCGCAAATATCCCATGAGGTTCTTTTCATTTGAAGGAATTTTGTAATCTGCCAAACCATAAGAGATACATATAAACTTATCGCACAAAAGATGTAGAGTTTATTAAAATACACAGTTTTTGTGGTATTAAGTATATCGAGTTATCAGTTGCTTTTAGTTTGAATTTTCCAATACTTTATCATACATTTCTAAATTACTAATTCATCATTTTTATCTCGAGATGTCGCACAAAGGGTATGAAATTTCAAAGCTAGCATTTAGCGACCCACTTTTTAAACAACTGAACATCGCTGCAGCCTGCATCCTCACCGTACCTACAACGAATCGTATAATGAAACTATTTCTGGAAAATATTATTTCTATTAACATGCAATATTTGGATAAAGGAGATTTTCTAAGTATGGCTTTTAGAAGAGAGATAAGCCACTCATTTTAGTGACCATGATCAAAAAGGCCAGCTAAAGCGTGGATATCCCGTGCATATTGCTTGGAATGATATAACTGCGGCTTATGTCTTAATTTTAAATGCAATTTCTATGGTAACAACAACTATTTTGTAACCCTTAGTATTCTCAAGAAAACTCAAAACCACCATTGCAACCATATTCCTTTATGACTCCGGTATGCTCATACTTAAGTATCAGGAATTGTACATAAATATCCCTTGTGGTCTTTTGGATACTTCGGGATTTATATCAGAAGCTGTGTTTAATGGCCTATGTCCGTCGGGAAGTAAAGTGCTTCTCAATGGTGAAAGTGTTACTAAAATCAATTGAGTCGACACCGAGATTACTCTAAAATAAAACAAAAACACACACAAACCTACCACACACAACCAGGCATACATACACACATTTTCCCTTAATAATATTAGTATATCTTGTTTACACAAAAAAAGCTAATTCTTCAACAGAGGCTTAGTCAGAAGAAAGAAAGAAAGAAAGGGGGAGTAATATGAAGTGGGTTTAATGTTGATTTATTAGCCCCACGTTTGGGAGCCAATTATGCGGCGGTTTTTATGTTTATTTATTTATTGTTTGTTAAGTTTGTTAGCTCCACGTTGTGGTAGCCAATTTGTGGCGGTATTAGTGTTTGTTTGAAAGAATGCTACTGTTTATTTGCGCACGTATAAAAGATAATTTGTCGCGGTCACTTCGTGTTATCTTTTACTGAGCGCCTGTTATTTTGTTTAATTTTTGGGTTCACTGTCCTCCGGCTAGCTATGATCGTTTTGGTCGAGCACTTATCTTATACAGGTGTGTAAACAGAAAGGAGTCTTTTATCCAAAGATAACACTGATGAAGTATTTGTTTTACTCTTTTATTGTCGTAACACATTATGCACTTTCACATATTAATCTTGACACTCGCCAAACTGAAACTGTTATAATAACTTATTTACTGCACATTATTAATTTGAGTACTTTAACTTTTTGTGTAATTAAGTTTACGACACTTGAGATTTTTCATAACTATGCTACGCGTAACCTGCGAATCGATAAACTGTGCGATGTATTCAGCGACGTGTAATGCACAAATGTTTCCGATGGACTGGAGCCGACGTGTAATGTACAAATGTTTCCGATGGACTGGAGCCGACGTGTAATGTACAAATGTTTCCGATGGACTGAAGCCGACGTGTAATGTACAAATGTTTCCGATGGACTGAACGAATTTGACTCTGACCTAGCCCTTTTTATACTCCTACACCCCAGTATGCCTAAAGATTATAACTGAGCTGCTATTGGTTAATAAAACGCGCCAACATTAGCGTCTATTTTTATATCCAATGAAAATTACGAAAACATATGCTCTAGGGAAAATGTTCCAGCAAATTCTAAGAAATACGCGCCAATATTACGTCATTTGCTCGTCTCTAATAATGATAAACAGCTCACCCTCTCGCTACATTATTGCACGCTATTATTGTCAGTTTCAGTAAGGCCGTATAAACCCACTTCTCAACAATGCTTACAATCATCAAACATCTCAAATCAATGTCACACAACAATGCATATTCACACTATAATCACTCTTGACATTTACATAATTTTGATACAAATTACTGCATCAAGGAGTAGAACTAGGGCTAGAACTAACTGAGGAGGGGGACTTAGCACATCGACCTACAAAGTCCCAGACGGGTGCCCCCGGGAGCGAGGGTTAAGCTGAGAGGAGACAGAGCGCCTGGAACCTGGAGACACGACAGCCAAAGAGCAGGGTCCCTACCTTTTACAGATTAAAACTCCCCGGATGGCAGCTGGGGAAAACCGGCTCCCCTCACCCTGCAGGCTTGCACATCCCACTGGGGGGCCCGGAATCAGAGACCGTCCCCTTCCGGGGGACGAATGTTTACTTAGAGCATCTTTTTCCCTTCCATGCAACGCCGAGACTCCCGCCGACACTTTCAACCCTGAAATAGACCAAGCAGATGAAAGATGAAGTGAAATAAGAATGGAGGTGAAATACAAGGACAGGAAATTCGGGGATGTAATCTTCCCAACATTCGCCTAGGGACCCGGGGAAACCCCAAAAACACATGAGCCAGGAAGATAGGCGGCGGGAATCGAACCCACGAACTTCCGATGGTGGCCACAGACGCTACTGCCTGAGCCATCCCGCTCAGTAAGAAAGAAAGAAAACAATGTTGAGCCAGAAAATCTTACTTTCTCATGATTTCCCTCCATTTCTAGGTAAATATCGCATTGAACATTCGCGCAAAAGTTCTTCTTGCAGAACAGAAGAAATTATTAGAGATAATAACAGACGATAGATCGTCTGTCCAGCACCACAATGACTACATTCCACAAAACTCTATAGCAACAAAAATAGATTGTTCAGGAAGGCGACTGCCTATTTAACAGCAAGTACTATTTTTCACAAAAGTAAATGGTTAACTTCAGTGAGACCGCGCGAAGCGTCACCCAATTCTCAGGCGTTCTTGCATAGATGGCATAGAAGAAATTTGTCATCTGCTTCCCTTGCTGTGCAGAGTTGTACGATAATGGCGGACATCGGTTTACCTCGCAGTTTTGAAAAGCAAGATTTCAGCAACCATTGTAAACTAACGGGCATTTATTGCAACTTCAACTTCAGTACACCTATAGAAACTATGTTGTTATTGTGTTTCGATTAAGTAGTGGACCGAAGTAAAAACGATTCCAGTGTTGGGTGCTTTGCTTACAAAGGTAAGCTTAATCAGTAACTCGCTGCACCACTGCTTAGGATAGCTGAACTCGTTAAAAGCGTGTTACTGCTAATCAACAGAGTTAGCGAAACGTCGATCGATTCACGTGTAACAAGTTTGCTTTTCTTTTCTCTTTTTTATAGGGAACATCTTTATTTATATAAGCTGTACCAAATATAAAATTATACAAATTAATGGAATCTCTTTTTGGTAAAGCTCCTCTTGCATATAGATTTTTGCTATTCATACCAATAGTTCAAAGTTTTGACATTTTAATAAATTCGAGCGCAGCCTCTTAGAAAAAAGTAGTGGAGCATTTCGCATATAAAGAACAGCTTAGTATTGGGAAATTTAATGAAACCTTTCGTGTAAGTCCCTGAGAAGCTCTGGACTTAATTAGTAAGTTTGGTGTTCATCCGAAATTTCTGTGTTGAGCAGATAGATTGAAGCAGACATTCACACGAGCGCGCGCACACACATACACACTCTTTAAAAGTGTTTTTTTGAGGGGGGGGGGAGTGCAAGGATTTTAAAACCCGTTGGAATACCGCAACCGAATTTTGGGTGGAATACAATGCTTCCACTGTGAGATTCCTGATTATCAGCTTTTATGGAAATAGCTGGTTTACCCAATAAGAGAATAGTATACTGCGAGACAAGTGCGGTAGGTGCATTTTTGCAGAACGAAGTAGTTTGAAAATACGAGACAAAGACAAATATTTTCACTTCCGAGTTTCTGCAAAGCACTTAATGAATGTATACTGCATACTATTGTTTCGACGATAGTGAATAATAGAAATATTTCACGCGAAAATAAAATTAATTACTGTTGTTGTCCTAAACCAGTATCAAGGTCCAGTGTGCTAGCCTCTGCGTATTGGAGATCGCTTAGTCACTCCTGAAGATGAGATAACTGCTTGCGCCGAAAGAGTTAAATTTAAATTCCGCATGATTCAAATTATAAGTAAATAAATAAAGAAAAGTAAAACGGTAAGATTTATGCCACAAAATTTAAGTATCAAATATAAATATATTGCATATGTGCAACAATAAATATACATATCAATATTTCGAGGATAACATACATTTTATTAACGCTTGCGGCAAAAATATAAAACTTACGGGGTGCAGGAATTTCAACCTTCCATGTAAGATAGTATGAGCGGAAAGAGGATAAAAGGCACCAACGTCGAAAAATATGTTTTGACTGTACTTAAAATTTCACTCACAGCGAACAGAAATACTACAGTGCATTTTCTGGAGGAAAGGCGACTGCAGCTAGACGTCATACCTTAGTTTAGCACGTATTGATGTCCTAAGGAGAGTGACTGTTGATTTAGTTTGCTTGAAAGGTATGATAGCTGTTTTAGAAATCTAGCGTATTTATAAATGGATGAGTAGTTAGAATGCTCGCCTCTCACGAAGGGGTTCAATCCCGGGGACCCGCATGTAAGATTTGTGACGAACAAAGCGGAGCCAGGACAGGGTTTCTCCGGGTTCTCCGGCTTCCCCGGCCATGTTCCATTCCACAGGTGCTCCATCATCACCTTTCCTATCATTAATCTTTCATCTACATCTTCATCCACTTCCTCGCTCTCATCCCGGGCTTGTGGCTGATCAACAACCCTGGTGACTCATTCTCTATTCCATAGGCCCTCTGCCCCGTCAGGCGTCTGCCCCGGACGTTGTCATCCGTCCTGGGGAGTGCGGGTCCTCAGTTCGGGTGGGCGTTACAGAGGGAGCACTCAGGCCCAATTGGGCTGTTTCCATCATGCAGTTAGCGTTTTATAATACTTGGAGGATCATATCGAACGGCCATGTCACGGCTACTGTAGGTCTGCTTACAATATCCTTACACTCTAAAGATATGCGGTGGCTAAAACCATTCCTGGGAATGACAGGAACTTAAGGCGAGGTCATATGTCTCTGAAACCCAGTTTTTCAACGGAAATACATAAAATATGACAAATTATAGCCACATATTTTTAGCATATTTAAACATGTACTGAAATTGTGTACAGATAAAACAGGTTATATTTAAGTACCCTTAAATCAAAGAAAAAGAACTCGTTATTATCACCAATAGTATAGGAGATATTTAACGTGGTAATTTTATGTGCCTCACTCTGTATAGAGGCTATAACATGAGTGGTTATTAATATTGTAACAAATGAGAACACCAGTTGCTTCTAAACACACTTTATTTGTCAGTTAGGTGCTCAGCGCAGCGCAAAATTTACATTCGAGGCAATTTTGACCCTCGAAACAGAACACAACTGTTCCGTCGAATCGAATCACAATTGAACTGCTAGTCACAACTAACAACTGAACTGCAGAGCCACACCTCTCAACTGAACTGCAATCGGCAATGTCCACCTTTAACTGTCCAAGTGCTCGACTTTTTGATTGCACTTAACTTCGTAAATTCTTAACTAACTTTCGGGGAAAGTTACAAAGCGGCACATTCTCGAAGGGGAGGTTACTAGAACCTGCCCAAAAGAGCCTTCTGGAGCAGTAATTACTCAAACTGTAGGGAAGTGGCATGTTCTGTTCGTACTACTGCTATGGATGGAACGGCCATTGGACCCACATCCCGGGGCCATTGGCCTCCCGGGCGGCCCGGAAATGAGCTCACCGAAGGCCTGCCGTAACTGAGTGTTCTCTGTCACAATAGTACGTATTTTATACGTAATTTGGTATAACAATTCGATTCATATAAGATGATTAAAATTATTACTAGAGCTTTTAATCAATTAAGAAACAAAACTGAGTTTTTCCGTATCAATACCCCTTTATTACACCCCACCAACACGCATTTCAACAGTGAAGTAAAAACTTATTTGTGAGTCATCATGTGTAAACTCCTCATTCCTATTTTGCTTGTGGAAGAGTAAATTTTTATTGCATTTAAGCATTTTTCGTTATTTATTACCAACGATAACTTGACTGCAGTGAATTCCTTAATTTCTGTGTTGTACTCACAAAGCTAAAAATTTGTTTTCAATTACTGTCTCTTTGATTTGTTTGTCAGCTGAAGGAAGAAAAATGGGCTCCAGATTTTGGACCAGCACGCTTCGATACCCGTTGGGGCGCTACTATGGTAGGGGTCAGGAAATTTCTTATAGCCTATAACATAAACCTCATCGCCACCAAGGAACAAGCTCATAGGTGAGTTTTCTCTTATTATTTGTTTGTAACAATTAGTTTTATATAAGAAGGGCGCAGAAGCTTGAATGGAAAAATCTTTAAAAGTACAACTGTAACACCTGTGTTTTTACATATTATACTTTAAAAGTACCGTTTCAAAATACAGTGCTTTCCTTTCACACTGCGTCATCACACGGCGGTTGGCGCGCCGGTCGCTACAGTTGGAACTCCCACCGAAACAGTTATAATATCCGCGCAACCGCCTCACGTTCTCATATTTACAATTAGTATTACAATGATAATACGCACACATTATCATAAAAAGGTTGGAAATGTCTTTCTCTCTTGGCTCTAAGCGGCTGTTGTCAGTATATTTAAAGGCAGGATATATATTTAAGGAGAGTGAGAGCGAGAGAAGGAGGCCAACTATTAATCTCGAAATTGTCTTTCCATGTTGAGTATTGTAGCCATGAACTCACTAATAGCATTTTAGGAGAATTGATACCGTAATTATAGACGGGCAGATAGTTATCCAAGTATTATATCACATTGAATTTCTCATTCAATTTAAACTGATGTTATCCTTTAACAATATGCCCTCGCATACTCTGAGAGAAAGATCTCAGAGGTTACCAGTGGAGCAGCTGGCTCATAAGACAACAGAACGAGCTACGAGATCACAGCAGCAGAAGCAGGTAAAGTAAACGGCTTCAAAAGCGACGATCACCGTTACTGCTTCAAGGTGAAACAACGAAATCATGAGAAAGCGACTCCCTAGAGCTACAGACTTCTTTGTTGAAATAACATTGAATAGTGATGTGCCAAACGACTCGAAACTCACTATGAAGCACTTCATACCAGCAATAAATAAATATATTGAAGAACATAACTAAAAACTTGCACAAGGGAGCCGTGAGGTTTGACCAAGATCTGTGGATCACTAGCCGCGTTTTCTTGCAGGAGATGCAGCACATAAAACACAAGCACATAAAATGTGAGCATAGTGATGCAGTGGAACGAAGCACTTTCTTTCAGCAGAAAACAGGAATTTCATTGTAAAGTGGTGTACTAATAACAGCTTCTACATCAAATACATTTATTTCAAGTAAACTATTATACGTATAGTTTAAAATTGTATAATTTAAATACATAGTTAAATGGAATCAAATTTTACTCGTGGGATTAACTAGGAATATGAGTTGGGTGCAGCAGCTCAAAAAATGCAAATTCCTTTCTGGTACCGTGTTTCAAATGTTAATGCAGTTATCAAAAATATGGGAATTGTAACTAAATATGTCCAATACAATTTGCATTTTTCCGCCGTCCATTCTTAATTCATTACACTGAAACAATAACAATTATAATGTTGAGGGTTTGGCTACTCCAGGGGGCGCTTACACTAGGGGGGGGGCAGTAGACTCAGGCGATAGGACGAATCGGTATTCGGATAGGTAGGGCGGCACTTGTGAGGGTGAGGTACTAGGGGTAGTATTGAATAAAAGGCCTGGGATTGAATTAAAGCTAAGTTGTATTGGCACATAACGGTACATAATTGCAGCTGGTGGCCGGTCGTTGTTTGACCTGGCGGCCTTGTAGGCAAGAACCTAATGGTAGAGCATCTTACCTGAGTTTCAGTGTCTTGAAGTATGCGCAATGGAAATGTTAACTAAATTACGGTGGGGGTGCCAGGCACCCCTTTTGGCTCGAAGATTCGTCGTCGAATATCCCCTCTCGACGAGAATGAAAGTAAAGGTGCCCGCCGCGACCTAAATCCACAGCTCTTAAATATTATTTTATCTGCTGACCATGCGGTCTTGCGTTGTACATTATGGTGTACAAGGTTTCAACATTTTCTGGCATATTGGTAATACTAATGCAATCCCTCAATACTTTGTTCGAACCTTGTTACCTTATCTTCCTACAATGCTGCGATGGTGTGACAATTTGGTACAGGAATGTACTTTCTACCTTTTCTCGTTGTCTCCAATATTTGCTGTTGATTCTGCTGCCAACTGCTTCAGTGGTAGAGCTATGAGTACTTTTCCTCAGGGTATGCCTGGATTTCTTGCGAACGGCACTAGTTTAAATTGACTGAGAAATTTATTGTGAACGAATATTTGAGTTATTGAAGTGAATTGGCGAACGTTCTAGATGAAGAAATAGACTAGTAATGAATCGTAGCGCTCGCATTTTGTATCAACTGAATTATTATACTTGCTGACTTCTGCAGCATCAAAGTTACGGTTGGAAATAACTGTTTCCGCAATAAATGAAACTAGAAGCGTAATCTGTCGTGAGTCGCTAAAATGTTTACCGGCAAGATTCCTCGCAATAACCGCTACTCACACAAATGCTCACTAGGGGTTAAGATATGCCACGAGCGAGTACCGCTGACGGTACCAGAGAAAGTAATGTATGCACGAAGGTGTGCGCAAGTAGCTCTCTGAATTATATGCCCCTATATTACTTAAACAAGGCCTATATTAGGATTACTCTCACCAAAATTATTCTACGCCCAGTCCAATACTTAAAGTCCTCTTCATGCATGTCTCTTAACTGTTACCAGTGGACATGGCCAAACTCTCGGAAATACCTTTCACTTATTTTTTTCAGAATTTTGGCCTACGTGACTGGTAAGCGTACTGAACATACAACCTAACTGAATTCGTAGAGTCTTTATGCTCTTCCGTTCGCTACTTCGGATGTCGATAATTACATTGGTTAACATGACTTCCTAATTACCTTTATCTTTACGGACAAACATGTCAACTCAAACTTGTTACATTATACACTGATTTAATATACGGAAATTATTTATGGCGTTTATTTCACTATCTTACGGTTATTTCTTTATTTAATTAATAACATAGTAATCAGCGAATTATCAGAAGGTTAATGATTCGGTGAAATTGGCAAATATCTACCAATACCTAATCATATATTATATTGTATATGTCGAAGAGTTCCATAAAAATGCACAAAATGTAATGCTTAAACAGTAGGCTACAAAATCCCATGTTAGCTCAAACAGTAAAACTGCGCCCTTTAAAAGGAATAAAAGCTCTCGCTATGGAGAGTTTACCCGGGACATCGATAGTGGTGCATGTAGGGTATGTATGTACATGGAGAGTACGTAAAAGTCATCCAGAATTTACATCTCGACAAATGTGGGCTACTCTAGTGAAAGCTAAATCAATGCGTGCTGAGTAATGTATAGGTAAAAATAATCCTGTTAGGATTTGAATTCTTAAGCATAGGCCTAAAAGAGAACCAAAGCTTCAGCATGGTGAAACATAAGAGGATGTACTTCCAGACTAATGTACCGCCAAAAAAAATTATCGGGAAAGTAGGGAAACATAAAAATAGGCTTCTGTGTATATTACAAAATCCTACAGAGAGGATTGAGAAAGAGAGAAAACATTATAAGCATGAATTTCTTATCAGCACATTGTCTTCACTCCGTTATTTTCCCGATCGTAAGAAGATTTAGTTAGACTCCCCTAATACATAGCAGCAGTTACATTATGCTGTAGGAAATTAAATGAAAGTAATATTCCTCTCCCAGGGTATATAATATTTTTGTTAACTTCGCAAATAGTGACATTACAGCACGCGATTTTAAAACTTAAGGAAGTCGTCCATTAATTTTATACCCCGACCTTTATGAACTTCTGCGAAATTTGGTGCTTCAGGTAATGCAGAAGACAATAAAACATCCCATAGAACTAGAATCGCAAACGGAACTACACACGATCTATATTCCTGAACATGAACCTTCCATTCTATGGCCTATATTCTATTCAACGGGGTGAAATTCGACAATCTATCAGGGCAAAGCATAGACCCATTAAATCCTACGAATTTCCCGGAAATAAGTAATCAATATTATCTACAACTATTAGCACGACGAGTGGTTGTTCCAACAAAATGAAAGCGGTGGTTCATCGCCAATGTGACAAGCATTTTTCACCAAAGTCTTAATGGTGTCAGGTTTCTCAGTAAGAAACCCTATTTGCATCCCTGCGTACCCAAGGAAATAGCACTCGATTATATGATCTCAGTGAATCCCGCACCGAATCTGTTGTGATTCTAATGTAATACTATACCAATTGATATTTTGACAAAGTTTAACAAATGCCAAAACTAAATTTTTTCAAGAGGAGGTTCTTTGTGTATTTATAAAGAAATAAAATCTGAAGGAATTTGAAATTTATACAGGGTGGACCATTTAAGTTGGGACTGTGCCATATCTCCAAAATTAGGCGTTGTAGAAAGAAATGTCCTGCATAAAAGTTGTTTGATATTATGGGGGAAAGTAAATATCATTAGTCGTGTTTTGTTAGGAGGACGTTATGATAGTCATTGTGGGTCAATTTATTTTTTTAAAATGGGAACTTACATTTTTTATGTTGCATTATCATTAGAAAATGGCTTATAAAAGCTGTTTATTTTGTGATGAGGAATAAGGAAACAAAATAAAAAATGTTGGTTCCCAATTACGAAACGCAACTTGACCCTCAAATGACCATCCATGGATGATCCTACCATTCATTGCGTTTTACGTACACAGCCATTCAGAATTTTGTTGTTATTTAAGTTGGTGTAAGAATAATTGCAAAATACGTTATACACATGCTGTTTAGCTTTTATGAGGAGTGAGTCACAAATTCCGAGATTTTTTTAAAGCTCAACATCTCCATATTTACCACAATTTTAATAAGTTCCTTTTTGTGTACGTATTCATTTGTGTCATACGCAGGTATATTTTTAAGTACTCTAATGTTACATATTAAACGTTGAAAATAAGTGAATTTTATAATAACATAATGGAGTGTCTTTAAATTTTTGTTAAAAGCGCCAATAAAAAAGCCTTGGTTTCTTCTAATATAGAGGTTCTTCATTGTGCTCTTGTCTTGTTTCATCAGCATATTTCCCATTTTCCTGCAAGACTTTTTCATAAAACACATTTCCCTCTTCTGTAGTGTCGTGCAAATAAGAAAATAGTTTTCTGACATCTCCTCCTTTTTGTGCTCACGTGATTTGAAGATCTAAACTCCTGTGCTCTGTTCATTTCTTTTGCACTTGAAATCCCCTTTCTTAATATTTCAACCTCGATAGGAGAGGCAAAGTAATGTGGCGTAAGGGTGGGGACGACGTCATCGGCGCCCTAATTAGTCGTCATGCAAAGGATGGGGGAACGTAGCGCAGGACGGCCTCACGAGGGTTTACAGGTGCGGTAGCTGGAAGGGTGACATCATAAGACATGTAACTTCTGTTCCCAATCTTTCTAATCTTTCTTTTACCTAGTTTAACCTAAAGTACATTTCCAAAAGAAAGAAAGAATTAGACAAGTAGTGGATTTACTTGTGCGGCGAAGAACGTCCAGCAGTCCATCGTCGTCGGCCGACGTCGCGGGTTCAAACCCGGCGAGGGCAATTGAAATCCTGAGGATGCTTCCTTCGGAAGGGAAGTAAAGTCCGTGGTCCCGTGTAGTAGATTTACGGCACGAAAAAGAATCCCAAGCCTGATAAAGAGGCCTCTGCACAAAATTACGGTCCTTCACGCCCAATATAGAATGGGACGTTAAGGACTACAGCAGTTAAAAAGCATCCATAGATAAAACTCAATTTAATTTTTTCTTGTCGTCGGTCTAGCGCCTACGTCGCGATTGTAAGTTAAAACTAAAATGAATTTAAGATCCTGACCGCAAAGGTTCCTGCTAGGTACATGGTTGGTTAAGAGAGCGCCGTCTAAAACCCGTATGTTTAAATACCCGACCAAAATGCTGATTAGTGCCTAGCTCTTAACTGACGTAAGCGTAAGTCAACAAACATTACGCAACTTACCTACGTGTGGACATGAAGTGGTCTTTTCCCCCAAAGCGTGTCATTTAATCTCTACTTACTTCAATATTCTTGAAACGACTGGCAAGAAATCTAAAGGCGATTTGCTGTAGTTACTTAAACCAAGTTTGTCCTGTATGTTTCAAACTGTATAAAATCACATTTTTGAAAATGTGTTAAAATAAAATTATAACCGTCACAGTATGTGTTCTAACTACACATTTACATCTAAAATGTCCCTGTGTTTTCCGGTATATCAGCACCCTGGCTTCTGTGATTTTAAATGGAAGGTTGCTTTTCAGTATCTGTTTAGTTGTCGCATTTAAGTCAACAGATTTCCCATCCTTATCTCAATCGTTTACAAACCATACTTTCTGACATTATAACAGTCTGCAGGTAAGGGCATCATGTAAGATTTTATTAGGTATTGTTCTATGCTGTCAAATATTCTATCTGGGTCATATAGCTGTGATCCCTAATAGGAAAATTGTGTAGAACTTGGCAAATACTTCAGAATTTTCAACAAATTGTCATCACTGTTGAGTTCTTATCTTTAAGGAAACATGAATCTGAGAACAGTCTTAGCGAATTGTTTTTAACACCCTTCAGCCCGAGGTTTTGTTCGCTCATCATAAGTATCCTTCAGTGCTGAAGCTATTTGATTAATTCCACGTGCAGCATCGATTTTACGCCACGTGTAGAGTACTGCATCTTTGGCTTTTTTTTCAGAGAGTTATAAAATCGTACAGTTATACAGCCATACCTGATGAGAGTAAAGTATCTCTCCTATTGACGGCTTTGGAAGGGGCTGACTCTGTTGGCGGTCAAAACAAATAGTAATGTCGCTATTACCGTTATTTAAAGTTTTGAAACATTTCTTTGTAGGTGGTATGTGACATTGTAATCTGTTGTGATTTTATTTTTTTCTTCAACGTCTATTGTGGTACGTAGCTGAATCAGAAGTCGTGAACAGGCTGAACATATATCTGCGTCTGGGATATCAAATCCCAGACAAATTATAGAACACACACTTTTACTTAGACAGGGAACAATAAACCTTGCCTATCAGGAGAATGTGGAAGGTATGATCTAATTATTTCATTTCGTGAGTGATGTGATGCATGACACTTATATTTAAGTGTATCCCGTTTTACAGAATAAGCTTGTACCTCATCTCTTTCAAGCAGACGACGAGGGCGTCATTCACGATTCTCCTTGGGCACATTTCTTCTAGCTTAAAGCGCTTATCTATTCGTCTTAGTCTGTCTCCCGAGACTCAAGTTGCCTTGCAGAATGTTGCTGCACATGCCAAATAAATCTTTACTTTCCTCACCTCTAATGCGGCATGAGATTGACACTTTTCTATTATATTTACGGGCATCTTCACTTACTCTGCGACTATCTGATCGCTCACATTCATGTGTTTGAGAAAAAACGTGTCTTGTGTGTTTTGGTCTCATATCTGTGTAAGGAATCTCGAAAACCTGAAACAGATTGACCAAAACATGCTCAATGGTCGTTAGTGGGATAAAAGAAGAATAAATAAATAAATATACTAATAAATAATAGTATTAATAATAAATATAAAGTAAAGTGTTAGAACATGTTGGAAGTTTTAACTATCTGAGCTGTAATATAACATACAAAACAAATAACGAAGAAAAAAACAATAAAGTGAACAATAGCAAACACTTTGAAAAGAAGAACTCGAAGAGATACAAATTACATAAGGGAAGAGTTAAGTATATTTTGCTAAATGACAAAACATTAAAAAATAAAGAAAAATGGAAAAATAATGTACAAAGAATAAATAATACCCGCGTTCGTTTACAAACATATATGTACCAGGTTATAGAAATATAGGAAGACCGTTGAAGTGATGAGAGAAACATGAGGCCGGAACGGAGACATCTCCTAAACCGTGAAGTGTTGATGTGATGATTAATATATACATAATTTTAACAACCAAGGCTGTAATTTATTTGCTATTGTATGTGCTTACAAATCAAGTCAATCAAACGCAATAATGCTGCTTCAAACGGTCTGACTACTGCTGCATTGTTCATTCACAAGCAGTGTTGATTTCTTCTTTATTGCTATAAGTTTTATACCTTTTACTTTTACTTCTACCTTTATTCTTCCTTCTCTGTGGCCTTTCTTGAGCATTTTCTGTAAGCTCGAGATGTTCTGAACCCATTTTAACTAAGAAAACTCGACACTGTAACCTTCGTATGCCTAAGTACAGACTTATATGATCAGAAGCTAGAAGTAAGTAAGTTAAGGGAATATGCTTTCCATTATTGATAGGTTTACTTAACTCATTATTGCCAGAAGAAAATGTGTGTGCTCATGTTCATTTTGTCAAAACTTAAACGAAGGATATGTTCAGTTTTGTCAAAATCTCATATACTCAGCCTTAAAAGTAAAAGGTTTATGTTAACTTTTATCAAATTCTCTTTCTACCATCATACAGATCTCGTTTAAAAAATACCTAAAACCGTTAACACACCATTTGCACTTAAATTGGAGATGTTGAGTTTTGTCAAAACGCTCTTGTGTCCTCGCGCTTAATTTTTCACACCCAATATTTTAATTGATCTAGTTGTTCATATTAGTGTTTTTTGACTGCTCCGTTATTGAGAAAAATGCTCTCGTTGCGACCGACCTTCACCAAGAAGAGAGTGCCACTGACGATGTCTACTGCAGGACGAGAAAACTCCAGCAGCCACGGTATCTCAGCTCGTGTAGCGGGAAACGGTGCTGTGCGCTATTTGTAGCGCGAAATCGTCGATCCTTGGGTTGTTGTTGCCTGTTGCGGTGTTCTTCTTCCTCGGCTATTGGTGCTCGTCGATTGTTGCGTATTCCATTCCTAACTATATCTAATTATTAATTCTCGGGTTAAAGTGGGTGAGGCAAGCTTAAGAAATACACTTAAATTTTCCCTTAATAAATGAAGTTTATTCACAATTGAAATAATTATGGGCGGCTAGCTTTTCCCATTATTATAATCCCACCACTTTAAATTAGTCAGGAGCCTAGCTATCTGCACACGCACTCCCACCCCATTGCACACACGTGCATCTGTAGCACCTCGTGTCGACGACAATTCTAGATGAGAGAGAGAGAGAGAGTGGGTTCTTAGGTCTTGTCTCCCCTTATATACAGGAGCCTAGTGACGCTCACCTCTGCGTTTAAAAATGTAACGACGTTCCCTATTGTACAATTCCCTATTACTGTACAATTCTTATATGTATGGTTCCCCTTTCATATGTACAATTCCTATATATGTATAATATATCCCCTTTCACCCGGAAGATACTCCAAGCTATAATTTTGAACCCGAGCGCGAAAGCTTGTGAATACTTATAATGTAGGGATGATCAGGAAATTATATGCTACATAATATGGAATTCAAACATCAAAACGAGGTTTGAAGCAATATGTAAACGCTGAAACGCTAACAATGTACCTACTGGCATGATAGTACTTTCATCGGCTATCAGCTGAGAATATTTGTTATGGTCGGTACTGGAACTAGACGCTTTTCTGTCGGAACGACAATTAAATGAAATTGAGTTTTATTTATGGGAGCTCTTTAACTACTATGGTCCTTAGCGTCCCATTCTATATTGGGCGTGAACGACCGGAAATTTTGCTCAGAGGGCTTTTATGAGGCTTGAGGTTCTTTTACGTGCCGTAAATCTACGACACGGGACCACCGGCTTTACTTCCCTTCCGAAGTAAGCCATGCTAAGGATTTTTACACCCGAAAAAAATCCATCGCCGTCCGCCGGGTTCGAACCCGCGACCTGGGGAACTAGAGGTTAGCACCGTACCACTAGTCCACGAAGGACGATGATACATTGTGTAGCAGTATAGAAAAAGTGACACATATGTCTCGATTAGCATATATCTCTCCTATGGTGATGATCTGCACAATTTAAATGCGGGAAATAGCTCGGTACGGACTTGCAGTGTGTGTGAATGCCCCCAGGACAGGATTCCACTCCGACTGTTGCACTGTGTAGCCAAGAAAATTTCCATACCATACGCCTAATGTACTCCATATGTGAAAATTTTACTTTTAAAGATTTTATTACGGAGTATGGACAAGGTACAGCAGCAATCATACTACCGTTGCGTGTTTTGACATTGGTTTCCCACTCTACTTTATACCAACAGACTTCCGTACAGCAAAACTTGACAATTATAGCGAAGAATTCTTCCTAGAAATAAGAGCACACAATTCCTTAGAAAGCATTTTAATATCCAAAAATAAGATCTTTAATGCACAGTTGGCAAATGAACAAATTTTAAACACAGCTGGTTAATGAGAGGACTGACTGACATGGGCATAGTTCAGGATCCGCTTCTTGGATGAATGAAGTGTGGAAACCTAAAAGCTAAGACGGGTCTTAAGTTTCATGTAAAAGAATTTGCAATAAAGAATGCTTGGCTTAAGATAACCCTTTAACAGTCTTTTACTTTATTCAAAGTCAATACTTGCTCTTAAGGTCACCTAAAACAATCATTAGAAGTGAGCCCTGACATCCGATCGGTCTGTACTGCATGTAGAATAAATGCAGAAGCATCAGATGCTTCGTAGGGATATTATGAACCTGCACCAACCGGCAACTTGATATTCTATACGTTGCAAAATTGACGAGAATTGTCCACAGCATTCTGAAAACAAGAACGAGACGTTCAGATTTTCTACTGCCGAGTATGCTCATTATCTTCAAAAGCAAAATAAGAGGTGGTGTTGTGGTTAACATGCTAGCCTCTAGTTCCCGAGGTCGTGGGTTCAAACCCGGCGGAGGGCGATGGTTTTTTCGGGCGTAAAATCCTTAGCATGTCTTCCTTCGGAGGGGAAGTAAAGATAGTCCCGTGTCGTAGATTTACGGTATGTAAAAGAACCTCAAACCTGATAAAGAGGCCTCTGAGAAAAATTACCGGTCTTTCACGCCCAATATAGATTGGGACTCTAAGAACCACAGCAGTTGAAGAGCGTCCGCAAATAAAACTCAATTTCCTGTGAACAAACGGAACAATCCTCGTCTAAAACTAGATACAACAGATACTAAACATCTAATACATGTTACAACCGGAAGTTTGTGCTAGTCTCGAGAATCAATACCCAACATAGAATAATGTGGAGCTAATCATGACGCATAATAAAGGAGCTTTCTCGGATTCTGTCATTTAAAGTTAAGAATACAATTTTTAAGCCTTTTTTAAAAATTGCTTCCGCCTCTACCATCAGTAAACGTATCTTCCATATAAATCCAACTAAGACAATTCTTGTCCAAAAAATTACATAGAATTGTTGACACTATAAGTCATGCCAATTATCTTAGTACCCAGAAAAACTCTCGACAAACTCTGGCATGATAGCCTGTTTTGTAAAATTACAATGTATACCTCAAACACTTGTTACAACGTATTTGTCTTAATTCTTAAACTGCATCTGTTCTGCAATTGTGAATATATAGGTACAGACAGAATCACGTGTAACTAAATCTGATGTCCTCAAGGAGGTGTACCCAGACCTTTAATATAATATTAACATATTAAATCTCCGCATTATGCTGACGACATCGCAATTCTGTGTAAAAATATCCGTGAATCAAAGGCAAACCTTTCCATAAAGTCCTCTATATGTGGTGCAAACGTGTAGAAATACAATTAATTATTAAAATAAAATAGTTCATCACGCTTACATACAAATAACTAACCATTACATAATTTTAAAACATTCTATATTCCGATGAGTACATCCATATGAGTAACTTAATTCAGAAAAATCGGATACTGAATTCCTCTACTGAAATGCTTCTTCAGCGCAAGAATCTAATACTCATACTCGACATGTGTAACAATGTGTAGTCTGAGAATCTGCTTCACCATCCCAGATGTGAAGATTATAAGTTCTACAGAATAGATTCTTCCGAATAATAATGCAGTGCGTTTGGCGCATAGTGTGACGTAGGTAATACCAGGTTATCTATAGCACTCCAAAATTGCTATAAAACTGTATAGTTCATTTTCACAGCTTCTCAGTAATTCATTTGTATAAATAGGTACTTACAAATCATACCGAGCAAGATGACTCAGGCGGCAATGTCTGTGGTCCGCATTCGGGAGGTCCCGGGATCACTCCCCAGCGACCGTCCACTCTGGCCCAAGGGGTTTTTCGTGTTCCCCGGGTCGGCGGGTGAATACTGGAGCGGTTAATCTTCTACCTCGACTCTCCTCCTTTATATTTCCTGTACCCATATCTTCCTTGTCATCTGTTTCAGGGTTGTATGGACAGGCGACGGTGTACGGTGGGTTGCGGCTGAACGGTGTCTTACGCTCGTCGGTAAAGGCTTCTTCTCTGGCATCGCTGTGGGGACCTCACAGATAGGTCTATCGTCCTCGTGGGCTCCGTCTCGGGGATGCTTGGATGTTGGTGGCTTGTGGGCAGGAAACGGGCCGGATGGGTTCTATCTGGAAACGTTAGGGATCCGTTCATGCCTGCGCCCGTCGGTATCCGGATCTGGTGGCCCTTCGGGTTTCTCCCCTCCTGCTTCCTTCCCAGGGGTCAAGTTGGAAGCAAAAAGGACCGTTACGGCCTACTTGCGGTGTTCTGTCTCGGTTCCGGGTTCCCTCAGTGATATGTACGTTTATCTTTTTAGCTAATTATGTCAATAGAAGATTCAAGAGAAAAAAAATCACCTTTAAACCTAAGGTCATAATATCCGCAGCCTAGTGTGATTACCAGTGGATAAATGCATAATGGCGATTTTCATAAAACTTGTATTTAGTAGCTGTGCATAATTATACTGTACTAAGTACAGAAAAGTTACTTTAAATTAAAATCAAATTCTGACATTGAATTTACTTAGGAATTTCACAAAAACAAGGTAAGAATATGATTACAATTGAAACCCTAAAGACAATCACAGGCACAACTTGAGAGTAAAAGAGAACAGTTCGAAAGGCCAAGAATGAATGTCAAAAGGTCGACCACATCAAACACTTCCATTAACACCAGGCGGGGTTATAAGGGTACACAAAGTAGCTTAACCAACCCCAAACTCCTAGGCAAAATGATAACTTTAGAAAACTAACTCTGTAGATGTGTGGACATTGCGAGGATTGGCGCAGTTGTAATGCATTTATTATTTAATTTGCAAACATGCTTCATTGTGACTTGCTAAGCAAGATGTAATTGCTAGGCGTTTCTCTGATGTGTTACAAGTACATAGTTTAAGCGCCCACATCAACACTTATGGTTCAACAGACGGAGGTAAGAGCTTCCTGCAACCGAAATGTACAGAAAATCCTTTGCTTTGTCCTGCTGTCACTGATTAGCTGGACGGACCTTGTTCTGAAGCAATGAGATGAATCAGTCATGGGACAACAAGCATCGCTTCGCTCACACATGTTCAGGAAGACAGAGTGTAGTGTAATTACAGCACACCAAACAATTTGCAATAATTACGGAACACATTATTTATTCATTACGCTTGTGGGCGGTAACAAAGAGCAGGTTGAATGTTGAAGAGAAGCTTGGACTGTCAGCATACATTACAAAACTGATCTGTTCGGTACGTAAAGGAAATAAGTTTTATAAAACTGAATACTCTATAAATAGCACATCACAAGAATGTAAGCGGACCTAACTTTCTCCAGTAATGGAGTTAGTGAATGTTGTAGTTCGTTCATGTGACGCATTTCATTGTATTAACACAATATTTAAACTATGCAACTGAAGATTGTGCAAGGTTATGTTTACGATGAAACAGTTAATTGAGAAGATACGGAGAAAATTATGGAATATAAGAGAGAACGGGGGCTTCCCCATCGACATAATAAGAATCGTATTATTATAAGTCTCATAGAGGAAAAATAATTTAAACAAATACCGTATTGATAGAAATAATTTACATAGATAAGAGTGAACCAAGGTTGTACGCTGTTACAGGAATTTCTTTACTACTACTACTACTACTACTACTACTACTACTGTTGCTGCTACGACTACTATTACTACTAATAATAATAATGATAATAATAGTTATACTACTAAAATGACTCATTGAAACGATAAAAAAATATTTAATCGTTGGTCTATCTCCAAGCATTTACCTAAAATCGAGTGATTTATAATGCAATATTTCACAACACTGCACTCGTGAAGCCACGTGCAGACTGCGCGGTGAACTCTCGCAGTAGAGCTGCAATTAAAGAACTTACGAAGCAGTTTTAGCTTTAACAGAAAGGTTACAAAAGCATGTTTGTGTTAAGAGCTCCTATGAACAAAATCGCTGCCGCAACTGAATGTGCGAGGAATGGGATTTGGTACCCACAGGATTAACTCACTAAGCAAGGTGGAGACATTAAGCTGCACACTTCATGCTACACATCTGACACACTAAAAGGGACGCATTATATACATAATGCCAATCCTTTTTAAGCCCTTTTTAGAGTTAGGTAATCAATGAGGTCATTAAATTTATTTTATAATTATATAACCAATATGTTTTGGATTGGGAGGGTAATTCAGGAAGTAATGACCGTTTGGCTGTAATGTATTCAGAATAAACATTTTATTACAAAAATGTCACTTACAAAATTGAAGTTTACTATTTCTCCACATAATCACCTCCGTTATTTACGCTTTTGTGATATCTGTCCCGTGTTTTAATCGGCTGCCGCCAGTCTATGAATGTGTAACTCATCTAGGGTTACACGTCTGTCTTGCACAGTTTTATTGCTCACTTGACTCTTCAAAGCATCTGTGATGAGCGACGGACGTCATTCGTCATTCGTCATTGCTGAACATTTTACATTACATTCTCAAATTTCTTTCGTTCACTACTGTATCACCATTCCTTTAGTTGATGGTTAATTTCTGGAGTTTCAGCTTCCGAGCATTCAAATTTCCATTACCTCTCACCTCACAGTTAGCGGAACATTTGTATCATACAATACATTTTGAACAATCACAGAATGCACCATAATAACTTATTTCTACTGGTACTCACACAACACTGAGAAAAAGGTCGAAGAAACTATTCGACCTTGGATATTAGCACGGCAGTGATCTGCGCAGCAGGAATGCGCAAATGGTCGTTTCTTCCTGGATTACCTTCGCAAAATATTCCCTGAATGATATTTCTTTATGTCAGGTTTCGCTTTGACCTCTTTTATTAGACGATTACTTTAACATATCTCGTTCACTCTGTTCTTATTTTCAGTTCCACGTTGCACATACTGAGTTCTGTATTAAAACTAGTGTTTTTAAATCAATAATATAGGTGTTTTCATTGGCTTCTAATGCTCTTCGAGAAACGGGTTTAAAACCTGAATATGGAAAGTATGTATGTACATCAGTAAGTTTAAAATATGTGCTAAGCTCAGACCTGAATAACATCTTTATTTGTATAAATACATCACGAGCGCGATGACTAAGTCGCAGCATCTGAGGCAGGCAATTGGAATGCTTGGGGTTCAAATCCTCAGAAGACGGTATACTCACCAAAGCTCCTTTGGTGTTTTCTGATCCTAAGGTGGAGGGATTTCTTCAAAATCTTCATGCCGCATTCCTTGGAAGGTCCCGAGAGTAAATACCAAGTTTCGTATTAAACAGACATTTCGCTTTTGAGTAACGCTTTTCACAGACACACACACGGATACAAAAACAGACGGATGGACAGGCAGACACACACGGACGTTTTTTTAAAATGTCATTTTTTAGGTTCAGGGGTCTCAAAACATGTATTTCCAATGAAATCCTGTCATCGAATTTGTTAGTGGAATACAATACTTTCTCTACTTACTGTGAGTACTTAGTAGGAAAAGTAAAACGCTTCTGAGAAAACGATATCAAAGTTCAGGCATCACTATCATCAACATTTTTGGCAACAAATAATGAAAATGTCGTTGTTTTAACAGTTTTGTTTAAGTTTCAGCCATGATTCCTCTAAACAAACTGAACAGTTTAGAATTTCGCGGTTCGTGGAAAAATGTTATGAACGAAAAGTTTCTGACGAGTCTACCTTGAGGAAAAATTACATCGGTCTTCTTCTTGAGCGGTAGGTCCTTGGATTAAAAATTACACTAAAAATTATCACAAAACAGATCAAAATTTATTAGGCTGTGTAGTGTAATTAAAGGCCTTATAGAGGCTATAAATTTCATTATTTAACATATTTATATGTATACTTTTTATATTCTAGGTGCTCCAGAAAATCAGAAACTATATTGCTGATTCATGTAGAAGGTTATTTGCCAATTTGATAAACAGTTTAATTCATATTCTGTAAGTGGCAGCCTGTTTGCGGTGCTGCCCTGTGACTTTCCGTGAATTAGATAGCACATTTTTGTAGTACAAAATGATTTTAAGTGACAGAAGGAAAGGTTTCCGACCAGATCACGAACATTTGGTTATTTATTGCAATACAAATTATTGAAAAATGATCGTTGAAAGACTGAGTAATATTTATGTTATATTATTTACTGTAAGAGATCATAATTAGTGTTTTCAATAACCAATGGAAAACTAAATCTCAATACACTTATTATTTTATAAAACCAAGGAGATTATATAAGATAAGATTAAATTGTGTAGCTCATTATGCTATTAAAACATTTTTCGTGCATATTTTTCCACTTTCAAATTTTTCTACTGCATAAACACATGGATATATGCATGACTTTGGCGACTATAAATCCCTCCTCTGATCATCAATGGACTGATACAAGTTTAGCATATTCGGATTTTACTTAATGTGCTTATATGAATTATTTCTCCAAATAATGCGAATGCTCTTGATATATCGATGTCGTTCTTAGCTGTGATCTCGCTTATGTAATTAAGTTCTTATTGCTGATAATATTAACCCGCAACTAATTGAGGTTAATTACTTGCTCTGTACTCTTATTCTTTACTGCTTGTTTACATCTAACAGGTTCTTTGGATACTGTGAACGTTTTCATCGTTGATATTTCTTATCTGATATTTGGCGGTTAGCTCAAATATGTAGTCGTCTGTAAATTATCTCATTTTCGGATAAAACACGTCATCCAAAAAGCATAGTAGTTTTTAATCTTGTTTAAAACCACTACCATCTTGCTTTCTGTCTTTTATGATTTCATCTATTATTATATTAAACAAGTTAGGGCTTACATTACTGATACGAGGGCTTTTTCCCCTAATTTCCCATGTATTTGTATTCTGTGTACTTGTTAGTGTTTAATTCTTTAACAGTACTTATTATTTATGGGTAAATGTTTTTATTTTTATTAGTCTTATCACGTAAATAACTTTATTCCGCGAAATGTCTGGTTTAGGTCTATAAAGCACATGCACACTGTTTTATTAAGCTCTCGTATAGCCTTTTCCGCAATTTGTTGATTGGTAAATATGACATCTATAGTGGATCGGTTTTGGCTAAATCCTTGTTATTCTTCACTTATGGCATTTCTTGCAATTTGCATAGTTAGAAATTTTTAGTAGCTTATTTATTAATTTTTGAATCATACTCAATAGGCATATGCGTCTATAATGTATTAGATCTATTTAAAATTGGAGTTATTATGCTCCCCTTACAGATATTAGGTATTCTTCCATTTACCAGTATTTATCAGATTTTTTTATAAAAAGTTCTGACATCCTTTAACCTGGGAGAATGAAATGGGTGAAGCAATGCTCAAATGAGTCCGGGATCCATAGAGTTTAAAGTTACCCGACATCGTCTTCTCAGAATAAGTGAAAACCCTGGTAAAAAAAAAAACTTTATCCGAGTAACTCAACCTGAGTTTCAAACTGCGGACCTCTTGAATGTGAGGTAGATAGGCTACCCCCCATCACAGAGGCGGGTTTATTAGATTTATATGCTATAATTGAATGGAGAATCTATAACTATCCATCAACGCTGTTCGTTTGTTTCAGAATCGCACTCAACATCCGAGAAGCAGGACGAGGGGAGAATCGTGCCGGTCGCCTCAAGGCAGTGCAAGGTATGGGTTGGTGGCTTGAGGAAGCCAATATGGCTCAAGTGTCTCTCAATCTCATCGACTTCGATGTCACTCCAATACATGTTGCTTACGAGGAGGTGGTGAAAGACGCCAAAGAGCTTCTGCTTCCTGTAGTGGGGTCCGAGATTGTAGGACTTGTGCCTCTCAGGTCTATACTGCAGGTGAGAGAATCAGAATACTTAAAACAGGGATGCACAAAACATTTCACGTTTAGAGGCTTTAACTACTTTTGCGATTGCTTTGAAAGATTAAAAAATAAACTACGTTTTAAAAGTAATTATTTAGAAATAAATAGAATAAATTTAACTTCGCTGTGAGGTATATTAAAGGACTAAGTCACAATGAGGTGTATAGCATATAACTATGATGGATTTTCACTCAGCATGAATGCTAAGCTTCTGAACTACAGAGTGAGCCAAAAGACTCTGAACCGCCTGCGCGGTGTTTTTCCTATCCGCGTTCTCGGCGCTGTTTGCCGTCTGCCGCTATCATAGAAAGGTGCGGATGGAACCATACAACATTTTTAAAACAACTTTTAAAGGCTTTACTTACCAACTTTATGAAAAGAGATGCTGAAACTGGCCACCGTCGTTGTCCATACATTTTTTGGCACCTTTTTAGGAAACTATCCATTATGGCCGATCTCCTCTAGTGTTTCTTCGGTAAGAATCGAACGCCGTCTTTTAGATTTTTTAGCCTGAACACTTCCTGTGGCCTGAAATTTACTGTAAAGGTCATGGATATACTTTATGTCTAATTACAGGACAAAATAATAAATAACTCGTAATAACTGAACTACATCACATCACCATTAACTCAATACTGCACTTTACACTGCACAGCAGTGCGACTTTGTTTGTAGCAAAAGTGCGTTATCAGCATCTCTTTCGTAAAGTTGGTAAGTAAAGACTTTAAAAGTAGTTTTAAAAATGTTGTATGGTTTCATCCGCGCCTTTCTACGATAGCGGCAGACGGCAACGAGCGCTGAGGACGCGGACAGGAAAAACACCGCGCAGGTGATTCGGAGTCTTTTGGCTCACTCTGTATCTGGTGTACATACAACGTAATACACAGTAGTAATCAACCGTTGCCTGGTTTAACCAGTGAGGATGTTACATTCACATGACTTTCTCTACGTAATCTCGTTTATTTTATATAGCTTCTACAAAATATTCTAACGAAGGCTTAGTTTTCTAATTCATATTAATCGAGATAAACAATTGAGATTTCGTTGAAGGTGTCCCAATCGATAGTCAGACGTTTAAAAACCAAGTCACTAAATGCTAGCCTTGAAATTCCACACTCTTTTCATGACATGGCGAAGAAAAAAAATGAATAGCGACAGCACCGGCAATGTATTGAAAAATTCAAACAAATCACAATATCTCGAAAATGGCAAATGTCACAAGAAAGTCATTTGAAATAAGTTTTGTCGTGCCACATTTTTTCTGTCGTGCGTTTTTATCTATCTCTTATGGTTTACCAGTTACACAAAATTGTACAAAGTTCACGAATGAAGAGGGCTTTACAGGATATTCCCAGAATATTTAGGATAGCTATACATTTGATTTGTAAGCATCTTGAATATTGGTAGTTTATTCAAAATTGTTTCAGTTATTTTTAAGGAAATCGAAATAATCTTCCATATAGAGAGGGTAGTTTGAGTTGGGGAAACTTTCTTGAAAATCTTCGTGTCGTATCTTCAGAAGATGGTGAACCTAATACCAAGTTTGGTATTTTTTTGGGGGTTATACTGTTTACAGGCACAGAAACATAGACTCGCGCGCGCACCTGTGGCTAAATATGCCTTTTTTATTCATTGGGCCTCAAAACATGTATTTCCGGTGAAATTTTGATGTATAATTTTTGGGTGAAATGCAATATCTTATCTACCTACTAGCTTCGTGGCAGAGAAGCTGTTACACATTGATGCAGTAATTTGTATCACAAATTACTTAAATGTAAATAATGATTGTAATATGAATATGCATTTTTATGTGACATTGATTTGAGATGTTTATTGATTGTAATTATTGTTGGGAAGTAAGTTTATACGACCTTACTGAAACTGTCAATAATAGCGCGCAATAATGCAGCGAGGGGGGTGAGCTGTTTATCATTATTGGAAACGAGGAAGTTGCGTAATGTTGGCGCGTTTTTCCGTTGAGAATCTTCTGGAACGTTTCCCTAGAGCATATGTATTCATAATTTTCATTGGATATTAAAATAGACGCTAATGTTGGCGCGTTTTATTAGCCAATTGCAGTTCAGTTATAATCTTTAGGCATATCGGAGTGTATGGGTATAAAAGCAGTAGGTTAGAGGTAAATTCTTTCAGTTCATCAAAAATCTGTGTACACTACACGTCGTCTTCAGTCAGTCAGATCGTCGAAAGTATTTGTACGGCAAACGTCGGGTATCGATTCACAAGTTACGCACAGCAGAATTATGAATAATCTAAAGTGTTGTAAGGTTAATTATACAAAAGGTTGAAGTACGCAAATTAAGAGTGATCAGTAAGAAGTTATTATAACAGTTTCAGTTTGGCGAGTGTTAAGATCAATGTATAAATGTGATAGTTAACGTGTTCGACAATAAATGTGTAAAACAAATTTCTTCATCAGTGTTATATTTGGATAAAACATTCCTTTCCGTTTACACACCCTGATCAAGAAACACGTTCGACCGAGAAATAATAGCTAGCCGGAGGACAGTGAAACAGAATTAAATAAAAAAATAAAAATTTAAAATTCTTTCAAACAAAAACTAATACTGCCGCAAATTGCTAACACCAGATGGAGCTACAAACCGAACAAATGAATGACGTCACAAGATGGCTTCGCATGAAGTAAACACACATACACAAACATCACAAGTAATAACATTTGTAAGTAATACCGTTACAAATTGGCACCCAGAACGTGGGGCAAAGTGGCCAGGAAAGGGGCAAAGTAACCAGGAAAGTAGCAGAATTAACCAGGAAAGTAGCAGAATTAACCAGGATGTGGAATGAATGGAGCAGTGAATTGATCTACAAGACGCAGATTCCAGAAACAACAAAAGGGACGACAGACTACGCGGATGATTGGACATCGTAATTCCGAGATTACAAGGCAACAGGGGAATTCAACTACAAAAACATCGAGAAGACACAGATTCCAGAAACAACTAGAGGAACGACAAACGACGCGGATGAGTGGACACAAAAACATCGAGACGATGCAGATTCATCATTAATACAACGCAGAAGCAACATATAACCTAGGAGAGAGGGGCAGGAAGCTGGACATCAAAGTAACAGCAACAGACAGCATCACAAAGGTCAGAGTATAGTAATTTTTTTTGAAAACAAAATTATAACATTCAAATGTACTTGAGGAGTGGTAGGATAAAGAAGACAATGGCTACTAATAATATTGAAGAAACAATTATGGAGGGAGCTAATGTAAAAGTTAGCTGTAATTTAATACAGGTTACAGAAAATAGCTCAAACACTGTAGAATTTGAGGGAGGAAATGTTAGTGAAGAAAGCCAGAATAAAATAGCAGGAAATGTTCATTTTGATGCTAGTATGATGATGGAAATGATGAGAAATTTTGGCGAAACAGTAAATAAGAATATTCAGAAAATGAGGGAAGATATGCAAAAGAATAATGAGAAATTAGAACAAAAATTAACTCAGAGTATGAGGGAAGATATGCAAAAGAATAATGAGAAATTAGAACAAAAATTAACTCAGAGTATGAGGGAAGATATGCAAAAGAGTCATAGGGAATTGAGGGAAGATATTGGTAAGAGCTTAGAACAAAACAGGGAAGAAATTGAAAAGAAATTCATGTAGCTAGATAGTAGTATGATAAGAATGAAAAATGAAAATCAAGAAATGATAGCAAATGAGATAGGGGAAGTTTCAAAGAAAATGTTGGACATGAGCAGGGAAATATCTAACCAAAAAAGTGAGGTTAATAATAAAATAGAGCATGTTGATGTAAAATGTACAGAATTAGGTAGCCGAATGAATAGCATTTCAAGTGAGTTAAGAGAGATGATGGAGGCTACAAATGCAGATTTAATTCAGGTGCAAGTTAATTTCAGAGGGGAAATATCTGAAATTCAGAAGGAATCAGAAACACAGAGAAATAAATTGTCTGAAGAAGTTAAAGATTTGAATCAAAAGCTAACTTCTGAAATTAACAAACACCAAGCTGTTCAAAATGAGAATAATAAAAAATTAGAACAGACAATAGAAAATCTGCAAGGTACTGTAAATAGGTTAGAATTTAATTCAAGGGCAAATATATGTGATGTGAATGTATCAGATGTACAAAATAATGATACAGGTAGTTCCTCAGGTATGACAAATAATGTGAGTGATGCGGCAGCTTCATCTATAGCTAATGCTGAAACTCAGAGTGCACAAGTAACACTAGAGAATTTAAATATGGGAGTAGGGAATTTGCAAAATTACAATCATATCTTAAGTGATTTTCCACTTCCAAAATTTAATGAAAACTCCAGTCCAGTACAGTTTATTGCAGAATTATCAGAGTATTTTCAAATTAAAAAGATACCTGAAGCATTGAAAATGATAGTTGTCAAAAGATGTTTGGACCAGAAAACTTCAGATTGGTTACAAATGGTATCCGGGGGTGAAATTTCATATGAATCCTTTAAGAGATTATTCATGAACAGATTTTGGAATGTTACGGTACAGCACAGAATTCGAGCAATGCTTAGTCATGGTCAATTTAATCCGCGAGAGGGATAATCAATGACTGATTACTTACTGAAACATGCAAGTCAGGTTAGGAACTTGTCACCTCCAATCAATGAGGCAGATTTTGTGAGTTTGCTCACAAGACATTATCCTTTAAGGATACAAAATTACTTATTAATTGAAAAACCACGTAGCATCTATGAGATGACAGAATTAATGACAGCTTTGGAACAACAGGAAGAAGATATATCTCGAGAGTGGGAGCATAGATTTTTAGATGTGCGAGATAGACGAAATTACCAAGGTAGTTATCAGCAAAGTAGAGGACAAGACAGACGTCATGAAAATAATACCAGACAACGGTATCAATCATACGTTCCACAATTTGAAAGATCGAGGATAGATGGGAGACCAGGTCGACAGGAACAAATAAATTATGTCAGGACAGAAAGATTGCCTGAAAGAGGGCAAAATTATGGAAGGCGGTACATTAGACAAAGGGGAAATTTTACTCACTGGAGGGAAAACAATAACCGGGAAAGATCTGAGGAACGGCAAGAAAATTACGTGCCAAGGGGACATAATTTCAGAAATCGAGGATTTCGAACTCGAGGAAGGGGAAGTCAAAACAATGGTAGCGACAATGAGATAGATTTAGCTCCTGTTAGGAATGGCAGTCCCGTACGTGAACATGGAAGTAACCAGGAAAACTGTTAATAGACTCCTGTGCAGTAGGTTCTCAGGACGTCTTTAATAATTCAGTATCCATTACCAATACAAATAATATGCCTACACACACACCCTGTAATAAGATTGCAGCAACAAAAGATAAGGGAGAAAATTTCGAGTCACCTCATGTTAGGATGGAAATTGCGAAGAAAGAGATCATTGCAACTATAGATTCTGGTTCGTCAGCTTCAATTTGCTCACAGAAATTTTACATAAATTTAATTAATGAAGGTAACAAAATTATGGCTCTTCCCACTAGTAATTTAGTTTGTCGTGTTGCAATAGGAAGAACGACACAGGTCATAAAAACACAAGCTCTACTTAACATACTTATCGGCGGAGAGAATTTTGAGGTTATGTTTCTAATTGTAAACCATCTGATTTGTGACATAATTATAGGATGTGGCTTCCTACATGAATATGAAGCAAGTATAGATTTTAAACATGAAGAGTTAAGAGTGACAAAAGACGATAGAGAAATAAGGGTACCATTTATAAAAGAGAAAGTTTCTGTAATCGAGATGACAAAGGATGAGAAAAATCTTTGTGACCAAGAGTTTTTTGTGCAAATAACAGAAACTGATAGAAATAGTCAGATAAAGCAGGTAGTCACAGAATATGAAGGGAATACCACTCCATATTTTCAACAGCTAATAGAAATGCCAGAGAAAGTAGAGGAATTTACAATCCAAACAAAAGACGACCATGTGAGCGAGACAGACAACAGCTGGAAAGAGAAGAGAAATGAGGAAATAATACACAAGTGTGAAGAAGCTTATAATATTACGATAATGCAAAAACAAATCCTTCATGTTGTTTTGATGAACAATAGTTCAGTATTTAGTGATATCCCAGGCAGATGTAATGTATATCAGCATACATTTCAAGTAGAAGACGTACCACCATATAGGCACAAGTATGACAATTTACCTATAAGTCTTCGGGACAAAGCTAGACAACTAATAAATAGCATGTTAGAAAATGGGATTATTGAGCATAGTAATTCTCAATACATAAATTCAATCTGTTGGAGTATTAAACGAGATGGTAGTTTGAGATTAACATTAGACGGTAGATATGTCAACAAGTACATGAAGCCTGATCATTTTCAAAGTGAAGGAATTGAACAATTAATTACGAAACTTTCAAGAGGGAGATTTCTGACATCCATTGACCTCACTGCATCATATTGGCAAGTGGAATTAGATCCACAAGTGCGTGATTACACTTCATTTCAATACTCGGGGATCCAGTATCGTTTTTGTGTAAATCCTTTTGGTTTAAAGAACTCAGGAAGTGGATTTTTGAGAGCCATTCACAGTATCTTTGGAAATACTGCAGATGACTTTTTAATAAAGTATATTGACGACTTCCTAATTATTAGTCAAACATTTGAAGAACACATGAATAATGTCCATTATGTGTTAAATGAACTGCAACAACATGGTATGACTGTGAACATACTAAAATCAAAATTTTGTGTCAAGGAAATAAATTTTCTGGGTTATGTAGTCGATGAACGAGGTATAAGACCTGATCAGAAAAGAATAGAAGCAATAATGAAAATTCCACCACCAAGGAACGTAAAACAAATTAGACGTCTCTTAGGGGTATTGAACTTTCAGAGTAAGTTCGTACCAAGGTATTCGGCTGAAATAGAACCACTGCGGCAGCTACTCCGAAAGAACAATAAGTGGAAATGGACAGAGGATCATCAGAAATGTTTTGAGAGAGTAAAAGAACTCTTTGCTAAGTCCATATTGCTCGAGAGGCCCAGAGAAGATTTGGAATATGAGATTTATGTCGACGCATCAATCCAAGGATACGCCGGAATTTTAGGACACCGAGACATCAACAATGACTTTCACGTCATTAGTACAGCTTCTAGAGGACTTACAAACATTGAACGGAATTCTTCAGTAACTCAGTTAGAAATTGGAGCACTATATTTCTCATTAATTCGTTTTAAAACCTATATTTATCAGCAAAAGGTGAAAGTATATTCAGACCACATCAGCTTGACTTTCATACAACGGTGTAGATTATGTAGTGGACAACTTGCTAGATACATTCATGCAATATCTGCATTCGATATTGAGATTATACACATTCCTGGCAAAAATAATACCTTCAGTGATTTGCTATCAAGATTGAACTACAACCCACAAATTCCCGAAAATATTGAAAGGCCTAGAAATGAAGTCAAAATATTGACAATTGAAATTCCTTTAAGCAAAGAAATGATTAGAAAATTGAAAAATATAGGGGAAATTCAAAATGAGAACGCAAAATTATTAGAACTTAAAGAAAAGGCACCACTAATTGAAGAGGCAAGGAAAGAAATTGTAGCAATTCGGGATGGGACATTATACAAGAAACATGGAAAAGAAGTACCTAGTTGGAAGGTAATGGTTCCGAAAAGCATGGAAAAGGAACTAATTAAAAATTTTCACGAAGGGTTAGCACACTCAGGGACGGACCGGACAACTTCTATGATTTTAGAAAATTTATACATATCCAAATTGCGTCAGAAAGTTCGGAAATTTATATCGTGCTGCAACCTGTGTCAGAAGGCAAAGCAAATAAATGCAGCATATGCATTTGAAACTAATTCGGTTATAAGGAACAAGCCGAGATGTGTAATTAGTATCGATATTCATGGTCCGATGCCTTCAAGTCAATTTGGAAACAAATATATATTTGTCTGTTATGATATATTCAGCAAATATGTAAGAATTTACCCTTTGAGAAAACCTACAGGTTTAGCATGTTTGAATAGACTACTCAAGTCATATGTGATAGAAGAAGGACCGATCCAATCTGTATTGAGCGGTAATGCTTCGTACTTCACAGGAAAAAAATTTATGGATGGACTGAAAGAAAATGGCATTAAACAATATTTTTCGTCAAGATACAGACCGAACTCCAACCCAGTGGAGAGGGAAATTAAGGAAATTTCAAATTATTTGAGGGTGCTGTGTCATCGAAAACAAACCCAATGGTATGGATACGTGAATTTCGTTCAGAATCTACGAAATGAAACTGTAAACAATGTGACTGGATACAAACCATGTGAACTTAAGTTAGGAAAGAAGATCAACACAATGTGTAAGAAAATTCCAGAAGCCATTCCAGATGCGCACTCGATACCACAAACAGAAGAAGAGATGTTCCGAAAAGCATTCGAGAGGATGAAGAATAAGGCCATAAAAAGAAAAATTAAACATGAAGAAAAGAAGAGAAAGGAATGGAGGATCAAAATAGGAGATTTCGTTTTGGTTAAAACCAAGAAATTATCGGATAAAGCAAATAAACTTTATTGGCGAATGTTTCTCAAATACCATGGACCATATGAAATTGTTGAAGTATATGGAACAAATGCATATGAGTTATGTAATCCAACAACTCGAAAAAGCATTGGAAAATTCCATATTGAGATGCTGAAACCATACAACAATGAAAATAAAGGTGAAACAGAAGCCAATGATGATAAATAGTAAATGCTGGATAGTTAAAGAGGAAATGCAGAGAAATGTATTGGAACGTAAGAGGGTTAATTATGTTTGTATGTCATAACATAGGAGAAATAAATTTTGGACACAACTAAATGTTTAAAAGGAAAATAACATTTTATTAGTAACTGTAACAGCATTTGAAATAGAGCATGATGTTATATTAAAGTACGTAGATATAATTCCAAGAGTATTGTGAATATACAGTATAAAACAACAAAAATGGGGTAAAAGTACTTAAAACAAATATTTATGTAGCAAACAGAAAATGTGAAACAGTGTCTAGATTTAAGAGATGTAAATATATTTGTGTAAAGGGTGAATATTTTTGGTAAATATGTTTAATAATTACACAAAATTCTTGAATTGATAAATCTTTGTTAACAATAAAAAAATTGTAATGTTAGATTAATGTCTAAACACATTAAACAAGAGCCAGTAAGTAGTGGCGAGATAAAAAAAACATATGTCGTGTGTTAAATACGTGTGAAGTGTTAAGTGAAAGTGATAGCGTGTGTTCCAAGATTTAGGAGACTAAAAACCCAATTATAAAATTTCCAAACAAGTTGTAAATATTTATAATTATGTTTCTAGTGGGGCATATGATGCAGTAATTTGTATCACAAATTACTTAAATGTAAATAATGATTGTAATATGAATATGCATTTTTATGTGAATTGATTTGAGATGTTTATTGATTGTAATTATTGTTGGGAAGTAAGTTTATACGACCTTACTGAAACTGTCAATAATAGCGCGCAATAATGCAGCGAGGGGGGTGAGCTGTTTATCATTATTGGAAACGAGGAAGTTGCGTAATGTTGGTGCGTTTTTCCGTTGAGAATCTTCTGGAACGTTTCCCTAGAGCATATGTATTCATAATTTTCATTGGATATTAAAATAGACGCTAATGTTGGCGCGTTTTATTAGCCAATTGCAGTTCAGTTATAATCTTTAGGCATATCGGAGTGTATGGGTATAAAAGCAGTAGGTTAGAGGTAAATTCTTTCAGTTCATCAAAAATCTGTGTACACTACACGTCGTCTTCAGTCAGTCAGTTCGTCGAAAGTATTGTACGGCAAACGTCGGGTATCGATTCACAAGTTACGCACAGCAGAATTATGAATAATCTAAAGTGTTGTAAGGTTAATTATACAAAAGGTTGAAGTACGCAAATTAAGAGTGATCAGTAAGAAGTTATTATAACAGTTTCAGCTTGGCGAGTGTAAGATCAATGTATAAATGTGATAGTTAACGTGTTCGACAATAAATGTGTAAAACAAATTTCTTCATCAATGTTATATTTGGATAAAAGATTCCTTTCCGTTTACACACCCTGATCAAGAAACATGTTCGACCGAGAAGTAATAGCTAGCCGGAGGACAGTGAAACAGAATTATATAAAAAAATAAAAATTTAAAATTCTTTCAAACAAAAACTAATACTGCCGCAAATTGCTAACACCAGATGGAGCTACAAACCGAACAAATGAATGACGTCACAAGATGGCTTCACATGAAGTAAACACACATACACAAACATCACAAGTAATAACATTTGTAAGTAATACCGTTACAACATACGTGGAGCAAGTATGTGTACTAGTAGTAATTACTGGTATGGGTGACATTACTAACCTTAAGCAAGATAATACAAATTATTACGTATATGTGGAGTTGAACAATTCCTAATAAACCGCTAACCCTAACAAAGACTTCTGAATTAGCTATGTACATGTGAAATTTAAATATGTATGGAATAGTACTTAGCTTTCGTTTGCTATGACTGGCATTACTAGCCTTAACCAACAAAAATATGATACTTTGCATTCTTATGGCTTTCTATAAGTACCATAATTTATTTTTATATAATTTATATAATTTGTTTTATCCTCAAGGTGGAAGTGGCACGTATTCGGAGAATGCTAATTTACATGTTATATAAGTTTAATTGTAAGCTTGAGCAGCATATTTGTGACTCATATTATGTAAGATTTAAATAAGAGTTTTAAGTCTTTGTATTATCCCTACTAGTAAGCTTATTCGAAACTGTATTCAGTGTTTGTTTAAGCTCTTCAACCACATATACAGAGCGGTCGTTTTATGGCCCGGCCCATTTCGCGCTAGGCATGCTCGCGCGCTGTCTACTACACCGGGAGGTTTTCCATTCTTAAAGTTCCTCATTAAATGAGTACCTACTAACGTCGTTACAAGTGATGTTTAAAGTGGCATCCATCTTTATTGAGAAATTTCGTCCATTTCTCGTCGTCACGAAGTTGTAATTCATGATCAATAGTCACTTGTAGGTTTTCAATTTTAAAAGTTTAGAGCTATATGCTTTTGAAACACCCACTTACTGTCCAACTCGCCTTAGAGACTTTTTGGAGAGCGTTCAAATGATGCAGCAATTTCGTTATTTTCTCGGTTAAATTCTTTTTTTTTTTTTTTTTCGCTTCTTAGTTTTAGCGACTAGCGATTTTACTGCACTAAACTTAACTAGACATCTGAAAGTATCTCTATTTGGAGATATATCTTTTAATAAAAACGGTTAGCGTTATTATTGGGAAAATAGAACAATAAAATTACATATAAAACCATGTTTCGAAAATCTCCCTCTGCTAACTTTGTATAATGCCTGATTCAAGTAGAAAGTTTGGCATTTATCTGATTTTACGTTCTCTAAGACATACAGAATAGGTAGATAAGGTATTGAATTCCACCCAAGAATTATATATCGAGATTTCAGCAGAAATACATGTTGATAAAGGTCCGTGTGTGTGTGTGTGTATGTGTGTGTATGTGTGTGTGTGTGTGTGTGTGTCTGTGAACAGTATAACTCAGCAAAATCTGATAAATGCCAAAGTTGGTATTTAAGTTCAGTCTTTTCCAAAAATACGACACCGAGGTTTTGAAGAAAATCCCCCCACCCCAAACTACTCTTTATATGGAAAATGTTTCAAAATTTTCATTATCTGAAAAATGATTGCACGATTTTGATTAAAATACCATATATTAAATATATTTGTATGAAAAATAAAACGTATATCTTGAATTTTCTGGACAAAGTCTATGAAGTCCCTTCATTCGGAAAGACTTTTATACAACCTTGTATAACTGGTAAACGTTGAGCGATAGACGAAAACGTACTGCATACACACAATTTTTTTCAAATAACTTTTTTTTTGTGCACAAGCCAACTCTGAGGTGGAAGTTTAAGGGCAGCATTTAGCGTCCAGTTCTTAAACATTTGACTATCGCTTCTCCCTTTGTTTCTATAAGGAAATGCGTAATTTAGCTATTTCTGCAAATGTTTATCTCGATTAAAATAAGTCCGATGGAAAAATAGGCTTTCGTAAGAATAATTTGTATCCCCACTAATAAACTATAGAGGGTAGAGAAAGGCATGTGAAGTAACGCATAAGATTTTATAAGTTATGCTGTAGAGAGACATAAGCATATGCGCGCACACTCTCACCAAACTTTCTCTGTACTTTCTAGTGTGCTCAGGGGACTTAGAACGTGTACTTGAGTGAGACGTCCATATTGATTTTTTGTGTGGAGTACATTACCTTCTCTACATACCATAAGTAAGTGATAGAAAATGTAAGCAATATGAGTCATTCTACGTCAAACCGAACACACATAAAACATCACTTTCTCTGAATTTTCTAAATTTTAGTTACGTGTTCCACACATAAAATAAATCGAAATGTATCTTATATTTTGCGGAAAATAACATTATTTTAGGATTTACAGCTTACTTAAGATTTTCTTGCACGCGCAAAACGTTATATAAAAGTAATTTATTCTCGGAATACAGAATGACCAGGAGTAAGAGCAATACGTCGTTTTGTAGATAAAACCGTTGCGGATTGTATAAAATATTATTTTTTCGGAATAAAAAAACAATCACTTTTTAAGTATGAATGTTTTAAACAGCAATATCATTTTGACACCCTTATATTAAAATCTGAAAAAAGTTACAGGCAGAATCTGTTCAAGTCTACTAATATCAGGATGGGATCTTCTTTAGAAGCACGCTTTTAAACAGTTATTTATGTTAGCACGTAGGGTTTTGGAACATAATAGCTGACTGAGAGCTTTACACTGCCGCAGCACGCCGCGCCGGCCGATGCGTTATACAGCACGAAGGTGATAGACTATCACTTCCGGTGTTCGGTGTAACTTAGCAACCGGAATCTGATATTGTATAGAGCCTCTCTCCGCTATTTCATTATAAATGTCACTTTGTGTTAGAAGTTCATTCTTAGCTCTGTGATTTCTGAAATTGCATAATGAGTGAAAAGAAGAAACGTAGCTATGACTATTGCCTCAATCCATTTAATGTTTCCAAGCTTAACACAAGGCAGAAATCATTTAGCTTAGTTACCTGCAATATGCTTAGAAACTTAAAATGGAGAATTTAACTTTATCCCCAGACATAAACTAAGTGATGTGTGTCGAAGAAAAAAACCGTAGTACCACCCACTGATAACAGTGAGTGTGTGCTACAAAGCGCCAATGCCATGAATAATCCAGAACATAGTGACCATTTTAAGACAAGATACAGCAATTCGAAAGGGATTCCTGGTACCCTTTTTCATTTATTCCATCAACCAATAATGCAATAATAACTAGGTGTTCACTTGGTCCAGTAGCACAAAAAATGCACATTTAAACTGTAGTTAAGTTGCTTCCCATGGGATAAGTTGGAAGTTCGAATGCTACTCAACTGTATGCCAAATTTAAGTTACATGGGAGCAAACTAGTGCAACTAAAGTGCTGTGAACAGTTGACAAGGCATGCTATGACAGAATGCTGCTGCTACTGCTACTCTCTAACCGCGCCGCGCTGAAATTCCGATATGCACCGCTTTCTAAGTTATTTTATTTAAAATTAACTATACAGGACCCCATCTTTGTTGTATGTACATATATACAAAAAACTTCGAGAAATTCATGTATGACTTTTATGGAACATTAAACTTGGGAGTTAATAGGGATTTATAGTTTTTAAATGCTTGAATTTTAAAAATTAATGTAAAAAATTCATTACATTATTTATAATAAATAATAAGTAAAAGAATAAATATTAAGCTTTGCATGGCAGTTTATAACATAATTTTATCACTTATCGTCTGTAAGGTATTCTAATTTAAAGATGGAAGAGTGTGCAGGTTTTCACAATTTGGATGGCGCATTTTTTTAAAAAGTATTGTGATTTAAAAAAATAAATTAAAATATAATTCACTTGGTTTTTGTAATTCATTGACAAAACTTGAAGTGAATTGGAGACATGATGGTCAGGTTTGTGCGAGTTGACTTGCAATGACTCATTTGCAGCTTCAAAAGTATTGCCGCTGGCCTTTTAATGCGTATTGTAGTATCTGAATATCAAGAAATTTGCAAATTGCGTGCATGAAATGGCAAATAGAAGCCTTCCAATTAATACAAGCGTGTATATAATGAGGGTCAACACAAGCAGAAAAGTAATTGTTACTTAAGTACAATATATGATGCTGAAATACCTGTGCAGAAAGGAGGCTAATTAAGACTGTCAAATGCAACCAACTTTACTAGAACCCTTCGCGCAACTTTGGCACTCTGGCCCAAGGGTAAACACAAGAGGCAGCAGTTCCAAATTTACCCCTTCCTCCTGGAATAATTTATGCAGATTGTCACCAACTTTGGCCAAGTCTCGGTATAAAATAGCTTGTTGAAATTTCAGTTACTATTAGTTTTAAGCGCTAAGTATAGCGAAGAGAACATTAACAGTGCTTCATAATACCTTTTGAAAAGGCGTACTCAAACGTTCTCAATTGATCTAATTAAAGACAGTAGCAAATTGTTATTATCAAATCGTTCCTATTTTCTCCTGCTTACACTTTAATCATTTATTCTGGTGGAGCGATGTCCATTAGACCTTCTCTTCCACACCACCAAAAATGAAAAAAAAAACCAACAAAAGATAGAATGGAAACTAATATAATAAAGTAATGCATGAAAATATTGTAATCACAATAAAATATTCTAAAAGGTTTAACATTCCCGAAACAAGCAGTACATTAAGTACAAGTGATGGTTCCCTAAAACAAACAGTAAAGATGATACGATTAAACACGTTAGCTATGTTAACAAAACTAGCAAAAAGATAAATAATATACATTGACGGCAGAGAGAGAGAGAGAGAGAGAGAGAGAGAGGTGGCCCTACAGACTGTTTGCATTGTAGAGGAAGATATCATACACTGACATGTTGTTTTCAACAAAAAATGCATTGATTTCTCTGCAATGAAATACAAATTAGTGATATTATATGCTCAGACAATACTCAAAAGTTCAATTAAATACAAATAGCCTGTGAAGTTCTCTTCATTTGGAAGGAATTTTGTATAATCATGCACGAGACAATCGTATAAGTGATAAACGATAAACGAAAATGTACTGCACAAAAAATGTAGATCCCTTAAAACCACACAATTTATTTCAAATAACTTTTTTGTGGCATCAGCCATTTCCGATGTATCTATTATTAATGGTTCGATTTGTTGAATACTTTGTCGTTAAGTCCTGTCGATTTTCAATTGTTTGTCATCGCTATGTCATGGACAGAGAATGAAATATTAAGGCCAGCATATTGTGTCCACTTCTATAACATTTGACTATCTCTGTTGGCTTTGTATGCAGCGAAATGTGTAATGCAGCTATTTTCGGAAAGGTTTAGCTCGACTAAAATGAAGTGGGTAGGAAAATAAACTTCTGTAAGAATAATTTGTATGTCCATAATAAGAGATAGAGCGTAGAGAAGGCCATGTGACTGTAACACAACAGATTTTTTTTTGCTGTGGTAAATAGCTATTTTTTCTTAAGTCGTGTAAAGAAAATCGAATTTCAAAGGCATCACATGGACTTTTAAAAGATTTGACTATGGCTGAAGTTTACTGCAGTCCCTTTATACCTAAAACGAAATATGTAATAAAAGCATGCAAATGTTTATCTCAACTAATATGGAGGAGACCGAGGAATAAGTTTTTATTAGTATATTTTATGGAACAGTGGGTAGAGAAAGTCATATAAATTGCAACGCATCAGTTACGTTTTAGATAAGAGTAACTCGAATATATTTCCAGTGAAATCTCAATATCAAGTTTTTGGGTACAATATAATACTTCCTCTAGGTGAGGTAACTAAACGTAGAGAAATTAGCATAGAGCTCCAACGGTAGTTTCGAGGTAGGGTTACCTTTCATTTTGAAGTGGAAACCTGGCTGGTTCATGCTCCCTCTATACTCTTTTTGTTCGAGCTCTTACTATTAAAATCACGTGGCTTCTACAATATAAAATTCGATACTTGTGATCAAACTTTAAACAAAAATAGCTGAGACGGAAAACTCTAAGTTTACCTAGAAATATGAATTGAATTAAGCAATAAGTGCTTGATTACATATAACATGCCGAAACAATGTCCAAATATTAATTAGATGCATGGAGGATTATAACATAATGCGAACTACACTTTTCCTTACTTCTAGGTTACAATATACAATATGTACATTGTGCAGTAAAATCACACTAATGCAGGTGTGATGGGCAAAAGAAATTGCCTTAAGAAAACGGTAAGTTAAAAATGGAGAAACAATTTCGTTTTAGCCTCCAATTAGTCCTGTGATGAAAAGCGCTGAACGTGTGTGATGGCAACCGCCCGTCTCAGACCCTGAAGCACAGCGACGTGGTAGCGAGTTGGCTCTATGGTAACGTGTGAAGCTGGAATTCGAGAGGTCCCTTTTAATCCCGTTGGGCCGTCTACTCTAAACTTGGGTTTTTTCGAGTTTTCTCAGGTCGCTAGGCGAATGCTGGGGTGGTTCTTCTTCTGCCACAAATTTCCCGTCCATAATTTCCTGTCCCTATCACTTGCTTTTATTTGTTTCACCCTTCATATGTTTCATACCTTTAGGATCAAGCGACGCTGATTGGTGCGTTGCGGCGGGACGGCGGAGATTCCGCAGTGTAAATATATCTCCCTGGCTTTCTGGTTGGATGATACCTCATCCTTAGTGGCTCGGTCCCGGGATCCCCAGATTTACGGCGCGGGTAAGATAGCCGGCGTTAGGATTGGTGCAATTCTGGAGTCGTTAGGGACCCCGTCCTTGCTTGCGCGCATAACTGTCAGGATCTGTCACCCTTAGAGTCTCCATTTCATCCCTTTCTCCCGGGTTTTACGTAGGCCTACTGATAGCCTACGTGCGGTGCTGAGCCCCTAGGCTAGGCACCGCCACCGTCTGACTACCCGATTATGGGTTCATGTTAGTCTACCTACATGACGTCATCTATTTTATTTCGTTTCTACTATACTTGTAATTCCTAATTGTTTCGTTCTATCCTCATTCTTTTGGTGATCCAGCAGATTGTATCCAGCCATTGGACGTAGCAATTTTATCTCCGATGCCTAAACTTATGTTTATATTTACTTATGAGAGTCCGTGTTTTTGTTCCATGTATCAGGAGTGGAATCCCCAAGATTTTATAAAATTTTAAAAGTATTTATTTACACATCTTGTTAAACCGTGTCCTTTTGATAGTCCCTATTAACTGATTATACATAAGGAGCTTATCAATGTTTCATTTTTTGTTATGTACGAAACTGGACACCCCAAATAATTTAATCTGCAGACTTGTGCTCTTATTTTGCCATTTCATTCAATTGTTGTTCCCACGTGTGATTTAGCTCTAAATGCCATCACCTAGGTTTTATATTTCTAAATGATACTTTTTGCAACACCACCATGGGTTCATTCCTTCCCTCGAGATGGCACTTTTATTTTCTCTCGCTTTTCCAGTTATATAAGCTGTGCCTGGGTTTTCTGAACGCAATTCTCTCGCTGGTGACGTTCTTTCGCTTGATTGGCTGTAGAGAGTCAGCCGAGACGTCGGTTGCAGGTAGCTGCCTGGGCGAACGAAGCCGTGAGAGTTACGTTGGGGTGTGGGGAGCCGAGCTGTAGAAGTTGAGAGAGAGGTTTCCTTGGTCGGTCATGTGCGATCGCTGGGAGTTTTGGCCTAAAAAGAGTTAAGAAGTTTCATCTCCCAATATCGGCTGTTTCCTGTGTTAACCTCATGGAAGGGAAATGCACTCGTGTGGTTGAGTGTAATAATCTCCGGCACGAGCTTGAAACCGGAAAGAGTGAGTTCGGCACGAGAATGTAATGGCCATTTAAATTAAATTTGGTACATTTAAAGTAATCGTTGCCGCCCTCAGACTACTTCTCTGCTAGAACATTTTGAAGCTTTTTTCTCGTCATATTGACGTACATGTATGTAATTTTATATGACATGTATGTGTCAAATTTTAATTATGTTTATAAATCGTGATATTTAATGTAGTGTAAGCATTATTATTATATTCATGGAGGTAAGCTTGGCTAAGTTTAATGGATTTAAGTGTGGGATATTCCGATGTTTTCAGCTTCTTGGTGAATGGGTTTGATTAATGTACTATTCAGAGGGTTTTGGTTTGGTGATATTATAGTGCCTGATACAGCTAAGTAAATCGCTACCGGGCGCGTTGGGATTTCTGTTGGAAATCTTGCCAGGAATTAATCATATACAGGAAGTCTTAAGATTCACATTACTTCCCTTGAATAGTCGAGATTTGCCTTTGGGTTATTTTGGCACGGATGCTGTGCACTTTAGCGGATTTTATATTCCATAAGTATTTCTTGTTTGGTGCACATTATGATATGCGTTGGGAGGTGGCTAAGTCGGGCCCCTTTCTAATTGGGCTCGCCGGTTTTGTGAGTAATTTGATTTTAAAGCGGAAAGCAAGCAAAATACAGTAAAGCCATTTAGGTGTAGTCTCATTGCATTGCTATGGCGGTTTAATTTGTACTTTCAATCTAACATGATCAAATAATTTACCTTTATCCTTGTAACTGGAAAGTTGTAATTTATGGTTCTACTTTGATATTAGATTATAGCGAAAATAGAGACTTTTAGTTTATAAAACCGAGGGTTTTTGCTATCCAGAGTAACGCTTGGTTAATGGGAAACGTTTTGTTTAGTAGATGTTGCTCCGACGATAATGTAATACCCGTCCACCCTTTTATGAGACAGTTCTTATATAGTTGTTTATGGCGGGTTTTGGCGACATTTGGATGGAATTGCTGCCAACGTGAATAATTACTTTTAGACGCGCAGTCCCCTCAGCTACGCCCTGTGGCTTCGCAGTTGTGGCCTTCGGCGTCAACTACACTCCTCTCCTTCTAAAAACATCCCTCGACTACGCCTTGCGGCTTAGGACCCTCAGCTATGTTGGAATTTCAAATGTTGGCAGCGGAAAGACAACGCAACGAACGTTCCCATGGTGGCACTAGTGAGAGAATGCGATACGACTTTTGATAATGAGTAATATGGAACAAAATATGTCATATATCCATGAAAATAACTAAAGCAGCTTTGTATTTGTTCTTTATTACATGTAATGACGTTTTGAAATGAATAAACTCTATGCGTGTGTTATATATATAGCGATACTGGCCATAAACTAATATCAAAGTTTATCGGAAGTTATCACTACCTCTATTTAAAGAATTCACGAGATTTTCAGACTCATATAATCTAGATATATAAATATTTCTATATTCTTAGCAAGTTGAAATTTACTTAAGGGCGATTATAATATACTCATACCGCATCTCGGTTAACCAGAATTTGCTTTCTAATATTTAATTGCCTAGGTTAAGGATTTCAGAGACTCTGATAGTGCCTTACTCTTTTACACTTCGCATGATATGGTTTTCCTTTATTGGCAAATCTTTGGGTTTTGCAGTTAAGTAAACTAAAGTTAATTACTTTGCGTCTAGTGCAATTCAGTCATATATATAAAAGGACAAATATGATACCAGTTTGGCTCTTGCTTATGATCTTTTAAATTTAGATCTAGCTTTGTCACATGGTTGCATAATGCTTTAGTAAATTAGCCTTTATTATACATATAACGTTTTAGGCTATTTTGCTCCTTGCTGAAAAGATCAAGAAGGAATGGAATAAATTACCTTAAGAGTGAGGAAATAAGTAGATGTGATTTCGCCAATACCTGGTGCCCACCTGCCCGCCCTTTTAGGTGTTTTACTTTTATAGGAAAATTGCATATAAACACAACAAACTTAGCCATCTTCCCGCTAATACAGACGCTCAATGGGAAGTGCCAACTTAAATAAGGAGTCAAAATCCGCGAAATAAGCGATGCAGCGATGCGTTATTACTTCTTCTTCATTTTGTACTGCCGCTAACAAAAACGCAACGCATTCACAGAAACAGTGCATAACAGGAAACAAGATGTTGTGCACAGGCTGCGAAAATAGCACATACACCGTTACAAAAGACTACGTCTTAGGTATTCAAAACTTGCAGTCTCTGGTGCAGCATGGAATAATCAACGAAGTAACCATCTGCGATTTATGCGACAAGGTTCTTCCAGTAAAATGGATCAAAGGAACACAGTTGTATTTCATATTCCGAAGCGGCCACCCAAAAAAAGAAAATAATACACTTCTACATAATGTGGTGCATACTAGATAATCCCAGAACTAGCACAATAATGTGCGAATTGAAAACAAGCTCGCATAGTAAAGTGGTGTAACTATTGCCGAGAAATATGTATAAATTGGGCCCTAGAAAATCGCAGGCAAATTGGAAGAATCGGAACAGTAGTTGAAATCGATGAATCCAAGTTCGGACGTATACAATACAACCGTGGGCATCATATCGAAAGCCAATGGGTGTTTGGAGGTGTCCAACAAGATATAAAGACCAACTTCTTCCTTGTTCCAGTGGAAACCAGAGGTAAGGAAACATTACTGCGTATAATCCAAGATTGGATTTTAACCGGAAGAAGAATAATATCAGACTGCTGGAAATCACATGATACACTCAATATATATATATATATATATATATATATATATATATATATAAACAAACCTAAAGTAAGGCTAACCTTCCGTGAATTCAGAAACTTAAGCTTATATATATATATATATATATATATATAAAAAAAACCTAACCTAAGGCTAATCTTCCATGAATTCAGAAACGTAAGCTTATATATGTATAATATATATAAACCTAAAATAAAGCTAACCTTCCGTGAATTCAGAAACTTAAGCTTATGTATAAAAAAAACCTAACCTAAGGCTAATCTTCCGTGAATTCAGAAACGTAAGCTTATATATATATAAAAACCTAAAATAAGGCTAACCTTCCGTGAATTCAGAAACTTAAGCTTATGTATAAAAAACCCTAACCTAAGGCTAATCTTCCGTGAATTCAGAAACGTAAGCTTATATATATATATAAAAACCTAAAATAAGGCTAACCTTCCGTGAATTCAGAAACTTAAGCTTATATATAAATAAAACCTAACCTAAGGCTAATATTCCGTGAATTCAGAAACGTAAGCTTATATATATATATACTTTAGGTTTATATATATATATATATATATATATATAAACCTAAAATAAGGCTAACCTTCCGTGAATTCAGAAACTTAAGCTTATATATAAAAAAAACCTAACCTAAGGCTAACCTTCCGTGAATTCAGAACCTTACGCTTATATATAAAAAAAACCTAACCTAAGGCTAACCTTCCATGAATTCAGAAACTTACGCTTATATATAAAAAAAAACCTAACCTAAGGCTAACCTTCCGTGAATTCAGAAACTTACGCTTATATATAAAAAAAACCTAACCTAAGGCTAACCTTCCGTGAATTCAGAAACTTACGCTTATATATAAAAAAACCTAACCTAAGGCTAACCTTCCGTGAATTCAGAAACTTACGCTTATATATAAAAAAAACCTAACCTAAGGCTAACCTTCCGTGAATTCAGAAACTTACGCTTATATATAAAAAAAAAACCTAACCTAAGGCTAACCTTTCGTGAATTCAGAAACTTACGCTTATATATAAAAAAAACCTAACCTAAGGCTAACCTTCCGTGAATTCAGAAACTTACGCTTATATATAAAAAAAACCTAACCTAAGGCTAACCTTCCGTGAATTCAGAAACTTACGCTTATATATAAAAAAAACCTAACCTAAGGCTAACCTTCCGTGAATTCAGAAACTTACGCTTATATATATAAAAAAACCTAACCTAAGGCTAACCTTCCGTGAATTCAGAAACTTACGCTTATATATAAAAAAACCTAACCTAAGGCTAACCTTCCGTGAATTCAGAAACTTACGCTTATATATAAAAAAAACCTAACCTAAGGCTAACCTTCCGTGAATTGAGAAACTTAAGCTTATATATATATATATATATATATATATATATATATATATATATATATAAAAACCTAACCTAAGGCTAACCTTCCGTGAATTCAGAAACTTACGCTTATATATACCAGGTGAGTCAGCTGCCCCTAGTTATTCGTATCTATGCAACCCGCAGTTTTTAGACTAATGTGAAAACATTGACTCTTTTAGCAAACAAACTGTTATTGCAGTTCTGCCCTTCTATTCGGTACTATTCGCAATTAGCATTAATGATTAAAGGTCTGAATGAGAGCCAACGAGCTGCGAAAGCCTTAAAAACGAAGTGCTTGCAAGGGGACAGAGGAATATTTTCCCGAAGAGCAGGATAGACTAAGTTGGTTCTGGCCGAGTGGTTTAACTGCCGGAATATGGTGAAGCAAAGGTTAGCTTCGGAGATTCGAATCTGATAGAAACATCAAATTGTTTTTTTTTCGCTCCTTGTGTTTATTTTCTGTATTTTAGTGTACTAATTTATTTGTTTTTGTTACTGGCTCTCCTGTGAGCCAAAGACATAAGAATTACAATCAGATAATTGTGTGTCATGTTTACCCTAATAATCTGTATCCTATCTGATGTTGTAAACCGTGTTACGTAGTTAGTTTTCATTCCTTTGGGCGCATATCGGCGATATTAAGACTAACAGTTTTGTTTCATGTTTAAATCCTATGTTTCACTTCTTCTATTGACAAAGGAGTTGTAAATGTGGTAAGTTCGCGGGTAAACAGAATAATAAATTGTTAAAGAGCGTGGATTTCATCAAGGAAGTAAATGTTCAAAATGACGATACCTTCATCGATGCACATTTGTGTACGTTGCCGGAGAGACCTTCTTTTATGCTGTAACACGCGCGGTGTAATCCGGCTGTATTCTCCACGTATGACTTTCCGTAGATGATTTGGGCTTTGCGGCTCTTGAGCCTAGACCCGTTCCTTTAAATGATCCTACAGAAAGAAATCCAGCGGGGTGAGATCAGGTGATCTAGGTGGCCATGCGATTGGGCCCCCTCGGCCAATCCATTTTGCGGAGATGTTTTATGTAAGTGATTCCTTACAATCAGTGACCAGTGTGGTGGAGCTCTATCTTGCTGGAACCACATTCCTGTCCGTTTCAATAGTGGCACATCTTCTAGGAACAATGACAATTCTTCTTGCAGAAATGCAAGGTACTGTATTCCTGTGAGGTTGCCTTCAAGAAAGTATGGTCCAATTAGCTAGCCTCCTATTATTCCGCACCAGACATTGATGCTCCACTGTACCTGGAATGGAACTTCTCTCATCCAGTGAGGATTGTCTATACTCCAGTAGTGTACATTATGGCGGTTAAGAGTTCCGTTATTGTGGATTGTGGCTTCATCACTGAAGAGAACACTTCCTAAAATCTCTTCATCAATTTTGCGCTCGCTGCTGTAGCCATTGTGAATATATCACTCGCGCTTAAAGTCGCGTCCGTGGGGAGTCTGGTGTAGTTGTAGATGGTACAGATGATATTTATTGCGGTGCAATATGCGCATCACTGAGGACTGACTTATGTACAGATTTTCTGCCATGGCTCTTGAACTGGTATGTGGATTGTTTTCTATTGCGTTTCGCACAGCTTCTTTATTGCCTCCATAGCTTACTGGAGCATCGCAAGCGGGTGGTGCTCTTCCAAATGATTCTGTTTCACGAAGGCGTAATTCAACCCTTCGAAAAATGTCTGCAGTAGGTGCCCTCCTTCCTGGAAATCGTTCTTCATACATGCGCTTTGCTGACAGTGCATTACACCTTGTTTCTCCATAGATTAACAGCATGTCAACACACTCGTCGTTTGTATACATTATGACAGCAGCCGTGTCTCGTAGAAATGCTTCAGATACTGAATAGACAATGGAGAGAGACTTATTTATTGACGCCAAGCATTGACGCAGGTGCAAATAGCTAAAGCCACTTTGCGTGGGAAGTGTTTTAAACTTGGTTGAGTGGGTCAAGCTAATACTGACCACAATAAAACACCTACTACGAAGTACAAATTATCCACCTGCCAGTGGAAAACATGACGATTATTCTATTTTGTACAAAACAAAAGGTAATAAATGTTTGTTCTTAACCCGAAGGATTTGAACCCGAATTAAAGTGGCACAGCATTAAAGCAACCATAATACCATTCGGCCAATACTACCTTGCGACCAGAGGTTCCTATAGGAATTAATAATCGCAGAACTAGGCCCCACCTCGAAACTTTATACGCTTTTTGCAGCGTCCTATAGTGTTTTGAGCTCGGTTTGGTAGTTTTAGTTCAAACAAATAAACGGCATCAGTCATTACAATTACTGTATGATCTGAAATACGACATAGTTTGTGAAATAAGAGAAATTAGCTACCTAATACTTAGCATTCTTTGACAAGGCTTAATGACTAACGGCTTAAATCCAATTGATCGCACTGCGTAGATCTGCCATTTTTTTCAAATATTTTTGTAAACTGATGCAGGCGATAGGTTGTTCCTTCAACGGCGTTGTCAAAGGGGTGCATGGATGCATGCTAAAGAATAAAAGTTTGTAAAATTGGTTAAAAGTGCTACTGAAACTCTCAGTGTCACGGTGGGATGTTTTTTTGCATCGACATACATAACGATTGCATTCTGTCCTATAAAACACTTATGCACTTAGCTTTGTATCCCTCCTCTATAAAGCGTTATGCAACTCAGCCATTAGAAGGGATTCAAGGAAGGCGTAAGTTTCATATGTTCCTTAGCACGTTGCATTAATTCAAAAATAAATAGGCGCAGTTGACTCATCTGGTGCATAAAAACCTAACCTAAGGCTAATCTTCCGTGAAATCAGAAAGTTAAAAAATCAATAAACCTAAAATAAGAAACGTAAGCTTATATAAAAAAATCCTAACCTAAGGCTAACCTTCCGTGAATTCAGAAACGTAAGCTTATATAAAAAACCTTAACCTAAGGCTAACCTTCCGTGAATTCAGAAACGTAAGCTTATATAAAAAAATCCTAACCTAAGGCTAACCTTCCGTGAATTCAGAAACGTAAGCTTATATAAAAAAACCTAACCTAAGGCTAACCTTCCGTGAATTCAGAAACGTAAGCTTATATAAAAAAACCTAACCTAAGGCTAACCTTCCGTGAATTCAGAAACGTAAGCTTATATAAAAAAACCTAATCTAAGGCTAACCTTCCGTGAATTCAGAAACGTAAGCTTATATAAAAAAATCCTAACCTAAGGCTAACCTTCCGTGAATTCAGAAACGTAAGCTTATATAAAAAAACCTAACCTAAGGCTAACCTTCCGTGAATTCAGAAACGTAAGCTTATATAAAAAAACCCTAACCTAAGGCTAACCTTCCGTGAATTCAGAAACGTAAGCTTATATAAAAAAGAAAAACCTAATCTATGGCTATCCTTCCATGAATTCAGAAACGAAAGCTTATATAAAAAAAACCTAACCTAAGGCTAACCTTCCGTGAATTCAGAAACGAAAGCTTATATAAAAAAAACCTAACCTAAGGCTAACGTTCCGTGAATTCAGAAACGTAAGCGTATATATATATATAACCCTAACCTAAGGCTAAACTTCCGTGAAATCAGAAAGCTAAAAAGACCAATAAACCTAAAATAAGTAATTAAGAATGCATACCGAGAAAGTTAGGGATATCTTACCGTCTTTGGCGGCATTACTTATTCATGTGGTGCCAGAATTGCGTTAGATCTAGGGAATGGCACAGTGACTCCTGTAGGACATAGTAGACATCACTTCCATCGCTGTTGGGGTCACGTAAGAGCAATTTACCCATCTTTTATTTGATTATTCAGTTTAATCATTTTACCAAATGTATATTTTTTCGCTTAGTCTGCGGGCTAACTTACACTCTTAACTTGTATTGGTAAATCCTTGAAGTTTTTGTTACAATGCTTAAGAAGAATTAATAATCTTGCTTGCCACTTATGTATTTAGGATAGGTTATTGCTGGTAGTATAATTATGGTACGGCTATGAATGAGTCTCCCGTAGTAGTTTGCGAATTCTCTATGGTAATGCTACGATCCAGTTTGATATTCTGATAGAGTTGTATTCCCTTTTACTTAGGATTTATCTTGCTTATAAGGATTTTCTGTACTTAACTGTTGGGGTTAACCATTCCAGAATTGCAATAGTGTTCTCAACTATATTGCAATTTAAATCTATTCCTTTTTAATTCATTGAATTTATATTATCGAATTCCGGCTATTGTGATTTTAGGTGGTGTTCATTGAAAACGCTAAAAGAAGCAAGAAGGGATGGAGTAAATTACGTTAAGAGTGAGTTTATAATTAGATGTGATCTCGTCAATACCTGTGCCCATCTGCCCGTCCGTTTTAGGTGTTTTACTTTTATAGGAAAATTGCGATATGAACACAACAAACGTAGCCATCTTCCCGCTAAAACAGACGTGAATGGGGAGTGCCAACCAAAATAAGAAGTGAAATCCGCGAAATAAGGAATTTCTGCAAACGTGAAGCATTTTTTAAACATTTTGGACACTTTTTTTAAACATTTGGATACTTTTTAAACATTTTTTAAACACTTCAACACACTGTAACATATTGCAATACAACAAAATCATATATTCTCTAACAAAAGAAGTTTCAGGCATTGACGTCATTCACACGCATTACACCCGAGGCATTATGAGATCCTTTCCGCTATTATTGACTTTGTAAATAGAAATACAGCAGAGGTATATTTTAAAGTGGCGCAGATACCTGAAACGGAATAGAGAGATTAGTTAGGTTTCTGATTCGTTACTTATTTAAACACGCGAGTGAAGCGAAAGACCACTCCTTAACAACATTTATGATTTAATAGTTATTAAACTTTGGTTCCTGATTCAGGAGAGGTTAGGTTAGGTTTGGTTTTTTTTTAATATAAGCTTAAGTTAGTTAACCGGTGGTTAGGTCAAAGCACGCGAGAGAATCGAACGTCCACTCCTTAACGACGTTTATGATGCACTAGTTATTTAAGCGTTGGTTTCGGACTCACGAGAGGTTAGGTTTAGTTTTTTTATGTAAGCATAGGTTGGTTAACCGGCATTTACACCACAGCACGCTCTCTCCCTAACGAAGTTTATGATTCAGTAATTATTTGAGCTTTGGTTTGTGATTCACGAAAGGTTAGATTATTTTTAGTATTTTATATAAACTTAACTTAATTAGCAACTATCTTTATTAATACTTATATTCTTACCTTTAATTATTTTATTTATTTGTTTGTGGTGGTGAGTAGGTAAATATAGAGAGAGCTGGCGCAGTTTTTTGCGTTTATATGGGAAAGGATAGGGAAAACGAGGGTAGATGCGACGGTTCAAGGAGGAAAATGCGTTTATATGGGGGAAATAGGGAATACGAGGGTTGATGCTAGGCTAGACAGTGGTAGAAGGAGGGGGAATGCGGTTTATATGAGACAGATAGGGAATACGTGGAGAGGTGCTAGGCTAGACGGAGGCTGAGGAGTAGAGTATGGTTTATATGAAAGGTATAGGAAAACGAGGAGGGGTGTTAGGCTAGACAGAGTTGAAGGGTAGAGCATGTCTTGTATATGAGAGAGGTAGGGAACAGGAGCAGGGGTGTTAGGCTAGACAGAGGTCAAGAAGTAGAGTATGGTTTATATGAAAGTTATAGGAAAACGAGGAGGGGGTGTTAGGCTAGACAGAGTTGAAGGGCAGAGCATGTCTTGTATATGAGAGAGGTAGGGAACAGGAGCAGGGGTGTTAGGCTAGTCAGAGGTCAAGAAGTAGAGTATGGTTTATATGAAAGGTATAGGAAAACGAGGAGGGGTGTTAGACTAGACAGAGTTGAAGGGTAGAGAATGTCTTGTATATGAGAGAGGTAGGGAACAGGAGCAGGGGTGTTAGGCTAGACAGAGGTCAAGAAGTAGAGTATGGTTTTATATGAATGGTATAGGAAAACGAGGTGGACTGTTAGGCTAGACAGAGTTGAAGGGTAGAGTATGTCCTTTATATGAGAGAGGTTGGGAACAGGAGGAGGGGTGTTAGGTTAGGAGAATTGAGTTTGTGTTTATAAGGAGAGACGAGTAAACGGAGAGAGATCCTATGCTAGGATAGACAGGTGTTAAAGTTAGGTTAGATAGGAAACCAAGGAGTGATACTCAGCTAGAGGGGGGCAGGAGGAATGCGCTTTATGAGAGGTAGGGGATACGGGGAGTGGTGTTAGGCTAGACAGAGGTTGAGAGTAGAGTAGGCGTTTATATGTATGAGAAGTATAGAACAGGAGGAGGTGTGTTAGGCTAGACAGAGGTTGAGGAGTAGAGTATAGTTTATATAAGGGTATAGGAAAACGCGGAGAGGTGTTAGGCTAGACAGAGGTCGAGGAGTAGAGTATGTTTTATATGAGAGGTACAGGAAACGAGGAGAGTCAGTAGGCTAGACAGGTAGTGTAGCAGTAGGAATATAGACTTATATACAGGAGAGATAGGGAATAGGAGGGGAGGTGCTAGACCTTGAAAGCGACTTTAGACGTGAACTTCGTTGAAAACTGTTTCATGTCAATGTTCTAGACATGCCCATCAGGTAACCTGTTCAGGGAAAAGGTGACCAGCAAAGGGAAAAAGGTGACCAGCAAATGGAAAAACGTGACCAGCAAAGGGAAAAAGGTGACCAGCAAAGGAAAAAAGGTGACCAGCAAAGGGAAAAACGTGACCAGCAAAGGGAAAAAGGTGACCAGCAAAGGGAAAAAGGTGACCAGCAAAGGGAAAAACGTGACCAGCAAAGGGAAAAAGGTGACCAGCAAAGGGAAAAAAGGTGACCAGTAAAGGGAAAAAGGTGACCAGCAAAGGGAAAAAGGTGACCAGAAAAGGGAAAAAGGTGACCAGCAAAGGGAAAAATGTGACCAGCAAAGGGAAAAAGGTGACCAGTAAAGCGAAAAATGTGACCAGTAAAGGGAAAAAAGGTGAACAGCAACGGGAAAAAGGTGACTAGAAAAGGGAAAAAGGCGAGCAGCAAAGGGAAAAACGTGACCAGCAAAGGGAAAAAGGTGTCCAGTAAAGGGAAAAATGTGATCAGCAACGGGAAAAAAGGTGACCAGCAAAGGGAAAAAGGTTACCAGCAAAGGGAAAAAGGTGACCAGCAAAGGGAAAAAGGTGATCAGCAAAGGGAAAAATGTGACCAGCAACGGGAAAAAGGTGCCCCAGCAAAGGGAAAAGCTAACCCACTCAAACTAGCAGGTAAGTAATTCAGTTAGTATCATAGGGTAGGACAGATCCTGGGAAGCGGATATAGCATAGTTCCGTATGATGTTACAGGTAATTCAGAGAGTAGCGTAGGTATTTACGATAATGCAAGTAACATAGGTGTTTAGAGTCACTCAGCTAGTATCACAAGAGGCTAGTTTCCAGGGGCAGAACGTATCATAGATGCATATTTTTCACAGGTAATTCAGCCAGTATCGGAGGGTATTTAAGCTAATTCAGCTGGTATTACAAGAGGCGGAATGCATCATGCAGTGTATGATTTCACAGGTAATTCAGTTAGTATCGTAGGTATTTAGGCTAATTCATCTAGTATCACAGGGGGATAGATTCCAGGGGTTGGGTATAGCATAGTTTCGTATTTCACAGGTAACTCAGCTAGTATCGTAGGTATTTAGCATAATTCAAGTGTGATAGGTGTTTAGAGTAATTAAGCTAGCATTACAGGAGGGTAGGTTCCAGGGTCGGTTATAACGTAGTTTCGTATTTTACAGATAGTTCATGTAATATCGTAAGTATTTGGGTAATCAGCATAGTTTCACAGATACTCGTGATAATTTCGATCAGAGATTTGTATCCCAGCTATTTAAGGTAAATGCAGGTGATTCAGGTTGTATCAATGATATTTGAGTCATTTTAACAGGTAATTCATCTAGTATCATTGATATTTGGGGGGCAAACCAGATAGTATCACAGGTGATCGATCTAATTTAGAACAGGAATTCGTATCAGAGCTAGTTAAGGTAATTTCAATGATTCGGGTAGTATCACAGGTATTTAAGTCAGTTTAACAAGTAATTCAACTAGTATCACAGCTACTCATGGTAATATAGAGAGTAATTAGATTATAAACATTTCTCATCCAACGTTACAACAATTTATATACTTTTTCTAAATCTTACAAACTTATTATATGTTAAACAGTTATTGTACGATGCGGAGAGGGGTAAACTGCATATTGGTTCACAAATTGAAAATCTTTACGTCAACATACCTTTATTTTAGTTCGTTGTAGATGTCTCTCCCCTTTTATCTAGGCTTGAGACTAGCACTAGGATTGCTCCTAATGGCAGGGTTACCACCTTCCCTTCCATCTTCTTCTTTCTTCATCAGGCGTCTGCTAGTTGCATACACAGCACACGGATAAACTTCATTTTTAAGATTGTAGACTCACGAGAAAATCTTCATCTTGACTTACATTCTCTTAAGCACTGTTTGTAATACTGTAATGTCCATATGCATAGGTAGTTATTCCATCCTCAGCAATAATTCTTTTATCATCAAAGGGATTCAATGCAATTTTATTCACTTGCACTGTGGTAACAGCATGCTTTCGTGATAGGATTAGATTTATGGGCGTTCTGATGATTTCAGAGGTTTTAAGACAGTCTGTATAGCTGTCAAACGAAATGTACTGCTTAATAGCGCTACGTTTTATACCTTTAATCTTTTTTATCATTGAGCCTTGAATATCTAAGGCATACATCTTAGGACGTAGTCCAACAAAGCGTAGTATGATTTTGCTATTAGCCTCATCTTTAAATTTTCCCAATACCTTCTTGTTCTGAGTAGAGTGGCATATATGATTGACAGGGTAATCAGCTGTATCCAGATGCTCAAGAAAACGTAGCTTGTCCTGGTACACATCTTCAGTTGTTACACGATGAATGAATGAATCAGTGTCCATATACATAAGCTTCAGGTTTTCAGCTCCATAATAAGGCAACAACACGTCGTAATGGTAGTTATACATTAATGTCTTGGAGATGTCCAACACACTCATTCCAATGTATATAGGCTTGTTGAACACAATCTGACGAGAGGCCATATGTACAGCAGCTAGATTAGCAGCATATATCGTCCTGTCGATAAACGTAGGCTTGGCGATCAACTTTTCTAGAGTCTTCTCATTGGTCACCAGTCGTATATCCACACGGCTACGCAGGTTCTCCATAGTTTTTCCAAACATGGCGTTGTTAAAGAGCTTATAGAGATCCTTCTCGAAGTCATTCGCAGCTTGTTGTCGTAGCCTGTTGTTAAATTCCACATAAGGTTTCAACCACCGAGACTGTCGGAATTGTAGCACACGATGGATTTTTGTTAGTCGTAGTCCATGACTAAGAGCCTGCTTCAAAGCCATGTAATGCACTACATACTTCTTTCGAGGTCCAAGATGAGGTATCAGTTTCTTTGTAGATGCTTCCAATGGCTTCATACACTCAGGCAGGAAAGGTAGATCGTTGTGTAGATCATAAAGTTCTGCAGGATATTCGATATCAACTTCTAATATGTACCCATGAGGATCATCTTCTTGTAGTGTTTCTAAGTTGTTTTCTTCAGGCGAAACCCACTGAAATCCACCAAAAGGAAGGGCGTGACACATTGCCCACCCATATTGGTAATTGGCGTCCTCATATGTGATAAATTGGGTTGGTCTCGACGGATCAAACTTCTCCATATACGCGTTATTAGCTTCTGCATACCGATGGGAAACTTGACATAAACCTCCTCTTATACCTGATTCCACCATGAGTAGTTGATCGTAATCTTGTAACAGCTCCAGCTTAATTCCTGTATACAACAACATGGCGTCCCATGTAAGTCCTGGAGATGTAAAATAATGCGCGGGATCAACTTTGTGTGTTTTGAGGGTTTGATCTCTGAACGTCTCAAAGACATCGGCTAGGAGTAGTACATCTGAGGTTAAGTACAGGTCGCTGTACTCGCCCAGGTTTCTCACATTAAACAGCTCCCATACATTTCTAGCATGATCATAGTCAGCATCACTAATTTCTTCTTCATTTAATCTATTGTAGAAGGTGTGCTTAGGGGGCAAGCAGGTCTCGTTCAAAACATCCCAGGAAGTGACGTAATCATAGGGAAATACCCCCTTACGAGTCATCAACTTCAATTTGTCTTCTCCAAAGTACTTTAGTGTTTCAGGATATGAGGTTAGATTTTTTACCAACTTATCCAAGCTTGTACTGAGGAAACGGAAGCTGTCCACAAATCGAAGCTTTATATCTCCTACATACCTGGTGAATGAGATATAGCTTTCTTCAGAGTTAGGAATTACCTCCACACGTTCACTTGTACAACCCAGCTCCTTAACAATGAAATGAGAGTCATATCCGCTAAGGTTATGCATGAAGACTGGTATATATTTAGGTGTTTTACAGGCTAAATTACATTCATTATGAAGACTTCCACGATATTCACCGCGGATGTGATCATGGTCGCGTACTTTGTAGCTCTCTTCTGTAAAGCCTTTTCCACACAAGTAGCATGTCGTAGAAGACTCAAAATCCTTTTGCTGTTGATCCGTAAGTTTCAGAGGCTTAGCAGATTTGTATACGGCATCAATCATTTTTGCAAGAGATGTCAGGTACAGCATAAACTTCTGAGCAGCATCAGCACCACGATACACATAGGGTTGCTTAGGAAGACCAGTTTCGAGATGTTCAACGTTGGTTGATGGTTTAACGTAAACACAGAAGCTCATTGTTGTGTGCTCTTGATAAGGGGTTGTATAGGAAGTTTCAGGATTGGGTATACACGTATGACATGGAGTGAGAATACTCTCAAAATCAGCATAGATGACATAAGGTACTTTCAACATCCTCTCAACATTTTTAAACTGTACAATCGATTTCTCCTTGGTAGGCATAACTACCCTCGCAACACCATGTTGATTACAGATTGATGTATGTTCCTGTAGTTTTTCCAGTCCACTTCGTCCGCTCTGGTCATCAAAATGTGTAAAGCATCGCTTACAAGTATAAACCCGTCCATTATGGTTAGTTTTCTGATGTCGAATGAGTTTCTCAAAATTCTTTATATACACGTAATGATGTTTTCCACTGCTGACATTCAATAGTAGCAGGTCGCGATGTTCAGGTAGTTCAATATCAGCAACCTTTATCGGATACACTTCATGCTTCTCATCCAACCCGAAAACGTTAATAGATATCTTGTTAAGCTTCTCAAATTTAGGTATTTGAGAAAGTGGAGTAGGATAGGAAACACAGCTGAAGTCGTACTTATCTTGAAGCTGCTTGTATTTGCTCACACGTTGCGCATCCTTCTCAACGAATTTAGCTAGCAGAGAATACATGTAGCATTTCTCATCACTAAAGTTCTGAATGTTTATACACGCTTTCCTTGCTTCAACAGATGACGGTAGTGGTATGTAGCTACTTCCTCGCAACGGGTTGTACTTGTTGATACGAAGTCGAACTCCTTCCACAGTAAGCAAAGCCCAGCTGCTACCCTTAAGCTGAGACTCCTCCATTTCAGTCACCAATTTCTTGAATTTCACTTCCATCGTTGACTCCAGATCTGTTTCTAGGAAAACAGGATGATTCCGTGTTTTAAATGTTTTGTCACAGGTTTCTCCAATACTGTTAACAAATCGACACTCAGCCAGCAGATTAATTTTAACACTCTTATGAACGCTAAGCTCTTTATGCACAGCCTGGATTATACGTTGTTTTGCCTCTTGCAGATACATATTTAGGTCCTTAGCTGATTCGCATCGTATAAAATACGAATTTAATCGTCCTTCGAATGAAGTTTCATATTCTTTCATATCACAGTCCTCCATTGTTGACAGCAACTGATGTTTAGTTGGCTCTAATCTTCTTTTCTTCTGAGGGCTGCTTATTTCACATATATCTTCGTGTCGCTGTCCCTTATAACAATCTTTGAAAGTTACATTACAATGTTTACATTTGAAGAACTTCTTGCAGCTCATCTCGTGTCTTCTCTTGTCATAACCTCTATCCTCCTGTGATACTAGATGAATTAGCCTAAATACCTACGATACTAACTGAATTACCTGTGAAATCATACACTGCTATGATGCATTCCGCCTCTTGTAATACCAGCTGAATTAGCTTAAATACCCTCCGATACTGGCTGAATTGCCTGTGAAAAATATGCATCTATGATACGTTCTGCCCCTGGAAACTAGCCTCTTGTGATACTAGCTGAGTGACTCTAAACACCTATGTTACTTGCATTATCCTAAATACCTACGATACTCTCTGAATTACCTGTAACATCATACGGAACTATGCTATATCCGCTTCCCAGGATCTGTCCTACCCTATGATACTAACTGAATTACTTACCTGCTAGTGTGAGTGGGTTAGCTTTTCCCTTTGCTGGTCACCTTTTTCCCGTTGCTGGTCACATTTTTCCCTTTGCTGATCACCTTTTTCCCTATGCTGGTCACCTTTTTTCCCGTTGCTGATCACATTTTTCCCTTTACTGGACACCTTTTTCCCTTTGCTGGTCACCTTTTTCCCCTTGCTGCTCGCCTTTTTCCCTTTGCTGGTCACCTTTTTCCCGTTGCTGGTCACCTTTTTACCCTTTACTGGTCACATTTTTCCCTTTACTGGTCACCTTTTTCCCTTTGCTGGTCACATTTTTCCCTTTGCTGGTCACCTTTTTCCCTTTACTGGTCACCTTTTTCCCTTTGCTGGTCACCTTTTTCCCTTTGCTGGTCACATTTTTCCCTTTGCTGGTCACATTTTTCCCTTTGCAGGTCACGTTTTTCCCTTTGCTGGTCACCTTTTTCCCTTTGCTGGTCACGTTTTTCCGTTTGCTGGTCACCTTTTTCCCTTTGCTGGTCACCTTTTCCCTGAACAGGTTACGTGATGGGCATGTCTAGAACATTGACATGAAACAGTTTTCCACGAAGTTCACGTCTAAAGTCGCTTTCAAGGTCTAGCACCTCCCCTCCTATTCCCTATCTCTCCTGTATATAAGTCTATATTCCTACTGCTACACTACCTGTCTAGCCTACTGACTCTCCTCGTTTTCCTGTACCTCTCATATAAAACATACTCTACTCCTCGACCTCTGTCTAGCCTAACACCTCTCCGCGTTTTCCTATAACCTTATATAAACTATACTCTACTCCTCAACCTCTGTCTAGCCTAACACACCTCCTCCTGTTCTATACTTCTCATACATATAAACGCCTACTCTACTCTCAACCTTTGTCTAGCCTAACACCACTCCCCGTATCCCCTACCTCTCATAAAGCGCATTCCTCCTGTCCCCTCTAGCTGAGTATCACTCCTTGGTTTCCTATCTAACCTAACTTTAACACCTGTCTATCCTAGCATAGGATCTCTCTCCGTTTTCTCGTCTCTCCTTATAAACACATACTCAATTCTCCTAGCCTAACACCCCTCCTCCTGTTCTCAACCTCTCTCATATAAAGGACATACTCTACCCTTCAACTCTGTCTAGCCTAACAGTCCACCTCGTTTTCCTATACCATTCATATAAAACCATACTCTACTTCTTGACCTCTGTCTAGCCTAACACCCCTGCTCCTGTTCCCTACCTCTCTCATATACAAGACATGCTCTACCCTTCAACTCTGTCTAGTCTAACAACCCTCCTCGTTTTCCTATACCTTTCATATAAACCATACTGTACTTCTTGACCTCTGCCTAGCCTAACACCCCTGCTCCTGTTCCCTACCTCTCTCATATACAAGACATGCTCTGCCCTTCAACTCTGTCTAGCCTAACACCCCCTCCTCGTTTTCCTATACCTTTCATATAAACCATACTCTACTTCTTGACCTCTGTCTAGCCTAACACCCCTGCTCCTGTTCCCTACCTCTCTCATATACAAGACATGCTCTACCCTTCAACTCTGTCTAGCCTAACACCCCTCCTCGTTTTCCTATACCTTTCATATAAACCATACTCTACTCTCAGCCTCCGTCTAGCCTAGCACCTCTCCACGTATTCCCTATTTGTCTCATATAAACCACATTCCCCCTCCTTCTACCACTGTCTAGCCTAGCATCAACCCTCGTATTCCCTATTTCCCCCATATAAACGCATTTTCCTCCTTGAACCGTCGCATCTACCCTCGTTTTCCCTATCCTTTCCCATATAAACGCAAAAAACTGCGCCAGCTCTCTCTGTATTTACCTACTGTGGTGGATATGGATAGAGGGAAGCTGCTGCTTTTAGGAAATGATGCATTCTTACTTTTCTGCAGACATACTTGTATGATACTGGACGATATGTTATGCTAGGTATCCCTCAAATTCTTTTTTCTACGGCCTAAGCAGGGAATAGAGTATTTAACAGTTCGCCACTTGCTTTCTATAGTATTCGTGTGTACCGGTATTGCAATTCTTGCCATTCTCCTAAGATTGTCCATGTGTGTATAGACGCTCCTATCCATTGACAAATGCTATAGATGAATAAAGCCCTCGTTATCTAGAGTGTTGTATGCTTTCCAGCAATCGCTGATGATTATTGTACCCGGCAATATCCATTGCTTTATTAACCCCAAGAGAGTTTCTCGATTCCTTGTTCCACGGTGGCTAGAAAAAATTTGATTTTATCTGCACGTTCCACTCTTCCGAATACCCATTGTCGTTCTGCAAGATGCCCTTTGTTGTACTTCCTTCTACCAAATTTTGACTCGTTAATTTCTGCAATTGTATTTATACCGTCAATTCGTTTTCGATTGCTTAGCATGAGTATACACAAACTTCGCGATTAAGCATGGCCAAATCTACTACTATTTCACTACCGCATTGTAATTCCTCAATTATTGCTTGTTGGCGTGGAAAGGGGGTGTAACAGCCACATAATACCTATAAATAATATCTTATGAATGCTCAATTTGCTGTCGCCCACGAAAGTATCAATCGAGCTGATTTCGAATATCTACAAACATTCCCGTTCAAGTTGTGCCCGCAATAGAAATAACCTTTCCTCCATTTCCTCATGACAGTCCGGTGTCCACATCGTATTGCAACTAACTGTCCTTTGGAATATACCGTGTTGTATTAATAGTTCCATTAATTCCCCCTGCTTTTCCCAAAATCTGCGAGTAAACGCTAATAATTTGTGCTCACACCCGTTAAAGCCATTTGTAACTTTTAAAGTCAAATTAAGGTTATTGAACCTTACGGTAAACGTTTTCGCGTTTCCTATCTTCCTTTCCCTACATTTCCATTCACTCGCTGAATTACTTCGCCAAATTTCGCGTTATTAATTTGCCAGAACTACATCCAAATATTGCCAGATTCGCCTATGTAAACAAAGCAGCCTCACAGGGTGGGTACGGGGGCACTTCCATTAGTCCAGACATCTTTTACCATGAATCAATTCCGTGAGTATTACACGCATTGCATCGCGCATCGCGCATACGGAGCTTTATCCCTAATTTTAATGTGTTTGTTTGATTAATGAATATATTGGTTATTGTACGGTCAGGCTCCTGCATCCTAACAAAGTGGATTATTTGAATAAACTGGACCAAGATGAGCATTGGTTCTCACGAAGAGTTAACCTTTGCATTCATTTCTCCACTGGCACGTTCCCGGACTATTTAGGCAGCATTTTTATCTTATGCTTAATAAATACAATTTCCTCTGTAAATTATGTTCTGTATCAGCGAATTCACCTGGTCATCAGCAATAGGAGGGTATTTAAAATCATTCCGCCTATAGTATAGTCATGATTGAAAATACTTTGTCATTATTGTATGGCTTGAGTGGGTGGGTGACAAACAGCACCCATGTCTTACACCATTATTTCTCTAGATATGATATATGGGGTAATTTTATACTATTCGTATAAAGGATTTGCCAATCTCTAGCCAGATGGAGAGGCATCCCTCTCTTCAATAGTATTTTCCATAGTAGGTTTCCATGTACATGATAAAATCCTTTAGAGTAATCGATAAAAGCAATATATTAGGAAAACTGTACTCTATGTTTTTCTATTACACAGTACAAAAAAATGCCAAAATATGAAACTATGAAATTTTGTTGTGTGCGCTGAATTCGAAAATGGATTCCATTTTGTCGTATTACATAAGCGTTTTGTTCAGTGGCGCAATCGCGCCTTTTGCTAATACTCGTTGAGTAGGCACTCAAGCGCGGTCTGATTGTAAACATAGTGGCTAGTTGTTAATTGCAGGCAGACGCTAATGGAAGTTGTCGGTTGTATGACACATTTCCTGTTTACATTCTTCCGAAATGCATATCGTTCCTCCACTGCTAATGCATATTAGTACCAATAACATCCAGACAGTATAGTTAGTGACTTCCTATTGTACAGAACATTTTTGTGAAAAGTTGTGTGCTCGCATTTATTGTGAGTTCAGATGTTAATTTTGTGGTTGTGAATAACAGTGCTTTTAACAGTTAGAAGTGCATTAAACAGACTGTAAAGCTCATAGAAAGTGTTGATTTACAGCAACGATGTCGCGTCAGTGCGTAATTTCTCCGAATGTATTTTGCTATGTGCGGTGAATTCAGTACAAAATCTCAGAAAATGTTACTCCTACGATTAAGGAAGCATATGAAGTGTGCTTTAACTCTAAAGTTGATAAGGACAAAAGTTCTGCACTTAAATTTTGTTGTAGAGGATGTTCTTGGATTTGAGAGGCTTGTTAAATGGTACTTGCCCTTCTATGCCGTTTGCTATTCTTATGATATGGGCAGAGCAGAAGGATCACCGCTTGGACTGTCATTTTTGTTTAACCAAACTTTCAACTGTTTAACCGGCCAAAAAACAAATAGTTTATACTTCTGTCCAGAAGGCCTGTTAAGCATTACGATTCATTTCCTATTCCAACGCCACCTGGAAAATTGACCCCAAAGAGGAAGCATTGATTTCTTCCCCTGAGGCGGGTCCCAGTACTTCTTTCAATCCCGACTCTGGTTATGAATTCATGATTTAAAAAAGAAAAAAGAAACCGTCTAATTTCATAGTCAATAATAAACGATCTTGTAAGAAATTTAAATCGCACACAAGCCAGTTTGAATTGTTAGCATCTGGACAAAGGAAATGAAATCTCATATAGCTGGCGCAAAACTTCTGGAATCGTGACGCTGATTGCCACCCCAGCTGCCGAACCTAGGAATGGTTAATGTTTAGCTTAATCAACGAAAGTGATATAATACCTTTGTTTACTCAGTGTGTGTAACACATACAGTCTGCGTAGAAAGTGTCCGCATCTGGTTGTAATTTCAAAGAGAACAGTACCTAAATAGTGCTTATTTTATATTTGTTATATTTATAACCATGGCTCCTTTGTTTTCAAAGTGGTAAGGTATTACATAGTCAAAGCAGGGAAATAATTGCAAATGTCCTCGACTTCATGACGCAAGATGCAGAGATGAAGGAAGAAAATATATGTTTACCCGAGTTTCACAAAAGGCTTAAGAGAGTGAAGGAAAGAGTAGCCAAAGCAACTGGTGTTTCACTGAGTTCCGTTTCCAGAGTTCTCAAAGATAACAAACAACACATGGAAGGAAGAGAAGAAACATAAGATCCCTAAACGTATTACAGAAATACACGATTTCGACAAATGCGTCACTCGGCGCACGATTCACATTTCTACGTGGAAGAAAAAACTGTGCCAACAATACGCAGACTGCTCATCAAGCTGAAAGACAGCATACATTTCCAAGGTGGTGCTACAAATCTCAGAAAAATTATAAAATATTTAGGGTTCAAATGGAAGAAAACGAAATCAAATAGAGGAGTTCTAAGAGAAAAGCAGTATATACGATCTCAGCTAGAAGAGTACCTTACTCAGAGGTACAAATTAGAGGGTCAAACTATAGTGTATGAAGATGAGTCATACATATACAGCAGCCATACAACATTGGAGTGAGGTAGCGAATTAGGTTTGCAGGCAGGTACTTATTATCGTTTATGCTGTTGGAAAGATCGGCTTCGTTCCAAATGTCCTTCTTTTACAAGTCACAACAAAAAACAGGAGATTTTCGTCAAGAAATGAATACAGAAAATTACACGAAGTGAATCAACACCATGTTGATAATACCTAATATGCCTTCTAGGTCTGTTCTGATTATCGACAATGCTTCACAATGCGTCAACACTCAAACTGACAAATCTCCTACCTCAAATTCCTGGAAAGAAGAAATGAGGACTTGGTTACTTAGGCGTAATATAGCTTTAGATGAAAACAAAGCTATATAAAACTTAATTAAAGCCAACAAACCACTTTATAAGTCATACATACTTGGCCAGATATTGTCATAATGTACTTAGACTGCCACCGTATCACCCAGCTCTAAACCCAATCGAATTAATCTGGGCTAATGTCCAAAAATGGGTGCCTGCAGAAATATCACTTTTAAATTAAAAGATGTGGAGCAATTATGTTGCCAGCGATTTGCGGAAATTCAAAGGCCAGAATGGGAAAATGTATGTCGACATGTTGAATAAATGAGAATCATTATTTCGAAAAAGATGGAATTGCAGAAAATCAAATAGAATTCTCATCCAGGATAATGGTGCAGAAAGAAGCAACAGAGTGATGATGGCGATGATGTGATTCCGCAGAAGAGGAAGGGCTGGCAGGTGTGGAAGAATTGGAGCCAGATGACTGACAGGTTTTTATATTAAGGGCGTTTTACAGCGGTGGATTTAAATATACTGTATATAACTATAAGTTAAGCAGTGCATAACCGGTGTGCGAATATTTGACAATGACTGTCCCACGCACTCCTGCAGCATGCAGACGACGGTCACCTCCTGATCTGGTAACTCGCTTCATAGCTGTCATTAAGATTTTCACATGTCTAGAACTGTTGCGCCAATTATACAACCGAGTACCAAAGTAACAATTTATCGAAAGCGTCAACATAGCTTATCGACTTATTCTAAAAAGGGTGACTTTATTTATTGCAATAATGTGAGTGAACTTATGCGTCAGTTTCGTAGAGAGCATATTGCAGATGAGTGGCGTTTATTTATTGACTCTTGAGAGTCAAGTATTGCCATTGGCTTATGCCGTAAATACGAAGGAAACACATGGAAACATGGATATCCTCCTAAAAGCAGTAAGTTATAACGATTACGAATGGTTAATATGTGCAGATCTAAAAGTAATTGGTCTATTAACCAGAATGTAATCGGGATTTAGGAATGATTGTTTCTTGTGTGAGTGGAACTTTCGGGACAGAGTTAACCATTATAGCGTGAAGGAGTGGCTTTTGAGACAAATTTTAGCAGCAGAGAGAAAAAATGTTAAGTCTCATTCACTCGTCGATTCTCAGAAAATTGTATTACCACCACTCCATATAAAGCTGAATTTAATAAAGAATTTCGTTAAAGGATGGTGAAACATGGGAATGGTTTTCAGTACTTGAGACAAATTTCCCAGGTTGAGTGAAGGAAAATTAAAAGGGCATTTTCATTGGTTCTCAAATATGGAAAATCCAGCAAGATCCTATGTTCGAGGAAATACTAACCGAAACGAGAAGGTGGCGTAGTGTGGGTTCAAAGACGCATGTTCCAAGTTCCTGGAAATTACACAGCAGATAACTATATCGAAGTTTTGCAAAATTTGTTAATGGCATATGAGATATTGGGCTGTAATACGTCCCTTAAAAATCATTTCCTGCACTCCCATCTTAACTTATTTCCACCGAACCTGGGAATAGTCAGCGACGAGCATTGGGAAAGGTTTCACCAGCAAATATTCCAAATTGAATGGCAATATGCAGGAAAATGGTCTAACATGCTTGCTGACTAGGTACTGTTGGTTTCTCGTCTGAGTGTTCCGGGACCAGCAATAAAACAAACTCTTCCAGAAAAACATTCTAAAGCAGTAAGTTTTGAAAAGAAAGATCAGTTATTTTCGTGTAATAATTTCTTTTAAGTTTTAAAGTATTTTAGATTTTATCTTTAATCAGATAAAATAATGCTCAATAAAATGGATACTTTTGAACGTTGAATGTACTCTACCACCATGAAAAAACATAAAGCTTTTAACCGAAATATTGAATGTGGTTGCCAAAAAAAGGCACATGATAGGGAATTTTTGGATTCAAATTCGAATTTAGGAGACCTGAATTAGTAATTTTACGTATTTTCGTTTCATGGTATGAAAAAAGTTAAAATTTTGTTGTAGTCCTATCTGGTTTATGATAAATACGCAATCAGTGGTGGATCTGCCGTTGCGAAAGCCATGTTGATCTTCTAAAAGTGTGGTTTCGGTTATTGGTTTTAATATTTGAAGGATTATTTTTTAGTATATTCACTTCACTATTAAGCAAATTGATGCCTCTATACTTAGCACAGTTACCTTTATCCCCTTTTTCTGTATATCGGGATAACTAATGATGTTTTTTCATTCTTTTGGAAAATGCTCAGTATACCGACAAATAAGAAATATATTTAAAAATAATTAAGGTGCATGTTTAAACATTTACATGTTTATTTTGTCCATTCCAGGTGCTTTTCGGTTTTAAAAGTACTATTTCCTCAGTATTTGTACATAATTTATGGAAGCAGTTAAGCCAATCTCGCCTTATATAGTATTCAACTGCATTCTACATCTTTCTGAGAATATAACTCCCTCATCACCTTATAGGCTTTTACTTGGGTCATATTTAATTTCTGCTAACAGTTTTTCTCAATTTGAACGTTTGATTTACGTATCTCTTTTTACTACCGCCGACTTTCTTTTACACTCGATTTCATCCTCCAGCAGTCGAGTTGAAAGAAATTTTAAATATGCAGCTTTCTCATCCTTAATTATTTTAATTCATCATTTCATAAACTTGGCCTCTTATTTCTCCTTTTACTTCACTTATCTAGTACTTCTTCAGCCGCTTTCAGCAATGCATTCTTTAACCTAAACAGTATAAGAATTTAATATTCCTCTTATAGGTATATAAAATCAGGTAACTCTAAAATGAAAGTAAATTACAAAATCTCTCAGGTTCTAGCAGCAATAAGACAGTTCAATGGAATACCTTGGGGTCGAGATATCAGACTAGAACTGAACGAGGTGGCGCAGCGTTAACATGTGCGACTTCCATTCGGGAGGTCCGGGGTTTAAACCCCGACCAATATGACTGAAGGTTTCTTCGCGGTTTTGCTCGGTTGCTAGATGAATGCTGGGTTGGATAATTTAATCTTCATCACCGCATTTATTTTTCTTCTTCACCGCTATACCAGATATTGGGCTGATACTCATCCTGGATATGCTATGATACAGTTTGCTTGTTCCTCAACAGACTACTGATCCAAGGCATTGGCTTGTTAGTGCTTGGGGATGTAAATCCTACAAAGAGGAGGGAAATCCTTATAGAAGAATATATCAGACTATCGTTTAAATCATCCTGGGATATGGCGCAGAAGGATGGGCCTTAACTGAAAGACAAAAGGATCGAAACTGATGACCATCGAAGAAGCAACGAATAAAGAGTTCGCGATCAGACATTAAAGAAAGAATGAAGATCAGGACATCATAGATTGGGTAGAAACTCGAACAATGGTGTGGTCACATCCAGCAAATGCCGACGGTTAGATGGCCCGAGAAAATAATAAATTGGTCTCCAGAAGGTCGTATGGTAAAGGAGGCCCTCGATTTATTTGGAGGGAGAATATTAAAAAGATCATGGAATGTAGGGGTGGACGATAATATATGGAAACATAGATCACTATGGAGAATGGAATTAGAATACAGCCGCTGAATTGGATACGCCTTTTAAAGTAAAAAAGTAAATCCTGAAAGCTATAGTGCAACAACCAAAATAGGCTAAGCTCTTTTCTTTAACCTCTTCCTCCACCCACATAGAACGTCATGAGTGCAGGGCAGTAATGGGATGTGGTATGTGGTCAGCACCACGAGGCTTGGCCACGAATGTGCGGCTTTTTACGTCAGGAGGAACTATAATCCACCAAGTAGCTCTTCGCCTGGGCTGCTACAAATCTGAGTGCCCGCCTTTCGAGACTCCCCACAATCACTGCACCCAACATGAGGGAAATCCAGTGTACAGCAGTGGTGCAGTCTTTCTAGAGCCATGTTCTTCTGTCTGTAGACGTGCCATAGGATGCCTGTGATTATGTTTTTTTCTTAAATCTAGGTTTCAAGTCCCAGAACCTTTGTGCTACTTCCTTTACTGTCAGAATATCACTCGCTCACTTTGGGAGACGCTTATTCGGTTAAGGCTAACCCTAGGTGAAATTTCTAAATTTTGCAGTTTTTATCCAAACGTTTTCAAAATGACGCATACTGTTCTATATCAGTTATAAGCGTGTTTTAAATTTTATGCAGATACCTTTAATATTTTTGAGAAAAAAATTGTTACTTTAATTATGCTAATAAGGTGCTTCACATGATGCAGAAATCGGATTTTTGAAAACATAAAAATACTACAATATCATTTAAATAGTAATATAAAATGGCATATAGAATTTCATTCGCTACTCTGGTTGTCACAGAAAAAATGATTAAACCTTTGAATGTAATTTTCTTAAGAATCTATCTTTAATGGTCGAATTAATTATGTCATATCCTGAATATTTTAAAAGTATAGCAAAAACGATATTGTAGTTTTTAAAGTTAATTCTCTCTGAACAAAGTCGGATACAAACTACATCACGTCGTTTTTAATGCGCAAAAGTGTAAGGAAAGTTGAATTCGAAAGAAGGCATTGACGGGCCAAAACTAACTTTGAATTCTTTTGAAAAATTTGAACAAATTTCAGCTAGGTCCTAAGACCACCCGTAGTTCAGAAGTCACAAACGGAGTACCATTATAAATATAATACCACAATGCAATAAACACAGTGATTAAAATTCTTTGTGGTTACTGTTAAAATACATCCAATAATACGTAGGTACATGTCTAGGTAACGCATCGTAGAGCCTGGAAATGGATGTTCAAGAAAACATTCCTAGTTTTTATTTTATTCTTATCCAAAAATATTAACCGACTTAATCTTGCACACATATGCATTCCGGTACTCGAGATCGGCCTTTGGATTTTGAAGAAATTCAGCGTAAGGGAGTTTTAGAAAACGAGAAATCTATCTAGATAATTTCGTTAATTACTAATTTTCATAGGTTTATTTAATTTAATGTAATATGAAGTCAGGAAATTCTATGATGGCGGTATGACCTTAGATTTTAAAAGTGGCATAGAAATGGAAAAATAGCAGTTGATACGTTGGAGTTATGACATTCTTTATTACTCTTGTACAAATAATTCTCACAAAAGCTTATTCTTCTATCTGCTTAATCTTAAACACGATAAATTTGCAGATCTCAATGTAGGGGCGCCGGGGTAGCGCAGTGGTTTCGTTTCCGCCGTTCGTACTTACGGTGGGAGGTTTGATTCCCGGCTCTGGGTAGCGAATTTAAGTCGGCCATATCCACGCCTTCACCTCCGACTTGCTCATGTGAAATACCTCCAAGGCGCAACTGTTTACAAGTCCACGGTAAAAGCTGTATGTCCCCTCATTGCACCGCCAAGCTCATCATTATCTTAACGTTTGAGGCAACCGATTCCGCCCACTGGGTGCCCGCATCTCAGAAATGGGTCCAGTCATCCCTTGGCGGGATGAGGTATGCTCCCAAGGTCATAGGTCATATGGGGAGCCTTAGAAACGACTAAGACATCTCGATATAAGAAGAATACGGTAGGCTTAAGCTGTAGTCAAATCGATTTAAAGCGGGTTGCTATCTGATGACCAGGGTTAGGATTTTTAGGTGCGTACCTTTTTTCTTAGGGTAAGTTAAAGTTATGCGGAAAGATAACACAATAAGGCGTTTCTTATTTTCAGCATTTCTGATATTCAAAATGTTCCACACGATGTAGTTTTCATCCATTCATATTGACATTTTTTATGCTTATTTCATAAACCAAAATAAATAAAACTGTAATATAATTTTTCTGTGTAATGAATAGTTTTTGCGCTAGTAATTTTTAAAGACAACAATGTATACACAAAAAATCCCGAAAAAAATACAAATACAAATCTGCAAAACTTTTTTTCTCTTGAACTAAGAATGGTAGAAAATTTTTTTTGTCAGATTTGTAATTCCTTGACATAGAAGCAACATAAGATTTTTTTTTGAAAAATGCATCATGTGTTGCATTTTGCATATACCCATAATTTTATATTTTGAAAATTAATAACTTGGAAACTAATTAAGATGTTGGATTGAAATTCCCAAAACAATTATATCTAAAGAATACTGACATGTAGTTAACATTTCAGCCCAATTGAATGGATAGTTTAGAAAATAGCAATTTCATAAGATGTTTATATCCTTATTTATATTTGTTTAATTGAAACCAAATTAATTAAAAGTATGTTATTAATTTGGTTTTAATTTAACAAATATAAATAAGGTGGTGCATCCCCTTAAATAAACAGGACCTTATTGTCCCCTTTTCACCTTGTTTGAGCACCTTTTCCCTTCCTTTTTTCATCCGAAATTTGCAGCTAAAAAACCTAACCCTGGTAATGACGTATAGCTTCGCATGTTTATAAGTGCTCTTATCTTGCGTTTATCGTCGTGATTAGACACCTCTCTCTAAAGTCTCAAGGCATGTGGCTCTGTTTTTTCTTAGAATCAGAAGACAGTGCATGTAACGTATTCATATGACAAAGCATTTCATAGTACCGTGATGGTTCCACAGTACAAAAAAAACTATTAGAAATATGTTGGATAAGTTGAAAGTTCTGGGTTGTAACATGAACCTAGAACTTCAGATTAGTTTCTTACAAAATTAGTAGCGCTTAACGAAGAACAAAGTGAAAGATTCCACCAGGATTTAACAGCTTGTACGACGCTTTTAGGAACTTTTGTGTGTCAATATGTCTAATTCTGTTGGACTATTCCATGTGATGGACGCTGAAGAGGATTCCACATATAGGTCCCAAGGGAAGAAAAATGGAATCAGAGAACTGGTAACAAGTTCTGCAGACTTACTTTAATAGTTTTTTGTATGTTCCTATTACTTTAAGAATATTTCTTTTAATTTATATAATTTATAAAAATATTGATGGACAAGTTAATGACGTATTTCAAAAAATGTTTTATAAACGCTATTTTTGTGTTCTTCCAGCGTAAGGAAGAACACGTTCCATCAAGGCTGACATGAAGAACCAATGATTTTTTTAACTCAAGAGCACCGAAATAGTAAAACTGACGTACTTGAAAAAAGTTTAAGTCCTTACTATTAATAATTTTATAATAAGCATCCGGACGCCCGATCCGTGCTGGATGATGTTACATTTGTTTCGCAGAAGACAGAACTTTTAAGATCCATTTTCTTTGCTCTTAATTAAGTCAACATCATTAGCAATTGAAGATACAAAAGTGTATACTTTTACTATTTGAAGACTAAGCTCAGAATAACATGATTTGTTTTATCTGTGAAATTACTCATTTTGTTTTAAATTGACAGTAGTGTTATCAGATGCTAATTGTGATGGGCGAGGGATATTTTATTGCCTGAATATAATGCCGCAACAGTACAGTTGCTGCTATTGATAAGTTAGATAACTCAGGTCTTCGTTTGCGGTATTATTTATATAAAATGAGTTAATAAAGCGAGCATTTGCATTTCATAGAAAAGCCAAGGTCTTGGATTACCTAAGTTTAAAATATTCTGTTAATAAGTGTATGAAATGCCGTCTGCTTAAACCAACGCTACGACACAAAATAGAGTTACAACACTGGTATACCTAACAGCTGACTATGAAGTCCATTACTCGTAATAAATTACATTTTACGGATCATTAAAAGGCTTAGCCTATGCTTGGGATGTGCCTTTATGCTCCTTAATTTTTATGCTTGAAGTTATGTCTACTAGTAGTATAAGATAACACAATATTCCACGGATCGCTTAAGGTGAAACTGAACTTTAAAATAATTATGCATTAATAAAATCGTTATGAAATAATTTTGACTCAGTGCACATTTAGTAAATTTTTGTACAGCATAAGTATTGCCATATCCGTTCTTTCCTTTCTCTATTTATCGTTATTTCTTTTTATTTATGCTTTTCCTTCTTTCTTTCTTGTTCAACTTTCCCTGCTGCTTACCTATAGTAAACCGAGGAAGTATTACATTCCCCCGAAAAATTCGATGCTGAAATTTCATCCTAAAATAAAAGCATTTTTAGAAAAACGTCCATGTGTGTGAGTAAACTAGGTTAAATTCAAAATTGAGCATCTTCCAAGGATGCAACATGAAGATTTTCAAGGAAATCCATCCAACACAAACTACCTTTTACATGGGGAAATTTTCGTTTGTTTTTTTTATTTTCTCAAAAATTGCCTAACGATTTTGATTAAAATTCTGTATGTTTAGGATATTTGCAAGACAAAATACATGTCTTAAATTTTTTGTATGTAAAGTTCTCTTCATTCTAAATGAATTGTGCACAAATCAAACTGTAAGAGATAGACAAACACTTATTAATAAATAAATGTAATTCTCGTCAACATTCACGATTTGTCTGGAATAATTTTTGTGGCGTTAACCTTTTCCGAAATATTCCTTATTGTGGTTTTAATTATCAAATGATTAACTAACTACTCCCTCACGGAAGTAATACTATCCCATTGTTTTTCCTTTTCCAGACCTTGTTCTTCCAATCGTTTAATAGTTGCAGGCAGGTACTTGTAACTATGGACACAATAGGCAAATTATGTATTTTCTCCGGTAACAGAAGTAGCTGTGCCTTGCAAATTGCACCTGCGTCGGATGGATTCAAAGAAAGCACAAACTCTTAAATTTTGTCAAAATTCTCACACAAAATAGCAGCACACTCAATCCAAGATCCCCAGCGAGTAATGACCGCGAAATCATGAAGGGGCAGGTCAGTGATTTCCCTGTAGTAAACAACACGGCTCGGAGCTTTCAGTAGAATCTTCAGGGCAGAGATAAATTGATTTGCGATGTGTATTCGTTCCTTATGGATTCACAAACCCTGTGAAGGGCATTAGCCAAGCATGTCACATGCTTCAAGTTAGGAAATAAAGGTTTCAATTGGTTAACAGCTGAAACCATGTATGGAGCCTGGTCCATAATCACAAGAAGAAGTTTTTCAAACTCGATACCAGTAGGCCAGAGTTTTTGGCAGAAGTCCATAATGGATTGCATTACTGTACTGGCAGTGGCTTTCTGCAGCTCGTACATTTTTAACCACATGGGCATGACTTTCTCCCCTGCTAAGGGAAAAACTAAAATGTTCAAAACGTATCGTTCCATTGAGTCTATGGTTTCAACCACAATGATTCCCACATCACAATTAGACACTTTCTCCTTGATTCTTTCTATGGTTTCTTGGTAAACAGGCTCCATGTAGTTTTTTCTTAAAAAATTCTCATCGGGCATTGGCATCTTTGTGTATTTTTAAAGAAATCCCTTGAAGGCTGGATGGTTCACCTTATTGAGTGGAATTCCTGCTTGTGTAAGAGCTGCACACAAATCAATATTTAATTCCTTCAAATTTTGGCCTTTTGACGAACTCTGTTGAAACGCATTTCGTAATAGAGGTTGCCGTGATTTGTTTGCTTGAAGCGTCTTGTTCATTTGATGCTTAGAGCTGGAAATGTGTTGTTTGATGGGATCTCGATGGTGTTTTTCATCTAACAAAATTCCTGAATCACAAATAGTATATCGCATAACAGTTTCATCAGTGTCTATGAAATCTTGTTTGAATTCCGCAGCCAGAACAATAAATCGAGCACTAGACACCTTTGGAATGGTAAAATCTAGTACTAGTAGACTCGTTTGGAGAGCTAAAACTAGTTCACTTGCTAACACAATGCGACTGTCATACAACTCACTCTTGCGCCCTTCGCTGTCCACATTCTCTTATAACACCGCGACCATTACCAGAATGTTTTCATTGATGCGGGAACTTCAGTCTCAGCGATTTCTAATGGTTTCGAGCAGAACCCAGTCTTAGTAATTCTCGGAACTGCGCGGGTGAGGTTATTGCCGTCTCTCCGTACCCAGACTTCGCCTCCACGCAAACTGATGTCGTCTCTCACAGTAACAAACTCACATTCACGAACAGCAGGCTACTGATTCTGGTGGGATAGAATCTCTCATTGTCAATTGCATTATTGCGGGCTACTTTATAGCGGTAAAGCGAGAGAAAGAGGTTCGAACACAATTATTTTCCATTGGTGCACGTGTGCTTTCAATTCCCGCGCGGCGTTTACTGAAAGAGATAGGCTTACTATTTGCACGTACACAGCAAGCTGAGGAGTCGTTAATTGAAAGTTAAAGACTAAATTGGAATGAAACTTAAAAGAAAAAAGGGGAAACAAGGGGATTATGGGCAAGGTGAGGGGAAAATGGGATAAAGGGCCAAAAAGGTGCGAGAAAAAATGCCTCTTTTCGCAACTAGAAACAAAATTTCACACTGTGATCTCGTATTTTTCCGCACAGTCTTAACTTACCCTAAGATAAAAGATGCGCACCTAAAAATCCTTACCGTGATCATTACGAATACACTCAACACATTTAAAGCATAGAAATGTAGAACAATAGTTTATATTCCAGTTGGTAAACACAGACCTGGAGTCCTATATTACAGGCTGGCATAGTAGCCAGTGTTCTCCATTTATTATCTACTTACTACAGACTATAGTGCAGCAACCTAAACTGTGTATGATTTTATTTCTCTGCTAGAGGTTCGAGGGTTATTGAAAAAGTTCTCGAAATGACCCACAGATTAACGAGAATTTCTAAAAGAGTTGTTTTTTTTTTCACAACTAAACTTTTTATGAAAATATCTGTGCAGTAACATAGACGAGATTTTTGATGTAGTCAGCTGAAAAAGAAGCGGTTGTTTAAGAATCAAAGTATGCATAACTGCTTGTTAGAGTGAGACATGCGAGTCCGTAGACATTGTAAATATTTGACATCGTGAGGTTTTAAGTACTTATTAAGGAGAATGTGATGCAACAAGCTTTGATATAGATATTACTAACACTCTAGGGGAACCTGTACCATAATTTTCAACCATTTCCAAGTTGATCAAGGAGTTCAAACGCAGCCGAGAAACTTTGGAATATTATGTACGCAGCGGAGGACCGAAATTCGTCATGGCAACAGGAATAATCAATAAAGCACACCATATGGTTCTGCAGGATCTCTAAATAAAGTTATACAAAATTGTTGAAGCTCTGCGCATTTCAGGGGAGCGTGTGTTTCGCATATCGGGGAAAGAGTTGGACATTATCTGCAAGATGGGTGCCACCGGATCAGAAGCGAATAAGAGTAAAAATCTCTGAGAAGAGTTTGGTTCGTTTTCAGAGAGATCCCGCAGACTTTGTTCCAAATGATATAATATGGGTGAACGAGTAGTAATCTTAAAGGAACAGAAGTCTAAGCAATGAAGCCAAGTTTCTCCGCCATCAAAGAAGGCAAAGTGTGTGTAATCGGCTAGGAAGATCATGGTGTCTTTTCTAGGATGCCAAGGGTGTGCTAATTGATTTTTTCCTTTAAAATAGCTATCAGCGTATTATGCTAAGCTTTTGGACTAGGTGTGTGGATGTAAAGGGAGAATATGTTGAAACATAAGAAACGTTTCACAAATCTGTGACATCATTACGAAAACTTTTTAAATGATTGTGGTAATAAAAGCAAAATGTGTGTTTTTCTTTCCTCCCGGCAATTTTAAGCAAGTTGCTTTGGAATACGTTACATTAGCAATGACAATAATAGGACAGCTTTCGTAATTAAATAAATGGTATCATCAGTAGGGGATTTTCGGCATTGGACATCGGGAATTGTAAATTTCAAGCACCCCATTACCTTTTACCTTCTCTACCACGTACCTAATATTTAGAGAAAATATTGTATTCCAACAAAAAATTCGATAACGACATTTCACTGGAATTACATGTTTTGAGGCCCCCGATTCAAAAATATAATTTTCAGAATGTGGACGACTGTGCGTGCGTGAATAGCATAACTCAAACGATTAAAATGTCGGATATATACTAAGTTAAGTATCTTCCAAGGATGATTCACGAAGAAAATCCCAGAGCTCAAAAAACTACAGGGGATATTTTTTGAATTTTTTTATTTCCTTAAAATGTGTTTAACAATTTTGATAAATGCCATATATTTATGATATTTAAACGGATATCTTTAATTTGTGGGAATAGCCTACGAGGCCCTCTTCATTCGGAATAAATTTTGTAAATTGTGTAAATAGTAAACCGTAAGAGATAGTAAAAACTTACTACATAAGAATGTAATTCTTTAATACACTGTTTTTGTGGCGTCGGCCATTTCCGAGGTGTCCGCTATTAATGCTTTTATGTTTACTCTCTATCACGTACATAGTAGACAGAGAAGTTGTATTCCACCTAAAAATTTGATACCGAGATTTCACCGAAAATACATGTTTCAAACTCCCTGAATAAAAAAAACAAGTGTTTTTTAGAAAAAGGTCCGCGTGTGTGTGAATAAATAGTTCAATACTTTCCAAAGATGCGACGCAAAGATTTTCAAGAAACTTGCCCATCCCAGACTACCCTTTACATGGAGAACTTTTCGGAATTTTTGTTTTTCCAAAAATGGATTTAATGATTTTGATTAAAATTTCATATATTAAAGTTATTTACATTACAAATACAATCTATATTCTAAATTTTCTGGGAATAGCCTGTGAAGTCCAATTCCTTTGGCAGAAAGTTTATATAATCTTGTATAACTGCTAAACGTTAAGACGAAAATGTACTACACAGAAGATGTAAATCTTTAAAACACAATCTATTTCAGTTGAGTTTTTTTAACCATTTCTAAAATATCTGTTATTAATGGTTCGAATTGTTTATTTCTTGGTCATTCTCTTAAACTCCTGCCAACACTCAGTTCAGTTGTTGGATGCAAACAGTATGGAATTTTAAGGCCAGCGAATAGCGTCCAGTTCTGATTAAAATGAGGAATATAGTAAAAGAAACCTTGGAAAGAATAATTTGTATATCCACTAATAAGCGCTAAGAGGTAGAGAGAGTCATGTGAATGACTTAGATCTTTTCAATACTTTTTATTTTTTAAAATGCTGTCGGTATTAAGTGGTTTCTCACCTAGTCATTGAAAGGTTATAGAGTTTAAGGGCCAGCGTATAGCAACCAGCTTTTAAATATCTGGCTATTGATTCGGTGTCCTCTTATCTTTCTTGTACATACAAAGAAATGTTTAATGGCACTATTTCTGCAAAGGTTAGTAGAGAGAAAGTTAAGCTTTCGTAAGAATGGTTTGTAGAGACTGTACAAAAGTAAACGACAGTGGGTAGAGGAAGTAATGTGAATGTAGCACTTTATACTTTTTTGTGTGTGCACTATGCTTCAGGTTAACAAGGAATACTGGCAGAATGATGGCTGAAGACGCAGAGAAGCAAAGAAAACGGACACTTATAAATTTCAGATAATTAGGAAACATCTGCTGCTTCCGTTAATAGATAATGAAGAATTGTAATTGGGAAGCAAAAGAATGTTACAGCGGAAATGTTTTATGATGTGTACCTGAGGGTCTTTGTTTCGCTCTTTCTCTTCTCCAAATGCTGCTTTCTTACTTTTCCGGTTGCCGTTTTCTTTCCTCTCTTCCTCTTCATTTTTAGCAAAAATGAGGCTCAGAGGTGATTTGCTGTACCAGATTATATACTTTATTCTTTTAAATGATGATAGGGCATCATTATGCAAGTGCCTCCAAGCAATTGGTAACTTTATTTTTGTAACCGCGAAAATAATTACAGAAACAAAAATACTCGGATGCATTTACGGTTAAAAAATTATTCATATAAAAAGAGGAAGAATAATAAAAAAAACCAGAAAACAACAACAACAAAAATCGAAACTTGCGAAAGTAAGTTATGTTAATAAGATAATACTCTATTACATTATATCCTTAATGTTCATGTTTGTGGAAGCAAAAATAATATATTAGGGAAATAAAGGGATTTTGCTTTTATTTTGTACCTTTGAATCTGAATATATAAAAGGCACTCAGAAAATTACATTTAATAAATACTAGAATCGGAATGATAAGGATTGTTAGGATAGTAAACAGTCCTTATAATATAGCGTTCAACTTTAAATGCTCTTAAGTTGAAAATCAAACTGCTTCTGTGACTGTTTTAGACGATTTAATATTATTCATTACAGCATTAAAACATTTATTTATGATTAAAACACAAAAACTCTTTGTATACTATAGTCTTCCGGTGCATTTTAATTATGGAGATATGCAGCAATAAATTGCCCTGAATGAATAAGACCATATTGATCTGCTTGCTCAGTAATAGTAATGAGATCCAGGCTTTGCTAAAATGAAGGTATTCCATACCAAAAATAAGGAATTATTGCGGTATGTAGTGTCGCTGTAATGATAAATAAAGGATGTTATATAACATCATTTGCAACGATAGAAAGTTAAATCTTATCTTTAAGCTTCGAAAGAGGCCTGTTGACCGACGAAAAGAAGAATTAATTCACGCTGTGTCAACACTTTGTAAGGGAAATAGTGAACTTAGCCACTACAAAGAAATGTGTTGTAGGGATAGCGAGAAGTAACATTATTGCAAGCGTTACAAAAGTAGCAGGGACAGACAAAAATACTCACTGCCCATATGTAGTCCTAATAGGAACTACTCGCTAACTAAATTAATATTGCACTGCTCTTCAAGAGAACGCGTCCTGGTAACAAAATATATAAACTAGGTGACTTGTGCACGTAGTATAAATATTATGGAAATATTTATACTATTATTATGTAAATATTAAGGAAATGGATAAATCTAAACGTCAGTTAAGTCTACGATTTCAAACCTTACTTAAAGCATTGCACCACCCTAATCTATGATGTCAAGGGGCTTATTTTATTTTAGCCAAGTAAGAGTAATTTCACTTATTTTGATAACTAAAGATGTATAAGTACTATATCTGCAAGAAATATATAAAATAAAATAAAAAATCTAAATATAAACCATTAAATTAAAAAAGAATAGTTTCCCAGTATTACCTGTTATCTAATCTACATCTATTTTGAAATGTCATTCTCCTTCACAATTGTAAAAACAAAACGTTGTTATATATTAGCCATTATGTAGCGAGTTTATATAAATAGTGCTATAATGTAAATTGCTTAGAGGATAAGACATAGATCGTGTAAGGCACATAATGCAATTGTACGAGGAATTACGAAAACTTCAGTACGACAGCACTTGGTTGGTCTGAAGCGACCTAAGCGTAAGAGAAAAGCTCCTGGTCTATCTGCAACTGCCTTGCCTCTGCTGTAAGCCGGGCAGTTTTTAAACTGTACCGACTGTTACTTATTACTGACGCGTACACACTCCACTCTCGTATTATTCTGAAGCTGTAGTATATTTAAAAACAAAAATATTTCAAAATTAACGTTCTAATTGCAGTAAATAAAGTACAATAATACATCAAACGCATTAAATGGTATGTTTATAACACGAAGCATAATGAAAAAACTAAATTGACTAAACCATTTTCAGTGATATCTTTGGTTTTATAACTACATAATCCAAATATGGCACAGGATCATATATACATACAAAAACATTTTTAAATAGGTACAGTTACACAAAGTTTGTTTTGTATAACACCCAAAAAGATATAACAAGTTTAAAAAATATGGATTAGAACTTGGTTTATTGAGACAACTTGAATCGCTATAACCCTTATGTTAAATTTTAAAACTTGATTAAAGACATCAATTCTCGGTTAAATTCTGCCTAATGTGTGGTTTTATTATTAAAAGGTGCATAGTCAGATTCCAGGATTCTCTTCAGAAATATCATATACAGATACTACTTTGGTTCAAAGTTATTTAAAAAACAATGGGTATTCCCATGAGCTAACCTTTCCTTTGCGCTTTTTAAAGTAGTTATTTTTCGACAACTGTGTTACAGCAGCAGAAAAATAAATCTTCCTAGTCTATAATCAGGAGAAAAAGTCTCCAAATTTTAGAGTATCAGACTTTCAATTACTTTCGAATGTCCAATTACTTTCAAACTTTCGTTTTCCATTGCAGTTGTGCCTTTGTAACTGTAGAATGTGTAAATCTTTTAGCTCAGATCATGCTACCCGGAATTTGCATTGAGTAACCTAATGCAGATTGTTTACATCAAAATGCAGGTGCTCGTTGGATTTCTTTTCGACGGTAGATATAAAGGACATTAATTTCATTTCATCTCAACCTTTGCAAACGGCAGGAAACGTTATGAAAGGAAGAAGTCGTGTTAGCATGTTGTATTCACGGATGGAAACAGAGGCTCATGTCTGTTTTCAACAGCGCTACCAGGCATCTAGATAAATGTAAATGAAAGTGTTTCTTATTACACTGCAAAAGAGCTAGGCGATATAGTCATTCGTTTTCTGTTTCTTTGTAGATGAGAAATAGTAGAAGCACGGCGTACTAACAACCGAGATTGGTGTGTTATGGATCGCAAGAGACTGTACCCCAACCGCAATATTCATCTTGGAAGTGCAATAACAGTAAACATTAAGTGTTGCACACACTGTCTCATATACTTGATCGGTTTGTAACTAATACTTACATGGTACTTTGGCAGTGGTTAACTTCTATTTCTTAATGTTTGCCGCAAGTCACTGAAATAAAGAGCTGCGAGTTTTTCAGGAGTTAATGGTTGGTTATGCAATTTAGCAAATTTGAAAGAAAGATCGCCATTGCTTTCAGAAGAAACCAGCAGCATGTTTTATCGTGGCATGTAGTTTTGGAAAGCAATTACTATTTTAGAGTTATGGCGCTTGTCATAATTAAGGTATTTACATTATCTGCAAACCAGAGAAGTCTGATTAAACCAGGTAATCTTTTTCCAGGTGGCAGAGTACTACATAGAAAAGGAAAAACTTTTTGTTTTGGAAGAAGATCAAAAAGTGCGTCTGGCCATCAATAGACTTGGATTATCATCACTGAAACCATTCGTGCCAAGGTAAGTTGCTTTCAGTATAATGTTTGAATCTTTTGTATCATACATGAAGATAATATGCAATACTTTTTACTTTCTCTACTACGTATAGTAAGTACGGGAAGTATTGTATTCCATCCAAAAATTCGATACCGAGATTTCACCGGAAATACATGTTTTGAGACCCCCTGAATCCAAACAAACATTTTTAGAAACATGTCCGTGTGTGTGTCTGTGTGTCTGTGAACAGCATAACTCAGAAACGAACAGTCGGATAAACACCAAACTTGGTATTTAGGTTCAGTATCTTCACGAGATGCGACACGAAGGTTTTCTTGAAAATCCCCCCACCCCGGACTACCCTTTACATGTAACATTTTACGAAAATTTTAATTTTCTCAAAAATGACTGACGATTTTGATTAAAATATCATATGTTTAAGATATTGTCGTGAGAAATGAAATGTATATCTCGAATTTCCTGGGAATGTCTCTAAAAGTATTCTTCATTATGAACGACTTTTGCATAACTGGTAAACCATAAGAGATAGACAAAATTTTACTACACACAAAAAGTAGATCGCGTTAAAATACACAATTTATGTCATATATTTTGTTGTTGTTGAGTGAACCGTTTTCAAGATATTGCTTGTTATTCCGTTAAATTTTCCAATACTTATACATTTTTTCAAATTCGTTATTCCTTTTTACTTTCTCTACTACGTATAGTAAGTAGGGGAAGTATTGTATACCACCTAAAAATTCGATATCGAGATTTCACCGGAAATACATGTTTTGAGACCCCCTGAATCCAAAAAAAGCATTTTTGGAAACATGTCCGTGTGTGTCTGTGTTCTGTCTGTGTGTGTGTCTGTGTGTGTCTGTGAACAGCATAACTCAAAAACAAACAGCCGGATAAACACCAAACTTGGTATTTAGGTTCAGTATCTTCCAAGGATGCGACACGAAGGTTTTCAAGAAAATCCCCCCACCCCAGAATACCCTTTACATGGAAGATTTTTCGAAAATTTTAATTTTCTCAAAAATGGCTCTAACGATTTTGATTAAAATATCATATGTTTAAGATATTTTCATGACAAATAAAATGTATATCTTGAATTTTCTGGGAATGTCACCAAAAGTATTCTTCATTGTGAACGACTTTTGCATAACTGGTAAAGCATAAGAGATAGACAAAATTCTACTACACAAAAAATGTAGATCGTGTTAAAATACATGATTTATGTCATACACATTTTTGTTGTTGAGTGAACCCTTTTCGAGATATTGCTTGTTATTCCCTTAAATTTTTCAATACTTATCTCAAATGGGAATTCGTTATTCATTTTTTTGTCTTGTATATGCAAATAGTATTAATCTGTAGCAAAGGGAATGGTGCTGCACCTAGCAACCAGCTATTAAGAGATATGTATGTGCTTAAAGGCTACTGTATTTCTATATTGCCCTTGCAAATATATATTCCCCTTACATCTACAAGAAACTTAGCAATAAGATAGAGTCTGCAAATGTTTATCTCGATTAACATGAAGTAGATGGAGAATAAGAGTTTGTAAAAATAGTTTGTACAGGAGTAGAGAAAGTCATGTGAGCGTAACACATCAGATTTTTTACTTTCTCTACTACGTATAGTAAGTAGGGGAAGTATTGCATTCCACCCAAAAATTCGATACCGAGATTTCACCGGAAATACATGTTTTGAGATCCCCTGAATCCAAAAAAAGCATTTTTGGAAACATGTCCGTGTGTGTCTGTGTGTCTGTCTGTGTGTCTGTGTGTCTGACTGCTGTGAACAGCATAACTCAGAAACGAACAGTCGGATAAACACCAAACTTGGTATTTAGGTTCAGTATCTTCCAGAGATGCGACACGAAGATTTTCAAGAAAATCCCCCCCCACCACAGAGTACCCTTTACATGGAAGATTTTTCGAACATTTTAATTTTCTCAAAAATGGCTCTAACGATTTTGATTAAAATATCATATGTTTAAGATATTTTCATGACAAATAAAATGTATATCTTCAATTTTCTGGGAATGTCTCCAAAAGTATTCTTCATTGTGAACGACTTTTGGTAAACTGGTAAACCATAAGAGATAGACAAAATTTTACTACACTAAAAATGTAGATCGCGTTAAAATACATAATTTATGTCATATACATTTTTGTTGTTGAGTGAACCATTTTCGAGATATTGCTTGTTATTCCCTTAAATTTTTCAATACTTATTTTCTCAAATGGGAATTCGTTATTCATTTTTTTGTCTTGGATATGCAAATAGTATTAATCTGTGGCAAAGGGAATAGTGCTGCACCTAGCAACCAGCTATTAAGAGATATGTATGTGCTTAAAGGCTACTGTATTTCTATATTGCCCTTGTAAATATATATTCCCTTTACATCTACAAGAAAATTAGCAATAAGATAGAGTCTGCAAATGTTTATCTCGATTAACATGAAGTAGATGGAGAATAAGCGTTTGTAAAAATACTTTGTACAAGAGTAGAGAAAGTCGTGTGAGTGTAACATATCAGATTTTTTTATGTCCTGGACATGCAAAGAGAATGGAATGCGCCACATAGTAACCAACGCTTAAAAGATTTGACTAGCGCTTAAAACAAGGGGCAATTGTGGGGAAAAGGAAACAAGGGGCAATTGTGCCATACATTTATTTAAATACTTCCAGAGTGCGAATGGTCAGTTTTGACCACAAGTTTTTGTGGAACTACATTTACTGTCGTATGAAAAATGTTTAGAGAAAGAGTGCTTCACGATAACGCCCGCTCAGGTGTGACAAGTGTGGATTTGCTGCGGCGCCTCTTGTAGGAGATCCGTCATCACGCCTTCTACAGGTCCTACGTCTTTCCTTATGATGTCCTTCTCTTCGGGGCACTAGAAAGCTTGAATGATCACCATTTCAAAATGATGATGATTACCGACACTGCCTTGAAGTGTATTTTCAGCAACTAAACAGGAGGGCTTTTTTATTTTCCTCAGGCTCCATCTCATTTATGAGCTGCTAGAACACGTCTGAGCCCACAAGGTTACTAAGCGTAGTTAGCATGTCACGCAAGTATTGCTCTTCACTTTTGAATATGTAATGCGTTTCAAACAATAATTTACTATGAAACTTTCGCGAATCTCCGTTTCATTACGGAAGTGTTGTTTCTTTATTGAACCTAAAAGTAGAAACATTGTCATTTGCTTTGCAATATATCCATATAGTATTATTATTAATTATTATTATCATCGAAGATCCCGGTACTGACTCAGGGAGGATATTCTGCCTATACCCCACAAGGAGACGCCCCCGAGAGTGAGAAGTAGGTGAGAGGAGACACCGGGCGGCCGGAACCGGAGTGACGGCACAGGAATGACAGAATCCTTACAGTTTACAGATTGAGTCGCTCGACAGTCGGACAGGCAGACGGGGGGACCAGTCTCACACTGAGGATCTAACACCCTTTCTGAAGGGGCGATTTTCTTATATCCCGGCAACCAACCGAGCTCGAGGGACAGAGAAAGTTCCACAGAGAAACATTCTTTTTTCCCGTTACGCCACACCGAAACACCGTTGCCGACACTTCCATGGCTGTCCATGGAATGTCGCAATATCCATCTAGCAACACAACCTCTAAACTTAAATGTGTAACACGAATTAATAAATGTTTAGTAATGGGTATTTATAATTTCGAACTCTCGTCAGCTTAGCTCGTCACAATATGCATTATTCTTTGTTGTATTTTCTTTGGTCATTGGTATGTTAATCAAGCAATAAACCAAGCTATTGCTTGCTGATGAGGTTTGGGGTTGTAGATACTGTTTGTGTGGGTTGGTTTTTTGAAAATGCCGAAATAGAGTTTGCATTTGTTTCTTTTGATGTTTATGGCCTAAAATAGAAGGCAAACATCCTGTTCTATTTCTAGGGTGAAGTTTAAGCTTTGGTCTTGTATAATAATGTGGATCACCGCGTCGTATTTTACGTGAGCAGATATTCCTTCGTGCGTTAAAACGGTTACAGAACTCAAAGGCGCAATTCCAAGCAAACACAGGTCAGTGAGGAACTGCCGTATCTACTCCACTTATTAGCGAAGACGATGAGCCGATCGCGCTCGTGAGGCAGTTCCCAGGTTTATCCCAATTCATGATGATAGACCAACATGTAAACAGACCAAAAACAATCTTGGAATGTTTTCCATTTCAATTAAATATTTTATTTTTGAGGGAATAAACGAGGTTGAAAAATAATTAAAATGCCTTTATTTGAACAATCAGTATGCACCCATGGCTATTTTTAAATTGTATTTAAGCTATTGTCTAACATTACGTACTATACGTATTGTAGATTTAAATAAAAACATTAAAGCGTCGTACCGGAAACCATGCAAATGTGAGAGTACGTAGAGCTTCACCGTGATTTGTTCGCTAGGTATGATGACTATTATTGTTATTATTACAGTCAACATCATTATCATCGTTATTTCTTGTTATCATCTAACGGTACTGTTATGCTGACTTCGCTCATAGAATAGATGTTCGAAATCTGGTCCCTGTTGATTGATTCAATGTTCCAACTGTCTCTGTGTATCCACATGGACGTTTTTAAGAACCCTGCTGTGACAGATACACATTCTTCGAGGATCCTTCTACATTCAGGGGATCTGTTTGAAACACAATATCATTCCCAAAAATAAAACATCTAATGGGTTTAGATTGGGAAATTTTGGTGGCTAGGATAAGGGGCCACGTCAGCCAATCCAATGTCCAGAGTACTCTTCTTTCAAATGGACTCTCGAAGATTCGTAATAATGGAGTGGTGCACCATCGTGTTGGAAGCAGTATTGTACCGTCAGTGCAACAGAGTTCCAAATACTGTGGCCCTCTAAGTTTGGGCGTGAGAAAGACAGGTACAAGAATATTGTCCCCAAGAATGCCACATCAAATGTTTAAGCTCCAAAGTGTCGTTTGTATATGAGCATCTGCAAACCAGTGAGCATTGTGAGAGGTCCAGTAGTTCATGTTATGTATGTTCACAGTTGTGAAAATAGCATTCATCGCTCCAGAGAACATTTTCAAGAAAGTCAGAAGTGTCGAAAAGTATTTGCTTAACCCTCGTAAAATAATCGACCCTGTTGGCAAAACCATTGCCTTAGACCTCTTAGAAGGGATGCATTTTAAACGGATGCCATGCCCTTTGTTACAAAGTTCTTTATAAAGATCTTCAAACTCTTAAATCATGTGGTGACACAAAGCGTAAGATTACATATATATATATATATATATATATATGTTCAGCTTATAAAAATCTTTGAGTATATTATAAATAATAATAATAATAATAATAATAATAATAAACGTGATGATCCTTACTTTTCATTCCATGCTACGTGTAGCATGTTCCTCAAAATCAAGTGGTAAATTCTCTACGAATTTTTTATTTTCATTTACTAGCCTCTCTCTTGCTGTTTGCGTAGTGAAAATTCCTTCTAGTTGCATTCGCATCACGTTAGGATTAAAAGCGTTCGCTACTAGTAAATGGGAATTTATATATAAAGTTTTCGAGCTGCGACAGCATCAGATCGCGTCTCGCCGTAGAGGAGAACAATATCTGTACTCCCATTTTTAATGAACCGGTAACACCAACCGTCTGATCACTAGTGTTCGCAATTTAATGACCGATCCTCTTGCATCGTTTGGAGTTGCAGCAGCCCTAGCTCAGTGTTAGAGAGTTAGATTACTGTTCCTGAGGTTGCAAGTTCAAATCACCGTGAAGCTATTCAAGGTTTGAAAAAGAAGAAAAACTGAAAAAACAGAACAAACAAACAAACAAACAAATAAATAAATAAATAAAATTCCTCTAATTATCGCATGAGCTGTGGTAGGAAGTCCGGTTAGACATTGGGCTGATCTGGCAGTGTTATACAAGCGTGCCATTGTAGTATTCCTCTCTGCAGTCTACTGGGCCAAAATGTCAAATGCATCTTTATGGGGCGTAAGCGACATGTGTGCAAAATCAAAGCTCATCAGTTATAATATAAACAGTAGAGTAGGTACGTGGCTCAAATAAGAACCTTGAAATCGCGTTGATAAAACAAAACAGTAATTGCAGAGTAAAGCAAACCATCGATAAAGTTGTTGGCATTACTAAGGCTATGAACTGCGTAGGCACTACTATGGCGCTTTAATGTTTTGATTTACTCTAGTATGCATATAGTGAGTAACAAAACAGTAATGATAACTATCAATAATATTAACAATAATAATAGCAAAGACAATAGCTAGCAACGATAATAACTATACTACTACTACTATTACTACTACTACTATTACTACTACTACTACTATTACTACTACTACTATTACTACTACTACTATTAGTACTACTACTACTATTACTATTATTATTACTACTACTATTATTACTACTACTACTATTACTACTACTACTATTACTACTACTATTACTACTACTACTACTATTACTACTACTACTATTACTACTACTATTACTACTATTACTACTACTATTATTACTACTACTATTACTACTATTACTACTACTATTACTACTACTACTACTACTATTACTACTACTATTACTACTACTACTATTTCTACTATTACTACTACTATTACTACTACTATTACTACTATTACTACTACTATTACTACTACTACTGTTTCTACTATTACTACTACTATTACTACTACTACTATTACTACTATTACTACTATTACTACTACTACTACTATTACTACTATTACTACTACTACTGCTATTACTACTATTACTACTACTATTACTACTACTACTACTATTACTACTACTATTACTACTACTACTACTACCGGTAGTAGGTTGATGGTGGGTGTGGTAGCAGCTATTTTTAACGCACTATATGCCTAGTACTACTAGCACTAGCCAACAAATGGCAGTGAAACATATTTTCTCATGTTTCGGTGGTTTTCGTTACGACGCTTTAATTTGATTTAACTGTACAGTACGCAGAGTCTGCAATGTTAGTCATGAACAGCGTAAATAATAAAAGAAAACAATACACACACACAAAATAATTTGTCATTCTAAAAAGTAAATTTAATCGCTCGAAAATAATGTGTCTGTAGCTGGTGGAAAGTATTCCAAGATCTAAGCAAGCATTGAGTGGAACGAAAGTCACTCACACTAATGCCCAGTTCCTCAAAAATCCGTGTTTACTCTGATTGCCCCGTCGAGTTCTGCAACTATTTTAGCGCACGGAGGGATAGCTAGGCACGTGAAATACCCATCTGTTATATAAGAAACGAGTGTTTGTCAACCCATTAGTCATAGGTGTACATTTTACTTTACCCTTGATCCGTTAAAATTGATATTTTATTAGCAGATTTCGATGTTAGTACTTTAAGTGAGTGCAACGGTCATTGCGTCGCGAAATTTTCTGAGTTCCAATAATTCTGTACAAAGCTCGGCTCCCATTGTGGAAATAAACAGTGACAGAAACTACGCCTACACGATTTTGAGTGTCGAGGAGGAACTCTCGAAACATTCCAACATCGAATGTGGAGAAGTGATGCTGCTACAAAGCGTAAGAGCAGGTTTTGCAGGTTTTATGGCCTGAGCGTGACAAGGGCGAATAGTGAATAGGGCGCGGATTAGGATGGTGTCAGACAGGAAACTTGGAAGAAACATTTGGTTTTGTTCAACAGAATCCTCCCCGATCTAAAGGAATGTCTCATTTCACTAACTTCGTTTTCTTCGGAATATGACTTTGGGACCTTATTTTTCTATCGGCTAAACATTTAACTTTTACTCTGTCGGCTAATACTATGGCAATCTGTCTTGATCGTCCATGGGGGTGACTGAAACTAATCACTAACATATTTAAGCTGGGTTCACATCACGTCCAATTTAAGGCACTAAATAATGAACAGCATCTAAGATTCTTTGTGCTTTGCTTCTGCAAGAGAAACTCTGTTAAAATTTTACAAAGTATTAGAGGTACCAATGCTTCTATATGGATTGGAATGCCGTATAATAAACAAAGCTCGCGAAAGAAGAATAGAGGTAGCTGAAATGAGAGCTTTAATATACCAGGTAGCATACGCAAGCCGCTCTCTACAGTATTACGTTAGTACAAAAACATTTAGTTGCCGTGTTACTTCACTTCAAAGGAGAAGTGCAGGTACAAGCGAAAAGTCGCTCAGAAGTTTACTTTCTACAGGCGGTTACGTCTGTGGCCCACTTCGACAGGTCCTGGGATCGATCTGCCCACTCTGGCCCATGGTTTTTTTGTGGTTTCCCCGAGTTGTCAGGTGAATGCTGAGGTGGTTCATCTTCTACCGCGACTCTCATTCCTCACATTTCCGTACCTATTATCTTGTCATCTGTTTTAGGGTTGTAGGACCAAGCGACGTGGTTCGGCGGGTTGCGTGTGAACGGTGACTTGCGCTCTGTAAAGGTTTCTTCCCTGGCGTCGCTGCGGTACCGGTCAGTTAGGTCTCTCCTCAGCTTGGTGCTCGCTCCTGGGAACTCCGGAGGTTGCTGATTTGTGGGTGGCTTCGAATGGTTCTATCTGGAAACGTTAGGGACTCCGTTCCTGTAGGCATCCGGATCTGGTCGCCCTTCGGTTCTCTCCCCTCATCCATCCCTCCCAGGGGCCACGTTGGAAGCACTAATGGTAGGCTGGCCTGCGTGCGGTGCTCTGCTTCGGATCCAGGGCCCCTCCGTGATATGTACCTTTACTCTTTACGTAGAATGTGGGGAGACCCACCGTAATGCAGCTGAGGCTCGAAGGCTGTATTCTGAACGCTTTCCAACACATTTTCCTTCTGCCCAGGTTTTTAGACGTATAGAGGGGTGATTCCAGGTAAAACGTATTGTGCAAAGATCTTGCTGCGAGCTGCAGCTAACGTTGGAATTTCAAGCACTTCAATAGGACGGATTTAGAAGGAACAAAAACGCTGTTTACACCAGCAGCTATATGGGAACGATTTCCGAAATCGAATATCTTTTTTGAGAAAGGCTCTTAAATAAAATAAAAATCCGGATTTCATAAGGCAGGTTTTATGCAGAGAATTTCGCCGAAGACTGCATTGTAAACATACACAATCTCCATTGCTGGCTCCTGAAAATCCTTACTCGTTACGACCACATCATATGCAGGCTCACAATGCGGCATTTTAGGAGACTGAGTGGATACTCGGGTTGCTGTTCAGTTTATTTGCAGAATAGGCTGAATCTTGTACCTTTTAGAATAAATCCCACTTCAGTTAGCTCTATATCACTGGGAGCAGCACGAACGTGTACCTCCCCATTATTATATATTATACATGCTATATTATTATTATTATTATTATTATTATTATTATTATTATTATTATTATTATTATTATTATTATTATTATGATATGTTGTCGTCCTCCGTGGTCTAGGGGTAGCATGCTAGCCTCTAGCTCCCGAGGTCGCGGATTGAAACCGGTTGAGGGCGATAGATTTTTCGGGTGTAAAAATCCTTGACATGGCTTCCTTCGGAAGGGAAGTAAAGCCAGTGGTCTCGTGTCGTAGACACCTCAAGCCTGATAAATAGGCCTTTGAGCAAAATTTCCGGTCTTTCACGCCCAATATAGAATAGGACGCTATGAACCATAGCAGTAAGGAGCGTCCATACATAAAACTCAATTTTTCTTAATTTTTCATCCCATTATTTTAGAGGAGTTAGAAAATATCTCGATGTATACCCCGAACGGTGGATTGGTCGTGTTGATTGCATTCGGTGGCCAGCGAGATCGCCCGATTCCACTCCTCTGGAGTTTCTTCTTATGGAGATATATCAAAGCCAGGGTTTACGAAATGAAACCACATATATTCTAAAAGAAAGAATACGTCGCCTGCGCTTCACTATCAGCAGAAATGTTAACACGTGTCCATGTTAATGCCAAGGCACTTGCATCGATCGACGGCCAAGGCGGACGCGTATTTGAATATGTTTATTATGAATAATGATATAAGCCTAACATAGCTTTAAGCAACATACATAATTATACTGATTGTATTTTATTAGAATTAAAGAAACACTAGCATTTATTCAATATTGTTAACTGTTAAATACAAATTGGTGCTAGTTTTTGTGTTAATTGTAACTTGCTGTTAGATAATCCATATGCTTTGGCACATGTACTCTGGTTTTGCTCCGGAACAATCCTGAATTCTGGTTAAATGTGCGAATTGGTTCTTAAACAACCGATAAACATACACAAACACCACAGACCCTGACATATACCGTCATACAATTTTTGTACAGAAGGCTTTCTCAAGCCCACCTGGGAATCCAACCCAACACTCCTCGCACAGCAGGCAGGTGTTCTAGCAACGTGTATCAACGGATAAATGTAACAAAGCAAATGTAAAACACACTATCGTGGCAACTTACACACGCCATCTATCAGTTTCTTCCTATATTACCCAATATAAATGCCGATATAGTATTCAAAACATGAAGCAAATTGGCCACAGTTGTAAGAAAAACAAATCTGATGTGTTACACTCACGTGACTTTCTCTACTCTTGTACAAACTATTTTTACAAACTCTTATTCTCCATCTTTTTCATATTAATCGAGATAAACATTCGCAGAAACGATCTTATTGCTAATTCTCGTGTAGGTGCAAGGGGAATATTGTAGGCTTTAAGCGATAGTCAAATCTGTTAAGAGCTGATTGCTATGTGGAGCATTCCATATTCTTTGCATGCCCAGAACATACAAAAAGAAAAGAAAGAGAAAGAAAACGAGTAATGAATTCCCATTTGAGAAAAAGTATTAAGTATTGGAAAATTCAAACAAATAACAAGAAATATGTCGGAAATGGTTCACTGCACTGTGTGTTTTGTGGTAAACTTTTGTCTATGTCTTACGGTTTACCAGTTATGCAAAATTCATTCAGAATGAAGACGACTTTTGGGGACATTCCCAGAAAATTCTAGATATGCCTTTCATTTGCCATGAAAGTGTCTTAAAATATGATATTTTAATGAAAATCGTTAGTGCCATTTCTAAGAGAAAAAAACTTTGAATAATGTTCCATGTAAAGGGTAGTCTGGAATGGGGGGGATTTTCTTGAAAATCTTCGTGTCGCATCTTTTAAAGATATTGAACCTAAATACCAAGTTTGGTATTCATCCGACTTTTAGTTTTTGGGTTACGCTGTTCACAGACACACAGACACACACACGGGCCTTTTTTTAAAATTTTTTTTTGCATTATGGGGCTTCAAAACATGTATTTCCGGTGAAATCTCAATATCAAATTTTCAGGCGAAATGCAATATTTACACTTACTACACGTATTGGAGAAAGTAATAATAATTTGTATACCCACTAATAAACGATAGAGGGTAGGAAAAGTACTGTGAATATACGATTTTTATTTCATATTATTTTACACTGATATCTTATATATGATTTATATTTAAATTAGCATTTGATTCCTCACGTTACAGTTCGTCGTGTTATTGATTTAATATTTATATTGTTTCACCCTGATTTATGAACTAAAATAATATTGATATAATTACAAACTGTATTTTGGATCAGGGATACTGTTTCAAACTGGGCTACTAAGAACATTACCACTATCATAATATTAGCTAGTATAGTGCTTTGTGACCACATTCATGTTCTTGGTTTTAGGTTGAATAACATAAAATATAACCAAAATAAGATTAAAATGCAACCTTATAATTAATTCTACAACTTCACGTATTGTAAGCTTATCTCTATAAACATATTTCCTTAAAACTTCCCTTTATTAAATTTGTTTCAGTTCCTTTGGTCTTCAAACTGAAAATTTTAATGATCATCTCCTTGTATAATATGTTGCCTCTCTATGGACTCTCCTGATAAGTGATGCTTGGCTGTAAGGCAAAGAACATACAATGAGCATATATGTCCAAAAAGTTGCGAATGACTCAGCCATAAAACCCCGCATAAAATATATAACTGTCTCTAAAATGAAAAATTCTACACTTTTTAGGGAAAATAAGATTTACAGTAAGCTTAAGTCCTTCTGTTTCCATTTAGCATTAATAAACAATAAATACTAAATAAATGTTACTGTTCTGTGCTTAATTGATCCTTATTTAGAAGCTGCACTTTACTTATGAAGGTTGTTTTCCTGAGCACCTTAGTTATTTTGCGGGCATATTTAAGATAGCTTGAAAGCCCATAACCTTGCCTAGATTCTTTAGCCTAAATTCCGTCATTAGTACATTCTTAGTCGGTTTACTATCTTCATACTGTGGCACTCACCGAAATGAAACGTTTTCTATGGAGATTCAGCTTCCTTCCCTCAAATTTGCACAAGATCTGGTGGTTAAGGACAAAGGAGAGCACACTGAAATCGAAGTTTCATTGATCGCTGCACCAGACAGAATGTGCATTGCTATCCTGTGCTTTCCTTTGAACACCGATGTAAGCAGTAAAGAGCGCTCGATAACAGTGTGCGTTTGAGTGTGTTGGCCTACACCGGACTATTACCTAAATTTTTCTTTCGTGTTCTGCGAATACATTTTTCTGTGTGGTTGGAAGTGGCGCGACTAGAATTCACTTAAAGTTGCAGAAAGCCTTTTCCAGTTTCTATAAAAACTAGAATTTTATGGAATGGATACCAAATTAAATTTATTTTCAATTTTACTTATGGAATTTTAACTTTCTCTATCACGTACCCAGTAGATAGAGAAGGTATTGCACTTCAATTAAAAACTCGGTACCGAGATTTCACAGGAAATACATGTTTTTAGGCCCACTGAATCTAAAAAAATAGAAAAAGTTTTAGAAAAACGTCCGTGTGTGTCTATGAACAGCATAACTGAAAAACCAAAAGTCGGATAGATACCAAACTGTCATTTAGGTTTAGTACCCTCCAGAGAAGGTATTAAGACCAAGATTTTCAGAAAACCTTCACCCCACTCTACCCTTTACATGTAAAACATTCTCTGAAGCTTTTCAGTTTCTAAAATAAACGGTTTGATTAAAATACCACATGTTGAAGGTATTTATATGACAAATAAAATGTATGTCTTGGGTTTTCTGGGAATAGGCTGTGAGGCAGTATTTTATATCACAACACTGTGAATGCCAGAGTGATTGTAGTGTAAATTAGCATTATTGTATGACAATGATTTGAGATGTTTGTTAATTATAAGCATTGTTAGGAAATACGTTTACACGGCTCACTGAAACTGACAATAGGAGCGGGTAACAATGAAACTAGGGGGTGAGTTGTTTATTAATTATAAGAGACAAACAAATGACGTCAGAGTAGCGCGCTTTTCTGTAGAAATGGAGGGAATATCTTCCCTAGAGCATATGTGTTCGTAATTTTGATTGGATATAAAAATAGACGCTAATGTTGGCGCGCATTATTAACCAATAGCAGCTCTGTTATAATCTTTAGGCATATCGGGGTGAGGGAGTATAAATTCTAAAGCCAGAGACAAGTATCGCACAGTTCAACAGAATCATTCTCGAGTTACACGTCGCACAGTTCAACAGAATCATTCACGGGTTACACGTCGCACAGTTTAACAGAATCATTCACGAAGTACACGTTACGCAATTCTACAGAATCTCTCGCGTCGTAAAGTTAGTTACAAAAATGTGAAATACGCGAATTAATAATGCGCGGCAAATAAGTGATTATAGTTACATTCGAAAATATTACAGTTTCAGTCGGGCGTGTATCAAGAGTAAATATGTGAAATTAATGAAATGTGACGGCAACAAAAGTGTAAAAACAAATTCTTTTATCATTGTTATCTTTAGTAACAACTCCTTTCCGTTTACACACCCTGTTCAATAGATTTGCTCGACTGAGTAATAATAGCTAGCCGGAGGACAAAGAACCCAAAATTCAAAATAGTAAAACAATAACAGGCGCTCAGCAAATAAGATAACACGAACGATACCGCGACAGCTGTGAAGTCCTCTTCATTCGGTAGGAATTTTGTATAATCTTGTATAACTGGTAAACCTTAAGGGTAGACGTAGGTCAGAGTGTAGGGACACAGGTAATTGCAGCTAGAGTTATACAAACTTGCACACAGTGTATGTTGGTGTATCATTAATTTTTTTAGATTTCTTTTTGGTTAGTAACCCGCTTAGATATTTTGATGTTATCAATGATATGGCTGACCTTATGTACTTTTTTTGGTGGGATCTGCTCAATGCAGCGCTTTGAAATTTTAGTTATTAGTTTTAAATATATCAATAATTTCCTTGTAGCTACTCCGTAATTTTCTCATTAACTTAAAGAAATTATTATTGAACAAATCCTAGACAATGAGAAATAGCTGATTTTATAATATAAGTGATAGAATAAAATCAATATTGAAACACTGTTGCATGCAAATATTTATCTTATTACGCTAAATAATTGTACAAAATTTCATGCACTTAGGTAAAGTGGTTTCAGAGTGAAAGGTACATAAACACTGAAAAATGCAAGTTTCGGAAAACGAAGATCGAAGATAGCTCCATTGTGATAACAATCTTTTATTTACGGAAAGGTTTATCTCGGTTAAAATTAAGTAGATAAGAAAAACTCTCGTAAGAATAATTTGCATCCTCACTAATTGATAGAGGGTAGAGAAAAACATGTGAAGGTAACACATCAGATTTTTTGTTTCATTTAGTATGAAATGTACCATTTAACAAAACATTTATATTCAACTAGAAATACTCGCCGTTGCCCGGGCCTTTGACGATTTTGGTAAACATAAATTTTAAAAATATTTGATTATTTACACTTAACTCAAAACTGGTCCCTGCTGAAAATTTTACATCCCCCGTTGGAGGTGTTTTTATTTATAGCACCTCTAAAATAATGACGAAAAAGAATGTTATTTTTATTTCAGAAAAAGTTTGAGAAAACAGTTCGTTAGTGCTGAAGAATGTCAAAACTGTTTCCCTGAACACTTTCTACTACCTCTTCTATTAAAGGTGGCAGTTTACGATAGCACCTCGAAAGCAATTTTACTCTAGTTCTGAAGAATATGTGTCAATTTTCTCTCGTACTCAAAATCGTCAAAAGTGCCTCCATCGAACAATTTTCAATCGCATTTCCCATTAGGGGTGTCTTTTTACATTATCGTTGATACAAAATGAAGGTAGCAAGGTTTATCTTTTAATTTAGCAAAATTATTGAGAAAACTTTCCCTTTCATCCTGGGAATTTTTAATATATCCGCTCGCCGAACCATTTTCCACCCCTCTTCCTTAAGTGTGATTTTTTGTTGCACCCTGTATTTTACTCTTGTACTAAAGAATGTGGGTCATAAAAAAACACACACACACATACACGTATATATATATATATATATATATATATATATATATATATATACGTTGGATGGGTGGCTTTCGAAACTCAAATGAGGATTAATTTGGTTTACTTGCTCTGTATCCTTTTTAGAATTATCATACAAAAGTGGGGTAAGTCCGGGGGAGATAACCATAGTTTTTAAAATGTTGTATTATACGAAGAATTTTGAATCAAAATACGTTTAAATAGCTAAATGGATTCCTTGAAGATCAATCTTTGTAATACTAAGTGCTCATGATCATATATGTTTATTTGGGCTGAAAAAGTCCCGAATTTTAAAAACCTATATGTAAAACGAAAAAATGGCCTTTCTTCCCAAAAGAAACTCAAAACTGCCCAAATTCGATTTATAGGATCTTGTAAAGCATTTTCTATACTAAGAACCCTTTCTTTTCTTTATAAATGGAATCCATCGTGGTAGGAATATCATTGCCACCTCCCCCCCCTATGAGTGGAAAGAGATGACCATGCACAGGAGTAGGCTGCCATACATTTTTCATACTCGAAGCATGTTTAGTGATTTAATAAAGTGACAATAGTTGTGCAACATGTTTTGCACTTGTAGTAAAGTTCTTGTAAGAAATGGTCCCTGAAGAAAAGGGGTTTGGGGAAAACTATAAAATAAATAGGATTTTCATTTTTCTTTGTTATAGTGTGTCAGGCCAAGTTCTTCGGCAAAAATTTATTCTACATTATGAATATCATCTCTTGTTAGAGAAAAACCATGTTTCTGCATTTTCTTAACGCACATCGGAACAGCTTCTCTGCATTTTCGCTGCGCAAACAACCACTTGGTCCCATTGACCCTTTTCAGACACTGCCAGTTTTCACCCTTCGTTGCTTAGTTCTTACTTGGTATATTGAATTATAAAGATAACTATTTCGAAATACCGCGAACACTGTAAGTTTCTTTTGTATTTTCTGAAAAGAATAAGACGGACGTGCAAATATGAGAAGCATTTAAACATCTACTTCACCACAACTTGGTTATACACAAGTGATACAAAAATCTGATGTGTTACACTCACATGACTTTCTCTACTCTTGTACAATCTATTTTTACAAACGCCTATTCTCCATATGCATCATATTAATCGAGATATCGAGATGACAATCTTATTTGTAATTTTCTTGTAGATGCAAGGGGAATATGGTAGCTTTTAAGCGATAGTCAAATATTTTATCGCTGGTTGCTATGTGGCGCATTCCATTCTCTTTGCATGTCCAGGACATAAAAAAATGAATAACGAATTTGAGAAAAAGTATAAGTATTGGAAAATTTAAGGAAATAACAAGCAATATCTCGAAAACGGTTCACTCAACAAAACAAATGTATATGATATAAGTTGTGTATTTTAACGCGATCTACATTTTTTGTGTAGTAAAATTTTGTCTATTTCTTATGGTTTACCAGTTATGCAAAAGTCGTTCATAATGAAGAATACTTTTGGAGACATTCCCAGAAATTTCGAGATATACATTTCATTTCTCATGATATTATCTTAAACATATGATATTTTCATCAAAATCGTTAGAGCCATTTTTGAGAAAATTAAAATTTTCGAAAAATGTTCCATGTAAAGGGTAGTCTGGGGTGGGGGGATTTTCTTGAAAATCTTCGTGTCGCATCTCTGGAAGATACTGAACGTAAATACCAAGTTTGGTGTTTATCCGACCGTTAGTTTTTGAGTTATGCTGTTCACAGACACACACACAGACACACACACACACACGGACATGTTTCCAAAAATGCTTTTTTTGGATTCAGGAGGTCTCAAAACATGTATTTCCGGTGAAATCTCGGTATCGAATTTTTGGGTGGAATGCAATACTTCCCCTACTTACTATACGTAGTAGAGAAAGTAAAAATAGTAATAATGACGAAGCGGTGTGTCAGAATAAAAAAGAGCAAATAAAATGCAGAATATGTATTTAAAGATGCAATTAAAATGTATTGGTTGGCCAACTCTCCCGGAAGATTGTAGGTCATCGCTCCCATTTGTAGAGGTGGGTCACTACAAAACTATGAAAATAATAATATAAGCAATGCCAGTAAAATGCCCTATATGCACAGTTTCCAACCGATGTCTAGGACTTTGGTTTTTAAGTTACTTAATTCAACAAGGGAAACATAATTTATCAGAAATAAATTGGCGGAAATGCGATCATAAGCCGTGCACGTGATCAACAATCGATAACAAGGACTGAAAGCTTGGCACCAGCCAATTTCAAAAACTGCACCCTCTCGACTGTATTCAGATAATTACAGTAAATGAGCTTTTAAACCTCTGTGCCTTCTCTTTGATCCCAAAGTTAATTTAATAAAAAGACTTACACATAATGTGGAAAACCCTAATGCAAACACACAACGAAAACTGAGTAAAGTTTTGAGTATTAAGATTCTCCACTCTCATTTTGAGAATGACATGCTGTACTCTACTTTGAGGTAAATAATCTTATCCTTGTTAAATGTAAATATTGGTTGAATAATATCTGATGTTACGGCTGGACATAATTATATAGGATTATTTAGCATACGCTGGTAATTACCTCGAGTAACATAGCAATAAAACAAAGTTTTTTTTTTACATAAGTATTTTCGGATATTCGCTCGTTTTGCACCTTCTGTTTTCTCAGTTACTAAGTCGTGATCATGTGTGCAGATATATTGATTGGAACGAAATATACACCTGTTTGTCCTAGTTTACATGTATTTTCTGTATAGTGACAACTATTTTCTTCACCATGGCATTCTCAACGAAAAGCCTTCTTCGATTTTATGACTCCAATATGTTCGCATTCTAAGATCCAGCATTGTAAATACTTATAATAAGCTGTCTTATAGTCCGTATCCATTGTTAACAGGGCTTTACAATGTTCAGAATTATCAAAATGATTTTCGGATTTCCGAGGTTACCCTACACACACACACACACACACACACACACACACACACACACACACACACACACACAAAAGCAAGCACTCTCATATAAATTTTCTCCATTTTGTAGTATTGGTATAGCTATAAATAATTTATGCATGGTTGTGTAATGTCAGCTAAATTCACAGGTTCGTTAAATTGCGTCATGTTTTGTCACGTAAAAAAACTGCCACACCCCACGAGTAGGGCGGTGGCGTGCTACGATTTGTGGAATGTGGACCAAAACGAACTTGGAGGGTAAGGTTGTATAGTTAAATGCTTACGTGAGCTGCAGCTATGAATTATTATTATTATTATTATTGTTATTATCAACTTTGAAACCATACATACACCAGGTGGCCTAACCGCGCCGTAATTGACATGTGCAAGATAACCCTTCGTACGCTAAGAGTTGTAGAACTCCACGGGACAAATCCAAATACACTCAGGTAAGTGTGAAACTGTGCATGAGTGTCCTGGAAACCTACTATTACTGTTTACTATACCAAAATCTCTAAGAAACGTCCTTAAGGATACACGGAGACGATCATCATGTCAATCAACAGGGACAAAATTTCTAACATCTATTCAATGAACGAAGTCAGCATAACAGTATCGTTAGATGATATGGTGATGATGATGATGATGATGATGATATTAATAATAGTAACAATAACATTTAAAATAGCAAGCATAAAAATGACGGTGAAACATTGCGTGCTCCTATGTTTGTGGTTTATAGTTCATAATGTTAGACAAGAAAACAGCGTAAACACAATTAAAACATAGTAGCTATGGGTGGATACAGATAGGTGAATAAAGACATTTTAATTATTTGTCAGTCTAAAAAGTGAGTTTATTCCCTCGAATATAAAGCCTGTGTAACTGAAGTGGAAAACATGCTTAAGATCTTTTCGATCTGTTTTTGTCTGTCATCAGGGCTGTACACTCCATTGCAAGACTGAGAAGAGCCTCTCAATGAGCGTGATCCGATCTTTGTCTTTGCTGATAAGCAAGAGATGTAGAACGAAGGTCGGCTGGTCCTGTAGTTCGGTCGGTGCCTGCTGTGCGAGGAATCCCGGGTATCGAGCCGACTGGGGGTGGGAATGTTTCTCTGTTCTCTGTTACGAAATGAAACCTATAATTCATTTATAAATGTTCACAAAACAATGCGTAATAATGGATGCAGTATCATATTTAAGTATAATATCCTTGATGGATTTAATTGTTCTTCCGCACAAGTCGTGTGTTGGACAAGGTTGGGAAAGTAGAATCAGAGACTGAAAAATTCAATGCCATAGCCGGGATTTGAACAACGGATCTCACGGTCTCCGTTCGGTTGCTCTAACCACTGAGCTACCATGACAACATGTCGGTACGTCATTAAATTCTCCAACTGAATCGCATTTTTTCCGGCAAGGATATCTCAAATTGTATTGACATCATACCCCTATGGCGACTTACAATGCTGTAAGTACTTTAAGTCCCGGGCTTCATAATTTCGACCACCATTAGGTCAGTTAATAATATAGTAATATCTTTAATACAACGATAAGTGCTTCATTCGGAATTCCCGGCATTTACCACAAACAATGCTCACAGTATTAGCATATCGAGTTTTACCAAACGCCAACATACTTCCATTCATTTTCTTCAAAAACACAATCGTTTAAACGACAAACCTTTGTATTTCACAATTTACATGAGAATGAATGCCTACGAATAAAGTATTGAAATATGGATGTTAATGTTATCTGTTTTATCACATTGAGGACATGGCCAGAATTTTTAATTAATATTTCAGATTCAGAAAATACTAGCTAAGCTAGAGGCCGTCTGAAGCCATCAACTTTCCGCCGGAGCAAGCTTTAAGAGCTCTGCAACTACCTCTTGCGGAAGGACTATTTTCTTAGGCTAAGCGAGTAATGGGGCATTACGTCAGCTAATGCACGTTCATAAACTTATCAACGGTACAGACTTCCCCGCCCCCTGAAAACCCCGCTCACATCCCTTAAGTATATATAAGCTTTTGAACAACATAATGTACCTCAACACATGCACACACATATGTAAACACCTGTATGCATCTTTACAGCACAACTTTCATCCTATGATGAACATTTCCACTAACACTGCTTATAATAATAATTATTGTACTGTTTTATCGCTGCAGCACTTACACACTTCTGATATCCATTCGCCTAACTTTTGGGATCCCTGTTGTTAAACTGCGCATAATAAAGGCGATTGCGATTAAAATGCGGTGTAATAAATGTTGGAATGTGCTGATTTTAATTCTGACACATGAGCTCTCTAATTACGATTTCTACCCTTCAGTGTTACAATGACCGGTAATTGAAACATGGCAATTTGCAACGGTGCTAATTTGGTAACAAAATTACTATTAGCTTTACTTTATGTAAGTTACTTTGAATAAGCGATATCGCCAATCTTGAACTATACTACCACATGGATAACATCATAGTAGCTTTTCTTATATGAAATAATTTCTCTATATTCTCCACTCTCTCTTCTCCAAATTTCTCTAATAGACACACTTGTTGGTTTATCATATAATATATCTTTGAGGGACCATAAGAGTTTGCTGGGAGTGACATTATTAGCTCAAACATATATTTTCCAGGAGTCTCATGCCTGGCAGAATTAAAAGCGAACTGTAACTAACGTAAATTCACATCGCAACGTATGAATTCGTTGTGATGTTACGCTAATAGCTTAGCTTTTAAATGCTTTATAACTCTTTCACTTAGGATGGTTTAGGATAATACTGTACTGGCAGAATATCTGATTCTTGTATCGAAACAAACTTTTCTCATGTGTGTGCCATAAAATACGATGAATTACGTGATAGTAAATATTTCGATACACCAAATGACAGAAACAACACGTTGACTTTAACAGTTCAGAGTATTCGTTGCGTTTGCCTCCTGTGTGCCAAATAACCACACATACTTATCGGCCACGATATGAATGCATGAGGTGGGAAGAGGAATTAAACACTTACGGAATAAATGGGCGGGGCATCGGAAAGATAATCAGGTAACCAAAACAACCACAGCTCCGACTTGCATATACTAGCAAGGCTGAGGCCTGCAAATGTAGTATTGTTTTCTTTGTGCATCTGTACATTCCTCTATCGTCTTGCCCCTCGCACTCCTCTGATCCCTAGCTTGATGACGTTCGCATTATCAAGGGTCCTCCTCCAAGTGCACTCGTATCGTGGCTGACTAGCACTTTGTAAAGGCATTCAGGCATAATAAACCATGTTTATTCTCTTTCTTTGACCGATGAAATGGCCCTCTTTAATAAATATATAGATAACTTCTTGACTTCTGCGGCAGCACTGAGAAAAAGTTTCAATATTTGTATATTGAGCTGGTTTTTACATGGTACATATCTTACATGCTCTCACATGTCGGTGTCCACATGTCGGTGTCCACATGCTTGCAAATAAAGCTTTGTTTTACACGTTCTCTGGTTTAATGTAGGCTTATGCTAGTGAACAGTCTAATAAAACACACATTACAGCCGTCTTTTCTACAGATGACTCTGTTGCAAAATTCTCGTTGTCCTTACCATACATGTATAACAAATATCCGCATTAGATTCACCGTTTAAATGATTAATCTTAAATTTAAATGCGCGCAATATTAATGCCTATCTTGGAGTCCTTCCTACCCTTCTAGGTCCGGCCAAAACTGAGACAGGGCTTGGTTATCAGCTTCTTCAATTAATTCCACATGCACTATGTGACCAAAAGTATCCGGAAACCGCACAAACATACGTTTTTCATCTTAGGTGCGTTGTACTGCCACCTACTGCCTGGTACTCATTATCCGCGACTTCAGTAGTCATTACACATCGTGAAACAGTAGAATGGGACGCTCCGTGGAACTTACGGACTTCAACGTGGTCAGGTGATTGGTGTCACTTGTGTCAGAAGTCTGTGCGCGAGATTTCCACACTCCTAAACATCCCTACGTCCACTGTTTCTGATGTGATAGTGAAGTGGAAACGTGAAGGGACATGTACAGCACAAAAGCATACAGGCCGACCTTGTCTGTTCACTGACAGAGACCGCCGACATTTGAAGAGGGTCGTAAAGAGTAATAGGCAAACATCTATCCAGACCATCACACAGGAATTCCAAACTGTATCAGGATCCACTCCAAGTACTATGACAGGTGTGAGGTAAGAAATCTTGGATTCCATGGTCGAACGGCTGCTCATAAACCACACATCACGCAGGAAAATGCCAAACGACGCCTCGCTTGGTGTAAGGAGCGGCAACATTACACGATTGAACAGTGGCAAAACGTTGTGTGGAATGAGGAATCAGGGTACACAATGTGGCGATCCGATGGCAGGGTGTGAGTATGGCGAATGCTCGGTGAACGTCATCTGCCAGCGTGTGTAGTGCCAACAGTGCAATTCGGAGGTGGTGGTGTTATGGTGCGGTCGTGCTTTTCCTGGAGGGGGCTTGCACCCCTTGTATATTTGCATGGAACGTTCATAGCGTAGACCTACATTGAATTTTAAGCACTTTCTGGCTTCCCACTGCTGAAGAGCAATTCGGGGATGGCGATTGCATCTTTCAACATGATCGAGCACCTGTTCATAATGCACGGGCTGTGGCGGAGTGGTTACACGACAATAACACCCCTGTAAGGGATTGGCCTGCATAGAGTCCTAACTTGAATCCTGTAGAACACCTTTGGGATGTTTTCGAACGCCGACTTCATGCTAGGCCTCACCGACCTACATCGATACCTCTCCTCAGTTCCGCACTGCGTGAAGAATGGGCTGCCATTCCCCAAGAATCCTTCCAGCACCTGATTGAAAGTATGCCTGCAAGAGTGAACTTTGTCATCAAGGCTGAGGGTGGGCCAACACCATATTGACTTCCAGCATTACCGATGGAGGGCGCCACGAACTTGTACGTCGTTTTCAGCCAGGTGTCCGGATACTTTTGATCACGTAGTGTATTTTGAATAAAATTTAAAACGTTTAACCTTTTTACGCTGGCACTACAGACGACAGCGAGTGCTCCTAACTCATATGAAATGGTTCTTCTGCAAATCACGTACGTTTCTCGAAGTCTAAGCTACTGCTTTGCGTTCATCTGCATACATTTGTAGCAAAATTGCAGATATACTTGCACCAGTTTGTAATATGTAAGGTAATGAAACATACGGAATATCTAACAATGACGGATTTAAAACCTTCAAACGCCTCCTGTTATTCGGGTCCCCAAACAAATTTAGTATTCTTCTTGTTTAATAAATTCAATGTTTTGCATAAGAAGCATAAGAAGGAATATAGTTTGCAACGTAATTACCATTCCAATAAACCTAGCCACCTTTTTAGCAATCTTAGCTCGTTGTCTAATTTTCTTAGTACATTCCATCTCTATGAACACCCCTGACAGCGAAATAATGTTCAGATTAGGTGCCGTAAACTTAACCTTTTAAGGGTCCATAGTCTAAACCGTTGTAAGCAACCTGCTCAATACTGCATGTTCTGGACATGCTTCAAGCGTTTCGGAATATGTACACGTATCATCTAAGTAATTCTATAAATGCTTGAACCTTGTGTTTTCAAATATTCTTTCTAGTAAATGAATTAACACTTGAACACCAATAGCTAAACAAAAATATGGTAAAACGCTCTAATCTACAAATTCCAGTTCATTGAAAATGCTATATAACCTTTTGAGGACTCTTTCACCGGGATTTGGTGATATGCCTTACTTAAATAAAGTGGTGTAAAATATTTAGCTTTGGAAAACCAATGAAAAATTTTATTTATATTTGATAGTGGATTGGAGTCTACACAGTAAGTCTCAAATCACATCAGATCTCCAATTATTTAAACCAGTAAGCGAATAACCCGTCTTCTAACATTCCGATTAATTTTATCCTTCAACAAAATCATTCTAGATGGCAGCAATCTGTATGAAGGCAGTATAACGGCAAATGTTCTAATAGTTGAATTTCATATTTAATTAAATTAGGTTGTGGATACAGCTCCGCAAGCGCTGCGTAATATCCGTGTACTTCTGGCGTCACCATAAGTAGTCGGGTCGAACATCTGAGCCCCTTCCGAATGGAAGTTGTTCGGATTGCGTTGGACTCGGCGGGGCAATGGTTCTCGGCACACATGGTGAAATGTGAGACGTTTTAATGTCCTCCGGCAACAACCTGGAAAGCTGGTAGACGATGGCTAGGCACTGTCTACCACACCAAAGTTTTCCGGTAGTCTTCCCCTCTGGAGTTGACGCGAATAAGATCCACTTCCGTCACTCTGTAAGCAGAGGGGCTGTATATAAAATAGGCGCATCCCTAATGGAAAAAAAAAACATGGAGAGGAGAGGAGCCACTCGGATGGCGAATCTCTGGGCAAAGGAGCGGAGCTAGTTTGTGGCTCTTGATTGTTGATTATTGTTATTGTAGATATACCTGAACATTTTCATTACATTCTGGATACATTATGTTTGCTTATTACACAAATGTGAATTTTCACACAACGTCATATCACTAGAATCCTCGCATCGTTTCTAAAGACACTGACGTGCGTGAATATAAGCAAAACAGCTACTAATTCCTCGGTTATGTAATGCAATTGGTACTTCAGGTGCAAACGAAAAATAAAAATTCATTATACTTAAATCAAGAATCACAACCTTTCGATTGAGGAAACCTACTAACATCACCTGGCACGCTAAGTCTTTAACTATAGGAAAACACATCTTCAGGGAAAGTTTTGTTATTTTCACAGAGTAACACTTAGTCCATTGTTCAAGGTTAAGACGTATACATTGGTTGTCGCATGAAATAACGCCCAATATATGCATGCACAAAATAAATTCCATTTGCACTATCTACTAATATTACAGACGGTAACTTCTGTAACGTTATTGACACAAAAGGCATAATAATATAATTAACTGCGCACATACTGCTTCGGACTTGAGCTGCCACATTTTTTATCTCAGAATGTAGCCCTAAATCAGGGTGATGTTTACCTGCATTTGTATCGTTTTAAGGTTGCTAACCTTTTGGTAGGGTGAGCCTAACATGGCCTAGCTTAACAAAAACCAACATATGATTTGTGTTTTGTACTGCTTTAGCACAGCTATCAGTCAGCAAATGCCTAATACTAATGCTTATTTGCTGTAATGCTTCGAAAGAGTTTGGAGGATTCAGTGAAATAGAGAACGTATCTTAGGTAACGTAGCATTCCTTCAACATTCGCTACAATTTCAGACTCAGTAATTGCACAGTAAAGCCAACGAAATCCGTAAATATCTCGTTCGAATGCTGTCTCAGGAAATAATCTATACTAAAATCTCATATGTTGCATAAAATAACAATAATTCCGTGGTGCTACAGTCCATGAAGGACCTTGATATGCCAACCCGGATGCCAGCCTCGCGCCCACGTATGTCTAGCTGAGTTGGGCGATCACCCAACCGGTACGGGGAGGTGATGTGGCCAGCATCATGCATCCATCAGCCAGAATGTTGGCCTCCGTGGCCGGGAACGCTGCCTATTGCACTCACTTTCCCCATCACCGGCCCTATACCTGGGACTTAAAATTTGCACCCCAGTGCGTGGGATCGAACCCGGGGGCATTCCGTAAACCAGAGCTCCACGCTCTAGCCCAGAGCACGGCGCAGACCATTATAAACTGAAGGCGAAGTATAAATAAGCAGAATATTCTAAGACACTGCTCACTGAATAGGAGGTTGACTATACTTGTGCAAAATCTGTAACAGTTGCTCTGTGATGTTGAATGCAATAGTCTGTTTCTCGAGCTTCATTAGTATCTATAAAACTTCTAATATTTCATATCTCTTCCAGTAGACAGATTTCGTAATTTCTCTATTGCCGACTGCCGTAGATTTGGCAACTTAGCCTTCCCAAAAGAAATATTATCCCAAGGAGGAGAAACCTTTCCGTCAAATGGACTTCGCTCTACAGAATTGGTTTTCATTTCTACTTCAGTATTAACATCTGAACCCTTTTTCATTTCATAAAACTGACCACATAGTTTGCTATACTCTGCACAAGGTTCCATGTGATTGCTCTTATTGGATGTATTCACGGCTACCTTTTACATTTTCTGTCCTAATACAGAAAATTAATTTTCACTCCATGAAATTGATTATCTGCAAGTCCTACCCCTACCAACTCCTCAAGTACATGTTTAAAATACTACAACTTTACCACCAGGTAGGACAACTATAGTATCAACTCTATTCCTGTTTTCCCCCATGCCAGGATATCCGCACCTGCCTTTACTTTGACTTTTAGCAACGTAATGAGATCCCGAACATTTTCAGTACCAGTAACAGTGAACGGTTTAAGTTGCCTCTGAAATTCATATTCCACTCCAGAATGCATTAAAATTTCCGGCACAATACATCTCCATTTTACTGTTTCCTAAAACCACAATATCTCGGCAGTGCCTTGGTTCTCAACATTTACGTGTACGACAATCAAATCAGTTAACATTCACAAAAATAGCCAGAAAAGTACAAATTGCCCAGTCAACGTAAACACCACCAAATGTTGGACTTCATAATTACAATTTACTAACAACGAACTTTGCTACCAAAGCTATCACTCCCTGCTTGGCAACAAATACCAAAATTGGTACTTAGATTAAACTTCTTCCAGAGATAATACACGAAGATTTTCAAGCAAATCCCCCGCTCAAAGCTAATGCTTCATTTAAGGTTTTTCGACGTTTTCCTTTTTTCCTTTCAAAAATGGCTAACGATTTTGATTAAATATTTAAGGCATTTACATATTTGATAAAGTGTATATCTTGAATTTTCTGGGAAATAGCCTCCTTAGGAGCAATTCTGTATAGTTTACTATAATTGGTAAACATTAAGAGACAGACAAGGCTTACTAAACAAAATGTGCACATTTATTTAAATCACATAATTTATTTGAAATAGCATTATTAATGGCATTAGCCATTTCGAAGACATTCGTTATTAGTTAGAATTTTCCGCACTTGGCCAAATTTTTAAGTACTGTGGCTATTCAGTTGTTTCTCTTGATGTCGTGGAAAGAGTACGGAATTTCTAGACCAGAATATGGCGCTTCTGATTTTAAACACCTAGCTATCGTTTCGGTTTCTGGTTAGGGGAAACATTCATATTCCACTCCAGAATGCTATAAAACTTCCGGCGCAATACATCTCCATTCTACTGTTTCCTAAAACCACAATATCTCGGCAGTGCCTTGGTTCTCAACATTTTCGTGTACGACAATAAAATGTCTATTGAAACACTTTTTGCAAAGGTTTATCTCTATTAACATGAAGTAGATAGAAAAATAAGCTTTCGTATGAATAGTCTGTAGAACCTATATAAAATAAACGGTAGTAGGTAGCGAAACTCATGTGAACTAACAAACCAGCTTAAAAAGAACTATTTTTGTTTTTTAGAACCTCAAAATGTGCACTAAAGGTAGCACTCTTTGGGTGAATGATGTTAATGTTTCCTACAGCAAGCTCAGAGACAAGGAGCTCCTCTTTTCATTAAAGAGTTTCTTGCTCAGTATGCCTGCCTTATTTATGTGGCTTCTCTTTATTTCTGCGTTCTCTTTGTTTCGGGATGAAGGGCATCAGAAAACTGGCTGTATTTCTGTAGACGCGATGAAATTCTGCGCTTCACCAACAGGCAGTGTTGACATTATGTCAGCCTGCGACAGCTGTTAGTCTTAAAGCATGAGGAGAGTATAAGCATATGTCAAAGTGGCCGAGTCTAACATCACTCAGTACAAACAACTATGCAGATTAATCTCATTAGATGCCTTTGTAATTAAAACTATACTTCAGCAGACTTGGGGTTGCTTTGTATAATCATTAATCAGTTCCGGACAGCTTTTTATTAAAAAGCCGCTGTCTGCAGAATATGATATCTGTATATACAACAGATTGCATATAAACTCTTAGACAAAACACATAGGATTGTTCAATATAATTATATTCCTTTATTTAAAATTTTTCTTTTTTGATTTTTATATAGTATATTGCTAACTTATTGTTGATATTATAAACACGAATTCAATTATAGTTTTTATTTATCTTTGTGTATTTTCGTAAGGAAATTGAATTCATAATTTTCGAAAACCATTATAGCATCTATAATAAGTAGTAAAAATCTGATGTGTTACACTGACATGACTTTCTCTACTCTTAAGCAAACTATTTTTACAAACGCTTATTCTTCATATGCTTCATGTTAATCAAGATATCGAGATGTTAATCTTATTGCCAATTTTCTTGTAGATGCAAGAAGAATTGGTAGGCTTTAAGCAATAGTCAAATATTTAAAGAGCTGGTTGCTATGTGGAGTATTCCATTCTCTTTGCATTACCACGACAGAAAAAAATTGGATGACGAATTCCCATTTGAGAAAAAGTATAATTATTGGAAAATTTAAGGGAATAACAAGCAATATCTCGAAAATGTTTCACACAACAACAAAAATGTATATGACATAAATTGTGTATTTTAACGCGATCTACATTTTTTGTGTAGTAAACTTTTGTCTATCGCTTATGGTTTACCAGTTATGCAAAAGTCGTTCACAATGAAGAGTACTTTTGGATACATTCCCAGAAAATTGTAGATATACATTTCATTTCTCATGAAAATATCTTATACATATCATATTTTAATCAAAATCGTTAGAGCCATTTTTGAGAAAATTAAAATTTTCGAAAAATGTTCCATGTAAAGGGTAATCTCGGGTGGGGATTTTCTCGAAAACCTTCGTGTCGCATCCTTGGAACATACTGAACCTAAATACCAAGTTTGGTGTTTATCCGACTCTTCGTTTCTGAGTTATGCTGTTCAGAGACACACAGACACACACACACACACACACACACGGACATGTTTCCAAAAATGCTTTTTACTTTCTCTACTACCTGTTGTAAGTAGGGGAAGGATTGTATTCCACCCAAACATTCGATACCGAGAGTTTACCGGAAATATATGTTTTGAGGCCCCCTGAATCCAAAAAAAGCATTTTTGGAAACATATCCGTGTGTGTGTCTGTTTGTCACATCTCAGTCAGTTAATAATATCTATGAATCTTCATCTAGTAGGCAAAAAGAGATAGAAATACTCCACGCAACTGGCAACACGCAATACACTGTTATTAATCTCTCACACCGGTCCCTTTAAACGACGAGCAGCATTTCAGCAAAAGGAGAGCATTTTTCTGTTACACCTAAAAACGTGCCCATTGAAGATATTATTACCCACACTGAAGTCGCCATCCAATCAGTAACAAGAGTAACAGTTTAAAAAATATTCATAGAATCAACCAAAATACGGAGGAAAACTGAGTTACCCTGAAGTACTACAAAAAGTCTGTGTTGCATTACCTTCTATTGCTTATTATGGGTACGTAAATTATTCTTATGAAAGTTTATATTCCTATCTACTTTATTTTAATGGAGATAAACTTTTCCGGAAATAGCTGCATTACAAATTTCGTTACAGATACAAAGAGAACGACATAGTAAAGTGTTTTACAACTGGACACTATGTGCTGGCCATATGCTTTCTATAACATAGCGAGAAACAATTGAAAGTTGACAGGACTTGTAAAGATTGACTAAGTATTGAACAATTCGAACCAATAAGAGATAACTTGGAAACAGTTGATGCTAAACAAGAAGTTTTGAATATTTGAAATATATTTCGTATTTGAAGTAAATTTGGATTTTAAAGGGATCTATATTTTTTATGTAGTAAGTTTTCGTCTATCGATTAACGTTTACCAGTTATGCAAGATTACATAAATGTCCTAATGAAGAGGATTTCACAAGCTATTCCCAAAAACTCGAGATTTGCCATGAACGTCTTTAATATATGGTATTTCAGTTAAAATCATTAGAGCGATTTTTCGGAAAATAAATTGCGACAAATGTTCCATATAAAGGGTTGTTTGGGGTGGGATGATTTTCTTAAATCGTGTCGCATCCTTAGAAGGGATCGAACCTAAATACCAAAGTGTTTATCCCACATTGTGTTTTTAAGTTATGCTGTTCAGACACATATGGAACGTTTTCTAAAACTGTTGGTTTGGATTCAGGGGGTCTTAAAACATACATTTCCTGTGAAATCTCGACCAGTTTTTAGGTGGAATGCAATAGTTTGGAATTAATTGTTCTTCCACGCAAGCCGTTTGTTGGACAGTGAAGTAGTATTTATTTTGGGAGATTTATTTTAGGAGTTGTATTGTAGTTCAACTGTTGGGGAGCCAAACTTGATGTAGTAACTGCCCCACGTATGGTACAAAGTTTCCGGTGGCCTTCGCCCCAATGTTCACTTTCCGGTGGTCTTCGCTCCAAGTTTACTTTCCGGTGGCATTCGCCCCAACTTTACTTTCAACTTTGTATTTTAATGTTTCTTTAAATATTATATATATATTTATGTTTGCCTCGGCTGCGTCAGTATTAATTTGTGGAAACTTGTTTCTCTTAACGGGTGTGATACGGCTAAAGAACGTAGGCTTACACAGATTATAAGTTTTACTTCACTCCGTTTATTAATCCTTGACACCATTAAATAACACTTCACTGATATAGAGAGCTGTGAGATTATTTATTAATTACTTGAACCATTTTAAACACGTAAACGTTATAATATCCTCGCCGTAATGAATTTTCGTCTCACACTGGATACGTATCAAACTTCTCGAGGAAGCGTCTCGCGTCCAGTTAGGAACGCTGTCTACTAGCAACTGACTTCTACTGGCTGAATTTAGAATTTGCTCTATTTCAGTTTCTGATTGGCTAATCCTACTCCAATAGAATACTTTATTTAACTTATTTAATACGGTAGCTACGTGACAAGGATATATTAGATCACACCAGTGTGCTTTTCCCAAAATATATTAGCGATATTTTTAAACGTTATCTCTCGACGACGTTTTTTCCAATAGAATAATGTATACTATGAACAAAAAATACGGATTTACCATAGAAAAACCTCTCAGAGTCATCGTGGCTGATTCTTTTTATATGGAATAGTTTTAAAACCAGGTAGTAGCAACAGCGATTAAAAACTCGACTTGTTGGCTACGTGGCATTTACAATATTGTTACTTTATGATCACATGTCAAAACAGAACGTCAGAATTTCTTAGATTACCTGATTAGCCAAAACGAAAAAAAATTAAATTTTCAACGGACTTAGTGTTTAATGTCAAATGTTATTTCTACACATACGGGTAATACATATTTACGGGACAGTTACATGTACAGTGTACAGAAAACCAACATATACAGGCTATTGCCTCAGTAAACACATTAATCATCCCCTAAATTTTTTTATTGAAGCAAGATGCTGCAGTACGATGGGTACATAAACATATCAATAATTCATTAAGTCCTAGAAGAAAGAAAAACTGAGTAAGAGATGATTCTACTTACATTAATGTGCGGTTTTCGCCTCCCCATGCTCATGGCTCAAGCAACAAGAACGTCACAATGCTTCAGAGTGCTGACGTCATTCATAACCAGAGAAAGCAACATTCAAAGCTTCGAACAACATATCGCAATGAGTGACGTAAGACATCACCTCACCACGTAATGCATCATGGACATTCATCATTGGCTAGTTTGCGACACCCACTGACGCTAGCGCCCTCACGCTCTCCCACGGTTCCAGCAACTCCTGGGCAGGAACAGACAAGCAGTCGCTTTTTCGGCAGGGACTGAGGCGGAACAACTAGCCATCGTGACAGCGAGGTTTTAGGCATAATTCACTAAGAGTTGTTTTGGCCTTTTCTATATTATCTTTTACAATTCATTCGGTAAGCTTTGAAATTTAACCTTTAACTCTTGGTGCCTTTCTAAATTCTGTACGGGAGAAGTATTGACATTTGCATTTCATGTGAGTTTATTGTATTCGTTACTTTGGTACAAAAGCTTTAAACTCATATGGAAACTTTTAAGTGTACAAAGCGAAAGAAAATATCACATTGTATTTGAGCATAGTAATTTGTTAAACGAATGCTAAAGCAAGCTGATTTAATCATTGTGAACGGATATATCACTTTAAAACAAATTGTTAATCTATGTGTTGGTGAATATTTCCTACTTTCAAGCTCCTAAGCAACTTTACCTCTGGGTATGGTAAACAAAATCTGTAAGCAAACAGCGCTCAGTGGTGCAAGTGGCTGCAGAGCGTGCAGTTGAACTAAAACGTGGACATGATTGCATACATTAGAACTTTTTCTTTGTTATAATAAGGAGCTTCTTTGAGTGATATAACTCGATGTGGGCTCTCCTACATTTCTTTCTTTCCTTAGCTCAACGTTACAATTGTAACCGAGCAGTTTCAGCTTACTTTTCAGAAGAAAAAAAGACGAAGCTTTGTCCTTTTCTCTTTCATCGTTATTACAACGGAGGACATTCGCATTTTTTCTTCATATTTTTGCTTCTACGAGGGGCACTATTTGTATTTTGAGCCTAATAATTAAAACAAAGCAATTTCTGATTAAAAACTGCTTTATTGTTTTTCAAAATATTCTCCTTTATAATCAATACACTTTTGCATCCGTTTGAACCATTTGTCAAAGCATTTATTCCTGTCTTCTTAAGACACCTCCAAAACATGGCTTTTGAAGGCATCAACGGCTTCTTCTGCCAACGAAAATCGTTGTCCACGCAATTTATTCTTGATGTTCGGGAACAAAAAGAAGTCATTGGGTGCTAAATCAGGACTGTATGGCGGATAAACCATCAATTCGATTTTTTAAGCCTGCAGACACTCTGTTGTTAGACGAGATGTGTGTGCGCTCGCATTGTCTTGATGAAGAACAATGCTACGGTTCTTGTTAGTTTTCCTTACTTCACCGTTCCAACAAACAAATGGTTGTGTACCATTCGGCATTGACCGTTTTACCTTCCACTAAAGGCACTGTTGCCACATGGCCAGTTTTGCTGAAAAAGCAGGTGACCATTTGCTTCGAAGTGCTTCGAGTGCGAACAACTTTTTTTGGATTTGCTTCATCTTGAAACAACCATACAGTCGCTTACTGTTTACGTTCCGGCTCATACGCATAGATCCATGAATCATCACCTGTTACAATCTTATATACGTCTTTTGAGGCATCGCCGTTTTATTTCTTGAGCATTTTTGTACACCAATGGACGAATTATATGGGATCCAATGAGAACAAACAAACTTTCACGGATAAGTAATCATGAAATATTTTATATATGCTGCTGGAACTAATGCCTAGGGTTGCCTCAATCTCACAATAGGTCGCATGACGATCTTTCATTTTAGGTTTTGCACAGCATCAATGTTTTCTGGCACAACAATTGATTTTGGACGACCTTCACGAACTTCACCATTGAGCGAACGGCGGCCACGATTAAATTCGTTATACCAGTCTTTCACAGTGGCAAAGGATGGAGGTTCGTCTCCAATGTGGAAGTTAGTTGATCGATGCACTCTTGTCTTGATAATCCACGTCAAAAGTCGTAATAAAACATTGCACTAATATTTTCACTAGTTAATTCCATGTTTTTGTTGACACAAATTTTCAAGTTAGTGTAAACAAAACATATGACGCTCTATTGACAAAATGTTTGAAGTAGATTATGGTAAAAAATGTCAAACTCTCCATTGGAAACGTCAGATGGCACCTACAACATTCAGAGTTGCCAAAGCTCAAAATATAAATAGTGCCCCTCGTACATTCACTAATGGCGTTGCCATTATAATCACGCTCTGCTACCACTTGCACCACTGGACGCTGTTTGCTTACAGCTTTATTGATAAGTGCGTATCGGCACGACGAAACGAAGCATAACGTAACACAAAATAAACTGCCACTTAGGACAAAGACTAAGTCAGTGGTGGCACAGTACACTTTAACCCTAGACGACCACCGTATGAAGTATGGTGAGCAGAGGTTTTAGCCATAAGCAGTATTACTATTCTCGTTTATACAGAAACGCAATAGAAATTTATAAACACGCCAAAATATTCAACAAAGAATTTGGACTTACCAAAGCAAACTTGCATTCCTTTACTTTTCTAACTCCGCAAAAATCATGTAGGCGGTTTTTTTGTTCTTTTTGAAACAAAAAGCATAATCCGTTCCTCTGACTTCTTCCACTGTGACAACGAGTATAAATACCAAGTCTCACAACAGAAAAAAGAAACACAAACAGCAGCAGCCTGGACCAGGTTTCTTGGAAGACATGATTTCCTACTATGTACATGAATAGAACGCAGCGCAACAAAAGGCGCTAAATACAATACAACAGAAGAAACAAATAAATAAGTATATTCCCCAACTCCATTACCAATTCCTCCTCCAACCACATGCTGGCAGCCGGGGCCCTACGTCATGGCTGCTTACCCGGCTAACCCTCCCCCGCTGCCCGCTATTGGCCGGCAACTTCCCACAACCCAGATTAACCGGTTGTTCAAACGGTACACCATACACCACCACATCCGAACTTCCCTTTCACTTCCTACCTTCACTCCTCGCCCATTTCCCGTTCACACCAAAAATATGATTTATAAAAACCGATTAGTTGAGAGAGAAACGACGTGATGCTAACGCGCCTGAAGCTGCGGCGGCTAGCGCTGAAGTATACCAAAGTACGTTCCTTAATTTTGAACAATAAATGGCTTTAAATAAGTTATGCACAAATCCTCATCTTAAAAACATTATAGCATTTTAGACGGAAACCCTGAATGTTCCTGAACCTGCACGCAATATACAAGAAAAGCGCGACGGCTTCTCAGGCGAATGCAGAAAACTTGGAGTGTATATGTGTGAAAAGGAGGAGCCAGGGCACATTCTCCTAGTGTCGAGCTTGAGCAGGGCTGCTTTGGTTTAAATAGTTATTTTTGATGGGCAAGCGGATGACAAAGTCGTAAAGCTCTGTCCAGTACCGCGTAAGGCTTTGCAATAGTCAGCAGAATGCCCAAGCACTTAACTCTCGATACCTATTCTCTACGGTATTCAGCATTCAAAGTGGTGAAGAAAGATGCAGTGTTCACATTGTATATAAGGAAATATCAGCTATTTCTCTTCTGCTACAGTAAATTTGGTGTTCTGGAGGATCTGAGATGAATAAATGCCTGGTCAAGTTATGCTGCGTATCCTGAGGAAAATAAGTTGTGGATTCGATGTTGTAACAACTATCCTCAAACGCATATTTGAGTTCTTCATTTAAGAAGAACGTGCAGGATAGGCTGTACTTCAATTTTCCAGTTCTTAAGCAATAACTGAAGGTGTCAATCCTTAGCGATGTCATCCGTGTATTTTTAGAGATTTCTGGTACATTTCATTCAATAAGAATGAAGCTACGCTTCTGAAGAAGGTACGGATCACGGAGAGGCAAAGCACCGCACGCAGGGTAGTCGGCCGTTGTGCTTCCAATGTGACCCCTGGGAGGGAGGGATGAGGGGAGAGACCCGAAGGGCACCAGATCCGGAAGCCGACGGATACAAGCATGTATGGGGTCCCTAACGTTTTCAGATAGAACGCATCCAACGCACGGTACCTATCCACTAGCCCCAACCGTCAGGGTCCCTCAGATCGGAACCCCATGCTGAGGGGAGACCTAATTGAGAGGTACCACAGCGACGCCAGGGAGATAACCTTTACGGAGAGCAAGCCACCGACCAGCCGCAAACCACCGAACACCGTCGCCTGGTCCTAAAAACCTAAACAGATAACAAGGAAGATGATGGGTACAGGAAATGAGAGGAAGGAGAATCGTTGTAGACGATGAACTACCCCAGCAATCGCCTGGCGACCCGGTGAAACCACGAAAAACCATAGGCCAGAGTGGACGCTGGGGATCGATCCCGGGACCTCCCGAATGCTGACCATAGACGGAACGTCTGAGCCATCCTGCTCGGTTATGCTTCTGAAGCTTTTATTTATAATAGTATAAATGTTTATCAAGTATTTAGTTATTAAATATGAGCTTTTAAGAAAACTACTTGAGTAGGTTATATAGGACAGATCGAGCGCAATTTTTGCGTTTATATGGGAAAGGATAAGGAAAACGAGGGCAGATGCTAGGCTAGGAGAGCATCCAAGGAGGAAAAATGCGTTTATATGGGGGAGATAGGGATTACGGGAAGATCAGGCTAGACAGGGGTTAAAAGGGCAGAATGCACGTTTTGTACTGAAGAGATAGGGATTACAAGGTTAGATGTCGACTAGACAGGGTTTGAAAGGTCGGAATATATGCTTTATAAGGGAAAGGATAGGGAAAACGAGGGGAGATGCTAGGTTGAGAGAGTCTTCATAGAGGAAAATGAGTTTATATGGGGGAGATAGGGAAAACGAGGGTAGATGCTAGGATAGACAGAGGTTGAAGTAGGAGGAATGTGCTTTATATGAGAGCGGCAGAGAATACGAGGAGAAGTGCTAGGCTAGTCAGAGGTCGAGTAGAGTATACAATTATACACGAAAAATAGGGAGTAGATGATAATGCTAGACAGGTACTGAAGAAGGGGGAGTATGCGTTTATATGAGGGAGATAGGGAATACGGGGAGAAATGCTAGGGAAGACAGGGACTGAAGGTATGTAGGGTGTTTTCCAGAAGGGAAGAGTAAGAATTTCAGAGGTATTTAGAGCACAAGCACAATATAATTATTTTAGATCACACTTAGAAGCTTTCAGGTACATGCTTAGCTAACTTTGCAGGTATTCTGATGATGTTTTAATGCGGTGGAACAGGCATTTGACATCCTCTTACTGGCTTAAAATATTTTTAGACATAGAAACAGATACGTGTTTTAGGGTATTGGGGTAAGCATTTAAGCCAGTGTACTAGGAATTGTGGAGCATTTTAGTGTTCATTTAGAGACATTTTTGGCACAGGTACAGGTATTTTTGATATGAACAAGGCTTTCAGAACATTCTGGTATGAAGCAGAGGAATTTTAGGTGTTTCAGCAGCATTTTGGGAACTGGAGCAGGTAGATTCAGGGTATTCATATAGGCTTCAGAATATTTCGAGGTGTTTTATGATGCTGTTAAGGCATTTTAACAATTTTCAAGACGTTTTCAAAGTTCGTGCTAGGAGTGTTTGTAGCTCTTTAAAGGTATTTGAGGTTATGGATGTGGCATAGGCACAGACCATTAAGAGTTCCTGAAGGGCTATTGGGAAGTGTAGTGGCTGTTTTTATCGGCTTTTGTGAAGTGTAGTGGCTGTTTTATAGGCTTTTTGGATAAGTATAGTGGCTGTTTTATTGGCTTTTGGAAAATGTAGTGGCTGTTTTATTGGCTTTTGAGAAGTGTAGCGGCTGTTTTATCGGCTTTTGGAAAGTGTAGTGGCTGTTTTATCGGCTTTTGGATAAGTATAGTGGCTGTTTTATCGGCTTTTAGAAAGTGTAATGGCTATTTTTATGAGGGCTTTTGGGAAATGTAGCGGCTGTTTTTATGAGCTTTTGGAAAGTGTAGTGGCTATTTTTATGCCATTAGAGTTCCTGGTGGGGGCTTTTTAGAAAGTGTAGAGCTTATTTTTATGCTATCGACACATGGTTTTCAGGCATTCTCTCTTGTTTATAGAGTTTTTCTCTTGTATTACACAGGTCTTATGATCTATAACCATTTCTAACGTTTTTACTGTCGTATCGGATCCTTTTATGGTCTTCTCAATATTCTAATGCTAACATAAAAGAAACTATGTAGAGATGTCTTTTCTAACTCAACCTTAAGCTCTGTTAGTGATATTAATGTTTTTATTCAGCTTTTCTGTTTTTGTATGGTTAATTGTTGGCTAGGTGTATCGTCTTTACCAGTTAATTGATGCTTTATTAGATAAGGATTGTAAGGGTAGGTGCCTCTCCCCTTTTATCTAGGCTTGAGACTAGCACTAGGATTTGCTCCTAATGGCAGGGTTACCGCCTCCCTTCCACATTCATATTTTTTATTTATTCTTAGGTGTCTGCTAGATGTATACACAGTACATGGGTAAACTTCCACTTTTTAAAGTTGTAGACTCACGAGAAAATCATCATCTTAGGATTACATTCTCTTAAGCACTGCTTGTAATGCTGTAATGGCCATATGCATATGTCGTTATTCCATCCTCAGCAAGAACTCTTTTATCGTCGTATGGAGTCAATGCAATTTTATTCACTTGCACTGTGGTAATAGTATGCTTTCGTGACAGGATCAGGTTCATGGGCGTCCTTATTATTTCTCTGGCTTTAAGACAGTCTGTATAACTGTCGAATGTGATGTGCTGCTTAATAGCGCCACGTTTTATACCTTTAATCTTTTTTATCATTGAGCCGTGGATATCTAGCGCATACATCTTAGGTCGCAGTCCGACAAAGCGTTGGATGATTTTATCATTAGACTCATCTTTAAATTTTCCAAGCACTTTCTTGTTTAGAGTTGAATAGCATATATGGTTTGTGGGATAATCAGCCGTATCCAGATGCTCAAGAAAACGTAGCTTGTCCTTGTACACATCTTCAGTCGTAACTTGATGGATGAATGAATCAGTGTCCATATACATCAGCTTCAGGTTTTCAACTCCATAATGCGGTAACAACACATCATAATGATAGTGGTACATTAATGTCTTGGAGATGTCCAACACACTCATTCCAATGTATATAGGCTTGTTGAACACGATCTGTCGGGAGGCCATATGCACAGCAGCTAGATTGGTGGCATATATTGTTCAATCGATAAACGTAGGCTTTGCAATTAACTTTTCCAGTGTCTTATCGTTTGTCACCAACCGTATATCCACACAATTACGAAGGTTCTCCATTGTTTTTCCAAACATAGCATTGTTGAACAGTTTGTAGAGATCCTTCTCAAAATCATTTGCAGCCTTTTGTCGTAGTCTGTTGTTAAATTCCGCATACGGTTTAACCACTGTGACTGTCGGAATTGTAGTACACGATGGATATTTGTTAGTCGTAGTCCATGACTAAGAGCTTGCTTCAAAGTCGTGTAATGCACTACATACTTCTTTCGTGATCCAAGGTGAGGAACTAACTTCTTTGTAGTCGAGTCCTTTGGTTTCAGACACTCAGGCAGGAATGGTAAATCATTATGCAGATCATGGAGTTCAGCAGGATACTCGATGTCAACTTCTAATATGTATCCATGAGGATCATCTTCTTCCAGTCTTTGTAAGTTTATTTCTTCAGGTGAAACCCACTGAAATCCACCAAAAGGAAGGGCGTGACACATTGCCCAGCCATATTGGATATTAGCGTCCTCGTATGTGATGAATTGGGTTGGTCTCGACGGATCAAACTTGTCCATGTAAGTGTTATTAGCCTCTGCATACCGATGTGAAACTTGGCATAAACCTCCTCTTATGCCGGATTCTACCATGAGTAGTTGCTCATAATCTTGCAACAGTTCCAGTTCAATTCCAGTATACAGTAACATGGCGTCCCATGTAAGTCCTGGAGAGGTGAAATAATGTGCTGGATCAACTTTGTGCGTTTTGAGAGTTTGTTCTCTAAATGTCTCAAAGACATCAGCTAGAAGAAGAACATCCGAGGTTAAGTAGAGGTCACTGTATTCACCCAGGTTTCTCACATTGAACAGTCTCCATACATTTCTAGCATGTTCGTAGTCAGCATCACAAATTTCTTCTTTATTCTGTTTATTGTAGAAGTAGTTCTTAGGAGGCAGGCAGGTCTCGTTCAAGACATCCCATGATGTGACGTAATCATAGGGAAATACACCCTTACGTGCCATCAACTTCAACTTGTCTTCTCCGAAGTACTTCAATGTTTCAGGATATGAGATTAGATTTTTTACCAGCTTATCCAAGTTTGTACTCAGGAACCGAAAGCTATCCACAAACCGGAGCTTTATATCTCCGACATACTTAGAGAATGAGATATAGCTTTCTTCAGAGTTAGGAATTACCTCCACACGTTCACTTGTACATCCCAACTCCTTAACAATGAAATGAGAGTCATATCCACTAAAGGTTATGTATGAAGACAGGGATATATTTAGACGTTTTACAGGCTAAATTGCCTTCATTATGAAGACTTCCTCGGTATTCACCACTGATGTGATCATGATCGCGTACTTTGTAGTTCACTTCTGTAAAGGTTTTTCCACACAAGTAGAATACTGTAGAGGCATTGAAATCCATCTGCTGTTGATCTGTAAGTTTCAGGGGCATGACAGATTTGTATATATTATTAATCTCCTTTGCAAGGAATGACAGGTATTCCATAAACTTCTGAGCAGCAACAACACCACGATATACATAGGGATGCTTAGGAAGACCAGTTTCCAGATGTTCAACGCTGGTTGATGGTTTAACGTAAACACAGAAGCTCATTGCTGTGTGATCTTAATAAGGGGTTGTATAGGAAGTTTCAGGACTGGGAATACACGTATGACATGGAGTGAGAAGGCTATCAAAGTCTGCGTAGATGACGTAAGGTAGTTTCAGCATCCTTTCAAAATTTTTAAACTGTACAATAAATTTCTCCTTTGTAGGCATAACTACACTTGCAACACCATGATGATTACAGATGGATGCATGTTCTTGCAGTTTTTCCAATCCACTTCGTCCATATCGATTGTCAAAGTGAGTAAAGCACCGCTTGCAGGTATATATCACTCCATCATGCTTAGTTTTCTGACGTCGAACGAGCTTCTCAAAATTCTTGATATATACATAGTGATGTTTTCCACTACTGTCACTCAATAGTAGGAGGTCACGGTGGTCAGGTAGCTCAGTGTCAGCAACCTTTATCGGATACACTTCATGCTTCTCATCCAGGCCGAAAACGTTGATAGACATCCTATTAAGCTTCTCAAATTTAGGTATTTGAGAAAGTGGAGTAGGATAGGAAACGCAGCTGAAGTCGTACTTATCTTGAAGTTTCTTATATTTGCTCACACGCTGTGCATCCTTCTCGATGAATTTAGCTAATATAGAGTACATGAAACATAGCTCATCAGTTAAATTCTGGATGCTTATACACGCTTCTTTACTTCCAACAGATGACGGTAGTGCTATGTAGCTACTTCCTCTTAGCGGGTTGTACTTGTTAATACGAAGGCGCACCCCTTCCACAGCAAGCAGAGCCCAGTTGCTGCCCTTAAGTTGTGACTCCTCCATTTCAGTAACCAACTTCTTCATTTTCGTTTCCAGCATAGAGTCCAGATCCGTTTCTAAGAAAGCAGCTTGATTCCGTGTTTTAAATGTTTTGTCACAGGTTTCTCCAATACTGTTTACAAATCGGCACTCAACCAGCAGAGTAATTTTCACACTCTTGTGAATACCAAGCTCTTTATGCACTGCCTGGATTATTCGTTGTTTGGCCTCATGCAGGTACATATTCAGGTCCTTAGATGAATCGCATCGTATAAAATACGATTTCAATTGTCCTTCGAACGCTGTCTCGTATTCTTTCATGTCACAGTCCTCCATTGTGGATAATATGTGATGTTTGGTAGGCTCCAATCTGCTTTTCTTCTGAGGACTGCTTATTTCACATACGTCTTCGTGCCGCTGTCCCTTATTACCAGCATTAAAGGTTACATTACAATGTTTACATTTGAAGAGTCTCTTACAGGTCATCTGATGTCTTCTCTTGTCATAACTTCGGAGGAATTCCTTTCTAAATTTCCTACAAGCGTATCCAGTAGCGCTTGGAATAATATCCATATACGCTGAGTTATTCATCTTTATTCTTGATGCAATAACGTATTAATCCTTCTTCAAGGGAAATGTAGACCTTTTCACCTTGATAACACTTTAGAAAGCTGATTATTCTTGGAGAGAACACGATGTTAACACCGCAAGACTAATTAGCGCAATGAAGTCCAGTGTCCGAGCTCACCCTATTTATAGAGGGGGCACGAACCTTTTAGATCAATTATATACTGAATTTTAATAATAAAACGGTGATTAAGCGTCTAAACTCTTATATCTCAATACGTTACACAGGTACTCGGGCGTTTCCGGAGGTGTTCGAACATGGTCGTGTGTTTGGAGAGGTGCTCGAATGTGTTGTGTATGTATGAGTATGTGAGAGGGTGTTTTGAACTGTCTCTATGTGTATGTGTGTATGTGTGTGTTTTGAGCTGTTTCTATGTGTGTGTATGTCTGTGCGTGTCTGTGTGTGTATGTCTGTGTGTGCGTATTTCTGTGTGTGTATGTCTGTGTGTGCATGTCTGTGTGTGAGTGTGTCTGTGTGTGTGTTTTGAACTGTCTCTGCGTGTGTATGTCTGTGTGTGTATGTATGTCTGTGTATATGTCTGTGTGTGTATGTTTGTGTGTGTGTCTGTGTGTGTGTATGTCTGTGCGTCTCTGTGTGTTTATATGTCTGTGTGTGCATGTCTCTGTGTATGTCTGTGTGTGTCTGTGTGTGTATGTCTGTGTGCGTGTGTGTGTAAGTCTGTGTGTGTGTTTTGAACTGTCTCGGGGTGTATGTCTGTGTGTGTCTGTGTGTGTATGTCTGTGTGAATGTGTGTGTATATGTCTGTGTGTGTATGTCTGTGTGTGAGTCTGTGTGTGTGTTCTGTGTGTGTATGTCTGTGTGTGTGTCTGTGTGTGTATGTCTGTGTGTGTTGATCAAGAAGAAGAAAGGAATAAAGAAGAAAGGAAGAAGGAAAGAGTGAAAGAAGAAAAACAGAAAGAAAAAAGAAGAAAGAAAATTAAGAATTGTAATTCAGACTGAGGATACTTAAGTATACTTATAAATATGTGGGTTAAATACTTTTTATTCCAGCCGTATATCTCTCCTAGTTTAATATTTATGAACCATTAAATTTTTTATAAGATTCGAACAAGGACCGCAGGTTACCTAAGTACGTATCACGGTTTAACACAGATATTGAATTATATCTAATAAATACATTTTTGATCCGCCCATACAACTCCCTTAGTTTAATAGCTATTTATCATTAAATATTTTGCTACTCTAAGTCAAGTCTCTAAGGTAATAGTAAAAAATTAATCCTTAAATAGCTTGATTACAATTATTTTCTAATGATACCTGAAAAGTCTTTCACTAAGCCTCTTTGTGCTATAAACGTATTGTGATTTTACTATATTTGACTAAGTCATTTAACTCATTAAGAATTAAACATTTAGGTTTTACCGATCCGAGGTCGGATATGAACTTCGGACTCCTAAATAGCTGTTCAGAGTATCTATCCACTGCTATCAATTTAACGTAATTTGTTCCAAGAGTCTAGCTGCCCTACTTCGGGAATAATGAAACATCAAAGTTTAAAACTCTGATGAGACTCGAACTCCAGCCCCTAGAGATATCTTTCCGTAAGTAATCAATAATACAGGACTATGTGAATCATTGTTGATGCTAAAAGGGCATAAGGTCAGTAGTTGGTGATTTTTCCTTCTGGATCAATTAATGGTTATTTAATTGGCTTAATTGATTTTAATTGGGTTTAATTGGTCTTTCGTGTAAAGACGACCCAAGTAGCATGTTCCTTCTGGATCAAATTTATGGTGGCTGGGGGAGTTTGTAGTCATAAATTGGGTTTAATTGGTCTTTCATGTAAAGACGACCCAAGTAGCATGTTCCTTCTGGATCAATTAATGGTTATTTAATTGGCTTTATTGATTTTAATTGGTCTTTCGTGCAAGACCCGACATAAAGTGCATGAGAGTTCACAATCAAATTTATGGTTACTGGTGGAGTTGATAGTTTGTCATTCCAGGCCACGTGGAGGGCTTTAGAGAAGACCCGACCTAACGCCATCAGCTCATATACATTACATAAAAATACCAGCTTCAATTTTTGTGGCGAACGCTCCTAACAACTGTAAATGTTTAAAAAATCGAAAGGTTTGATTTTCACCATCCTACCGGGACTTGATGATTTGTATAGGTCGATAACACGCTAGTGTTATCCGCTAAAATACAACAGGAGAGTTCTGAAAGGCATTCTAGAATGGCTAGTATACGGTGTTCGCTAACTAAAGCACACCTCTTTATTACAATGAGAAATTTCGCAAATTAGAATCACAAGCGATGAAAAAATATTGGAATATTTAGCTTTTAAGGTTAACAAGCGTCGCTCTGTACTTAAACACCCTGATAAGAATGCTAAACCTTCTGTAAGCGGCATACAAGGATAAGAAATTCTGTATACCAATTTTTGGACCACACAATAGCCCGCACGTTATTCCGGCGAGGGGACATTCCCTTCTCGCAAGCCCCCTCCTGTATCCAATTTAGCGGCTATTGTGTCCAAGTTTCACCCTAGCGGTTTCTCCATATCTGTCTTGTTAAAAGGCCCTGCGTGCCTTTCTCCGAAGCGTTCTAAAAACGTCGATATTTACCAAGAAAATAATTTTAATAACTAGGAGGATTTACAGATAAATATCGCTACCAAGAATTGATACTTCACATACAAACACCAACTACTGACTTTATGCCCTTTTAGCATCAACAATGATTCACATAGTCCTGTATTATTGATTACTTACGGAAAGAGATCTCTAGGGGCTGGAGTTCGAGTCTCATCAGAGTTTTAAACTTTGATGTTTCATTATTCCCGAAGTAGGGCAGCTAGCCTCTTGGAACAAATTACATTAAATTGATAGCAGTGGATAGATTCTCTGAACAGCTATTTAGGAGTCCGAAGTTTATATCCGACCTCGAATCGGTAAAACCTAAATGTTTAATTTTTAATGAGTTAAAAGACTTAGTCAAATATAGTAAAATCACAATACGTTTATAGCACAAAGAGGCTTAGTGAAAGACTTTTCAGGTATCATTAGAAAATAATTGTAATCAAGCTATTTAAGGATTAATTTTTTACTATTACCTTAGAGACTTGACTTAGAGTAGCAAAATATTTAATGATAAATAGCTATTACACTAAGGGAGTTGTATGAGCGGATCAAAAATGTAATTATTAAATATAATTCATTATCTGTGTTAAACCGTGATACGTACTTAGGTAACCTGCGGTCCTTGTTCGAATCTTATAAAAAAATTAATGGTTCATAAATATTAAACTAGGAGACATATGCGGCTGGAATAAAAAGTATTTAACCCATATATTTATAAGTATACTTAAGTATCCTCAGGTCTGAATTAAAATTCTTAATTTTCTTTCTTCTTTTTTCTTTCTGTTTTTCTTCTTTCTCTCTTTCCTTCTTCCTTTCTTCTTTATTCCTTTCTTCTTCTTGATCAACACACACAGACATACACACACAGACACACACACAGACATACACACACAGAACACACACAGACTCACACACAGACATACACACCCAGACATACACACACAGACATATATACACACATACACACAGACATACACACACAGACACACACAGACATACTAACACGCACAGACATACACACACAGACATACACACACAGACATACACCCCGAGACAATTCAAAACACACACACACAGACATACACACACACGCACACAGACATACACACACAGACATACACACACAGACACACACAGACATACACACAGACATGCACACACAGACATATACACACAGACACACACACAGAGACGCACAGACATACACACAGACACACACAAACATACACACACAGACATATACACAGACATACACACACAGACATACATACACACACAGACATACACACGCAGAGACAGTTCAAAACACACACACACAGACACACACACACACAGACATGCACACACAGACATACACACACAGACATACGCACACACAGACATACACACACAGACACGCACAGACATACACACACAGACATACACACACATAGAAACAGCTCAAAACACACACATACACACATACACATAGAGACAGTTCAAAACACCCTCTCACATACTCATACATACACAACACATTCGAGCACCTCTCCAAACACACGAACATGTTCGAACACCTCCGGAAATGCCCGAGTACCTGTGTAACGAATTGAGATATAAGAGTTTAGACGCTTAATCACCGTTTTATTATTAAAATTCAGTATATAATTGATCTAAAAGGTTCGTGCCCCCTCTATAAATAGGGTGAGCTCGGACACTGGACTTCATTGCGCTAATTAGTCTTGCGGTGTTAACATCGTGTTCTCTCCAAGAATAATCAGCTTTCTAAAGTGTTATCAAGGTGAAAAGGTCTACATTTCCCTTGAAGAAGGATTAATACGTTATTGCATCAAGAATAAAGATGAATAACTCAGCGTATAAGGATATTATTCCAAGCGCTACTGGATACGCTTGTAGGAAATATAGAAAGGAATTCCTCCGAAGTTATGACAAGAGAAGACATCAGATGACCTGTAAGAGACTCTTCAAATGTAAACATTGTAATGTAACCTTTAATGCTGGTAATAAGGGACAGCGGCACGAAGACGTATGTGAAATAAGCAGTCCTCAGAAGAAAAGCAGATTGGAGCCTACCAAACATCACATATTATCCACAATGGAGGACTGTTACATGAAAGAATACGAGACAGCGTTCGAAGGACAATTGAAATCGTATTTTATACGATGCGATTCATCTAAGGACCTGAATATGTACCTGCATGAGGCCAAACAACGAATAATCCAGGCAGTGCATAAAGAGCTTGGTATTCACAAGAGTGTGAAAATTACTCTGCTGGTTGAGTGCCGATTTGTAAACAGTATTGGAGAAACCTGTGACAAAACATTTAAAACACGGAATCAAGCTGCTTTCTTAGAAACGGATCTGGACTCTATGCTGGAAACGAAAATGAAGAAGTTGGTTACTGAAATGGAGGAGTCACAACTTAAGGGCAGCAACTGGGCTCTGCTTGCTGTGGAAGGGGTGCGCCTTCGTATTAACAAGTACAACCCGCTAAGAGGAAGTAGCTACATAGCACTACCGTCATCTGTTGGAAGTAAAGAAGCGTGTATAAGCATCCAGAATTTAACTGATGAGCTATGTTTCATGTACTCTATATTAGCTAAATTCATAGAGAAGGATGCACAGCGTGTGAGCAAATATAAGAAACTTCAAGATAAGTACGACTTCAGCTGCGTTTCCTATCCTACTCCACTTTCTCAAATACCTAAATATGAGAAGCTTAATAGGATGTCTATCAACGTTTTCGGCCTGGATGAGAAGCATGAAGTGTATCCAATAAAGGTTGCTGACACTGAGCTACCTGACCACCGTGACCTCCTACTATTGAGTGACAGTAGTGGAAAACATCACTATGTATATATCAAGAATTTTGAGAAGCTCGTTCGACGTCAGAAAACTAAGCATGATGGAGTGATATATACCTGCAAGCGGTGCTTTACTCACTTTGACAATCGATATGGACGAAGTGGATTGGAAAAACTGCAAGAACATGCATCCATCTGTAATCATCATGGTGTTGCAAGTGTAGTTATGCCTACAAAGGAGAAATTTATTGTACAGTTTAAAAATTTTGAAAGGATGCTGAAACTACCTTACGTCATCTACGCAGACTTTGAAAGCCTTCTCACTCCATGTCATACGTGTATTCCCAGTCCTGAAACTTCCTATACAACCCCTTATCAAGAGCACACAGCAATGAGCTTCTGTGTTTACGTTAAACCATCAACCAGCGTTGAACATCTGGAAACTGGTCTTCCTAAGCATCCCTATGTATATCGTGGTGTTGATGCTGCTCAGAATTTTATGGAATACCTGTCATTCCTTGCAAAGGAGATTAAAAATATATACAAATCTGTCATGCCCTGAAACACACAGATCAACAGCAGATGGATTTCAATGCCTCTACAGTATGCTACTTGTGTGGAAAAACCTTTACAGAAGTGAACTACAAAGTACGCGATCATGATCACATCAGTGGTGAATACCGAGGAAGTCTTCATAATGAATGCAATTTAGCCTGTAAAACGTCTAAATATATCCCTGTCTTCATACATAACCTTTAGTGGATATGACTCTCATTTCATTGTTAAGGAGTTGGGATGTACAAGTGAACGTGTGGAGGTAATTCCTAACTCTGAAGAAAGCTATATCTCATTCTCTAAGTATGTCGGAGATATAAAGCTCCGGTTTGTGGATAGCTTTCGGTTCCTGAGTACAAGCTTGGATAAGCTGGTAAAAAATCTAATCTCATATCCTGAAACATTGAAGTACTTCGGAGATGACAAGTTGAAGTTGATGGCACGTAAGGGTGTATTTCCCTATGATTACGTCACATCATGGGATGTCTTGAACGAGACCTGCCTGCCTCCTAAGAACTACTTCTACAATAAACTGAATGAAGAAGAAATTAGTGATGCTGACTACGAACATACTAGAAATGTATGGAGACTGTTCAATGTGAGAAACCTGGGCGAATACTGTGACCTCTACTTAACCTCGGATGTTCTTCTTCTAGCTGATGTCTTTGAGACATTTAGAGAACAAACTCTCAAAACGCACAAAGTTGATCCAGCACATTATTTCACCTCTCCAGGACTTACATGGGACGCCATGTTACTGTATACTGGAATCGAACTGGAACTGTTGCAAGATTATGAGCAACTACTCATGGTAGAATCCGGCATAAGAGGAGGTTTATACCAAGTTTCACATCGGTATGCAGAGGCTAATAACACTTACATGGACAAGTTTGATCCGTCGAGACCAATCCAATTCATCACATACGAGGACGCTAATAACCAATATGGCTGGGCAATTTATCACGCCCTTCTTTTTGGTGGATTTCAGTGGGTTTCACCTGAAGAAATAAACTTACAAAGACTAGAAGAAGATGATCCTCATGGATACATATTAGAAGTTGACATCGAGTATCCTGCTGAACTCCATGATATGCATAATGATTTACCATTCCTGCCTGAGTGTCTGAAACCAAAGGACTCGACTACAAAGAAGTTAGTTCCTCACCTTGGATCACGAAAGAAGTATGTAGTGAATTACACGACTTTGAAGCAAGCTCTTAGTCATGGACCTCGACTAACAAAAATCCATCGTGTGCTACAATTCCGACAGTCACAGTGGTTAAAACCGTATGTGGAATTTAACAACAGACTACGACAAAAGGCTGCAAATGATTTTGAGAAGGATTTCTACAAACTGTTCAACAATGCTATGTTTGGAAAAACAATGGAGAACCTTCGTAATCGTGTGGATATACGGTTGGTGACAAACGATAAGACACTGATAAAGTTAATTGCAAAGCCTACGTTTATCGATCGGACAATATATGCCACCAATCTAGCTGCTGTGCATATGGCCTCCCGACAGATCGTGTTCAACAAGCCTATATACATTGGAATGAGTGTGTTGGACATCTCCAAGACATTAATGTACCACTATCATTATGATGTGTTGTTACCGCATTATGGAGTTCAAAACCTGAAGCTGATGTATATGGACACTGATTCATTCATCCATCAAGTTACAACTGAAGATGTGTACAAGGACAAGCTACGTTTTCTTGAGCATCTGGATACGGCTGATTATCCCACAAACCATATATGCTATTCAACTCTAAACAAGAAAGTGCTTGGAAAATTTAAAGATGAGGCTAATGGTAAAATCATCCAACGCTTTGTCGGACTGCGACCTAAGATGTATGCGCTAGATATCCACGGCTCAATGATAAAAAAGATTAAAGGAATAAAACGTGGCGCTATTAAGCAGCACATCTCAATCGACAGTTATACAGACTGTCTTAAAGCCAGAGAAATAATAAGGACGCCCATGAACCTGATCCTGTCACGAAAGCATACTATTACCACAGTGCAAGTGAATAAAATTGCATTGACTCCATACGACGATAAAAGAGTTCTTGCTGAGGATGGAATAACGACATATTAATATGGCCATTACAGCATTACAAGCAGTGCTTAAGAGAATGTAATCCTAAGATGATGATTTTCTCGTGAGTCTACAACTTTAAAAAGTGGAAGTTTACCCATGTACTGTGTATACATCTAGCAGACACCTAAGAACAAATAAAAAATATGAATGTGGAAGGGAGGCGGTAACCCTGCCATTAGGAGCAAATCCTAGTGCTAGTCTCAAGCCTAGATAAAAGGGGAGAGGCACCTACCTTTACAATCCTTATCTAATAAAGCATCAATTAACTGGTAAAGACGATACACCTAGCCAACAATTAACCATACAAAATCAGAAAAGCTGAATAAAAACATTAATATCACTAACAGAGCTTAAGGTTGAGTTAGAAAAGACATCTCTACATAGTTTCTTTTATGTTAGCATTAGAATATTGAGAAAACCATAAAAGGATCCGATATGACTGTAAAAACGTTAGAAATGGTTATAGATCATAAGACCTGTGTAATACAAGAGAAAAACTCTATAAACAAGAGTGAATGCCTGAAAACCATGTGTCGATAGCATAAAAATAAGCTCTACACTTTCTAAAAAGCCCCCACCAAGAACTGTAATGGCATAAAAATAGCCACTACACTTTCCAAAAGCTCATAAAAACAGTCGCTACATTTCCCAAAAGCCCTCATAAAAATAGCCATTACACTTTCTAAAAGCCGATAAAACAGCCACTATACTTATCCAAAAGCCGATAAAACAGCCACTACACTTTCCAAAAGCCGATAAAACAGCCGCTACACTTCTCAAAAGCCAATAAAACAGCCACTACATTTTCCAAAAGCCAATAAAACAGCCACTATACTTATCCAAAAAGCCTATAAAACAGCCACTACACTTCACAAAAGCCGATAAAAACAGCCACTACACTTCCCAATAGCCCTTCAGGAACTCTTAATGGTCTGTGCCTATGCCACATCCATAACCTCAAATACCTTTAAAGAGCTACAAACAGTCCTAGCACGAACTTTGAAAACGTCTTGAAAATTGTTAAAATATCTTAACAGCATCATAAAACACCTCGAAATATTCTGAAGCCTATATGAATACCCTGAATCTACCTGCTCCAGTTCCCAAAATGCTGCTGAAACACCTAAAATTCCTCTGCTTCATACCAGAATGTTCTGAAAGCCTTGTTCATATCAAAAATACCTGTACCTGTGCCAAAAATGTCTCTAAATGAACACTAAAATGCTCCACAATTCCTAGTACACTGGCTAAAATGCTTACCCCAATACCCTAAAACACGTATCTGTTTCTATGTCTAAAAATATTTTAAGCCAGTAAGAGGATGTCAAATGCCTGTTCCACCGCATTAAAACATCATCAGAATACCTGCAAAGTTAGCTAAGCATGTACCTGAAAGCTTCTAAGTGTGATCTAAAATAATTATATTGTGCTTGTGCTCTAAATACCTCTGAAATTTTTACTCTTCCCTTCTGGAAAACACCCTACATACCTTCAGTCCCTGTCTTCCCTAGCATTTCTCCCCGTATTCCCTATCTCCCTCATATAAACGCATACTCCCCCTTCTTCAGCACCTGTCTAGCATTATCATCTACTCCCTATTTTTCGTGTATAATTGTATACTCTACTCGACCTCTGACTAGCCTAGCACTTCTCCTCGTATTCTCTGCCACTCTCATATAAAGCACATTCCTCCTACTTCAACCTCTGTCTATCCTAGCATCTACCCTCGTTTTCCCTATCTCCCCCATATAAACTCGTTTTCCTCCATGAAGACTCTCTCAACCTAGCATCTACCCTCGTTTTCCCTATCCTTTCCCTTATAAAGCATATATTCCGACCTTTCAAACCCTGTCTAGTCGACATCTAACCTTGTAATCACTATCTCTTCAGTACAAAACGTGCATTCTGCCCTTTTAACCCCTGTCTAGCCTGACAACTCTTCCCGTAATCCCTATCTCCCTCATATAAACGCATTTTTCCTCCTTGGATGCTCTCCTAGCCTAGCATCTGCCCTCGTTTTCCCTATCCTTTCCCATATAAACGCAAAAATTGAGCTCGATCTGTCCTATATAACCTACTTACTTGTTTTCAAAAAATAATAAATACTAAATATTTTTTTAAATTTAAGCTGCTTAGAATTAAGCGATTTCAAATAATAGTTACACTTATTAGGGTGATATTAGTAAGCAGTAAAATATCATTTCTTAGTGCACTAATAATGTGTACCTAAACATAAACTATTAAAACTGAAAAAAGAGGTTTAAAGATTTTGTTAAAAAAGTTTCCCACTTGCATGTTTAGAAGAGTCTGGGTTATAATCAGGATTCTCAGTGTCTTCCTTGGTTCTCTTTAGGTGAATTCAGAAATCTGTCTGCTGCAGCTTAGGAAATTAGCTATATAAAGAAAGTCCCTAGAAATGGACGTGTCTTCCACAAACACGACTGGCATTAGTATGCCAAATAAGTACCTTATATATCTAATATTAGCGTTTTGAATACACGTTCTTGTTTTACAGATTTTCAACATTCAAAATAACCGAATGATTAAATCCTAAAACTTATTTTTGTTGTCACTTTTGACTGCCTGTCTTACCTTCGGTTGCATTAATCGTTCCTTTGTTCCTATTATTAATCCTTTGTAGAGTTTCGTTCAGAGGATTTAGCTTTCCTAAAATATCGAAAAGGTATGAAAAATCCTTAGAAAGGGTAACGTTAATGAATTTTTTGTTATAAGCATCCAGGACATGAATGCAATTCCTATATCAGTTCAAAAACGGTGTGATTACATTGTCGGGAGCAGGAATAATTTCAGTTGTAATGATACAGAAGAGAAATGTTCCCCGCTCCCACATGAAAAAATGTTTTGAAGACACTTTGTTTTTAGAACAAAGATAATGATATATCTATTATAATTGAAATCTGCAATAAAAATCGGAGGGGTTGTTCATCTCCCCAGGAAATTGAGCATCACAGTTTGAATGACCTATTAATTTATCCGCTCTATGTTGACACACAGCAGAGCATGTGATGTTTGTCGATATCATCTCGGCCGTTATTAATGCTTGCTTATTAATTAGATCGCGATAAATTAAAGGGGCTGATAAATTAATTACTTAACTGACTTTATTGCATTGGAGGCGTTTTTGCTAATACATATTATTACTGAATAATTGCTTATGCATTTAGCGCATGTGTTAAATGTAACGTTAATTGAAATATAAACGATTTTATCACCAGCATAACCCCTAAGAGTGCTTAATCTTCTTCTCTGCATTAACCTACAAGCTGCTATGTGGGGCCAGCTGGACCCCAGTGTTAAGCTTTTTGGCTTTTATGAGTGAAATATCTAATTTAGAATTTTGAAATGTTTGTAATGTGCTAAAAAATTAATCAGACTTATTACCATAAAATAGTTCCCTAAAATTTTCAATAAATACAATTGTAAAAGAATGAAATCAACTTGGGGTGCAAGTTGACAGTTTTCTGCATCTTGACAGTTTTATGTTGGCTGCCTTGCGTTTTTCATTTAATCTAGAGTGCATTCTTGGTTTGAAATTTGGTGAAAACAGTTCAGTAATCTCCTAGTGGCATTGTAAGATGTAGTCATGTGTAAACGGAAAGGTGAAACTTTGAAAAGCCTATGTCAGTTATGTCCAAGAAAAAATAAAATCAAAACTAGAAGAAAGAGTGAGAGTTGCAAGAAATTAAATTGCGATATACACTGTGCTACATTATAAAATGTTAAAATGTAGTTGTGAATCCCGGTGAAAAATAAAACATAAAAGAAAGTGAAAATTAAAAAATAAAACAAATTATTTCATCTAATGCGATAGTGCTGGTAAATAAAAATAATATTGTAATTTGTAAATCGGTTATTTGTTTGACAGTGCTAATTTTGAGGTACATTGTTGGTAAAAAAATGTTGAGATATCAAAATTGTTGCTTTAAAATTATTTTATTTGTTCTAAGTAGAACATAAAATAGTTATATATATTGTTAATTCGAGTTTTCGGCCTGGGATCCTCTTGGACCCCTCTCAGTGATTTAAGGAGATAAAAAAGCATAGCAGTCTGAAGGTTAATATAATAGCAATCTTACTATAATTATACTTTTTAATGATTAATAGTTATAATTATATTATTATGTAATTATAACAATTATTCTCTGCAGTAACATATAGATCTACATTACCTTGTTTATTTAATAATAAACTAGCATAATTCTGGCATTTCGTAAATAATAAAACCTTATTGCATAAAATTAAGTGTTCTCATTTTGTTTCATATCAATAATATTCTCAGTCTTGAGAAAATAATTTAAATTACATCTGGGACCTATCTTTTCTAGTAGCGTTCAATCATTATTAAGTAATAAGACAAAGGTATACAGTTTTGTACAGAGTGGGCTTAGATTACCCGTTACACCCTTAGGTAAATATATAAAAGGGCAAGGAAGTTGCAAGTAGACACGCTAGGAGTTTAGTTCAAAATAATGAACACGTGTAATAAATAATTATTAAAGTGCTGTTAGTTTTGCTCGGTATGCCTTAAGGGACGAGGTACGCCTTTCGGTAGCAAAAACTCAGAAAATTCATTGTTTTATAACTGAGCTTTTATAGATACTAATGCAGCAAAACCTTCTTATGGATTATTCACGCTTTCGACACTTAAAAATGTGTAAAATCTTTAAAGTGAACTAACCATTCTCTAGCATAAATTATTTTAAATATCCGGTATGTTCTTTTGCAGTTGAATAGTGTTTATAAAATCAATTAATTCAATGATTAAATATCTATATTTCATTGAATTGCAACAAAGGATGCCCTCTATAATATAAAATGGAATTCTTATGATTAGTTTTTACTGTCTCTACTGCTTCTATAGCAAGCAGAGGAAGTATTGCATTCCACCCAAAAATTCTATATGAGATTACCCGTAAATAATTATTTTGAGGTCCTCTGAATAAAAAAGCCATTTTTACAAAAAACATGTGTGTGTGTTTGGACAGCATAACTTAAACGGAAAAGTGAGTTAAACACCTTATTTTGTACTTAAGGATGCTAAGCGAAGATTCCAACTGCTTTTGCATGTTAAAATTGTTATTTTTTATTTTCTCAGGAATGCTTTTGATAAAACGTTCATATACTATCGTGAAATTTCTTTATGACTATTAGTGTTTACGTTTCTCTTAATCTTAAGAAGGACCTTATAGTCCGATATATAGCAATTTATATTAGAGAATTGCATTTTTCAGCTCTGAAAATCACGTTCGAAGCTGAAGCAAAGGACTAGCACAAACATCTCAGGTTAAAACATTGTGTTTTCAAATTTTACACATAATAATGTTTGATACACGGAATAAAGACGAAAATCTACAAGTTTTCACCATAACGTAATAAATGTTCAGTCTGTGATCCGTTTATCTCCTAAGTATTCATATGGTAGTGTAGGTCTTATCATAGCTGTAGTGTCTTCGATGAGTACTCTAAAATCGTCGGCGAGACGTTGTGGTAACTACTATCAGTGCAATTAACAGTAAAATACATAAAAAGTGTCCTTAAAGTACTCCAAAGGAAAAAGCTGCACGGCGTAAGAGCAGAGGACCTGAGTAGCCATGCGAAATGAACTAATTCATTCTGAAACAAACGTTTAAGGCATCGGCTGTTCATGATGTAGAAGGTGAAGTACAGCAATGGTCTACTAAGAAAGGGTGAACATTGCCCTAGTGAAAAACTGGAAAAAAATATGCACTATTTTCAGAAATTGGCATTTTCATCACCACATGTTTAACCACACGGCAATTTCTATCAGTAAAGTTAATGCTCTTTTGAGGGAAGATGGAAGAATCTGTGTATGTGAAAAAGTAAACGTCGTTTTCTTGGTTAGTAAGAAATTACGCAGCTTCTGTTCTAAGAGTTGTATTTCAAGAAAAATGCTAATATACGGCAGTCATCCATCTGAAAACGCAAGTTCGTCTACTGTTGGTGTTGCATAAGTAAAGGTAACATTTTTACAGCTACATTACACTAGTAAATAATCAGAGTTTGACCAGCTTAGTGCTGGGGTTAGAGGAAACAAATGCTAGTTGTTGATTAAACAACTGCGCAACGGTCAAGTTCCTCACAATAAAACCAATAAATATTTTTATTCCACCATGGCGGCCACAGGCTTACCACAACAAGATGTTCAACAAAAAAAGTAAATAACTGCCCAACATATTACTCAGCTCCTAGCTATTCCGCTATAACACAAACGGTACCCAGCAAAGAACAAGCATAATAACTGACGCCCATGGCGGCATAATCCTCAAAGAATGTGTAACAGCAATAGTTAACCTAACCAACCCCCATCATTCGATTTGTATCCCCAATATTATATATATATATATATATATATATATACACACTTCAAGCATAGAAATGTTTGAGCGGTATTTACCAACCATACCAAAAATCTTTATTTAAGATTATACTATTTCTATATATATTATTAAGCTGATCAAAATTTTACTTAATTTACATTAATAAAAAAACAATTTTATCAATCTCAGATTACATCAAATTGAACAATTTAATGCCAATATTTAAATTCAGAAATTGATAATTTATGGAATAACAATAGGTTTAATAACTTTTAATGTAAGAAAAATAAATGAAAAATGAAACAAATAATAACTGAGACTGATGCTATAAAACTTTATCTGGAATTCAATCACAATCAATAATAAAAATATCGAACTCCAGGATCTGCATCTATCTAGCAAACAAAAATTTAGTAGATGAACTGATCTCCAAACTTCCGAAAATAAAGGTAAACAACTTATCCTTGGAAGATAGGCCACTCCTCACTAAAAAAATCTGATGTGTTGCACTCACATGACTTTCTGTATTCTTATAAAAATATTTTTACAAACGCTTATTCTGCATCTACTTCATGTTAATCGAGATAAACATTTGCAGAAACTATCTTATTGCTAATTTTCTTGTAGATGCAAGGGGAATTGCTAGGCTTTATGCGATAGTCAAATATTTAAGAGCTAGTTGCTATGTGGAGCATTCTTTGAAAATCTTTGTGTCGCAACTTTGAAATATACTGGTCCTAAATACCAAGTATGGTATTTATTCAACTTTTCGTTTTTGAGTTATGGCGTTCACATGCGCGCACGCGCACGCACATACACACACACATCGAAACCTTTTCAAAAATGTTTTTTTTTTGGATTCAATGGACCTCAAAATATGTATTTCCAGTGAAATCTCGATATCTAATTTTTGGGTGGAATGCAACACTTCCCCTACTTAATATATGTACTAGAGGAAGTAATAAGAGTAGTACTCCATAATGTGCGTCCTATTATTCCTAACCAGTGATTAAAGAACATCTTCTGACCTATGGAATCAAATCAGTATCGTCCATATCATGTATTAGAGGAATACCCATAACTGGTTATATAGGCATCACGAGCATTCGTCGACAGAGGTCGCGAGTTCAAACCCGGCGGAAGGCGATGGATTTTTTTTCGGGTGTAAAAATCCTTAGCATGGCTTCCTACGGAAGGGAAGCAAATCCGGTGGTCCCTTGCTGTAGATTTACGGCATGTAAAAGAACCTCAAACCTGATAAAGAGGCCTCTGAACAAAATTACCGATCTTTCATGCCCAATATGGGGGACTCTAAGAACCACAGCATTTAAAGAGCGTCCATCAATAAAATTCAATTTATCTTTTTCGTCGACAGATTTACGTAAAACCTGATGACTTCGCCAAGCTACCTGCCAACATACAGATAAACTATGGGACACATCCTATTGGATATACACTACGTGATCAAAGGTATCCGGACACCTGGCTATAAATGACGTACAAGTTCGTGGCGCCCTCCATCGGTAATGCTGGAAGTCAATATAGTGTTGGCCCACCCTTAGCCTTGATGACAGCGTTCACTCTCGCAGGCATACTTTCAATCAGATGCTGGAAGGTTTCTTGGGGAATGGCACCCCATTCTTCACGGAGTGCGGAACTGCTGGAGAGGTATCGATGTAGGTCGGTGAGGCCTGGCACGAAGTCGGCCTTCCAAAACATCTCAAAGGTGTTCTATAGGATTCAAGTTTGGACTTTGTGCAGGCCAGTCCATTACATGGATGTTATTGTCGTGTAACCACTCTGCCACAGCCCGTGCAGTATGAAAAGGTGCTCGATCGTGTTGAAAGATGCAATAGCCGTCCCTGATTTCCTCTTCAACAGTGGGAAGTAAGAAGGTGCTTAAAATATCAATGTAAGTTTACGCTGCGTAAATCATTCAGATGCAATAAATGCTAAGACTGACCTAAAATGCTAAGACCTATCCGACTCAATGTGTAAGTAAACACGCCACAGACATGCCTTAATAATAAAGTAGAAATGAGTGAAACTGCCACTGCAACCCACGGAACCTATTTCTACTCAAGAAAATGACGTCTCAAACTCCAATGCTACAACCTAACACAACAGTGGAGTTTCCTGCTTTAGGACAAAGCCTTAAAACGGGCTCCAAAAATAACGTCCTAAAGAGACCTAAATAAATTTCCAGTAAACATGCTGTGCCTCCAACCGACCAAAGCTTGTCTGACTCATCACTAATAAGTTTAGATGAGACAGAACAAACGGTAGCTAACGTAGCAACCAAACATATACATAAAAAATCCAAAAAGTCTGACACACTATTGCTCATAAATGAGCAGACATCTGTAATAGAAAGTGCTATAGAAGACAGGCCCAATTACTATGTTTTAAGCCACCTTCAGTTCAAAAGCTTCCTTGAGAACACAGTTGGGGCATCTGATACAGTATCAGTACTTAGCTGTACTGATGACTTGGAAGGACTTCTGGATACAATCAGAAATCTGCATTCCTTGTTCAGTAATAAAATTGCGATAAACCGAAGTACCCGTATACAAAAGAAACTGATTTTCGAAATAAACAAGAAAAACACAATCTCTTAAACATGTTTGTAGTTACGTAGCCCAAGATTCCTCTAAAGCCAAATTAACATAGCTCTATATACAGAATTTTTAAAAATTAAGCAAACAATGGATCACAACATACTACAATGGAACATGAATGGATTTTATTCTCAATTGAAGCACCTTCAGCTCTTAAGTAATAAATATAACGCAATAGTTGTTTGTGCTCAAGAAACTAATTTTAAGCATGACTATGCTGCTCCATTACGAGGCTACACCGCATGTAACAAAAATCGAGAAGAATGTACACATGCCTGCGGTGGGGTTGTTACATATGTTCGAGAAACACTCCCACGGCATCCTATCCCGCTCAACACTAGCCTAGAGGCGACTGCAATTTCTGTTTTCTGGCCATATGTAATATATATATATATATATCCCCCAACAGCCACAATTTAGATTTTTAAAACTACATGACTTACTCAATACTACCCCAACCTTACTTATACTCGGAGACTCCAACAGTCACAATACATTGCGGGGATGCAGAGTAACCAACCAAGAGGAACACTTATTGAATAGTTTGTAAATGATTTAGATCTAATCCTACTTAATCCGTTAGAACCTACGCGTTTCAATCTAACGTATGGAACTTTCAGCTGTATAGATTTAAGCTTGTGTTCACCGAACATATCAGATATGTTTGAACGCTCAGTTTACAAAGAACCTCAAGCAAACAGCGACCACTTTCCTATTATTCTTACTCGCTTGAATGACAGTTCACAGAAAACGCATTTACACCAAAATTTAACTTTAGAAAGCAAATTGGAACGCATTTAAGCTTTTTGTAGCTGAAGAAATATTCCAACTAAACCTGCCTTCGAACTTATTCACAGTAACATTAAAAAAATAATTAAAAAGCTTCAGTGAACTTATTCTCAAATCTGCAAATATTTCTATAGCTTAAAAAAACAGCCGTTTCCAAGAAAGCTGTTCCTTATTGGAACAGTGAATGCAGAAAGACTGATTTCAAGAATAAAGCATACTAATTATGCAGACACGAATCCTGACACAAAGGTAATTAACATTAACCCACAATCAGTAGCTGATATCTTAGTAGATTCATTTGCATCCGCATCATCCAATTCTAGTTATGAAGACGAATTCAAAGCTTTTAAAGCCAAAAATTACTTCTACCTGACGAGGATGACAATGATGAGGTCATTGAATATGATGAGTACGAAAATGCTCTCGCAGCATGCAAAAGTTCCAGCCCTGGGCCAGATTTATACCTTATGATCTCTGAGACAGTTACCCGCTAAAAGACATACTTATGTTCTTGAAATATTCAAGTCTATCTGGTCTTCTATACTATTTCCCGACATTTGGAGTTCCGCAATAATAATATCCATACCGAAACCTAACAAATACCTCACATTACCAAGCAATTAGAGGCCAATAGCACAATGGCCATGCGCAATGGTCAAAGTTCTAGAAAAAATAACAAACAAAAGACTACGTTGGTTTATCGAAAACGGGAAGCTTCTATCTGAATCACAATAAGACAATACCGTTCCACTACAGAACTCTTTAATCACGATTGAAACTGAAATAAGAAATGCCTTTCTCTATAATCAACATCTTATTCTAGTTAGTTTAGATAAAGGCATATGACATGACACGGAGAATACGCGTACTTGAAAAACTACGACAACATAAAATATCAGGCAATATATATTATTTCATTCATAATTTCCTCCAGCATCGCATCATTAGAGTACGTTCGAACGGCACAATTTCCAAGGAAGTTAAATTAGACAATGGCGTATCCCAACTTCAGTGCTCAACGTTACACTTTTCCTGCTGGCAATAAATGATATAGTGAACACTATTCCTCCCCCTGTTAAAACATGTCTATTTACTGACGATCTGACCATTTTCTGTGAAGGCAACAACATCTCAATGACCCAAGCTTTGCTACAAGACACTTCAGGAGACTACATATTTGGACATCACAAACAGGATTCAGATTCTCTCAACAAAAGTCAATGTATTTGTTTTATCAAATGTTCAGTACATCTTCCAAACCCTACCAATAACCTACATGGAGAACGCATTGAAACAATAAAACACTTTAAAATATTGGGGCTTATCTTCGACCACAACGTATCATGGAAGACACACATTTCGAACCTAAATGTAGACTGTCTAAGGCGTCTAATCATCCTAAAAGCCTATCATATCGTAATTGGGGTGGTGATCAACATATTGTACAAATGACCTAAGCATTAATCCTAAGCAAACTCGATTATGGAACTGTTGTGTACAAGTCTGCAACACCGTTGCTTAAACAGCTCGACGTATTTCAAAGTTCAGCTATCAGAATTATATTGGTGCAGATCGTACCAGCCCAGTCCCTAGCCTACTGATATACGGCCACCAGCCAGCGCTAACCTTCAAGAGAATACAATTAAGCGTAGAATACGAAATCAAAATAGCAGCACGACCACACTCAAATATTCAGTGCTACATTTCCACAAATATGGAAAACAGCAAGACGTGCCAGTAAAAAACAAAAGAACAAAAAAAAACACTTGTTACATTTACATCAACGACTTGCTAACTACTTAAATACTCACAACATAAAATCCCTACTATGATGACCAGGGATTTTTACAATAGCCCACCTTTTAAACTCAGGTCCCCACTGAACTCACATTTTAGCAGAAATCGAACACAGATGCAAATATTTACCAAACATTATTCCATGAAATGTGCAATAATTTCCCCAACTATAAATTTCTATTCACCGACGGTTCAAAAACAGATCATGGTACTGGATGTTTAATAATAGCTCCTGTTAACATGCTACAGTGCAGGCTACCTGATATCTACTCTACCTACAGCTCTGAATTATACACCATTTATCAAGCACTTGCTTACATTCTGACAACTGAACACAACGCTATGTAATATGCTCTGATTCACTAAATACCTTACACAGCCCTAAGAATTATACTGCAGACAATAGACATAGGATACCCAGACACTAATCAGTAACACCTCCGACGCTGACGAAGTGGTTTTCGTTTGGATTCCTTCCCATCAAGGAATAATAGGGAATGGAAGAGCTGATGAAGCTGCCAGAGATTCAACATCATTACCCCTACAAACGAATATTCAAGTCCCATACTTTGATGTCCTAAATCATTTCTCCAAAATACCAATAGAGAAATAGAAATCTGAATGGAGCCAACAACCACCGGGAAAGCTACAGCAAGAGCGAAGAGGATCCATCGCTCTCCACTCCACTTACTAGGAAGGAACAAGTCACCCTTACACGGCTACGAATTGGTCACTCACTCACTCACTCACTACTCACTATCTTCTCTCAGGACACATGCAGCCAATATGTAACCTATGCCATAGTAATATCAGCATCTACCACCTCCTCACAGAATGTGATAAATGCAAAAACAAACGGAAACAACACGCAATTCCACAGGACATGTCTACAACGTTAAGCAACTTCCAATTACGCCGCAAAATATTTGCTTACTTAAAGGATATTGGCATATGTGATTCAATATAAAGTATGTGCTCTACCTTAATCAACTGTAATCCATATAATGTCATACACAAAGATGTAAATAATGTAAACTTTTTCTAAAATATTGTTACTTATATGAATGGAAATGTTCGACTGCATGGCTTTGTATTTATTAATATGCTTGTTAAGAATATATTGGTCGCGTTATAACCTCTAAGTTAAAGCGAACTTAAATAAATTAAATTATAAAAAAGGATCTCCGATCTAACATTTAGTATACCACATTATATATCCTGAGGTGTTGCACGTATTAGTGTTTGGAATGTTTTTATATTACGTTACTCGGTATTATAATTTTATCAAGTGCATTTCATGTTGATGCACAGCGGCATTTTGTAGCACCTTCACTTAAGGATATGTGGAAGTTTTTTCTGGTAACGAAGGAATGTCAGGCAGCTGTTATCAGAACGAAATATACATATAGGAAGCATGAGAACAAGAGCAGCAGCCAGAAGTCTGCAAAGGGAAGGAGAGAAGGAGAAAGCAGAAGGGCGAATACACACAAGAGAAAGAAACCAGGATTGCTCCAAATACAAATTACATAAACCAATGGATGATCAAAGAAGCAGAAGAAAGGAGGATAGGTACTTGTTTTTTTCTAAACGTAAGGATAAACATAAAACATTAAAACAAATATAAAGTTTCGTAAGTTTTTCCTTTAAAGTTCAGCATACATTCTGAAGTTTGATCAACGCAGTCGCTTTTTTGTGTATTTGACACGTATTGGATTAAAGTTAAACTTCATTGATGGATGAAAACAAAGAAAGAAGGAAAGTATAAAGCTTACAAGAAAGGTCTCAATAAAGCTTTACCTAGTTCCCTTTGTGCTTCATTGTAATAAGTTGGAAATCCTGAGCGAAAGGGGAGACAAAAGCTTCGTTCAGAATTTACTTTCTCTTGGATTATATGCTTCACCACAGGCTTCGTTTGGCACTGGGGCACAGCATGGCAAGAAAGAGGGAAGGGTGAACAGTGAAACAAAAGTTACAAATTCGCATCAAAGCTGGAAGACTGCCAGACATTCTGGGACAATGGGGGCAAACGCGTGTGGGAATTTAGCTAACTGTCCTGCTTTTCACGTTTGCAACACAGAGAGAGAGAGAGGGAGGGAGGGAGAGGGAGGGAGAGGGAGGGAGAGGGAGGAAAGAAATACAAAGCTAAAAACCACTGGAAATAAAAATGTGATGGTAGTTTCAGAGCTAGCAGTTACGAATAAAACAACTTTGCTGAATTTGCTAAAAACGTTAGACAACCTTAGATTTATCAGCTTAAAACAAAGATAATAAATGGGTTAAGTAGAGGTGCAAAGCTAAAAAGAAAGCATGTCTTAATTTTTACTTTTCTGCCACGTACATAGCAGGTACAGAAGGTATTGCATTCCACCCAAAAATTTGATACCAGAATTTCTACGCAAACACATGTTTGGAGGCCCCTTAAATAAAAACAAACATTTTTGTTAAAGTTCCGTGTGTGTGTCTGAACAACGAAAAGTCCGATGAATACCAAACTTAGTATTTAGCTTCAATACTTTCCAAAGATGCGACACGAAGATTTTAAAGACATTTCCCTCACCCCAAAACTACCCTTTACATGTAAGATTTTCGAAAATTTTGAATTTCTGAAAAATGCTATAACGAATTTTATTAACATACATTTTAATGATACTAACATTAAAATAAAATGTATAATATCTTGAATTTTCTGGGAATAGCCTGTGAAGTCCATTTCATTCGGAAGAAATTTTTGTATAATCTTGTATAACACCTAACATTAAGTGATACAATAGAACGTACTACACAAACATTGTAGATCGGTTTAAAACACAACGTTTTGAAATAACTTTTTTGTGGCATAGCTATTTCCGAGATGTCTATTAATGGTTTGAATTGTTTTATACTCTTGTCATTGTTTTTCAAGTCCTTTCGATATTCAATTGTTTCTCGGGATTGCACGCAAAGAGCATGGTTCATAGCGTCTAGTTCTTAAACATTGCACTATCGCTACTCCCTTTATATACGTAACGAAATGTGTAATACAGCTATTTCCGGGAATTTTACCTCGATTAAAATGAAGACGATAGAAAATAAACTTTCGTAAGAATAATTTGTGTACCCACTATTAAGCGCCGGGGGGTAGAGAAAGCCATGTGCATGTAACACATTAGATGTTTATTAGTGTATTCAGCACACCAGCATACGTGCAGCAGACTAAAGGAGTTGATTGTTGGATCCAGCTTTACTTTTTAAATGAATGTTAATCTGTAAGTTATGCATTAAATTACTTTTTATTGGACTTACCTTTGAAGTAACCCCAACAGTTTTTTGGCATTACAATATTATTTACATTATAAGTACTTTATTACTTTGAAAACACAACACCTATGGCTGGTATATCGTTAATGAGGATAAAATAAATTTTCTACCCACAATTTTTGTTATTCAATGGTTCATTCTTCACAAATGGTACGGTGTACATATCGCTCACCATGAATATAACTATCGAATTTCCGAGTTGTCGTCTAGGGCATACTTTGCGAGCTTTGAACCAAATTGGATTAAGTCCCCTTTTCTTGATTTCTTCCAAGCACTCTCTGCAAGATAATCCAGCAATAAGAGCTTCTCTGCTGATATTCCTTTTTTCAACGTATCAGCTGACGAGATGTCGAAATAGCTAATGCAGCGCACCGCGTTAGGGCTTAACGCTAAGCACCCAAGCCTAGATCGAAGTTCATGCAACGTTAAACTCTATGCACATTGACCCTAAATAATTAAAACCTTTATAATATGAGTCCATCTCCCTATCACCAAGGACTTTTCCTTGCTTTCGGTTTTCTCTCTTCATATTTTAATATCATAATAGCAGTCTATTGTGTTTAAATGTTTTCAGTATAGACCCTGGGCATGAATAATTATTTTACAGTCTTTTATCTTAATTTGTCAATGTCCTTTTATTATTTTTATGTTCAGTATCTTTACTATATTTTTTGTATAACCACTTAATTATCTTTATAATACAGGATGGAAAATTTAAGTTGAGGCTGTACAATATCTCCAAAACTGAGAGTTGTAGAAGGAAACGTCTTTAATAAAAGTTGTTTGATATTATGGGGAAAGTAAATGCCATTAGTCCTGTTTTGTTTGGAGGACATTATAATTGTCATTTTAGGGTAAATTAATTTTGGGAACCTACATTTTGTATATTGTTTTCCCAGTAAAATGGTTTATAAAAAGCTATATATTTTGTGATGGGGAATAACGAAACAAAAAAAAAATGTTGGATCCCAGTTACGAAACGTAACTTGGCCCTCAAATGACCACCAATGAATGGTCCAACCATTCGTTGCGCTCTTCGTACACAGCCATTCAGAACATTCGTTATTTACGTTGGTGTAAGAACAATTGCGAAGTGCTTAATGCAAATGTTTAGTTTTTTATGAGGAGTGAGAAAACAAAAAACGGTGGTTTGCCATTAAAAAAATTAAATTGATCCTAAAATGACCATCACAATTCCACCAAACGAAACACGACTAATCGTATTTATTTTCCCCCATAATATCCAGCAAGTTTTATTTAAGACATTTCTTTCTACAGCGCTTAGTTTTGGAGATACGGTCCAGTCTCAGCTTAAATGGTCCACTCTGTGTATAAAAAATGCCCAGAACGTTTAAAAAAGTTTTATTCTGATATCTAACCTATGAACCTATGTGTGAGCTCTTCTATTTATAAGTAAGCGTACAATGTGAGTAGTTTGTGCCTTTGTCTGAACATTGTCTTTCCTGCCCTCATGGCTTCTTGAGACGTTTTCTTTTCATGTAAAAAGCATTTTTAAATTTACTGAAGAAAATAAAAGTTAAATAATCATTTCAGGGAACGAATAATCGAGTACAGGCTGGAAAGTGAGGGTGCTTCTGGACGACCTCTAATCTCCCTGTCCGTAGCAAACTTCGTGAAAGCCATCGGTGCTCGCAGCTCTACCCCTGGAGGAGGATCAGCTGCAGCACTTGTAGGAGCTATAGTAAGTTGTTTCTACCAGCAAGATACATTAACAAGAGTGTGAAACTAGATACTATAAGTACACTTACCTGGTCGTCACTCACCTTCAACTGCTACGAGCACTAAGAGGCAACTGATATTCTCAGGGATTCATAGGTAAATTCTGTTAAGCGGTTTCTAAATCGCTCAAAGGCAAGCAAAATTGATACCAATATAATGAAACTCTTAAGGATAGTTGCAGACTATTAGATAAAGAAAAACAAAAGTGAAGACTTTCAGGAAAAACTAGATATTTGAACTGTAACCGGGTCTATGAACAATATCCAGAGAACCGGTGTGAATATTTGAGTACTAGTCGACTGACTGATGAAAGAAGAAATATAGTTAGACTCAGAGTACATTAAATTTATGCCACTCAAACCCTAAACATGTATGATTGCAGTGTCGCTAAGGATTCTAATTAATTTAGCAATAAATGTCATATCGCAATTAAATCGCTAAGGCTACTTGATTTGCAACCAGACCCAAAAAAGCTTTAGGTAGGTAGCTCGACCCAATCGAGATTAGAACTGGGGCTTGCAGTATGACTAACAATAGCGTTACTTCCGCAACAGCATGGCGACTTTCCTGTCGTTTCAGTGAAACTTTTGTATCTAAGAATATTGTTTATTATAATATAACAAGTCAGTCGGCATTTATTTTGTTGCAGGATGTGCAATTGTTAAATCCACAAGTAGGATACAATTGTATGCCCTAGTGCAAATCCAAGACTATGTCAATATTTTTAAATATATAGGAACAGATCAATTAGTGAGAATAAGACATCTGAAAAACAATTAAAACATTACCTTGAACATCAATTAATAAGATTTTTTTCTTATTTGCCATGCCAATGGCATTGTTATACTGCGTGAATACTTTTGAGTCCTTCGGTTAGATCCCGTTAAGAGATGTGGTTTTTACTTAAATATACTCTTCAAAATATAAAAAATATAAAATTGTCATTTAACATACGAAATCGGGTAAACATTTTAAGTGTAATTGACTGATGTAATCAGATTTGGTATTCAACAAAAGACATTTATAAACACAATTCCTCCACACCTTTGCTAACTGATGCTATTGTTTAAGGAGATTTACAAGAAGAAATAAAGTTGCCATTTAGAATATGAAATCAGGCTAGAGTTTTGAGAACGATTGCTACTGTTGTAACCAGATCTGATGGGCCCAGAGGAAACATGCACATAGATTTCCCCTTCCATAGGTGATGCCGTTATCCTAATTTTGTAATAGACATGTCTACTTTGATATTTTATTTTCTCTACTGCTTACTATAGTAAGAAGTATTATATACCACCCAAAATTGGATGCCGAGGTTTCTCCGGAAATACATGTTTTGAAGTCTCCAGAATAAAAACGATATTTAGAAAAACGTCCATGTGTGCGTGTGGAATAGCATAATTAAAAAACGAAATTGAGGATAAATACCAACTGCATATTTAGATTCAGCATCTCCCATAGATGCGAGATGCAGATTTTCACGAAAATCCTCTTACTCCAAATTGTTTTGTACGGAAAATGTTTAGTTACCATTAGTTTTCTCAAAAATCATTTAACAATTTTGATTAAAATACCAACTTTTTGAAAATAGCATTTGAAGTTCCCTTAAATCAAAATTAATTTTGAATGACTGATAAATCTTAAGAGATTGACAAAAGCTTACTTAACAAAGGTGAAGTGGTGAAAAAAATATTGTAGCATTAAACATTTCCAAGATAAGGGTTGTTACTCCTTTATACTTTTAAATGTGCTCATCCATAAACATTTAATATAGTGATGATGTAATATGTGATATTGCGTCAGAATTTTGAGAGGAATGTAATTAAATTTCCATTATCTGGAGGATTACATTATACTCTGTAGTGGTCGTTCTTCGTGGTATAGTGGTTACCATACTAGCCTAGTTCCCGATGTCCGGGTTCAAACCCGGCGGAGGGCGATTAATTTTTTTCGGCCGTAAAAATCCTTAGCATGGCTTGCTTCGGAAGGGAAGTAAATCCGATGGTCCCGTGTCGTAGATTTATTGCACGTAAAAGAACCTCAAGCCTGATAGAGAGGCCTCTGAGTAAAATTGCGGGTCTTTCACGTCCAATATAGAATGGGACGCTAAGAACCACAGCAGTTAAAGAGCGTCCATATATAAACTTAATTAAATTTTACTCTGTAGTGAATCCGCCATGTTGATTCAGTTGTAGTAAAATGCTGTTTAATGTATGCATATTGCATTTTAATGGAATGGTGTTATGGTGCGTATAAAATAAGAGCACAATTGGCCAAGAAATCCATCAAGCAATCAGATTCGATCTATCTTGACCGTATAGACCGCCACCTTGAACTTTGTCAACGTTTAACGTTGTAAGACCATGCTGTATCAATTAAGTCTAAAATTATTTTAGAAATCTAATGATGCAATAAATTAGCTGTGTTTATGAATATGTACTCCATATTGAATCTGCTATATAAATACCAGTAAAGTGTATGTTATACAACATCTGATTAATTATAGCATCAATGTATACAAGCCGATTCTTGACAAGTTTCCAAACGAAAAACCACTGCGAGGTGACACTGAGCAACCCTCTGGTAAACGTGTTCACAACTTAGAATACCGATTGTTATAGGGTATTATATAAATTGCGATCGTTCTCAAACAGTTTTGATACAAAGTTTTAAAATCGCATGTTAATTCAGCTCTTTAATAAACGTTCTTTTGAGAACTTCTAATTCGGAAAGGTAGATATAACCTTTGATATACATAATAAGATATTGAGAAAACTTTTAGACAAACATTAGCTTTAACAATGGCCTATACAAAATCATAACGTTAATTACGGCTGCCTTTCATAAACTTATTGCCCCATAAAATTGGATTTCTCCAGGTGTTTTACGCAATCTTAATATAGTAATACATTTTTAGAGTACATTAGATCCTTTATAATAAACAATTTCACCTTTTCAACTCCAGGAAGTTTAATTTCACGAATTTTCCATTTAAGGCATTCAAGTTAACTATAACTTCACTTGATGAAGTTTGAATGGAGTTTTATAAATTTATACGGTAATAAATTAAACCTTGCTGTTGAGAATGTTCTCCTTAATAATACTAATAAAGTAAGATTTACACCCGTATATACTTTAAACAATGAAATAGTTGAAGTATTAGCTACTATTACATAACCTAAATTCATATAACAATGAAAATACACGTAAAGTAAGTGTAAGTATAAACAAAAAGACTGTGTGGTAAAGACCAACAACTCTTCGGCAAAGGTGTGCCGGCTAAATAAGCAGAGGCTTGAGCAGACGTGGGTGCAGGTATAGGCGTCCCTTATAATTTTAAAACTATATATATTTATTAGGAGGAGAGGGGAGGGAGAGGGGGAGTGGGGAGTGTATGGAATACAATCAGACAGAAAAGTTTCCTTCATCAGTTTAGGAATTGCATGGGAATGCTGCTCTTCAGGGATGGAATGATATTTAATTAAATGGTTATTTGGTTTTGATTTATGTAAATTGGCTTATTAAAATAATAAAAGTTCTTTGGAAAATTGATACGAAAAATCAGCCTCTATGTCTCCGTTCCAGTTCGATCCCTTATAATTATGTGCAAAATAGGATTTTGGTAATTTGAACTATAAAGTTCATTGCCGAATTACAAAAGCGTGTCTCAACCATCAGAGTAAGATTGAAAAGCTTTCACAAAAGGAAATTATTCAAATAATAATAATAATAATAATAATAATAATAATAATAATAATAATAAATCCATTGGAAATTCTAATTACGAAAGCCATCCTCTAAGTGTGCGTGGCCTAGCCTATTTTTGGGTATATACAAATATTTTACAAAGTGCTATTGCTATTTCTGCTTTTAATCTTCAGTAACAGGGAAGGTGCGATTACATGAATGCTAAGCAAACTTTCTAATATATTTATTCTATTATTATTATTATTATTATTATTATTATTATTATTATTATTATTATTAATTTAGGACAATGTTCCGTTTCTTTCAACTGTCTTATTATTTTGTTAATAAACTGTTTTCATCATATTGGCGGTCTTTCCACTGGTCGTGGTGTGTATGGTTAAGTTCATCGCAAGTTTCGGGAGCCGAGCTTCAATTATTCCATTAACATGACTTTTCCATTCTTTCTACTTCGTTGTATCCATCTTCGTAACGTCTGTAATCCCACATAATGGATTACTTATGTCTTCATTAGTCCTTTTGTCATACACAGTATACCCTGTTATTAATATTACTATTTTCACTTAGTTCGTTCTAACAAGTTTTCCTGTTTTCTTTGTGTTGTATGTTTTTACCGTTGCATGTGAAGACCCCATCGCCCAGTGGATTCGCAATGCAAGCAGCCACCCGAGTACTGGCGGGAAAACCAGGAAATTTGAGATTGGGAGGAAATGCCCGAACTCCACTTCAAGAACTGAGGATAAAAACGAGATAGCCCAAACAAATCCCATCAACAAAGGGAATTTAAATACAGCATCCCTGCCAGACTTAGGGATAAACGATCTTGGAAATCGAGAAACATAATGCGATGCTGGAATGTGACCTCGCTCGGCAACAAAAATCATTTAATAATATATTCTAAGACAAATATAACGACAGGCACGCTTTAAACTTCGAACCATTAATTGAACTATGGAAAAATATTGACACCATTCTGTTCCGTTGAATCGGTTTTCATAAGTGAAATAATTAAGGATTCTTTCATAACAATAGGAATTCTACACTATACTTGATCTTATGAATAAATACAGAAAGAAAATATGCATAAGATTAAGAGGGTGTAACCACTAATCAAATGAATCGTCTTGATAATGTAATTTAGTCATTATAGAGCCAATGATGGGTTATCATTCATTAAATTAATAATTAAAACAAAGTATGGAAAAAGGAGCTAAACTTTAAGCTATATAGATGAAGTATCTGGAGTTGTACGAGGTAGTTGGTAAACTAACTATAACGTATACTGTAAAATACATGTAAAAATCAACACTATAGTGTGTAAATGGAGATATCAAAATTAATAATTAACGTATGCTGGTGTTCCACATTTTCCTGTAGGTTTAACATCCAATAACTACAAATCGGCTTAATACAAAAATGTGTCAAAAGGTGTCATATTCTGCTAATGTCAGATTCTTCTAATATGAAAGTTCTGGGTTTGAGACGCATAACGCTTTAAGACTATTTACATCTTAAACAGCTTAGACATGTCGTAAGTGTTTCGGTTTGCTACAACTACACATTGAGCTGTGAGCTTATGGTTCGATGTGCTATAGGTAGTAGTGTGCCATTTCTTGGAAATATCAATACAACTTTACAGCCCCTCTCTTACTGATTATTGAACATCATTGTCACAGTTGGTTGATATATCTGAGCTAATTAAAGGTTGATAAACGACACAAATTCTGCCTTACCTTGTTATGCAGAGGCAACTGTATAGAGAATGCAGTTCCTAGTGCATTAATTAGTCTTAATAATGACACGACTCATTCAATGTCAGCAATATAATTACACAATGAATAAAACCATCGTATTTGGGAACATACCTATAAGTTTATTCGTTCTACAATAATACATAGAGGAAATATCTACACAAGGCCTATAATGTTTGACAAAGATCTTGTAGGTGATCTTGACCAGAACATTGAAACACAAATCTGAGCAGATCAGGTAATATTGGATATCTCGGGATATGATGTACGATTTTTACTTTACATTTGAAAGATATAGGGACACCAATGCATTTCTTTTCACTTTCTCTACTACACTATGTAATCAAGAGTATCCGGACACCCCCACAAACATACGTTTTTCATCTTAGGTGCATTGTGCTGCCACTACTGCCTGGTACTCATTATCCGCGACCTCAGTAGTCATTAGGCATCGTGAAACAGCAGAATGGGACGCTCCGTGTAACTCACGGACTTCGAAAGTGGTCAGGTGATTGGGTGTCCCTTGTGTCAGAAGTCTGTACGTGAGATTTTCACACTCCTAAACATCCCTAGGTCCACTGTTTCTGATGTGATAGTGAAGTGGAAACGTGAAGGGACATGTACAGCACAAAAGCGTACAGGCCGACCTCGTCAGTTGACTGACAGAGACCACCGACATTTGAAGAGAGCCGTAAAGAGTAATAGGCAGACACTATCCAGACCATCACACAGGAATTTCAAACTGCATCAGGATCCACCCCAAGTACTATGACAGGCGTGAGGTGAGAAATCTTGGATTCCATGGTCGAGCGGTTACTCATAAACCACACATCACGCAGGAAAATGCCAAACGACGCCTCGCTTGGTGTAAGGAGCGTCAACATTACACGATTGAACAGTGGCAAAACGTTGTTTGGAGTAACGAATTACGGCAAACAATGTGGCAATCCGATGGCAGGGTGTGGGTATGGCGAATGCCCGGTGAACCTCATCTGCCAGCGTGTGTAGTGCCAACAGTGAAATTCGGAGGTGGTGTTATGGTGTGGTCGTGTTTTTCCTCGAGGGGGCTTGCACCCTTTGTTGTTTTACGTGGCACGATCACAGCGCAGACGTACATTGATATTTTAAGCACCTTGTTGCTTCCCACTGTTGAAGAGCAATTCGGGGATGGCGATTGCATCTTTCAACACGATTGAGCACCTGTTCATACTACACGGGCTGTTGTGGAGTGGTTACACGACAATAACATCCCTGTAATGGACTGACCTGCACAGAGTCCTGACTTGAATCCTATAGATTACCTTTGGGATGTTTTGGAACGCCGACTTCGTGCCAGGCGTCAACGACCTACATCGATACCTCTCCTCAGTTCCGCACTCCATGAAGAATGGGCTGCCATTCCCCAAGAAACCTTCCAGCACCTGATTGAAAGTATGTCTGCGAGAGTGAACGCTGTCATCAAGGCTAAGGGTGAGGTCAACACCATATTGACTTCCAGCGTTACCGATGGAGGGCGCCACGAACTTGTACGTCATTTTCATCCAGGTGTCAGGACACTTTTGCTCACGTAGTGTATGTATAGTAAGTAGTTTGAGGCTGTTTGGCTTGTTGAATTATTTTATATTCAACACCTCATAATTAGGGATATGAAGATGGATGCTGTGTTGATATAGGAATCCTGTCAGGTGGGATGTGAAGCTTCGGGATTCATGTCGGAATGTTTCACTGCTGTTGTCAGTCGGAGACACTCTTGCTAGTGGGTTGTCATGGAGTGTGTGTTTCATGGATTAGTTCCAAACTACTGCAGCAATTACACTCGCCGATAGTTTAACATATACCTTATTCCCTAAGCTTGCCTACGCTTGCCACAGTTTGTATTATTTATGCCACTGTGTTCATCTTGTATAAGTGTAAATGATGAGTGTACTTGTTCCATATTTAACAAAGTTGCTGAACCATCCCATTATGGTCTAGTATGCTCGCGCGTTTGAGTCCTGTCGTTTCACTCTTTGACGATATTCGGCACGCGGACTACACAAGTACGTCCGGACTCCAACTGGTGTATGTTAAGAGTGTCCTCCCTTGGAAACTCAGTTTTCTGCCATGTTAGTAATCTCTCCCACTCCTGTTAAGTTTTTAGGTTTATACGCAGGCATGTGACATTTCCTCGGTTCTTATTGGTATTTATGTGCGCTCTCACGAAGGAGAAAAACATCTCACGCCCTGTAACTAATTTATGCAAATACACTGATAATTTCTTTGAAAATAAGCTGCACCCTATTTTCGATGTGACGTACTTGTTCGTAACAAAAGGTTCCGTTTCCGTCCTTCGGAAAGTCACATCCCCCTCGGAGGGAGTGTTTTATGATAGGTCAGACCTTTCTTAAGGGCTTTTCTGCTATGAGCTATAACTTGGATATAAGTTATATATGCTTATTTAATAATTAGCAACTTAATACGACATATGTATTCATTCGCACAAAAGTTACATATAATATAAGTTTTATGGACAGAAAGGCCTGTATCAACTTCCTCTCCACCCAAAAATTCAATGCCGAGATTTTACCGTAAATACATGTTTTGAGGTGCTGTGAATCCAAACAAAGCGTTTTTGGAAACATGTCCGCGCGCCGGCGTGTGGTTATGTGTACGTATGCGTGTCAGTAAGTCCGTGAACAGCATAGCACAAAACCTAAACCGGATAAATATCAAACTTGGTATTAGTTAAGCATCATTCAAGGATGCGACACAAGAGTTTTCAAGAAACTCTCCTCGCCCAAGACAACCCTTTACATTGAACATTTTTCTAAAATTTTGATTTTACCAAAAATAGCTCAAACTATTGTGATTAGAACATCATACATTTAAGACATTTTCATGGCAAATGGAATGTATATCTTAAATTTTCTGGGAATTTCCTCAAACGTCCTGTTCATTGTGAATGATTTTCGCATAACTGATACACGCAAGAGATAGACAACATTTTAAAAATACAAAAAAGGTGAATCTCATTAAAACACTCAATTTACATCATTTACATTTTGTTTTGTCGAGTGAAGCATTTCCAAGATATTCCTTATTTGTTTGAATTTTGCAATACATATGCTTTTTCTCAAATGGGAATTAGTTATTCGTTCGGTTGTTGTTGTAGTTTTTTTTTGTATCCTGGACGTACAAAGAGAATGGAATGCTCCACACAGCAACCAGCTCTTAAAGGATTTCACCACCCTTATTCCCTTGTGGCTACAAGAAAATTAGCAATAAGATTCAGCAAAGGTTTATATTGATTAACACGTAGTAGATGGACAATAAGCGTTTGTAAGAATATTGTACAAGATTAGAGAAAGTCATGTGAGCGTAACACATCCAGACGTTGAAACCAATACTGAAATTCGTATTTCATAAAATGAAGTATATTGCGACAAATAAAGCCCCGGTTAACTGTTACAAGGCTCGCTTTGCAGGTCAGATCTACAAATCGCTCGTAACTCGCTTGTAAACTATTTCGTAACAGATTTATTTTCTGCCGTCTATTTATGGTCTCTTTTTGCTAGGCAGATACAATATTGCAATATTCCATAATTTGCCAGAATGCAGATGGCGAACACACTCGAAGAGTAGCCAGTCAAAAACTTTAGCAATTGAAGCCGGTTATCGAAATCGAGGCGAGTAATAAATACAAATAAGGAAGTAGGGTTCATTATATTGCATAATTAGTTAAAAAGATAATAAAAGTGCATAAAATAGCTGGAGGGAAGAAGTAATTGTATTGCTGGCTTGTAAATATATGCTAGTTATAAGTTCGCCGAAGTATAAATTTGTTCCCAAGCGAAAGGCCTGCTTCGTTAGAAATAGCTTACGTACATATGCTACCGCTGGGAATAGGAGAGGAGTGCGATAGGTAGCGGAGTTCCACTGAGCACCTCCATTAGTACGGGAAAGGTAACCGTAGCTAATTTCGCTGGCAGAGGGTGAAGAAAAAGTGTCCGGGTGACAGTCATGGCTTTGCCAGGGCCACACATGGGGAGTTAGGGAAGTGGTTAGGAGTAAAGGATTATCTTTATATTTTTCGAAAAATGATAAGGGTTTTGGAAGCTGTGCACGAGTGTGCTTGGTGGCGGCCTCGAAGGAGGCCACCTGAGTTATTGTGGTTGTTGACGTGTGGCTCGGCTGCTCTGTACGGCGAGGCGGCAGACGTGATCTGCCATATATCCTGATGGAGGTGTAGAGCTGGAGTTGCGGTCGTGTTGCTTGAGTTGACTGAGCTGTAGTGTTTCGGTGACTTTCGATAGCAATAGTTTCCGTTATATTGTTTCGACAGTTTCCTTGTTGCCCTGGGAGATCTGTCCCTGTAGGAGATTAACGCGGCTTTCGAGCGGGTCTGTGTGTGATAATACTGTTGAATTTGTAGGTGTTGGTGTGAGCGTGGAGATCCAGTAAAGTGGCTTCAAATTTGCTGTGGCGGCGGAGACGGGCTTGTGTATGTTTTTCTGTGAAGAAGGAATTGATGTGGTTAGGTCCTCGGCGAGGTTTCCTAGGCAACCGCGATATTCAGGACCTCGGAGTGGAGGTCCTAAATGGTCTCTCGGAGGCGCTCGTTGGGGTGCATCTTAGTTCCCTTGATGGAGGCGGTGAGAAGTGCTGACATGGCGTCTACAGACCCAGCTTTTGTCATGGAAAAACTAACAAGGCGACAAGTTAACTCTGTTATATTTTCTCAAGGAGAAACGTTATCTCTTATAAATAAAGAAGGTGTCAGTTTGTCTCAGTTCTAAACATGAGCAGTTATACGCGTAAGAGAGCTCATTAAAACACGCGTTTCTTTTAAACTACTCGCACAGAAAAGACGAATGTACAGTAAACACCGAAAATATGTCGACTCATAAGCTGCGACTTTGCGAACCTTAAAGAATGAAAGTGGCTTTGATAAACGAATGTCCTAGGTGGACAAATAGGAATCATTGTGAAATAAAAGCATAATTCGGCTTAGCTGGTAAAGGGTCATTAAAGTTGTCAAGGCAGTGTCGCCATTCATGAAGAAAATTAGAATCTTAGCTGTACCAAGAAGCTGTCATCCTGAACTACTTCCTAACTCCTACCACCCTGAACCGAACCCGTGACTCCGAAGATTCTCAAGGTAGTAGCAGAATAAAATACCAGGTCAACATCACAATGCTTGGCCGACTGTTCCATATGGATTAGCTTCCTCGAAACTCCCGCGCTGAAAGCCTACGTTGATGGCTGTATCGTTTCACCACAGTATCTATAATTACATCAAGTATAGCGTTCTTAGAAAATCACATATCAGCGCACAGAGGCATCGGTCACGGTAGCTCTATGACAGAGCGTCTACACCAAAGACGTTCAAATTCTGCGAATGACATTAAAATCTTACTATCCTGATTAAAACTTTTAATTCTTAACTTACAAAATGGCTATGTGACGCTTCAATTAGCACAGTGTTGCTGTATTCGCATACCTGTTGTTTTACGTGGTTTATAATTTGCGGATTATACAAAAATATAGAAACTTAGAGTTATGATTTTTTTTACGTGAATGGGTAACCAGCCCATTGCTTAACTCCCGCTCTGGGGGACCGGGTTTTATTTAAGAGTACCTTCTCCTAGGTAGATTGTCAACCAAGGTTAAAGAGATCCACCTCCCCTGAGCTAATTAGCTTTATGGCGCCGAAAACTCGACAGACACAAATTTAGTATCAGCAGCTCCGCCACGTACAGGCAGGTGGTAGGAGTGCAATGAGGAGAAGCTATAAAGTCGCAAGGTATGAGATATTTATAGTGTTCATGAACTCATCCCTGCGAACACCTCAGCAATCTCCATTCTTTTGGTCTTATGATACCGGAACAGGCGATATCACCTTAATGGAGGAAGAAGAAAAAGATAAAAATATAACATAAGTGACAAATGATTCAACGCTGACAGCCTATTGAGGACTTTCTAACGAAACCTGATGCTGACTGTATCACTAGCATACATCGCTGTACCGATTCTGTCACGAAAGCGTGAAAAATGCAATACTTTTGTCCGCTTTATTTTATCAGTGAAGCGGAAAGCCTGGAATGTGTATTCTAGTGAAGCGTGTGGTACAGAGGAACTGTAAGAGAACTATTATTCGAAAAAGTTTTAAGTTCTGAAAGTCAACATATTTGCAGCTGCTTCCTTTGCTTGGGCAAAGTTATGTTAAAGTTACACAAGTTGAGGGACCGAGGGATATGTAAAAGTGGCAGCTTCTGCTGCATATTTGAAGATTCTTATCACATATGAGCACTTTTGCTTACCTTATCTCTCGATTTATTTTATCACAGTATCTTTCTTCTTTTCCCATATATATTTAGTTTTATCACTTTATAATACAGAGTGACACATTTGAAATTACATAAAATAAAAATAGAATCAAACGAGAGTTAATTCTATTACTTCTCTAAATTTGTAAAGCCAACCCAGAAGGATCAAAGTTATTGGTTCGATTAAGCTCAACGTTCTTAAAACAGCAGAATTTATACTAAAATCTTATCCGTGTCTGAACTAACATTCGTGTGTAACTTTTCCAAATGCTGTAAAAATCATTCCTATCAGATGAGAATATTCTTGGGTCGCTGTTTCTCATAAACCTCAAGAGTAAGAATCCAGTCATTTCAAATGTGGAGAATATGGTATCCACATATTGGATCCAACTGTTGGCAAACGTGTCATTCATATAATCGCATACGCAGTTTCCTCAGTGAAGTATTCTAGCATCCTATTCGCAGAAAACGGAAGATACACATTTGTTACCGATGCAAATATCCTAAACAAATCGTATTCTAATAAAAACCCTTTCTGAAAAAGTTTTTTTTTGTATATAAAGGATATTCTTGTCGCATCCTTGAAAGATGTTGAACTTAGATACGAAACTTGGTATTTATTCGTCTTTTGGTGTTTGAGTAATGCCCTTCAGTACAGGCAGACTAAGAGAAGGAGAGGGATACGAACGTTTTTCTAAATGTTATTTTTTATTCATTTTTATTTATAGAGGACGTTTTTTGAATGGCGATAACGCCCATTCTTACTCCATACGGCACCACATAAGGTGACGCTGATGATACATGAATTGGGAATGGAAATGTGGGAAGATAACGTTCCAGGCCTGCGTTTAGTACACTTCCCCATCATTTTTCAGTAATTAACACAGAGAATCCTGAAAAAAGCTCAGCCAGAGAGCACCGTTTTAGCGGAATTTGAACCACATTATCCCGTTCACGAATCCTTACCTCGGCTACAAGTGACAGTCAAAGTGAAAACAGCACAAAGAGAAAGCAAAAATAACACGAGTAAAATTTCAGTCAACAAGAAAATAAGAGAGATAAACAATTATTATGTAGGGTGTAATACCTCCTACCGCCGGAAGGAAGATGCAAATATAAAACAGAATATGTTTTATTAGGTTGGTTGGATAAAAAAGAGAACATTAACAAATTAAACCACTCTTAAACTACGCAAATAAAAATTCGACGCCTAATCACTCCGACAAGAGAAAAATTGAGTTTTTGCGTTCGGTATGAAGAGTTAACTATCCCGGATAAAAAGAAGGTATGGGAAAAAACAAACAAACTGAGGGATATGGCTCTGCATTCAGGAGGTAGGCGAATGCTGGTGTGGATTATATATCACTGCAAATTTTCCTTCCATTTCATTCCTTATCATGAAAGTCTCGAAGGATCAGTGCAATGTATGGCAGGCGAGGCGTATGGCTGTGAAATTTGTTTTGAGGAACTATCTATCCTGGCCTTCAATGTGTGACGGGCTCTTCCATGGGGAAGGTAGGCCTGTGGGGTGTCCCGGTGACGTCTAGATGTAATATTTGGAGACTTTAGAGACCCACCTCTGTCCGAGCCTGCCGCCCCAGATCTGGTCACTCTTGTGTCCTTCACTTCATCCCTTACTCCTGTAGCTTTGCAGAATCACAATATGCGAATGTGCGTTTGCTAAACTCATCCTCCGCTTCCTGATAATTTAAGTAAATGAATAGACCAAATATAGAATAATTGGTACGTCAATAGAAAGAATCTTAACATATTCCCCACATGTTATGGAGAAAGACCTGTAAGACCTCTAATCATATGGCAAAATTACTTTTGGTATCTAAAGGCATTCGATTGAGGAGTAGGAGGAAATTGAAATTGAGTTTTATTTATGGACGCTCTTTAACTACTATGGTTCTTAGCGTCCCATTCTATATTGGGCGTGAAACACCGGTAATTTTGCTCAGAGGCCTCTTTATCAGGCTTGAGGTTCTTTTACGTGCCGTAAATCTACGACACGGGACCACCGGCTTTACTTCCCTTCCGAAGGAAGCCGTGCTAACGATTTTTACGCCCGAAAAAATCCATCGCCCTCCGCCGGGTTTGAACCCGCGACCTTGGGAACTAGAGGCTAGCACGGTACCACTAGTCCACGGAGGAGTAGGAGGAAGAAGAGGAGGCCTATTGTACATTTGGGTTGTACTCGTAATATTGTATTTTAGTTTGGCAACCGGCTTCTTGTCTTTGTCTTCGAATCTTAGTTGTGGTACAGTTTCTTAGATGGAGTGAAGCTAAAGCTCGAAGTTGATCATATATTACAGTGTAGGCACTGCCATTAACTAGAGACTTCGCTAACGTTACGGACCCGCACGTGTATTGACTATGCATGTATCATTGCTATACCTACGAATAGAGCGTGTTACGATCTTGGCTTTGTTGCGCGTTTCTATTGTAATCGCGGCAGCAGCGCCGATAAGCAGAGATCTGTTATTGAAGAGGTGGCAAACGTTTGAAATTTTTACGGCAACGGTAACTGGGAACGGTAAGGTATTTTCAGTCGTAAAGTGTGCTGCTCACATTCGAGAGGTCTCAGGTTCATAGTCCCGGGACCGTCCAAACTGACCAAAGGTTTTTTCGCGGTTTCCTCGGTTGCTAGGCGAATGCTGGATAATTTGATTCGCAAATTTTCCTATGTTACCTTTCATCATCACATTTCACTTCCTTCTTCACCGCTGATCATCCAATCCTATGGTTTAATGTTTGCTTGCTTCTGGACAGACTACTGACTCATGGCATTGGCTTGTAAGTCCTTCAAAGAAGAGTCCCTCAAAGTCCGTTGATGAAGAAAAAGGAGAAGTATTTTCAGTCAATACCATGCAACTCTCCAGGCTAGGAAGCATTTGGATGTCCTTAAACCTGTGTTCTCTGTGTGCTGTAGTTCTATAATTATTGGAGATTGCATTTATTGAAACTTAGAATATTTGTTTTTTTCATTCTATAAAAGTACATGGAAGCCACAAGTAGTTCTTTCCAGTGGATATGAACGACCTCTCTGTATTAGTTGTTAATGAAATGTAGCCACATAAAATGGTCCAGTTGCTTGTGTTACCCAAGATATCCACGTATAGAAGACTTCATTGCGCACTCTCTGAATTAAAGATAAAGTAATCGTGGCTGATGACACTGTGTCATACTGTGTGTCCCTTTTTCGTCGACACCACTTACATGCAACCTGTTGTTCAGACTACAACCACAGCTTGAAAATGCCTATCAATCATATGCGGAAAAATGAGGACAATAACAATAAATTACAGTGATAAGTAAGATAAGATACCACCCAATATCCTTCGAATGTTACTTAATATACCTTCAAATTACTCCCCAAGCTAAAAGAATCCTTTGAGTGAAGAATGATATATAACTGCATATGGAATATTCCTTTTCAAATTTTCCGTAGGTAACAGAAATAAACTCTACCTTGCATTTTTTAAAAACGAAACTTGTATTTATTTGGAGATAAGCCCGATACAATGCTTTATGCAAATTCTTAAAATTCAGAACATCATAGTTTCACAATTAAAATTGTTCAAATTTATCATATCTTCCTAAGTTTCCCAACTGCAACTGTTATATCTCCAAAACCTTTGAGTCTAATTATTTAAATCGAGTTTTATTTTGATTTCCTAAAGTTTAATTTCATGCTGATAGGTAAACCTGTACTTATTAGGTGAATTAAACCAGCGATTTACGTGGTTGATGCACAATGATCACCAAGCGCACTGTAAACTTGTGAGGAAATGCTCAGAACCGCATACTGCTTAGCAAGCGTTCTCATTGTTTAACCTTTAGCACAGCAGCTTGCTTGACCTTCAGTTCAAAACAAACCTGCGAGAGCGACCATGAGCACGTTATTACTACTGCCGCGCATAAGTAATTTACTTCTTTAATTATTTTAGACGAATCTCTATCAGACAACATTACAATGAAATGCATGTATGTACTTGATTGTGTTTAAACTACGGAATATTACCATATATAATACAATTATTTTTTGAACCCGTTACCGCCTACACTAAAAAATAGAAATTTCTTCTTTTAAATAAAAATAAGAACATGATTAGTTATCAGTATGAAATTAAAAGTTAGGGTATCAAAATAAAGCTCGATTTAAATAATTAAATTTAAAGGTTTCAGAGTTATAACAGCTTGAAGTTGGAAATGCTAAGAAGATATGATAAATTTGAACAATTTAAATTGCAAAACTATGTTGTTATGAATTTTAAGTGGTTGCCTTAAGCATTGTAACGGGTTTGTCTCCAAATAAAAAAGTTTCGTTTCGTTTAAAACATGTAAATAAAACTCAATTTCAATATTTTCCTTCTATTTCGGACGATTTGAAATAGAATGTTTCACAATTACTCAGAGCGCGCCTTCCCAGCGATGCGCAGAAAAAACTTGGCTAACAATAATTAAAGACTCCCACGTTTGAAAAATTACTTAGGACATATTCAAAATTATGTTGAAAGGCTACATCGGTTGTTTTCATGTAGACAAAATTGTCCATATTACCCGATTTTTACATCCAAATATCAACTTACGAAGTTGCTATATTATGGGGTTGACGTTCCAATATGTCCTGTATGATGCAATACCTTCATAAACCTATGCACATAATTTTACGGCTAACAGGGTGCAAATTCTTTGAAATATGAACATGCTGTTTCCAGCGTAGCCGTGTTCTTTTGTAACTCCCACTCACCTCAAAGTGAAATTAATTTAGAGGCCGCACAGGGACTAGAGAATGCAGTCCTTTGTTGTGAACTAGCCAAATATGAATGGCAAACCGGAGAGGTAATTATACGTCAGAATATTCGGGACAGAAGCAAAGTCGTCTGTCAACCTTCAGGGGATGAAGAAAGTGAAAACTATGACATATGAGTTACACCATGTTAGTGTTAAATTATAAATTAACGAATTAGTGTAAACCACAAACACAGGTAAGCTATAAAAATGGAGGTAGTATGATAATTGACATGTGCTTATAGCGATTGCATGGTTTAAACATGGGTGCGCCTTTTTGTAGTGACCTTATATTAAAAAATCTGATGTGTTACACTCACATGACCTTCTCTACTCTTGTACAAACTATTTTTACAAACTCTTATTCTCCATATGCTTCATGTTAATCGAGGTGTTAATCTTATTGCTAATTTTCTTGTAGATGCAAGGGGAATTGCTAGGCTTTAAGCGATAGTCAAATATTTTAAGAGCTGGTTGCTATGTGGAGCATTCTATTCTCTGTGCATGTCCAGGACATTAAAAACATGAATAACGGATTCCCATTGGAGAAATAGTATAAGTATTTGAAAATTTAAGGGAATAACAAGCAATATCTCGAAAATGGTTTACTCAACAAAAACAATGTATATGACATAAATTGTGTATTTTAACGCGATCTACATTTTTTGTGTAGTAAAATTTTGTCTATCTCTTATGGTTTACCAGTTATGCAAAAGTCGTTCACAATGAAGAATACTTTTAAAGACATTCCCAGAAAATTCGAGATATACATTTCATTTGTCATAAAAATATCTTAAACATATAATATTTTAATCAAAATCGTTAGAGGCATTTTTGAGAAAATTAAAATTTTCGAAAAGTGTTCCATGTAAAGGGTAATCTTGGGTGGGGGATTTTCTTGAAAACCTTCGTGTCGTATCTCTGGAAGATACTGAACCTATATACCAATTTTGGTGTTTATCCGACTGTTCGTTTCTGAGTTATGCTATTCACAGGCACACAGACACACAGACACACTCACACAGACACACACACACACACAGACATACACACGGACATGTTTACAAAAATGCTTTTTTTGGATTCAGGGGGTCTCAAAACAAATATTTCCGGTGAAATCTCTGTATCGAATTTTTGGGTGGAATACAATACTTCTACTTACTATATGTAGTAGAGAAAGTAAATATGGATCGGTTCCAAACTAGCTCCAGGTACATGATCCATTAGTTTTATCGCATGTGATTATAGGCTGTGATATCCTGTATAACTATTTTCTCCAAAGGAATAATTAAAATATGACACTAAAGAAAGAATTATTGCTCTTGCTTTGAGTAGCAGTAGTTTGTACAAGAGTAGAGAAACTCATGTGAGTGTTACACATCAGATTTTTAATAAAGAAACATAAGCTGTTTGTATTTTGGCATGCATAACAAAATGTTTATCTTGCTTTTCTGTAACTAGAGTGTGAAGCTTTATCCCCATTGAATGTCAAACTGCAGGAGAAATATACAGCTTAACTTACTAGCCATTTATGTCAACTAAGCTTTTTTCATAGTATGTTGTAGTTTCCCCAATGGCAAGTTTACCAGGATCAGGCCCCTTTGTAGAATTCATGTCGTTAGTATCAAAAATCGATTTGTGATGTAAATATTTGAGTAGTGTTTCCACATTTTACATTTAAGAAGGGTGGCATTGCATAATTTGGTACTAGCTCCAGACGAACACTTATGATTAATGTAAGAAGGTTGGAAAAGTAACCACTGTTTACAAAATACCTGTTGATTTCGTAACGGATAGAGTTAGTGTTGTGAGCTTTACCTAGCATTTTGTTTCCGTTTTGTTGCTTTTATTATGCGCGTAGAAAGGAGGAAAATTAAGGTTTAATATTATTACAGGGTGCAGCACTGGGAGCAATGGTAGGACAAATGACATACGGAAAGCGACAATTTGAGCATCTGGATACCATCATGCGCCCTCTCATCACAAATCTACACGGTGGTTTTAATAAGCTTCTCACAGTTGTGGATGAAGACTCCGCTGCTTTTGAAGAATATAAGGTAAGCCCTGTTAATATGTTTTGTTTCATACTATTTGGAATTTCATCTTTTACCATCTTCAAATCAGTACGTCAAATTCAACTTTACCGTTCAGATATTTTAGTACTCCAACACCAAACCGTTTAATCAATAACTTAAAAATTAATGTCCAACATAATATACAGTACAATAAACAGTATATAATGTATTTCGACATATATGAAAGAAAGCCTTGTACGTAATGCAGGTGTTTTTACCTTCTCTACTACGTATAGTAAGTAGGGGAAGTATTGCATTCCACCCAAAAATTCGATACCGAGATTTCACTGGAAATATATGTTTTGAGACCCCTGAATCCAAAAAACATTTTTAGAAACTTGTTCGTGTGTGTGTCTGTGTGTCTGTGAACAGCATAACTCAGGAACGAACAGTCGGATAAACACCAAACTTGGTATTTAGGTTCAGTATTTTCCAGAATGCGACACGAGGGTTTTCAAGAAAATCCCCCCACCCCAGATTACCCTTTACATTGAACATTTTTAGAACATTTTAATTTTCTCAAAAATGGCTCTAAAGATATTGATTAAAATATAATATGTTTAAGATATTTTCATGACAAATAAAATGTATATCTTGAATTTTCTGGAAATGTCTCCAAAAGTATTTTTCATTTTGAAGGACTTTTGCATAACTGGTAAACCATAAGCGATAGACAAACTTTTACTACACAAAAAATTTAGATCGCGTTAAAATACACAATTTATGTCACATACTTTTTTGTTGAGTGAACCATTTTCGAGATATTGCTTGTTATTCCCTTAAATTTTCCAATACTTATACTGTTTCTCAAATGGGAATTCGTTATTCATTTTTTTATCTTGCATATGCAAAAAGCATTAATCTGTGGCAAAGAGAATGGTGCTGCACCTAGCAACCAGCTATTAAGAGATATGTCTATGCTTAAAGGCTACTGTATTTCTATATTGCGCTTGCAAATACAAAACAAGGGGAACATAGTTCGCCTTAAGCGATAGTCAAATATTTTTAGAACTGGTCGCTATGTGTAAAATGTAATTCTCTTTGCATTTCAAAAGATCGTTTATGCAAATGTTTATCTCGGTTAATATAAAATTAGATGGAGAATAAGAGTTTGTAAAAATAGTTTGTACAAGAGTAGAGAAAGTCATGTGAGTGTAACACATCAGAATTTTTTTCAGGAAGCGTAAGGTGTTTATGAAACAAGTCCGGAAAGAAATCGCTTTCCTATACAGCTACGCAAATAACTAATGAATTTTATTAAACGACTACCTTGAAATGCTTGTAGAAGGCAGCTGCTAGATTTTATTACATATATGCAACTCAGTTTAACTTTAAAATATGCAAAGTAAAGTCAAAGGGACTTTCTTATTTTTAACGTAATTTTCGGTAAATTTTCCTCACTTGATTCACCACAAAAAGAAAAAAAAGAAATGCATCTCTTATCAAAACTTTCCCATTAAAGTATTCTTTTCAAGATTAGATATAAAGAGCTTTAAGGGTGTAAAGCATTCCAGCTTTTAGAAAAAGTTCCGTGTGTGTATGTGTGTGTGTTTGTGTTTGTGTGGTACGAGTTTGAATAGCACAATCAAAAACGAAGAGTCCGATAAATACTAAAAAGGAAACATGAGTATTTTCTGGAAAATACTTTACATGGACAATTTTTCGTTATTTCTGATTTTCTCAAGAATGGTTCTAACATTTTGATTAAAATTCCGTATGTTTAAGATATTTTTATGATAAATAAAACGCATAACTTGACTTTTCTGGGAAGAGTCTGCGACTTTTGTATTATTGGTATACCTTACTACTCAAAAGACATATTTCGTAAAGCACACAATTTATGCCAAAGATTTTTGGTTTGTGGCATCAATATTTCCGAGATATTCTTTGTTATTGGTTTGAATTTTCAAATACTTTTACTTTTCTCAAGTGGAAAATCGCTACTGTTTTCTCCCCCCTCGTGGTCATGCAAAGAGAAAGGACTTTGAAAGCCACTACATAGTGACATACTCTTAAAAGATTTGGCTATCGTTGAAGTCTACTGTATTCTGGTAATCCCCTTGTACGAGGCGTGTTTTTAAAATAAGTATCGTTTTAATATTTTGTCGCTGTATTCGAGATTTTCAGCAAGCGCGAAAACTTCATTCATTAGGAAGCAGAACGCAGCTGTGAGCGATCGTCACGTTGTTTGTTCCTGTTGTTAGAGCGTTTCAAAATGACTGTGAAGTCAGATCAGTGATTCGTTTCTGAATGTGAGAAATGTTACGCCAGCAAACATTCATCGCCAATTGTGCGAGGTTTATGGGGAAACAATAAGTGACAATACCCGGCCACACACAGCCAAACAAACTCAAGATCGATCGCATCATTTGGTTGTGAACAATTTGACCATCCTCTTTAAGTCCGGATTTGACACAAATGGAATTTCATTGTTTCTTAGTTTGAAGAAACTCTTGGTCGAAAACATTTCAACGACGACGATGTTGCGAAACAAGAAATGTAGGTAGATTTGGCTTTTATCACACGCGGCATCATTCTTTGAAGTTATATAAAACTGGTTTTCCGTTACGAAAGTCCCTGAATAAGGGGGTGACTATGTGGAGAATTAGTGTAAGGTGCAAGGCAATACACAATAATAACTGAAGTATTTGTAAAAATTATGTCCTGTTATTTTTTTAAACATTTATTGGTACTTATTTCAAAAACACGTCTCGTGTCTATAATAAGGAAATATATAATAAAACCATTTCTGCAAATGTTTATCTCGATTAACATGAATTAATACATTATATAGTAGAATAAGATATTTTATGAATATTTTGTTGAATGGGTAGAGAAAGTCATGTGAACGTAGCACAACTTTTTTTTCGATGGCAAGTCGCTATTCCTTTTTTCTTCTGCTCATACATAGATAATGGATATTCAGTCATCACATAGTGATCCGCTTTTTAAACATCTGGCAATCGCTTTGGCTTCTTGTGTTCTTCTTATACGTACAACGAACTGTATGCTAATATGTAAGGGGAAGTAGATAGAAGAATATGAGTTACTGGATGGAAGAGTGAGTAAGCAATATAGATGCAGGACAGAGGCTGACGAGCATGTTCAGTGTGTTTTGTATATGTACAGTTGAATTAGTTGCGTTGTCTTAAATAACGCATACTTTAGAGCAGAGGTGGCGAAAACGGGACTCGCGAGTCATTTTGACTCGTAGGCGCCGTTCCCTCTCTACAACCGTCCATTTGTTTTTCACATGCTGCTAAGTGATGCAGTGCGTGTTGCATATTTGGTGACTCGCGAAAGGAAGTCGTTTTCGCCACCCTTCTTTAGAGTCAGATTTCTAGTCTAAACTCTTGAAGTATCAGCACATCTCTTCTTTAGCTGAGGAGCAACGCGATTTATTCTACCAAATGTGAAAACTGCCTATTAATATCATAAACATTATTAAGACAATTCGTCCTGCTACACTGCTAAACCAGACCAAGTTACCACTATATTGGGTTTAGACACCAAATCTGATTCCGTAAGCCCTAACCACTTTAGGCAACACAATTAACTGATTGATGTCGTATCTCGGGCTCACTGTACATTGCACGTTTATACAGCCTGTAAAATTCGTGTTATAAGACTCGATGATAGATAGTTTCATTATATATTTCGTTGAAGGTACAAGGGGGAAAGAGAGAACTTAATCGATAGTCAGCTGTTTTAAATCGAGTCGTTATATGCTGGTCTAAAATTCCATATTCTTCCCAGTACAGTGCGAGGAACAACTGAATAACACTTTAAAAAACACAGTCTCTTGAAAAATCCAAACCAATAACGGACACCTCATAAATGGCTTATGATCTCAAAAAGATTATTTGAATTAACATTTTGTATTTTAAAGACATTGAGACAGAATGTGCCGGAATTAATTTTATTATGTACTAATTTATTCAGTGTTCAATTTAATCTATAAATTATATAAGTGTACAATGTGAAACCAATGTAAATAGTAATTTTTGTATAATGTAATATTTGTCGTGTACATAATGTTCCTGTTTCACTAGGTTTAGAATGTGTTGAAAGCTGCAGTTAGGATAGAAACATGCTGTTTCCAGGTGCAGCTAAAACGGTATCTTTTGTGTAAGAAAATAAAGGTAAAGGTTTTATGACTCTGTTTGTTTCCGCTCCGGATGTATGGAGCGAGGAAAATATTATAACGGCAGTTTTACCGTTGACTTTTAGTAGAGGACCGTCCACAGTGTAAGACAGTTGAGTTGAGTTCACAGTACACAGTTGAGAAGGCAGTACACAGGGGAAGACAGTGGTGATATGTGAACAGGAACAGTATGTAGTATTAGAGTGAGGAAGTAATAATAAATAGTCCTAAAGCAAACGTTCCAGTGTGTAATCAATTCCTCCATAAGCTCCCATTGCCACAACTGAGATCGACGAGCTTATCAAATGTCATGATAGGCAGAGTCCATGCTAAAATCACCGCTGAGATCCATCTAGCCAGGCTAACCGCGAGAAGGATTACAAGACGAAGCCACGTCGAAATAATATGCAGGGCTACCGACGCATAAATGTCGCCCAACCTGGTGGGGCCTGAATGGAGCAAATGAGGAGAGAATAGGAATCATCAAAAAGGAATTAGGAGACGCGGGAAAGAAAGAAGAAGATGACACCAAGACAGCGAGCAGAGGAGAGGAGCACAGCGAAGACAGCGTGAAGCGAAAAGAAGAATCTTGTGGAAATATTTAGTGCAGTGTTGTGATATGTGCAGAGTAGTGAATGTGGCTTAGGAAGGAAGGGGCATAAAATTAAGAAAAGAAAATCATATCGAGAGAATAAAAACTGCTACAATATACTGCAAGAAGAAAGAAAGAACAAGAAAAAAGGTCAGATTAATATTCATGTTAAATTGTAAATCTAGTAATAGTGCTATATAATCTATGTTATTACGTAATAATAAGGTAATACGTAGGAAAATGTCTGATAAGGGTGAGAATTTTGAGAAAAGTCAGGAGGATAGGGAGAGCTATTCAGAACCTGATATGGAAGTTGGATACGATCAAACGGAAGTAGTAAATTAGCCCTTGAGTAGCATTTCTACAGAGGTGAATTTAGAAGAAAGCCCAGATGATAGGTTCAGTGACCCACTTTCAAACGTAAACATTCACAGAAACCCCAGTCCAGAGCAGGTAGATAGAGTAGATGTCAGTCAGGTAGAAAATAATGCTCAACCCTCCATACAAAACTTAGAACAGAGTAATTTCGAGATACTTATGTTCATGATGAAGCAAATAAGTAGTGAAATGAAAGACATTAAAGGGGAAATAAATCAGAAATTTAGTAGTGAAATGAAAGATATTAAAGGGGAAATAAATCAGAAATTTAGTGGGGGAAATGAAGCAACTAAATCAGAAAATTGACAAGCAAAGTAGTGAGCTTCAGAACTTAAGAGGGGAAATCAGCCAAAAGGTGAACCAAGAAATATGTGAAATGAAAGAGAGGCTTAAAGGACAAATGGATACAATTAATATTAAAATCCAAGGAGAAGTTAATCCGGTTAGAAAGGAAGCTAAAGATAGGGAAAGCAAAATATCTAAAGAGATAGGGAAACAATCAGAAAGGGTAGATAAACTAATGTCGAAACAAGAAGTAGAGATAAATAAAGTCAGGGAAGAAGTAAATAAAATGCATGTAAATATTACCAATAGGGTAAAACAGGTGGAAGAAAAGATAAGTGCTCAACAGGTAGAAAATATGCAGGGGTGGAATGATTGCATTCAGTTCGTGAGGAAATATGTGAGAAAATGCATAGTACTAATGATGAGATTTTAAGTCAAGTAAAAGATATAAATGACCAGTTGGCAGAGGAAATTATGAAACAGAATGCAAATTGTCGGAACACACAAAAAGCTGTTGATGTGTTACTACATAAAATTAATAGTATGCATGTAAATAATAACAGTAGTTCTATGAACAATAATGTCTCCAATGTAATAAATAGTGAAGGTAATGGACGTAGAGAAACCTCTTCCGTATTTTCCAACAATGTTAGTGAAGCAACAGGGGGTGCCATTCAAAGTTCTGAATCTAACAATGTAATTTCAGGGACCTTAGGTCAAACAATAGATTCCGGTATGCAATCTTATAATAGCAACGTGTTGAGTGACCTACCTCTACCTACTTTTTCGGACGCCAATGACGACTCACCAATTTACTTCCTAGAGCAATTACAAGAATACTTTAGACTTAAACATGTTCCAGAGGGATTAAAGATGATGATAACTCGAAAATGCGTGGACCGACATACTTTGAATTGGATAATGATCGCGATGGGTCCGGAAAATAATTTTGAATATTTTAAACATCTGTTCCTCAATAGATATTGGAGCGCGAGCAAACAACAAGAATTAAGAGTAAAACTGTGCTATGGTTACTATTCTCCCAGAGAAAATATGAGCATGGCAGATTACCTTTTGCATAATGCAAGGTATATTCAATACTTAAGACCTCCTGTACCGGAAGTAGATCTCATGGATATGATGGCAAAGCATTTTCCAATTCACATTCAACGTTCTTTGTTGGTCGCGAAGCCTAAAACGTTAATTGAAATGGTAGACCTAATTTCTGCATTAGAAAGTCAAGAAACTGAATTTTCAAATTCTTGGGAAAATATGCAACATAACTCGAACTTCAGCCGAAACAATAATCACCAAGAACGTAGGGGACAATCAGGGACAGAAAACAGACCTCGTAAGAGATATGAAACTCAGATCCCTCAGTTCCAGCATGGAAATCGATTAGATAACCGAAGAGATCGCCATGAACGCATAAACTTCATGCAATTCGAGAATAGATTTTCTTCAAGGCAAAGATTTCGTGGCCGAAACGAATTTTCGCACAATTCAAGGAGGCATACAAATAACTGGAGATCTGGATACAATGGATATCATTCCGATGGTGAAAGATCAAATAGATCAGTACGAACAACAAACAACCGTGGAAGAATTCAACCAGTTCAAAATCAACGTGATGGCAGACAGGAAATCACAGTAGCACCTGGTCAAGATGGCCGTCCTCACATGGATAGTAATACCAGTCAGTTAAACTAGATTGTGACGTAATGGTTTGGGATCACAGATGCGTCACACAGAATCAGTTCGTGAGATATCCCGCAACAAAAGAACCGATGGAAGTAAGAACCGGGGAAATTAAAATTGAAAATAATAAATCCGACGACTCTGAAGTCCCATTAATATCTATTAAAATAGGTGAAAATGTGTTACCCGCAATTTTGGATTCAGGCGCTACTACATGTGTATGCTCAACAAGACTATACATGCAATTAATTAACAATGGAATACAAATAATGAGCCTTCCTACATCTAATCATCTAATCTAATATGTAGGGTCGCAGTTGGAAAATCTGGCCAAATAATAAAGAGGCAATGTTTGTTAACAGTAAACATTGAGGAAGAAATCTTTGAAATAATGTTCTTAGTAGTAAATAATTTAAATAGTGATATTATACTTGGTTGTGATTTCTTAGAGGAATATAGAGTTAGGATTGATTTTGAAAAGCATAGTGCTTTTATTCAAAAGGAAGATCTCATTTTAAGTCCTCCTTTCATTAAGAAACAAATTATTCCAATTGAACGCACGCCTGAAGAAATGGAACTTGTTGACTCGGAACTCTTTGTACAGAAAATAATGATTGACAACAGCGAGATAGTAAGTATGCGTACTGTAGAAGAAAACGGACAGACAGGAAGGGACAGCTATACCGACCGATTTCCAGGTAGTGAGCCCAGGTATAACCCAGCCACGGAAAAATGATGACACAAAGGAAGAAATTCTTCTGAAGTGCAAGGATGCCAACGGCCTAAATAGTAAACAAAAGGAGCAATTGAGGATAATGTTAAATGACAACGCAGAAGTATTCTCAGATATTCCCGGAAAATGCAATATTTATACGCACAAATTTCAAGTTGACGGAATTAAACCTTTCTGCCACCAATATAATAATCTACCGATAAGTCTGAGACAACAAGCTAAAACGGTAATTGATGATATGATAAAAAACGACATCCTGGAAGAAACTGACTCAAGTTTTATAAGCCCTTTGTGTTGGACTTTGAAGCGAGGATCTCCGACTTCATTACGTCTTGCTCTCGATGCAAGGAAGTTAAACATTTATATGAAGCAGGATCACTTCCAAAATGAAAGTGTTAATCAAATACTTACCAAGTTATCGCGGGGACGATACATATCATCGATCGATTTGGGCCAAAGCTACTGGCAAATCCCATTAGATGAGAGTGTACGCAATTACTGTTCTTTTATTATGGAAGGCAAAGTCCTACGTTTCAAAAGATTACCCTTTGGTGTAAAGAACTCTAGCAGCGGATTTTTACGTGCATTAAATGAGGTATTCAAGAACTCAGAGATAAGTTTCTTAGTTAATTACATCGATGATTTTCTCATTATCTCCGAAAACTTCGATGAGCATCTAAGAAATTTAGATTTTGTATTGAGAAGATTAAAAGAATGTGGTTTCACAGTGAACCTAAAAAAATCAAAATTCGGAGTTAAAGAAATTGAATTTCTTGGATTCATAATTGGTAAAGATGGCATGAAACCGGATCCTAAAAGAATTGAGGCTATAAGGAAAATTCCAGCACCGAAAAATATTAAACAACTCCGCAGAATTTTTGGATTCTGGAATTATATTAGCAGGTTTATCCCCAGGTATGCAGCCGAGGCGGCTCCTTTACGGGAACTACTTAAAAAGAACCGTAAATGGACATGGAACGATGAGCTACAGAATTGCTATGAACGAGTTCAGGAACTCTTCGCTTCCACAATACTTCTTGAACGTCCACGTGATGGATGGGCTTACGAAGTCTACGTCGATGCTTCGACAGGAGATTTTGGGGCAATTCTCTGCCAGAGAAGTCCAGAGAATGAAATTCATGTCATAAGTACCGCTTCACGAGGTCTCGATTCAATAGAGAGGAACGCTTCAGTTACTGAACTGGAATTAGGAGCACTTCACTTCGCGCTGAGTCGATTCCGAACATACATATACCAGCAGCATGTGAAGGTATTTTCGGACCATATTAGTCTTACTTTTATAAGGAAATGTAAATTAAGATCTACAAAACTATCTAGATATGTGCATGCTATCATGAATTATGACATTGAGATAATCCACATCCCAGGGAAGCAGAATACTTTTAGCGATCTATTATCAAGGCTCAACTTTGGGAGGGGAATTCCAGAGACAATAGTAAAACCAAAAAGGGAAGTAACCGTGCTTCAGTTAGATATAAAATTAAGTAAGGAAACTGAGAAAAATATTAAAAATTTAGCCAAGCTACAGCAGGAGGATAGCAAGTTAAAAGAATTAATAAACAAAGCTCCTCAACTTAGCAGTGCGAGAGAGGAAACTATTGTCAGGCATGATGGTCTGCTATATAAAAAAATGGAAGATTGGTTAAGAAATGGAAGGTTATAATTCCCCGTGAGCTAGAAAGAAATATAATAATGGATTTTCATCAAAGTTTACTGCACTCTGGAACAGATAGAGTTACCGCAGCACTATTAGAGAATGTATACAGATGAAAAGCGAGAGAGAAAGTAAGAAAATTAATTGCTTGCTGCAACTTATGTCTACGGTGTAAACAAAGAAATGTTAATTACCAATTTGAAACTAACTCTGTAATTAGAGAAAATCCAAGAGATTTAATTTGTCTAGATCTGCTTGGACCCCTCCCGTCCTCATCGTTTGGCTATAAATACATCTTAGTCTGTTATGATGTTTTTAGCAAATATGTGAAGATATACCCATTAAAGAAAGCCAACAGTCAGGCATGTGCAAGAAAGCTGCTATATCAATACATTCCGCAAGAGGGACCGATTAAATCGATACTTACTGACAATGCTACGATATTCCGAGGTAGGAAGTTTTCAGAAGAAGTGAAGAGAGCAGGAATTACACAATATTACTGTTTTAAATATTATCCCAAAGCAAACCCGAGCGAGAGAACTATCAAGGATATAGGCGTTTTCTTGAGATTATTGTGTCACAAGAAACATAACACTTGGTTTAAGTATATCCAGACTATTGAAACCTTGATGAACGAAGTTCCTAACAATGTAACAGGATTCAAACCTATAGAGATAGCTCAGGGACAGCTCATGAAAACAGTGAACGTGAAGTTACCAATCACTATCCCTGTTGACGATGAACAATTGGAAGCAGAAGAAATATTTCGAATTGCTTTAGAGAAAATAAATAAAATGGCGAGAAGAAGGAAGGAGAGACACGAAGCTAAACAACAAGGAATTAAGTGGACTATTCAGATTGGTGATAAAGTACTATTACGTAATAAATCGTTGTCCAATAAAATAAAGAAGGAAAACCAAAGATTAATGATCTATTACAAGGGACCGTATGAAGTCATCAAGAAATTTGGTACGAATACTGTTGAAATTGCTGATATTAAAAATGGAAAAGGCTTAGGAAGATTTCATAAAACCTTGTTGAAGAAATATAAACAACCATCGGAAGAGCAACAACTAAAGAATATAGAGGAAAATGAAAAGTAACGGGTAGAAAAGAAAGAAGAAAGACCAGTAAATGAGAAGTAAAACTGAAAACCAGTTAGGTATAATACGGTTGCTCAACTAGGTTGCTAACTAGGGTTGAAATGGTTGTAAATAAAAATAAAATTGCTTAACATTGTATGGTATATAAAATAGAATATTAGGGATATTGAATATAATATAAATTTATAATAAATATATTGTTTATATTACTTGTTACTCATATAGACATGTTAAAATCTAGTATTAGTGTAACGTAACACAGAAAAGGAAATCAATAAGTGTTATTTGGGGCGAGAAATAAATGTCAGAGGTATTAAGTTGTGAATAAAGAAGAATGTGTGTGTGTGTGTGTGTGTGTGAAATATTAGAAATGTCAAAAGGAATGCTGTATGGATGATGAAGTAAAATATTTTGTATTAAAATTAAGGTATAAATATCTAGCATAGGAAGGAATCGTTAGAATGTAAAGAAAGAAACAACAATTTAAATTTTTTTTTAACATTCACGATTGGGGCATTATGAGACAGAATGTGCCGGAATTAATTTTATTATGTACTAATTTATTCAGTGTTCAATTTAATCTATAAATTATATAAGTGTACAATGTGAAACCAATGTAAATAGTAATTTTTGTATAATGTAATATTTGTCGTGTACATAATGTTCCTGTTTCACTAGGTTTAGAATGTGTTGAAAGCTGCAGTTAGGATAGAAACATGCTGTTTCCAGGTGCAGCTAAAACGGTATCTTTTGTGTAAGAAAATAAAGGTAAAGGTTTTATGACTCTGTTTGTTTCCGCTCCGGATGTATGGAGCGAGGCAAATATTATAACGGCAGTTTTACCGTTGACTTTTAGTAGAGGACCGTCCACAGTGTAAGACAGTTGAGTTGAGTTCACAGTACACAGTTGAGAAGGCAGTACACAGGGGAAGACAGTGGTGATATGTGAACAGGAACAGTATGTAGTATTAGAGTGAGGAAGTAATAATAAATAGTCCTAAAGCAAACGTTCCAGTGTGTAATCAATTCCTCCATAAGCTCCCATTGCCACAACTGAGATCGACGAGCTTATCAAATGTCATGATAGGCAGAGTCCATGCTAAAATCACCGCTGAGATCCATCTAGCCAGGGTAACCGCGAGAAGGACTACAAGACGAAGCCACGTCGAAATAATATGCAGGGCTACCGACGCAACATGTACATTTTTTGTGAAGTGGGCTTTTATCTTATGGTTTATTAATTGTACAAAATTCCTTACGAACAAATAGGCGCTCATAGGCTATTGCAAGACAGTTCAAGGTCTTTTATTTGGCATATAAATGTCTTAAAGGAGGAAAGAAATACATTTTTAAAGACTTATAACATTAAATTTAATATAAACAATTCTGAGCATATTGTTGAAAACCGCGTCGTACTACGATCTCTCGTTTCCATATTGACTGAGGGATAATGTGGTTCATTCGAAATGTTTAGAAGGACTAGTAGAAATTCTCCCAAAGAAAGAAACTCAAATAAAAAGAACAAGTCTTTACACGTGGAGTTGAAAATTTGGTACTGAAATACAGTGCGAGTTGGGAACAAACTTTTAGTGCTATACACGGCGCTAATGTGAACCTAAGTGTGACTGATGAAGAAGGCATATCTTGTGCTCTAAATGATTATAAACCGAATGAAAATTTGAGGTAATCCAGTGAAGATGGAGATGATGTAGGTATGTCCAGAAAATATTCTTTTGTGTTTGTAGTCCAAATACTCTCCTTTAACTTTCAGTACTTGTCACACATGTGGTGGGCCTGTTACTGAAAGAAAGTCTAATACCCGAGGGGCATTAATGCCATTATAACATTGCGTGAACGGGCATACTTACGAGTGGTGCCCTGGAGGCGAAATGGAAGTCTGAGAAGTAATGTGTTCATATCCGAGGTACGTATCTTCGCGGAATGACATTTAACTGTTTCTTGGCTTTCTTAAAAATAATAAAAGTATGAATTATTCTGAATCATATTTTTATAGATTTGTTAAAATTTTAGTTCTCCCTTCGGTACAAAAAGCTTAGTTAAAAGAGTAAAGGTTTGCAATTGCCATGAATAATTAAATTTTATATTTATGTGGGATGGGCAGTACGACTCCCCAGGAGTTTGTGCTGTGAGGGGTACCCTATAACGAATTTGGCAAGAAATAAAATACTAGACTTCATAATTGTACAGAGCAACTGAAAGTGATGCTATTGGGAAAGCTCCTTGCGAAAATATATTGACATCTATGAATGAAAACCTGCCCATAAAATCGTTTATGTCCATAACTGGATAGGTTTTGACAAATTTCATTCATGTGTTCATGAGTATTGAGTGAAAAAGAAGTTATACAAAACTGGCTATGGAATAATGCCATAGAATACAATGCCCTGCACAGTATCATAAATAATTGCGTCGTTCCTCGTACCTCTTGCTTCGAAGACTGCGCCAGGGAGGTGGCCTAGCTGTATCTTTGGGTTGCAGTCCCAGGTTCGATGTCCGCACTGGTTGGAATCGAACTTGTGTAGTGGTAGGTACAGGAGAAGTAATGGTAAAATTCACTGTACCTACTATATGTCCCCCGTCCGCCGTGGCTTCGTCTTCATCAGGCAAATCTCCGTAGAAAGGTGATTTAACTGTATGGTAATTCTCGCTGTTGCCCTTGCTAGTTGCTCTCAGCGGAGATATAAGCATGGATTTTGCCTATTAGGGTTGCTAATAAGTTTGTTGACCTCGGTAGTGGTACAAAGGAGCTCAGAGGTGAATTCACTACTCATTATAATGTTTGATTTATCGCTATTTATTGTCACTACTTCACTCTAAAAACACTACATAATGATGTAGTTCCCTTATCTTTTTATATAGTACTCTGGAATCGCCGATACATTGTTAATTAATATGTGATTAGTCACATTTACACTTCCGTACAAAAGAACACCATTTGCGCCACAACTTTGTCTTACGGAGTAGCGTGGATTCCTCGTCTGTATCTACAAGTCAACTCTTGGATTTTGGGGTAAATATCGACTATTTATGGAATAGGATCCCCCACTTGAAATTTTAGGATCTGATTTCTAACTGGAGGAATTTTCGCGGTTCTCTCAGCGTGGCTGAGTATTATTTCATTTATATATATTTTTATTGGCCAGTTTATATATATCACGTGACGTTTTCCCGGTTTCTCTTGGTAATTTTCCGTACTGTGTTACATTTCCCTCACTCCACACTTCCCAGGCGGAGAAAAATAAGGTCATAAAACCTTACCCTCGATCCTAATACAAAAGATCCAACTTTCTCTGGACATGCGAACAGCATGTTGTCTACCATACTGCAGAGTTTAACACATCCTAAAAATAGTGAAACAGAAACATTATATATAAGAAATATATATATATATATGACAAATATTACATTACACAAAAATGGCTATTTATACAATGTTCATTACACATATATCATTCAAATATCAAATTATTCACTAAATAAATTAACACATAAAATTAATGCGGGCACATTCTGTCTCAAATAGAAGATTTTAAGGCGACATTATGCATATAAATAATTTTCATCTTACAGGAAGCTTAGAATACTATCACAATGAGTGCCTGAAGTGTGTCCCAAAACGAAGAGATTTTTCGTTTCCAGCACGCCTGTATGTCAGATCAATGACAGCTACTCTAGATCATAACTTTTCCAAGGGAAAAAGTAGTGTGCAATTCCGTGGAATATTCTAAATCAGCTTGAGACTAGGGGTATAAAAAGAAGTATGAGAAAAACAAACTTGAGTGGAGACAAAACCTTGTAACATAACAGTGAGTGAAGTAAATGAACACAAGTTTCAGTAAGACTATGTTGTACAAAGAGCGCCAAAGAAAATCCCCTACACCTCGCGGCTGTCACATTATTTATCGTTGTACGTGGCCTTGCAAAGCCATGGCCATTTCATTGGTTGCTTTAGGCCACGGTGCAAAGGTGCGCCACTCCTTGTGCCAAATAGTTACACCAATAACCTCAACAAAGGTTACAAAATGGCATAGAAACGAAACATATGTTTATGCTATCGATCGTATTGGCTAAAATAGAAAAAGGTAGAGTGAGTGCATTCAGTTTGTCATACAGATCTCTTATCGTGATTGGTAGTCCATACCTTATCGGCTAGTGCAGAACACGCCTTTGAAAGGGTTAAAAGTTAAGGGGAAAACTTGATGAGCACTCAGGTTAATGAAATGTAGAATGTCTAGTGTGATTTTGAGGGGGTGCAAATTAAAGCTTGGATGGTATTCATTAAATACATAGCAAGGCAGCACTTTACAACAAAAAAAAATCTGATGTGTTACACTCACATAACTTTCTCTACTCTTGTACAACCTAATTTTACAAACGCCTATTCTCCATATGCTTCATGTTAATCGAGATATCGAGATGTCAAACTTATTGGTAATTTTCTTGTAGATGCAAGCAAAATATGGTAGCTTTTAAGCGATAGTCAAATATTTTAACGCTGGTTGCTATGTGACGCATTCCATTCTCTTTGCATGTCCAGGACATAAAAAAAATGAATAACGCATTTGAGAAAAAGTATAAGTATTGGAAAATTTAAGGAAATAACAAGCAATATCTCGAAAACGGTTCATTCAACAAAAGAAATGTACATGACATAAGTTGTGTATTTTAACGCGATCTACATTTTTTGTGTAGTAAAATTTTGTCTATCTCTTATGGTTTACCAGTTATGCAAAAGTCGTTCACAATGAAGAATACTTTTGGAGACATTCCCAGAAAATTCGAGATATACATTTCATTTCTCATGACATTACCCTAAACATATATTTTCATCAAAATCGTTAGAGCCATTTTTGAGAAAATTAAAATTTTCGAAAAATCTTCCATGTAAAGGGTAGCCTGGGGTGGGGGGATTTTCTTGAAAACCTTCGTGTCGCATCTCTGGAAGATACTGAACCTAAATACCAAGTTTGGTGCTTATCCAATTGTTCGTTTTTGAGTTATGCTGTTCACAGACACACACACAGACACACACACACACAGACACACACACACACAGACACACACACACAGACACACACACGGACATGTTTCCAAAAATGCTTTTTTTGGATTCAGGAGGTCTCAAAACGTGTATTTCCGGTGAAATCTCGGTATCGAATTTTTGGGTGGAATGCAATACTTCCCCTACTTACTATACGTAGTAGAGAAAGTAATAAAAACTGCATTCTCACAGTGATATCAATGCTTGTTGGTGTATAGAAGCAAATATGACTAAATAATAAATAAATAAATAAATAAATAAAGCAGTATGTTTTGCCTCTTATTCAAACTATAATTGGTTAATAATCTTTACTAACATATTGTTGATCATAGAAATACAACTGGATTATAAACAAAAACATAACCCAATTTTATTGCTATAATATGTATGTCATATTCGGTAAACCATATACATAACTATTCATATTTATCTCTAAACATATTCAGTCAATTATAACAAAAGAGTAATTTGCATTTAGCAAACGAATAACACCATCTGCGGATGTTTTAGGGGGAGTCCCCTCTTTCTGACGAGTATGTAGACCGTCTTTCCCACTTTCCTGGAATATTTTTATAGAGTAATTTACTATATGCGCTGCCGTTGCAGTTGCAGTAACAGTGCGACCAGCCTTCCACATACCCACGATACGTCTACGAATAATTTCGCATGACTGGTTCTGAGACAATAAACATGTTTTGGAAGCAAAGGAATCAACCTCCCCTCTTTCCCCCTTATTGCTGTGTTATCAAGTCACCGAGCCTTTTGATAGGTAAGACCTCAACAGACCCCAGAAAAGGATATAAAATCCGCCGAAGATTTTCTTTGGCGCTCTGTGTATCAGAAGTTACTGATTATAGTGATATTCCTTGTAATATTGGCTTACTCCAGAAAATTAAGCCTAATAAGCAGAAAATGGAAGCCCGTACTTCTCTCGGTTTGATTATCTTTGTGAGAAAACGGCGAAGAGAACTAATAAAATACGTAAATAATCAGGCGAATTCAAAGAAATGACATTTTAAAGTATGAATATTCAAGGCACTACAATGACTACACATTCCTTGCGAAACTTAACGCTATGACTAATCAGCCGCTCCGGCAGGAGATATTTGCTTCAAGAACTCTGGCTGGCAGCATGACGTCACCACAGTGCGCTGTCGGTGTGAAAAATAACCTGCAGACCTGAACGGTTGTTCCGGTTTTGAACATTATTATGGACAACCATAGATTTTGTAGAATATTAAATGAAATAGGTATATGAATGTTTAGTCCACTCCTCCTTTAAACGTGTGATATTTTAACGAAACTCGTTAGTTATTTTTGAAAAAAAATAAAACATTTCGAATAATCTTCCATGAAAAGGGAAGTTTGGGATGGGGAATTTTTTGAAAATCTTCGTGTTACATTTTTGGAAGATGCTGAACCTAAATAACACCTTTGGTATTTATCGGACATTTTGTTTTTGAGTTGTGCTGTCCAGACAGATAGGCAAAAACGCAGGCACATTTTTCTACAAAATTCTGTTTTTTATTCAGGGAGTTCCAAAACGCATATTTCCGTTGAAATAGAATTGTTGGGTAGGATGCACTACATCCACTATTTACTGAAGCTAAGTAGTACAGAAAATAATACACGACACTACGTAGAGAAAGTTATGTGAAGGTAACACAACAGATATCTTTTTAAGTCCATTCCATAAACCTTTGGTTTGCGCACTTCCTGAAACTGGAAAGGGTATCTTAGAAGGTAAACAAACCGTGGATTCCACATAGTTAAAGAGCTGTGTTACTAATAGTACTGTGTCCACTGTTACATGATGCACATCAGTAGTGTTTGCAGTATTATGTTTAGTGGTTGTTTCATACCTTACAGTGTTTATTTGTGCGGCTATCATCAAGTGGGAATGAAAAGGTCTGTCTTGTACACAAGTGCAGAATACACATGGATGCTTCTCATTTACGAGGAACCTGAAGAAATGCAAGAGGTTTGCCGGTTCTATAAAAAACTTTACCCCAACAGGCGTCATCCTTTCTCACGCCACGTTTCCAAGGTCGTCGTTTCTAACGCTCCCATATGGCCTACGACCTTCGGGGTTACCTCATTCCACCAAGCTATGACTGGACCCATTTTTGAGGTGGAAGCACCTCCGATGTTAGGCTGATAATGAGAAACGCGGTGGAATGGCAGGGCCTGCAGCTTTTACCGTGGATTCCGAACCATGTTGGTCCTTGGGAATACGTCACGTGGGCAAGTCATAGGTGAGGGCGTGGGTAGGGCCAGTTAAAATCGCGAGCTCAGAGCCGGGAATCGAACACTGAACCCTCAGTACGAGAGTCGGAAACGAAACCACTGCTCTACCCCGGCGCCCAAGTTTCGAAGATTGAGAGAGGCATTTAAGTGAAACAACCAGCCTACGTCCTAATACATCCCCGGAGACATCCGCAGGCACGACAAACACCAAAGTTTCAACGCTTTCCAAAAGTTGGACATCACATAATCAGACGATGCATAAAATGTATCCAAGTTGGTGACAGCCATTTTGAGCATTATCAGCAGTTAATGAAAATGTCAGTTTCTTTATCTTTATATTTTGTGATCTATAATGTTAAGTTCTCCTCTATATTTCAGCGTTTCTGGACATGGATTTATTAAATAAATATAATCACATGATACCCATTTACCCACCACCGAGCCTTCTGACATTATTTATTTATTTACAGTGTATATTTGAAGATTTGTTAAAAACCTTAGTAAAATAATAATAAATGGAAATACAGCTGGCACGTAAAATTTAATTACGGAAAGTGCACGTCTGCGCTCTTACTTAAAGGGGCATGCATCAAAAGGCAGAATTGCTGCAGTGTGCTAAAGTCGATGTTCTATAACCGGTAAATGAGGTAATGAGGTAAACACAGTTCCACAGTGACCAGATCGGCTAGTCGGAGACACCTGAGTACCAGAACTGCTCTGATAAAAACAGAAAAAATATAAAACCTGGAGACATGAACCCCTTTGTTTAAGAAGTGATGCGTATACTCGGAGTGTGTCTTTAAATGTTTATGTACATTTTTGAGTCCTTTTGGACTTTTCGTAGAAGTTATAGAACTCGTAATTTGATAATGTCATTACCCGACATGCAGGTTATTTAAGAAGTTTTATTTTGTGAACTTAAAATAATTAAACACGTTCAGGGCATCCTTTGTCAAACTTTTGACCATTTTTGTTTGTAATAATTTTAAAACGTTATAAGTTTAAGTTAATAAGATCACCACAGTAAAAAATGCGTTAATTTAACGCAATCTACCAGGGCTTCTGTTTGAAGAGATACTAACAATTTCGGGAATTAAAAAGGTTCAAGGGGTGAAAGTAATTTTGTGATTTATGCTGTTATAATTAAGCATGTAATTAAATTAGATTCATTAGATACTTATTCTTTGGACAATACTTGTTCCATTATAAAATGTTATCTAAAACTATAAATAAGTAAGCAAGAAGTAAAACAAGGTAAAACAAATGTGCATTTTTCTCCTAATTTTGCGTAACTCCGCTCTTATAGAATGACTCCAGGGTGTAGGATACTGATGATATATGGAATTAAATGCTAATTGGGAAAGGAAAGTTTGGGGAGGAAACGTTTCAGACCTAAGTTTAGGATACGACCATAATGAGCTGGACCAATCGATACGCCTGTATTATAAATAGAAGAGAATGACAGGGAGGACAGATCTGAAACCTATTATTTTTATTTTTAATTATAATTATACTATTTGTTATTTATTTAAATATCTTGTATTAATACAAATTCAAAATCTTAATATAACTAATCCATACGATAAATAAATCTATCCAAAAATAGCATATTCAGATTTTTAAAAGGACTTAGAAAATATACACTTGAACGCAAACCTTCAACATTTCTGAAAAAAATAAACGAAAACAAATCGAGAGATAAAGTTTTGTTGTGGACCTATTCAACTATTTAAACAGTGACCTTCCTTATGTTTGATTTTCGGCAGAAGAATTCCTTTAGAGGCAGGCACTTGAGGAAAATTCAATCAGTAATAGAGAATTTTATCTTTCTAGATTTTCAAACATAAGTGATTCACGGATCATTCTTTGGACGTGAATGTTAGTTTAAATTTTAACAAACAAATATTAAATAGACATGTAACATAATTAATTAAATTAGTTACTTTTACTCTGAGGTTTTCCTCCAATTGTTTCAGGCCTTAATTCTTATTCAGAAAATATTTACTAGGTAAGCGCAAAGCACCTTTGTTTCGTTGTATGTTTCTTTTTCTTCTGAAATTAGTGGAACATCTTCTAAAATAAATTCTCTCACTGACTCTGAACGAATACATGTTGAGATGCAGTGGTCGCTGATGTGAAAGAACACAAGAACATGTGAGCAACCCAAATCTTCACACCTTCTGGATTTTTTGGTGTTTTTTCTTTGAATCTGTTACAGTAACATGGATGCAGTAATTTTAAATCAAAGGGCGTTTAGATCTACCGCAATTCTCATTTAAACTCGATGAGATGTGGCAACGTCACGAGCACAACTTTTCACGTTTTTAGGTGCTTTTGCGCAGGCGCAAATGGTATGTTGCAATTACCTTATGGGTGAAATACATACAGCCGTGTATACTTGAAGACTTACCACCCATCTCTCAGCAACAAGTTTGTCAATGCCACTAGGTGGTAGCACACTACTGCACAAGTTTTTCATGCGAATCCAAAGGCGGGAAGTTGGGAATCTCCGTTCGCTTTTCAGTGTGGCATAAATCCCGCTAAATGGTAGCACACTGAACAGTTATACCAATTCACTTACTGTACATCGAAATTTAGATCTGATGTGAGTATGTTATAGTTATGTGGATAGAAAAGCTGACGGCTTTTAAAGCAGTCTCAACACCTTGTGCTTGGTGATAAGTTCTAGTCATGTTGGAAGATACTCCATTCCACGGGGTTTCAGATGACATGGTTCATTGACTATGTAAACTACGTGATGAAAAGTATCCAGACATCTGGCTGAAAACGACGTACAAGTTCGTGGCGCCCTCCTTCAGTAATGCTGGAAGTCAATATGGTGTTGGCCCACCCTTAGCCTTGATGACAGCGTTCACTCTCGCATGCATACTTTCAATCAGGTGCTGGAAGGTTTCTTGGGGAACGGCAGCCCATTCTTCACGGAGTGCGGAACTGAGGAGAGGTATCGATGTAGGTCGGTGAGACCTGGCACGAAGTCAGCGTTCCAAAACATTCCAAAGGTGTTCTACAGGATTCAAGTCAGGACTCTGAGCAGGCCAGTCCATTGCAGGGATGTTATTGTCGTGTAACCACTCCGCCACAGCCCGTGCAGTATGAACAGGTGCTCCATCGTGTTGAAAGATGCAACCGCCATCCCCGAATTGCTCTTCAACAGTGGGAAGCAAGAAGGTGCTTAAAATATCAATATAGGTCTGCGCTGTGATCATACCACGCAAAACAACAAGGTGTGCAGGAAAAACACGACCACACCATAACACCACCACCTGGGAATTTCACTGTTGGCACTACACACGCTGGCAGATGACGTTCACCGGGCATTCGCCATACCCACACCCTGCCATTGGATCGACACATTATGTACCGTGATTCGTCACTCCACACAACGTTTTGCCACTGTTCAATCGTGTAATGTTGACGCTCCTTACTCCAAGCGAGGCGTCGTTTGGCATTTTCCTGCGTGATGTGTGGCTTATGAGCAGCCGCTCGACCATGGAATCCAAGGTTTCTCACCTTACGCCTAACTGTCATAGTACTTGGAGTGGATCCTGATGCAGTTTGGAATTCCTGTGTGGTGGTCTGGATAGATGTCTGCCTATTACTCTTTACGACCCTCTTCAAATGTTGGCGGTCTCTGTCAGTCAACAGACGAGGTCGGCCTTTACGCGTTTGTGCTGTACATGTCCCTTCACGTTTCCACTTCACTATCACATCAGAAACAGTGGATCTTGGGATGTTTAGGAGTGTGGAAATCTCGCGTACAGACTTCTGACACAGTGACAACCATTCACCTGACCACGTTCGAAGTCCGTGAGTTCCACGGAGCGTCCCATTCTGCTGTTTCAGGATGTTTAATGACTACTGATGTCGCAGGTAATGAGTACCAGGCAGTAGGTGGCAGCACAATGCACCTAAGATGAAAAACGTATGTTTGTGTGGTGTCCGGGTACTTTTGATCAGATAGTGTGTCTATGCTCATTTATGTATAGTGTAAGAGTAACGATTTGGTGTACAGTGTCTTCAAATACAATTGTGGGCCATTCTTATTTGAAAATTAGGATGTGAGCTCTGTGATTATTAATTCTGCACGATATTGCGCAATGTTGGGGACTTGGTTATTTGCCATTTGTTGATAACATTCCTTTGCACGAAAGATGTAAGTTTTTTCCTACAAGATGGAGCCACCGCTCATTCAGCGCACGTTGGCATGCAAACATTCAGAATGGTGTTTCCCAGACTCCTCATCTCACGGTATGGTGACATGCAATGGTCCGCCCGTTTACCAGACATAACAGCGCCAGACTTTATCTTGTGGAGCTTTGTGAAAAGCAAGGTGTGTCAAACATGTCCACCATCCGTCTTGGAGCTAAAGAAGCTCATTCGCGTGACAATACAGGAGATCTCCTAGAGCATGCTACAGCGAATAATGCACTCGCTTTACAGTAGGATGGAACATTGTGTGAAAATCAGGTGGGTCATCTTAAGGCTTTTCACAAGTGAACCATGTCGTCAGAAACTCCACATAATTGTGTATCTTCCAACATGACTAGAATGTATCTCAGGCATACAGTGTTCAGACTACTTCAAAAACTGTCAGGTGTTTATGCCTCTTCCTGTGTTATGGATTTCTGGGTGAGTTGTGGTATATATAATACCAGACTTCAATCAGAGTGATAGACATTTGCGCTGTATATATGCATCTACATTGTTATGTAGCGTGTGCTTATATTGGTTAACTTTTGTGTGACTGTATGGAGGCAAGGGGTATTTTGTATCCTGCTTCAGAAAATGAAACTTTGCGAGTTTTAATAAATTAGTAATATTGCTATTTAGCTAACGAAGTAGTATAAATGCAGAGTAGTGAAAGTTTACAAATTGCCTCGCTATTGCTCTAAATTGAACTTAATTATACACAAAACAATAAAAATCCACAAAGCAAACCTTTCCTTTATCAGACAAGTTATTCATTATTATTATTACTATTATTATTGGGAGTGGCTGCAGTTGCAGATTGTGTATAATCCTAACCATTATGCAGTGGATGCAATTTAACATTTTCAGGGCTGTATACGTTTTGTGAACACCCAAAATGTATTCTCACGTGCCGCCACTGTTCATAATTTTTTAAACAAAAAGAAAAATCAATTACACAAATAAAAGTACATTTTTTTAAAAACGTTCAGATGGTTTAAGTAAATTGGTTATAAATAAAAGGGTAGCTTTTGTTTTACCATAAACAAAGCAAAGCATAACCTTAACAATAACAGGTGCCATATTTTGCTTTCTCCACTACGTATAGTTAGTAGGGGAAGGATTGTATTCCACCCAAAAATTCGATACCGAGATTTCACCGGAAATATATGTTTTGAGATCCCCTGAATCCAAAAAAAAGCATTTTTGGAAACATGTCCGTGTGTGTGTCTGTGTGTCTGTGAACAGCATAACTCACAAACGAACAGTCGGATAAACACCAAACTTGGTATTCAGGTTCAGTATCTTCCAGGGATGCGACACGAAGGTTTTCAAGGAAATCTCCCCACCCCAGGATACCCTTTACATGGAAGATTTTTCGAAAATTTTAATTTTCTCAAAAACGGCTCCAACGATTTTGATTAAAATATCCTATGTTTAAGATATTTTCATGACAAATAAAATGTATATCTAGAATTTTCTGGGAATGTCTCCAAAAGTGTTCTTCATTGTGAACGACTTTTGCATAACTGGTAAACCATAAGAGATAGACAAAATTTTACTATACAAAAAATGGTCGTCGCGTTAAAATACATAATTTATGTCATACACATTTTTTGTTGTTGAGTGAACCATTTTCGAGATATTGCTTGTTATTTCCTTAAATTTTTCAATACCTATTTTCTCAAATGGGAATTCGTTATTCATTTTTTTGTCTTGTATATGCAAAGACTATTAATCTGTGGCAAAGGGAATGGTGCTGCACCTAGCAACCAGCTATTAAGAGATATGTATATGCTTAAAGGCTACTGTATTTCTATATTGCCCTTGTAAATATATATTCCCCTTATATCTACAAGAAAATTAGCAATAAGATAGAGTCTGCAAATGTTTATCTCGATTAACATGAAGTAGATTGAGAATAAGCGTTTGTAAAAGTAGTTTGTACAAGAGTAGAGAAAGTCATGTGAGTGTAACTCATCAGATTATTTGTTTATTAAGGAGAAATTTGTGGCCCCTCTTAACCCTTACCTGGCTCTACAATTGTTTTCGATGCTACAGCAAAAGAGTTGGAATGGAAACGCTTCACCAGGCTGAGTTAGGTACAATTGCAAGCACCGTAAAAATCCTACGTAAAAGTTATTTTGAGGAAATGGAATTAATTATTGGGATTTTTGACGAATGCTGGGGTAGAAGTAAATAATACACATGCAGTGGAACTAGATGTGCTGTTCATAATGTAAACAGCAGGAAGATCGAGCGTATCCAAAGTTATATTAGCGACCTTCTTCCTTTTGCTTTCCGCATTTATCTGCCAGGATATGGTAAACTATTTTATTGTATGAAGAGAGTAAAAACAAAGGTAAGAAGTAAGATGAAAATGTGAGCATTTCAGAATGGTCGAATATTGACGGCCCTCCTAGTCGTGGTCGCTAGAGCGTATAGCTTCTGCGCTCCGCCAAGCTGAGGGTCACGGGGTGTTCATTGTGTTGTGTATGTGTAACAGTATTTGCGGTAAAATAAGATACAGCCATAAACCGGGGAAAAATACAAAGGAGGACACCCGGTCAGTATCTTGCTAAAATTCCGAAGTTGGCATAGATTTTCTCTGTACCGTTGATGTACATCTTCAATTAGATGAGACGAATAAAGAAGAGGAAGAAACAATAGCTTAAGAAAGCGAGAAAATAATGCCGATTTAAACGCGCTACAGCAGTTTACATGTTCAGAAAAATAATGTAATGTAATGAAAAGTAATGTTTTATTCTTGTAGTCTGTTATTTATCTTAATAGTTGTTTGTCAAAACATAAGTTTAACCATATCCGAAATAATGTTATGGCCTGGAATAACAAGGGTTTGCTATTTGGAGCCGTAGCCCTCAGCATTGAGCTGGTATTCCGGGCCTAGCTTGAAGAAGTATTTATTAACCCCACGTATGGAAGACAATTTGAAGAAGTTATTTTGTTGTAGGAGTTTGCACCACTCTTTGAGCGTCAATTTGAAGTAGTTTGTATTGAAGGAGTTGTATTATATTTCAACTGTTGGGGAGCCGAACTTGAAGTAGTTGCAACCGCAAGTATGGTACCCGGTAGTCTTTGCCCCAATTTTTAAAAATATTAACTCTGTAATTTTTTACTGTTTCTTTAAGTATTAAATATTTATGTTTGCCTCGGCTGCGTCAGTATATTTTGTTAGAGACACGTTTCTCTTAACAGGGTTGTGGTGTGACTAAGAATGTAGGCTTACACAGATTATAATTTTACTTCACTCCTTTTATTAATGCTTGATACGATTTAAATAACACTTCACTGATATAGAGAGCTGTGAGATTCTTTTTATTAATTAATTAATTAATTATTACACTTTTTAACACGTAAACTTACTTTTCATCTCACACGAATACATATTATATTTCTCGAGGACACTTTTTGCATCTGGTTAGTAACGCTGTCTGCAGGCAACTGATCCCTAAATTTGTAGAATTTTCTGCTTTTCAGTTTCTGATTGGCTAATCCTACTCTAATAGAATACCTTCATTTAACTAAAGCTTTTTCTGTTTGTTGATTGGCTACTTTTTAAACTGTCACTAAAATTACATTATTGTTGCTCCAATAATGACTAGTAGCATTTAAACTTTCAAACTCATTATTGCCTCAAGGTTACCTCATTGTTACCTCATTGTTAGCAACATTTAACCTATTATTCTCACAGCTTCTACATTATTAAATTACCTAATACATTCACTTAGCATTATTAAACATGTTTACAATAATATAAGCATATACAATGACTGTAATATACACTCCTTATATATTGTTACATACACATTGATTTAAGGCGAGCTGTTATTAAATTTATATATTATATAATTAGACTGAAATCATGTAAGTGTTAAAAATACTGCCTCAAGCTATGCGAAAGAAGTATATGCAGTTTTATATTTGAGTACAGCTTTTATATTGAGTGTATTTGGGAATGGCTTGAAGATGTGTGTACCGCATTTCCAGTATTTCATAACTGCTGCTGCATATCTAAACTATTGATCTGATTGGAGTTTCTAAACACTTACTGTATTTCGCATTTGAAAAAGAAAATTAAATAATCTGAATAAAAGGCGCATTTCTTACTTTTGATTAAATTTCCGCTTAAAAAGCAATAAGGTAAGTAAAACTAGCATATCTTAACTATTTTATACATGTATTTTTATGAAATTAATACATTAGGATATGCCTGTGCATAATTTATAGCTATTTACATAATGATGATGTCACAAAGCGTGTATCAATGGTGTTAATTACAACAACCTTTCATTATTGTTATGTTTATTATGATTATCAAATTGTCTATTTATCAGATCACAAATTTCCCTTTTATTCCGAGCCCTTTGTGAATATCGCAATTCGCCCCACTAGGACTTAGGAACCGTGTGTTAAGACTTCAAAGGCTTAGATGTCTGATAGTAAAAATGTTCATTTTAAATTAAAAAAACAGCCTATAAGCTGACAGAGAACCAACTTTAGGATATGCAGCCCTTAATTAATTTTTCTGTGTTTAGGTGACACTGAATAGCAGCAAAACACATTAAACCAGGGTTCAATGCAAATACAAATCTTAAAATGAATTTATTAACCAGGTTTATCTCATAAATTATTATTATGCAATGCTAATTCCGACTTTTCCTGCATTTGCTCTGATATAAGGAGTAAGCAATAAATATAATGCTACCTTATAGGGAGATATGTAGGTATATAGAGTCAAAGGTTCTAAAGGGTGAATTTAAAGGCACGGGCGAACGGGTGGGCACCGCAACCGGGGCATAGCACCGCAGTATGCTCCTAGTCCTTTGTGGTTCTACAGTGACCCCAGATAGGGAGGGATAAGGGTGACCAGATCCGGATGATGACGTGCACAAGCCGGACGGGGTCCCTAATGGTTCCAGTTCGAACGCATCCGACGCCGCCCAATCCCAACCACAAGCTCCTAACCGCCGGCGGTCCCCCAAAGAGGGCACATTGGAGACGGGTCCTAACCGAGCATTCTCGACCGACGCCAAGAAGCAACCTCCGCACACCCACTGCCCAGACGCAACACGCCGAACACCTCCCCTGGTCCTATAGCCCTGAAGCAGGTGACAATGAAGAAAATAATGGATGCAGAGTTGTGGTAGAAGAGGAACTAACCCTGTATTTGCCTGCCAGTGGTCGCCAAGAAGCGAATCCGGGACTTCCCGAATGCGAGCCTCTCACGTTACCAACCATCTCGGTCGTTCTAATTTAGATCGCAATATTCTTGAATATACTCTGTGCTTTTTACCTCATTTTTCTCATTCCTTTGCTTCCTTGTTAATCTGTCTTCCATAATCCTTAATCCTCTCCTTGTTTTCTTGTAATATATTCGCATTATGAACTGAAGCTCTTCCTAAGCCTTTTATATAACAGCTTATTGTTAGAATTTTCCTTTGGGTGCTCAAAGCTATGGACAATGTAGCGTATGCCTTGCAAATATCTCTAATGAAGACGGATCCTGCAATTTGGTTTAAAACGTAATTATTAATACTATCAATTCAACTATCCTGTGATCCCGGTATTCTTCGGAATCAATATAAGAGATTTTCTGACTAAAAGTTTTGAGACACTTTAATGAACTGCAATCAATCTCGTGTCATAGCCGAGCCTCCTAAGCTGGGAGGCAGAAGAAAGGATATACCATTACCTGACGAGAATCGTATTAATTCCGTTTCACATTGAAGAACTTAAAAAGAGATTTAATATGTAATGTTCTACACGTTTGCATTAAATCACATATAATTCGAAGCCTAATAGCAGACCAGCATAGCAACGTTGCTTTTGTTAAAAGTGGTTTTACTCCGAGAATGACCTTTTGCTTGGAGTATAAGAGGGAGTGCGATGCCATTGTGGCGCTATTTGTAACAAGACTATGAAATCGCAAGTAAATATATTTGGGTGTTTCAAAAAGGAAAATATCTATTCAATAACTACGATATGATGAAGAAAGGTTCAGACAATTCAGAATACTGTTCGGTTCACTTTTATTTAATCTAAAAAATTGACTACTTTAAATACATGAATGGCGTAGCCCAGAGGTTGCGAAAACGTGACTCGCGAGTTATTTTGACTCACAGGCTCACGTTCCCTCTCTGCAACCGTCCGTTTGATTTTCACATGCTGCTGAGTGACGCCGTGCGACTCGCAGAAGGAAGTCGTTTTCGCCACCTCTGGCGTAGGCTATTGCACTCTAAAAACTATTATTATTATTTATTTGAAAACTCAAGATTAATACGATATTTTTCAGTACGTCTTCTCAAACCTAATTGTGAGGGCTCGAATCTCATTGCCGCCTTGTCTTCTTGAGTTATTTAGTACTATTCACTTTGATTTGGATCTGATGTAACTGCGACAGCGTAAAAAAATAAATAAGGCCATCAATATGACGATTGCAGTTAAAGGCGGTATAAATGGAACAATAAAAAAGCTAAATTTTCAAAATGCCAAAAATATAAAAATATATAATTACAGTTTATTCCGAAAGAGCTGGCTTTTTTATCTATGGCAGACATATAACCTGTAATACTACCTTTAAATAAGTATTCTCTATTACAATTTTACGCACCAGACTAATCGCATACTAGTTCAAAGTTCTATATTTATGGAATACCCACCTTGAAATTTTGGGTTGATTAGTGGAGTGCTACACGTGTTACATGAAGCGTTTATTTGCTATCCAGCTGTTGTAAGTCGCCCAAAAGAAACGTAAAATTGCAGCTCACTTGATTCACTTCGGCGGCAAGGACAATTCTAAATATATTTGTTGGGTTAGTGGAACAGGTCGCTTATAAAACTGATTAAAAGCAATGCCGTTGGATGACGTCACCCGCCTTCTGGTTCAACCTCAGAAGAAAATCGACCAATATGGAGCCCATCCTACTTCAAGTTCCACTACACAACAAGAGATGTCGGTACAGAAGCCTTCTGGTTCACCTTCAGCAGTTATGAAAACTACCACCTGAGGACCTTCCAATCGACCACATGGTTACATACATTTTGTGCCTTTGGAGCAGGGTTCAGTCGACTCCCGCTGATGATGAGGCCTTGTTAGCCTCGAAACGATCGTCCATCTTTTACCATCATGATGTAAGTTAAGGCTTTTAATATCATTTCGACTCATTAATTTTATCAATGCTGAATGCTAACCGGTGGTTTAAAAAATAAAGGTACAGTCGAACGCATCGCTCCCCGGAGAGCACCGTAAGTAGACCACAACGGCCCTTTTTGCTTCTACCGTGACCTCTGGGAGGGAGAGATGCGGGGTGAGATCTGAAGAGCTACCAGATTTGAATGAAGACAGCACAAGCATGGACGGATCGCTAACCTTTCCCGTTCAAACGCATCCGCCGTGGCTCGGCCCATCAAACGTACTACCTCGGCGGTCCCCACCTTGGTGGAACCTACTGGGAGGCGGATCCTGTCTGAGCAGTCCCACAACGACGCCACGGAAGAAACCCCTACACAGCGTACTCCCATTTCCCAGCCGCAACCCGCCGAATACTGTCGCCCGGCTCTACAACCCTGAAAAAGATGACAATGAAGGAGATGATGGATACAGGAAATGAGAGGTAGCAAAGTCGTGGAAGAAGAGGGACCACCCCAGTATATGCGTCTGCTGACCCGGGGAAACCGATAAAAAACCCGGGACCTCCCAAATGCGAGTCCCCACGTTACCGCGGCGTCACCTCGCACAGTAATCGTCGAATAAAGGTTTACCTAACAATTAAACTTCCCCACTTCTGTTTTATATTGATACCGAGATGAGCGTCAATCCGTCTAACATTCTAGAAACAAACACATTATAGGATGGAACGAGGTGTACCACTGCTGAAGGTTCCAGTATAGGCGCTCAAAACTATGCTTTATCATGGACTGGAGCAATCTTGTTATACCAAATTGTGCTCGAAAACGATTTTGGTAAGGCAATCACATGTTTCGGTAAAAGCGATTTTACACAATGCAAATTTCATATCCTGGTCTACAACCCGCCTAATTGATATTTGGTCTACTTTAATTCATCCAAAGCAGCGAAAATCGAAAGCTGGTGTTTATGTTCAGTACCCTCCAAAAATGTGACAGGAAGGTTTTCAAGAAAATCCTCTCCTGCAATCCAAACTATCCTTCACATGGAAATGTTTTCGATAACCTTGATTTTTTCAAGATTTGCTATAATAATTTTGATTAGAATTCCATATATATATAAATAAGATATTTACATAATAAATGGAGTTTCTATCTTGAACGTTTGTGGTAACAGTGAAGTCCTATTCATTGGAGAGGCATTTTGTGTAATTTTGAATAACCGGCAAACCATAAGATAGAGACAGAAACGCACTCTACAAGAAATAAAAACACACAATTTACTTCAATTAACCTTTCGTTATTTTTCGTTTGAACTTATCAGTACTTTGCTATTTTAAGGTGCTGCAGCTATTCAATTGTTCTCGCTGGAAAGATTATTCAATTTTAAAGCCAGAATGTAGTGACATCTGACTGTGATTCTGCGTTCTATATTGTCCTTGTACCTACAACGAAATGTGTAATCAATCCACTTCGATTAACATGAAGTAGATTGAAAAATAAGCTTTCGAGGAATAGCTTATAGTAGATATATAAACATATAATATATGAAAAGTCATGTAAATATAACACTATTTTTTCTTAATTATTTAAACGTCTCTAATTTGGACAACATTTCAGGCTACCATGTCCAAAGGAATATACGAGAGAGAGAGAGAGAAGCAAGTATCAAATAACAGGTATTTGCAGGTACGCTCTCATTTTATCCCATATTATAATGGGTTATAATGGCTTATTATAAATGGAGAAACGTGACAAAATGTTTTACAATATATTGTAGCGACCTTGTGTGGAGTTCGAACCACGGTCAGAGAATTACATCAGATTGCACTAAGCTTCGAAGATGTGATAATGTAGGAAAAACCGGCTTTCAGGACACCAGGTTGCTTACTTAGCTTGCAGATACGTAATATATTGGCCATGAATGTAGGTCATCATGTCTCAATTCTCTTCTGCACGCCACGACGCAGAGGTTACGACACCCCACCCTAATAATTCAACCTTGTCAATCAGCAAGTCCGACAAGAACTCTACGGGTAAGGAGTGTTTGAAAACTTTTTAAGTTCTTGCACGTACGGCCCCTCTACCGCGGGGCCCCGACGCCAACTAAGTTATCTGAGAATATAGACATTGCCTTTTTATATAATCCCCCGGTTCTTATTTAACTCAATTTGGAGACCCAAACAACCAATGATACCCTTACCCCTGGATTGCCGACCTATCTGAACTATTCCTCCGTTCCTCGGAGCTAACTGCCCTAAGGTACGCTACAATATATTCGCATGTTAAGATTTAGAAAACAATACACATCACAGTGAAAAAATTGCACATCTAGGAATGGTCCTTATTCTTCACATACGAAGAAGGTACATTAGCTTTGCTTCGCAAACTTTATAGTGATGATTAAAAACATAAAGTGCTATTCATACTTCTAGAAAGAAAATTAAAACGGAGGAAGTATGTATTAGTAAATTGCGATAGATATATGAAAGTAATTACTCCTACCTTATTAGGTAAGGAAGGTAAAATTGGACTGTGCCATTCCTGCGTCGCCCGGGCTGCTGTGCGACCCTCATTTTGTATTTCCTTTTACTGCCGCTGTTAGCGATATTGTTCTGTTCCCTGCCTCGCGTTCCCTGAGCCAAGCGCAGTAAGGTAAAACGGATACGACTGTGAGAGTGACAGTTCTGCTTGTGTTAGCTACGTGAAGGCACAAATCTGAGCATTGGAAGAGGAACCTCACTGTAAGGTGTGTCTTGGCTTACGTCTTTTTATTTGAACATTTTAACATTTTTTGTTTGGCAAGCGGTGCTTTAAGTGGGTAATGGCAAATATTAACGTTTCCGGGCGGACAAAGAATTAATTCGTCACTGCGATATGTAGGTGAAATATTATACAGTTGTTAAATTACATTCTAATCTTGTTTATGATTCCAGATGGTTAAGGCCTGTAAATTTCGTTTTTAAAATAAATGGTATGTCTGTCGTGTAAATTTATAACTTGTATTCACCTATAACTCGCCCGTAACAAAACACAACCAAAGATCTCTCGGGTTAGTACTTCTGGATGATAAGGTTGGTAAAAGACGAATAGGAAATGTCACCCTGGGTGAATCTGAACTGATGTTATAAGTGAATTTTATTGTCTGGGGGTTATCACTGAAGCAATTCATGTAGAAGACGGCTGCTGTGATTCGGCCAATTTTTAAAAACATTTTAAAGTATAGGTTAAGATTAATCAGTATTACAAATTTGTTAAACGAATCATTTCGCATAAGTGAATGTCATGTACTAATCTTGCCTACAAAAGTCAGTAGAAACTAGGAGATGGTAGTGTTTTACATAACTTGCAACTATCCATAATTTTCCATGAGTGAACGGATAAGTATCCGAGACTGATTTAAAATGCAATTTAAATCACATGTATGCTATTATAAAGTTATATTTATTGGAAGTATTCTGAATATAAAAGAGATACCTTTATTCTTTCTCTGGAAAATCATAAACACAACACCACTTTTAGCATAACTAACGAATATTTTTAGAAAATATTAACACAGTCGCTTAATTATTAACACACGTTTCTCTAAAATTAGTTAAACAAAGCATGAGCACAGAAAACTGTTTGGTGATTGGTAAACTCGTGCAAAGACAACAATGTAATGTTTGTTTTGTTTGTTACTTCAGGATGAGGGCACCTTTAGAGAAACTTCTTATAAACAAAGATGAGGGAGATGTAGGGAATATTGCATATTTAATAAAATATATAAACTTTAAATGGGCGGCGCCGTGGCCGAGTGGTTAGACCGCTCGCCTCCCACCGAGGCGGCCCGGGTTCAATCCCAGGGACCTGGGATTTGTGGTGGACGAAGCGGCGTCTGGGCGGGTTTTCTCCGGGTTCTCCGGTTTCTCCCGCCATTCATTCCACCAACTGCTCCATCATCACCTTTCCTTTCATCCATTTCACCAACATTTCGTTTCATCTACTTCCTTCATCCCGGGCTAATCACCCATCCTGGATGCTCTGTGTGATCCATGAGTGTCTGCTCTGACCCCAGGCATCCGCTTGTAAGTCCTGGGGGGTGTAAGTCCTACATAAGAGGAGGGTAAACAGATAATGAATGAATATAATCTTAAAATATACAAATTGAACACTAATGAAAAAGCATATGTAAACTCAGAAAATCACTTTTAATAAGTGTACTGCAGCGTTTTACTTTCTCTATAACGTACATAGTAGGTAGAGAAGGTATTGCATTCCAGCCAAATATTCAATATATGTTTCGAGGGCCCTGAATAAATAAAAAGCATTTTTAGAAAACGGTCCGCGTGATCTCTCTCTGTCTGTGTATCTATGTGTATGTGTGTGTGTGTGTGGGTGGCTGAACAGCAGAACACAAAAACGAAAATTTTGATAAATACAAAAAACAAATTTGGTATTTAGATTCCTACTTTCAAAGATGCGACACGAAGATTTGCCAGAGTTTGACCTCGGGGTCTCTAGAGGTTATTGTTCACTGGATTGACCGGACTCTCTAATGTCATTTCTTCATTTTCATTTAACGTTATTCTAAATGTGTTCATTATAGGAATTTAACCTTTAATATTTGAAGCACCTTTTCCTGCGTAAATGTTATAAACATCAATTTCAAATTCAGTTACTACTGAACGCATATCATACGAGTTGTGATTGCGTTAACAGCAAGAGTTTTTAGAAGTACCGGGTTCCAGTCTATTACTTGTTATTTTGTATTTTTGTAACGTACGCTATTTAGCAAGGACGTGACTTTTTGTTTCGCCAATGGCGGCTCTTAGTCGAATTCAGCAATGTATAGCATGTAACGTAGCGTGCCGCCGTGGTGTAATGTGTAGCGTATTTGCCGGGTATTCAGGAATGCTCGGGCTCAAATCTCGACCAGGTTGAGTAAGGCAACCGGGGTTTTGCCAGGAAATCCGTGTGTATCTTAACCCCTTTGGGCATCCTCAACTTCGTTTCTCACTTGAGCTCTTATAAGGCAAGATTTTCATTCACCAATCAGTGCTCGTAGTGAAGATAACGTAAGCAGTTTCCGCTATGAAGAACCAAATAAATTAAATTATATTTATTGTACCAAATGTTCAGTCTAAAATGAATCTCAGCAGCTTGTCTAATCATTTATCTCAATAAAATGGTTTTAAGTATAGAGAATAAGTGAAAAACTATTACTTTCTCTACCACATATATAGTACGTAGAGAAGGTATTGCATTCCACCCAAAAATTCGATAACGAGATTTCACCGGAAATACATGTTGTGGGGACCACTGAATAACATAAAAGCATTTTTAGAAAAAGCTCCGTGTGTTAGTCTATGTGTATATGTGTGTGTGTTGAGTATGTGCGTGTGAACAGCATAGCTCAAAAACGAAAAGTTGGATAAATATCAAACTTGGTATTTAGATTCAGTATCTTCTAAGGATGAGACGTGTAGATTTTCAGTAAAATCCCTCCACCTCAAACTACCCTTAAATTGGAACATTTTTCGAAAATGGCTCTAACATTTTGATTAAAATACGCCATACTAACGATATTTACATAAGAAAACAAAATGTACATGTTGAATTCTCTGGGAAAGTCCCTGTAAAGTCCCCTTATTCGGAACGAATTTTGTATAATCTGCTATAACTGGTAAACGTTAAACGATCGACGAAAATACAATTTCATTTTTTTTGTAGCATGAGCCATTTGTGTAATATCCTTTATTAATTGTTGTAATTGTTCATTATTTCGTCATTAAAGTCCTTTCACGGTCCAGTTGTTTCTCGCAATTGCATGGAAGCAGTATGGAACTTTAAGACCAGCGTATAGCGTCTGTTTCAACATTTGACTGTCGCTGTTCTCTTTGTATCTACAACGAAATATGTAATGTAGTTATTTCTGCAAAGGTTTATTTGGATTAAAATGAAGTAGATAGAAAAATAAGCTTTAGTAAGAATAGTTTGTCTACCCATTAATAAGGATAGAGGTAAAGAAAGTCATGTGAGTTTAACAACGGATTTTTATTATTGTGAAGTATATTACTTTCAAAGTGAGTCAGTTGTAAAAGCGTTTGACAATTGTTGATTATAACCTTGTGTGAAAGATACTTGTTATGAATGTGTATACGGTTTAAAAGGAGAAATATTAGTAGAGTTGAATTTTAAGTCCAACAAACTTAAGGGGATGACAATATCGCCTTGTGTCCGTAAATGCATAGTTTCCACGGTAGATGACACCGACGACATTCTCTCATAACTTGCAGTGTGCGTTTTGTGTGTTGCAGATAGTGTGATTTAAGCAACGTAGAAGCACAAGGGTCCGGTATTCACTCAAGGAAGAAGCCGAGACGGTGCTCGTATATGACCAAGGAGGTGGAAACGGTCGAGAGGCAGCACGGATGTACAAGCCACGTACCCTGGCAGACGGCACCATCCACATCACACAACATTTGGAGCCAATTTTCGGCGTTTGTGTGAATCTGGGTCCTTTGAGACACACGAACGTTCAGGGTGGCAGTGGACTGTGCGTACACAGGATGTGGAGGAATGTTCTCCATGATATTGAGAACAATCCTGGTACAAGCTCCAGGCAATTGACCTGCCAACATAATGTAAGTCAAACGACGGTTATCTGTATCCTATATGCCAACCTCTATTATCTCTTACTTTCAAAGTGTGCAGGGGTTTCCACTGGCGGATTATCCTACACGGGAAAGATCCTGTCACTGGTGTGTACACGATTATAGGATTTCTGTCTCCATTCCCCTTCACCGATGAAGTGACCCTTGGCAGGGATGGCATCATTAACCTGCATAATCGTCATCTGTGGGCTACAGAAAATACTCACGGAGGTTGAAGCGTCTCATCAGCAGCGGTTCAGCATCAATATTTGCGCAGGGATCATTGGCGACACCTACTTGGATCAGTTATTCCACAACGTTGAGCGGAGAAATGCATCTGGACCTCCAGCAAAATACATTGCCGCCATTGCTGGAGAACGTGTCTTTGGCAATACATAGGCAATGTGGCGGCAGAACGATGGAGCGCCAGCTCACTCTTCATTAATGTTCGCCGACACCTCACCAAATCTTCCCCAGACGTTGAATAGGACATGGAGGCGCTGTTGCATGGCCTGCTCGTCCAACTGACTTAAACCCCCTGCATCTTTACTTGTGGAGGCATCAAAACTATTGTGCACGGTGAGCCTGTTCCTGATGTTTAGACCCATTAACACGTGACCAACCTGGCTCCGACGATATTCGGACACAGCCCGGAACATTTGAACGAGTGAGGCTTTAATGTGAACGCGTGCATTGAATCCCATGGAGGCCACTTTGAACATCATATGTGACATGGGGTGGGATTAAGGACAGGTACTGTGTACCAGGGCTCCCTGTTTGATGTCGTTCTTCAGTGCCATCTACCGCGGAAACCATGCATTTCTGGACACAAGATGATATGAACTTTTGTGCTCCATTTCCAGTCGGGAATTACCCCTTGAAGTTTGTTGGTGGACCTCAAACTCAGCTGGCTCCGCCCTAACTTGTGAGACTCATATTCAGGAAGTCTTTGATTGGATTCGCGTCGATCGCCCACTGACTTTTCGTCGATTCTCTGATCAGTAGGCGAATGTTGGGATGGCCTGTCATTTATCAAGATTTCGTTTCCTTTTATTTCCATTTGATTCCGTTAACTTCTCATACTTCAGGTCTGCTTCTAGGTTTTGTGGCGTGGGGCGGTTCCGGACAGATGGCGCGGATTCTTGCTCCAAGGTAAGAGTATTCCCCATGTTCACTAGAGGGCTGCTAGTTCGACGTGTCGTTTATTGCCCTCTTTGGACACTTCCAGCGGTGGGACAGGTCTTAGAGCCAAGGTCTGTTTAGGGCCTTCCGCGTATCTCTGTGGCCTATCTGACTGTAGCCTCATGCGGATTGTTCGCTTCATTCCTTCCTATTAGCCACAATAGATCTTAGGTAGGTCGCAGTGCGCAAGTTTTCCCCCTCCATTTTCGACCTTGTATTCCTTTGCCATAGAATATGGCGTCTCTTTCTGAATTGCGTATTTTTTCAGCAACATATTGAATCGAAGTAAAATAAATTAGAGGATTGGAACTAATCATAAAATATTTTCATTAATTTTAAATCCTTTCAGCAACAAAACTGCACCTTAAAATACTAATTTTTTTTCCTGATTATTGGAAGGAACTCGCACTGCTCCAGTGACGATATTGCACCTACACCCCCACAAGTGGGCCTCCTTGAGAATGAGGAGGAGGTGAGAGGAGACACCGGGCAGCCGGAACAGGAGTGACGGTATAACAATGACAGAGACCCTACAGTTTATAGATTGAGATGCCTCGGCAGTCGGGCAGGTAATCTGGGGACCCCGGCCCACATAGTAGATCCAGTTCCCGCTTGGAAGGATCAAACAGTGACGGAGAAAGTTCCACAGATAGTATCCTTTTACCCTGCCATGCTGCACCGAAACACCATCGCCGTCACTTCCGACCCTGAAACAGACCTAACGGAGTGAAGGAGGAATGAAATGATGAATGGAACGAAATGGACGGTCAGGAAATTTGGGGATTGAAAGAAATCACTCCAGCATTCGCCTGACTACCCAGGAAAACCCCCAAAAATAAGCCCATGGGTGAGCGTGCGGTCGGCGGCAATCGATCCCGGGACCTACCCAATGCGAGTCGCACACGTACAACATAAGCTTTATTTTATGATCTTATTTAATTTCTTGGATACTACCTCTCTTCTGCTCTGCTGTGTAATAACTACGTGCATTTAATGGGATATTACAGCGAAATGCAAATACGACAGTCTTCTGTTGCTCATAAGGAGCGTTGAGAGGTTTTACTGGCATAACTTTAATTGTCCTTTTTAAGCACATGTGTACTTGTCATTCTCAGTCTATAAATACAGGTGGAAAAAATAAGGGCTCACAAATAAGCCGCGAGTTCTGTTATGATTTGAGGGTATCCGGTGTACCTCGATTTAATACGAATAAGTTTGTATGTTAGAGGCTGAAGTCTTGTATTACTTGTAAGGGTAAAATGGGGCCCGAGCACCCAACACGATAGTGAACATATTATCTTAAGCGACTATAATTGTGTACACGAATTTAAAAAAAAATCTAATGCGATAAACTCACATGACTTTCTCTAACCTCTAATTTATTAGTGGTATACAAAGTATACTTACTAAAGCCTATTTTTCTATCTACTGAATTTGAATTCCAATATTTTTTTTCAAAAATAGCTACATTACACATTTCGTTATAGATACAAAAAGAACTGTGATAGCCAAATGTTTAAGAACTGAACGGTATACGCTGGCCTTATAATTCCATACGCTTTCCATGCAATCGCGAGAAACAAATGAAAATGGATGAGGCTTAAAGAGAATAAGTATTGAACAATTCGAACGGATTTTCAGATACGGGTTATGCAAGAAAAAGCTTATTTTAAATAAATCGTATGCTTTAAAGAGATCTACACTTTTTATGTGGTAAATTTTCGTCTTATGGCTTAACGTTTACCAGTTATACAAGAGTATACAAAATTCCATGCCAATGAAGAATCTTTTAGGCTCCTAGGCTATTCCCAGAAAATTTAAGATATACATTTTATTTGTCATGTAAATATCATACATATATAGTATTGTAATCAAAATCGTTAGTAATTTTTTAGAAAATCAAAATTTTAATAAATATCCATGCGGGGGAAATTTCTTGAAAGTCTTCATGTCACAACCTTGGTAGATACTGAACTCAAATATGAAGTTTGGTGCTTATCCGACTTTAACTTTTGAGTTATGCTGTTCAGGCAGGCAGACACACACACCCACACCCACACCCACCCACCCACCCACACACCCACCCCCCCCCACACACACACACACAGACAGACACGCAGATAGACAGACAGACAGACATGTTTCCAAAAATGCTTTATTTGGATTCAGTGGGCCTCAAAACGTGTATTTACGATGAAATCTCTGTATCGAATTTTTGAGTGGATGCAATACCTCCACTGCCTACTGTGTACGTGGTAGAGAAAGAAAAAACCATGACTTTCTCTACTCTCTATTGTTTATTAATGTGTATACAAGTTATTGTTACTAAATCTTATTTTTCTATCGACACTTTTATCCAAATAAACCATTGCAGAAATAGCTACATTATACATTTCGTTATAGATACAAAGAGAACAGCGATAGTCAAATGTTTAAGAACTGGACGCTATGCGCTGCCTTAAATTGCCATGCTGTTTCTACACAAGTATGGCCAAGAAATAAACAATTCGAACCATTAATAACGGATGTCTCAGAAATGGTTTATGCCACAAAAAACTTATTTGAAATAGATAAATTATTCGTTTTAAAGAGATCTACATTTATTGTGTAGTGCGTTTTCGTTAACGTTTACCACTTATAAAAGATTACACAAAATTCCTTCCGAATGAAGGGGATTTCAAAAGGGTATTCCCAGAAAATTCATAAATAGACATTTTATTTGTCATGAAAATATCATTACTATATGATATTCTAATCTAAATCGTTACAGCCACTTTTTAGAAAGTCGAAATTAGAAAATGCTTCAGGTAAAGGGTAATTTGGGTGGAAGATTTTCTTGTCAATTTTTGTTTGTATCTTTGGAAGATACTGAATCTAAATACCAAGTTTGGTATTTATCAGACATTTAATTTTTGAGTTATGCTGTTTACGGACACACATACATACACTATGTCAGGCATGGCGAGACTGTAAGCCTGCCCCGAAGCACCTTGGTGCAACCTGGATAGCAAAGCTATGGAAGTGGGGAATTTGGAAGGCGGGCGGGTTAGTGGTAAAGAACGAACTGATTCAGTGGCGTCCTGTACTCTGTATTTAAAGTAAATTAAGCTTCTCCGATGTCATTTACAATGAAAGATTCGAAATCGGGAATTATATTGTTTACAGCTAGACGTAACTGGTCATGAAGATGTTCGTTCGTCTGTCGGGATCTGCATTTGGTTTTTACTAATTTAATCATGGAAAATAATTTTTTACACACGTACGTTGTACAAAACATTGCTTCCATGGAAATTGCATATGATCGAAGCTTCGGATATTTATTGTCGCATAAGATTTTAAAACATTCTACTCCTATTAAATCCTTGCATCTGAATTTCATGATTTCGTCAGACTGTAAATGAATCAGCTCCTCTTGTAGATTGATTCTGGCCTTTCTTAGTCTATGTTTAATGGATAGACATACATTGGTATATCATATTTAAAAACGCTGAAATCACGAAATCTGTAATCACAAAATTCAGTTTTAAGTGTTATGAGAACACTAATGTAAATACTGAATTTATCTGAAGAGAAATTTGAAAGAAGATTTAAACATGGAAAATAATACACCTGTCCCTCTTTCAAGTGATCTACCCAGAATTAAAGTGTGTTTACGAACGCCTGCACTGAACTATACTTATCAACAATATTTTCATTGCGTTGTTGAAATGTAGTATTCAGCCTGTTTAAGTGCGTACATATATCGCATAAGAAAGCTAGGTCGCAGACCCAGATCTCGTTATTTAGTTCCTAAATTTCCATTTCCTAAAATAAGGAAACAATAAAATTACAATAAAATGACCTTAAAGCATATGAGAATAAAGCTAAAATAAATTGCCTTTTCTTTCACGAATCCGGGGAATTCATCTCTGAGGTCGAAGAACCGACGTAACATTGCACCTCTGCTAAGCCATCTAACACCACACAAATACTTAATATCTTGAAATGATTCTTCCATATTTTTAAGTATACGTATTTCGAAACTGTCGGTGTTTCAAAGCACTTCCTTTTGTTTTGTTCACAATACAATCCATTACTATTGTAGAGTAACTGACTTAGCACAAAGTGCTTCTTGATGCAACAGACAATGCCAAGCATAAAAATTGCTCGAAATACCTTTATCACTGAAAAAAAATGTTTTAACCTGTCAATCAACCCACTTTTTTCCCAACAAATGGCCTTTGCTCCGTCTGATATTAATTTTGATCACTGTAAACAATATCTTGCAGTACTAATTTTTAGAGCTTTAAATATATCCTTGCCAGTAGTACTGCCTTTTGTGGGACTGAATCGAGAAAATACTCTTCAACATTAGGTTCCTTATCAACACCTCGAATGAAAATGGCCAATGTCAGTTACATCTGCACTCTCGCCCAGTGCAAGAGAAAACTTCACAAAGTCAGCCATTTTCAAATCCATCTGCCTTGTTAAATCGGCAGAAAGTACTTCAACTTTCTTTGCAATGGTTTGTCGGGAAATATGCAAACACTCGAAATTATGGACCTGTTGAGGACATAAAATCCCAGCCATTTTTATTAAACATGTTTTAATAAAATCTTCATCCTGAAAGGCCTTAAGGCCTTTGCAATTTCCCAGGTTACAATATAAGTAGCGTGATTTACTTTTCTCTGCCATAGTTTGAGTCTTTGTGGTGGGTTTAGGTCCATTGTTTTCTATCAATTTCAAAGTTTCTTGCGTACTTTCGCGTCCTGTGAACATATTGATAATTAGCAATCTGACCTGTAGTTTAAATAAAAATTAAAGTCTCATTAAATAAAATGTTTAATAATAATAATAATAATAATAACAACAATTACAGACACAACTTACCTTGTAACTTGGCATGTTCGGAATGATAAGCATTGTAATGGCATGTTGAATTGCATTACTCCGCTTTGGGACATATTAAATATTTTGCATTGCCACCATCCTCAACGAAAAACTTCTCCTGCCATTCCATGAAATGTTCTGCTCTTCGAACGTTGCTTGTCAAGCGGCATTGCTCGCCGCCACTGTTTTACATAGTACTGACCACGCTAACATGAGTAGGAGGAGTAGGGCGGGAGAAGCTACGGAGGGGTAGTGCGCCAGTCAACTAAAGCGCAAATCGACTCGCGAAGCACTGTTTCGCCATGACTGCACTATGTAATCAAACGTATCCGGGCACCCCACAAACATACGTTTTTCATCTTAGGTGCATTGTGCTGCCACCTACTGCCTGGTACTTATTATCCGCGGCCTCGGTAGTCATTAGACATCGTGAAACAGCAGAATGGGACGCTCCGTGGAACTCACGGACTTCGAACGTGGTCAGGTGATTGGGTGTCACTTGTGTCAGAAGTCTGTACGCGAGATTTCCATACTCCTAAACATCCCTAGGTCCACTGTTTCTCATGTGATAGTGATGTGGAAACGTGAAGGGACATGTACAGCACAAAAGCGTACAGGCCGACCTCGTCTGTTTACTGACAGAGACCGCCGACATTTGAAGAGGGTCGTAAAGAGTAATAGGCAGACATCTATCCAGACCATCACACAGGAATTCCAAACTGTATCAGGATCCACTCCAAGTACTATGGCAGTTAGGTGTGAGGTGAGAAACCTTGGATTCCATGGTCGAGCGGCTGCTCATAAGCCACACATCACGCAGGAAAATGCCAAACGACGCCTCTCTTTATGTAAGCAGCGTCAACATTACACACGATTGAACAGTGGCAAAACGTTGTGTGGAGTGACGAATTACGGCAAACAATGTGGCGATCCGATGGCAGGGTGTGGGTATGGCGAATGCCCGGTGAACCTCATCTGCCAGCGTGTGTAGTGCCAACAGTGAAATTCGAAGGTGGTGGTGTTATGGTGTGGTCGTGTTTTTCCTGGAGGGGGCTTGCACCCCTTGTTGTTTTGCGTGGGACGATTACAGCGCAGATCTGCATTGATATTTTAAGCACCTTGTTGCTTCCCACTGTTGAAGAGCAATTCGGGGATGGCGATTGCATCTTTCAACACGATCGAGCACCTGTTCATACTACACGGGCTGTTGTGGAGCGGTTACACGACATTAACATCCCTGTAATGAACTGACCTGCACAGAGTCCTGACTTGAATCCTATAGAACACCTTTGGAATGTTTTGGAACGCCGACTTCGTGTCAGGCCTCACGGACCTACATCGATACCTCTCCTCAGTTCCGCACTCCGTGAAGAATCGGCTGCCATTCCCCAAGAAACCTTCCAGCACCTGATTGAAAGTATGCCTGCGAGAGTGAACGCTGTCATCAAGGCTAAGGTTTGGCCAACACCATATTGACTTCCAGCATTACCGATGGAGGGCGCCACGAACTTGTACGTTATTTTCAGCCAAGTGTGCGGATACTTTTGATTGCGTAGTGTACATACATACACACACATACATACATACACACGGACCGTTTTCTAAAACGTTCTTTTTATTCACCGGACCTCAAAGCGTGTATTTCCGGTGAATTCTCTGTATCGAATTTTTGGTGGAATGTAATACTTCTACGTACTATACGCATTAGAGAATGTAATACGGAATTGCTTCTCAATCGACAACAAAAGTGTAGGTTATATTCTTATTTAATCTCCAAAGTGCTGTGAATGTTTATCATGAGGCATGTTAGGATTGTAGTTGATGCAAAATATACATTGTCCCTGTTAAGAAATCGATGCATGGACAATATATTAAATAAACATCAAGACAAATGGGAAGATAAAATAGCATATATGCGATTCTTAAGTAGCTTACAATTGTTTAAAATAGATCGTTTGTTGGGCTTGATAATATACATATGTTAATACAGTAAAATAATAGTATATTATGCAACGAGATTAAAATGGTAGCAATTAAAACGCGAGTACTATTTATTAACCGACCGAGCGAAGCGAAGCTCGGATAATAATTATCATACGAGCGTTTTAATCATCATTATATTCAAGTTTCATACGACTCTATGTTCGACCATGTATTAAAGGTGTCATAAGTATTCGTTTCTGGTTTGAGTGATGTGTTACAATCATTATTCATTTATCTATGGTTACAATACAGTGGCCTTGTAGCACCTGTGTCAAACAATGTTGCTAGCGTTGTGAGACGTACTACGCAGAATAATCGATACTTGCGCTTTCACAATGTTACGTGGCTACTTCTGATTGGTCGAATATCAATACTTTAATGAACAGGTGTACTTTAATGAGGCCCATTAAAGTACTGCTACCAGTCGTAAAAATACTACATTTTGGCATGGTCGAGCATAAATATATATTATAAGCGCTTAAATATGTAATTAATAAATTTTGAAAGCTGAATAGAGCGGCATTTTTATAGAATATTAAACACAGTTGTTTCTCAAAACACCTGTTAAAAGTTACAAATATGGCTTAAGTTCAAAGCGTGCTCTCTCAAAAGCTGGACAACTGAACAGAATGTGTTCCACGGTTTGAGACTCTGTTAGTGCTGGGACTCTGATTCTTTCAAAGTATGCGTTGAATTTACCATGACATGAAACCACTTGCGTTAAATAAAAGTTTCCCGTTATATATTTGCATTCAGCCTGCTATATACATTTGAAAAAAAAGTCTTTGATTAATAATCCATTTTTGCTTCTTAACCATAGACCACTCCAGCGAGAGAGTATGGAGCCGTAGGAGGTGGTAGGTGGGAGGTTCACAGAGACGCGCAGAAGCCCCTAACATTTCCGGTTTGAACACCCGCGCACCAGCAGAAGCGAATAATCCCGAGAGAGAGAGCGACGAAGCGACCATAACGGGCGGGTCAATGCACTCTGTCGTTCACGGGGAGAAATCTTTAAAATGCGCAGGCAACTACGCCATTTGCCCGACACTGCCAGCAGCCTAGGACCAGAAGACACACTCGAAGCGTGAAAGGGAGAGATGAAATAAGACGAAATGAGGGAAAGGGGAAGTCGTGGTAGTCCGCACCTCCCCAGCATTCGCCTAGGTGATCAGGGGAAAACCACGAAAAACCCCATGGTCAGGGTGGGCGGTCACCGGGAATCTAACCTGGAACCTTCCAAATACGAGCGGTAAACGTTGCCGCCTGAGCCAATCCGCTCTGTCTGCTTTTGTATACGTACTTTTTTATCCGAATTTGAAGCTGGAGATTCGAGGTTTCGCTTCGATTTTCTGTTGCGACGTAGGAGATAGTACGAGGTACGGCTATAAATTAAAAAGGTGAATCTAATTTAATATAACTTTATATCAAGAGCAAGATACTCCGTGGTGTGAGGGTAGCGTGTCTGTCTCACATTTAAGAAGTCCCGAGTTCGAATCTCGGCTAGGGTGAGTTATCTAGATAATGCTTTCCAAGGTTTTTCCTTACCCTGAGAAAACTAATGTCAAGTGTGTCTAAGCTTTATAGAACATTTGAACAATATTTCACAGTTCGATATGGCCTACCCTGTTAAAGGACGTTACACTTAATCCCCCAATATACACTTTTTTCATGTAATCAAACATTCGTCAGCTTTAAAAATACGGTTAAGTAAGTTATAACAATGTATGAGTATTTAAAAGTAAACATTTTACGTATTTCAAATGAATGGAGTAACAAAACGTATTGTAATAACAGAACACCCTTGAGTTGGCTTATTGCAAAATGTTAGGTAGCTTCTTGCTTTTATTACAAACGGAAACATTTCATAAAGGAACGGCAAATCCTTTGATATAACTACTTTAAGCTGCTAGAGATGAGCATGATTTTCTGCACTGATTTAAGTGAAGATTTATAGAGTCGCGGTACTTCATATTGCTGTGTACTTCAACAGAGCTTTTTGTTTTTGAAATTGGAGTTTATGCTTTAACTGATTCCGTTTCCCCGCGAAATAAAACTATTGTAAACGTTTTATTAACATTTAAGATACTCATATTAATATAGGCACCAAAATTATGGCTTACTACTATAATTACAGCTTTCCTTCTCTTTTCTCCTTTTCTTTTATTTGTATAGACCCCTTTAACTTCTTTGGTCATATTTGGGGCTATAACTTAGAAACAACGTTGTACGCAAAACTGGATTTTCTTAATGTTGATCTTATCGATTTTCAACTATTAAACTGTTCACTACCACATTCACACTTCCAGAGTCTGTGTGCTATAGGAGATGGTTCTGGTTAGAGAAACATTTCCCGCCCCAGCCGGGAATTGAACCCGGGACCTATGAATTGAGAAGCCGAAGCGTGACCACTCGACTGCAGAGGTAGTCAATGAAACTTCTCTTGTGCAATTAAAGAAGCAAATAATATAACATTATCAATGCATCCATATATATTCAACATATTTCAATTCATTAACTGTTAACCACAGTGCTCTGGACGTATCACAGGTATGAATTTGACTAGAATACAATTCTTGTGTTTTATGCAATAAGAACCACTGTCTCTTTGTTTCACAAGCTTAAGTATGAATTTTGTTTTCTCACTGATCTGATGGTGAAGTACATAGTGAACACAGAATCTGAGCATTTGGGAAAAGAAATGCAACATTACTATCACTTAAAACATAATGATGCAAATAGTAAGCAAATTCCTTTTCAGGAGGTAATTAATTGAATTAAAAGTGCTAATGAGGTTAGAAGACAGTACATAATTTAAAACAATAGTAATATAAATTCATAAAATAGTGTTTAACATCAGTTTAAATACTAATATGCCTTAGAGGTTATATAAAAATAGCTGTTTTTCTTTTTTTACTGTGACACATGCATACATACACACACATACATACATGAATCAATGTAACACACAAAAATATCATATTCATATCGTAGAAGGTTAGTTCTTAGTGTGCTAGTAATCATGTTTACTAGACATACGAGGTATTCAACGCAAATGAAAGAGCTCGGGAGCTGCCAGTATTTCATTAATATTATGTTACTAGAGGGCGGTGTAGTGCAACGTGAAGTTCGTGTCCTCAACAGATTATGGGCCATTTTTTTCTGCTTTTTTCTGGTTTTCGTCGTAAAAGTGGAATTACGAGGTTTTCATTATGCATGGTAGGTTCTTCAGACGACTCCAGTTTAGGGCATTTTCTCTCTTAAATTTCTTTATTAGGCGCTGTCAAGTCCTCGTTTATGAGGCGTTAATCACGAAAAACACAAATTCAAAAATTAACTTCTTTGATGGCTGAGAAAGTTTGCTTATGCATTTTCTGGACCTAACTAATTCTTTTGCTAAACCGTTCAATTGTTGTACAACTTGGTAGGTATTCGGATGAGTGCAAAAAAAAAAAACTATGTAAGGGGCTAAAAGGCTTGCGTGTTTCCACTCTCAGGTGGCATACACCCTCTCGCATATGAACCTCAATATGTTTCGTGTTCCGCAGAACTGTTGGCAATATTGGCGGAACGCAGCGCTATGTTAATGAAAATGTGTAATTAAGCTTTTAATAAAGGATATAGTAATGATAACCGCATAGTGTATTACATGAAGTTATCAATTTTCCTTTTCTAAGCTACGTAATAATTTTCATCGCAAATTGGGTGTATGTAGCTGTGTACACATCGTTTATCGGCTACGGTGCGCTAGAAATAAACAGCTAGGGAGCCGAGCGTTAGCTAGATATTCTGCCTGAGCAATTTTACATCCAAAAAGAAACCTAAACGTTTCACAACTGCCTGCAAATGAGCATCATCCGGTTTAAATGTGAAAAAAAATTTAAACAATCTACTTTAGAGCAGTGAAAATTGTATTACTATGTATTTATGTATATACTATGTAATATATATGTATAATATAGCGGCATTCCTCAGTAATCTATCCATCTCCCCATCCTGCTGGTTACATACTAAGGATCATAATGTGTCTCTTAGCAGAGTTGCCACGTATTTTTTACATTCTCTACCATGTTCGTAGTAGGTAGAGCAGGAATTGCACTACAATAAATAATTCGATATCTATATTTCACCGGAAATACATGTTTTGACACCCCCGGAATAAAAAAAGTTTTTAGAAAGATATCCGCGTGCGCGCGCGTCTGTGAATAAATAACTCGAAGACGAAAAGTGGGATAAATATCAAAGTTGATATTCGGATTCAGTGCCTTCCAAAGATGCGACACAGATTTTCAGGAAAATCCTCCTGCTCAAAACAACCTTCCACGTACATCATTTTTTGAAGTTTGTATTTTATAAAAACTGGCTCTAACGATTTTAATTAAAACCCCATATATTAAAGATGTTTTGATAACAAATACAATTTTAAGCTTGAATTTTCTGTGAATAGCCTCTAAAGTCCTCTTCATTTGGAAGCAGTTTTGTATAATCTTGTATAACTAGTAAATGTTAAGCGATAGACGAAAAAATACTGCACAAGAAAAGTAGATCTCTTTAAAACACAAAAATCATTTAACATATCTCTTTCTGGGGCATTAGCCATTACCAATATATCCTTTATTAATGGTTCGAATTGTTCAATACTTATTCCCTTAAAGTCTTGTCGATTTCCAGTTGTTTCTCACGATGTTATGGAAAGAGGATGGAACTTTAAGGCCAGCGTGTAGTGTACAGTTCTAGGACATTTGAATATCACTATTCCCTTTGTGTTATAACGAAATATTTAGTGCAGCTATTTCCGGAAAGATACGTCTCGTTCAAAATGGAATATACAGGAAAATAAACTTTCGTAAGAATAATTGGTATACTTACTAATAAGCAAAAGGGGATAGAGAATGTCATGTGAATGTGACATATCGGATTCTTTTATGCTCTCAAAAGAAGCATAAAACAATGTTAAAATAGAAGTACTCTAACCGTCTTTCGCGAATTTTCTCACACTGTTGGTTGATATAGTGCATTTGTGTTTTATTATATATTTAAAGTGGCATGGTTTTAATAATAATACTAATACTACTACTAATAATAAAATTATTGTTAGAATGATTATATTGATGAGGATAATGATAATAATTAATCATTTTCGATTGTTTAAATAACTGGTGATCTACTGCAAGCCCAAATTGTGTTTGTGTAAGATTTTGTTTCTATATTTATAGTTATCATTGATATATTTATTATTATTATTATTATTTATTTATTTATTGCCCTTTCACATAAAAATAAGTAACGGTTTACAGTGAAACTTCGTATAAAGCATTTCTTGTAACAGCAGATTATTTATTTGAATTTCTTCCGAAAAGGGGTTATAAATGGGCCTAAGTTAAATATGGGCAGCGCCGTGGCCGAGTGGTTAGACCGCTAGCCTCACACCAATGCGTCCCGTGTTCAATCCTAGGGACCCGCATGTGGGATTTGTGGGTTTCAAAACGGCGTCTGGGCAGGTTTTCTCCGGGTTCTGCTATTGTCCCCTCCAAGTTTTATTCCACCGGTGCTCCATCACTTTTTCTATCATTCATCCCTCATCTGCAATTCTACCATCCACTTCCTCGCTCTCACTCCGGATTGTGGCTGATCACTCACCCTGATCTCTCTCTCTCTCTCTGATCCGTAGGCCGTCTGCCCCGGGCGTTGTCGTATGTCCTGGGGAATGAGAGTCCTTGGTTTGAGTGTGCGTCAAGGAGGGAAGGCTCTGGCCAGTTGGGCTGTTTCCGCTTTGTAGTTAGGTTTTTTTAAATTAAATACATCGGTTACTGTTAAAAACTGCTAGTAAGCTGTTTTCTGGCTATGTTTGTTATTTAAAACTATGAATATAATGAATATTTAATGAAACACACCACAAGTCAAAGTCATTTGTGATGAAGCACCAGGAGTTCTATAATCCTTGATATCACGTTCGGGAGAAGTTTCACCACTTAACCAAGGCCGAAGTATAAAAATATTTTCACTTTCGTCAACACTCCCGCACACAAGGTCATGCAAGTAGGAACTGAAATGAGAAAATACTGTGAAAGTACTGTCTCTGACAACCGCGCTAATTGAAGTCTAGCCGAGTTTGGCACCAAAACCCATAAAATGTACGAGTGAAATGGAAAGGATGTCTCCCTTCTCTTAGGTAAAACGGTCGCTATGTACTTGTCGACGACTGTATGTGTGACATAGTTGTGGACATATATAAATATACATCCTCTTAGGAGGTAATTTAATATGTAGATATGAATGAGGGATAATATCACTTTAGCATTTGAATATTTATTTCAATGACATCCCACTTCCAATGTAGAGTGATGAAGACATCTTTTTGGGGCATGTGGTAGAATTGAAATCGATCTACAGCTTTTGTTATTTCTTCCGAATACTATATTTTGTCTACAATTGCCAGCTTTGTTTTGTATAAATCATAAAATTTTGTTTATGACCAAGAGTTTTCAACTAGGCATTGAAAGCCTATGCTGCTATGATCTGTAGCTAGAACTCGTTACAGAAAGTTGTGTGTCATTCGAGTTCCGCCCAGTTCTTCAAATCTGTATCAAAGACAAAGAAGTAAAACTCTACTCATTTCATCCTGCACTCTTGCTTTTCTTAATGTAGTAACTTGTTTTCATAAAGGGCGATTATACAAAGGTATCTTTAGAATTGCGATTCAAGTGTAAGCGAAAAGAGACATGATAGCGATTCTATTTCAGGTTGCAATGAAGCTGCCCAGTGATACAGAAGAGGAAAAGAGTGAACGAAATGAAGCACTTCAGAGAGGCTTAAAGTATGCTATCCAAGTTCCGCTAAACCTAGCCATAGAGGTGAACAAATTATGGCCAGAAATGATGAAAATGGCCAAGCATGGCAATATGGTCGCTGCTTCAGATATGCAGGTTAGTCAATCTACTAATCACAATGTCACTGTAGCATAAGGTTGGTTTAATTGTTTTATTTAGAAATAAAGCCTAAAAGAAAAGATAATGTGAAATATAATTATACAGCGACGGTTTCCTAAGTTGGAAACTAAAGCATGGCGTAAATTATACTGTATTACTTATGAATGTCTTATATCTGAACGAAAAAAACTGCAACCCTCCCTTTTATGGGGATACGTTAGTACACTGCCGTAAACCGTAGGTAGAATTGCGGCAAACAAAGCAGCTGTTATGCCCATGGTACAGTCTCTGATTTTCAGTGCCCTGTAAAACTATTTCTCAACCAGCTAACATTTAAATAACGTATTATTAATTCTAGAAAATGGCAATTACGCATGTTATATTTAGACAGGCGGTCCCGCGTAGCCGAGGTCGTTGGAGCGTCTGATTCAGCACTTTGTGTCACAAAGGCTCACAGGTTCGAATCCCGGCATGAGTATTGGTGTCTGAGTTTTCATAAGGGACAACACAAAAGACTTCTAATGGTCGAAGTGCGAGGGTCTCTGAATCCTCTAACGTCCCTCAGATTACTCTACACTAGAGTGATAAGAATACAACATTACCGCTAAGTCTTGCAGTAAAGTATTATAAAAACTGCCTATGTGTCTAGGTATGTGTTCAATACTTAAAATGTCATTGTATGGACCAGGAGGAAGCCAAGCACGTGACATCACATACCACTCAAGTTTTTAGTGTATACATTTCTCAAACAGTAGTGTTATCAGTAAATCCCGGATTACCATGCAAATGCATGTAAAAACATGTAAATACTTTTATTACACTTCTCAAACTTTGTGGATATTCATTTCATGACTTACGGATGGATTCCAAATAACAATACTTTTTCTGTGCATTTTTCCATATTTTGGTGTTTTTAGAACACAATTCATGCATAAGGAATGTTTTGGGTTTTGTTATATTTAATATAATATTTAGATGTTTTTGATGCATATAGATCCTCATTTTATGATTTTAGTGAACAATATAATGCTACATTGCATAAATGTGAGTTTTATATATGTGCCTTCCTAAAATCTGGGATTGGCGTGTCATTTGTCTGCTGAGAAAAGGTGAAAGGTAAGCTATTAATGTTTCCTGGGATACCTGGCAACGACCATGTCCTTGGACTTCCTACCATCCCCTTTCCTTTTCCTTGTTATACTGGATTTATTTACAGTCCCCACCCACCCGCCAGGTTCCGCTGAAAAAAAATGGCAAAGGAGAATGTTTGCCGTTTGAATACCACAGATTGGTGTACATATATGACGCATTATTAAGTGTTATGCCAACGGTATAAGTTCAAGAAGAGAACTTGTGCATAATGGATTGAGGGGAAGGAATTTCTAGGAAAGACGGTGATGTGTATTGTGACTGCTGTGAAAGAGACTCTATCAGTGACATTAGGTGTGGGTTACACCTACCGCCAGAGAGGTCAAGCCTTGGCGTTGTTCTTCTCGTCCATCATGTCGCGAGGAGACCGTGCTTGTTCGGCTTCATATTGGCCACTGTTAATTTGGTCATGGCTATCTCCTCAGGGATGAACCCTGCCTCGCTGTATCCACTGCGATGTGTCCTTAACGGCGAAGCACTTCCTCACCCAATGCCGCCACTATTCCGCCCTTCGCGAACGCCTTGGACACTCTCGTAATTTAATTACTCTATCGCCATACTTTTTCGGTATGTTAAATTCAGTGATTTCCTTACCGAAACTTAGCTCGTACAGTTTGTGGTGTTATTGACTCTCAAGCTGTGTCAGCACTGCCTTAGTTCTTGTGTATATTCATTTGTGAATTTTCTAGCGTATAACTTGTGTGTTTTGTGTTTTTTTTTCTACTTCTGGCTCTGTTAGTTAATCCTGTAATTACTTTATATATGTTGTTTTTGTATTAGACATGAATAAATTTATAATCAGAGTGTGGCACTGATGACCTCAGTAGTTTTGCGCCACTCAACAGCTGTCACCATTGTTATATATCTACTGTAACAGAAACGTAAGTGCTAATGCATTTTATTTTTCATACCCGTTTTAATGCCTTAAACCAAGCTTTGAGACCCTTTACTTGTGTCATACTTATCTACTGTTGATGAAAGGCTCACTCGAAATGTTTTAGTATTTAAATTACAGGATCAGTGTTCAAAGAAGTTTCAAATTGAGCAGCATGTAGTATCTGCGTCACACATTACAAAGATGAAACGACAACAATTAGCAAACAAATCCAATGTGTAACTTTTTATCAGCTCAACTCCAACTAAAATGCTCCAAATCAGTTTTATTATGGATTTATGTACTGCCTTGGTAGGAGCTAATATACCAATCGAGAAGCTTTCAGATCCCACATTGAGACAGCATTTACAGGAATACACTAACTACAGTATTCCAGATTCAACAATATTACGAAAAAATCTCATGTGTTACACTCACATGACTTTCTCTACTTTTGTACAAACTGTTTTTAATGTTAATGTTATTGCTAATTTTCTTGTAGATGCAAGGGAAATATGATAGGCTTTAAGCGATAGTCAAATATTTTAAGAACTGGTTGCTATTTGGAGCCTTCCATTCTATTTGTATGTCCAGGACATAAAAAAAATGAATAACGAATTTCCATTTGAGAAAAAGTATTGGAAAATTTAAGGGAATAACAAGCAATATCTCGAAAATGGTTCACTCAACAAAAACATTATATAACATAAATTGTGTATTTTAACGCGATGTACATTTTTTGTGTAGCAAAATTTTGTCTGTCTCTTACAGTTTATCAGTTATACAAAAGTCGTTCGGAATGAAGAATACTTTTGGAGACATTCCCAGAAAATCCGAGATATACATTTCATTTGTCATGAAAATATCTTAAACATATGATATTTTAATCAAAATCGTTAGAGCCATTTATGAGAAAATTAAAATTTTCGAAAAATGTTCCATATAAAGGGTAATCTGGGGTGGGGGATTTTCTTGGAAACCTTCGTGTCGCATCTCTGGAAGATACTGAACCTAAATACCAAGTTTGGTGTTTATCCGACTGTTCGTTTCTGAGTTATGCAGTTCACAGACACACAGACACACGCAGACATGTTTCCAAAAATGCTTATTTTGGATTCAGGGGGTCTCAAAACATGTATTTCTGGTGAAATCTCGGTATCGAAGTTTTGTGTGGAACACAATACTTCCCCTACTTACTCTACGTAGTAGAGAAAGTAAAAATATGTTGAACGGGCATATAAGCAGGTATGTGTCATTCATTAAGAATGTGTATTTCATTAAGTACCCTTGTTGCATGTACAAGAACTAAAGGTGTTCATTAATTTTACGAAAGCAATTTAATTATTTGTAGCCCTCAGGGGTTTACTTCGGTAGGTACGGGATTGGCGCTCCCGTGGTCCCGAACCACGGGTCCTCCGGGTATCGGGGGTTGGGTTAGGGTTAACTACCCTGCCCGTAAAAGAGTTCTGTTCTTATTCCCTTGGAGGATAGCTAGGGCGGCGCGGGGTCTCAGGTCGACTCCGTCCGGAACCGCCATAGGTTCGACCTGGCATAGAGATAGATGAATCCAGTGACGACTCTCCGTGCATGGTATTCACTAGAGCTATGGGCACTACTAATGATTTTCGACTAGTAACATCTAAAAAGAGACGCATGGTTCAGCTTGTCTCGGAAGGAAAGATTTCTACGTCAGGAATTATCAGCTCAGCTAAACCAGACCAAACACAGCATAGCTTTGAACCCCTGGCCCAGTTCAGAACTGCACCAGGCAACGGAATGGGTCTTTATTGATACTAACTAAGGATGACCCACAATCCCTTCGTTTACTCTAGGTACATCACTTTGGAACCCAAGAAGTTATTGTTGAGCCGCATGCTTTATGTCTGCCGAGGTGTTGCGAGTTCCTCCACCTTAGACGGCCTCTCTGAAGACGAAGTTGTCGCCTACATTTCTAGCCAAGGAGTGAGTGCAGCTAAACGGTTCCTACGGCTGGAACGTGCGGAACAGATGCATACCAGAAAGGTATTTCTGATATTTGCCTTAAGGCAGCTTCCTCCTACAATGAAGGCTGGATATGAAATGCTGCATATTCGTCAATATGTTCCCAAACCTCTACGTTGTTTCTCCTATCAAGGATTCGGACATACGGCATTATCCTGTAAGCGGCAGCCTTTATGTTTTCGTGTGGAACAAATCGACACGACGGTTCTTCTTGCACCTTCATCTCCAAATGTGTGAATCTTGAGGGTGCTCATGCTGCATACTCTCGCAGCTGCCCTGTGTATAAGGAAGTATACACCATTGAAGAACTGCGAGTTAAGGAAGAAATTGGATATCGAAAGGCGAAGGAGAAACTTTGCTTGTTCTTTCCTACTAAGTTAGCTCGCGGATCCTTCAGTCAGTTTCTTCGGTCTGCCGCTATTACTATTTTGTTTCTTCGAAGTTGCACTTACCTGCATTTCGGAGCTAGCCCTACTGGCAGTTCTTCTATCCCCACCCTCCTTCCTTTTCAGCACTCTCCTCGTTCCAATCCTTTGGAATCTTTCAAACCTTCTCGTCAGCGTTTTCCTTCTCTTCAATCAACGTCGGGAACCTTCGACAAACCGTTCTTCAAAATGGATAATTGATTCGGTTCCTTACCCTTGAATAATCCTGCAGACCCCTCTATGGATACCAACCTGAAGGATGCTGCTCCCGGTTTCCTCGAGAGACTTCTCTGTTCACCACATTTACTACGGTGGGAACCTTTGAAGTGTGTAAGGGGTGCTCCTTCTGTCACAGAATTACGTGTTCCACCTCCGGTACTCCGTCATCAAAGTCCAGCGACTCTGGAAATTTAGACGCCTTGGATGTTTCTCATTCACCAGCGCTTTCGGCTGTGCTTTCGGTCCCTGCTGTCTCTGGCAGCACTAGGGACACCCATTCTCCATCTACTAGTGTTATATTTAGGGACATTTCTTCCGCTCCACCTGTTGTGCCGTCTCCGTTTTCAAAGTTTTGTGCGCGGCTGCTTCTGTGCATCTGTCCCAGGCCACAACCAACACTTCTGCAGCAAACGTTTTACCTGCGGTGACCAGTATTACTGACTCAGAAGAAGTCCAAAGCTGCTGTGAAGTTCACCACTGCTGTCAGTACTACGGATAAATCTTTCAAGAAGAAAGTTTCTAAACCATCTTTGTCACCAAACTCCAGGAAGAACAACTTGACGTCTAAGGTTCACGAACGGAAGCACTGACGTGTATCGAAATCGTTTGGAACTGTCGTGGCAGACAGGATTTTTGCCCTTTTCCCCGGGTTATTAGTTTCTCTTTTCTCCTTTATTTCTTATGGCCTTTTTCAGTGGAATATGCGTACTTACCGTTCGCATAAGGAGGAGTTGATCTTCCGGAGACGATACTAGACGGTGCTAATCTTTCCATTCCTCAAATGTCGTTTACTGGACGACGTACTCCGGTACCCTGGTTGCCGGAGGAATGTTGTGTAGCTCTCCGAGCTCACCGAAAGGCATTTGAAAGTGTTCGAGCGTCATCCCACACTAAAGAATATGATTACTTTTAAAACGTTGCGTGCTCAGTTTCGGAAAATAATTTGGTAGTGTAAGAAGTCTTCTTGAGACCATTTTGCCTTCACTTTGTCACGCTGCACTTCCTCCTCCTGGATGTGGAATAAAATCGAAGCTTCTCCTTCATCTATCCCTAGGCTTTCTGTGGCTGGCGACGTAGTTTTCTGATTCCCATCATGTAGCCAATTCCCTGGGTGGGGTCTTTGCTTCTGCCTCTAGTTCTTCCCACTATGATACCTAATTCGTGGTTGTCAAGGATCGGTTACAGTCCTCTGGTTTTGATTTCACCTTTCGGAATCATGAATATTATAATCTGCCCTTCTCATTAGCTGAATTGGAGTTAGCCTTGTCGGTCACTCCTGATACTGCCCCTAGCCCAGATGGTATTCATGCCCTAATGCTTAAACATTTACTTCCAAATAGTCAGCTCTTTCTTTTAGATACCATTAACCGTATATAGCTGAATGGTGTTTCCCCGTCTCAGTGGCGCGATTCCATTATAGTTCCTATTCTTAAACCTGGAAAAGACCCACGGTTGTCAGCTAGCTACTGACCCATTTCTCTAACAAGCTGTGTTTATAAAGTAATGGAGCGGATGGTCACTAGGCGACTGATGTGGTGTCTTGAGACGTATTCTCTTCTCACTCCTGTACAATGCTGTTTTCGACAACGACGGTTTACTGTTGACCATTTGGTTTCATTGGCGACTCACATTTATGGCTCTTTTCTGCGCAGATAATAGACAGTCTTTGATTTTGCAAAGGCCCACGATACCGCCTGAGGCAGGGCATCCTCCGCCAGATCTTGTTTTGGAATCTCTAGATTAACTTCCCTTCTTTTTGCATCAGTTTATGCATGTCCATGTATCTTCTTTCTCCCTGGTGCTCGGTGTTCAGTGTTCTTTTGTTTGCTAAAGCCATTAATCCTATAGTGTCGAACGCCCCCGCGGGCATTACGCCGTTTCTCTTTGTGGATGATCTTGCAATTTGTTGTAGCTCTGAGTGTACGTGCTTTATTTCTTAATATTTTACATACTTGGAGTTTGGAGATTGGGTTTAAATTTTCAGCAGCGAAAACCCGCTGTCTTAATTTTTGGAGTCATAAAGAGTTCCCTGCACCCTATCTCTCTCTTGGTGGGCTGGAGCTGTCGTTTGTTGAGCAAGCTGTATTTTTCGGCCTTATTTTTGACCATAAACTGTGCTGGAGACCTCATATTTTATGTCTTCACGGACGCTGTGCTCGCTGTCTGCTATTACATTGTGTCCTTATTGTCACTTCTTGGAGTGCCGATCGCGCCCTCTTGCTGCGTCTTTACCGGATTTTAATGCGTTCGAAACTTGACTATGGATCCATAGTTTATTCTTCTGCTCGGCCATCTATTCTGCGTCGATTAGAGCCTGTCCATCATCAAGGCCTTAGACTAGCCCTGGGAGCTTTTCGTACTAGTCCCACCTGTAGTCTGTATGCGGAATCTGGTGAACCATCCGTTTGGATACGCCAGGATATTCTATGTAGTTATGCATCTGCTTTGCGTGAACTGCCTTCTCACCGCACCTCTTCTACTTTCTTTAGTGCCGCTTTGGATTATCGTTATCGCAATATTCCGTCTGCACTGTTTCCTGCGGGTGTAGTTTTCGAAACTTTCTGTCAAAGTTGGATACAGTACTTCCCTTGTTCCTCCGTCGGGGATTTCGTTTTCCTCCTTGGATACGTCACACTCCTCTGTCGTCTTGATCTGCCTCAGTTGCCCAAGGACACTACTGCCGCTCCTAAATATGCAGCCCATTTCGGGTTTTGAAACTCGACTTTCCTGGATACCTTTTTCTATATACTGATGGTTCTCGGACGGATCAAGCGGTAGGCTGCGCTGTAGTTATTGATTCACATGTTGTACACGTGACTTGTTTCCGCCTTAGCACTTCGGCTTATACTGCCGAACTGTATGCTATATTTAAAGATACATTTTTCATCCGCTCTTTTTCCCTGCGCTCTAGTGTTATTTGTTCCAATTCCCTCAGTGTTTTACTTAGTCCAAGGGATATCTATAGGTAACAACCACTTGTTAGAAAATACATGATCAGTTGCACTCTCTCTATCTTCATGGCTTTGGGGTGGGATTCTCCTGGGTTCCTTTACCAGGCTATTGATACCCAATGAAATGTGTGTTTATACGCTAAGGCTAGTTATGATTCCTCCTTCGAAAGTCTCGATTTTTTTAAAATCACAAAAATCCAATACAATGATTTATCATGACTGAAGATACACATCTTCAGTATAGCTGGCTTTACTATATGTATAAATTTAATGAAAAATGAGGAAGATGATATGTTACGTTATTTAGCACCACGCTTTGGGCGTCAATTTGAGAACGTATTTTGTTGTCCCAAGTATGGACTCCAATTTGAAAAATGTTGATTTGTATTGTAGTTCAACTGTTGGGGAGCCGAAGTTGTAGTAGTTGCAACCGCACGTATAGTAAACAGTTTCCGGTAACCTTCGTCCCAAATGTTCTTTCAGGTGGCCTTTGTCTCAAGTTTAAAAAAATATTAACTTTGTAATTTGACTGTTTCTTTAAATATTATATATTTATGTTTGCCTCGGCTGCGTCAGTATTATTGTTAGACCCAAGTTTCTCTTAGAAGGGTTGTGATGTCACACGAATGTAGACTTACACAGATTATAATTTTACTTCACTCGTTTTATTAATGGTTGACACGATTTAAATAACACTTCACTAATATAGAGTGCTGCGAGATTCTTTTTATTAATTACTTGCACTTTTTAACACGTAAACTTATTTTTCGTCTCACACGAATACATATTATATTTCTTGAGGACACTTTCTGCGTCTGGTTAGTAACGCTGTCTGCAGGCAACTGCGCTCTAAATTTGTAATTTTTTTTCCTTTTCAGATTCTGATTGGCTAATCCTACTCCAATAGAACACCTTCGTTTAACTAAAGTTTTTTCTGGTTGTTAATTGGCTATTTTATAAACTGTCACTAAAATTATATTATTGTTGCTCCAGTAATGACTAGTAGCATTATTAAACATTCTTACTCATTATTGCCTCAAGGTTACCTCATTGTTAGCAACTTTTAACTTATTACTCTCACAGCTCCTACATTATTAAATTACGTAATATATTCACACAACATTATTGAACATGTTTACAATAATATAAGCATATGCAATGACTGTTACATACATTTCACAATTATTACATACACATATTGCTTCAAGGCGAGCTGTTATTGAATTTACATATTATATAATTAGACTGAAATTATTTAAGTGTTAATAATACTGCCTCAAAAACTCTCCTGTAGTTTCTGAGAAAACAGGACAAATGTGTAGAAGTATTTACTTCTGAGAAAACGAGCTTTAGGATTTCACATGAATAATAATTTAAATTTGAGTCTTCCAGGGTAACTGGAAACATTCTGGGCTTTAGTTATACCTATGAAACCAAAACACATTTCTCTTTTCTTCCATCTTGCTTCCGTATACATTTGCAGATCACTAATAGTCTGACTTGGTGACTTCTTTGCAGGAGACCTACTGTTTTTGTTCTGATTTTCATAAGTATATTCTTTCTTCAGAAAATGACATTATTCTTAAGTGCATACAGTTTATATATTTGCGTATATCTGATCTCAACACTATAAAAATATAATAGGGGATTGCGATCGAGTAGTCAGCATTTTGGCTTCTCAAATCAGTAGTACCGGATTCTATTCTCGGATGGATTCTTAAACGAGAATCATTCCCTGCCCCTGCAGAGTCCCAAAATATACATGTTGGAAAGAATGCGAATGTGTTCCGCGGCAAAAATGATTAAATACAACAATAAAATCTACAGTTTGAAGGTACTAGCAACATTAGCAATTTAACAGTTGTTGCATCAGTTTCCGGTATAATATTGAAAGTAAAGGGGGTTATAAAATTACACAATAAATAAGTAAAGAAAGACCTGAAATTGACCGAAATAGAACCAGAGATATTCCCAATTTCTTTCAAATTCAAGGCTGATCACCGCTGATGTATAGAAATAGTACAGAAACCACTCTAATACTTCCAAAACTAACGCTATATAAGAGCGTTGGAAATAAAGTTTCAATAACTTGTCTGAGCTGGAGCCGTTGAATTCAACGGTTATTCATTATCAGCAATTCCAGCCATGATACCAGTCAAAAGGCATCAAGAGCTTCACTAGGAGATGTTACACGTAGTGGTGGCTTATGAATGAGGTATTACTTTTTTATAAATTGGTTGAACTCATTTCGTATGTAGTTCCCCATAGGAAATACATTTTTGGCAAGGATTAGAAAATTTTACGATGATGTTTTCCAAGAAGTCGGCAGACGCAAACGTGTCAGAAACTACTTGAAAAACACAGAGGTGACAATTATGATGTCTTAGTGTCCATTTCATGGTTCAAATATATAATAGTCACAGGAAGTTAAATTTGAAATGAATAGGAGATGTGTTAAAAATGTTTCCTCTATTTTTTCTACTCATTGGTGTTTGTAGCCTATTTTGACGACAGCCTTCATTCTTCCAGATATTTATGAACAATCATTTAGGCGATTATACCCCCCAGAAGCAAATAAAAGAATATAATTTATGCATTATAACATTACGGCCAACTTATTTAATATGGCAAAAAGTTCGGATATCTATTTTAAGAGCACTCATTCTTGTGTGATTCCTAGAGATTTAGGTTCAAACAGTTTCTCTTTCCTGCCAAAATATTCTGAGATAATGGCATATTTAAAAATTCCTTATTTTGTGATTTTACAGGTTGGGGCTAGGTGTCTAGAAGCCAGCGTGTGGGGTGCTTACTATAATGTATACCTCAATCTCCAATGTCTCACCAATGCAGCTCTGAAGGAAGAAATTTTAGCCCAGATTGAAGAACTCCTCGAAACCGCCCAAATTGAATGCCAGGCTGTTTTAGCAGCCATTGCATTGCATGAGTCAAAGAAGCAGTGATTCACAATCGAAAGTCTTTCTCAGAAACCTCTTTTGTAAATGCAAGTTCTAGCAATTATGGCGCTGTTCTGAGTTTAGCTGCTCAGTAAACCGAAATGGAATTTTATTCAGTGGAATAAAGATGGTTGTATAAATTGGCTCTGTCTGAAGATTTTTATTACCGTTGATAAATGAATTAATAGGATTTTCACATTAATGCAGAACGTCGTATTTCACAACGTAGTCGCGGCAACTCTCCGGTTGTCTTTAGTAGATTGAAGCATTTTTTAAGTGATGTAACTAGAGATAGAATACATGAAAATATGGGACCATTTATAAATTAAGAGCAATTTTGCCAATGATAAAAGTTAGCAAACTATAACATTGTAGTTAGTATTTAAACCAAAATTGTTTAAAGTGTACAACCTTTGAATTAATTCCATACGGTCAGCAAAACTCAAACACTCAAATCATCCTGTCGGTGCTTAGTAGTTATATTTTCTCTTCAGTTCACACAATCTGTCTTACATTCCTATAGCTTTGGGTGTCAATGGTAATGTGACATAGAGTGTTTAGTTGTTGTAATGTCTACTGTTGTCAAATTATGTTAAGTCACGTTAAAAAGAAATAAATAGATTCGCCGGCTATCTGACTTAATAAATACTGCACGCTCAACAAAAACTTCGCACATGAATGAGAATACGTTATTTAATTTCTTTTTATTTTTCGCTATTTGAATTCTATCAATTAGAAAGCAAAGGCTTACCTCGAAGGTATTTTTGGTTATTTTGTGTCCATGGCAATGTCAATGAAATTCACGGATTGTTTGTATTTTATGTCATACAAGCTCATACAAATGTATATCATTTTATGTATTTTTTCATTTATTTTACTTTAAAGCATGTGTATTCTTAAAAAATGTAGGAATATAAAGCCAATTAAGTGTATTAGTGTATGTTACTATTAGTTTATTTCCAAGTGTATTGTTCTTATTATTGTATTTGGGCTAGATTGTGTAATACGTATGCGAAGCTACATGTAAAATAAAAGTATATCAAGGAGATATTCATGATAGAACTGAATCATAACGACATGAAATGAGATTAACCCCTTATACTGTAAATTAATAAAAAATTTAAATATACTATAATGTCTTAAAATAGAGGGTGTAATGTCAGCAATACGCTAGTTCCAACCTATTATCTGATTTGTTCCTTCCACGAATTTAAGCAAAAGTATACTCAAAACGTCAAATATTAAAGCGGCCCTAAATACGTTTACCTTTAAAAGCATGACCTTGGTGTGAGAATAAATCAATGTTGGGCAAGGCAGAATTAGACTGAAAAATTCAATGCCATCGCCAGGATTTGGACCACGGATCTTCCAGTTTCTCTCCGGTTGCCCTAGCCAACCTACCATGGCAACATGCCAGCACGAAATTAAATTCCTCAACTGACTCATGTTCTTTTTTACGGTAAACCACAATTAGATGTTAGCTTTTCTTCCTGCATTTCATTTGTTATTAGCTGACGTGTTGAAGCGATAAATAAGGCAGGCAAATGTATGCATTCCCTTCCTGGGAGAGAAGTGAGTAGGTGTTACGGACCGTGATGTAGCCCATAGTCAGCGGCAATGTATACATATATTTGTATATATATACATATATATATATAAATTCAGATTTTGATTACTCTATGTTTAATAATGTACAGAGGTATTTGCATCTTCGCTGCTGGGAGAAAAGAATATCACGAAATGATTTTATCTTCTCTCTATAGATCATGACAACTTGGGAGTGGCTTTACGTCATTGCAATAGGAAATACATCATTGCTGTTATTGGTATACGTGTCATAACGAGCCAGTTATGCATGTTGTTGAATACAATAACCTGGTTATAATGATAGGACTACATAAACATTTTAAACGTATCTTGAATCTTGTTTGTAGGATGGCATCTTTATCCCTTCGAGCCGGTATAATGAATAAATAACATGGGTTGAATAAAGGTAAAGAACACCACAAGAAGGTTACAAGGGCCCTATTTGCTTTTACCGTGATCCATGGAAGGGAGGTATGAGGGGAGAGACCCGAAAGGCGATCAGATCTGGATGACGACAGGCACAAGAATGGACAGGGTCCCTAATGTTTCCAGAGCGAACGCACGCACAAGCCACCGAACTCCCGTCGTTTCCCCTGGGGCAGAGCCCACTTGGAGGCGGGACCTAACTGAGGAGTCCCGCAATGACACCAGAGAAGAAACCTCTACAGAGCGCATGGCCACCGCCCAGCCGCAAGGCGCCGAACACCGTCGTCTAATCCTATAACCATGAAACAGATGGAAAGGAAGATGATTGGTGCAGGAAACAAGGGTCAATAGAGTAGATGAATCGCCCAGCATCCGCTTGCCGACCAGGGAAACCACGAAAAACCCACGTGTAAGAGGATTTTCACCTCTTACCCGTGGATGGAACCCAATCTTCCAAACAGAAGTGTACCACGCTCTGTTTGAGTTGAATAATCTACTCTGATGTCAAAAGAGGTAATAAAACAGTACAAAGGAATTGATTTGCTCAAAATAAACTCAACCATAGTGTAGGTATACGGGATGGATCATTTAAGTTGAGACTGTACAATATCCCCAAAACTAAGCGTTGTAGAAAGAAATGTCGTTAATAGAAGTTGCTTGATGTTACTGGCGAAAGTAAATGTCATTAGTCGTGTTTTGTTTGGAGGACGTTATGATAGTTATTTTAGGGTCAATTTAATTTTTTTTCAAATGCGAACTTACAATTAGGGTAAAATAAAATTTAGCCTAAAATGACCACCATATCGTCTTCTAAATCAAACACGATTAATGGCATATATAAATATATATTTGTAGTATTAAACAACCCTACTCATTTCAAAAACATTCTTTTCTTGAAAGACATCAAACTATATAACAAGCTTTAAATATAACACATCAAATAAAATTGTATAAGAGGTAATAGGTTATACTGTTCTAGCTGTTTTCAAGGCTGAATAATGCAAAACATGATTATAACAATGTATTGCAATTGTTGTATTATTTAAGTACAGAATGTTGTACTCGTATGTATGAATATAATTCGGGATATGACCTACTAGTCAAAGCGAGCATAAATAAAGAAAAATAACAACAAACAAATAGCAAGCAACGTTTATTCAAGATGTTTCTTTCTACAACGCTTAGTTTTGGTGATAAACTTAAATGGTCCACCCTGTATAGCAAAGGATGATATTTTTTCCTTAAGGAATTTATTACCAAACGTTCAAATAACAAAAAAGACATGCTTTTATTTTCAAGCACAGGAGACAAGCTCTATCACAATGGAAAAATAAAACACACCCGGCTTTTGAATACTCAAAAAAAAAAAAAAAAAAAAATGAAATCGCGTATACGAAGATGTAAAGGTACGGGTTCTTTTAAAGTAGGATTAAAGTTTAATGTAAGAAGAAGCTAAATGAAAAGTTTTCCGTGGAGCTGTGCTGGAAACTTGTCGCTCATGTGTGCAAAGTTCCATGCTACTTTTAAGAGAAGTGCTGTCGAACTTCGGAGCCTAGAGAAAGAAAGAGAGAATGGGATTTCAACACACTTATAGCTAATGCATTAAGCATCTGCAATGAACATTGCTGGCAAAGACGACAGTAAAACACCTGTTCCTCAAAGCAGTAAAAAAGTATAATAATCCTGATGACTTTATGCAACTTCGCAGAAAATATAATGTATCTGAAAAAAACAGTTGATGTGTTGCCCTCGCATGACCTTCTTTACTCTTGTACAAACTATTTTTACAAACGCTTATGCTCCATCTATTTCATGTTAACCGAGATAAGGATTTGCAGAAACTATCTTATTGCTAATTTTCTTGTAGGTGGAATGGGAATTGGTAGGCTTTAAGCGATAGTCTAATATTTTAAGAGCTGGGTGCTACGTGAACATTCCATTCTCTTTGCATGTCCAGGACATAACAAATGAATTCCCATTTGAGAAAAAGTATAAATATTGGAAAATTCAAACAAATAACGAGGAATATCTGGAAAATGGTTCATACCACACTCACGCACAAAAGTATATGACAAATTGTGGTTTTAACGAGACCTACATTTTTTGCGTAGAAAAAAAATTGTCCATATCTTACGGTTTACCAGTTATGCAAAGGCCATTCAGAATGAAGAGAATTTTTGGGGACATTCCCAGAAAATTCAAGACATATATTTCATTTGTCATAAAAACCTCTTAAATATATATTGTAATCAAAATGTTGGAAAAAATGTTGTATGTAAAGGGTAGTCTGGGGTGGGGCTTTCTTGAAAATCTTTGTGCATCTTTGAAGATGCTGAGCCTAAATACTAAATTTAGTATTTATTCGACTTTTCGTTTTTGAATTACGCTGTTCAGACACACTTCCACATAGACACGTGCACGTATCTTTTTCTTATTTTTTTTTAGTTTTTTTTTTAAATTCAGGATACCTCAAAATGTATATTTCGACGAAATCTCGGTATTTAATTTTTTTCGAATTTTTGGGTGGAATGCAATACTTCCCCAACTTACTATACGTAGCAGAGATAGTAAAAAGTTGGGATTTGTTGTTGCAACATAACGGTGAAATGGCTTTATATATTCCGTCAGTGTCTATTGCCTAGTATCATTAAGATTTTTTTTTGCAATTAGTTTTTAATTTACTAGTTATTACACTCTGGTTAAACATTTGTTACAAAGTAATGCTAGACATGTTACCCGTTAAACACTTCTGTACACAAACCTGCCTCCTGCTGCATATTAGCTTTTAACTCCATAACTGTTTATTTTGCAACTGACATAATATGGTACCCATTCTTTCTTGGCAGATGTGTGACGAGTGTTGTCCCGTATGTGCCAAATGAGCAATATTATCAAAAATTATATTGCAAAAAAGTGTTTAAAATAATTACCAACATATTTTTTTCTGGGATAACTAAGTATTTGAAATATAACACCTTTATTTTAATACTCCGCAATGTTAAGAAAAATCTTATGCGTTACATTCACATGAACGTTACCCTCATTCGTTTGTTAGTACGTACACAAATTATTCTTAGACAGTTTATTTTTCTGTCTACTTCATTTTAATTCAGATAAACTTTTGCAGAAATAGCCAGGTTACACAATTCCTTATGGATACCAACCGAATAGGGATAGTCAAACGTTTAAGAACAGGACTATTTATCCTGACTTTAAAAAATCCGTACTCTTTCCATGCAATCGAGAAAAAGACCTATGTCGACAGGGCTTTAAAAGTATGATAAAGTATTGAAACGTGCGAACCATTAGTAATCGATATCTCTGAAACGGCCTATGCCACACAAAGGTTATTTGAAGTAAATTGTATGTTTTAAAGAGATCTACATTTTTTTGTGTACTTCGTTTTATTCTGTCGCTGAATGCTTAGCAGTAATTCAAGATTATAGAGAATTCCTTCCCAATCAAAAGGCTTCACAGGATATTTAAGATATACGTTTTATTAGTCGTATAAATACGTTTAATATGTGGTATTTTAATTAAAATCGTTAGAGCCATTTATTCAGGACATAAAAAATTCCGAAAAACCTTCCATGTAAACAGTAGCATGGGGCTGAGGTGTTTTCATGAAAACCTCCGTGTCGAATCTCGGAAGATGCTGAATATTTAATACCAAGTTCGATATTTATCCGAATTTTCTTTCTTGAGTTATGCTGTTCAGATACACATGGCCTTTTTCTAAAAATCTGCTCTTATATTCACAGGCATTCTTAACCCTCTCCCGCTTATTAGTGGGTGCAAAGACTATCATACTAAAATTTATTTTTCTATTTACACCATTTTAATCCAAATAAACCTTTGCAGAAATAGTTGCATCACGCATTTCGTTATAAATATAAAGGGAACAGTGATAGTCAAATGTTTAAGAACTGGAGGCTATATGCTGCCTTAAAATTCCATAGTCTTCCCAAGATATCGCCAAAAACATTTGAAGCAGAATGGCCAAATAATGAACTATTGTAACCATTAGTACCGTTATCTGGAAATCGCTGATGCCACAAAAAAAGTAGTTGAAATAAACTGTGTTTTAAAGAAATCTACATTTCTTGTGTAGTACATTTTCTCTCACTTAACGTTTACTACTCTTGTCTTCCCTTATACGATACAGATTTTCGTCATAAACGTTTATAGTTTTTAAAAGATTATACTAAATTACTTCCAAATGAGGAGGACTTCAAAGGCTATTCCCAGAAAATTCAAGATATACGTTTTATTTCTCATGTAAGTATCATCAATGTATAGTATTTTAATCAAAATCGTTAGAGCCAGCTTTTAGAAAATAAATTTCGAAAAATCTAACTTGTAAAGTAGTTTGCGTGGGGGGATTTTCTTGAAAGTCTGCGTGTCACATGGAAGGTGCTGAATCTAAATATAAGTTTTGGTGTTTATCCGTCTTTTCAATTTTAAGTTATGGTGTTCACAACATACACACATATACACGGGCCCTTTTTCTACAATGCTTTTTTTTTCTTTCTTTCTGCTTTTTATTCAGGGTGCCTCAAAACAGGTCCTTACAGTGAAATTTTGGTATCGAATTTTTTGGTTATCCAGTTCAGCCAGAGTGCATAATGTGTGATTATTGCTTAGGGAATACATATTTTCATATTGAAAGCATTCCAGAGATCTGTTTCTTTGAATATGAAAACCATTCGTTTATTATTTGCCTGCTTCTTATGCATTATTTTTTGGTGAATTATATTTTTGCTTTCTGTTCTACGTATAAGTAGGGGAAGTACTGCATTCCACCCATAAACTCGATATTAACATTTAACCGGAAATACATGTTTTCAGGCCCCTTGAATCCATATAAAGCATTTTCAGAAAAATGTCGATGTGTGCTTCTGTGTTCGTGAACACGATATCTCAAACGAAATGTCGAATAAATACCAAACCTGATATTTAGGCTCAATATCTTCCAAACCTGCGTCACATATTGCGGTTATATTCACATGACTCTCTCCACCCATTTCTCAAACTACTCCTACGAGAGATTGCACCACTAGGCTTTTTCCCACAGCCACAGGTGTCAAATATTACGGAAAGACTATTGCGTAGGAGCTAGGAAATGGAAAGAACGCTGCCACATATGTTAATAATTTATTATAAAGTGTGACATTTCTTAACAATTCCATCATCAGCTTGCTTTAACATTTTAAAACCTTTGTGATTTACAAATAATATGCTCAACAATGAAATGTACTCTTTCAACTTTTAGGATTTCTGTTGCCCTACAAATCGAGAATATGCAATGTTACACGAAGTGAAAAATGTGAGTGCTTCTCCCGTGAATGTGAATTTAGAAGCACCAAGAGTAAAAGTGTTAAATTTTGCAACTTGCCAAACAGTTGAAAATGATTTAGAAACACTAAAAGATTACTCTTGGTGGTTAAGCCAAATCTCGCCGTCACAAAACCAGAACACGAGTCTGGGTGCTATCCACTCGGTCCCTGCCAGAAGAGTTGATGAAGTTGATCGCGAGCGTGATGGCGCTGCTGTCAGCCAATGGTTTGCATCGAAACGACGCTTTGTGTTGTGGAATGATGAATTACGTCATGCATGACGACATCTTTCTCGAAGCTTCGGATATTATTACTCGCGCAAAACTTCTGGAATCGTGACCTTGATTGCCAACCCAGCTGCCGAGCCTAGGAATGGTTTATGTTTAGCTTTATCAACGAAAGCGATATAACACCTTTGCTTACTCACAGTGCGTAACACATACAGTCTGCATAGAAAGTGTCTGCATCTGCTTGTAATTTTAAAGAGAGCTGCAGTATCTAAATAGTACTTATTTTATATTTGTTATATTTATAATCATGGCTCCTATGTTTTCAAAGTTAAGTGGTAAGGTGTTACATAGTCAAAGTAGGGAAATAATTGCAAATTTCATCGACTTCATGAAGCAAGAAGCAGAGATGAAGGAAGAAATTATATCCGAGTTCCACAAAAGCCTTATGAGAGTGAAAGAAAGAGTAGTCGAAGCAACTGGTGTTTCACCGAGTTCCGTTTCCAGAGTTCTCAAAGATAAGAGAAAAAAGCATATGGATGAAAGAGTACCATTTGACACACCTGGGAAGAAACATAAGGTCCCTAAACGTATTACAGAAATAAACGATTTCGAATGCGTCATTCGTCGCACGATTCACAATTCCAATGTGGAAGAAAAAACTGTGCTAACAATAAGCAGATTGCTCATCCAGCTGAAAGACAGCAGAAACTTTCAAGATGGTGCTACAAATCTCAGAAAAATTATTAAAGATTTAGGGTTCAAATGGAAGAAACCGAAATCAAATAGAAGAGTTCTAACAGAAAAGCAAAATAAATAACTAAAATAAAAAAAATAAAAATAAAAAGTAAATGTTGCCATGATAGCTTAGTCGGTTAGAGCAACGGCACGGAAAGCCTAAGATCCGTGGTTCAAATCCCGGCTATGGCATTGAATTTTTCAGTCTGATTCTACCTTTCCAAATGACTATAATTTTATATGTACTTATATCAGTGTGTACTTATATCAGCATCAATTTTCAAGGTGGTGCTACAAATTTCAGAAAAATACTATAATGTATGAAGATGAGTCATACATACACAGCAGTCATACAGCATCTAAAAGTTGGAGTGACGATAGCGAATTAGGTTTGCAGGCACCTGTTGCCAAAGGGCAAATACTTATTATCGTTCGTGCTGTTGGAAAGATCGGCTTCGTTCCAAATGCCCTTCTTTTACAAGTCGCAACAAACAACAGGAGATTTTCATCAAGAAATGAATACAGAAAACTACATGAAGTGAATCAACGCCATGTTGATACCTAATATGCCTGCTGGGTCTGTTCTGGTCATCGACAATGCTTCTCAATGCGTCAACACTCAAATTCACAAACCACCTACCTCAACTTCCTTGAAAGAAGAAATGAGAGCTTGGTTACTTAGACATAATAAAGCCTTAGATGAAAGCATGAGTAAAACAAAGCTATATAACTTAATTAAAGCGAACAAACTGCTTCAGAAGTCATACATACTTGACCAGATAGTAATACAACATCGCCATAATGTACTTAGACTGTCATCGTATCGCCCAGATCTAAACCCAATCGAATTAATCTGGGCTGATGTCAAAAAATGGGTGGCATGCAGAAATATCACTTTTAAATTAAAATATGTGGAGCAGTTATAACGCCAGCAATTTGCTGAAATTGGAAGGCCAGAATGGGAAAATGTATGGCGACATGCTGAATAAATTAAGAATCATTATTCCGAAAAATACGGAATTGCAGAAAATCAAACAGAAATAATTCTCATGCAGGATAATGGTGCAGAAAGTAGTGACAGCAGTGATGACGGCAATAATGTGAGTGATTCCGCAGAAGAGGAAGGGTTGTTAGATGTGGAAGAATTGGAGGCAATGATTGACAGCGTTTTTTATATTAAGCGCTTTTTACAGCGCGGATTTTAATATACTGTATATAACTAAGTTTATCAGCGCAACACAGCGCAGAACCGTTGTGGATATTTGACGATGACTGTCCCTCGCACTCCTGCAGCATTCAGTCGATCGGTCACCACCTGATGTGGTAAGCAACTCGCATCATAGCTCTCATTAAGATTTTCACGTGTCTAGAACTGTTGCGCCGATTATAACTGTCTCTCTCGATGATCCACGTCATCATTTCCGATGCATTGGGCCGTTCTTGAACTGGTTGCATAAGCCGTCCAAAGCGGGGGGGGGGTGACGGCACAAGCTTATTCTTCTGTCTGTTAATCGAGTAAACATTTGTAGAAATGGTTTTATTACATATTTACTTGTAGGTACACTGGAAATAGGGAAATACAGTAGGCTTAAGCGATAGTCAAATCTTTTAAGAGTGGTCGTTATATGATGCCTTTAAAATTACGTTAATTCCTTGCATGACCAGGAGAAAAAAAACGAATAATGACTTCACATTTGAGAAAAGTATGAGTATTTGGAAATTCAAACTAATAACAAGGAATATTTACAGAACAGGTTAAGAGTGTTTGTGCGTGGAATGGAATTGAATGTTGGTTTACGGCGCTCAACTACCGGCGTTATAAGCGCCTTTCTAAAACAGAGGAAAGTAAAAGACAAAGGTATACACAAAAGTTGAAAAGCACAGCAAAAGCTGAGGATATGAATAAAAATAAAAGAAAGGTAAAAGTCAAAGGTAAATAGATATAAAGAGGAGAATAAAAATGAAACACCGAACGGTGAAGCACCTCAGGTAGAAACATTAGAAACGCAAGTGTAAGGTAGCCTCGCATAAAAATTTAAAAAGCTTGTCAACCGCGTGAGGCGGTCCGCCAAGACCTCTGCAAGACTTGCCGGCAGCTGCAGAGTGTCCCGAAGACGCGCCAGGGAGGCGCACTCCAACAACAGGTGGCGGACCGATAGACATTCGCCGCACACGGAACAAAGCGAAACAGAGTCACCTCTAAAAAGATAGGCGTGGGTAAAATTGCAGTGGCCAATACGTAAACGGGCTAAAATAACTTCCTCACGGCGAGAAAAACGACAAGAAGTAATCCAGGGAACAGGAAGGTCCTTCACTATCCTAAGCTTGTATTTGTGCTCGCGTGCGTGCGTGTGTGGGGGGGAGGCGTATTCCAAAAATAAGGTCCGGTGAACAATATTTAACAAATGGTAGGCCTGAATGACGTTTCACGCCTGCACTGCTGTCTACTAACTCCTGAGGAACCTACCGAAGTGTTGGTATGGCACAGTAAGCGTTTGCCAATCGGTGAGAGCAGATCGCAATGTCCGCGATAGTCGTAGATCCCCCCAGGTGTGAAATGCGCGGTGTGATTAGTTTTTTGCTGACAAAAGGATCGTCAGCTCCGGACATCCATCGTAAGTTATGTCTCGTGTATGTACCGGACTTAATGAGTGCCAAGCAGGTATGACACCGGTGTCGAGAATTTTGAAATGGCCGCACAAATGTGCACGATGCACAGCGGAGTGGTAGGCCCAATATTCGGACCGACGACATCGTTGAGCAAGTGAACCCAAGAACTTCGAAGCGATCGGCGTTTGACGATTAGTGGTCTCGCTGATGAATCCCCAAATGTTGTTCGAACCTCACATTACAGGATTGTCACTGAACAGCTTGGATATCGGAAACTTTGTGCGAGGTGGGTGCCAAAACTACTCACCGGTCAGCACAAAGAGAAACGAATGCGTGGTGCTCGACAGGTTTTGGAGCTCTATAGACAAGTTGTAGGTATTTGTTTTCCCACATTGTTACGGGCGACGAGACGATGCAGATCAACACAACAGTCAATGCAGTGGCGCCGTTCCGGTTCACTCAAATAAAAAATGTGTAAGTAATTCCCATACCCGAATCGCAAAATGATGGCTACTCTGCTTTGGGACGAAAAGGGCGTCCTTTTGATTGATTTCATGGACTGTGGGTCAACAATTAAAGCTGAGGTGTACTGTGCAACGCTTATCAAACTGAGACGTGCGATGCAAAATCAACGCCGCGGAAAACTGTCGTCTGGCATCATCATCCTGCACGACTACGTACGTCCGCACACCGCTGCCAAAACCAGAGAAAAGAATCAAGAGTTTCGTTGAGCATCCTCTGTACACTCCCGACCCGGCACCAAGCGACTATTTCCTCTTCTTGAATTTGAAACGGTGGACAACGATTTCAAACCGACGATGAACTCAAGACGAGCGTTACCAACTGGTTCAAGTCCCAGGCGGCGGGATTTAAGAAGCTGGTACAGCAAGTGTATAGATGTAAATGGCGTTTATGTGGAGAAGTAAAGCACATAACACTTGTCTCATGAGTGATGTTGTTATTATGACCAAACGGACCTTAGTTTTGGAATACGTCTCATATATATTTTGCATAAATTGTGTATTTTTAGAGATGTACATGTTTGAGTCCTAAGATTAGCCTAACCGAGCGGAATAGCAGAGGCAGTAACGTTGGGAGGTACCGGGTTCAAACCCCTGGGGACAATCTGATTGAAGGTTTTGTCGCAGATTTCGCTCCGTATCGAATGATGGGTTGGATAATTTGATCCGCGAGTTTCTTATCATCCCTTTCATCATTAGATTTAATTTTCTTGTTCTTCACCGCCATGCCAGGCATTGGGCTGATCACCCATCGTGTTGTGCTATGACACGATTTTGCTTGCTCCTCGACAGGCTTCTAACCCAAGGCATTTTTTTCTAAGTCCTTCTTCTAAATCTCACGAAGAGGAGGACAATCTGTTAAAGAAGAAGGTTTAGATATCCATTTCATATTTTGCTATAAAGGTATCTTAAATAAATGGTATTTTAATTAGAATCCTTAAAGCCATTTTTGAGGAAATCAAAATTTTCGAAAAACTTGCAGCTAGGGTTGGCGGATTTTCCTGAAAACCTTTGGGTTTTATCTTTGGAAGAATTTGAACTTTGATACTAAGTTTAGACTTTTCGTTTTTATTATGCGGTTTACACACATTATGCGCCCCCGGCTTTTTTCTAAAAATGCTTTTTTTTGTTCAGGGAGTTTCAAAATGTGTATTTCCGGCTAAATATCGCTATCGAATTGAGTGGAATACAATACTTCTCTACTTACTATAGGTAAATTGGAAATTAAAAAAAATACATTTGCATTGAGAAAAGTATGAATTATCTGAAAATTCGAAACATAACAAAGAATATATCTGAAATGCTTGATACTACAAACATTTTGTTTGACATAAATTGTGTGTTTCGACGATATCTAAATTTTTTTGTGCCAAGGATGAAGCAGATAATGCCTCACTGTTGGATATCCAAACTTGAAGATGTTTATTAATGCTGTTTGCACCATGTATTGCGGGAGATATGTTTCTTGGAATGTTCCCCCACTATGATACACGCTTTCCGGTGGCCTTCGCCCCACGTTCACTATTCCGGTGCACTTCGCCCCCACGTTTAAAAAATCAACTTTGTATTTTAATGTTATTTAAATATTATATGTATGCCTCGGCTGCGTCAGTAGTAATTTGCAGAAACACGTATCTCTTAGCAGGCTGGAACGCGTAAAGAATGAAGGCTTACCCAAATTATAATGGTATTTAACTTCGTTTTATTAATTTTTCACATGATTCAATAACATTTCACAGATATATCCTACTGTAGAGCTGTGAGATTATTGTCACTTGTACATTTTAGCACGTAAACTTTATATTATTCACGCCGTAATGAATTTTTTATGCCTCACACTGAATACGTACCGAGCGAACTGCTCGGGAACGCTGACTTCTAGCATCTGGCGTCTACGCCTAAATTCTTATATTTCCACTATTTCAATTTCTGATTGGCAAATCCTACCCCAATAGAATACTTTTATTTAACTTTTAGCCTTTCTAGCTGTTGATTGGCTATTTATTAACTGTTTTATATACTATATTATTGTTCCAAGAATTATTAGTAGCCTTTATTAAACTTTCCAATTCATTATTGCCTCAAGGTTACCTCATTGTTAGCAACTTTCGCCTTCTACATTGTAATTCTGTTTGCTACGGAAGGTGTCTTGCTTCTATTCTCACAGCTCCTACATTGTTAAAACTACGTAATACATTCACATAACATTATTATACATGTACATATAATACAATGACTGTTACATACATTTTATATATTATTACATACACATATTGCTTTAAGGCTAGCTGTTATTATATTTTATATTATATAATTATATTGATATCATTTAAGTGATAAAAATACTGCTTCAAAGATTATATCTTGTCTCTTACAGCTTACCAATTATACAAAAGCGGTTCTCAATAAAGGGGACTTCAGGAGCTATTCGCAGAAAATTCAAGATATATAATTTATTTGTCATTAAAATAGCTTGAACATGGCATTTTAATCAAAAATTTTAGAGTCATGTTTTAGAAAGTAAAATATTTCGAAAAATGTTGCACGTAAGCGTTAATTTGGGGTGGGGAATTTTCTTCAAATTCTTCGTGTAACACTCTTGGAAGGTCCTGAACTTAAATAAAAAGTTTCATATTTAACCGAGTCGTGCTGTTCACACACACACACGCACGCGCACGCGCACACACACACACACACGCACACGCACATTAACCTTTTCTTTTTTTCGAATTCAGGTGGTTTTAAAATATACATTTCAGTGAAATCCCTACATGAAATTTTTGGGTGGAATAGAATATTTCCTCTGCTTACTGCAAGTATGTAGTAGAGAAAGTAAAGATAATGACAATGTTATCACATCATATAAGGGCTAGATACATGACAAATCATAATAAATTATATAAGGAAATGCTTATAAGATAGATCATAAGTACTGATTTAAACTCTGTCAATAAGCTCTGTGGATAGGTCATTTGGTAGATTATATTTGCTTCTCTCTGCAGTATATTGTGGAAGATCGATGACGATGTGCTTCAGGGTTAAAGGACCCTTGGTTTCCACAGTGTTCTGTATAAGTATGTTTGTGGGGGTTAACTTTGTGTCCAATTCCATGTCTTCTTAATATAATCTGATCTTGTCGTTCCGACTGGAGTGTCTTGTTGTTTTGGCAGGTTGATTTTGTTATCGCTGCGTGGAGTATACTTGGAGTGCTCTCATTTCAGAATGTCATCCACTGTCCTTTAGATTCCTGTTTATAATAGAGATGAGATCTCCGTGGCTTGACAGGTCTTAGTGAACCTATACTTTGTTCAGCTGCAAAGTCAGCTTTTTCGTTACCTCCCCTGCCTCAAGCTGCTAATTACTTCTTCAGCGTTTCTTCGGAGAGTATCAAAACGGTTTTGGGTGTATAACTTCATGAATATTAACTATCTTGAAATGTTGAAAATAACATTGTATGTGGAAACATGCTTTATGTTTATATACCTTTTTAAGCTTTTCAATGTAACACTTTTTCGGAATTAAAAAGTGAACAGTTGGAATTTACCTATTGTGCATTACTAACCTTTTCGGAAGTAAACAGGTTAAGGTAACTATAACTTAGTCCATAAGTGCTACTAAGGGTATATGTACGTATAAACTGCACAAATGTAAAATAGGGAGAGGAAAATCAGGAGTGGGAAGTACTAGTTAAAGGAAACAAAAGTATACAGGAAATACGCTTACAAAAATTAACCGTTTTCGATAAAATTACGTTTATTTCGTTGGTTAGAGCTGCCGCTGAATTGAAAACCTGGCTAATGACAAGCAACATTAATACTTTTACGCATGTCATACCCTCCCGCTGCTTGAGCCTTAATAGCAACAAAAGAAGTAATTTATACCAGTGGTTTCCACGTTTATTGCGAATGAAGGTTATGTGACAATCGCAATATATGAAAAGAATTTACCAACATAGAATACGCAAACATCAATGGTAAAGTCGACGGCAATTATTTCTTGGTCTGTGTTTGTATGCAGAAGCTTTCCCAACAGAAGGCATTCCGACTGAGCTGCCAAGAACAGCTCGTTTCTTGTGGTAGACTCGGTCAGTTTAAAACTGGCCAGTGTCAGAGACGGAGCTCGAATCGGGTACTTCGGTGAGCGCTCGGGACAGCCAGGCTTTGTTCACAAGACTCTGAACATTCTTGTGGTAATTATAATGGCAAAGCAATCACAAATGTCTTCCAGAAAATAATTCATATGCGAGATTTCAAACCGACAGATGTTTCAGTGTGTTTCAACACTGAATATTTGTAATCTGAAGTAGGTGTTTGCTTCACGTATGGAAAGCCGATTTGAAGTAGAAGTTGTATTGTAGTTCAACTGTTGGGGAGCCGAACACTTGAAGTAGTTGCAACACAAATGGCCTTCGTCAAAAAATTTAAAAATATTAACTTGTTAACTTCACTGTTTCTTTAAATATTATATATTTATGTTTGCCTCGACTGCGTTAGTATTATTGTTAGAGACACGTTTCTCTTAGCAGGTTGTGGTGCGACTTAAGAATGTAGGCTTGCACAGATTTTAAGTTTTTCTTCACTCCATTTATTAATGCTTGACACGATTTAAATAACACTTCACTGATAGAGAGCTGTGAGATTCTTTTATTAATTACTTGCACTTTTTAACACGTAAACTATTTTTTGTCTCACACAAATACGTATTATACTTCTCGAGGTCGTGTCTCGCGTCCGGTCTGCAACCAACTGAACTCTAAATTTGTAAAGTTTGCTATATTTCAGTTTCTGATTGGCTAATCCTAGTCCAATAGAATAGCTTCATTTAACTAAAGCTTTTTCTGGTTGTTGATTGGCTATTTTATAAACTGCCACTAAAATTACATTATTGTTGCTCCAGTAATGACTAATAGCATTATTAAAATATCTTATTCATTATTGCCTCAAGGTTACCTCATTGTTAGCAACTTTTAACCTATTATTCTCACAGCTCCTGAATTATTAAATTACGTAATATATTCATATAACATTATTACTCATGGATAAAATAATATAAACATATACAATGACTGTAATATACACTTTTTATATATTGTTACATACACATATTGCTTTAAGGCGGGCTGTTATTGAATTTATATTTATATAATTAGACTGAAAATCATTTTAAGTGTTAAAAATACTGCCTCAAAACAAACTACACTATTAATTTATGGTACTCGAGAGGAGTATAACTGAAGCTCCTTACCATGTTACGCTTACTGCAGCTCTTTTATCTTGTGCCGTTTTCTCACCCTCTTTTCTTGTCGTGGCATACGCAACCAACTCATGAACGGCACAATGCGTCTAGTAAGTTGACGTATTCATCGAAATCAGCTAGTAACAACGTGAAGGTTCGAGAAATACGTCATTCATGACATAGCTTCTGGTAGCACGACACTATAGTTCGGTACAGTGGGCTTCAAATGTTTTCCGATGGGCCAAGCGGTGTAGAAGAAGAGGGGAAAGAAATTTCTTCTCGACTAGTCATGCCTGGCTATAGCCAACATTAAGTACATCGTCTCAAAGGTCACATTTACTTCTGTGTATGCTCATATAATTCAGCGACCTAACTCTAAGAGGAAAGAAGACAAAACTAAACACTTTTCTCTTTACTAGATCTATTCAAGCGAAATAAATTAACATTTTCTTTGCATAATATGTTGTTTAAATATAAATATTGCACTCTTTATGCTACATAAGTTTAAGATTCAGTAATTTTCTTGAGAAACAAGGTTCGCATAATGTACATCCTGTTTTTAACGTTTGTTGCTAGTAATAAATAATTATAGTAGTTTCATAGTTACCACCAATAGAACGTTCTATGCGTGCTTCGAAGCAGAGGGATTTATTACCTCGAATATAGGTTCGTTTGGTTTTTTAATTGTCATACATATTGCTCACAACGTTTAGCGCTAAGTGTGTAGTTCCATACAGTTGGCAAATTCAGTTCTGATAGTATTCAAGTTATGTTTTAAAAAGTATGGAAGCAAAAGTAATATTAATGTGAAACTGCTGAAGCAGTTTGGGCAGAATTAAATTTTCTTCAAAATTAGATATATTTTGCGTTTGTTGCTGAAAAAAGAATAAAAATTGTTTTATTTGAAACATAATTCTCCTTACACACACTCACAAGAGAAAAGAAGAAAACCCGTGCCATTCGTATGGTGGACGTAGAGTAAAAACACTTATGTAGATATTGTATCCAAAAGGAGAAAATGTTAATAGATACGAGGAAACAACGTTTAGCGCAAAATATGCACTTTCTATATAACTGTTTTATTCGGTTAGGATAACATATAAGCTAACTTTTCAGAATAGTGACCCGAAGTGTTAATGCAGGTTGATGTGCTTTTGTTGCAATTGGTTCATTTGAAAGCACTCTATTCTGAAAATTAAATTGCTTTCAAGTTACAAATCTGAAGATGCCCCCACCCCCCAAAAAAGACTTTGTATTACGATTCACGTTCTGAATTCTTAAAATGCTTCTCTTCTCTGGTATGGAATGTGTAACGGAAGGGACGCGGCCCCGATCCAGTAAATGAGGATATTGTGCTTGTGCCCCTTGAGAGGGCGCTCCCGGGATGGAGGGACAAGGTGAGAGACACCGAGCGGCCGGAACCAGGAGTGTCCGCACAGCAATGACGAGGTTCCTAAAATTCCAGATTGAGACACCTAGTAGTTGGGCAGACAAGCCGTGAACCCCACCCCACACAGAGGTCCAACGCCCCCAAGAAGCGGTCCTTATACCCTGGCAACCAGCCGAAGACCGAGAGACGGATAAGGTTCCGCAGAAAACATCCTTTTTCTCTGCCACGCCGCACCGAAATACCATCGCCGACACTTCCAGCCCTGAAACAGACCTAACGGGGTTAAGGATGAATGAAATGAGGAGTGGAACGATATTCAGGGGCTGAGAGAAATCATATCAGCATTCGCCTGACGACCCCGGAAAACTCTCGAAAAAGAAAACCCGTGGGTCAGATTGGGCGGTAGACGGGAAGCGAACTAGGGATCTCCCGAATGTGATCGCACGCGTTACCGCGGCGCCACCTGGAAGATCGGTAGTTCAAATCTCGGCTATGACATTGAATTTTTCAATCAGATTCTATCTTTCCAACCTTGTCCTACACACGGCTTGAGTGAAATAGTCTTCTTGTTAATTGAGATGAACTGCAATTACAAACTTCTTTGCAAGTATAAGAAGAATGCAGTAGCTCAAACGATAGTCAGATTTTTATGTGGCGTCTTTGAAACTCCACGCTCTTTGCATTACCACGAGACAAACTAACGTATTGCATTCACATAAGTTTCTCTTCTCACCATTCTTCAAATTCTTTTTTCTAAATCTTATTTTTCTGTCTACTTCTTATAATCCAGATAAACCTGCAAACCACATTTAGCTCACGTGTGTGTTGTGGGGGTCTGCCTCACATTCAAGAGGTCCCGAGTTAGAATCACGGTTAAAGGGAAATACCTGGGTGAAGTTTTTTCCAGGGTTTCCTCTTATCCTGAGAAGATGAATGTTAGATTCTAATTTCTCGGGACCTCGGGCCCATTTGAAAATCATTTAACTATTTAGTTCATTCACCGTCCGTAACGGCCTACCCGGTTAAAGGAATTTAACTAAATACCAAAAGAAAAACTTCACATTTTCACGTTTCGTTGTAGTATACGTAGATAAAACGATGGTCACAATTTCAAAGAGCATGTCACTACGTGATGCTTTGAAATTCCATGTTGTATGACCGCGACAAAAACAAAAAATAGCGACTTCTCAGTTACAAAAAGTATTCAAACCAATAACAAAAAATATCTGGGAATTAGTTAATCTCACAAAATATATGTGTAACAAACTACGTGCTTTAACGGGGTCTGCATTTCTGTGTAGCAAAACATTGTCCAATCTTTTAGAGTTTACCAATTATACAAAAGTGATTCAGAATGAAGAAGACATGAGAGGCTCTTCTCAGTAAGTTCAAAATACATATCTCGTTTGTCATGAGTATTTTAATCAAAATCATTAAAACCATTTTTAAGAAAATAAATTTCGAAATTTTTTCCATGTAACGGTTGTTCAGGATGGTGGAGATTTTCTTGAATATCCTTGTCACATCTTTGAAAGATGCTGAACTTAAATATCCAGTTTGGTATTAAACCGACTTTTCGCTTTGGATTTATATTACTCACAGGCATATGGAGCTTTTGCCCTAAAATGTGATATGTTGCATTCACATGACTTTCTCTACTCACTCTTCTTACAAAGCTTATTTTGCATCTATGTCATGTTAATACCGATAAACCTTCATCACTTATTTTCACAATTCGTTGTAGGTATAACCAGAACATATTAAGCTTAAGCGATAGCCAAATCCCTCAAAGCTGATCGCTATGTGATTGGTTGGTTACGAAAGGGAATCGGTTCTGATCCACATATTGGATATTGTGCCTACGCTCCCACAAGGGGGCGTCTCCGGAGGAAGGATGAGGCGAGACAAGACACCGGACGTCCGGAACCAGAAAAAACACACAGGAATGGCAGGGTCCCTAAGTTTTCAGATAGAGACTCCCCGTCAGACGGACAGGCAGACCGGGGACCCCACCCAGCACAGAGGGGATCCTACGCCCCTCAAGGAAGTTAGGATACTCCCGACAGCCAGCCGAAAGCCGAGGGATGGAGAAAGTCACAAAAAAGCATTCTTTTCCCCTGCCACACTGTACCGAAACATCATCGGCGACATTTCCAACCCTGAAAGAGACCAACGGATGAAAGATGAAGGGAATCGAGAATGGAGATGAAATGGAGGTTCCGGAAATTTGGGGATGTGAGAATCCTTCCCAGCATTCGCCTGGCGACCCGGGAAAACCACCCGAAAAAACCCTTGGGACATGAAGGTCGGCTAGAGGAATCCAAACCTCGACCTCCCGAATACGAGGTACAGAAGTGATAGCTTTGAAATTCTGTTCTCTTTGTATGAACACGAGAAAGAAAGAAAGAAAGAAAGAAAGAGGGAAAGAGAGAAAGAAAGAGAGAGAGAGAATAGCTATTTGCAGTTGAGAGAAGTATAAAGTATTTGAAAATTCAAATTAATAAGAAAGAAAATTTCAGAATAGGTAAAAAATAAAAGTTATTTGACATAAAATAAAAATGTTATTTTATATAAATTTGTGCTTTAACAAGATCTACAGTTGTGCGGTAAGATTTTGTCTCTCTCTCTTACGATTTACTAATATCAAAGTCATTGACAATAAATACTAATTTACAGACTATTCCTAGGAAATAAAATATATACATTCTATTTATCATGCAAATAGATTAATCATATGTATTTTAATCAAAATCTGTAGTTGTGTTTGAAAGAATAAAAAAATTCGAAAAATGTCCACTGTAAAGGGTAGTTTGGAGTGGGGAGTTTCTTTAAAATCTCAGTGTCGCATTCTTGGAAAAAGTTGAACTTAAACACCAAGTTTGGTTTTAAACCAACCTTTTACTTTTGAGTTATGCTACTCGTGGATACACACACACACAAATACACACACACACACACACACACACACACACATTTGGACCATTCTCTAAAAATAAATTCATTGGATTCAGGGGTCACAAACGTGATTTCTGGTGAAATTACGACATCGAATTATCAGTTGGAGCACAATACTACTTACTGTAACTATGTAGTAGAGAAAGTAAAAGGCTTGCTTTGGTTTCAGGGGTCTCAAAACTTGTATTCCCGTTGAATCTCGTTATTCAATTTTTGGGTGGAGTATAATACTTGCTCTACTTACTGTAACTGCGTAGTAGAGAAAGTAAAAATGTTTTCTTTGGATCCAAGGAGTCTCAAAACGTGTATATCCGGTGAATCTCGTGATTCAGTTTTTGGATGGAATGCAATACTTTCTCTACCTGCTACGTAGTAGAGAAAGTAAAAATGCTTTGTTTGGATTTAGGGGGTCTCATAAACGTGTATATCCGGTGAATCTATGAAATTTTGGGGTGGAATACAATACTTGATCTACTTTATGTAACTACGGAGTATAGAGGTAAAAACGCTTTGTTTGGTTTCAGGAAGTCTGAAAACGAGTTTCCGTTCCGAGTATTAATCTCGTTATTCAATTTTTTGAGTGGAATACAATACTTGCTCTACATGCTGTAACTACGTAGTAGAGAAAGTAAGAATGCTTTCTTTGGATTCAGGGAGTCTCGAAACGAGTATTTCCGGTGAATATCGTTGAATTTTCGGGTGGAATACAATACTTTCTCTTTCCTTCGTGTAATTAGTAGTAGGGATATTAAAAATGCTTTCTTTGGATTCAGGAGGTCTAAAATGTGTATTTCCGGTGAATCTCTTTATTGAATTTTTGGGTTGAATACAATACTTTCTCTACCTCCTGTAGCTATGTAGTAGAGAAGGTAACAATGTTTTCTTTGGATTCAGGGGATCTCAAAGCGTGTATTTCTGGTGAATCTCTTTATTGAATTTTTGGATGAAATACAATAATTCCTCTACATCTTGTAAGTGCGTAGTAGGGAAAGTAAAAAATCCTTTCTTTGGATTCATTGGGGCTCAAAACTTGTATTTCCGGTGAATCTTGTTATTGAATTTTTTGGTGGTATACAATACTTCCTCTGCTTGCTGTAAGTGCGTAGTAGGAAAAGTAAAAATGCTTTCTTTGGATTCAGTGGGTCTCAAAAAGTGTATTTCCAGTGAATCTCGTTTTTTTAATTTTTGGGTGGAATACAATACTTTCCCTACTTATTATAGGTAAATAGTAGAGACAGTAAAAAGATGAGTTGTGAAATAGATAAGCGGCTGGTTGTCGTTACGGCATCTTGCACGCAACCAAATAGGAAAAGTTTGACTTAGACTGTAACTTTAAATAATTTCTAGCCTAAATTGTTGTCACGAAGCACGGGAAAATCATACTTCATAATGCCATTATGAAAATAAAGAACATATGTTAGTTGATAATGGGTAGAGAAAGCAGTAAATATTGAAAACAAAACCATTTTATTTTAATACTTGCTTGTTATACAATGATATGATGCCTCTAATTCCTAAAAATTAGTTTGTGTACTGCTTATGTCGCTTTGTTGTAATGTTTTTTTTGTTAACGCTTCCCTCAATTAAGGGGTACCATATAGACAAAGTATACATATACAATTAACAAATTTAAATTGACAACAATAATGACGAAGTTAACGTATCAAAATGATGAAACTTAACATAAAACAATCCTATTATGCAGTTAAAATAAATATATAATAATTTAATAATTTCAATGATTTGTAAAGTGGTGTATGAATATTATATTGAATACAGATGATTTCTGAGGATGAGAATTGATCCTCTAATAGCGTGATTGCTATTTTCTTTTCACAGTTATTACATTCCTATAGGAAAGTGCGTTGGAATGATATTTTCTTTAGCATATTACATCCCTTAACCTTCCTTGTAGAGCAGGTATGATCTAAAACACCTGGCATAACCTCTCGATAAGACACCCCGCTTGCCCCGCTACCGGTGGAACGTTAAACATTTGGAACCATCTGTACAAGTCGGTTCGATTCTGTGACGTCATACAACTCAGTTCATCGAGTGTATAAACGGGTTCTTTATTTGGCGGCAGGCTTGAATACGTAAGAATGAATATCGCTTACAGCATCGGTCATTACACTTATTTAAGTTTCTCTTTTTGCCTAGCAGAAGTTTCAGTAGTTAGTATCTTGCCTTGTAAATACTCAAAAGCACTGTAGCGAAGCAACCTATATAATTTCCATTGTGACATCTTACGTAAAGAACATGATGAAGTGTATTCTCTCGAAATTAATTTATGGATTTAGATAATTGCATTATCATTAATAATTGTATAAAGTTTTTTTTTATATTTCCCTTAGTTACATACTACTATTTTAAGCAACGTATTCAACAATTTATTGTCTTAGTAATGCAATATGTTGGTATAGATGGTGCAGTTAAGTTAGCAGGATTTTCCTATTTTATTGCAAAACTGACTGTATTACACACTAAGCCTAAGACATGAAACGGCAACTCTAGGCCGAGCCCAAGAACTGTAATTACAGATAATTTATTAATTAACTTTTATTGATGTTAAATCGTACTATGTAAATATCTTTTTCTCATACTGCTTGTATATTTTAAGAAGGGTGATTTAACATTATGTATCTATCTAGGTTACTAATATTAGTAGAGTTATAAATGGTTTAATGTAAATAATTTAAGCGCTATGTTAAAATACTGTCCACGATGGAATGTTTTAGCTACAGGAATAGTGCTTTCGAAGGCAGAAAACCTAGTTTTATTACCTCTCTTCAGTCGCAGTGCTATTATTCCTACAGCGAGGGTGTAGAGCCTTTGTCCCATTATTGGATAATTCGCCGTGACCAAGTGAGCGAGAAAGACAACCTAACGGTAAATGTAGGAAAAGCCGCGATTTATATTAAACTTGGACCAATGAGATCCCTGAAAGTTTATTCGAAATAGTTAGACGCGTCGAGTCGCGCTAAAAATGGACCAATAGGAAAGGAAGCAACCTCAGAAGCCTGAGACTATAAATGGATCTGTTTGGGGAAAATTCGAGACAGTTTTTTGTCATGTGTGGTCAGGGAGAGATGCTGCGGGATGTGTGAGATATCGCGCCAAAACAGGGAATCCAAATAGTTTTAGCAACACACCGAAGATCCGCTACTCTGAAAGCGACAATAAGAATAGTTATATTTCGTGCCATATCCACGCCATAGTTTAACAGCGGTGGACAGTATTTTACAGCGGCAATACCAGTTTTGTATACTACGAGTGTTAATTAAATAAAAAGAAACGGCAGTGTCATCTTTTCATAAACAAAGCAACTCTATGTCTTCCTATATCACCACCCGAGATCTACGTTTTCCTTTACCGAGGATAAGTCCATGCTCCCATATAGTTTAAGGAAAATTACTGTAGCTAGCCGAGGATAAATTGAAGAGAACCAACACGCTGAGAACTTCTGGAAGCAACGGGAGAAGCATCAAGGTAAGCCTAACAGCAACGGATGAGGAGGTGATCGCCGCAAACTGGCGCCATAACGTGGAGCTCGAAGGGAAGAACGACACAAACGGAGAACTAGGAAACAACGAACAGACGAAGAATCTTCAGAGGAAAGGGGCACAGCAGAACAAAATTACAACGCGAACTTCTAGTCTGCCTACGTGGGACAACAAAACAGCTGAGAACATCGCTTCTAGAACTTCACCAGGATTCGAACCCGGAACGCATCAGTTAACATTGAAAAAAATACAGGTTAGAACTTTTATTCAAAAACAAACAAAAAGGCATGCAGAGTAGTGACTCAGTTTTGTGAACACATGTTATTGAGAGGGGGTAAAGTCATTACTAGGGAGGTAGAACTTGCTAACGGAACCATGAGTAGGTCAAGGGAAGATTTGGAAGAACTGAATGGGGAGGCTATTGTCAGCATAACAACAGATGGAGAAAATATGGGTGCAGCAGAAGTAGAAGTTAGGCTAGAAAGGCAATCACCGATTGAGCAGGTCATTGACGCAGGTCAAAACCAGCTGCTAATATTGCTTCAACATTTGAGTGAACAAAATAAAAATTTGAGTGAACAAAGTAAAAATTTAGAAGGGAAATTAAATGAGCTGAGTAAGGAGTCAAAAAGAAATTTGAGTGAAAAAAGTAAAAATTTAGAAGGGAAATTAAATGAGCTGAGTAAGGAGTCAAAAAGAAATTTGAGTGAACAAAATAAAAATTTAGAAGGGAAATTAAATGAGCAGAGTATACAGATAGGTGAATATGTCAGAGAGGAAAACAGGAAGATGAGAGGGGAATTAGCTCAGGAGATGAGGGAATATTTAGGTGAACAGGTCACCCGATTACAAAGTCAATTGGACTCCAAATTCAGTCAGCAAGGGAAGGTAGTGCAAGAAATTCAGGCAGGACAACTATGTCTAAGAAACGATGTAGAAAAACTAAGGAAGGATGTAGAAACAGAATTAAGTGTTACCAGCTTAGCCATAAAGGAACAATTGGATGGTGACTTAAGAGCTGTAAATGTTTCTTTAGAAAAAAAACAAAGTACCTTAGAATCTAACATTCAAAGGGAGTTCAAAGAATTTAGAATAGTGTTAGAAAAGGATCAGGGAAAGATGAATGAACTTTCGTCAAAAATGACTGAACAGCTCTCAAATCATCATGAAATTGTGAAGAGGGTGGAAGAGCATGAAAATTGTGTAAAGGAGTTAAAACGCTCTATTGGTAGACTAGGGATAAGTGTGAGACAGAGTGATGATAGCTCACCCAGTGAAACTAGCACCACTTTTAGGGAGGCAAATGGAGGCCAGAGTCCAGCTGCCGACCCATATAATTTCAATTCAGGGCACCAATGTACATCTAACCATGCAAGTAATGCAAACTACCATTTATTAAATGAGATAGGGGTACCTACTTTCGAGGAAAATTCGGCTGATAATCCTAAACAATACCTAAATGACCTTGAGGAGTATTTCCGTTTGAAGCAGATTCCGGACGAGCTAAAGATGTTAATCGTTCGTAAAGGTTTACGTCAAAGGGTTCTCCAATGGGTAAGATTGACTTTGGGGGAGAATAATAATTTTGAATATTTCAGAAGGGCATTTTTGAATAAGTATTGGAGTACTAATACTCAGAACCAGGTGAGATCTATCCTAGTTAATGGCAAGTACGATGAACGCGGAAACCTAAGCATGGTAGATTATTTGCTAACTAAAGCACGGAGTAGTAGACTAATCGAGCCACCCATAAGCGAGAGGGATTTCATTAATATGATTGTACCACATTATCCAGAACGTATACACCATTACCTACTCATTGCGAAGCCAAATTCTATTCCCGAATTGATTGAGTTGGTATCATCATTCGAGACAAGTAGTAGGAACCACGTACAAAACTATACAGTTCGACCATTACCGGATAATTCAAGGAATGCGAATTGGAGAGGAAACGCGAGAGGGAACTATAACCCCAGAGAGAGATACTGGAACGACGTGCCTCAATCCGGGAACAGGAACTGTCAAAATAACCGTTTCAGGAGGGAAGGTGATAACCAATATCACATAAATGCTATACAAACCAGACCAAGATACAGGGGCCGTTTTAGCTATAGGAGAGGCAGAAACAATGAAAACAGATCCAGGGAACATTATTTTTCTGACCGAGGGGAAAGCGATATAGGAGAGAGGTATGACGAAAATTACCCAGAAAGAAACGAAAGGAGAGTGAGACCTTCCCGGGGACATTTTAGAGGAAGCAGAGGAAACTATAGGCAAATTCAGAGAGCGGGAAATGTGGAAGAGACTAGCGGAGCACCAAATAGTGTCGATAACCCGGAAAACTAAGACAGGATCCAATCAGGAGCTCGGAGCGGATTCTAAGCGCGCAAAATTCTCAAATAAACAGAAAATGTGAAACAGGGCTCAAAAATGACTTTATACTGGGAGAACTGATAACTACTATTCAAAATCACTCGGAAAAGGATCTGACAGATTCCCCTAGCATAAAAGTAGTATTATTGGATGAAGAATATAACGCTTTAATAGACTCTGGAGCCAATGTGAGTGTATGCAGCCTGAGGTTATATCAGAACCTGGTAAATAAAGGAATTAAGCTAATGACATTACCCATAAGGAACACGGTATGCCGGGTAGCAGTTAACAAAGAGGTTACCCGAATAAAAATGCAAGTAATGTTGAACATAAAAATAGGAGAAGACAAATTTGAGTTTATTTTTCTGGTAATCAATAATTTGATTTGTGACATTTTGATTGGGTGTGACGTTTTGTTTGAATTAAGAGCTAGGGTTGATTTTGCTGATAAAGTTTTGAAAATAGAGAAAAACAGAAAACCATTAGAAATCCCTTTTGTAGAGGGTATGAAGCAGGATACTTATAACAAAACCCAAGGAGAAGAAGATGTCGCCGAAGAAAGATTTTTCGTACAATTAGTACAAACAGGTAGGAGTGAGAAATTAATTGCTATAGTACAAGGGGAATAAACCGATGAGATGTATGCGTTCGCTGACAGGTTTTACAACGGGTATACGGAGCACAATGAGAAAGATTATGGTTACGCCCGAAATAAAGAATTCCAAGATACCGGCAGCCAGGTAGAAGCAGTAGAGGAGAAAGTGACCCTTGCCGAGAACCTCACAGAGACACAAAGGCATCTATTAAGGCGAATGTTACAAGAAAACAAAGCGGTATTTTCGGACGTCCCAGGCAAGTGCAAAGCATACAAACACAGTTTTAAGGTACAAGATATTGCACCCTTCACACACAAGTATCGGGATATTCCGATTGCATTAAGGGAGAGAGCCAAACAAGTGATCGATAAAATGTTGAGAGACCGAATAATACAAAGGTCAAATTCTCCATACAGCAGTCCATTATGTTGGGTGACGAAACGCAATGGCGAACTTAGGATGACGATAGATGGTCGAAAGATAAATAAACACACTCAACCAGAAAGATTTCGGAGCGAAAGTGTAGAAAAATTGCTGTCAAAAATAACCAAAGGCAAGTATTTCTCCACCATTGATTTAACTGCGTCATACTGGCAGATTGAGCTTCACGAGGATGTTAGAAAGTATACTTCTTTTTTATTTTTTGGGAAACAGTTCGAATTTTTGAGAATGCCTTTTGGTATGCTTACGTCATGTAGTGGACTATTAAGAGCCATCGATAAAATATTTGGCGACTCAGCCGACGAATTTTTGATCCAATATATCGACGATTTTCTAATAGTTGATGAAAATTTTGATGAGCATATTAAACATGTGGATTATGTGCTTAGAAAGCTGAGAGAAAACGGTATTACGGTGAACATTAATAAATCCAAATTTTGCATCCGTGAGGTGGAATTTCTAGGTTATGTAATTAATGATAGAGGAATAAAGCCAAACGAAGAAAGAGTAGCGGCTGTGAGAAGAATACCAGCGCCCAAGAGTGCTAAGCAGGTTAGGTCGTTTCTTGGAGTGCTAAATTATCAAAGCAAATTTATCCTGAGGTACGCCGCAGAAATAGCACCTTTGCGCGAATTACTTAAAAAGAAAGTGCGATGGAAATGGGACGAGGTACACCAGAAAGCTTTTGAAAAGATAAAAGAACTATTTGCAAAATCAATTCTACTAGAGAGACCCAAGGACAACCTACCATATGTAATTTACGTGGATGCTTCAGGTCACGGATATGGGTGTGTCCTAGCCCAATCAGATGAGGAAAATCAACTGCACGTGATAAGTACCGCTTCAAGAGGTTTAAGTCAAATAGAGAAAAATGCTTCGGTCACCGAATTAGAGATCTGTGCTGTGTATTACGCACTACAGAAATTTAGATCATATATATATCTACAGAAGGTTATTATATACACAGATCATGTGAGTCTTTCATTTATGAAACGTTGTCGGCTTACGAGTACTAAATTATCTAGGTACATCCATGAGATTCTTTCGTATGATGTTGAGGTGAAACACATTCCAGGAAAAACAAATGTTTTTAGCGATTTGCTGTCTAGGTTACAACAACAGTGAAATACCGGAGAGAATAGAACGCCCTAAAAATGAAGTAACATTAATGAGTATTGAAATACCCTTGAGTAAAGGATTGATAAAAGAATTAAAAGGAATAGGGGACCAGCAGCGACGAGATGAGAAGTTAAATAAATTAATAAAAAAGGCCCCAGAAATAGATGAAGATATCAAGGGAAACATAGGGTTAAAAGGGGGCGTGTTATATAAACTACATGGCAGCGAAATACAGAAATGGAAGACATATATACCTAAGAACATGGAGAATGAACTCATAAGCACGTTCCATCAAGCTCTAGCACATTCTGGCTCAGAACGCACAGCTTTAATGATCCAAGAAAATCTGTATATTCCAAAATTACACCATAAAGTAAGGAGAATAATTTCGACATGCTTACAATGTCAAAAAGCAAAGCCATTGAATATACAATACGAATACGAGACAAACTCCATACTAAGAGAAAAACCAGGCATGTTAGTGACCTTGGACTGTCATGGTGAGATGCCTTGTAGTAAATTTGTATTTAAGTATATAGTAGTGTTAATAGATGTATTTTCAAAATTTGTGAAAATTTACCCAGTCAGGAAGATTACAAGTGAAACATGCCTAAGGAAGATAATGAAGTCGTATGTTCCACAATTTGGAAAGATGAAGGCAATTTTATGTGATAATGCTTCAATATTTACCAGCAGAAAATTTGTAGACACCTTAAAAGAAAACGAAATCACGTTGTATCATTGCTCAAAATACCACCCACAAAGCAATCCCTGCGAAAGAATAATACGGGACATTTCGGTTTATTTGAGAATTTTGGCCAATAAAAAACACAGTGATTGGGCAAATCACTATCAGCGCATCGAAAGTATTTTAAATGAAAGTGTGAGCCCTACTACCGGTTATAAGCCCATCGAGCTGATGAAGGGGAAATTAATGGAAACACTTGAAGGGGAATTACCACAGACACTAGAAGCTAAAGATCCGAAAGCACTAACGGAAGAAGAGATGTTTAAGAAAGCTTTTGAAAGAATGGCCAATAAGGCGCAGAAAAGAAAAGAAAAGTTTAAGAAGAAGAAACGAAAACACTGGTTGATCAAATTGGGAGACTTAGTATTGGTACGGGACAAGAAAAAGTCTAGCATTCTGAACAAAAGGTATCATAGAATGGAAAATTTATTTAAAGGTCCATACCGGGTGATTAACATTTTTGGCTCGGATACATTTGAGTTACAAGAAATAAAGAATTCCAAGATCGTAGGGAGATATCATAAACAGTTGCTCAAACCATACAAATGTTTAGAAAATGAGAAGGGTGAAGAATGTAATGAAAAGAATCAGGTTAGTTTTACTCGAAATGAGGTAGCAACCCTGTGAACAAATAGTAAAGGTAATACACCCGATAAATAAGGATGTAAAGAAATAAATAAATGCATAATAATTATGTACCAATATGTATGTAAATAGATTTAATTTTAGAACTTAATTTGGGTATTAGTGTATTTGTTTGCGTTACAAGTTATTTGTGTGCGCGAAGTGTATTGTGTATAAGGATGTCTCTCGGAAAACCTGTTTTTAAAAGGGAGAGAGGAATCAACCATAGCAAGGGGTAAGGTGAACGACCCAAATGTAAACACCACTGGTTTGTCAGAACCCTTGTGAAGGAACAGGTATAGCGAAGGGTCTCTGTCAACAAAATAAACCAACAAAGGCCATAATCAGAGGAATTATTCTGGAAAAGAAAATTGTAACAAGTGCTGAAAAAATTATTCTTTTCCAGAACAGGGCAATTTGAAACGGCAACTCTAGGCCGAGCCCAAGAACTGTAATTACAGATAATTTATTAATTAACTTTTATTGATGTTAAATCGTACTATGTAAATATCTTTTTCTCATACTGCTTGTATATTTTAAGAAGGGTGATTTAACATTATGTATCTATCTAGGTTACTAATATTAGTAGAGTTATAAATGGTTTAATGTAAATAATTTAAGCGCTATGTTAAAATACTGACCACGATGGAATGTTTTAGCTACAGGAATAGTGCTTTCGAAGGCAGAAAACCTAGTTTTATTACCTCTCTTCAGTCGCAGTGCTATTATTCCTACAGCGAGGGTGTAGAGCCGTTGTCCCATTATTGGATAATTCGCCGTGACCAAGTGAGCGAGAAAGACAACCTAACGGTAAATGTAGGAAACGCCGCGATTTATATTAAACTTGGACCAATGAGATCCCTGAAAGTTTATTCGAAATAGTTAGACGCGTCGAGTCGCGCTAAAAATGGACCAATAGGAAAGGAAGCAACCTCAGAAGCCTGAGACTATAAATGGATCTGTTTGGGGAAAATTCGAGACAGTTTTTTGTCATGTGTGGTCAGGGAGAGATGCTGCGGGATGTGTGAGATATCGCGCCAAAACAGGGAATCCAAATAGTTTTAGCAACACACCGAAGATCCGCTACTCTGAAAGCGACAATAAGAATAGTTATATTTCGTGCCATATCCACGCCATAGTTTAACAGCGGTGGACAGTATTTTACAGCGGCAATACCAGTTTTGTATACTACGAGTGTTAATTAAATAAAAAGAAACGGCAGTGTCATCTTTTCATAAACAAAGCAACTCTATGTCTTCCTATATCACCACCCGAGATCTACGTTTTCCTTTACCGAGGATAAGTCCATGCTCCCATATAGTTTAAGGAAAATTACTGTAGCTAGCCGAGGATAAATTGAAGAGAACCAACACGCTGAGAACTTCTGGAAGCAACGGGAGAAGCATCAAGGTAAGCCTAACAGCAACGGATGAGGAGGTGATCGCCGCAGACAGGATATCAGAAAATTAGGAAAGTGCTTAAATGCGGGTTCCTTTTGTGGCTACAAACGGAATTTTTCCCACTACAACCGAAGGAAAAAATCAAGTTATCTACTTTTGATGATTTCTAGATTTCCTTGTCTAGCGAGCACAATATATAAAGTTGTTTCACATTCAAAGATAATAGAATCTGTTCTAGTATTTACATTAGGGGTATTTCGTTCTAGAGTTGTTTCAAAAGGTTTTTCTTTAAGTGTTTCTGCTTTTCTCTAGAACATCACACTATTTGACTCTAATTTGGGGGATAATTATTACACAACAGTTAAATTTTGGAGCTGTAGTTGTTGACAAAACCCCATCGTATGTATGTAGATTTAATAATTAATAACCTAAGATAAAATTTAAATGGTAAGTTAGTGAGCTATTAAGAGCCATTACATCACCAGCAAATACTAACAATAATACAGTAATAAAAAACAGTAATATTGAATTAAGACGTTTATCACCCCCGAAAGAATGTTTATGGCCACATCACCAAGTTTGTGCTATAAGCTGTTATTTATTTCGCGGAAGGTTTGCTAAGGTTGTTGGTGTTCTTTGATAGGTTTTGGCAGTGCGAAATGATTTATATGAAGTTAAAAAGCAAATTTTATTTTTTCAAAAACAAATTAATTTCTCAAAAAAGTCATACTGTAGTACACAAAATACATAGGTATATAAAATATTATGCCTTCAAAAATTAATTTCTTAGTACAACACAAAATTAAAATAAAATATAAAAATAAGAAGAACTTTTATGTAAAAATATAAGCATTTCTGCCGGACTTGGTCTGAGAGATGACTTACTCTCAGATTATCTGCCCTGCTGCAGAAAAGGCTTTCTCAGCTGCCACGGAAGTTGCAGGCACACATAAATAAGAAGAGGATTCCCTTTCATATCGCCCCAATATTTAATTGGATCCGCTGTCATGTGTAGGAGCTCAATCTCCAAGTACTTACTGCCTTAACAAAATAATTGCATCAGGTCGCAAGTTTGATGTGGATGTTGCTTGTGCCGCTTTTTTGCTAAAGAAAGCTGGTAGATCCACTCCTTCGGAGCTGGAGGAAGCTGCAGAGGTACTTGGGAGTTACTCTTGTGTCTCTTCTAGTCACTTCAAAGGGCCCTTATCTCATTTTCCGCGGGTTAAAACATTTAAAGCTTTAGAAAACATGTTATTTAGTGTAATATTTATATGTGTGTGTGTTCGCAAAGGTACTAACACTTAATGTGATAACCAGCTGAGTAAATATAATTATTGGATTACTTGTAATAAGTACTTTTATCCTTGACTCGTTTGCGTATGCGTTATAAACATTTCAAATATAATATGTATTACAATTTATTTTAATTTAAATGGCACTCCTTATTTTCTAATATTCTGTAACGAAAAGAGAAAATATAATAAAATTCTTAACAGCATCAATCTACAAGCATATCTTGGCTGTATTTTATTGTATGAAACAATTACTTTTCGGAATGTCAGCATTACAATCATCACTACAGAGTTCTGCCCTCTCAGGAGAACGAGGATCCAGAAGTGTGGCACCATTCGTCGCCAAGGTCCCGCTTTCACATTAGAACAGCCTTTTGAAACTGCATCCACAATATTAGTTTGGAAGTCCTTGGCCGTTGTTGTTAATGGCTTTTCTCCTTGTAGTTGGTTATGCAACTCGTGAACGAGAGGGATTAAGTCACATATGTGCTGCTGGACAGCAGATTACTAATCATATTCATGGACTGTAGCATCAGCGCAGCTTCTTTCATGACTTCCCATTCTTCAGCTCTAAGTAATTAACAGACACGAGCATATAATTATGGATATATTTCAGGAAAATTTCTAAATTTGAACTTTACAACAAAGTTGGTCAGTGTAAGTTCTAATTTTTAAGCAAGTTATATTCCTTGGTCAGGAATGCTTGCAATTCTCGAACTTCGTGCACTCCAAACGTGCTTATAACGCGACATTTTATAAAATGTAATGTAATAAATTGATATGTCCAAGTTACAGAATCCTATATTTGTTTTAATTTATGCCTTTCAACAATAGTTTTAACAGAGAGATTTGCTAAAATAAAAATTACTAATTCTTGTAAAACGCGTCTTGATGCAAAGAAAGAAAACTGTCTTAAATTCCTGAAGGTAATTAAGATCCAAAACAAAATGTGTGAGTGTGTACATATATAATAAAATCAAGAATTTTCTTGACTATAAAGCAATAAACACAAGGTTTATTTCTTGTCAAGTTTGAAACTACATTTTCAGTTAATGTTTTTATCTCAGAACGTAATTGTTCTTTTCTTGTTTTAATTTTTCTGGGTATTTATTTTAATTGTCCTAAACAGCAGCTAAAAATTAACACAATGGAATACAACTTATTAAAACTTATCTCCTAAATATTGTAGTTAGCACTCTTACCCTGTAATTCTGGGGGTGCATGTATAAGCTCTGAATGTGTCAAAATCAACTGCTCCCTCACTTCGAGCATCCTTAAAATCATATCCAGCTTGCTATTCCATCTAGTGGGACAGTGCTGAATGAGACACAGCCCTTGCACTCCCGCAGACCTTTGTAAGCTGCGCACTTTCTCATAAATACACACAGTATATCTTAACATTGTAGCAAATCAAATTCATTAAAATAATCATTGTTGCTCTGCCTGAAACTTTTTAAATATAATTCTGTACATATACTGCAAAGACATGAAGGTAGGTATTGATATGCATGTTTTGTGTATCTGAAGGTGCAACTTAAAGAAAGTAACTATATTGGAACAGTGTGGTAGAATCTGTTCAAATTGAGCAGTAACCACTAAATGCAGGGTATGAGCCACACAAGGGAGGTGGCGAAGGTTCATCCTGCTGCCATATTAGCTCCTGTCAGTTGCCGCTTGCTGGTAATCTCTGATAGCCTATTGTGTGACTAACCAGAAGTTCACTTGTTTCAAGGCAAGCAGATTTTAATGCTCCATTAGTATAAAATGGCGCGTTACTGTGAGGTAGCTATTTGCACGGTTTGATGTCCAACAATCTTGGCTACTTTTATTGCAGCGCACAGTTTTTCCTTGATTTTTATGCACTTTCTCGCGAATCTGAGGCAAGAGGACCTGCTAATTAATTCAATCCAAATTAATCCTAAATATAAATTTGTTACCTATCAACCGAAATCTTCCTTCGATTTTACTCATGTCTGACAAAGTGCGGCGGGATGGAAGTTCATAACAAGGACTTAACGCTTTTACGAGCTTTTTAAATCCTCGGTCTTCTACCATATCTTCAGCAATGAACATGCAATGCATCGATCAATTTGTTTTTCGTTCTCCGCTGTTTCTTTCATACATAGCAATCAAATTCTTTGGACCTGCACGTCCAATTATTCCTGTGACGTCACACATTTGAAGTTTCACCGCCTGTGGAATATTTTCTCCCACAGAGGTTACACCTGGCATTTCTTTTTCCAGGACTCCTTGTAAAATACAGCCATGCATCAGATAGTCGTGGCATTGCCGTAATCAATTTGTGAGTTACTGCAAAGCCGAAGCTATTAAAAGCATACATAGTTTGAAAGGGGATATACCATACATATATAAGAATTGTACACAGTAATAATATTATTCACCAAGAAACGTGTTACAATATTCAACAACCAAGAATTGTACAAAGCAGATTGTAAGAAACGGGTGAGCTAGCAAATTCCGGTAAAAGATAATTCTAAGTAGAGCCCAACTTTCACCAAGCTAATGAGCAGGAAGCCGGTAGCGATAAAGAGAAACAGAAAGAGACAGATAGAGAAAAGAAAGAGACGGAGATATTGAACGCGCTTCCCAACGCGTCATGGGGACGCGTAAGCGCAAAACTTTGAAGTAGAATATTTTCATGCATGTTAAAGTAACGCGGTCTGAGAACCAATTAGAAACGTCGTTACATTTTGGAGCGCAGAGGTAAGCGTCACTAGGCTCAGGTATATAAAGGGAAAGAAAGCCCCAGATCCTCACTCTCTCTTCTAGAATTTCGACGCAAAGCGCTGCGCTCTTGACGACAGATGCAGGTGTGTGCATTTGGGTGGGAATGCGTGTGTAGATAGTTAGGCTCCTGATTTATTCAAAGTGGTGGGATTGGTATAATGGGAAATGCTAGTCGCTCATAAATATTTAAATTGTTAATAAACCACATTTATTAGGTGGAATGCAGTATAATTTTAATTTGGCTCACTCATGATAACCCTGAGAACCAAGAATTAGCTATATAGGAAAAGATTAGGAATGGAAAACGCAGCAGACGACGAGCATCCATAGCCGAGGAAGAACACTGCAGCAGATAGCATCAACCAGAGAAACAACGCTTTTCAGATGCTACTGACCAACAATTTCCCGCTACAAATGTCGCCCAACAACCGTTTCCCGCTACAAGTTTAGCGATGCAATCGTGGAATCACAGCAAAGTAAATACTACTTCTTCTCAAAAAATACTGATTTTCATAATAAACAATATTAATACTTACGTGATACACAGGATTCTCTACAGGAATGCCATGAAACACAACGCTGATTAATAACGGATTCCTGCTTAAGAAGTAGAAACCAAAGATATTTACTACGACAACAATATTGATCGAGTAGGTACAACTTTTCATATTTGCGCGAACTTTATATCTAAATGAGACTCAACAGAAGTACTTCACAACATAATACTGAATGCAGTGACGTAAGTGCTTGTAGCAGAACCGAAGAACTACAAAACGAAGAAAAAGTATTCAAAAGCAGCACCTAGTTTCGATAGCGCCATCTAATTCACCCTTCGTTTGGGTACAACCGCGGGTTTACTCGGTATACCGTATAGAGGCAACAAAACCGGAAGAACCGGTTAATCATCGGTTTTAATCGTATTGTCGCCACCCCTAATCGGCAGTCTTTGTACAATTGCTTTGTACAGGGATCGAGCAGACAGACTGTTAGAGCTGTGGTGCTCTCTTCGTGACGCGAAATTTTGGCGTAATTCATCAAGGGTAATGTTTTGGCTTTTCTAAGCTATTCACAATCTTTTGGTAAGCTTCAAAGTTCAATTCTTACTCCTGGTGTTCCAAAATTAGTATCAGCGGGAGAAATTTATATACTGTTCTTTGTAAATTGCATTTGCATTATTTGCTATCTCAAATTTACAACTTTGTATAGAAATTCAATTTTGTAACACGGTGAAAGAGCATATTACATTATCGTCTTTTCAATCTCAGTATTTATAATTCTAAATTTGTTAAATGTGAAAGCAAGCTGATTTAATATTTGAATGGAATTTGTTAACGAATGCAGAGCTTTTGTAATAAATAGTAAACACATTTGCTGTGATTCTTTTCAACTCCTAGCTCCTACGTAATAGTACGCGATTCACATCATATAGGGGCTTATAGGTATGGAAAAGTACAACGTAGTAATTGGTAGCCAGAGCATGTACAAATTAAGTGGATTGCGAATTTTCATTAAAGCTGCAAGGAGTTAGTTTTACGTTCTAAATTTCTATGTTTGATGGTGTATTTTTCTCTTTTCACTTTTCCTTATTGTTGCAATTATAATCGACAATTGCCAGGTTGTTTCTTTTTAGTTGAAAAGTTTCCGTCTTCTTCCCTTTAATAATTATTCTTTAGCAAGTAACACTTGGCTTCTTTGCGTGTTTCTTCACGTGGGTTATATAACGAAATTGCAAAATTGAAAACTATTACGGAAGGAAGAACTAGGTTTTGCATTTAAATTACGAGGGTTGATATTTAATGTTCCTGTACTTTTACAGCTTTTGAAAGGTAATGTGCAAGCACGTTCGGATATAAAACATTTTGCTAAACATTATGCTCTTCTACATAATTGTGCTTTTCAATATGAAGAATTTCGTAATTCTATTTCTGCATAATTCGGAGTACTTTCCCCTAGATTTTACCTCGTTTTAAAGCAGATATTACTCACTACATAGAACGTTTACAATATTTGCTTTTGTCCCCATTTCTTGTGGAGGCCAATGTCAAGGTTAAGGATTTGCTCCGTCAATACTCAGAGTTATTACATTCTGTAGTCGAACCGCTGCCGGTGGGTTCGGAGGAGGAGGAGGAGGTGGTAGAATTGGGTCGCGAATTATTTTTACGTAATTCTCTTTTACCAAGATTCTGTCGCGTTTAGAAGGAGAACGACGAACTGTTTTATTCAAAGCTTTGAAAATACCACACGCGGCACAATTATTAGATTCTGCTCACCATGTAGTAGATGGTGAAGATCTGCTGTTGTATTTTTGATATTTATTTTACGCTTACAAGATTTGTGTGGCTTTTTTTTTGTTTTCGGTTACGGCCTTTACACTTTATTGCTTTCAACTGTCGAGGGTAAAATTGAGTTCTTCGTGCGTAATGCGTTAAAAAACCATTTTGACTTAACAGCTTTTCATACTGCGGTTTTGGATTTTTTCTTTCTACTTCGTACACGCAATTTGTAAACTCTTGTTGCTCTTTAATGTTATTTATGGAAAATTTGTATTATTGTACGAGTTAAGCAAAGTATATTTTATTTTGCCTTTCTTATACATTAATGTTTCTCCTGTGCTATGAGCTCTTTTTTTGTTTCTTTCTTTGCCTATCTCGCTTAGTCATGTGCTTACTTGGCTTCTTTACATGGTTTTCCGTCCCCTCCCCCTCTTGTTTTGTCATTGCATATGCAACCAGCTTATGAAGGGCACAATACTTCTATTATAATGACGTTATTCATCAAGATCATTAAGTAACGACGTGAAGGTTCGATAAAGACGTCGTCATTCATGACGTACTTATGGTAGCACGACACTATGGTCGTCCAGGGCTAGGATTGGCTGGGCTGTCTCACACCACTGATTGCAGCGACATCGAGCTCATGGTCAACAGCAGCAACTCCCGGGTAGGATGGATCGGCAGTCTTCGTACAGGGATCGAGCAGACACCTGTCAGAGCTTTGGTGCTCTCTTCGTGACGGCGAGATATTGGTGTAACTCACCAGGAGTAAGGTTTCAGCTTTCTAAGTTATTCACTATCTTTTGATAAGCTACAAAATTAAATTCTTACTCTTGGCGTTTCGAAATTATAGGAGAAGCATTTATATACCCTTCTTTGTAAATTGCATTTGCATAATTTGCTACCTCAAGAGGCATTTACGACGTTGTACAGTAAATTCGATTTTGTAACAAGGTGAAAGATCATATCACATTATAGTATTTTTAATCGCATTATTTGGAATTCTAAAATTGTTAAATGTCAAAGCAAGCTGATTTAATATTTCAATGGAATTTGTTAATGAATGCAAAGCTTTTGTAATAAATGGTAAACACATTTACCGTGATTCCTTTCAATTCCTAGCTCCTACGTAATAATACAGATCCACATCATATGACCTTATGAATATGGAAAAGCCCAACGTAGAAGGCTTAGTGGTAGAGCTTACGGTTCCTGAGGTTGCAAGTTCAAATCTCCGTGTAGTTACTCAACGTTTACCCCATTTAATTTTAAATACACGAGTGAAAATATAACAGTTTTCTTATTTTTTTATATATGTGGCGTTTATTTCGTAGTCCGTCATACTGGTAGATGGAAACCATGGCATTAATTCATTGGTTGAGAGGAGGCTTCATGCTTATTCAATTTAATTTTATAACCACAAATCCAGCCATAATTATGGCTATATTTGTAAGTAAAGTGAAGTAACACAAGCAGTATCATTTAATTACAGTAATTGTGTTGTAAAAAACAAAAGATAACAATCCACTATGGAGAATCGAAATCGAACTGCTTGCGCAGAAGTTAGTAGCTTAACCAAATCTCCACGCATGGTGGTGGGGTATCTCAAATCATTGCCTTGTATTATAGACTTAATAAGAAGTTGACGGTTGTAAACCGCGCGCTCGCTCGAGGGAACTTTGAAAAAGTGTATCTGCGCAAGAGACCGGCCACTTTAATTTGACCGAGCGTACCTGAGACTCCCTCGTTTCTTAAGAGCCCAACTCGTTCGAAAAGCAGCAACAAACATACCGAATTATTCTTGAGCTGCTTCTTCATATGCGCTCTCGTTGGTATGTGGTGGTAGCTTGGTAGTAAGGTTACCCAAGGCTAGCGGCGAAGTAATAGATTCAGTTCCCAGATAATAAATGGCATATTTATTGGAAGCTCAAGTTTTACTCATTTCTCTCATTCCACAATCTGAGGAAATATAAGAGTCAGGCAGCATTAGACCTACGTTCCAGAAGATGAAAGAGACTTTCGCACGCCGCACCACCCGTTACAAAACACACACACACACACACACACACACACACACACACACACACACACACACACACATACAAACAGAGGGAGAGATACATACGCGCATGCACATGCACATAGACCATTCTCTGTAAATATTTTTCTTGAGTTCGTAAATAATGGGTAATCCCGTGGCACTACAGCCCATGAAGGGCCTAGACCTGTCAACCCGGCTGCCAGTCTCACGCCCACGTATGCACGGCAGAGGTGAGCGAACATCGAACTGATACGTGGCCGGCATCACAAATCCCCCAACCAGAATATTGGCCTGGCCGTGGCTGGGATCGCTGCCTATCGCAGCTACTCACTTTCCTCAAGATACTGAATGGGCACCGGTTCTATATACGAGTACTTGGGATTAAAAATCCGCACACCAAAGGACGGGATCGAACCCGAGCGCATTCCGTGGCCGGGAGCTCCATGCTCTAGCCTACAGCGTTACGACACAGGAATTCATAGAACCCCAAAATAGTTTTTGCTTATATCAAATTTTTTCGTGGAATTTGCTTCTTCCTCTGTCTACCATATGTAATATGTAGGATAATAAAAATACACATATTATAATCTTATAATAATACACAAGATATTTCATAGTAATGTTAAATTCTCATGTAGGCATGAGAACAACGAAAACAAGACGAACAAGACAAAAGCAGCTTCGTGGAAATTAAGTGAGGCTTCTGTTCTGAACAAAATTTCCTAAATTTATTTTTCTGTTCTGTGTTTTAAAATATTATATATTATTATTATTTTTTGGTGGATTATGCATCATCTGTTAGCATTTCGTTCCCGATCGCTTCGCCTTAGAAGTAGTATTGACCTTAGAAGTCATCAACCAAAGTGATATACAAATTATATTTTGTTGGTTACTGACTTGGTCCACTGTAGCTCTTCTGATGGGTTGTCATTATGAAGGGGTTTAATTGTTGTAGCGGTTGCACCACTATGGGAGTCAATTTGAAGCTGTTTTAGACCACGCATGTAATAGATGCCATTTGCGAGAGATATGTTTCTAAGGGTGTTCGCCTCACGTACGGTACAACGTTTCCGGTGGTCTTCGCGCCACGTTTACTTTTCCGGTGGCCTTCACCCCACGTTTACTTTATGTGTAATAATTATTTTAATGTTATTTATTTAAATATTATATATGTATACCTCGGCTGCGTCAGTAGTAATTTTAGAACATGTATCTCTTAGCAGGGCTGGTACGAATAAAGAATAAGGCTTACACAAATTATAATTGTACTCCACTCCCTTTATTAATCCTTCATACGATTAAATAACACTTCACTGATATATCCTACTATAGAGTTGTGAGATTATTGTTAGTTGCACATTTAACAGATAAACTTTATATTATTCTCGCCGTAATGAATTTTTATATCTCCCACTGAACCCGTAGTGAACCAAACTGCTTGGTTACACTTTCTTATAGCGTCTACAACTTGAATTTGTATATTTTCCTATTTCTGGTATCTGATTGCCTAATCCAGAATATATTTATTTAACTTTAAGCTTCTCTAGTTTTTGATTGGCTATTTACAAAGCTGTTTTAAATATTACATTATTATTGTTCTAAGAACTATTAGTAGCCTTTTTAAACTTTCTAATTTATTGTTGCCTCAATGTTACCTCATTGTTAGCAACTTTCGGTTTCTGTTTTGTAATTCTGTTTGCTACGGAAATCAGCTTGCTTCTATTCTCACAGCTCCTATATTGTTAAACTACATAATACATTCACATAACGTTTTTATGCATGTACATAATAAAATAAACATAATAAAATGACTGTAATATACACTTCTTTATATATTATACACATATTGCATTAAGGCGGGCTGTTATTATATTTTATATTATATAATTGACTGAAATCATTTAAGTGATAAAAATACTGCCTCAAGTTGCCCCTATTTAGAAATATTTAAAGATTATGTTCTTTTGGTTTTTTTTTAACTTTTTAAAATTTTTAAGTATTTTCTGAAAGTCTCCTATAGAAAGAAAGAAAAACAACTTTTTTATTATAACACTGGCTATTTCTTGCTGGCACTATTTATGTAACACGCACTGGTTTTCACAATACTCGCGTAGCAGAGTAGTTTATTTCTGGTCTGCCATATGTTTGACACTTTTAATGTCGACTATCTGGTGTTCAATGACCTGAGTTGAAGTTTGTTTATTCACTAACACAGCCACTATTAAGTATCCTATTTGCTACATATTTAACACTTAGTTGGGTATATTAACATTTGTTACCCTTTCATTTACAACTTGTTTCTTAAACATATTTATATTTGTAATAATTTATATATTACTACACGTTATAAATGTAATTGCTATTCAGATTTCTAATTTTTTTTACTAACATATCCTGCACACTTTATAAGCTAATCTGTCATTGACAATTTGGCATCATTTTAGTTTTGTGTTTGAGAGGCTGATGCTATGGAATAAGCAGTATCGTTCTTGTATTATTAGTTAACAAAGGTGATACACTTCTTTCAGCACTTGTATTATATCATGCATTTGATTAGCATTTACATAACTAGTTACTTTTGCATTTACCTTTGGTATACTTGTACTTAAATTTTCAAAACTATTTCTAAGTTTATCTATTTCTTTGCTACTCTCCTGTACTTTATGATTAAGTTTGTCTATCATTGACATTACTTGTCCTTGCCGTGTATGTACTTCATTAATTGCATCTGATTTGCGCTAGCCATTTCATGCATTTTACTTATTTCCCCTGTTAAATATATTTGTACTTGCACAAGATCTGCATTTGTATTTTTTACCATTGTTTCTTATTCTTCACCCTGTTTATCTAACTTGTTACAAATACCCTGTTTAGTGTTACTAAGTTTCAGCTCCATTTCAGTTAGATTTTTATCAATGTGAGTTGAGAATTTCTAACCAACTGATTGCAACCTTTATTTATTTTTAGATCTACATCATTCTGAAAAGCTTTAGAAGATTGTTCTATTTTGATTTCAAACCTCCTACTTTCAGCTTTACTTTCTTTCATACAATTTTCTATCTGCTTAGCTAGATCATTTTTATACTAGATAGGTGTCTATTAGTTTCAGTTAACTTATTACTTAACTCTACTCTTAAGTCAGTATTAGTTTCATTTAGCTTATTTCTTATTCCTTTCTCAGCTCTGTACTAGTTTCAGTTAGCTTATTACTTAAGTCATTACTGGTTTCAGTTAGCTTATTATTTAACTCTACTCTCATTTCAGATATTGCTGTTAGAACATACATAAAATTTGGTGAGGTGAGTTTTCCTGCTCTTGTTGGCTAGATGTGTGAGGGATAATGTTTCTTTCATTTCTTATTCCCTGCACTAACATATGTAAAGGTGATTGACCTTGCATACTATTGCTATCTCTTTCTATGCCTAACTGTGAATTTACAGAAGCCTGTCCTTCCATGTCTAACCTATTTGTTTCCTGTAACTCTGACTGTAAATTTACATTATAATCTGTAATGGCTGACCTATCCGCTCCAACTTTCATATTTCCATTGTTTACTGTTTCCATTTTATTTTGAATATTTCCTATTGTTATATTTGGTTTGGAATTGTTGAAATTTAATTTTCCACATCTTAACAACATGTAATTATTTTAAGAACAATATATATTTTCTTAACTATCTTGACAATTATATAAATATATAGTATTGGATTTTTCTGACCTTTTTTCTGGCTGTGTTAGTGAAACTTTATACTCTGGTGTCCCCTCGTAGATTGTAGTTGAATTGCTGACTACGTGCCCCGTACTCCTGAAAGAATTGTCTTCTGTCCTTGGACGATGTTGTATGATGATCTTGAATCTTTCTGAAGTTCTACGATGTTCTTGAAGTTCTTGTAGTTTCGTTCTTTCTGGTAGTTCCACGATGTTCCTTGAGTTCTTTTCTTCTGCTCACCCGTTCTCGCCCCACGTTTAGGCGCCAAACATGAAAGTTTTTTTTTAATTGTTGCACCACGTATGAGTACCAATTTGAAGCTTTTTTAGACCACGTACGTAATAGATGCCATTTGCGGGAGATATGTTTCTAAGGGTGTTCGCCCCACGTTACGGTACAAAGTGTCTGGTGATCTTCGCCCCACGCTTACTTTTCCGATGGCCTTCGCCCCACATCTACTTTATGTGCAATAACTATTTTAATGTTATTTATTTAAATATTATATGTATACCTCGGCTGCATCAGCAGTAATTTTCAGAACACGTATCTCTTAGCAGGGCTGGTACGACTAAAGAATAAGGCTTACACAAATTATAATTGTACTCCATTCCCTTTATTAATCCTTCACACGATTAAATAGCACTTCATTGATATATCCTACTATAGAGCTGTGAAATTATTGTTAATTGCACATTTAACAGATAAACTTTATATTATTCTCGCCGTAATACGTACATTTTTATGTCTCCCACTGAACCCGTACTGAACCAAACTGCTTGGTTACACTTTCTTATAGCGTCCACCACTTGAATTTGTATATTTTCCCTATTTCTAGTATGTGATTGCCTAAGCCAGAATATATTTATTTAAGTTTAAGCTTCTCTAGTTTTTGATTGGCTATTTACAAAGGTGTTTTAAATATTACATTATTATTGTTCCAAGAACTATTAGTAGCCTTTTTAAACTTTCTAATTTATTGTTGACTCAAGGTTACCTCATTGTTAGCAACTTTCGGCTTCTACTTTGTAATTCTGTTTGTTACGGAAAGCACCTTGCTTCTATTCTCACAGCTCCTACATTGTTAAACTACGTAATACATTCACATAACGTTTTTATACATGTACATAATAAAATAAACATAATACAATAACTCTAATATACACCTTTTTATATATTATACACATATTGCTTTAAGGCGGGCTGTTATTATATTTTATATTATATAATTAGATTGATATCATTTAAGTGATAAAAATACTGCCTCAATTAGCACTACCCCTGTATCTCATAGTACCCTACGTCTTTTCCAACAATTTATATTTCCTTACTATAACACATTGCGGAAAGGAGTTATAGAATGTTGATTTTAAAGTTTGCCGGTTTATAGTACGCAATCGCTGGGATGCCAAAAATGTTTCTTCTCTAAAGTTCTAACGCGACTCCGTTCTCTGGCGCGAAAGACAAGTTTATTTGCATGGCCGGAAACCATATGGAATACACCTTTAAGCGATATACCATCAGCGATGAACTCAAGATAAAATAAATGAAGAAAAACCCGAATGGATGGATGATGGTTGGAGGAATGGTTGGATATTCTTTGTAACGGTATTAATGTTATATTATTTAACATTATTGTAGCCCCACGTTGTGGTAGCCAATTTGCGACGGTATTACTTATAATGTTTGTTTACATCACGTGTGTTGAAGCCATCTTGTGACGTCATTCTTTGTTAGGTTCGTAGCTCCATCTGGTGTTAGCAATTTGCGGCAGTATTAGCTTTTGTTTGATTTCATTTCAAATGTCCTCCGGCTAGCTATTATCCTGTTGGCTTGAGCACGTATCTCTATACAGGTTGTGTAAACGGAAAGGAATCTTTTATCCAAATATAACACTGATGAAGAAATTTGTTTTACACATTTATTGTCAAACACGTTAACTATGATACGGTAATTTGTATCACAAATTACTTAAATGTAAATAATGTTTGTAATATGAATATGTATTTTTATGTGACATTGATTTCAGAGGTTTATTAATTGTAATTATTATTGGTAAATAATAATATACGGCTTTACTGAAACTGACAATAATAACGCAATAATGCAGCGATGGGGTGAGTTGTTTATCATTACTGGGAACAAGGAAGTTACGTAATGTTTCGCGGGTTTTCGGTAGAAGCTTCTAGAATGTCTCCTAAAGCAATATGTATTCGTGGTTTTCATTGGATATTAAAATAGACGCTAATGTTGGCGCGTTTTATTAGCCAATAGCAGTTCATTTATAATCTTTAGGCATGTCGAGGAGTGGGAGTATATAAGTCAGGTCCGAGGTAGATCGCCCCGCAGTTCAACAAAATTCTCAATACCTTACACGTCGGTCGCCCAGTTCATAAAAATTTCTAGCACGCTGTTTTCAGTTCGTCATAAGTTACGCGCAGCAGAATTACGAGAATCTAAAGTATTATACAGTTAAATATACACAAAGTTGAAGTACGTGAGTTAAAAGTGAGAAGTTATTACAAACAGTTTCAGTTTGGCGAGTATCCAGATCAATATGTAAAAGTGTTTGTGAACGTGTTCGGCAATAAAAGTTATAAAACCAATTTCTTCATTAAGTATAATTTCTGGATAAAAGATTCCTTTCCGATTCACACCCTGCAAGAGATAAATGTTCGACCCAACGAGCTAGCTGGAGGATATTTAAAATAAATTATTTCAAAACTGATACAAATTGCTACGCCAAATGGAGCTACAAACCAAACAAACGAATGACGTCACAAGATGGTTTCAACACTGATGTAAACAACATTACGTAAAGCAATTTCTCTCGCAAATTGGTTCCCAAATGTGGGGCTAACAAATACAAAAACTCATTACATAAACAAGCTCATTCCGTTGCAAATTGGCACCCAGAACGTGGGGCACGATAACCAGGAAAGGAACACGATGACCAGGAAAGAAACAAGATGACCGGGAAAGGATCAACATAACCAGGAATGCAGCGGTGAAATGATCTACAAGACGCAGATTCCAGAAACAACAGGGACGACAGACTACGATCGTAATTCCGAGATTACAAGGCAACAAAACTACGCAGTTTCATCGAAGCGACATACAAACCTAGGAGAAAGGGGCAGGAAGCTGGACATCAAAGTAACAGCAACAGACAGCATCACAAAGGTCAGAGTATTGTAATTTTTTTTTAGAAAACAAAAACAATGGCTACTAATAATATTGAAGAAACAATGATGGAAGGAGATAATTTAACAGTTAGCTGTAATTCAATACAGGATACAGAAAATAGCTTAAACAATTTAGTATTTAATGGTGAGAATGTTAGTGCAGAAAGTCAGAATAGAATAGCAGGAAATGTTAATTTTGATGCTAGTATGATGATGGAAATGCTGAGAAATATGTGTAGGGAAACGAGGGAATGTATTAGTAAGAAATTAGATCAGAGTTTGGAGGAATTGAGAGAAGCTATAAAAAAAGATCATAGGAAATCAATTGAAGATATTGGTAGGAGGAATGAGAAATTAGAGCAAACAGTAGATCAAAGCAGGGAAGAAACTGAAAAGAAAGTTATGAAGCTAGATAGTAGTATGCCAAAAATGAGAGATGAAAATAAGGAAGTAATAGCAAGTGAGATAGGAGAAATTTCAAAGAAAATGCTAGACATAAGCAAGGAACTAGGTGACAAAGAAAGTGAGGTTAATACTAAAAGTGAGGTTAATGTAGAATGTACAGAGTTAGGAAGTCAAGTGAGTAATATTTCAAGTGAGATAAGAGAGATAAAAGAGGTTAGGAATGTAGATGTAAATGAGGCGCAAGTTAATTTCAGAGGGGAAATATCAGAAATACAAACTGAGTCAGTAATGCAAAGAAATAAATTGTGCCAAGATATTCAAAATGAAAACTCCAGTCCAGTACAGTTTAGTACAGATTTGTCAGAGCATTCTCAAGTTAAAAAGATAGCAGATGAATTGAAAATGAACGTTGTTAAAAGATGTGGTGTTCAAGAAACTGTAGATTGTTTTCAGATATTATCAGGGAACGAAATTTCAAATGAATACAAGAGGTTATTCATGAACAACAATTTGAAGGTTAGGTTACGGCTACGAGTAATGTTTAGCCACACACAATTTGATCCAGGAGGGTAAATAGCAATGAGATGTAAACTAAATGCTGGATAGTTAAAGATGACTTGCAGAGAAATGTATTGGAACGTAAGAGGGTTAATTATTTATATGTCATTTGAAAAGAGAAATATATATATATATATATATATATATATTAAAAAAAATTAAATTTTTAGTAACTGTAACAACATTTGAAAATTAAGAATGCAAAGATTGAAACTTAATATGATATTAAATTAAAAGTACGTAAATACAATTCCAAAAGTATTATTAAAATAATAATAAAAAAAACAAAAAAAAAACAAATACTTATGTAGCAAACAGAAAATGTGAAACAGTGCCTAGATTTAAGAGATGTAAATATATGTAGAGGGTGAATATTTTGGTAAATATGTATAATAATTACAAAAATCTTAAATGTATAAATTTTTGTCAACAACTTAAGAAAGTAAAAAATTTGGTAACAGTGATTAAATAATTTAGGGTAAAGTATTTGCTATACAAAAATTTGTGATGTCAGATTAATATCTAAATTAATTAAACCAGAGCCAGTAAGTAGTGGCGAGATAAAACATATGTCGTGTGTTAAATGCGTGTGAAGTGTTAAGTGAAAGTGATAGCGTGTGTTCCAAGATTTAGGAGACTAAAAACACAATTATAAAATTTCCAAACAAGTTATAAATATTTATAATTATGTTTCTAGTGGGGCATATGATACGGTAATTTGTATCACAAATTACTTAAATGTAAATAATGTTTGTAATATGAATATGTATTTTTATGTGACATTGATTTCAGAGGTTTATTAATTGTAATTATTATTGGTAAATAATAATATACGGCTTTACTGAAACTGTCAATAATAACGCAATAATGCAGCGATGGGGTGAGTTGTTTATCATTACTGGGAACAAGGAAGTTACGTAATGTTTCGCGGGTTTTCGGTAGAAGCTTCTAGAATGTCTCCTAAAGCAATATGTATTCGTGGTTTTCATTGGATATTAAAATAGACGCTAATGTTGGCGCGTTTTATTAGCCAATAGCAGTTCATTTATAATCTTTAGGCATGTCGAGGAGTGGGAGTATATAAGTCAGGTCCGAGGTAGATCGCCCCGCAGTTCAACAAAATTCTCAATACCTTACACGTCGGTCGCCCAGTTCTTAAAATTTCTAGCACGCTGTTTTCAGTTCGTCATAAGTTACGCGCAGCAGAATTACGAGAATCTAAAGTATTATACAGTTAAATATACACAAAGTTGAAGTACGTGAGTTAAAAGTGAGAAGTTATTACAAACAGTTTCAGTTTGGCGAGTATCCAGATCAATATGTAAAAGTGTTTGTGAACGTGTTCGGCAATAAAAGTTATAAAACCAATTTCTTCATTAAGTATAATTTCTGGATAAAAGATTCCTTTCCGATTCACACCCTGCAAGAGATAAATGTTCGACCCAACGAGCTAGCTGGAGGATATTTAAAATAAATTATTTCAAAACTGATACAAATTGCTACGCCAGATGGAGCTACAAACCAAACAAACGAATGACGTCACAAGATGGTTTCAACACTGATGTAAACAACATTACGTAAAGCAATTTCTCTCGCAAATTGGTTCCCAGATGTGGGGCTAACAAATAACACAAAGCACACATATTAAACAAGCAACTTCCGTCACAACTATCACATTTATGCATTGATCTTAACACTCGCCAAACTGAAACTGTTATAATAACTTCTTACTGATCACTTTTAATCCACGTACTTCAACTTTTTGTATAATTAACCTTACAACACTTTAGATTATTCATAATTCTGCTGCGCGTAACTTGTGAATCGATACCCGACGTTTGCCGTACAAATACTTTCGACGAATTGACTGACTGAAGACGACGTGTAGTGTACACAGATTTTTGATGAACTGAACGACTGAAGGCGACGTGTAAGGTATTAAGAATTTTGATGAACTGCCATGACTGAAGGCGACGTGTAAGGTATTGAGATTTTCGATGAACTGCCCTCGATCTACCTCTGACTTGGCTTTTTATACACCCACTCCCCGATATGCCTAAAGATTATAACTGAGTTACTATTGGCTAATAAAACGCGCCAACATTAGCGTCTATTTTAATATCCAATGAAAATTATGAATACATATGCTTTAGGGAGAAAACATTTCAGAAGTTTCAACCGAAAAACGCGCCAACATTACGTAACTTCCTCGTTTCCAATAATGATAAACAGCTCACCCCCCTCTCTGCATTATTGCGCGCTATTATTGACAGTTTCAGTAAGGCCGTATAAACTTATTTCCCAATAATAATTACAATTAATAAACATCTGAAATCAATGTCACATAAAAATGCATATTCATATTACAATCATTATTTACATTTAAGTAATTTGTGATACAAATTACTGCATCATCTTCACATACATTTACATAATTTGCATAAAAGCCGAGTTAGCTGGTGAGTCACCAGTTTTACAGAATTTTGTCCTAGCTAAAAGTTATACAAAAATAACATGATAAACAATTATAAAAAATTCTGAAGTGATATACTCATTGACTTTCTCTACCCTCTAACTTTTACTAGTGGATACACTAAAGCTTATTTTTCTACTTACTACATTTTAATCCAAATAAGCCTTTGCTGAAATAACTACATTACACATTTTTTTATAGATACAAAAGGGATAGCAACAGTCAAATGTTTAGGAATTGGAGCTACATGCTGCCATTAAAATTCATACTGTTTCCATGCAATCGCGAGAAACCACTGAAGATTGAAAGGAATTTAGGAGAATGACCAAGAAATGAATCATTGTGATCTTCAATAACGAATATCTCGGAAACGGCTTATGCCGCAAAAAACTATTTTAAACCAATGGGTGTTTTGAAGAAATCAATTCTTTTTTTTTTGTGTGTAGTTCGTTTTCTTCCATCGATTAAGCACTTATAGAACTTTGTACAAAATTCTCTCCTAATGAAGAGGACTTCATAAGCTATTTCCCGAAAATAGCATCTTATTTGTAATGTAAATGTCTTTAATATATGGTATTTTAATCAAAATCTTTACAGCCATTTTTAAAAAGTAAAAAGTTTCAAAACAATCTACCATGTAAAGGGTAGTTTGGGGTGGGAGGATTTTGTTCAAAATCTTTGCAACGCGAATTTGGAAGATATTGAACCTGAATACCAAGTTTGGTATTTATCCGACTTTTCGTTTTTGATTGCTGCTGCTCACAGACACACACACACACACACAGACAGACACATAGATACACAGACATGCACACGGACATGTTTCTAAAAATGCTTTATTTGGATTCAGGGTTTCTCAAAACATGTATTTCCGGTGAAATCTCGGTGTCGAAGTTTTGGGTGGTATCCAATACCTTTTCTACCTTTCGTGTACGTGGTAATGAAAGTACACATTATGCATACAAACTTGAATACAGACATATTTACGTTATTAATCTATATTCAACTGTTTGTACTATAAACTATATTGTATTTGCGTTTAAATGGTTTATGTGGTCCTAGAAACTGTCTTCCATATTTTTTTTACCCAATAGTATGGATTTTTCTGTGAGGATCTCTTTGAAAGCATTGAGAATTGCATTATTGTCTTTTATTACTTTATATTTCTGTGGCAATTTATTATAAATATTTACTGCGAAATAGAACTTTTTTCAAATAATGTGAGTCTGTGCCAGATACTTCCAGGCAATCTGTTGTTCTAGTTTCATGATTATGTAGATTCTGTTTGTATTTGTCAAAGTTTTCATGTATGTGTTTGGCTAATAAATAGGGATAATGTAAAGGTAGGATAAGTACGCTTTGTTGGCTTGTAAGTTCTTGGGGTGTAAGTCCTACAAGGAGCGTAATACAATGATGAAGAAAAAGAGCACAACGAATTCTTAATATAATAAAACTATAGCTACTTGATTAGGTTTCCTTATTAGGCTTTGTAAATTTGATTATATTTGTATAATATATAAACTTTACCACCGAGACGTAGAGGCTAAAAGGCTATAGGCTATTTTTTTTTTTTTTTTACTTTTTCTTTAAACGCTTTAAAATTTTTATATTATATACACCTTTAGTTATGATGTTTTCCCGTTTATAATTTTATTTTTCTCTTTATGGCAGTTTTGCAATGATTGCTTTATGGTCCGAGAGACCTAACTGGAATATCTCACAGTCTCCAGGACCATATAGGTATTTTCTTTGTAATAATGTGATCTATGTTGGTAGTTGAACATGTTGTGATCCGTGTTGGATACTCACGTTTTTAATTAAAACAATGACTTTGTATTAGTGTACATATTTACTTACTGTAACTATACTCCTCTTGACAAAATTTAAATTTGATATGTCGTATTTGAGAAGGTCAATATTACACTAACTGGCAACTATTACTCTATTTTTTAATGTTTTAACTTGTTAAACGATATTTCAGGTTTATTTAGAAACCATATAAAGTGGTAAGGAACTCCGTATATTGAGATTACTATTACATTTAGGCTTGCGATTTGAAAAATAGACTGTTAAAATGTATTTAGAAGGTTAATTTTTGTTGGTTCAATTCATTCACTTGCTACTAATATAACTTCTCAATCTTCTACAATAAATCCATGCAATTTATTTAATAACTGCATCTCTCCAATGTGCAACCAGTCCCCATTTATGCATATTACTGATACATTTTTTGTTTATTCGCGACTCCAAAAAATTCATAAGTTGATACATTTTTTCTAGCTATTTCTTGAATGTTTAGTTGAACTACGATATTTCCTCATGCAATGCATAATTTATTTTGAAAATATTTTTAATATTATGTCTTTACTCTTTTTACCTGTGATAGCACCCATTGGTCGTGACACTAGTTTCCCTGCTGAATTAATTATGTTTATTACATTTTCTAACATCTTGCCTATGGTATATGTATATGAGCCCTTACTGTTTAGATGGAGATCATCTTTTCTAAGACATGTATAATCCAAATATTTGTTGACATCTACATATAGTGCTCCTAAAGTATCTCATGCCATCTTATATTTTCATTTACTAACTTGTTAAGTTTGAAATTTATGTCATGCCTTTTAACTACTCTATTCACTGCAACTACTGCCTCTGAAAATTTTTCTTTGGTGTTCTTTATAAGTTCATACATATCCTCTAATATCTCAAGAGGGTTGTTAATTTTTCTGAGATTATTGGTGCCTACATGGAAGATTACTACCTCTGGATCTTTTGATAGTTTTCCAATCCCGCTGATCTTTTATCTTTTTTTCTAGCCATTTAACTCTAATGCATTCATAAAACTACTGTGCACACGTTCTAAGCTAACTTGGGAGAGCGTTGTCACCTATTACTAGCAGGCTTTTTTCCAGTGGTGTATTACTGCTAGGCTTGTGGAGGTGAGTAATTTCTTGATGAAATAAGTTTTCTGAGCACACAGTCGATTTTTGGTTTCTTTACTACGTATAGTATGTAGGAAAAGTATTGTATCCCACCCAAAAAATGAACGTCGAGAATTCACCAAGAAATATATGATTTGAGGCCTCCTGAACGCAAAAAACAGTATTTTTATGAAAAAGGTACGTGTGTGTATGTGATCAGCGTAAAAAACCAAAAATACTTGGTATTTAAGTTCGACAACTTCCTAGGACGAGACACGAAAACTTTCAAGTAATTCTACCCACCACAAACCACCCTTTGCATGGAATAGTTTTCAAAAATGTTGTTTTTACTCAAAAATGGCTTTAATGATTTTGATTAAAATACCATATGTTTACTTGCATGACAAGTTAAAATATATCTTGAATTTTCTGGAAATAGCCTCTGAAGTCACCTTTATTCTGAATGACTTTTTTATATCTGGTATACCGTAAGAGAGAGAGAAAATCTTACTACACATAAAATGTAGATCTTGTTAGGGCACACATTTTGTCATACCATTTTTACTTTCCCCACTATGTATAGTACGTGGGGGAAGTATTGCATTCCACCCTAAAATTCAATATCGAGATTTCACAGGAAATACATGTTTTAAGGCCCCTTGAATAAAAAAAATATCCACGTGTGTGCCTGAGAACATCATAACTCAAAAACAAAAAGTCGGACAAATACCAATCGTGGACCTTAGGTTAACTATCTTTCAAAGATGCGACACGAAGATTATCAAGAAAATCCCCCCACTCCAGACTACGCTTTACATGGAAAATTTTCCGAAAATATTTATTTTCTCAAAAATGGCTCAAGCGATTTTGATTAAAGTATCATAATTTAAGATACTTTCATGGCAAATAAAATGTATATCTTGAATTTTCTGGGAATGTACCCAGAAGTCGTCTGATTCTGAATGAATTTTCGATTACTGTAAACCGCAAGAGAGAGACAAAATTTTACTACACAAAAATATAGATCTCGTTAAAACACACAATTTATGTCATATACATATTTTTGTGAAGTGAACCATTTTCGAGATATTCCTTGTTATTCTTTAGAATTTTGAACTTTTATACTTTCTCTCAAATGGGAATTCCTTATTGGTTTTTTTATTTGTTTATGTTTTTGTGTCCTGGACATGCAAAGAAAACTGAATGCTCCACATAGCAACCAGCTCTTAAAAGATTTGACTATCGCTTAAAGCCTACCTTTTTCCCTTGCATCTACAAGAAAATTAGCAACCCGATAGTTTTTGCAAATTTTTATATCGATTAACATGAAGTAGATGGAGAATAAGCGTTTGTAAAAATAGTTTGTACAAGAGCTTAAAACCTTGTGTATTCCCCTGATCCCCTTATACAAGGAAATACGCAATACGACAATTTCTGCAAATGTTTACCTCAATTAACATGAAGCAGAGAGAAGAATAGGCATTTATAGGAATAGATTGTACAAGAGTGAGTAGAGAAAGTCATATGAGTGCAGCACTTAAGTTTCTTATAATTGCTTTAATGTTTAAGTGCAAGTAAATTCTCTTCTTTCATTTAATTTATATGTAGAGCAATTTTAATGTTAGTGCTTTTGTTCGTTTGTTATTTTCGTAGCTATTAAAACTAATTAATCCGCGCTTCAACTTCTGCATTACATACGCTTGACCGGGAGGTTAAAGTTAATTGGGTTTGCAAATGAGAACCCGTTGAAAAATCGGTAACAATTTAACACGGAAAATATAAATTACATCTGATCGCACGTTTGATTAAAAAATAACAACGGAGTATTGGCTGAACTCTTATGGAGATTTATTTAACCATTTAATGTAAAATGATTGGTAGGATACATAAATGGTCGTTAGTTGAAGTATTTCTTTTTCTTTTTCTCTTTCTTTTGTTGGTGAATTGGTATACTGAAGTAAAACAAAGCAAAAAACAAAAAACAAAACAAAAGTGTATGAGACCGTTTTAAAATCTGGCCCGACTTGATGTGAGATCCACATTTTAATATGGAAGTATAGTTACCTACATTTACAAATCCTGGCCGTAAACAGGCGTACATGCAACTCATATTGTGAATACTCCCAACCTATTTGTGTTTGTGTCTGAAATTGCTCTGTTTACTATACTCTCCTTTTTATTGATATTGAATTATCGTTCATTAAAATTTTCCATAAGCACCATCTAAAATACAGTGGATCCCATAAGATTTAGTACACATAACTAACATACGGGTATCTAAAAATCATGTTTTGTTTACGTTGTTGTATGAACTACATCCTACTTGGAACGGATGAGAACTATATAGTATGTTACAGAAATTCGTAGAAACACAAAGTTTTGCACTTAAAAAGGAAAAACTATATTATTCCATAAACTTTCTTCACTCTTCGTCCAGATTCAAGTAATATAGGCATGAGGTATTGGAGTAGGAGAGAAATTTGAATTATTGTTTTTGAAGTAAGGGTAACAAAAACGTATGTTCTTAGTCACATTTCTAAATCCTTATGGGCAGATAAACTAGAATTTCATTAGTAATGGAGAAAAGAAAACAAATCGACGTGTTGTATTCACGTGGTTTTCTGTACTCACTATTTCACAAACTATTGCTATAAACCCGTATTCTCTATCTACTTCTTGTTAAAAGAGATAACCTTTTATAACCGTTTGCACATTTAATTGTAAATATAAGAAGGATACAGTAGCCATAACAATAGTCGGGTTTTTAAAAAGGATGTGTTTAAAAGGTTTTTATGTGATGGCTTTGAAGTCTGATTTGATACATTCACATGACTTCCTCTACCCTCTATCTTTTTTAGTGAGAATACAAACTATTCTTACTAAAACTTATTTTTATACTTACTACTCTTTCATCCACATAAACTTTTGCAGAAATAGCTACATTACACATTTCGTCAGGATACAAAGGGAACAGTGATAGACAAATGTTTAAGAACTGGACGCTATATACACACCTTAAAATTCCATACCTTTTCCATGCAATTGCGAAGAAACAACTGAATACTGAAAGAACTTTAAAGAATGATCAACAAATGAACAATTCGAAGCATTAATAACGGATATCTCAGAAATGGCTTATGAAACAAAAATTATTTCAAACAAATTGTTTGTTTTAAAGAGATCCACCTTTTATATGTATTAAGTCTTCGTCTATCGCTTAGCTTGTACCTGTTATGCAAGATTATACAAAATTCCTTCCGAATGAAGAGCACTTGAAGAAGCTGTATTGTAGTTCCACTGTTAAAGAGCCAAATCTTGAAGTTTTGTTTTTTATTACTGCTGTTTGCACCGCGTATTGCCGGAGGTATGTTTCTTGGAGTGTTTCACCCCACGTACGATCCAAAGTTTCCGGAGGCCTTCACCCCAAGTTTACTTTTCCGGTTGCCGTCGCCTCTAGGTTTAAAAATCAACTTTGTATTTTAATGTTTATTTAAATATTATATATATATGTATGTTTTCCTCGGCTTAGTTACTAGTAATTTGCAGAAACACGTATCTCTTAGCAGGGCTGGAACGGCTAAAGAATGAAGGCTTACACAAATTATAATGGTATTTAACTTCGTTTTATTAATCTTTCACACGATTAAATAACACTTCACTGATATATTCTACTGTACAGTTGTGAGAGTTTTGTTAATTGTACTTTTTTATACGTAAACTTTATATTATTCACGCCGTGATGAATTTTATATGTCTCACGCTGAATACGTACCTACCGAGAGAACTGCTCAGGAACGTTGCCTTCCAGCATCTGGCGTCTACCGCTTAAATTTATAAATTTCTATTTCAAGTGTCTGATTGGCTAATCGTACGCCAATAGAACACTTTTATTTAACTTAAGCTTTTTCTAGTTTTTGATAGGCTATTTATAAACTGTTTTAAATATTAGATTATTGTTCCAAGAATTACTAGTAGCATTATAATACTTTCTAATTTATTGTTGTCTCAAGGTTATCTCATTGTTAGCAACTTTCACCTTCTATTCTCACAGCTTCTTCATTATTAAATTACTTAATATATTCACATAACATTATTAAACATGTACACAATAATATAAACATTATACAATGACTGTAACATGCACTTTTTTTATATATTATAGTATACAAATATTGCTTTATGGCGGGCTGTTATTTTTACTTTCTCTACTACGTATAGTAAGTAGGGTAAGTATTTCATTCCACCCAAAAAATTCGATAGCGAGATTTCACCAAAATACCCTGTTTTGAGGCCTCCTGAATCCAAAAAAAAGTATGTTTGGAAACATGTCCGTGTGTGTGTCTGTCTGTCTGACTGTGAACAGCATAGCTCAGAAACGAACAGTCGGATAAACACCGAACTTGGTATTTAGGTTCAGTATCCTCCAGAGATGCGACACGAAGGTTTTCAAGAAAATCCCCCTACCCCAGATTACCCTTTACATGGAACATTTTTCGAAAATTTTAATTTTCCCAAAAATGGCTCTAACGATTTTGATTACAATATCATATATTTAAGATACTTTCAAGACAAATAAAATGTATATTATATCTTGAATTTTCTGGGAATGTTTCCAAAAGATTCTTCATTCTGAACGATTTTTGCATAACTGGTAAACCATAAGAGATAGACAAAATTTTACTACACACAAAATGTAGATCGCGTTAAAATACACAATTTATGTGATATACATTTTTGTTTGTTGAGTGAACCATTTTTCGTGATATTGCTTGTTATTCCCTTAAATTTTCCAATACTTATACTTTTTCTCAAATACGAATTCGTTATTCATTTTTTTGTCCTGGTAATGCAAAGAGAATGGAATACTCCACATGGCAACCAGCTCTTAAAATATTTAACTATCGCTTAAAGCCTACCAATTCCCCTTGCATCTACAAGAAAATTAGCAATAAGATTAACATCTCGATATCTCGATTAAAATGAAGCATATGGAGAATAAGCGTTTGTAAACATAGTTTATACAAGAGTAGAGAAAGTTATGTGAGTGTTCCACATCAGATTTTCTTTATATTATATAATTAGACTTATATCATTTAAGTGTTAAAAATACTGCGTCACACTTCTAAGGCTTCTCCCAGAAAGTTTAAGATATAAATTTTATTTTTCATGTAAATATCTTTAATATACGATATTCTAATCAAAATTGTTAGAGCCACCTTTTGAAAAATAAAAAATTTCGAAAAATGTTCCGTATAAAGGGTAATTTGGTTGGGTGATTTTCTTGAAAATCTTCATGTTACATCCTAGGAAGATATGGAACATATATCAAGTTTGGTATTTACCGACTTTTCGTTTTTGAGTTATGCTGTTCACAAACACAAGACACAACAGGGCACGTTTCCAAAAATGCTTTATTTGGATCCGGGGGCCTCAAAATATGCATTTCCGGTGAAATCTTGGTATTGGATTTTTGGGTGAAGTGCTATACCTTCTCTACCTACTATGTGCTTGGTAGAGAAAGTAAAAAGATAATAAGCGGCAAGACAGAAACAAAAAGTGAAGTTTAATCTTATCTTTAGTTTTGTTTTATTCTTTTGTATTTATTTTTGCTTTCCTATGGAAAGGGCCAATTTGGAGAGTAAATGAAAACGCTAAAAGAATGAGCTTGAGGATCTAAACGGCTGAAGCTAAGGACCGGGGATAACATTACAAGTAAAAACCTCAGCTTGGCTGCAGCATACGTACAAATCCACGTAATTGGGAACGCTTTGAAGGATTTTTTATATTAGCACTTGATGGCTTGTGAATTTTTTAAATGTGATTCATATGTCTTACCTATTAATGGTAAAATACTTTATAAACTGGATAACATCCTTACACCAGTACAACTGGTTTAACTGGGATTAAGTACACACCACTATGACAATGGACTTTATCGGCATTTAGACACCAGAGCATTATTCATTCAAATCCTAATAGCAATTTATGCTACAAGTGGATAATCTTGAGGATTATGGCACGAGTGGACGTTTTACACGATTGTCACATTAATATTATCGAGATTTGAATAGAAACTTTTAAATAATGTTAACATTACAAATTGTAAGAAATAAACCATGAAATAGCATCCATAGCTGACAGAGTATGAGCATCTTAAACTAAAATGCTTCTCTCCCTCCATTCAATTTATTACCTGGCGTGTTGAACCGATAAGACAACAACCACTTGTATGCATTCCCTTCCCGGGAGACAACTGAGCAGCTATTTCGGACTGTGGTACAGCATCGTAAGTAATTATAAATAGAGATCTTAATTATTCCATTTTTAATAATGTACAGGAGTTTTTAAATCTTCATTGCTCAGAGAAAAGAACATTGCGAAACAGTTTCATCTTCTGCCTGAAAGTTACGGCAACTTGGAACACCGATGTTTTGCCATGCCTATAGAAAAGACTGTAATGATTCAATTAAATATTATATTGAATATGGTAACAACCTGTTTACAAGGTAGGATTGCATAATGTCCAGGTGATACTACTACTACTACTACTACTACTACTACTACTACTACTACTACTACTACTACTACTACTACTACTACTACTACTACTACTACTACTACTACTACTACTACTACTACTACTAATAATAATAATAATAATAATAATAATAATAATAATAATAGCAGCTCTGGATGTTATGTTGTGCAAGCTACGAGCATTAGATAGCTGGTAGCAAAGCAATCGACTGCAGCCTCCATCAGCTCTATGCGCTTGGGAGATTGCAATTGTTTTAAAGAATAAAGCTATTCAGACTAGGTTTCTTGTTCATCCTGTTGCCATTACAATATTATAGCCTGTGACTGTCGCTACCAATTTCTTATATGATATACGGCTCAGAGAATTTTGAACGCTCCCTCTAAGAAGTGGAGGTCAGAGAAGTGGAGAAGTGCGCCGAATGTCTACTGCGCCGATGACGCCACTCGATAGTAGCGCCAAATTCTGCACATGAAGAGGACGGTAGGCACCTCCCGAGGCGAGCAAGATTACAGGCAACATACATCGACAGCCACGAAAGTTGTACGGAGTTAACCTAGAGGCATGCATCGTGCAGCGATTTCGGACTAATCTAAATTCTTGCTCATCTATTTTGAAATTATACTCAAATTCTCTCTTCGTGTTCTGCTCTATGCGCATATTAGTATGAGGCATACTTTCTAAGTATGTCACGAGTATTAAATTCGTAGAGGGTTAATTTAAAGTGTGGTACAGAAACCAAATAACTTTTAATGTGTTAGCTTCTTTAAACTTTTACTGTTATATTTGTCAACGGAAAACAGGAACAGTACCAAGTCAAAGTCTTACGGTTGTTATTGAATTATATTTAAAGTGTCAGTAAATGCTTTTTACGAGAGCTAAACCTATATTGTAATAAAGTAAGATATACTGATTTCTTTTTGTAGCATTCGCCTTGAATATTCTTTCGTAGTAAACCTTTACGTCGCACTTAAGACACCATACTTTCTGGGTGGACAATAAAGGTGAACGTTCAGCACTGTTAATTAAGCTTTCTAAATATAATTCACTCTATCATTACAAGATGCATAGAGAATTTGCAAAAAGGTATGTAGCTGCATGTGGTATCTGAACTGCGGTTTCTGGTATTATCAGCTTTGCGCTCCATTTCAATCCATCAAAGAAACCCTAAATTGCAAGAAACCCTAAATTGCAAGATAATCTTCAATATACCCAGGAAAATGAACTTATTCTTTAAAACTGGACGAATATTATGTTTATTTCCAGAACAACACCACAAACAGGAAACAAATCAAGCAATTAATATGAATCTGTTCTAATTTCTTATGCTGGCCATAAATTTAGTATCAGTTGCTAATGTTTCAGATCACACACTATGTGATCAAAAGTATGGACACCCGCACAAACATACGTTTTTCATCTTAGGTGGATTGTGCAGCCACTACTGCCTGGTACTCATTATTTGAGACCTCAGTTGTCATTAGACATCGTGAAATAGCGGAACGGGACTCATGGACTTGAACGTGGTCAGATGATTGGGCGTCACTTGTGTCAGAAGTCTGTACGCGAGATTTCCACAATCCTAAACATCCCTAGGTCCACTGTTTCTGATGTGATAGTGAAGTGGAGACGTGAAGGGACATGTACAGCACAAAAGCTTAAAGGTTGACCTCGTCTGCTGACTGACAGAGACCGCCGACATTTGAAGAGGGTCGTAAAGAGTAATAGGCAGACATCTATCCAGACCATCACACAGGAATTCCAAACTGCACCAGGATCCACTCCAAGTACTATAACAGGCGTGAGGAGAGAAACATTTGATTCCATTGTCGCGCGGCTGCTCATAAGCCACACACCACGCAGCTAAAATGCCAAACGACGACTCGCTTGGTGTAAGGAGCGTCAAAATTACACGATTGAACAGTGGCAAAACGTTGTGTGGAGTGACGAATCACGGTACACAATGTGGCGAACCGATGGCAGTGTGTGGGTATGGCGAGTGCCCAGTGAAGGTCATTTGCCAGCGTGTGTAGTGCCAACAGTGAAATTCGGAAGTGGTGGTGTTTTTCCTGGAGGAGGCTTGCACCCCTTGTTGTTTTGCGTGGCACGATTGCAGCGCAGACCTAAATTGATATTTTAAGCACCTTCTTGCGTCCCACTGTTAAAGAGCAATTTGGGGACGGCGAATGCATCTTTCAACACGATCGAGCACGTGTTCATACTGCACGGGCTGTGGCGGAGTGGTTACACGACAATAACATCCCTGTAATGGACTGGCCTGAACAGAGTCCTGACTTGAACCCTATAGAACACCTTTGGGATGTTTCGGAACGCCGACTTTGTGCCAGGCCTCAGCGACCTACATCGACACCTCTCCTCAGTTCCGCAGTCCTTGAAGAATTGTCTGCCATTCCCCAAGTTTTGAATTTGATTTTGAAGGTGACTATGATAGGTAATATTAAGAATGTAAACAGAGAAAATAAAGTATACAATTTGTTTATACAGCTTGTTTAAAGAAGAAAATTGGAAGAAAATGATTAAACTACCTGCGAGAGTGAACGCTGTCATTAAGACTAAGGGTGGGGCAACACCATATTGACTTCCAACATTACCGACGGAGGGCGCCACGAACTTGTACATCATTTTCTGCCAGGTGTCCGGATACTTTTAATCACGTAGTGTAGATATGTGTTGTGGAAAACAAACGAAGCCGTTGTGACAGTAAGATTTACCATTTTACTACGTCTTGTGTGGAGCATCTGAGCATTTAATTTAGTGTTCCTGCTCTGAGCGTTTCAAAGTTGAATAAAGACGTAAGCTAACTACTTCACGGAAATAATTCTTTTCTAAGTTTATGGGCAACAAGTGCTAACATATTATTCGGTGTCACGCTTCTTCTACTAAGGTATGATAATTAATGAAGTTGTGATACGACGAATTGATGTTCTACTTTTTGTAAATGCAATTGCATTTTTAATTAGGTATAGTGACTGTAGTTTTCAATAGATTATAATTATCTGCATCATTTATCTGAAGCTCGCGTTCTTTAATTATTATTAACTATCTTTACAAATTAAGCGTCTATCAAACTCTTATAAATACACGATGCATACATAGGAAGCGAATCTCCTGCGTCTGAGATACTGTATAAACGTTTCCCGTATTTAGTATTTTAGTAGACTGGCCGCTTGCTTTCGCCTTTGTGAGTGGTTTAATAGTAATAGAAATAATAATAATAATAATCATCATCATCATTTCGTGGCGTTATAGCCCATGAAGGGCCTAAACCTGTTAACCCGTCTGCCGCCCTCACGCCCACGTACTCAGGGTGGGCGATAATCCAACTGATATGTGGAGGTGATGTGGCCAGCATCACATATCTCCCAGCCAGAATGTTGGCCTCCGTGGCCGTGATCGCTGCCTATCGCAGCTCCTTACTTTCCTCAAGACACCAAGTGGGCACCGGGCCTATATCCGGGACTTAAAATCCTCACCCCTATGGCTGGGATCGAATCTGTGCGCATTCCGTGGCCAGACACAGAGCTCCACGCTCTAGTTCACAGCGCCACGGCGAAGAACTTTGCGAGTCGTTGCCAATTTAAATTCAGAACAAGCAACTGCTTAATTGTGCTCTATAGCCTTGAATTAACACGATTGCTGCCTATTTGTTGCATTGATATTGCAAGTATACACTTGCAGTAATAAACTTGGTTTAGGTTAATGCCTATTGGCTTTAAAATTGCTGTTGACTAAGCATTTGAAGTTGCGTGTGTATGTACAATTCTATAGAGGCTTTAGCCTTTATGATTTTATCATTGCAAATAACATTAAAAATATATTATTTATAACATGTTCGTGGATTAACTTAAAACTATAAACATGTGTAACATGTAGTAATAAGGACTAATTTATGATGTAATTCCCTATATGTTGAAATGTTAATAATTGCAATCAATAAAATGTTAGTGCATTACACTACAAATTCCTAAAAGGTAAACTAATAACTCTACCATGTATTCTTTAATCTCATTTGCAAAACAATAATTCGACTAACTTCCATTTATTACTTTCTCTATTACATACCTAGTAGGTAGAGAAGGTATTGCATTACACCCAAAAATTCGAACCGAGGTTTCCCTAAAATACATGTTTTCAGGCCCCCTGAATAAAAAACAGTATTTTTATAAAAAGGTCCGTTTATATGTTTGTAATTTTTTTCTGAGTGTGTGTGAACAGTATAACTCAAAAACGAAAAGTCGGGTGAACACCATACTTGGCTTTAAATTCAGTCAGTACCTTTCAAAGATGCAAACCGGAAATTTTCAAGAAAATTCTACTACCCCAGAACTACCTTTTACATGAAATATTTTTCGAAATTTTTAATTTTCTAAAAAATGATGTAATGATTTTAAGTACCATATATTAAAGATATTTGCATCACAAATAAAATGTATATTTTGGATCGTCCTCCGTGGCCTAGTGGTACCGTGCTAGCCTCTAGTTTCCAAGGTTGCGGGTTCAAAACCGGCGGAGGGCGACGGATTTTTTCGGGCGTAAAAATCCTTAGCACGGCTTCCTTCGGAAGGGAAGTAAAGCTGGTGGTCCCGTGTCGTAGATTTACGGCACGTAAAGGAACCTCAAGCCTGATAAAGAGGCCTGTGAGCAAAATTACCGTCTTTCATGCCCAATATAGAATGGGACGCTAAGAACCATAGTAGTTAAAGAGCGTCCATAAATAACATTCAATTTCAATTTGTATATTTTGAATTTCCTGGGAATAGCATTGGATTTGTCTTCATTAGGAAGGAATTTTGTATAATCTTGTATAACTGGTAAACGTTAGGGGATGGGCGAAAACGTACTACACAGGGAAAGAAGATATCTTTCATACACACGATTTATTTAAAATATTTTTTATGGCAACAGACATTTCCAAGAGATCCGTTATTAATGGTTCGAATTGTTCAATACTTAGCCATTCTGTCCTGCCAACATCCAGTTGTTTCTTGCGATTCCAATGAAGCAGTGTGAATATAGCGGCAGTTCTTAAGCATTTGACTATTGTTGTATCTATAACGAAATGTGTAGCTATTTCTGCAAAGGTTTATTTTGATTAAAATGAAGTAGCTTTAGTGCGACTAGTTTGTATACCCACTAATAAACGATAGAGGGCAGAGAATCTATCACATCAAAGTTTTCTTGAATAATTTTCCTTAGTTTACCGTAATCAATAAACATAATTAGGTTAGAGAGCACACACTGCTTCCTTGCAAAAGAAAATAAAAGAGGAAGGATGTAGATTGACAAATGAAAATTCAACTTGTATCCATGGTGTTCTGATTTTAGTTTCCGTGATACAACATTTGAATGTAGGTTTTTGTTTTTGAAGCGCTTACTAACCGTTGATATTTTTTTAGATAGCGCTACAAAACAAATCCTTTCCGTTTTGGTGTACAAGACATACTGCAAACGATTAAACGATTTGACTAGAAACCTTCAAACACCTTCTAACTACATGGCTATGTAGCTCCGTAAACCTTTCAATAGCTTCAAAATTATGTAATTATATGGATTCGTAATCTTTTCAAGGGCTTCAAATTATATGATTATATGGGTGAGTAAACCTTTCTACAGCTTCAAATTATATGATTATATGGACGAGTAAAGCTTTCAACACTTCAAGTCACATGATTATATGGATTCGCAAAACTTTCAACACTTCAAATTATATGATTATATGCATTCGCATTATATGCTTTCAACAGCTTCAGATTGTAGTGAAGCAGTACTTTTAACACTTAAATGATTTCAGTCAAATTATATAATATAAAAACAATCCGATGTGTTACATACACATAACTTTCTCCTCACCATCACCATTTCAGTTAATTTCTATTATTAATAATCTGAAGTTAATCAAATTAGTTAATATCGGCATAGAAATGATTTCAGCTGAGTGGTTTTAGTGAGGAAAGACATAAATAAGTTGAACTGCAATCTGCAGAAGAGTGTTATATATATTTCATAATCTTCACAAATGTTTTATTTTACAGTTATTAAACTCTTAACAGAAGAAAATACATAACATACAATTGTAGAGTTATTCTTTTGAAATATTAATACATACATGACGATAACTTTCATCATAAAAGAACGATTATGGCTGCAGCTGCAACGTTGTTGGTTTCATCATACTGTTGGTATATCCTGGCCACGGACCACTTGTAGACACTTACCCCGGTATTCACCTTACGAGACTGGGGGAAACCGTGGAAAACCTCAGTCAGGGTACTTGCTAGCTATTTCAGTGCCCACTCAGATATTGTAGGAATATCATCTTTAACAATTATAAATATTTTCTGGAGCACGTCTTTATCAGGCAGTAATTAATAAAATTCTAAACTCTTTGCGATCCTAGTAGATGGACGTGCAGGCTCTATTCGGTATTACTGTCGTGAACTGAATTTTCCGCCGTAGTGGTAAAAGAAGGCGGTTACGGGGACACAAACTGATGCCGCCGACTCCGCTCCCTTGCTTTGTATGCTGACACTTAAGGCTGCCGAACACGACCCTTCCTTTGTGGCCTCCTAGCATGTCATCTGGTACTGTGCCGGTAGCCACATTCACTCATTTGTGCTCTACTAGCATGACGCCCGGCTCTGTGCCGGTGGACACACCCTTTCCTTTGTGCTCTACTAGTACGCCTCCAGGCTCTGTGCCGCTGGCCACACCCTTCCCCCACTTTGTGGTCTAACCCCGTACGCCGTCCACGCCCCCCTCTTTGAGTGTGCTGGTTTGAATTTCTCCCTGTAGAGTAGTGGAGGTATGCTGACCATACACTCTCTTTGTAGCCTCCCCTCTCCTTTGCGGTCTAACCCCGTACGCTCACCACGCTTCCATCTTTACGGTCTGTTCTGAATGGTTTCCTGTAGAGGAGTGTGGGTAATAGGGTATTGTTCCCGCACGCAGATCTCTCCCACTCCTCTCTTGTGGCCTGACCTATACTGCTAACGTCCTGGAATCGCGCCTCTGAAGGGCTGGACGCAAACACTCGATCGAAGGATCCCCACCGCATGTAATTAAAAGATGCTCCTCGATCGATGAATACAATTAAGTTTTTGATTGATTAATGTAATTAAGTGTATATGAATTGACTCGCGCACCTGCTCGCCAAAGTATATGTGTGTGTTTGGGTGTTAAGGTGGTTATTACACGTGTATAATTATTACGACTAATAACATTTGTTTAATTATACCTTTTAGGGAAAATATATTTTGGGCTTATAAGAATATTACAACACTTAGATAACTCCATGGCTGAAACGACAGACTTCTCGTAGCGAGACGTTACCGGAGATAATTTCGCTGAAAACCCCCGCGCGACCCTTCCTCTATGCAGTGTCCCACTCGAGTGACGGGTCCCTCAGGGCGGCGAGCAACCTAGCAGACACCCCTCTCCCTCCCTCTCGGTACACCGCGCGTCCTGCAGCACGCGCGCACTCTAGCCGAGAGAGTGGAATGCTCGCTCTTCCGCTCATCGACGAACATGCCGGAAGTAGACATTTTAAAAGTTTAACGAATGCACGGCGGCGGCCAAGTTGACTGCAAGGAAAGCTAGCACAAATCATTTGAAATGCCCTATAAGGAACTTCACGCTACATTTTTTTCCAAGGTTTGTTTACATATAGGGGTGGCTCTGAAAAATAAATAGGTTAACATTATAGCTGAATATTACATTTGTTATTAAAAATAAATAATGGTGGTTAACCTTATAGTTAAATATTACATGCGTTATTAAAAAATAAATGATGGTCTCGCTGATCGATGAATACAATTAAGTATTTTTTGATTAATTAATGTAAATATATGTATATGAATTGATTTGCGCATTTGGTTGCCATCGTATGTGTGTGTTAGGATGATTATTACGCGTGTATAACTATTACGACTAATAACATTTCTTTAATTCTACTTTTGAAGGAAAATATATTTTGGGTTTATAAGAATATTACATCGCTTAAGTGAATGCAGGACTGAAAAGACAGAGTTAGCGTAAATACCTAACAGGAGACGTTAACGCGTGATTCTTTCCTTCGATCGAGTGTTTACGTCCAGCCCTTCAGAGGCGCGATTTTAGGACGTTAGCAGTATGGGTCAGGCCACAAGAGAGGGATGGGAGTGGCCTGCGTACGGGAACAATACCCTATTACCCACATTCCTCTACAGCAAACCATTCAGAACAGACCGTACAGAGGGAGGCGTGGCGAGCGTACGGGGTTAGACCACAAAGGAGAGGGGAGGGGTGTGTTCGGAGGCCACAAAGAGAGGGTGTAGTCAGCGTACGGGAACAATACCCTATTACCTCCACGACTCTACAGGGGACCATTCAGAACAGCAAACTCAAAGAGGGGGTGTAGACAGCGTAGGGGTTTAGACCACAAAGAGTGGGGGAGGGGTGTAGCCACCAGCAAGAGCCTGGAGGCATACTAGTAGAGCACAAAGAAGTGGGTGTTGTCACCAGCACAGAGCCGGGCGGCGTGCTAGGAGTCCACAAAGGAAGGGTCGTGTTCGGCGCCTTTAAGGGTCAGCACACAAAGCAAGGGGGAGGAGTCGGCGGCTTTAAGGGTCAGCATACAAAGCAATGGGGCGGAGTCGGCGGCATTAATTTGTGTGCCCGTAACCGCCTTCTTTTACTACTCGCCATATTTCGCTTCTTGAGCTTTCCCTTGTAGCCATTCTGTGACAGCACCAAACCTGCCGAGCAATAGCTGACACACCCGTCTCCTTTACCTAAGGTTGGACCTCATAGCATTCTTAGACTCCGACTTTTGGTGTCCCCCTCGGTAGCGATAATATGTGACAGAAATCATTAAACCAACATTAAAGTTATTGCTAAATGTTTATGTGTTAGCAAACTAACCAAATGTTACAAGGCGTTGCGCTTTCTACTTCAGTAGATTACGCTTTGTGCATAGCGTAGACAGGTCTTTTTGAAAATCACTGACTTTCACTTCGCATTGTTTCATCCGGCAAAACTGCATATATAGGTTTATGGTCAGAGGAAAGGGTTTCACACACACCAGCAGAAATATCGATGTTGGAAAATATTATATCTATATGAGTATTAAAATTTGTTGTTGAAATGTTCTTATGCAGCTTGCTTATTAAATTATGTTTGTTCAAATAGTTTGAAATATATTTGTTCTTTTGCTCGTAAACGACGAAATTAAAATCACCCGTTAGTAAGATTTTATTTTCTAAGTTGATGTTCTTTAAAAAATTGTATTCATACTAACTTCAAAAGTATTACTTTTGGCTCCAGGAGACTTGTACCACAGACTACGTAGTGCTCGTTAATTTGAAATCAATTATCAGTTCTATTAACGTAATATACATGCTGAATTTGAAACTCTTTGTTCACATATATGGATATTCATTGTGAGGTTTTTTGAAAATGCAATCGTTAACTTCCCATTGAAACCATCTATGCATAATTTATATTCAATTGAGGCTAAAGTTTCACTAAATATTAATATGTCTCCATTACTATACCACTGATCTGACCTTATACAATCTATTTTCTTCGGCAGTGAATTCACGTTCTGATAATTGATTTTTATTTCTCCGCTCTCAATTAAAGTGTTATAAGACAAATTTAGACGTCTTTCTTGTCTTAATCTACCCATTTCTGCCATTATAGGATCATTGCTTCTAGGAGCCTGAGGAGATCTAAATTTACCTATAAGGTATAACCCAGACAAAGTGGTCACTCTGTTGAAAGCAACATACAGCACTGATCTGCTTATTCTTTTGCACTTTGTCAAGTCAATGCATAGATCTTTATATGTTTGTCCTTGACTTTTATGGACACAGACAGCCGGAAACTGTATTCGAATTACCTTTTGTTCCAATTTGTTTGATATATTTAGTGTTTGCCTTTTTAAATCTAATGGAATTAAATTTTGGTTCATATTTTTGTTTTCCATATATGTACATCGTACCATTCTTGCTCTTCGACCCACATGTTCATCACCAAACTCTAAGAATATTATATTAAGTTCGCTGGAAATGGATTTCAAAGCAATTTAATTGAGTATCCCGCAAGCTCCGTTGACTAAACCATCCTCTACATCTATATTGCTGGTTATCATGTATTTAATACCGATTTTTAACCCCAATTCATGAGGCAGTCCATTAACTTCCGTTAGCTTCTTGTTTTTAACTGCATTCAAAATGCCATTTTTAGCGCTCTCATATATTTTTCCTATAAGAAAGCCTCTTGCTACCGATATAAATTCTTCTGCATTATGGATTGTTATTCTATTTTCATTGTACTCCTGTACATCTACGTTCCTTATAAATAATCTTATTGCGCTCTCTGGTATTTTGTTTGTTTCCACAGTTCTAGAATTTATTAAGGTAATATCCCTAGTGCTTGTTTTTCAAGTGGCAAAATTAGTTAAGGCTTTCACAAATTCTAGTTCATCTCTTTGCCTCATTATTTCCGTCAATTCATAGAATTCAAACTCATCCCATAGTGGACTTCTGTCAATTAAGAAAGAAAATTCATTAGAAGCAAATTTATAAATTGGAGTGTCCATTACAGGTGGTAGCTGATGGAAGTAGCTGAATGTTATTACCGAAACTCCCCCAAATGAAAGATCAATTCCTATTATCTGTCACAGCCTGCTATCTACTCTGCTGAACATTCTGCTTCCAACCATGGATATCTCGTCAATATTCAGCAATTTCAGATTAAATAATTTCTCTAATATTATTGGTTAAGCCGCTGGATAGGGCGGGCATGGTGCCTCCAACCTGTGTCACAGGTAAAGCGAAATCTGTGTGCAATGTGACTCCGTTAATCAGAAAAGCTGCCTTTCCTAAAGGGGCGCATAGCAGTATCGCCTCCTGGTAAGCTGCCAAAATAGTGCGTTAACACCAGATACACCGCATTTATCACCGTACTTTTTCCTACAACAGCGGAGCCGCTTAGAAGTATACTCATTGGCAGTATGTTAGTTTTAAATGGCTTAGTGCACGCATGACGAATTCTCTCTGCTTTCCGTTTAATTTGTTCAATAATTCAAACATTTTTTTTTCGGGATACTCTGCTAGGAATTTTGAATCTGTTTATGTCTTGTTTATCACACCCTTCCAAGCCACCTTGTTCCAAAGTGTCCACCTTTTCTATCGGTTCTTCGTTCTCTTCATAGTAAGAACTATCACTTTCAAAAATATTATACTGAACCGTCTGCAAGGCTTCTTCCAGTGCTTCATCTGTTTTAGTAGAAAATTTCTTTCCATTGTTTTCGATTTATTCTAAGCTAACGAAATACAATTCATATAAATTCTTGCACTCTATGTCACGAATCTCATCTCTAAATGGCATTAATAATAGCAATTGCTCTCGATAATAATTGTCGGGATTGCGCCAGTTGTATCTCATGTATCTAATCACTGCAGGCTTTCCTCTTTCTTTTATCGCAGTTTTTGTATTTCCATCATCGTTCATTTCATCAATATTCTTTTGTAGGTTTTATAATAATTAGCCACGAATTCTGCTAAACACACATGCTCTAAATGTTTTGGACGTCGACAGTATATCTGTATAACATCTTGCATATAAACATCTTCTGAATCTGCCGGCAGCTGTTCCAAATATCTCCCGTTCTTCAGCATCACCACCCGTTCTTGTGAAGGACTGGTATTTATGAAGATGGCCTTCCTGCTGCTCTTTGACATAGGGAGAGAAAGTACATAATAAGGTGCTTCCTGAGCTGACATTAAATTGCTGTTTAAAAATACGTTGGATTTTTTGCGCAATTTTTCCTTTAAGCTATGGTACCCTGATTCTACATCTTCCGCTGCGTTTCTCAGAAGTTTCGACAATCCAGACTCTACCTTGCTTATATACTTTATGATGCAGGTAGCCAGTCCGCACTCTTCCAGAACTAGTTTTATGTTCATGTTAGACTCGAACAAATGCAGCATATCTTTGTTGTAAGCATTAATACCAACTTATAGGCTAGATCTTTTTAGGAACACACGTGTTTGCTTTAAAGATGATCTTATTGCATTCATGTACTGTATTTCAGTAATGTTAAGTTTCTTTAAAATTTCTTCGCAAGAAATTGATTCTAGATTTTTATAAAAGTAACACATCAAATTATTTATCTTTTTCAAGCTGTCCTTTATTTCGTTGTTGTTTTCAACTTCTGATAATGGAGTCAAAATAGTGGTCCTAGGCATCATAAGTGAAGGAAAATGAAACCTGCATGACATTTTGTTTTTCCTGCCTTTGTAGCAAGTGTGTGTGTGTGTGTGTTTGTGCTTCTGAAGAGCAATGTAAATATTATGTTCATTGTACTCGCACGTGATATACTTGTCAATAAAACCTATAACTTATTTGATTGGTTCTTATTTGATGGATCATAACTCGGAGAATATTTCAAAGAGAAAAACATGTGTTTATGGGGGGAGCCTCTCATTTGAAATTCTATCCTCTGATAATATTCCTCAACAACATGCTCATCAAATATACTGTTCTTTGCAGTAAGAAGTTTAAAGAAAGATGAACTCTTATAATCGAAATATCGAGCACACGTAACAGGGTCATTTCTAATCAACAACTTCTTTTCACTGTTGCTCAATCCAAGAGTCTTCTTTTGGAGTTAACTTCTTATTGTGTTGCACATAGTATAACGATGTAAGCAGTTCGGGCCACCAGCTTTCTGCTGCAGACAGAGTAACAAACGAGGTAGGTTTTCCTAACTGCCTGATCATTGTCATTAAATCCTTCTTCTTCTCCCAGAATGCTGGACTGGATCGGATCTCTTTGGTGAACTGGTAGCCACTGTCAACTTTAATTACATTATTGACAAATTCTTGATTTAGTAAATTCCCTGCATTAATGCTAGTCGGGAGTCTTTTAGTTTTCCTCAAGCACACATTCGTGTTGGCTACGCATTGTCTTTCTATCTTCTGTTTGGGCATGAACAATAGTCTTCTTGGTGTGGAGGATCTGCGATCAACTCTCCTACATTCAGATTTAGCCCAATCGCGTATGTAAGATATTTTGGCATATTAAAAGCCTGGCCCGCGAATATTTTAGGAAACCAAAATTCATTAAGGCGACTGGTTTTTTGTCGTGTCCTGGCGCTATTATCTCTATTGTGTTTCTTCCTATTTTATTTCTGATCATTAAAAGTACCTCTTCTCCTTCGTCGTCCTCACTGTCATGATCTGATGAAATGTCTTCTTTGCTTCTAGTTTCCAAAGAGTTTACCTCTTTAGCTTTGCTATCGACGTAAACTCCATATTTTATGTACATTAGTTTTCATACCTCTTTAAGTACCTTTCATGTATTTGGATATCATTATTTTTATATAGTGGAGTTTCTTGCAGATATTTCAATGCATCACAGACAATTGCTGGTCTAATAAAATTGTCTCATACATGTAGTACAATTTGTGCGTAATATGCCGTTTTAACTGTAGCTGCATCGTTGCCATATCACCAACACATCTGGGTAGAACTTGCAGACACTCGTTAATGTCTATTGGAATGTTTACTCCTAAGTGTGGATTAAGTGCAAAGGCTTTTAACGGTCACATTTGCATAAATAGTATATAAGGACTACATAATCGCTCCTCTAAAGGAGATAGATTCTTGACACATTCTGGTATATCCACAAATTTCATGCGACAGCTTGTCTCCATTTTTGGAACTTTTAGTTTCATGATATAATTCTTACAGGTACTACACACATGTAAAGAAGAGTAATTATGTATCCTTTCAAGAAACTCTTCAAAACTGTAGTTACCTTGTTTTCTTTTAATCAGATTCGTGTTTAGTTTAGTAATGGAGTGCTCAAAAACAGACCTTCACAACAACATCAAACATGCTCTGGTACATTTTTTTTGCCTCGGATAAAATTCAATTTTAATGTTGGCGAATTGTTATTTGTTTGTACTAATTTGTTATAGATGTACTGTCTTGAACAGAGAATCTCATTCCTTCTTTGCGATAGTTTTAATGATTTATTCTTTATCTTTTCGGTTTCTGTCTAGTTTTCATTGGTTTTAATTTGCTTCATATGCTCTTTATTTTTCTCTCTTTCAATTTCCTTGTAATTTTCGTCTTTTCTAACATGCTGCACATGCTCTTTGTTTCTTTCTCTTTCTGATTCTCTGTATGCGTCGTCTTCTCTGGCTTGTTGTTTATACTCTTTGTTCTTCTTACTTTCAGATTCCCTGTATTCTTCATCTTCTCTGGCTTGCTGCATATAGTCCTTATTTCTCTTTCTTTCAGATTCTTTGTATTCTTCATCTCCTCTGGCTTGCTGCATATAGTCTTTATTTCTATTTCTTTCAGATTATTTGTATTCTTCATCTTCTCTGACTTGGTGTTTATACTACTTGTTTCCCTTCCTTTCAGATTTTTTGTATTATTCATTTTCTCTGACTTGCTATTTATACTCTTTATTTCTCTTCCTTTCAGATCCTTGTATTCTTCATCTTCCCTGGCATGCTCCATATACTCTTTATTTCTCTTCATTTCAGATTTGTTGTATTCTTCATCTTCTCTGGCTTGCTCCATATACTCGTTATTTCTCTTGCTTTCAGATTCTCTGTAATATTCATTTTTCCAAGCTTATTGCTTATTCGCTTTATTTCTTTCACGTTCCAATTCATTATATTCTTCATCTTCACGCAATATTTTAATGCTATCTTTTCTCTTTTTCGTGCGCTGTGAATAGGAATGATGCAACTTTCTCTTATTAAATTTTCCTCACTCATTGTTCTGAACGACCATCCGTCTCGGAACCATTAAACACAAAAGAACTAATGTGAAAGGATGGTTACAATCATTAGCTACGGGAAATTATTTTATCATTAAATCTACTAACTCATTTACGTTCTCGAAAGCAAGTGCGATAGCTACACTTTCTGTATCGTACAAACCTATTGCATTACAGCTCTGTGGATCAAACAACCAGGACATGGACGTATTCTTAATAAGAGCTATAAATTGGTTCAAATCAGCATTCCTTTGAAGCAAAAGCCGCTAGAAGATTCACAAAATCATAGCAGTTCGTTTATTTCTCAGTATAAACGAGAAATGCATAGTTACGACATGCGAGAACCGCATTCATATATTTCATTCCTAGTACAGTTAAGTTATAATGTATAGATGGTTAACTCAATCTTAAAATATTGGTATCTCTGCATTCAAATATTTCATTCCTTGCATAGATAACTAATAACAAATAGATAGTTAACTCAACATTAAAGCACTGTTCTCGCATAACACTTCGAGCTATCGACTGGCTTCCATTAATTTTCTTACGGTAGGTGTAGAAACTTACACCAACTTCGGTGGCTCAATTGCACAAATAGCGTGATATCGTATCCATATCTGCTTTTGGACTACTAGTCTCACGTTTACAACCAAATCAAAATAATACCATTGGTGCTGAGGTTTTCTGCTTTTTCTTTCCACTACAAATCTCTGAACCAAACCCAAGATTGTGATCTGACTGTAGACCCGAAAACAACTTAAATTGAGTGTTTTCAAAAGATCTACATTTTAGGCGTAGTACATTTTCTTCTATCATTTAATGCTTACCAATTATGCAAGATTGTATAAAAGTCCTTCCGAATTAACAGGATTTTAAAGGCTATTGCCTGAAAATTCAAGATATACATTTTATTTTTCATACAAATATCTTTAATATATGCTATTTTAATGAAATCGTGAGAGCCATTTTTTTAGAAAATCAAATTTTTTTTTAAAAATGTTCCGTGTAAAGAGTAGTTTAGGGTATGGGGATTTTGTGAAAACATACAACTCCGTAAATGTATGTTTTGAGGTGCCCTGAGTCCAAATAAAGCATTTTGGGAAACATGTCCGTGTGTATGTCTGTGAACAGCATAACTCAAAAACGAAAAGTCGGATAAGCACCAAACTTGGTATTTAGATTCAATGTGTTCCAGGGATACGACAGGAAATATTTCAAGAAAAAAACCCACCCCAAACCACCCTTACAAGGAACATTTTTCGAAAAATATTATTTTATCAAAAACGGCTCTAAACGATTTTGATTAAGGTATCATATGTTTAGGACATATTAATGGCAAATAAAATGTATATCTTGAATTTTCTGGGGATGTCCCCAAAAGTCCTCTTCATTCTGAACGACTTTGCATAGCTGGTAAACCGCAAGAGATGGACAAAAGTTTACTACACAAAAATGTAGATCTCGTTAAAACACACAATATATATCATAAACATTGTTTTTGTAAAGTGAACCATTTTCGAGATATTTCTTGTTATTTCTTTGAATTATCCAATACTTACACTTTCGTTGTTCTTGACATGCAAAGAGAATTACATTTTACACATAGCGATCATTCTAAAAATATTTGACTGTTCGTTTAAGACTTACTATGTTCCCCTTGTTTTGTAATTGCAAGGGCAATATAGAAATACAGTAGTCTTTAAGAATTGACATATCTCTTAATAGCTGGTTGCTATATGGAGCCCCATTCTCTTTGCCACAGAATAATACTCTTTGCATATCCAAGACAAAAAAAATCTGATGTGTTACACTCACATGACTTTCTCTACTCTTGTACAAACTATTTTTACAAAGCTTGTTCTCCATATGCTTCATGATAATCGAGATATCGAGATGTTAATCTTATTGCTAATTCTCTTGTAGATGCAAGGGGAATTGCTAGACTTTAAGCGATAGTCAAATATTTTAAGAGCTGGTTGCTATGTGGAGTATTCCATTCTCTTTGCATTACCAGGACAAAAAGAAATGAATAACGAATTTGAGAAAAAGTACAAGTATTGGAAAATTTAAGGGGAAAACAAGGAATATCTCGAAAATGGTTCACCCAACAACAAAAAATCTATATGACATAAATTGTGTATTTTAACGCGATCTACATTTTTGTGTAGTAAAATTGTGTCTATCTCTTATGGTATATCAGTTATGCAAAAGTCGTTCACAAAGAAGAATACTTTTAGAGACATTACCAGAAAATTCGAGATATACATTTCATTTGTCATGAAAATATCTTAAACATGTGATATTCTAATCAAAATTGTTAGAAACATTTTTGAGAAAATTAAAATTTTCGAAAAATGTTCAATGTAAAGGGTAATCTGGGGTTGGAGGATGTTCTTGAAAACCTTCGTGTCGCATCTCTGGAAGATACTGAACCTAAATACCAAGTTTGGTGTTTATCCGACTGTTCGTTTCTGAATTATGCTGTTCACAGACACACATACGGACATGTTTCCAAAAATGCTTTATGTGCATTCAGTGCACCTCAAAACATGTATTTCTGGTGAAATCTCGGTGTCGAATTTGTGGCAGTAATTTGTATCACAATACTATAAATGTCAGAGTGATTGTAGTGTAAATAAGCATTATTGTATGACATTGATTTGAGATGTTTGTTAATTATAAGCATTGTTAGGAAATAAGATTACACGGCCTCACTGAAACTGACAATAAGAGCGAGTAACAATGAGCGAGGGGTTGAGTTGTTTATCAATTATTAGAGACAAGCAAATGACGTCAGATTGGCGCACTTTTCTTAGAAATGGCCGGAATTTCTTCCCTAGAGCATATGTTTTCGTAATTTTTGATTGGATATAAAAATAGACGCTAATGTTGGCGCGTTTTATTAACCAATAGCAGCTCGGTTATAATCTTTAGGCATTTCGGGGTGTGGGAGTATAAGAAGCTAAAGCCAGAGGCAAGTATTGCCCAGTTCAACAAAATCATCCACGCGTTACACGTCGGTGAGTCCAACAGATTCATTCAGAAGTTAAACGTCGCTTAGTTCATCAGAATCGTTCGCGGGTTACACGTCGCGTAGTTCAACGGAAGCATACTTAAAGTACACGTTACGCAATTCTACAGAATCTCTCGCGTCGTAAACTTAGTTATAAATGTGAAATACGCGAATTAATAAGCTGCAACAAATAAGTGATTGTAGTAACATTAGAAAATATAACAGTTTCAGTCTGGCGTGTATCAAGAATCAATATGTGAAATTGAATCATGTGTGACGACAATAAAGGTGTAAAAACAAATTCTTTTATCAGTGTTATCTTTCAGTAACAAATCCTTTCCGTTTACACACCCTGTTCAAGAGATGTGCTCGACCGAGAAATAATAGCTAGCCGGAGGTCAATGAACCCAACATTCAAAGTAGTAAAACAATAACAGGCGCTCAGAAATAAGATAACACGAAGTGACCGCGACAAATTGGCTCCCATGCGTGGTTCATATAAACATGAAGCATCTTCCAACTACTAACAAATATATCATACTTCAAATTTTTGGGTGGAATGCAATACTTCCCCTACTTACTATAGGTAGTAGAGAAGATAAAAAAAAAAATCTGATGTGTTACACTCACATGACTTTCTCTACTCTTGTACAAACTATTTTTACAAACGCTTATTCTCCATATGCTTCATAATAATCGAGATGTTAATGTTATTGCTAATTTTCTTGTAGATGCAAGGGGAATATGGTTGGCTTTAAGCGATTATCAAATCTTTTAAGAGCCGGTTGCTCTCTTTGTATGTCCAGGACAAACAAAAACAGAAAACAAAAAATGAAAAATCTGATGTGTTACACTCGCATGACTTTCTCTACTCTTGTACAAAATCTTATTCTCCATCTATTTCATATTAATCGAGATAAACATTTGCAGAAACCATCTTTTGACATGCAAAGAGAATTACATTTTACACATAGCGACCAGTTCTAAAAATATTTGACTATCGCTTAAGACCTACTATGTTCCCCTTATTTGTATTTGCAAGGTCAATATAGAAATACAGTAGCCTTTAAGCATAAATATATCTCTTAATAGCTAGTTGCTAGGTGCAGTACCATTCTCTTTGCCACAGATTAATGCACTTTGCATATGCAAGACAAAAAATAAATAACGATTTTCTATTTGAGAAAATAAGTATTGAAAATTTAGGGCAATAACAAGCAATATCTTGAAAATCGTTCACTCAACATAAACAAAATGTATATCACATAAATTGTGTATTTTAATGCGATATACATTTTTTGTATAGTAAAATTTTGTCTATCTCTTATGGTTTACCAGTTATGCAAAAGTCGTTCACAATGAAAAATACTTTTGGAGAAATTCCCAGAAAATTCAAGATATACATCTTATTTGTAATGAAAGTATCTTAAACATATGTTATTTTAATCAAAATAGTTAGAGCCATTTTTGATAAAATTAAAATTTTCGAAAAATGATCTCTGTAAATGGTAATCAGGGGTGGGGGAATTTTCTTGAAAACCTACGTGAGGCATCTCTGGAGGATACTGAATCTAAATACCAAGTTTGGTGTTTTTCCGACTGTTCGTTTCTGAGTTATGCTGTCCACAGACACACACCAACAGATACAAACACGGACATGTTTTCAAAAAAGCTTTCTTTTTGGATTCAGGGGGTCTCAAACATATATTTCCGGTGAAATCTCGGTATGGAATTTTTGGGTGGAATTATAATACTTCCCCTACTTACTATACGTAGTAGAGAAGGTAATAACGAATTCCCATATGAGAAAAAGTATTGGAAAATTGAAGGGAATAACAAGCAATATCTCGAAAATGGTTCACTCAACAAAAAAGAAATGCATTTGACATAAATTGCGTATTATAACGCGATCTACATTTTTGTGTAGTAAAATGTTGATAATCTCTTATGGTTTACCGGTTATGCAAAGGTCGTTCACAATGAACAATACTTTTGGAGACATTCCCAGAAAATTCGAGATGTACATTTCATTTGTCATAAAAATATCTTAAACTTACGATATTGCAATCAAAATCGTTAGAGCCATTTTTGGGAAAATTATAATTTTGGAAACATTTTCCATGTAAAGGTTAATCTGGGGTGGGGGGATTTTCTTGAAAACCTTCGTGTCGCATCTCTGGAAGATACTGAACCTAAATACCAAGTTTGGTGTTTGTCTGACTGTTCGTTTCTGAGAAATGCTGTTCACAGTCACACACACGGACATGTTTCCAAAAATGCTTTTTTTGGATTCAAGGGGTCTAAAAACATATATTTCCGGTGAAATCTCGGTACCGAATTTTTGGGTGGAATACAATACTTCCCCTGCGTACTATATGTAGTAGAGAAAGTAATAACACCCCGTCTTAAAGCAACATGGGTATAAATAATATATGTAATGTATGTAACAGTCATTGTATTATGTTTATTTTATTATATACATGTATAATAATGTTATGCGAATGTATGGGTAATTTAATAATGTAGGAGCTGTGAGAATAGAGACCGAAGGTTGCTAACAATGCGGTAACAATGAGGTAACCTTAAGGCAATAATGAATTAGAAAGTTTAATAATGCTACTAGTAATTCTTGGAGCAATAGTAATGTTATATTTAAAACAGTTTATAAATAGCCAATCAACAACAAGAAAAACCTTAAGTTAAATAAAAGTATACCATTGGAGTAAAATTATCCAATGAGATACGTGAAATAGAAAAATGTACAAATTTAAGCAGTAAACGGCAGTCGCTGGAAGGCAACGTACCTGGGCAGTTCATTCGCTCGGTACATATCCAGTGTGAGACGAAAATTCATTACGCAAAGAATATTATAAGGTTTACGTGTTAAAAAGTGCAAGGTATTAATAAATAATCCCACAGATCTCTCTAGTGAAGTTTTATTTAATCTGTAAAGGATTAATAAACGGAGTGAAGTAAAAATTATAATTTGTGTACGTCTAAATTCTATAGCCGCATCACCACCTGCTAAGAGATACATGTTTCTACAAATTAATACTGACGGAGCCCAGGCAAACATAAATATATATATAATATTTAAAGAAACATAAAAATACAAAGTTGATTCCTGAACGTTGGGGCGAAGGCCACCGGAAGCTTTGTATCGTACGTGGGACCTACAATGCAACGTCTTCAATAGAGATTCGTAAAGCTTTCATCATTCAAATTATATGATTATATGGGTTCGTAAACCTTTCAAAGTTTCAAATTATATGATTATGTGGGTTCGTAAACCTTTCAAAGTTTCAAATTATATGATTATATGGGTTCGTAAACCTTTCAAAGTTTCAAATTATATGATTATATGGGTTCGTAAACCTTTCAAAGTTTCAAATTATATGATTATGTGGGTTCGTAAACCTTTCAAAGTTTCAAGTTATATGATTATGTGGGTTCGTAAACCTTTCAAAGTTTCAAGTTATATGATTATATGGATTCGTAAATATTTCAACACCATGTTATATGTTTCGTAGGTGTACTAAATCTGAATGAAGGCTCTTGTAATATTTTATGATTCTTTGTGACACCTGTCGTGTTTTCGTTTTTGGCGTAAATTGAAAAATATTATACAAACAATATATTTTACCAAATAATTTTATTTCTTACTTAAATATTAATATAAAGTTATTCATAATTTCTATATATGCATTATAAGTATGCAAAAATATTATGCAATAACGTAAAAGAGGCGGCTAAATATTGAAGATAATAGCAGCGTTATGCAACCAAGCGCTCTCGTTATTTCCGAACGAGTTATATAACGAAGTTTCCTACGCAGCATAATGACATTGTTAGCAGGAATTTGTAACCTTTGTTTACTTTAATGCATGCATAAGCTGCATAATGAACGCTAATTTAACAAACTGTTTCCTTTGTCAGCCGTTCTTAAGCAAGTTATGGCGTGGCAGGCTACGTAACCATTGTTACGAGAATAACAATGCCCGACTAATTAAGCACTTCGTTATCAAGGACCCATAACGAATTTTCCCAGTCAACAACCTTTCTGTTCCGATTGCCCAGGCTACTGTTAATCCCCTGTGCACAGCAGGCTTTGGTTATTAATGGATGAGCAGAGGCAGGCATTGCGTAATATTTGGAAGGTATCTCTTACCTGCTGACTCAAACATCTTGTGACAATCACCTACGACTTCCATGAAATTAATTCCCAGCTTCAATCCGACAAGAAAGAGAGTTGTATGGCAACTTCTAAAAACGACTATGTATTATATTCACATGACTTTCTCTACCCACTCTTCTACAAACTAGTGTTAAATGCTTATTCTATCTGCTTCGCGTTAATCGAGATAAATATTTGCAGAAATTGCTTTATTAACATTTCATTGCAGGTACAAGGGGAAAACAAGAGATTAGATTTGAAATTTCGTTGTCTTTGCATGACCTACCAGAAAAAGCGAATAGTGAGTTACTGCTTGAAATATTGAGTTACCACTTTAAAAAGTGAGTATTTAAAACATACCAATAATAAAGAATTTCTAAAACGTTTAATGGCATAAAACATTTTATCTGGCATAAACTGTGCGCTTTAACCAGAACCACATTTTTTGTGTAGTAAGATTTCGTCTATTTCTTATGATTTATCTATTATACATAAGTTATTCAGAATAAAGAGAAAGGCTATTCCCAGAAAATTCAAGATTCGCAGGAGCATTATATTCGAGTGGAAATAAGTTTCCTAGACCGCCAGTAAGTTCATTCAAATTTTTCGTTTATTACGTGACAATGGATTGCTGGAGCTAATATGTATCCGGAAACTCGCGACAAGCTAGCCGCTCATTTATCATTGGCTATTATTGAGCGTTTTTAGTTATGATGTGGAGGGCAAGAGCAAACAGAGAAGAACGTCTTATGACGCTTCTTTAAAGTGTAAAGTTATTCTTTATGCTAAACAAAAATGGTAATAGATAGGCAGGATGGGAGTTCAATGTATCAGAGAGCAATGTACGCCGTGGCGAAAACAGAAATTGGTATTATTTGCTACTAAACCTAGTAGGAAGAAATTTACGGGTCTTTGCAAAGGAAGGCATCCTGAAGTTGAAGAAAAATTTTTGGATGTGCGTGAAGAATGGGCAACCTGTGACTATCACACTACATGAGAGAAAGCTACACGAGGCTGAAGTTCTTGGTATTCCGCATTAAGACTTAAGGTTAGCCGTGATTGGGTGGATCGTTTCATGCAGCGGACGGGTTTATCTCTAAGACGCCGTACAACAATGTGCCAGAAACTTCCTGCAGATTTTGAGGACAAACTACAAACGTTTCAGCCTATGTCATTTCACTTCGCAAGAGAAAAAAAATTCCATGGGGCAAATGGGCAACACTGCTGAGACTTTTGGTTTGATATGCCGTGGAACTACATTATTACTTGAGGCAGTATTTTATATTATAACATGTTGTGAATGCCAGAGTGATTGTAGTGTAAATTAATATTATTGTATGTACAGGATTTTAGATGTTTATTAGTCATAAGGATTGTTAGGAAATTAGTTTACACAGCCTCACTGAAACCGACAATGGAAGTGGGTAACAATAAAACGAGGGGGTGAGTTGTTTATCACTAAGAAGAGACAAACAAATGACGTCAGGGTAGCGTGCCTTTCTTTAGAAATGGAGAGAATATCTTCCCTGGAGCATATATGTTAGTAGTAGTGATTGGCTGATAATACAGGCGCTAATGTTGGCGCGATTTGGTAACCAATAGCAGCTCTATTATAATGTTTAAGCATTTCGAGGTGAAGGAGTATATATTCTCGAGCCATAAGCAAGTTTCATGCAGTCTTGAAAAGTCATTCGCGAGGTACGCGTCGCGCAGTCTTGAAGAATCTCTCGTGAGGTTCACGTCATACAGTTTGGAAGAATCTCTCGCGTCGTTAAGTTAGTTACAAAATGTGAAGTACGCGGCAATAATACGACAGTAATTGCATTCCGAAATATAACAGTTTCAGTCAGGCGTGTATAAAGATTAAATATGTGAATTATTAATTAAGTGTGATGTCAATACAAGTGTAGAAACAAATTATTTTATCAGTGTTATCTTTTAGTAACAACTCCTTTCCGTTTACACGCCCTGCTCAGAGACACTTTCTTGACTGGCCCAACTTTTAAAATAATAAAACAACAACAGGCGCCCAGCAAATAGGATAACACGTGCCGATTACCGCGACATACTGAGAAGGGGACAAAGGAGGTTATCATCAAAACAACAGGGCAATTTTGTTCCTTAACAATGTGTCACCTAAAAATTGAGATAGTATTTTTAACATTTAAATGATTTCAGTCTGATTATATAATATAAAATGTAGTAACAGCCCGCCTTAGAGCAATATGTGTATAAATAAAATATAAAATTTGTATGTAACAGTTATTGTATTAATGTTTACATTATTTTGAACATGTTTAATAATGTTATGTGAATGTATTACGTAATTTAATAATGTAGGATGAAACGGCAACTCTAGGCCGAGCCCGAGAACTGTAATTCTAGATAATTTATTAATTAACTTTTATTGATGTTAAATCGTACTATGTAAATATCTTGTTCTCATACTGCTTGTATATTTTAAGAAGGGTGATTTAACGTTATGTATCTATCTAGGTCACTAATATTAGTAGAGTTATAAATGGTTTAATGTAAATAATTTAAGCGCTATGTTAAAATACTGTCCACGACGAAATGTTTTAGCTACAGGAATAGTGCCTTCGAAACCTAGTTTATGACATGTCTTTGGGTCGCTGTGCCATTATTCCTACAGCGAGGGTGTAAAGCCTTTGTCCCTTTATTTGATAATTCGCCGTGACCAAGTGAGCAGGATAGATAGCTTAACGGTAAATGCAGGAAAAGCCGCGATTTATGTTAAACTTGGACCAATGAGATCCCTGGAAGTTTATTCGAAATAGTTAGACGCGTCGAGTCGCGCTAAAAATGGACCAATAGGAAAGGAAGCAGCCTCAGAAGCCTGCGACTATAAATGGATCTGTTTGGGGAAAATTCGGGAAAGTTTTCGTAATGTGTGGTCAGGGAGAGATGCTGCAGGATGTGTGAGATATCGCGCCAAAACAGGGAATCAAAATAGTTTTAGCAACACACCTAAGATCCGCTACTCTGAAAGCGACAATAAGAATAGTTATACTTCGTGCCACATCCGTGCCGCATTTTAACAGCCATGGACAGTATTTTACAGCGGCAATACCAGTTTTGTATACTACGAGTGTTAATTAAATAAAAAGAAACGGCAGTGTCATCTTTTCATGAACAAAGCAAGTCTATGTCTTCCTATATCACCACCCGAGATCTACGTTTTCCTTTACCGAGGATAAGTCCATGCTCCCATATAGTTTAAGGAAAATTACTGCAGCTAGCCGAGGATAAATTGAAGAGAACCAACACACTGAGAACTTCTGGAAGCAACGGGAGATGCATCAAGGTAAGCCTACAGCAACGGAAGGAGGAGGTGATCGCCGCAAACTGGCGCCATAACGTGGAGCTCGAAGGGAAGACCACAAACGGAGGACTAGGAAACAACGAACAGACGAAGAATCTTCAGAGGACAGGGGCACAGCAGAACAAAATTACAACGCGAACTTCTAGTCTACCTACGTGGGACAACAAAACAGCTGAGAGCATCGCTTCTAGAAATTCACCAGGATTCGAACCCGGAACCATCAATTAACGTAGGAGAAAATACAGGTTAGAAAATTTATACAAAAACAAACAAAAAGGCATGCAGAGTAGTGACTCAGTTTTGCGAACACATGTTATTGAGAGGGGGTAAAGTCATTACGAGGGAGGTAGAACTTGCTAACGGAACCATGAATAGGTCAAGGGAAGGTTCAGAAGAACTGAATAGGGAGGCTATTGTCAGCGAAACACCAGAAGGAGAAAATATGAGTAAGGCAGAGGGAGAAGCTAGGCTGGAAAGGCAACCACTGATTGAACAGGTCATTGACGCAGGTCAAAACCAGCTGATGATATTCCTTCAACACTTGAGGAAGGACATAAGTGAACAAAATAAGAATTTAGAAGGGAAATTAGATGAGCTGAGTAAGGAGTCAAAAAATTTAAGTGAACAAAATAAGAGGTTAGAGGGGAAGTTAAATGAGCGGGGTAAGATCTTAAATGAGCAGAGTAAGAACTTAGAAAACATACTCAATGAGCAGAGTAAAAAGTTAGAGAGCATAGTAGATGAGCGGGGTAAAAACTTAGAAAGCATATTAAATGAACGGGGTAAGGTCTTAAGTGAACATAGTAAGGGCTTAGAAGGAATCGTAAGTGAACAAGATAAGAATTTCGAAGGGAAATTAAAGGAGCAGAGCAAGGGCTTAGAAAGAGTCGTAAGTGAACTAGATAAGAATTTAGAAGGGGAATCAAGTGAGCATAATGAGGACTTAGAAAGGATCGTAAATGAGCAGAGTAAAGACTTAGAAAGAATCGTAAGGGAACAAGATAGGAATTTAGAAGGGAAATCAAACCAGCAGAGTAAGGACTTAGAAAGAATCGTAAATGAGCAGAGTAATGACTTAGAGAGAATCGTAAGTCAACTAGATAAGAATTTAGAAGGGGAATCAAATGAGCATAATATGGACGTAGAAAGAATCGTAAGTAAGCAGAGTAATGACTTAGAAAGAATCGTAAGTGAACAAGATAAGAATTTAGAAGGGGAATTAAATGAGCAGAGTAAGGACGTAGAAAGAATCGTAAGGGAACAAGATAAGAATCTAGAAGGGAAATCAAATGAGCATAATAAGGACTTAGAAAGAATCGTAAACAAGCAGAGTAAAGACTTAGAAAGAATCGTAAGGGAACAAGATAAGAATCTAGAAGGGAAATCAAATGAGCATAATAAGGACTTAGAAAGAATCGTAAACAAGCAGAGTAAAGACTTAGAAAGAATCGTAAGGGAACAAGATAGGAATTTAGAAGGGAAATCAAACGAGCAGAGTAAGGACTTAGAAAGAATCGTAAATGAGCAGAGTAAGGACTTAGAAAGAAAACTGAGTGAACAGAATATGGATTTCGAAGGGAAATTAAATGAGCAGAGTAAGGGCTTAGAAAGAAACTTAAGTGAACAAGATAAGAATTTAGAGGGGAAATTAGTTGAGCTGATGAAGGGGAAGTTAATAGAAACACTTGAAGGGAAATTACCACAGACACTAGAAACTAAAGATCCGAAAACACTAACGGGAGAAGAGACGTTAAAGAAAGCTTTTGAAAGAATGTCAAAGAGGGCGCAGAAAAGAAAGCAGGAATTTAAAACAAAGAAGCGAAAGAAATGGTTGATCGAACTTAGAGAATTAGTATTGGTATAAAAAAAACAAATCCAGCATTCAAATTAAAAAAAAAAGGAGACATAATATCATTGATCCTGACTCTACAGTGCCTGGAAAGGAGAGCTTTCACATGTGAATGAATGAATTATCTTAAGCAGTTGTGCAGAACATTTTGTTTTGCATTACTAAAGAGACTTGAGTATTAAATGCTCATTAGTGATAGTGAAGAAGAACAAGAAACACATTTGCCCTTAATATTGTAGCGGACCAGGTTGCACATATTTCGTATACCAGGAAGTGTGAAGTTCAGGTTAGCAGAATTCGTCCACGCTGCCTACGCCGAGTCAGCGCTTATGTATGTATTTATACTACAGGGCTTTGACTCGGTCGGGAGTTGCTGTGGAAGTTGCTATCAGGAAGTTGCTACGCGAGAGTTGCTACGAGAAAGTAATCAGAGATCAGTTATCACATTCGCCAACAGTTAACCAGGTAAGCATGCGACTCATCTAAGTTCTCTTGACTTGTCGGGGCTTCACCCCTAACTTCTATTGACTTGTCGGGGCTTCACCCCTAACTTCTATTGACTTGTCGGGGCTTCACTCCGATCTAATTGTTCGCACATCTAAAGCAACAATATAATTTATTGGGACAATGCATCCCCTGTGCTTTATTTAAATACCCCTATCCTAGAACGCTACCCTGGCCTGCCTACCATTCCAGTACCAACGCATCCCCTACCTCTGAGCTACCAACCCCCCTGTGTAATCACCTACTACGGGGGTAACCACCCCCGTGGGGTGTTACAATTTGGTGGAGGCGCCGGGTACAATGTGGTGGAGCGCCGGCTACAATGTGGCGGACTCACCGAGTATAATTGGGGAAATCCTTACCTCTTCCAGCCAGGGGATGTAATCATTTTTTTTTTCTCTTTTCTTTTTGCAAGGTGTAAACCACGCCTCATTTTGGGATAACCTTTTACCTGAGGTTATCTGGTGAAGACCCACCCTCCCACCCTTTGCATCATGAGTTACCTACACAGAATATAGCTTATTTTTTTTTAACTTTTCTCAAGTTATGTATATTGTTTTAGTGTAGTACATTTAAGTTATTATGCATGGCTGAACCTGCTCAAAACTCTACTAGTCCTACTACTAAAGAGATTAGAAATCTGTGCGCAGAATTAGCAGCTATACAGGGGGAACAATTTAAATTCCAAGAATTTCTAGTCACAGATTTGAAAGGAATTTCAAACGAGATCGCGGCACACGCTGAGACGGCAAATCAAATACGTCTCCGCTCCGGCAAGATCGTTAACACTTCTAGCCCAAGCACAAGTAGGGTAGAAAAACAGTTAGCCATGAATAAGGGAGACGAACACACAAATACAATGAGTAAAATGGACTCACCTGTTTTAAGTAGTAGGGTAACTGAAGCACCTCAACCCATGCACATTAGTCGTCCACCATTGGATCCGGGTAGCTTCGCGGGGAAACCAGGAGAAAGTGTAAGGGACTATCTCCATAAGTTTGAGTTGATAGCGCGTGCCAATAATTGGGACGACCAGCATAAGGCGCAGTATTTACCATGCTACCTTAATAGTACCGCACTAAACTGGTACAAAACCTTTGCCCATAGAAATAGGGACGCCCAATGGGAAACATTGAAGCAGGGGTTATTAAAAGCCTTCATTCACGCGGCAGAGGAGGAAATGATGGAGGTCAGACTAAGACAGAGGGTGCAGGACCTTAGTGAGCCCACAGAGCAGTACGCTTATGACATTATAGCTCTGTGTGATCTAGTAAACCCCGAAATGACAGAGAAGGAACGGGTAAAACACATCATCAGGGGCCTTAAACCATCACTAATAGAACAGGTACTGCCCTACAACCCACAAACAGTGGACGCTCTCATACAGTTCGTCCGCAGGGTAGAATCAGCCCGCTACCTAGCAGGAAAAAGGGTAGACCTAATCGATGCACAGGGAATTCCCCCTAGTATGCCAGACGATACCCTCCAGAAACAGGTATCAGATATGTCAAAGATGGTGGGTGAGTTAGCAAAACAGGTGCAAAACCTGACAATGAACCCCCGCCCTCCACCCCAGAATTACAATCCTCAGCATCAATCCGTTAGGAATTACGGACAGGCCCCCAGCGGCTATAGGACCACATATAGTCAAAGAAGAACGGTGTCCGCGAGGCCTGTGTGCGCCTACTGTAAACGGGTAGGCCACGTAATCGCTAATTGCCAGACACGAAGGAGGAATGCAAATTTTCACGCGCAGCCTCGAGCCAATCACCCCCCATAAGGGCCGCGGTAGCAAGCATAACAGAAAACATCAACCCTGGGAGCACATTAAAAACTATAGGAACATTAGCAGGGACAAGGATAGACATTCTCATAGACACGGGCAGCTCAGTAAGCATAATCAATGACGACCTGGTAGGTACAAGCAAGCAACCAGCACCTCTAAATATGATTTTGCGAACTGCAAATAACAATTTACTTGCTGCACAATACCAAACTAACACTAACTTCCAAATGGGTGATGTGGAATTCAAAGAACAACTTATAGTAGTAAAACACTTCCCGCATAGTTTATTGCTGGGCATGGACTTCCTTCAGAAACACCAAGCCGTTATAGATCTAGGGAACAACACAATTACACTAACACTGCAAAATTCGAAGGAGGTCACGGTAAGCTGCCAGCGAAAGCAAGAATGTCCTCTCATGCAAATTACACTTGAAGCAGATGCTGAAGAGACAAAAATGAAAGCAACATGTCAGCATGACGTAGAAATCCTTCCATTTGCAACCACACAGATAGACGTCAGAATACCCTCACTCCCTACAAACACATTATTGCTGGAACCATGCATTAACACTATGCAGAAAAAACACGTTAACATTATACCGGGCCTGTGCAATAATAATCAAAATCAAAAGATACAAGTCCACAATAATACCGCCGCCCCTCAGAGAATATTTAAAGGGACAACACTAGCACTCGTACACGAAGTTGCATTAGTCCAGGCAGACACTTTCACACGTGAGACAACAAAACAAATAGACATCAAAGACGCCAAATTTAATATTAATTCACGACTAGAACCAGGACAACACGAACAGCTACGAAATTTACTCGACAGGTACAGACATACCTTCGCCACTAGCCTACAAGAGTTAGGGACAACAGACATTGCGGAGTTCAAAATAGAGTTGACAAACACGACACCAATTAGACAGAAGCCATACAGGGTGTCCCATAAACAGCGGGAAATAATAAACCAACAAGTGGAAGAAATGAAAGAGGCTGGGATAATAAAAGACTCGCAGAGTAGCTGGTGCTCACCAGTAATTTTGGTCAAAAAGAAATCAGGAGAATATCGGTTTTGTGTAGATTACAGAAAACTCAATGCACAAACAGCTGCATCCGCCTATCCCTTACCACTGATTGACGACCTACTTAGCTATTTAGGAGGTTCAAAATTTTACTGTACGCTTGACCTGCTAAGTGCATACTTCCAAGTACCGCTAGCTCAAGAAAGTAAGAAATATTCGGCCTTTTGTACGTCGGACGGAGAGTACGAATTCCAGACCTTGAGCTTCGGGCTCTCGAATGCCCCTAGAGCATTCACAGAGATCGGAAATAAACTGTTAGGCAACCTGCGATACGAAAAAGCACTCATATATCTAGACGATATAATAGTGTTCGCAAATACATTTCAGGACTTATTGGCAAACCTGGAAGCAGTATTTAAGAAATTAGAACAACATACGTTTAAGCTAAAACCCCAAAAATGTTTTTTCGGTATGGACAAAATAAAACTCCTAGGATACGAAGTATCGGCAGCAGGCATAGAACCTGATAAGGACAAAATCCAAGCTATTACACAGCTCAGAACGCCTAGGAACGTCAAAGAAGTAAGGCAGGTCTTAGGTTTATTTTCTTTCTACAGGAGGTTCATTAATAACTTTGCAGCAATCGCGAGGCCTCTAAACGAACTAACAAAGGCAGACCAAAAGTTTGTATGGGGCCAAGAACAGCAAGAAACCTTCCAGAAGTTGAAGGATTTAATGGTTAGGGCTCCGGTGTTGGCACATTTTATGCCGGGAGCCAAAACCCAAATGAACTGCGATGCCAGCATGCACGGCATAGCCAGTTGCCTCCTCCAAGAACGAGATGGAAAAATGCACCCAGTAGGCTTTGTGTCTAGAAGTCTAAGCAAAGCTGAAAAGAACTATAGCGTTTCGGAACAAGAGCTGTTAGCAGTTATGTACGGTTTTTCGAAGTTCCGCCAGTACATATATGGTTACCCTGTAACTGTAGTTACAGACCATGCTTGCCTGTGCCACCTAAATAGGTTGAGAGATCTAACAGGGAGACTGGCACGTTACAGCTTAATGCTGCAAGAATTTGACTACACAATTCAACATAAATCAGGGATTAAACATAAGGACGCAGATTGTTTGTCTAGAATGCCAATAGACCCCCCTGAACCCGAAACAGCACAAGAGCAGGAAGACAGAATTACCTGTCTCATAGAACCCATAGAATTAGCTAAAAAACAAGAGGAGGATCCCCAGCTAAAACCCCTAATACAAGCCGTAAGACAGCCGGGTACAGCGAATGCTAAACTAGCACGACAAGCTGCAACATACGTGATGAAATCGAATGTCCTGTACCGAAAAAATGCTGGTAGTACAGGGAACATGCACTTGTTAGTAGTACCTGATAGTTTAAAGCAGGAAATACTATATAATAGTCATGACGATCCGCTAGGAGGACACTTCGGGTTTTCAAAAACTTTTCACAAAATTAATTCACATTACTATTGGATTGGAATGAAGAGGGACATACAAAATTATGTAAGTAGATGTACTTCCTGTCAGCAACGAAAAGGTCCAGTTAATCAGCGACCCGCAGGTTTAATGCAACCCATAAAGGTCAACTATATAGGAGAAAGGTTCTCCATAGATATCTTGGGGCCTTTCCCAAAGTCCTCTAGAGGTAACAGATACATAATTGCGGCTAGTGATTACTTTTCAAAATATTTGGAATTAAGGGCAATCCCAAAAGCTTCTGTTGAGCATGTCACTGAATTTATCTTGGACGACGTCATCTGTCGTCACGGCGCACCAAAATATATTCTGTCGGACAGAGGGTCCGTATTTATGAGCGAAGTGACACAAGAACTGCTTAAGATGATGGGAACAATACCGACTTTCACAACAGCCTACAGACCCCAAACTAATGGCCTAATAGAAAGGGCGAATAGAACTATCGCGCAAGTAATCAGTAACTACGTAAACACACAGCACACAGACTGGGATAATAATTTACATCAAATTCGGTTTGCCATAAACACAAGCAAACAGGGCAGTACTAAGTTCACACCCTTCGAATTACTGTATGCACGGAAACCAGTATCACCCCCAGACGTTCAATTACAGGGCACCTCACAAAACCTATTTGTGCAGCAAACACGGGAAGCAATAATAAAAGCAAGGGCGTTAGCATCCCAAAACATAGTAAAGAGCCAGAGAAAAAATAAAAAGTTATATGATTCAAAGAGGCGGCACGTCGAGTATAAAGTCGGCGATTTGGTGAAGCTATATACCCCTAAAAGGAGGGTAGGTAGAGCCACAAAGCTTTTAATGAACTACACCGGACCCTATAGGATAATGAAAAAACTTAGCCCCCTGAATTACGTAATTAAGGCCAGAAATTCCGTGAAACGCCAGAATGTCCACGTTAGTAGAATTTCGCCTTATTATGCATAATGAGCATACAACACACTTGCGACACTTGCACAGCGGGTGAACACAATTGCCACATATAATTGAAACAAAAAAAAAATCGCCTACGTATCACTCAATGTCCATCAATACAAAAGTGCTGACATTATTACACGACGGAATGCGGAACCACAAATTCGTCCGCGCTGCAGTAAGCCTGCGGCATAAGAACAAACAAACAGGAAACAGAAAGAGGTTAAAACATTAAACATCAGCAATAGTTCTCAAATAGGTTAAGTAGTAAGTGATAATGCAAGACGTAGTATATCTTCGACCTCCAGCTTAAGTTAGGCTAAAAGTGATAATCCACGCGATTCACTTTTACTTTTTAATTTTTTTTTGCTCTCTCTTTCTCGTGATGAAGAGAAAATATATCTGGAAGTGAAAATATAATGGGAAATCCGAGACGCGACCCTGTTATTCGCTTAATACAGATATCTTTGTTCAGATACAGAAACTTGAACGATATACATTATTTCCCCCCCCCCAGGAGTTCAGAGTAGGGCCGAGGGACACAACAGAGAGCAAATATAAAGAAGTATTCTTAAGGTCGGGAGCAGAGTTGAATATATAGGAAATAAGATTTAGTGGGTGGCAAATAAGCAAGTGTAAAGAATTGCAAAAAAAAAAAAAAAAAAAATCTCTCACGGCTAGGGCAGATAAAGTACGAGATGGAGCAGGGACATAGAAATTTTGAAATTCGCATCCTGTTTCAGGGCAACGTGAAAATGACCAACGGTAAACTGCAACTACTGTTGAGTCTACTCCCCGTCCTGTTAGGCCAAGAGCGACCCCTGCCAGTGGTAATAGTGACCGGGGCCGTCTGGAGACCGCTTCCCCAAACCACAGCATACCAAGCGTCAGTACCATTGACCTTCAAGGTGAGGAGAGAGAAGGTCGACATACAGCACCTTACAGCAGGCAAGCCCGCAGGTAAGCCGGAGGTGGACAACCCCATAGACAGGTTGCAAGGAGACCTGGATTATATCGGTACTCTTCTGAATAGTGAGTTACAGAGGGTACAGGAGGCGGCCTTTAGAATCGGAGGAAACGAGCAGGGGCGCACAAAGAGGGGGATAGCCCTATTGGGCAACCTCCTCAACTTCTGCTGTGACGTGGCTACCAGCAATCAGGTCCGCATGCTTGCCGCCACTGATAAGCAATTGCTTGACCACTACGAGGCCCTGGAATCGGCAGTAGTGGAGGACCACATATGGTTAACCTCAGCAAAGGACGCGTTAACGTCCTACACTGATAAGCTGGTTACGGCATTCAGCAAGATTGACCGACGACTGGGGCAAATTATAAAGGGGGCGAATGCGACTTTTAACGACATCCAAACAAAATTACAGGACGTATCTAACCAGCAGTATAGGACGCTATGGGAAGTACTGCAAAATGCACAGAGGGCCGTGCAAATAGCGCTTTTTATGAAGCACATGGATACGTTACTTCTCTGCCGTAACCATCTCTTCCCGCTAGCAGTAATTCCATACGAAATATTCATGGAGGAATTACAAAAGTTAGAGGAAAACCTTACAAAATCAGGGTTCCAGCTAGCAATACCTAGGGAAGAGGCACATCGATATTTCGATCTTGAGATCACCACGTGCTCCATTAGTCCTTCCTACATCCTAGTAACAATTAAAATACCCATCAAGCAGGAGGGGGCGGACTGGAAAGTTTACGATTTTGTCTCTACCCCGTTTGCGTGGCACAACGAAACATGTTCCATTATCCACGGCGCCACATACGTGGCAGTCAATGGGAAAACGGTCCGCCCAATTACCGGGACAGCAATCAAAGAATGCGACCCCCGGAAGTCCACTCTGTGTTATATACCCAGGTTTTCGAACGACCTTTTGTTCAGCCCATTATGCGCAACTAAAATGTTGCACGGTATGACAGCCGGAGAACTTAATGAATTCTGCCCGTTCCAATGTCATACGGCCTCCAAACCAATAGTGACCGAGGTAGGGCTGGATGAGTATGTCATAACACACCCAGTTAGTCCAGTGGAGATGGTATGCGATAAAGTAACCCACCATATAGCCATACCCCCGGCAGGAACCCCGGGGGCAGTGAAAATCCATTTACCCTGTGCATGTACCCTAGAAATGGGGCATGGAATAACCATCCCGAGAAAGTTCCCATGCACTCAAAACGGAGGTGGCAGCCCGCAAATAATGCACCTAATCCCAGCAGGGTGGTCAACGTTAGGCACCCTAACAATTCACCCCCTGGCAACACCGAACCAGTTGGTGTTCACCAATTTTACGCAATGCCTGAATACCAATTGGTCGGTACAAATACCACATCTAAATTTATCACAGGTCCCAACCATCATAGCGACACACAGCCCCAGTCAAGGATATGCAGCCACCTCCCCCATGCTAATGGCATTATACGTTTGGACAGCCCTGCTAACAATGATAGTAGCGGCCATATTATTTAGGAAACCCGAGCTCATCCTAGCAACTACGCTCCCGACAGCGCGAGCAAACTCTATCATGCAAGATGACTCGTCGAAATTATAGAACTAGTATTTATGACTGTTTGCATAGTAGTCATGGCCTTGTTAGCATACAGAATATTGAAGAAATTTTGTAAGGAAAGGTCGAACTCTTCAAACTCGACCACGGCGGAACCACAGCACACGTCACCTCAGGGAATTATAATTCTGGCAACACCAACCGATGCCACCTCAGAATCAACAGTAACATAACGGAGAAATAAATAAGGGAGATAAATAAAATAAAATTAATCAAAGGCTCAAACTACACAAGGGGATGAAGGCAGGAAAGGCACAGGTATCCACCACGAATTACGCAACACAAGATACTAACACATTCCACACACGCGGAAGGGTACCGCAATTTTGGTTCACAAACTTAGAAACACAGATATCGCTTTCATAAACATACGATTCTGCATGGACGGTAAGTGTCGAAAGCAAAAGTCTGTCATGAAATCCGCTGACGCAAGTATTCGTCGCCTCACGCACGGAGCTTGACTTTGCACTTCTCAGTGGCGTGTAGCACTGCGACAAGTAGATGAATGGAAAATGGAGTGTAAATATGGTTGTTGTTTTTTTTGTGTTTGTTGTGTTTCATTGGTCGCAGCATCTGCAATATTCATATTTCGGTGTACTAATTTCAAAAACTAAGTATGTTTTAGAGGATGCCCTCCAGCAGGCAAGAGAAACCACTGTCTTCAGCAGCCTCAGCGACCCTCTTCCCCGGGTAACAGAAGCGAGGTATCAGCAAAATGCCAAAAACGGACATCTAACCACCGCTGACATACAATGCAAAACACACACAAAAAAAAGTGTTATACAGTTACAGACAAAAATCATTGTATAATGTACAAATTTAATTTTGTTCGAACGAACATACCTAGTCACGCAGAACTTATGAGTAGTCGCATCACACCTGGATAACAGCACTTAATGTTTTTTTTCTGTTCTCTTTTTCTTTTCTTTTTTCTCAAAATTTGGAGGGGCAAGGAATCGGCAGGGGTACCGACTCACTTTCTAAATTTACCTTTTCTCTGCTGTGTTTAGTCTCGTCCCGTAAATTTTAAACCGCAATATAATCCTTCCAACCTTATCCTAAGTGACATCCGTCTTTGTACAACAACCCTGTTGCTGCGCACCATTAAACCACCAAGAAGAGAAGCACCCGACGAGAAAGCCCAGGTCGAACGATGCCCACCAGTATGAGCACGTCGATAACTCACCACGGGAGTTGCGCCAGAACACGCAGAATTAGTGCACTCCGAAGGAACGCCACTGCTTGGCCAAGCAATGCAGCAGGCGCGGAACTCAATACTACGTTTCCGAGAAAATCGCTAAGTATGCAGTCACTCAGCAGCTCTGTCCCAGCACCTTATTCATTCACGGCAGAGTTCACCGGGGAGATCCGAAGCTACAGGGTACCTCCACGAGCTCAGTCTCAGCTAAACTACACTTCACGTTAAAGCAACGATGAGAATACAGAAAAGATTGCGCATACTGCAACACTGGGCCACGGCGCCCCAGCTTGGCAAGATTGCAGTGCGCGGCCGCAACCACCCCTTACGTACTCACCTACCCTTACAAAAAAATTTTCCCTGGTATCCGAGTCTTGGACAGCAGAGGACATCGGAGCATTTTCAATTGTATAAGGCTCCAACCATATTTTTTTTTCTCTCTTTCTCTCAACCCTCGTCTAAGTAGACGGTTGTAGTACCCCCTAAGATATTTGTCCTCCTTTTCAATTTTAAATTCCGGGTCGGAATTTGGCGAACCTGGGACCGATGTAGCGGACCAGGTTGCACATATTTCGTATACCAGGAAGTGTGAAGTTCAGGTTAGCAGAATTCGTCCACGCTGCCTACGCCGAGTCAGCGCTTATGTATGTATTTATACTACAGGGCTTTGACTCGGTCGGGAGTTGCTGTGGAAGTTGCTATCAGGAAGTTGCTACGCGAGAGTTGCTACGAGAAAGTAATCAGAGATCAGTTATCACATTCGCCAACAGTTAACCAGGTAAGCATGCGACTCATCTAAGTTCTCTTGACTTGTCGGGGCTTCACCCCTAACTTCTATTGACTTGTCGGGGCTTCACCCCTAACTTCTATTGACTTGTCGGGGCTTCACTCCGATCTAATTGTTCGCACATCTAAAGCAACAATATAATTTATTGGGACAATGCATCCCCTGTGCTTTATTTAAATACCCCTATCCTAGAACGCTACCCTGGCCTGCCTACCATTCCAGTACCAACGCATCCCCTACCTCTGAGCTACCAACCCCCCTGTGTAATCACCTACTACGGGGGTAACCACCCCCGTGGGGTGTTACAATATGTTTCAGTTTCTTCCTGCTTGAATAAGTTTGTCTTAAGGTTGAAACAGCTTTTATTGTCAGAATATTTATTATTTTTTTGATATTTAGCAATATTTGTGAATTATTAATTGGTTGGTATGCTAGCAATAGGCTGACAGTTTTCTTTAAACATATAAATTAGTTTTATTAATTATAAAAAAAAGAGGTATCATAGAATGGAAAATTTATTTAAAGGTCCATACCGGGTGATTAACATTTTTGGCTCGGATACATTTGAGTTACAAGAAATAAAGAACTCCAAGATCGTAGGGAGATATCACAAACAGTTGCTCAAACCGTACAAATGCTTAGAGAATGAGAAGGGTGAAGAATGTAATGAAAATAGTCAGGTTAGTTTTACTCGAAATGAGGTAGCAACCCTGTGAACAAATAGTAAAGGTAATACACCCGATAAATAAGGATGTAAAGAAATAAATAAATGCATAATAATTATGTACCAATATGTATGTAAATAGATTTAATTTTTAGAACTTAATTTCAGTATTAGCGTATTTGGTTGCGTTACAAATTATCCGTGTGCGTGCAGTGTATTGTGTATAAGAATGTCTCTCGGAAAACCTGTTTTTAAAAGGGAGAGAGGGGGTCAACCATAACAAAGTGTAAAGTGAATGACGCCAGTGTAAACACCACTGGTTTGGCAGAACCATTGTGAAGGAACAGATATAGCGAAGGGTCTATGTAAACCAAAACAAACCAACAAAGGCCATAATCAGAGGAATTATTCTGTAAAAGAAAATTGTATCAAGTGTTGAAAAATTTATTCTTTTCCAGAACAGGGCAATTTGAAACGGCAACTCTAGGCCGAGCCCGAGAACTGTAATTATAGATAATTTATTAATTAACTTTTATTGATGTTAAATCGTACTATGTAAATATCTTGTTCTCATACTGCTTGTATATTTTAAGAAGGGTGATTTAACGTTATGTATCTATCTAGGTCACTAATATTAGTAGAGTTATAAATGGTTTAATGTAAATAATTTAAGCGCTATGTTAAAATACTGTCCACGACGAAATGTTTTAGCTACAGGAATAGTGCCTTCGAAGGCAGAAAACCTAGTTTATGACATGTCTTTTGGTCGCTGTGCCATTATTCCTACAGCGAGGGTGTAAAGCCTTTGTCCCTTTATTTGATAATTCGCCGTGACCAAGTGAGCGAGATAGATAGCTTAACAGTAAATGCAGGAAAAGCCGCGATTTATGTTAAACTTGGACCAATGAGATTCCTGGAAGTTTATTCGAAATAGTTAGACGCGTCGAGTCGCGCTAAAAATGGACCAATAGGAAAGGAAGCAGCCTCAGAAGCCTGCGACTATAAATGGATCTGTTTGGGGAAAATTCGGGACAGTTTTCGTAATGTGTGGTCAGGGAGAGATGCTGCAGGATGTGTGAGATATCGCGCCAAAACAGGGAATCAAAATAGTTTTAGCAACACACCTAAGATCCGCTACTCTGAAAGCGACAATAAGAATAGTTATACTTCGTGCCACATCCGCGCCGCATTTTAACAGCCATGGACAGTATTTTACAGCGGCAATACCAGTTTTGTATACTACGTGTGTTAATTAAATAAAAAGAAACGGCAGTGTCATCTTTTCATGAACAAAGCAAGTCTATGTCTTCCTATATCACCACCCGAGATCTACGTTTTCCTTTACCGAGGATAAGTCCATGCTCCCATATAGTTTAAGGAAAATTACTGCAGCTAGCCGAGGATAAATTGAAGAGAACCAACACACTGAGAACTTCTGGAAGCAACGGGAGATGCATCAAGGTAAGCCTACAGCAACGGAAGGAGGAGGTGATCGCCGCAAAGAGCTGTGAGAATATAGTTCAAAAGTTGCTAACAATGAGGTAACCTTGAGGCAATAATGAATTGGAAAGTTTAATAATACTACTAGCAATTCCTGGAGCAACAATAATTAATTTTTGAGACAGTTTACAAATAGCCAATCAACAACCAGAAAAAAGCTTAAGTTACATAAAGGTATTCTATTGGATTACGAATAGCCAATCAGAGACTTGAAATACATGAAATTTGCAAATTCAGGCGGTAGAAATCAGTTCAGTTGCTGGTAGACAGCGTTCCTAACTGGACGGGAGACGCGTCCTCTAGAAGTTTAATACGTATTCAGTGTGAGACAAAAATTTATTACGGCGAGAATATTATAAAGTTTACGTGTTAAAAAGTGCAAGTAATTAATAAATAATCTCACAGTTCTCTATATATCAGTGAAATGTCATTTAATCGTGTCAAGCTTTACCAAAAGGAGGGAAGCAAAAATTATAATTTGTGTAAGCCTACATTCTTCAGCCGCACCGCACCTTGTTCAGAGATACATGTTTCTACAAATTAATACTGACGCAGCCAAAGCAAACATAAATATATAATATTAAAGAAACATTAAAATATAAAGTTGAAAGTAAAGTTGGAGTGAAGGCCACTTTGTACCGTACGTGGTTGCAACTACTTCAAGTCCGGCTCCCCAACAACGGAAATACAATACAACACCTAAAACAAAACCTTCTTCACTATACGGTACCTTTAATTTTAAAATCTGATGGTTTATATACATATATATATAAAAGTAAATCCATTGTTGTATTAAATACATTTAAATACTATACCAATTATCTATTTTCTATCATTGATGCGCTTTAGATTCGATACAAACCCTTTTTTTCATAATTCTAAGTTTCATATATGGGGTGCGCATTAGATTCGCGTACATTCGGTAATTGTTAGCTATTTTTTTAGAACATTAAATTTTTCGTGTCGCATGTTTGGAAGATGCTGAACTTAAACACCAAGTTTGACACTTAAACAACTTTTAATTTTTGAGTTAGTAGACACAGATACACACGCGGAAATTTTTCTAAAAATGCGTTTTCTGGAATCAGAGAGTCTCAAAACGTGTATTTCCGTGAAATATCGGTATCGACCCTTTGGGTGGAATACAATACTTACCATAGGTAGTGGTAAAGAAAGTAAAAATGGAGTGAACAAATGCATTCATAGGAGGATTAGGCCAAAACTTGATATAAATGGTGATGACATGGTTGATGAACATGATCATATTAGCAAATATTCGGTATCAGAAAAACTTTTTCAGTCATTCGAAAAAACTTTCATTTTTAAAATGAAATTTTCATTATTCATATTATATTCTTATTCCTATAAGAAACATACAACTTTTGCATAAACAGGTTTTTAATTTAAGATATTGTTTTACATATATTTAGTAGGTAACTATCAGTAAAGCAGTTTCATATTATCTCAAAATCGTCTGCTCAACAGAATTTAACACCTTCCTATATCGTAACATTTTATTGATTTGTGAAATTATATCTATGAATTACTGACAGAGAGGGAGAGAGAGAGAGAGAGAGAGAGAGAGAGAGAAGCGATTCTGAAACGTTTTCTTCAATGAATTAGACACCGCAGCGATGTGGAAACGCTTAACTTTGAGTAATTTTATTAAAATAATATTATTAGGGTTCAAATATTGAAGTTATTTAAATTCCCTAACAGGGCTATTGAATGAAACAAAATATCCTTAAAAGGGCCTAACAACTGGATGAAGAACATAAATATGTGATGAAAGCTGTTTAAAATTTTTAATAATTTACATAATAATTTAATAATGAACATAAGCTTGACATTAGCCTTTACATCAATCCTTAAAAGGGAATGTGTGTCATTTTCTTGCACATTGTGTTATTTATGAGCTCTTGATATACATATGGCAGTGGGAGGTTGCTGCACTTAATTAATTATACAGAGCTGTGAACATTATTAGACTCAAAGCAAGGTTTCTGTTATTTATTGCTCGACGCTATATCTCTAAGATATCGAACCTTTAGTCTATTAAATGCTTATAGAATTTCAAACAATCATAATTAGATGACTGCCTTTATCAAAAAGTAGAGCAAAACTATAGAGTCAACCTTTTATTACGTACCACGTGACAGATGGAAATATTTTTACTGCAGCGAAAAATGTTTGTCAAAAATGGATATTAGATGATTACCTTCAATCATTGTTCACCTCAATAGTCCTTGAAAAAATTCAAGATTATATCCGGAAATCAAACAATGAATGTGTACATTTTTTCTTTGTAACAATCTGAGGCCATAAGTTAGAAAACGATTCTTTCACCAAGAAAAATTACTAATAAAATGCTGTTAGTGGATCAAAATAAGTATTCACAATGACAAATAGCTGATAGATTTCACATAAGCTTTTAATTTGATTTCAGAGATTTGTAAATTATTTTCACCGAACGGAGGCGGTAATGTCTTCGGCCTGCATTCTGGATATCAAGGATACAGACCCACCAATCTGACCGAAGGTTTTTTCGCGGTTTACTTCGGTTGCTAGGCGAATGTTGGGTTGAATAACTTGCTCTGCAAATTTTCCTATCAACCCTTTCAGCACTACATTTTATTTCTTTCTTCTTCACCGCCAAAGCAGGCACTGGACTGATCACCCATGCTGGATGTGCTACGATCCAGAGTTTGCTTGCTCCTCGACAGGCTACTCACCAAATGCATTGGTTTGTAAGTCCTACAAAGAGGAGGGTAATCATTTGAGGAATAAGTAAATTATTTTAAAACTCAGAGCTTGTAATCATTTTGCAGTAAAAATCTACTAGAGTCTAATAATTTTCACACCTCTGAATAACATACAAGTTAATAGAAAATTCTGTGCGTATGAAACATGCTATGCGAATAACTTTATGAATAAAATGTTTCTTTTTTCAGTCAGACGTTTTAGATTGTTATCTTAACCTGTATAAATCATTGCTGTCTGTACAAATTGAGAAAGAGTAGCAATACTGTAGTCGAAAGAAGGATAAGTTGCAAAAATAAGCGTTAATACCTAAAGAAACCTAAAAAAAGGAACCAACAAGAAAAAAATTCGAAAAACGTAAAAAGGGACAAATAAAACCCACATTTTCTGACCTACAGAGATCCAAAGTGAAATGCTAGGCCTCGTCTTCGGACAATCAGAAAGAGAAACAATTTTCCTCAACTTCCGAGCCGTAGTTATTTATTTTTTCCAGCTTAGCATGAACTCCTTTAAAACTGAACCTTAATTTCAGTACTAAAATTCCCATATATTTCCAAATAAGCATTCCAGACAAACTAATGTGTCAGACCAAAATGTCTCTTTCAAAAATTAATGCAAACTAAGTTTTCGTATCACTGTTTATTAAGTTTCACCGTTTCCAGAATTTGCTAACTCGCGAATATCCATAACGAAAATCCCTGAGGAGGGGTGCTGGGTAGAATAGATGGGAAGGGAAACGTGATTTTTTGCTGTAGAACCAGTGTTCAGAGCATATGTTTATAGCGCCTAACAGCAAAACAGCCTGAAACTATGTTTATTTTTCGTGGAAAACGACTTCTATAAATGTATCTCACAAATGTCATAGTTTACTTATAATCCATTACTGCCGTTTGTGAAAATTGCAACACCAAGAAAGAATTTCCCGAATAACTGCAAACTTGGTGGAAGTGTAGAAGAGTGTGCAAGCAATAAGTGATTAGATTTGCAGAGAGATGGGGCAAACACAGGCCGAGCAGAACCCTCTCATGTCGATCTACAAGGTCAATGTTACGCCCAGTGAAGTCAGTGCAGAGCTGTCAAACAATGTGAAAAAATAAAGAAAATGCTAGTATGCCTCGTCGACGTCAAAGGGAGCCATATCACCATGTGAGTGAGTTCGAACGGGACAGAATGATCGGTCTCCGGGAAGCGGGTTTGTCATGCCGTGACATTTCGGCTCGTACAGGGCATGCTGCTACGACAGTGATGCGTGTGTGGAAGCAGTAGATAGATGAAGGTCGTAAGCAGCGAAGAGCGGGTACTGGACCACGAAATATGACCACAGCACGGGATGACCGTCATCTTGTCCGCATGGCCGTAACAGACCATACAGCTTCATCCACAGTGTTGGCTCAACGCTGGAGCACTGCAACAGGTGTGAACTTGTCTGCATCAACGGTTCGTTGCGTCTGCTGTAGGTTGGACTGGTGCATGCATGCCATTACGTCGGCTTCCATTGTCCAGAAACCACAACCTCCTCCCACTGCAATGGGCACGTGAATACCGTCACTGGGATGCTGAGTGACAAAATGTCTTTTTGGACGAGTCGCTCTTCAACGTGTCCTACAGTGATGGCCGCATACGTGTCCGGCGGTAACATGGTGAGCACAGCCTGGAGGGCTGCATTGTTGAGCGTCACAGCGGACAAACACCAGATATGATGGTTTGGGGCGCCATTGGTTACAACAACCGATCTCGCCTACTACTAATTGAGGGCACTTTGAACAGCAAACGGTACCTAACGGTGGTTGTAGAACCTGAGGTACTCCCCCTGCTTCAGGCATCTCCACAGGCCACATTTCAACAGGGCAATGCCCGGCCACATATTGCGAGGAATGTACAAGCCTTCTTCGAAGAGCGACGGTTACCACTGCTTCTCTGGCCTGCACATTCGCCTCACATGGCGCCTATCGAACATGTCTGGGATATGGTTCGTCGGCACCTGGTGCCGACGAACCATATCCCAGTGTCACAAATCCAGTGTCACGGATTTGTAGGCTCGAATACAAATTGCGTGGAGGTAAATCCCTCAAGAACTTATTCAACCTTTTTCATTCAATGCCACGGCATATAGAGGCACTGATTGCAGTGCATCGAGGCAAAAACAAATACTGAATATTAGGGATCAAAGGTCATATATAGATTTGAAAAGTTTATCATTTGTTACTTGTTCTATACCTAACCTGTGGTATTAAATTCATTGAATTTATGCGTTTCCTTCTGGTGTTGCAATTTTCACAAACGGCGGTGTTTAATTATCGCAGCTTCATATCTTGGAAGGATAGAAGCTGACCTATAGCAGTAATAAAGTGGTACATCTTTACAAGCAAACCAAGTTATAATTTCCTTTTTTTTTTGTTTTCTTTTTGGTGAAACAATTTGTAAAGTAGTGATACTTGTATGAGAAGTTATAGAAATGTTACGTATTTAAGTTTTCACAAGTTCAAAAACACATACATCATTTAAAAAGCATTTTACTGGTGTTAATTCCTTTCAGTTGTAAAGCGTTTAGAGGTTTATTGCGAATACATTTTTGTAATGTGTGTCCAGAATCCTTTGAGTCAGTGAAGAGGGAAAGGTAAAAATCTCTGGCACTCGGCCAGTTCGGCTTTGTGTGGCTGTACTTTGTTCTAGTTATTGTGTCGAAAGCGCGAAATCCTCATCACCCCTATCACAGGTTCAAATGACTCTGAATAGACAATTTTACGAATGTTTATAGTAGTAGTAGTGGTAGTCAGTGGTCTGACGATGGTAATATTGGTGGTAAATGCATTAGTAATGGTGCTAATGGCAGTGGTAGTAGGCACTGGTAGTAGTAGTAGTACTAGAACTGGTATGGCGATGGTAATATTGGTGGTAAATATATTAGTAGTGGTGCTAGTGGCAGTGGTAGTAGGCACTGGTGGTAGTAGTAGTAGTAGTAGTAGTAGTAGTAGTAGTAGTAGTAGTAGTAGTAGTAGTAGTAGTAGTAGTAGTAGTAGTAGAACTGGTATGGCGATGGTAATATTGGTGATAAATATATTAGTATTGATGCTAGTGGCAGTGGTATTAGTAGTAGTAGTTGTAGTGGAACTGGTATGGCGATGGTAATATTGGTGATAAATGTATTAGTAGTGGTGCTAGTGGCAGTGGTAGTGGTGGTGGTAGTAGTAGTAGAAGAACTGGTGTGGCGATGGTAATTTAGTTGTTAAATGTATTACTAGTGGTGCTAGTGGGCAGTGGTAGTAGTAGTAGTAGTAGTAGTAGTAGTAGTAGTAGTAGTAGTAGTAGTAGTAGTAGTTGTCGTAGAACTGATAAGGCGATGGTAATATTAGTGGTAAATGTAATAGTAGTGGTGCTAGTGACAGTGGTAGTAGTAGAAGTTGTAGTAGAAGTGGTATGGCGATGGTAATATTGGAAGTAAATGTATTACTAGTGGTGCTAGTGGTAGTGGTAGTAGTGGTAGTAGTAGTAGTAGAAGTTAAAGTAGAACTGGTATTGCGATGGTAATATTGGCGGTAAATGTTTTAGTAGTGGTGCTAGTGGTGGTGGAGGTGGTAGTAGTAGTGGTAGTAGTAGTAGTAGTAGTAGTAGTAGTAGTAGAAGTTGTAGTAGAACTGGTATGGCGATGGTAATATTGGAGGTAAATGTATTAGTAATGGTGCTAGTGGTAGTGGTAGTAGTGTTAGTAGTAGTGGAAGTTAAAGTAGAACTGGTATGGCGATGGTAATATTGGAGGTAAATGTATTAGTAGTGGTGCTAGTGATAGTGGTAGTAGTGTTAGTAGTAGTAGAAGTTAAATTAGAACTGGTATGGCGGTGGTAATATTGGAGGTAAATGTTTTAGTAGTGGTGCTAGTGGTGGTGGTAGTAGTGTTAGTAGTAGTAGAAGTTAAAGTAGAACTGGTATGGCGATGGTAATATTGGCGGTAAATGTTTTAGTAGTAGTGCTGGTGGTAGTGGTAGTAGTGGTAGTAGTAGTGGTAGTAGTGGTAGTAGTAGTGGTAGTAGTAGTAGTGGTAGTAGTAGTAGTGGTAGTAGTAGTAGTAGTGGTAGTAGTAGTGGTAGTAGTAGTAGGGGTAGTAGTGGTAGTAGTAGTAGTAGTAGTGGTAGTAGTGGTGGTAGTAGTAGTGGTAGTAGTGGTAGTAGTAGTGGTAGTAGTAGTAGTGGTAGTAGTGGTAGTAGTAGTGGTAGTAGTGGTAGTAGTAGTAGTAGTGGTAGTAGTAGTGGTGATAGTAGTGGTAATAGTAGTAGTAGTAGTAGTAGTGGAACTGGTATGGCGATGGTAATATTCGTGGTTAATGTATTAGTAGTGGTGCTATTGGTTGTGGTAGCTGTACTAGTAGAGGGGTTGCTCATAGTAGTCTTACAATGGTGGAGGAGCAGTATAGTATGAGTCAGTAGTAGTAATAGATGCATTCGTGATGGTAGCGAACTGTATTGGTACTAGCAGTATTGAAAAATAACGGTGGTGGCTGCTGATCTGTTATCTTAAACAGTTTGTCAACAATTTCTATTTTATTTTTGATGATTTTAAAAGAAAACAAACCAAAGAAAAAACAAGCAACCAAATCTCTGTAAATTAACGGTTTTGTTCGTATTCCAAATTATGAATGAATAAAATAGCTACTCCTACCACTTACTTCTTTACAGGATGTTACAGAATTAAACGTCAAACTTTCAGGGATTACAAAGGTGCATTGATATAGGACACTTACAGTTTTCGAGTTCGTGGTCATTTGCAACAGATCAGAATCAGTAACGAGCCAGATGCCACCGATAAAATGTTATTACTACTCTTAGGTAATTAGTCCCATGTTATGTTTAACACTCCACGTGAATATCTGAGTAAACCTTACTAAACTTTGAAAGAAAGGTGACATACTGAAACTGCGATCGCTCCAATGATATACGCCATTGATCTGCTTGAAAGGAAAGAAAGAAAAGAAATTTTAACTGCTTTTACGGGGTTTGATCTCAGCACCACAACCAGGTTAATAGCCGAGCATGCTAATGACTGTGTTATTACTACATCTATCTAACTGTTGTTTGTGCCTGTTACGTATCTTTCTGCATATGAAAGTAGGGGTGTCTGTGGTACATTGGCCCTTGCTGACGAAGCATTTTTCCAGAAAAAAGGAATTTCATGGCGTTGAAAATACTGCAGTGGTAGCTATTTTCCTTACCTGTGGAAGAGAATTGAACTATGTTATGTTGGAAATCAGTACCGCATTTGTATAAAGTCTTTATTTATTTGCATTTATCAGTACAAATGTTCAAATGAAAAATCATTATGTGATCAAAGTCTTTCCTCTAGTCCATAGCAGACCTATATCGAGGTATTCCTCTACCATTTCTCTACAACCCCTAAAAGTTTGTCAGCTGAATTCTGTAACAGCCTATAGATCCGAAACCTGGTAGGTGCTTCCAGCAGTCATTGTAAGCTAATTAACTTTGTTGCTCCGAGGAATTAGCGACAATCAACTAAATATCCTAGAGTACCGAGGTTACAGTCGTATTAGAGAAAACTCATATGAGAGTGTTACCTACCTGTGTAATGGAAGTACAAAATAAATTCGAAATGTTTCCCTGCAGCTAAATGAAAGAAAGTTTACAAATAACGGTATTATTTATCTTAAGGTTAAACATTAGTATTTATTACCAAAACTTAAATAAAATTATATATAGTTTAGATAACTACACAGTAAACTTAGCCATATAAAAATACATGACATTTTACATTGTATAAGTACATGCATTAATTTAAATTTACATGGGCTGGGTAATCGAATTCATAACACAGTTCATCCATCCAGCGTCGTCTCCATCATCCTTTGCACAGTTTCATAAATTTTATGTTGTATTATTAATCGGCATTTTTGTAGTACTTTGTGCTTTTAAGGCACTTTACTACTCTGTAGTGTTGTCTCTTGTGGCATGCATACGTCATTTGATTGCATGTATGAACAGATTGTGTCCTTAATAAAATTAGAGGAGTTGAGTTTACAAATTATTAAAAAACACTGCAATGTGGAGACTGGTAGGGTAAGACGCTTTGTTGAATTTATTCATCTTATGAAACATTATCCTCCAATTTAATTTTAATAACTTTTTTGCAAACTTAGCATCACTTCCTTCATTTGAAACCTGCTCCATATTTCTTAACAGATGACATTCTCTATCTACATCTCTAGTACAATTACCTTGTTTTTTTGGACGACCACTCTATAATACACTGATTACATGTGACGTAACTGAACTGTTGTGGAATTCAGAATACTTCGGCGACTTATTATGATCTTACTCTACGGCGCGCAACACTCTATCGTCCATACCTTTTAGTCCAGTGGGATACATTTCCCAAATAAACAACCAAATTGTGTATTTGGAATTTGTAATTTTAGTATTCTAAAAAATTGAGTTCATTTCCTTTGCTTCATATGTGTTGCTATCACGTTACCTGCAAACAATTAGTAAATACGGCATGGACTCAATAGTGCTGCCATCTACTGCACTACTCGCTCAATGCTCTGCCATCAGTGCTGCCATCCGATCAGCATTAATAGGGCAAGATCTTTATGTAAAAGCTGAAAGTTTTGAAATTATAGACCAAAACTAGAGTATAGGGGTGATTAAGATGCCCGTATGAAAATTATGAAACGAGGATAGCAAGTTTCATAAACATACTTGTGTCTTAATTATTACTATTATAGCCTTGTTGCATAATATATTATTATAGTATGAGTATAATATTACAATGGGCTCAATGGATTCTTTCTAACTACATCGGATTGAAAAATTTAACCTTTGTTGGATAGAAAATCTATGGTATGTTTAATTTGCAATAGGGAATTCTGGGTATTCACAACGAAATAGTTATAGATCAGCCTTAACAGAATTTCTTCCTTACATTATTCCAATCACTTATCCTCCGAAATAGGCATTTTCTGAGCATATATCCTGGAAGGACATCTGTAATGTGCTTTTTTCAATTAGGGTATTATTTAAGTTGTGACTACATGTGTCACTCAAGGAAAGTATTGTACAATGGAGTTACTCGTATAACTTTAGGTTCTCTCTTTTGCAAATCTCTGTTGCAGTTATAAAACACTGGTAAAATGAACTCCAAAACCTAAAAGTATAACTTATAAAGTTGTACCTAAACGCCAAGTTAAAATAGGATAGTAGGATATATAGGAGGAAGCTGGCGCAGTTTTTATGTGGGGGGAGATAAGTAATATAAGGAGAAATGCAGGGATAGAAAAGGCTTGAAGGCTGGACTATACGGTTATATGGGAAAACATATGGATTACAAGGAGAGATGTTGGCTAGACAGGGGTTAAAAGGGTATAATTTACGTTTTATGGATAAAGATAGGAAATACGAGGCAAGATGGTAGTCTAGGCAGGGGATGGAGGGTAGTATATGCGTTTATACGGAAGAGACAGGAAACTGTACAGAGGTGCCAGACTAGGTGGGGGTAGGAGGCTAGAAAAGGCATTTATATAGCAGAGATAGGGAATACGAGGAGAGATGCCAGGCTAGGCAGGGACTGAAAGACGGAATGTGGGTTTATACGGTTGAAATAGGTGATATAAGGAGAGATGCCAGGTTAGACAGATGTTGATGGACGGAATATGGGTTTATACGGAACTAGGAGGGTGTTGAAGACTAGAAAATGCGTTTATTTGGGAAGAGATAGGGAACACGGGGAGAAATGCCAGGAAAGACAGGGACTGAAGATATTTAGGGGTTTTTCAGAAGGGAGGAGTAACCACTTAAGAGGTATTTAGCGCACAAGCACAATATAACTATTTTGGAGGGCACTTAGAAGCTTTTTTTTTTGCATGCATGTTAAGCTTACTTTGCAGGTATTCCGATGGTGTTTTAATGCAGTGGAACAGGCATTGGGCTTCGTATTACTGGCTTTAAGACGTTTTTAGACGCAGAAACAGGTACATATTTCGGGAGTTGGTGTATGATTTCGAAGGTATTTTTGCCAGTGTACTAGGAATTGTGGAGAATTTTAGCATTCATTTAGGACATTTTAGGCACAGTACAATTATTTTTATCGCATTCTGGTACACAGAAGGGGAATTTCAGGTGTTTCAAAAAGCGTTTTTTTAAACTGTAGTACGTGCGTTCAGAGTATTGATATAGGTTTCGGAAATATTTCGAGGTGTTTTATGTTGCTTTTAAGGTATTTTAATGTTTGCAAGTATTTCGAGGTACTCATAGAAGTGTTTGTAGCTCTTTGAAGGTATTTTAGGCAATGGATGTGACATGGGTACAGGCCTTTAGAGTATCCTGAAAGGGTTTGTTTAGAAACTATAATAGTTATTTTTATGTTATTGGAACGTGGTTTTATAGCTTGCCGATTGTTTTTAGAATGTCAGAGGCTTTTAGATAATTCTGAACTATTTTATCTTACTTTTAAGGTATTTTACACCGTTGTGCATATTTGGGGAACTAGTAGGAGTATTTGTGATCCTTTTAAGGTATTTTAGGCTATGCATGTGTCATGGGCACAGGATTTTAGAGTATTCAGAATGCCTCTTTTTTAGAACATGTGATAGCTATTTTTGTGGTATTGGACATGTTTTCATGTATTATCTCATGTTTGTAGAGGTTTTCTCTTGTGTTATACAGAGCTTGTGATGGTATATAACCATTTCTGCCGCTTTCACAGTCATATCGCCTCCATTTGAGCTCTTCTCAATATTCTAACGCCAATAATTAATAAACTAGGTAGAGATGTCTTTTGTAACCCAACCTTAAGCTCCTTAAGCTCCGTTAGTAATATTGTTGCTTTTATTCAGCTTTTCTGTTTTGTATGGTAATAATTACTGAGACAATTACAATTATTGAGACTAGCACTAGGATTTGTTCCTAATGACAGGGTTAACGCCTCCCCTTCCATATTCCTATTCTTCTTTATTCATCATGTATCTGCTAGGTGTATACATAGCACATGGGTAAACTTCCAGTTTTGAAACTGTAGACTCACGGAGAAAATCTTCATCTTCAGGTTACATTCTCTTAAGCACTGCCTGTAATGCTGTAATACCCATTTGCATATGTCGTTATGCCATCCTCAGCAATAACTCTTTTATCGTCGTAAGGAGTCAATGTAATTTTATTCACTTGCACTGTGGTAACAGCGTGCTCTCGTGACAGGCCCAGATTCATGGGCGTTCTTATTATTTATATGGTTTTAAGACAGTCAGTTTAACTCTCGAATGCGATGTACTGCTTAATATCACTACGTTTTAAGCCTTTAATCTTTTTTATGATTGAGCCGTGGATATCTAGTGCATACATCTTAGGTCGTAGTCCAACAAAGCGCTGGATGATTTTACCGTTAGCCTCGTCTTTAAATTTTCCAAGCACCTTCTTGTTCAGAGCTGATTAACATATATGGCTTGTAGGATAATCAGTTATATCTAGGTGCTCAAGGAAACGTAGCTTGTTCTGGTATACATCTTCAGTTCTCGATGAATGAATGAATCAGTCTCCATATACTTAAGCTTCAGGTTTTCACCTCTATAATACAGTAACTACACATCATAGTGATAGAGCTACATTAATGCCTTGGAGATGGTCAAGACACTCATTCCAATGTATATAGGCTTGTTGAACACAATCTGTCGGGATACCATATGCACAGCAGCTAGGTGGTAGCATATATTGTTCAATCGATATACGTTGGCTTGGCAATTAGCTTTTCCAGTGTCTTCTCGTTTTTCACCAACCGTATATCCACACGATTACGCAGGTTCTCTAGTTTTTCCGAACATACCATGGTTGAAAATTTTGTAGAGATCGTTCTCAAAATCATTTGCAGTCTGTTGTCGTAATCAGTCGTTAAGTTCCAAATACGGTTTTAACCACTGAGACGCTTGGAATTGTAGCACACGATGGATTTTTTTAGTCCATTACTGTAGTCCATTACTAAGAGCTTGCTTCAAAGTCATGTAATGCACTACATACTTGCGTCGAGATCCAAGGTGAGGAATTAGATTCTTTGTAGTCGAGTCCTTTGGTTTCAGATACTCGGACAGGAATGGTAAATCATTATGCAGATATGGAGTTCAGCAGGATATTCGATGTCAACTTCTAATATATATCCATGAGGACCATCTTCTTGTAGTCTTTGTAAGTTTATTTCTTTAGGTGAACCCCACTGAAATCCACCAAAAGGAAGGGTGTGACAGATTGCCCAACCATATTGGTTATTAGCGTCCTCGTATGTGAAAAATTGGGTTAGTCTAGACGAATCGAACTTCTCAATGTAAGTGGTATTAGCTTCTGCATACCGATGGGAAACTTGGCGCAAATCCCCTCTTATTCCGGATTCCACCATGAGTAGTTGGTCATAATCTTACAACAGTTCCAGCTCGATTCCAGTATACAGCAGCATGGCGTCCCAGGTAAGTCTTGGGAAGGTGAAATAATGAGCGGGATCGACTTTATGAGCTTTCAGGGTTTGCTCTCTGAATGTCTCAAAACATCAGCTAGAAGAAGAACAGAGTAGGGGTCGCTGTTCTCGCCCAGGTTTCTCACTTTGAACAGCCTCAATACATTTCTAGCATGTTCATAGTCAGCATCACTATTTTCTTCTTCATTCGGTTCATTGTAGTAGTAGTCCTTTGGGGGCAGGCAGCGCTCATTCAAAGCATCCCATGAAGTGACGTAATCATAGGGAAATACACCCTTACGTGTCATCTACTTCAACTTGTCGTCTCCGAAGTACTTCAATGTTTCAGGATATGAGGTTAGATTTTTTACCGCCTTATCCAAGCTTATACTCAGGAAATGAAAGCTATTTACAAACAGGACATTTATATCTCCGACATACTTGGAGAATGCGATATAGCTTTCTTCAGAGTTGGTAATTACCTCCACATGTTCACTTGTACATCCCAACTCCATAACAATGAAGTGAGAGTCATATCCGCTAAGGTTATGCGTGCAGACAGGAATATATTTAGGTGTTTCGCAAGATAAATTGCATTTATTATGAAATCTACCTTGGTATTCACCGATGAAGTGATCATGGTCGCGTATTCTGTAATTCTCTTCTGCAAAGGTTTTTCCACACTATATAAGACTCAAAATCTTTTCGCTGGATGAGAAGCATGAAGCAACTAGATACATCTGACTATCCTAAAAGCCATAGACGTTATTCAGCACTAAACAAGAAGGTGCTTGGAAAATTTAAAGATGAGGATAATGGTAAAATCTTCCAGCGCTCTGCTGGACTATGGCCTAAAATGCATGCACTACATATCCATGGCTCAATGATGAAAAGATTAAAGACATAAAATGTAGAACTATTAAACGTACATCACATTTGAGAGCTATACTGACTGTCTTAAAACCAGAGAAACAATAAGAAGGCCAATGAATCTGATCCTATCACGAGAGCATGCTGTTAGCACAGTGCAAGTGTATAAAATTACGTTGACTCCATACGACGATAAAAGAGTTATTGCCGAGGATGGCATAACGGCATGTGCATATGACATTATACAGCATTACAAGCAGTACTTAAGAGAATGTAACCTGAAGATGAAGATTTTGTCCGTGAGTCTACAATTTAAAAAATGGAAGTTTACCCATGTGCTGTGTATACACCTAGCAGACACATGATGAACAAAGAAGAATACGAATATGGAAGGGGAGGCGTTAAACCTGCCATTAGGAACAAATCCTAGTGCTAGTCTCAAGCTTAGATAGAGGTGAGAGACGCCTACCCTTACAATCCTTATATAATGAAGCATCAATTAACTGGTAAAATAGCCAAAAATATTACCATACAAAACAGAAAAGCTGAATAAAAGCAATAATATCACTAACGGAGCTTAAGAAGCTTAAGGTAGGGTTAAAAAAGAAATCTCTATTAGGTACTGGCGTCAGAATATTGAGAAGAGCTCAAAGCGAGGCGATATGGCTGCAAAAACGGTAGAAATGGGTATAGATCATCACAAGCACTGTACAACACAAGCAAAAATCTCTATAAAACATAAGATAATGCCTAAACACATGTGCCAATACCATAAAAATAGCTACCACATGTTCTAAAAAAAGGCCTTCAGCATACTCTAAAGCCTTTGGCCATAACACATGCATAGTCTAAAATACCTTAAAAGGACCACAAATACTCCTAGTAGTTCCTCAAATATCTACAAAGGTGTAAAATACCTTAAAAGTAATATAAAATGGTTCAGAATTATCTAAAAGCCTCTGACATTCTAAAAACAATTGGTATACTATAAAACCATGTTTCAATAACATAAAAATAGCTATTATAGTTTCTAAACAAACCCTTTCAGGATACTCTAAAAGCCTGTACCCATGTCACATCCATTGCCTAACATACCTTCAAAGAGCTACAATCACTCCTATCAGTACCTCGAAATACCTGCAAACATATTAAAATACCTTAAAATCAACATAAAACACCTCGAAATATTTCCGAAACCTACACTAGTACCGTAAACCCATCTACTACAGTTGCAAAAAAAAAAAAAGAAGGTTTTTGAAACACCTGAAATTCCACTGCTGCGTGCCAGAATGTTCTGAAAGCCTGTGTCCGTATCTGAAATTCTCTGGTACGATAAAAATAATTGTATTGTGCCTAAAATGTCCTAAATGAATGCTACAATTCTCCACAATTCCTAACACACTGGCTAAAATACCCTCGAAAGCATACACCAACTCCCGAAATATGTACCTGTTTCTGTGTCTAAAAATGTTTTAAAGCCAGTAATACGACGCCCAATCCTGTTCCACTGCATTAAAACATCATCAGAATACCTGCAAAGTAAGCTTAACATGTATGAAAAAAAGCTTCTAAGTGCCTTCCAAAATAGTTATATTGAGCTTGTGCTCTAAATGCCTCTAAAATGGTTATTCCTCCCTTCTGGAAAACACCCTAAATACCTTCAACCCCTGTCTTTCCTGGCGTTTCTCCCCGTATTCCCTATCTCTTCCCGAATAAACGCGTTTTGTAGTCTTCAACACACTCCTAATTTCGTATAAAGCCATATTCCGTCCTTTAACATCTGTCTAACCTGGCATCTCTCCTTATATCACCTATTTCAACCGTATAAACCCATATTCTGTCTTTCAGTCCCTGCCTAGCCTGGCATCTCTCCTCGTATTCCCTATCTCTGCTATGTAAACGCCTTTTCTAGCCTCCTACCCCTACCTAGTCTAGCACCTCCCTACAGTTTGCTGTCTCTTCCGTATAAACGCGTATACAACGCTCCATCCTCTGTCTAGCCTACCATCTCGCCTCGTATGCCCTATCTTTACCCATAAAACGTTTATTATACCCTTTTAACCCCTGTCTAGCTAACATCTCTCCCTGTAATCCCTATATTTTGCCATATAACCGCAAATTCTAGCCTTCAGGCCCTTTCTATCCTGGCATATCTCCTTATATTTCCTATGTCCTCCATATAAACGTATTTTTCCGCCTTGAACGCTCTCCTAGTTTAGCATCTCCCTCGTTTTCCCTATCTTTTCCCATATAAACGCAAAAAAACTGCGCCAGTTTCCCCTTATATATCCTACTTAGGATGTGCAGCCAAAACCTTCCTGATAGCAATGCGTTTTGGAAAAAGGAGCATTAATGATTCGTACTGTCCCAGTAATCTTTTATTAGAGCAAATGGCTACGGGCGTCATAAAAGACTGGTAAAATGAACTCCAAAACCGAAACGAATAACATAAAGATGTACCTATAAGCCAAGTTAAAATAGAATGTGCAGTTAAAACTTTTCTGGTGGAATTGCATTTTGAAAAAACAGTATTAATAATTCATACTGCCCTACAATATTTTATTAGATCAAACAAGTAGAGCCATCTTGTCCAGGGGGGATGGAAAGCTTTGTGACGTTCACTATGTAGACAGGTTTGAAATTATTTATAGGTAGCCATTTTTTGGGTTTGTACCAAAAATAATTGTGTGTACTATGGGGAGCATCCGCTACATGGGTGGGTAATGTAAAACAGGCTTAAATGGAAAGAATGACAAATACAAATGATAATATAAATACCATGCGATCTTTCAAGTAATACACTGCATAATTGGTTGTATCCATAGTAGCAGTGACTCCTTACTAATCAAATTTATTTAAATAAAATTGTACTTTTTGGAGGGGGGTGTTGATCGATTCTTTTTTCAAAAGTAAAGCTATAATTGCCTCAATTAAGTCAATTAGAGACCACTTTAAACAGTCATCATCAATCACACAAAGATGTTTTCTAAGCACAGTATCGGTTGCTCTGTAATTCGTATGGAAAAGGGATTGACTGTAAGCTTTTTAACATGTGCCATTAAATGGCTTTAAGACAATTACATTTTCTACAAGAGCAGTGCGTTTTGTGGTCCCAAATGATTAGTTTTTACCGTAGCTGAATCTGGACGAATTTGAGAAATTAATTTTGATAAAGGGGTTTCTGCGTTAAAGAGAAGCTTATACCTAGTTACAAAATTTGCCAGTGAAAACGCTGCGGTTTTACCTTCTTTATTTAAATCTGACTAATAAAAAAAGAAAGAAAGAAACGAGATCTGAGGGATCAGATTTCTCTGATATCACAACAGTTTTGTTTCATTTTATTTGCTAATGCTTCTCAATCCCATATCCTTCCTTTTGCGTCCACGAAACAGGCAGAACAGTGGAAAACTGTTGGCCTTTTCGAATCTGCAGGTAGCTGTCCTCTGAAAGTTGGCTCCTTTCTCCCAGAAAATCTTATGTTTCTTTACATATGTCAAAGTCCTCCTTTCTGATTTGGGAGGGGATGTTCTTAAGGCCAGTCATTTTAGAAATCTAAGGAAATTACGAAGTAAGTTTTATTAAAATACTTAAAATAAGCATTTTAGTTTAATATTTTTGCATCTATTGGTCCTCATAAGACACTACCAACAAACGATGGGATAGGATTAGAAGCGGAGGGGGACTTGGCACCTCCACCTTCGCAGATATTTTGTGCCTATGCCTCTGATGGGGCATCCCCGGGAGGGAGGGATGAGATGAGAGGAGAGGGGTCCTGGACCCGGTGACCGCTCGCAGTCCGGAGGACGACGGTTTCCATTTTAGTTTACCATAAGCTTTCCCCTGCCATGCCGTACCTCCCGCCGTACTTACAACCCTGGTAAAGACCAAGCATATGAAGGATGAAGTTAAGTGAGAAGGGAGATGAAATGGTGGGACAGGAAATTCGGGGGATGTAACGATTATTCCCAACACTTGCCTGGCGACCCGGGGTGCCTTCTTACTCTAGACAGTGCTAGAGAAAGTAAGTGCTGTCCACAAAATGCACATGATTTAATTCTGTGAACATCACACAAAAGGTTTAAAACTTTTCAAAAATTATGATGCTAATAAAGGAAAAATCTGGGAATAGGTAAACTGTAAAATAATTTGTGTACGTGTCCAACATGCAGTAAGCAAATTGAAACTTCATAGTCATCCCATTTATTAGGAAACGCATCGCTTTCTTTATCATCATTTACATCAATAACTATGTATACTTATCAGAAGTATCTCGTACTTAAATCGCATCTGTTTCGTAATGTCGTCAAACACAAACCTTGAACCACGGATTATTACTATCTCTTATATTAAAAGATCACTACCGAATTTTGCTAACATATTGAAATAACAATTTAACTTTAATGTATTTTTATTTGTAAGTAAACAAATCGAGGAATATTTAAAACATTTTAATTCAAACGATCCGCAACTCTGGCAAGACAGAGCAATAAAAAACAATACTTTCTGGTACCAAATAAATAACTCGCCTGGTTACATAATGTAATATGATTTTGAATTAAATTAAATAATGTTAAGGAATCTAACGGATAACCCCATTACAAAAAGTTAATAACTGAGCACCGACACATGTAGCATAGGTCGCTAAGAGAAGATTAAAATAGTTTATGCAGTCAATGTTAATTCATGACACATTATTTCATAAACAATTAAAGATGAATTAAAATTCGTAATGAGAGAACATAGGGTCCCTTTGTAGCAATAGTAGTTGTTACGTTTCTAATATATTTGATAACGTACTGTATAAATAGCTATTTATTTACAGATTCAAATTAAAAACAAACAGAAGAACATGCTAAAATATCACTAACTGACCTCATTACTTGCCGTATAGCCTAGCAAGATCAAGGTTTTCAAAGCCTTCAGTGCAGGAGTTATTTACCTTAGTTTTAATGTGAATTGGAGGGGAAAGATAAAAGCTATTTCCATAAACCACCATTCTCACACATAAGTGGACATATATCCCTTAACTTCCATATCTCTAACTTCCGTAGCACTAAGAACCATGCGTGCGTGCGTCGTGATGGCAGGTTGAGGGCAACCCGATGGTGTGTTAGGCGTGTACCTGCCCTAATTAGGGATTAACCACGTAGTAACGGGATATGGGGTTTACAGGATGGCGGTTGTTGTTTAGGAAGTTGAGAGAAAGGAGGTAACAAAGTTTGTTCCTCAACGGTAGCCGGTCATGGTGCAACGGCCCTTGTGCACCGCTGGTGATATTAATTTAGTAATTTAAAAATGTAGGGATTGTAATTTTGAAGTCCAAGGTACTCTTGAAGGGATTGTATGGGAGTTCAGCCTTAGCTGCTGTTGGAGGTACTCCGTTGTTACCGGATTTGCCCGCATGCCATGCGGGGAAACCGGTGACGCCTAAAGTGGCGTGTTCTGCGGTTATAATCCCCAAGAGACCGAACGAGGGCGCTCTGATGGTGGGGTAACTGGTCGTAAAATTTTGCGGTCCGGCGCCTAATTTCATCCTCCACGTAGGGAAGAGATGAGGCTTCGTGAAGCAGTCTTACGGGAAAGGAGCGGTTTACAGAATAGATAGCCCGAAGGCCCCTATTCTGCATCCGTTGCAGAAGCAGCAGACTGGAATCTGCGGCCAGATATCGCAGGTGTAAAGCAGGACGGGGTTTATGAGCGCTCGAAATATGTGTAACTTAAGAGGGACAGGCATCTCCGACTTCAGCACCGGGTACAATGAAGCCGCAGCCCCATGCCCCCGACGCCCGACGTCCCTGATGTGTCCCTCAAAAGTTAGGCTTTTATCTAACTTAACTCCTAGTGCACACAAAACGCATTAATCTACTACAAACCGGGAGTGAAATGCCAACATGCTGCCCCTCCTAGAAATTTGCACTGTTTCTACGTAATGAAATTAATAAAGCACTTAAACGCCTAAAATATATTATAATCTACTTCGCTTGAAACCATTTAAATTGTATTCTCATCTGTTTATATTTAATATTTTCGTTGCTTCTGCATGTGATAACTTTATAAAAGAAATTTCGTAACTTAACACATTATCATATTCTTCAACAAAAATCTTTAAATTCAATAAATCTACTGGAATTATCAATAGTATAAGGAAATATTTCTTGGTCTAAAAACACACTCGCACTCGCCTGTACGAGACGTTAACAAGATCTGTTCTCTGTTATGGCAGCTAAGTTTAGACGAAAGCGTGATGAAAATGGAATTACTACCAGTGAAATAAAGTTAATACACCAAACTGCAGGCTATACTAAATGGGATCATCAAGGAAATGAAGACATCATACACGAACTGGGAATGAAACTGTCGTGCAGTATTTTCATCAATATCAAGAAAATTGGTTCCAGAACCTCAAACCTATGCCAGTGCAGGTCCCCCAAGAATTATTTACCTATAGAAATAGTGAACGAATGCAACACCGATATTGACCTCTTCGGATACCTGAAGGACTGTGCTGATTCAGAAAGTAAGGTAGACCTATACTTTTAGTTAGGTTATAAAACAAATGTATTCATTAACTTCCGTACTGTAGCATTGTAACTGGCATTAAATGAGTGTGGTTAAATATGACACGACCAAGGACGGCAGCAATTCAACTGGTGCAAGCAAACCACAAATCTACTGGTGACCACAATGTGACTGTGCAACCAATAGTGCAAGTTCGGTGACAAGATAAAGTTAAGAAAAAGACTCCCGGCAAAGACATCAAATACTTATTGGGAACAAAACTGTAAGTACATTATTTGTAAACTACAATGACTGCAACCTGAAACTCTGTGAATAAATTTCTACTTATTTAAAATCGTTGTATTCCGAAGTAGTGGCCAGAAACGAGATCTAAATATCCAGAACTCTACTCATCTTTTAGAACTGAATATTCTTTGAAGAACATTTAAATTCAGCATTTGACAATGGACGTTACTGGTGAACACACACACACACACACACACACACACACACACACACATATATATATATATATATATATATATATATGCTCTCTTGAGATATCTTACAGATAATTACGATAACATCACAAGAAACGTTGCTGTACTAGTCGGTCACGATATGCATGCGCATGGTGGGAAGAGAACTAAAGAAGTGGGCGGGGCAACGGAAGGACAGCCAGACGAAGAAATCATCTGCAGTTGCGAGTTGTATTTACCAGAGAGGCTGAGGCTTGCACATGCTTTCATTGTGCAACTGTACATTTCCCAATCACCTTGTCCCTCACTCCCCTCTGATCCCCAGCCTTGATTGCCAACAAAACACAGCGGTGCCCTGCACCAAGCGCATTCATATCGTGGTCGACTAGTACATGGCCACAATACGAGGCATGCAGGTGATTTTTATTGACAGAAAATGGTTTAAAACTATTTAAAAAAGGATGTTAGTATCTGCGATAAAAATTGATAGTAATAACCTTTCACGTTACCTAAAACTATTAGGCACTCCCACTCAATACAAAATCTTCATGAAAGTCTTAAAATAATTCTTACATAGTCAGTCCCCATATACTATGGGAGAACGTTTAATGTCATGTAACAGACAAATCAAATAGGACATATTGCATATGACAGTACTTTACACCTATTCCTTATTGTTATCCTACAGTAATGCATATTGGGAACTTAAAGCTCGAAATTGTGATGGTTTCCATTTATCCACAATTTTTATGTTCTCTTATATAATTCACGATATAAGTAAATATAAAGCTTATTGGTTTAAATTGCTCCTATTCTAAACAACAGGTTTCTTAGTTATGGGAATGCTATTAGTTATACTGCATATTTATAATTCTATGACGTGTTCAGTGTTCCTGAGCGTTGCTCAATGTGGGACCAAACGAAGAAACACAAATATCCAAACACTTGCCCTGAAAATGAACATGTTCGGCGGGTTTTCCTACACAAGCATCGTAAAATTAAAGTAAACTTAATGACGAAATTATAGGTACACTAATGTTATATCCAGTTTTTATTTTTAAACATTCACCGCACTGAGTGCAAGTTAAATGGTCTTTAAGTGTTACCTAAGGACAAAATGTGTGGTTTTATATGCATTGCAGAACATCTTTTGAAATATAATAATATTAATTGTGTTAAGATAGATAATTTTAAGCTAGTTGGATATTATGTAAGGTCGCAGTGTAAACATGGAGGCACTGCGATCTATGGTCGCGGATACGGATGTGGGAAACTTAATTTAAATGACGATATCTTCTTGAAAGGTGATTTGAAACTTCAACTGTCATTGTTGATAGCACGAAGTTAACTTTGTTTGTCTTTACAGTCCACTTGATAGAAACAAATATTTTAAAACTTTTTTAAAAATCTTTATAATGAATTTAATAAACTGCTCAAAACTTCATAGGCCTGACATAAAATCTGACTTTGATTATCACCAACAACAAAATAATATTGTATTCAAAACTATTCATTCAATTTGAATTTTTTTATCTTAGTGTTAGGCCACCTAGAATTCAGAGCTGTGATTCACTTTTTCAGTGATTTACTAACTTTAAGAATCATTACAAGATTAAAGGAACAGTTCAAATTTTCTGACCATTTAGCTTTTGTTTTACTTGCAAATATGCGTTAAGCTGTATTTTAATTTAGTATAATAAATTTCGAATTCTAAAAATACATTTTTCAGATTGCACCGCCTCCACGCTGCCTTTCGCTTGTGCCTAATTAAGGACGGGAAATAATTTACCCAGGTAAAAAAAAACAACACGGAAAATATAATTTAGTAAACATACTTCCGCCTCATGGCCAATGCATGTGAAACAAATAAATACATTAACAAGGTTTACAGATTCTATTCTTGTTTTTGCTGAACATTTCGGATCTTCGTTTCTGGTCTATCTTGCCCCAAGAACACAATAAAATGGGATAGGAACTATTACTATTCAACTGCTCGTAAAATGGCTGAGAAACCCGTCATTTCACATTTTAAGTGATAGTTGATACTAAATCGCATTAAACTTCCTACTAAAAATTATAATACTATCAATATCATTTAAATAGTAATTATCAACTGAATTAAACTTCCGGTTAAGAATTATAAACCCATAAAGAGAGGTATCATACAAAAATTGAGGCAGGAACAAAGATCGCGGTCAGAAATTTGAAGGCCAAAGCGAGTTACCTCACGCGTGTAAGAATGAAAGGTGTGGGGATACTTATCAAGAATGCTCACCGCGCAGGTCGACGTACCAGAGCACAACTCACTCCGTGATTTTGGACAAACCGGACAGAACGCCAGGAAGCGATCGTGGCGCTTCCCCTAACCTATAAATAAGCGATAGGCAGGGAGAGCACCACCGATCCCTGGCGGCAAACCGGCATACTATTAGAATACACAGTACCGTACACATGAAAATAAATACATGTGATGGATTAAGAAAATCCGATACATACACTCTCTCCCATCGCAGGCCCAATAAAGACAGAAATTAAGGATATGGAAGCCAAAGGATAAAATGACACGCACTTTCATACGCCCACTTAACACTCAAGGTATGGAAAACGAGCACATAACACTACTGAGGGAAGGTAACAATAACTAGCACTGTTAACATCTTAACTTCACCAGAACATTTAAAAATTAATTATTCACATAAATACATCACCCAACGCCGGCCGGAGGAAGAAGATCGATCACAAGCTGGATACCAAGTTGGAAACGTCGACAATAGCTGGGCTGGTGGACACAGCTGGGGCTGCAGCACCTCCTTTTTCTTATTACTATAATCTTAACACATTTTTAGATGCCTTTATTCCGAACATCACGAAAATGTGCCAATAAACTAGGAAGAAACTAAGAAGACACAAACTTATATTGGGATTTAGGAATAGGATTGCGCTACGAAGGTGTCACCTAGCACCTCGATCCACACAGGGATCCTTTGTGCATACACCCTCGGAAGGAACGAAAGAGATGAAGGGACCGCAGGTTACATATGAGCTGAGGACCGGCCAACGCAGGAGATAGAGACGCGCAGAGGTTCCTAACAGTTACAAGCTTGACCACCCAGTCGGAGAGAGCTCAAGGTAGCCCTCCCAAGCCCCCAGAGGGTGGCTCACAGGCTCCCCTCCAACGGAGACCTTGGAAAGCTCGATCGAGCAGCGGAGATTCGAGCGGCCTGCATCTGACGGGGCCGAGGAGAAGTTCCAACACGCAAGGCATCTGTGCTATCTGTCCGCAGTTGTTCGACACACATCCTCGGAGCCAACCTGTTACGCGAAAGAAGGAGGAAATGAGAGAAGAGAAATTCGAGGGAGAGAGTGAGCCTTCCCAGCATTCACATAATAAACCGGGGAAACCCCGAAAAAACCCATGGGTAAGGGAGGTCACCGGCGGGAATCGAACCCACGAGCTCCCGAATGTGGGCTACAGATGCCACCGTGTGAGTCATCCCACTCGGTTATATTGGGATTTAATCCGCATGGATTCAGGATCCTCTACGACACACTGCTATTGCAAGACATAGATACATGAAGCTTATATATCTGAGAGAATAATTGTTTCATTCATAGAAATCAATTGTATTTTGAAAGTATGTTTGTATTGTACTTCCACTGTTGGGGAACCAAAAACTTGATTAAGTAACAGCCACGTATTGTGCAAAGTTTCCGGTGGCCTTCGCCCCAACGTTCACTTTCCGGTGGGTTTCGCCCCAACGTTAATTTCCGGTGGCCTTCGCTCCAACGATTAGTCTCAACTTTGTATTTTTATATTTTATTTTAATATTATATATATATATATATATATATATATTTATGTTTGGCTCGGCCAGTATTAATTTTGTAAAAACATGTTTCTCTTAACAGCCTGTGATACGGCTAAAGAATGTAGGCTTACACAAATTATAATTTTACTTCACTCCATTTATTAATCCTTCACACGATTAAATAAGACTTCACTGATATAGGGAGATGTGAGATTATTTATTAATTTCGCGCACTTTTTTAACACGTAAACTTTAAAATATAGTCGCCGTAATGAATTTTCGTCTCACACTGGATACGTATTAAACTTCTCGAGGACGCGTCTCGCGTCCAGTTAGGAACGCTGTCTACTAGCAACTGGCGCCTGAATTTGTACAATTTGCTCTATTTCCGTTTCTGATTGGCTAATCCTACTCCAATAGAATACCTTCATTTACCTTAAGCTTTTTCTGGTTGTTGATTGGCTATTTATAAACTGTCTAAAAATTACACTATTGTTTCCAAGAATTACTAGTAGCATCATTAAACTTTCCAATTCATTTTTACCTCAAGGCTACCTTATTGTTACTTCATTGTTAGCAACTTTTGGCCTATGTTCTCACAGCTCCTACATTATTAAGTTACGTAACACATTCACATAACATTATTAAACATGTACATAACAATATAAACATATACAATGACTAATATTCACGTTTTATATATTGTTACATACACATATTGCTTTAAGGCGGGCTGTTATTGAATTTGTATATTATATAATTAGACTGAAATGATTTACGTGTTAAAAATACTGCCTCAATTTTATCACATGGATAATACATCAGTATTTGAAATAAAGCTGTTGAAAATGTGAAATACGTACATCTTATCCGATAGCTCGTTCTCGCCACCACCTCTATGGACAAAAAATTAATCTCTAAACTAAATTAACCGAAATATAAACATTGAATTGATAAGACGCAATGACCTAAATCCAACTTTAAATTTAAGTTGATAACAACTGCTAAATACTATAAACTGTAGCTCTTGCTAATCAGAAAGTGATGGATCTTTTTCAAGTAGCTGTCGAGAACTTTTCATTATTAAAAAGAGAAACATGCCAAATGAGAAATACTTGGAAATCTTACAACTTCGGCGCTGTTTGCGTGTTATTGATTAAACCTAAGATAAAACTCGGTTGCTAACAAACGAAAGGAACGCAATGATTAATTTCCGATTTTAAACAGCACAAAACTTAACATCATAAACTTAATTCTGTCTGCCTACGTCTTTGCCCCTAATAAGAAGTTGGCTGTTTCCGTTCTTCTTACTTGCCGTCACTGTTTCATTCCATTTTAAGATGCTTGATTTTGCAGCGGTTGACTTCCTTCGACTAATAAGGGCCTAAAATTGGCTCGTTATCATTATGAAGTTGTTGTATAAGGTAGCAAACTTCCAGCAAGCTTCAGTATCCGTAATTGCTGAAACTAAAGGAAACCTAATGTCAGGGGATAAAATAAAGGAAAGAATAAAATCGAACAGTCTTTACGTCAACTATTGCACGCCTTACACAGTTTCATTTTGACAGATTTTCACTGTATGTTGCATTAAAATATTCTTTTTTGTTGAGCACACTATATAACGCTGATTACATCCATAATACTTCAGCGATTCTTTATGATCTTACTCGGCGGCGCGCCCAGGACCCCTATCGTCCGTACCTTTTAGATTTTCAAAGCAGGGGTCCATTGGGATTCATTCCCCAGATAAACTATGAAATATATGTATTTATAATAAAATAAATCATGTTCATTGTAATTTTAATATTCTAATAAATCGAGTTCATTTCCTTTGCTTCAATATGTGTTACTTTCATTTACCTGCCAAAAACCATTAAATACGACGTGGACTTACAGTGCTGCCATTTATTGCACAACTCCCAAACACGCTGAAGGTCCTGCCATCAGTGCTGCCATCCAATCAGCATTTAATTAGACACAATTAACAAGGTAAAATCCTATTTTAAAATCTCAAAGTTTTAAATTATAGTGTGGTCGACGAAAAACAGTCCTATGCAGCAACTGGACTATAATGGCAATTAAGACGCTTGTATGGATATTATAAGCGAGCGGCAGCGCATCTTAATTACTACCATTATTATCCTGTTGTATACTGTTGTGAACCAAATGTTGGAGAGCATACGATACAGGAAACATCAGGAAAAGGCTTCGCCCATGGAAGTCTAATGACGAGAGTTCGAAATGACTGATTTTGCAATGGTCAATATGTGCTTCGTGGTTTGTGTATGGATCCAATGAGTGTGAGACAATTAACTGTTTAAAAGTAAATTTCAGCAGTTTTAATATATTAATAAGGTACTCAATTGGTATCAAAGATAGCAAATGCTTTCCTGATACGGTTTAATTGGTTTTTAATATGTTTAATTTTGTAATTGTTTCTTATTTTCATAACAATTGTTATGACAAGAAAATTGTATACATTTGATTTCTGAGTTAATTCAATAGTTAAATTCGCGAAACCTGAACCTAGCATGGAAATTGCACATATTACCTTGCGTTTCCTCGTGACAGCTAAAAAACGGGGCCCAAAGCAGATCGTAATAAAATTGTTACTTCTCTTTTCAGGCTAGTAAGCAAATATCTTTATGTTCGACCACAAGCCTCCCAACTGAAATGAGTATCTGGCAACATGTGTTTTTACCAAGAGAAGAACCACTTTTTTTACCTTATGGATGTTGAGATAAGCATTATAGAACTATTTTCTTACTAGTAAGCAATAGCTAAACAAAAATAATAATGCAATTCGTGTTTGTGACACTAGGAGAGAACATAATTCCCTTGCTGAAACCTTTAACACAAAGGTGACAAAATTTATTAAGTTTCTCTGTACTCATGAGATCTATAATAGTTAAATGGCTTCTTAAAGTGAAAAGAATTGTTCAGCTGCATTTGAAATAAAGCATTTTTCTTTAAGTTTTCATTTAAATTAATAGAAATAAAAGTATTTCATTTAATTACGTTCAAACCTTAATTCAGTCATAAACTGGATTTGAAGGAGCACCTTACCTGAAACATTCTTGGCATATTATTTTAATATATTTCAACTCATTGTTGTTTTAGCCAATGTCCCGCAATTTTGTTAATATTGTTTAATTTCCCATTGTGAACTTTGAAATTTTCTCATTTATTCCTAAATTGTAATACTTGTGTTTATGACAGAAAAATATTTGTAATAATCATATGAAAATATAAAAACCAAACGTGGAAGTACTTTAAGATATTGTCTAAGGAACACACAGCCACACACACATCTGACCTGTATGAAGGTTATTTTAGACTATGAAAACAGCAACAATAAGAAGAAGGATAACAATAATTTGTTTGTGGATAAATTAGCTTTAAACGTTTTTTTTTTTTTGAGTATATTGCCTGTCCCCTTCCCTCCGGAAATCCTTCAATTAAAATGTTTGTTATAAAGCTATAGAAAAAAGGTGCGAAGCCACTGGCACAAAACTATTTAAAATAATTAACACAATTTTCTCAATTACTTCAGTTTTTATGCGGGGAACCATCAGACGAAGTACATCCTATATATTTTATCCTGACTACTATACATACGAACACTGGAACATTTTCCGTCAAAGAATGTTACACTAAATAAGTTAAATGTACTGAAAGGCATTCATTTTCTGTTTACTATAGACAGGTCTTTAAACTTCAACTGCCATTCTTATAACGCTGATTTAATGCATTATTTTTGTATATATTTATAAGAATTCCTTTTCCTCATAATTTTAATTATGCATAAATACCGGTTGTTAATATGTATGCAAGGCAAAGCTGAGGCAACGAATAGCGGTTTTAAACTTATCGTTCTTTTGTGTAGGTAGGTAGGTAGGTAGGTAGGTAGGTAGGTAGGTAGGTAGGTAGGTAGGTAGGTAGGTAGGTAGGTAGGTAGGTAGGTAGGTAGGTAGGTGGGTGGGTGGGTGGGTGGGTATTACCTATTCACCCACAACGGTGGAATCGATTACAATGAACTTGGTATATAAAATGCTTTAGTCACTTATGGAATAAGGCATGTGCCATATTAAATGCCTCCTACAAAGCTTGGCTTATACTGGGCCACGAAGTTAAAATCTGTAAAGATCTCACGGATTGAGTTTTGTGAAAGACATAGGATAACACCATTTATTGACAACTTGTGTTATTAATAAAACTCTATTATCACTAATATTTAAGAATGTATAACATTTTTCATTATTTTTGCAATACACCAATCGATTATTAGATGAACTTAATATGGAGAAGTGTAGTTCCGAATGAGAGGCATAATGTCCCTGACTCACATACTGAAGGAGAGAGAAAGAGAGAGAGTGACCGATGGGGAGTGTGACAGAGAAGAGACAGAGAGAGTGAGAGTCAGGGAGAGAAGAGTTTCAGCAGTTAAAGCAAGTGTTAAAGCAATAATGCATAACACCATAAATCTTGTCTGAAACTGACCCTTAGTAGGCCTAAAATTTAAGGTACACCAGTGGTCAAAATAGATGAGATACTGTGACGTAAGGTCACTTTGCCCAAGTGACGAGGTCTGGGCTGTAATTCAGGATGTCATCGAGAGGATTATAGGCTAGGGTAACTGGAAGGGTGGTGAAAGGATGATACTATTAGTCGTGTAATTCCGATACACGACAAGAAAGACTAATATTTTAATAACTAATCTAAACTACATGGCAAAAGGAAGAGGCACAGCTTTTGGGTTTACCTGGTTGGCGGAAGAAGTCCAGCGTTCCATCTCGTGGTGCCCAAGGTCTACGTCGAAGTTGTAAGCTAGCACAAAATAAAGAGCTGACAGTCACAGAGTCCTGTTAGCCAAGTGAGACCCAGACATCAAAAACCTTTTATTTAAATATCCGACAAGTATGTTGACTAGTCCTTACCAACCCTGAGGTATGTGAGAGTCAGCATGATTTGCATAATCCAACCAAGCGTCGAAAAAGAAAGAAAGAAAGAAAGAAGGACATAAGGTGAACATTCCCCTAAAAATAATATCACCAAAGTTCTGCTCATACAGGCTGAATCACCTAAAACTTGCACAGCAAATATTTCGGAAATGGAAAGCGCTATTGATGTGCAGTTTCACAGAATTGATTGGTAGTCAAGGGCTGGTACATTTAGACTATAAACAGATTTCAATAATACCGAGAAAGTGTATTTTTTGAGCAAACATTCAATTTTTTAAATGGAACAATGCCTAGTTACATCAACGGTATAAAGCTAGGGTAAATGAGAATGTCAATGGTTTTTGTTGCAGGATTCTAGCGCAGGTGGTTTACGAGAAATCGTATTTTGAAAAGTTTCCACTCCGACAACTGCTTGTCCCATTCAACCTGCTTAGTTGCTAGGTCCGATGTTGTTATGTTTGTTTGCATTGTGTTTTCTGTTCATTGATTGCATTGAAAATTTCTGGTCAGTTAGTTTGTGATAGTTCAAGCAGAAAGTCGTGGGCAGAAGATGGGGTTTACTAATGCAGAAAAAGCCGACATGCTCATGGTGCATGGAGAGTGTAGGAAGAATGCAGTTCGTTCCTGTACGGTGTATGCGAAAACGAATCCCAATATACGTCAACCATCTCGCAATTATTTATCAACCTCTTCAACCAATTACGTGAAAGTGGTACTGTAACACCTAGAAAACGTAACAGAAACAATCACGTGACTGGGGAAGAGGCAGAAATTAATGTTTTGGCTGCCGTTGCAGTAGATCCGCAAATTAGTTCCCACACAATCGCACGTGGAAGTGGTATAAGTCAGGACTGCACATTCTCCATCGACGTAGGTTCGTGTTAACGTTTGTACATGGGCATTAAGACATGCTACTCTAGATTCATCATGTATCTTGTTTAGTGATGAGGCAACTGCAAGGGGATATACCTTACATATATAAGAATTGTACAGTAATAATATAATTCACCAAGAATCATGTTAAAATATTCAACAACCAAGATTGTTGCAATAAAGCAGAAACGGGTGAGCTAGCAAAATTCCAGGTAAAAGATAATTCTAAGTAGAGCCCACCTTTCACCAAGCCAACGAGCAGGGAGCCGGTAACGGCCAGGAGAAATAGAAAGAGACAGATAGAGAAAAGAAAGAGACGGAGATATTGAATCCGCTTCACAACGCGCCATGGTGACGCGTAAGCGCAAAACTTTGATGTACAATATTCTCATGCATGTTAAGGTAACGCGGTTTGAGGACCAATTACAAACGTCGTTACAGTTTGAAACACAGAGGTGAGCGCCATTAGGCTGCTGTATATAAGGGGGAAGAAGGCCTCAGATCCTCACTCTCTCTTCTAGAATTTCGTCGACACTAAGTGCTACGCTCTTAAGGGCAAATGCACGTGTGTGCATACGGGTGGGAGTGCGTGTGCAGATAGTTAGGTTCCTGATTTATTCATATGGTGGGATTGAAATAATGGGAAAAGCTAGCCGCCCATAAATATTTAAATTGTTAATAAACCACATTAATTAAGGGAAATGCAGTATATTTTTAATTTGCCTCACCCGCGTTAACCCTGAGAACCAAGAATTATATTTATAGGGAAAAGTTAGGAATGGAAAACGCAACAGCCGACGAGCATCCATAGCCGAGGAAGAACACTGCCACAAATAGCAACAACCCAAGGTTCGACGCTTTCCAGATGCTACTGACCGACGATTTCCCGCAACACAAAATTTACTAATCATGGCCAGGTAAACCGCAGAAGCATGCACTATTGGTCTGCTTAAATCCCCATTGCCTTCGTCAGGTGGAACATCAGTGTCCGTTGAGTTTAAGCGTGTGGTGTGGGATAGTGAACCATCATCTCATAGGCCATGGTTCATAGAAGGAATAATGAACTCGCACAAGTATCGCAGCTCCTGACAGACCATCTGCCACAGATGCTAGAAGACGTTCCCTTTGCAGACTAGGAGGAACCTGTGGTACCAACATGATGGCTGTCAGCCCGTAATGCACGAAGTACTACAGATTTTCTTAACGGATTGTTTCCAAATCGTTGGATTGGAGGAAGAGGACCTGTACCTTGGCCGGCCGGTTCAGCGGATCTGACCCCTTTGACTTTTTTCTGTAGGGAAGGCTTAAAGACACTGTCTACAAGGATGTATCAAGTACACCAGACGGTATGAAACGACGTATTGCTGATGCCTGCTTTGAAATTTTCGCTGAAATGTCAAAACGTGTGCAGCAGTCTTTCCATAGCAGATTGGAATCTTGTATTGAAGCTGCAGGTGGTCATTTTGAACACAAACTTTGAAGGACTGTGCTCTCTTTACTTGTAAGAATCCACAGAAGTATTGTAATTCCCTTTTGTTTTTCTTTAGTTTGTGCTAACACAGGTTGTACAAATGTCGGTGCGTAAAAGTTTCAAAATAAGACTTCTTGTACACCTCTTGCACTAGAATCTTGCAACAAACGCCACTGACATTCTAATTTACCTTACCTTTATTCTGTTGATGTAACTAGGCATTGTTCCAGTTAAAAATTGTAAATACAGCTTCTCAGTATTATTAAAATCTGTTTATAGGCTGAATGTACGAGCCCCTGACTATCAATCAGTGCTGTGAAAACTGCACATCAATAGCAGTTTCCATTTCCGAAATATTTGCACTGCAATTTTAGGTGATTCACCTTGTATAAGCATCCGGTAAATGAATCGAAGAATTCTAAAGCCAGTTTCATGGACGTACTAAAAGAAATTTTGTCCCGAATATCTCGAACATTATTGCCAGGACACCTATTTTGGAGAAACAGATACATAGAAATAGCAGACATAATAATACCTCACCAAACCCACCCACTCCCAGAGACGCGAGCCAATCACTGCACACGACCTCACTGTAAGCCCCGCCCACCCCCATATATAAGAGCGCCATCCTCCGGTCTCCACACTTCGCTTCGAGACTCCGCCGAGGTAACAACTCTACACTCGCCGAGATCGCCGAAATGGGGAAGAGAAGGAAACGCCTCGCCGCTGAATCTTCCGCTGCTGCTTCTACGGCCACCGCTGAGGAGCCCAGTGCTCTCCAGCTGACTCCGGCCGCCGACTCGCCGGCAGTTCCACCGGCATCCGCCGGGAAAGCTGCTTCGCCGACACCGCTGACCGGGCGCAGCTACGCTTCTGCTGCTGCTTCGCCCGGTCGCAGCATTGCAACGCCGGAACCTGTTGCCTCCGGCTCTGTTTCCCAGGGCTGCACGACGCCACCGACTACCGCCGGCTTACCACCCTTGGTGAGCCCGAGGACACCTCCGACGCACCCTCCGGCAGATGGCCGCCACAGTGTGGTCATCTGTGGAGTACCGAGGGACCTGCCAGTACACTTCGTGCTGGATGCCGCAAGACACCACTGGCGCTCGGCAATTCGGGCATCCCGAATTTCCTCAAAACGAGGGCCAACACCGCTGGTTCGCCTCCACCTGGGTTCCGCCTCGGACGTTCAGGCGGCCTTGGGGTCAAGCCTGCCTCTGCTGGGGCAGCGCTTGCGCATCGAGGCCAGCAGGAGCCAACGCCCGGTACCCTGCCGACGCTGTTGTGTCTTCGGGCACACAGCGGAGGCATGCGTCGCTGCACCTCGGTGCCATTACTGCGGGGCAGCTTGCCTCACAGCGAACTGCACTGACCATGACCTTCGCCAACGTCGCCGATTCTGCGCCACCTGCTCCGGGCATACGCACTTCACAGGGCAGGCCCAGTGCCCCCTGTACCCCCGGAGCAGCCAACCGACTGAGACTACTACATTACGGACGACCACCGAACAGCCCTCGCCGACGATGCCCTGTGTAAGGGCAAAACATGTAGGAACACATCCAGAACTTCAAGACACGTTGTCTGCCATGCAGGCAACACTACAGGACATCACCACTCGCCTGGCTGAGTTACGCCGTGCAACCTACACGCGCCTTGCGACCGTGGAGGCCAAGCAGCGGACCTCGACCAGAGCGACCAGCGCCCTCTCAAGGCAGATCACACAACTACATCAAGACGACGGGATGCTCGCATCGGCCCACCGTAAGCTGGAACGTATCGAGGAACATCTCGTCGAACCGGACGACGACGCCGAGTATGGAAGCGACGACCGACCCACGCGACTTGGAGCCATTCAGGCTTCAATAGCTGGGCTTCGAGAGCTCCAGACAGAAGCCAACCACTACTCCAGACCAGATCCTCAGGACGCCCTGTCAAAACGGGAATTCCATGGACACATGCTCACTCTCACCGTGACTATAAGAAACATCGTCAAAGATGAACTCCGCTTCTTTAGGAAGCTTCAGCAAGAAGACGCCGATCCACAGGACTGGCCTGACGCACCTCCCAGAGGTCGCGTTAGGAACCCCAGACGTTACTGAACAGCATCGCACTCAACTACAGCGGCGGCATCCTGGGAACTTGCCAGCCAACACACTGTCTCTCCTTACTTTCCTTTACTTCTCACCCTCAATTCCCAAGGGCGCAAGTAGGGCCTTGGTCATGCTTGCGTCCTGGCGCCTCTCCTTCACCTGGCTAAGCCCTAGTGGCCAGCCAATATATCCTTACCCTGAATACGCCGGTGCAACAGCGGTACGGCCGCATTATCACACAGAATTCCTCTTTCTTCCTTCTTCCTTATTTCCATTCCGGTGGAGGAGTTTTTAGTGGGTATGCCGACTATTGGTGAGTCCCACACTCTCAGTCTCGACTCCCATCGAGGCTGAGGTAAGTGATTAAATCATTTTCTCCTCCACTCAAAAAAAAAAAAAAAAAGTCTCCACATCTGGCTCAAGCCCTAAGGGCTGGCCAATATACCTACACCTCAAATCCGCAGGTGAATAAGCGGTACTGCCACACCTATACCCGAATTCTCTCCGGTGGAGGTTTTTTAGTGGGTAGGGCCGCGGCTCGCGCCGCGGTGGAATCCCACACTCCCATTTATGGGGTTAGTACGCAAAAGTATTTTTTCTCCACTCGAAAAAAAAAGTCTTCACATTCAGACTCCGACCACCGCAGACACTGAATCACTTCACCCTGAAGATGCCAAGTGTTGTACTTGGCGAAACGTCGGTATCCACGATGCCTTCTAGACCACGGCCTACAAGCCCGGATAGTTGTAATTCATTTATTAGTTATGACGCCGGTCGTGAGAGCCTCAGTATGTACATTATATAACATTATATTTATAACATTCTTGTTAAACCATCACAATATTCAGAGACTAAAAGTAACTTCATTGTTGTGCCGATCACAATCCTTGTTACTGGACGGAAGTTTACTGAACGGAAGTACGAACCGCTACGCACAGTTCACTTGGATGAGCATACTTAACGATCAATATTGCCGAAGCAAATATTAACTTAAAAAATTATTCCCTATTCTCCATGCTTATCCTGTAAAAGAATGCGCGTCACCGTTAAATTACGCCTGTAATAAGAACGTTTCTACAGAAACAACCTTAAAACAGTGGTCTTTACACTCCTGGGAACTTATTATAAGTAGTGCAATCCTTGAATTATGAAGTTAAAATGGACCTTTCGTAAACACAATATCGCCTGAGGGATCGTTTCTAGTGATGTTGCTAGTATCTATACAGTCATATGGTCATGAGCGTAGCTCACAGGTATATCGTACGACTAATTTCCATAATAGAAATCCTTTGAAAGCAAGGTTTCAGCACAAGATACAGTTAGAAAGAAAATTAAATTATTATTATTACTATTATTATTATTATTAGTAGTAGTAGTAGTAGTAGTAGTTGTAGTAGTAGTAGTAGTAGTAGCAGTAGTAGTAGTACTGACTCATAATGGCGGATATAAGAGCTGTGGCATTATCAAGATTAAAAATTGCTGTCAATTGGAGAATGTTACACAGGAAGAATTTGGAAATTACCACACAATACAAAATTGATTATATGCGTTTATACACAGAGAACTAATAATAGGAACATAATTTATTGAACGAGCTATCACATTTACAGTATTTTATAAAATGAGTATCGAGTATCGGTACTCAAATTGAAGAAAGTATTTTTATTAGCCCCACGTTTTGGGCGCCAATTTGAAGTAGGTATTTTATTAGTTCCACGTATGGACATTAATTTGAGAAGATGGTTTGTTACGTTATTTGCACCACGCTTTGGGTTCAATTTGAAGAAGGTTTTATTGAAGGACTTGTATTATATTTCAACTGTTGGGGAGCCGAACACTTGAAGTAGTTGCAACCGCACGTATGATAAACAGTTTCCGGTAGCCTTCGTCCCAAATGTACTTTCAGGTGGCCTTTGCCCCAGGTTTAAAAAAATATTAACTTTGCAATTTGACTGTTTCTTTAAATATTATATATTTATGTTTGCCTCGGCTGCGTCAGTATTATTGTTAGAGAGATGGATGTCTTGGCAGGGTTGTGGTGCAACAAGAATGTAGGCCTACACAGATTATAATTTTACTTCACTCCTTTTATTAATGCTTGACACAATTTAAATATCACTTCACTGATATAGAGAGCTGTGAGATTCTTTTTATTAATTAATTACACTTTTTAACACGGAAAGTTACTTTTCGTCTCGCACGAATACATATTATATTTCTTGAGGACACTTTTTGCGTCTGGTTGGTAACGCTGTCCGCAGGCAACTGAACTCTAAATTTGTAATTTTTTTTTCCTTTTCAGTTTCGGATTGGCTAATCCTACTCCAATAGAATAACTTCATTTAACTAAAGATTTTTCTGGTTGTTAATTGGCTATTTTATAATCTGTCACTAAAATTATATTATTGTTGCTCCAGTAACGACTAGTAGCATTATTAAACATTCTTACTCATTATTTCCTCAAGGTTACCTCATTGTTAGCAACTTTTAACCTATTATTCTCACAGTTCCTACATTATTAAATTACGTAATGCATTCACATAATATTATTGAACATGTTTACAATGATATAAGCATATGCAATGACTGTTACATACATTTTACAAATTATTACATACACATATTGCTTCAAGGCGGGCTGTTATTGAATTTAATATTATATAATTTGAATGAAATTATTTAAGTGTTAAAAATACTGCCTCAAAATGTAATTTAATGGTATCCAGTATCGAGAAATACTGATATCGTCCCATCCCTAGACCGATAGTGTCCTCAGCTAGTTACTGACAAAGAGAAAAACCTTTTTTGCAGCATTGAAAATTATCCCGCAAATATCCTCTATCTCTGCGACGACAATGTGTCAGCCTGTGATGCATATCCTCAAATGACGTTTGTAATAATTTAACTGTGATAGCATTAATTTGTCTCTAAGTATGTCTTTAAAGTCTATAGTTTTATAAGGACGATTGGAATAAACCCAGAGAAGATAGTTGCAGATAGAGAAATGTGGGGATCTTGGATACCGTACAATGTCTCCATTTATGGACATAAGTTGATTCCCAATGAGCCAGCACAGCAGCTACAGAAATACTAGCAGTGTATGTGCGGTGACATCTTATTGGGACGATTTTGTTGCTTCCTTATGTGCTTTAAAGCAATATTCACAGAGTTTGGCTGATAGTGAGATGTTATAAAATAATTTAATTATATACATGGTAGGGTGGCAGATTGGCCTCGCTGAAATGGAGGCGATTTGCAGTACATATTCTTCAAGAAATGAAATATTTTCCTGTTTTGCATATAACATATAACTGGCATTAAACCCGCATTTTTATTAATACAACTATTTACAACAAATTACAAAGAGTTGGTTTCACTGAGTCAGTCTATATTAGGCCAAATATGCAATGACATTACAATCTTGTTTAATTAAAGACGTCGTTTGCCTTCACGGCACTATTTTGAGACTGAGAGACGCGGAACTCTACGGCCGGTCCGTGCCCACGGCCCGCTTGTTGAAGGGCGTAGGAAAGATGTTCTGGCTTTACTTCGCGAGAACCCCTAAATGAACATCTTACTAGTCTCATTCTTATCACCACTTGCATTTATGGAATGCTCTGAGGACAGATGTTACACCTATGTAAATTTCATTTGGTTCAAAGGTTAAAAAAAACTTTCAAATCAGAACTACGCTATAAGATGCTACGCTATCTCCAACAACAGTGGACTTTATCCGCCATGAATTCTGTGGTCAGATGAAAATATCTTCACCAATACAGGCAGTATAAACGTGTACAACAGGTGCACTGAGCAGTTCCGTGGTTCCGTGAGCATCATACCCAAATTAATTGGAAGCTAAATGTATGGAAGGCGATCTCAATGGAGAAGGTTTTGTGAACTTCCTGTAGACTCATGTAATGGACAGTGAACTTTTAGACGCTATCCCGGTGGCTGTGGTAACACAGCATGGCTACAGCTTGATGGCGCACCGCCATGTCATGCCTTTATGGTGTGGGTTTTACTTCACATTGCCTTCTAACGGAAGTGAATTGGCCACAGCGGGCCTATATCCCAACCCTTTCCTTCGCCGGGACCTCACACTATATATTTTTATATGGAGACATCTATAGCAACATGCCAAGAACCATGGCGATTCTCCTCAGAAGTATTGCTACTTGCCGTGATGTGATACCAGAAATTCTTCGGCGGATTCACCAGAATATACCTTCTTCACCACTGCATATGCATGGGTGCATTAACAAGCGATGTCGAGGGATAAATGGAAGAATGACGGTATCGAGGCCTATGTTACACATATCATCTAACCTCAATTTCAAATGAAAATGGAGGAGTCGGAAGTGCAACGAAAACTGCATTGCTTAAATACTTACCTACAGTATTAATTTTGAAACAATATTAAGGTTTACAGTTTGTATCTAAGTTGTTAGTTACCTTATTAATGCACTAACGATCACGTATCAGCAACAGTATAGTAAAAGGAAAACATTAATGCTCTTTCAATTTACTGCAATATCCACCTTTTACCACATTCATTGAATTCGAATGAAGTACTTTCATTAAGCATTTTACAATCATTATAATCTATTTTAATAACTCACAAACACGCACATTTATACACCTAAAGGGTCACAATGTAATTGTTTAAAAGTTTGGTACCCCTGTAATATATAACCAATATTATCGGCGCGCCATACACAACTATGAGTTTTAATTCAAGAAGTGCTTGGGGAATCGGGAACATCATCTATGTATGTTTAGCATAGTATATCTCGTAGTGGAATTTAGTGGATGAGATATTATATCTTAAAACAACAATAAAAACAGAGAAATTATATAAATATTTGGGGTTTATCTTTATTGCATCTGAAAGTTGCGAGTTAAATGTGTATTACAGAATAAGTTAAGCAAAAACAGCGTGGACTTGAATTAGATTCAATGGAGCAGCGCTATCTACAGATCAATTAAACAGATATTTCTGTAACATAGAACAAAGTGATGGTTAGTGAGCATCAAAAATGTAGGGATCATGTGCTGGACATGAATGATTTAGGAAGAGGAGGCGGTGTTTCCAAACTGGAAGTGAAACCTACCGAATTTTTGACACAATGAATAAATCCATCATAAAAGAACTTACAGCTCAGCTCCGCTCCGCTCTGAACCCAGGGAGGCGAACCTTCGAGAGCCTTTCCATTAGGTTGTACCTGTTTTATATTTAGCCTCCTCTGCTTGTGCAGGACGGAAATGGATACGCCAATTACGCGCATCAACCTCAGAAGGGAAGACCATCGAAGACCTCGGTGGAAATGAAGATGCCTGCTACCGTCTACCAGCTCTCCAGGTTGATGTGCCGCAGGACACTGAGGAATCTCATAATCCCACCGGGCTTTTCCCACAGGCACTCGTACATGGTATCGAAAGCCACTGTCCCGCCGTGTCCAACCCAATTCGAACAGTTCGTTCCGGGAGGAGCTCGGGTGGTCAGCCCGGGGTACTTCTGGTAATTTCAGAAGTAGCACGAGTACTAGGATCCACAGCACCCGCACCACGGCAACTGAGGGAGTCGAGTTCCCCATGATAGGAAGGGTGGAGCCACTTACTGAAAGCAATGAGATCAATCTTCTCTAATGGTGAAGTCGTACACATTAAGAATAAAACATAGGCAGAGTTCCTCCTAGAATGACCATCATTTGAATATACGCGCGTGATCAAGTGAAACACTGGAGCGCTGAAGTAAAACAAATGAGGTATCACTATCTTACAAATATGTCTTTAAAATACTTCCTCATCATTTAACCGCCGCAAATCTGTCAATCGCATCGCAGAATGTAGACTAAATATTTTCTAAGACCTCTTAATGCGATTTTATCCAATGCATTCTTCTCAAGTCGATCCTTTATATCTGCAGTACACATACGTAATTTCGAGGTTTATACTCTAAATTTTGATGTGATCACCCAAAACAATTTAAGTGAAATTCCACAGCGTTTCTCTCCACTATAAGCATATAACATTCCATTTAATTCTGAGGAGGATAACAGGTGTCAGAGAGCAAAACAACCCCCTCTGCTTGGCGGTTAACTGCTTTAAGGGGAAATGCTGTTATCAAAGCGACAAGACTAAAGAACGTGGGCGTGTAGTTAGTAGCGGAACCACGGTCATTAAATACCACACGAGCTCAAGGCTGGCGGATAAACACAGCTAGTAAATTAGTCCTACCCACGCGGTCTTGCGGACAGCAAGTAGCTAACGATTAAACACCGAAATTCTAGGACAAAGATAGCAGGTACTACAGACGTAGTTGTTAAACGGTCCAAAACAATAAGCAAAGATTATCCAACGAAAATAGAAACACAATTATAACAAAAGTGAAACGCAGCCAGTGAAATTGAAACTCACCAAGAACATATTGTGACTTCGTCCAGTGTTTCAACTATTACTTCTCTCAATGTTCATTGTCACTGCTTTAATCTGGTTCAACTTTCACTACGGCTTCACTTAGTTCACACTGTCACGTCACTAATGTCAATTAGTTCAGTTTCTCGCTCACTTCACTTTGTTCGTGACGTAGCCTCTTCTTACAGACGTTTCACTCACTGGGGAGTCGAGCACAAGACTTCCACAACCTCTCGCTCCGCAGTAGCACTCGCTGCACGTGCAGATGTCACCAACTCGGTTGGAGAACCTCACTTGATGTCGCAGCAGAAATACGCTCACCAACTGGCTTACTCACTCAGTGATCGACTCACCTATCTCCTCTCGCGAGAACGCTCGCTTATATAGCCAATGAAATCTTCCACCGAACTCTTTAGAACTGTCTGGACACACGTTCGGAGGCGGAGGAAAGTAACTTTCAGAAGATTCTGGTTATCTGCCGATAGCGCTTCTGGTGTTTACGCGGGTGAGAGCGCGACTTATCCTTGTTTATCTCCGACCTCCCGATAATCTTGGACCATAGCCTCTGCATCACAATATGTTGAGCTAAATGACAAAATTTGTTATTAGCTGAACGATTTCTCAGAAAGAGAGAGAAATAGTTTAATGTTAGACCTGGAGAGGGCGGTGCGAAAGGGTAGACAAACTTTCTACCTTGGACTACAGAAAGAGAACTTAAAATAAATCTAAGCAGTATTATGAATTTTGTAGTAAGCAAGGGAAATGAAAAACAGTTGTAACCAAAGCAGGAGAAGAAAAAGAAGAATATAAAGGTAGAAAAATCAGTTCACTGCATAGGTTCAATGGTAATGACCCTGGGTGGCAAGCAAAAAATAGTGGTTTGTAGTAATCTTGATTTACGAATTTGTTCAATAGAAGTAGCTATTTACTAACACTCATTGCTTAAAAATATTATACTAGAACATACACTATAAAAAATGTATATTAATTTATACTATTCTTTGATTTTTTATTATTCAAATTAGTAAAAACGGTCGATTATTCTGCTTAACTAATTGCCACTCCTCCCCAGCCTATTGATGCTCACCTCAGATAAGTAGTGAAACTTGCTAGCGCCGAGATATACCGGAGTGAAAACTTACAATTTAGGGGAAAATTCAGAGTCTTTACTGAAAAACACTTATACACAAATCTCACTTGAGTGAGAAACAAAACTCAACTGCAAAGTGAGTAGCGAATGAATGAACACTGAGTGACACTTGAGTATTTTTCCAGAGAAGTCTAATGTGCACATAAGATTTATTCAAAATACTTTGTTGAGAACCGGGTGGTTCAAAAGATTCAGAAGTATTATTCATTAGTTGATGCGGGAATAATGATCGTCACAGCCCCACTATGGTCACAAGTTTTATACAAGAATATTGCACCACGATGCGGCTCCAGTTTAGAGCAGTAACGATTGTCGGCACTTTAAAATCGTTTACTTTAGCTGGTTTGTTGTTGATTCTGCTGCCGTGATCTCGTAGCTCGTTCTGTTGTCTCGTGTGCCAGCTGCTTTAAACTATACGTATGTTCCCTCGGAGTATGCGTGGATGTATCGTGAAGGACAACAGCAATTTAAATTGACTCAGAAATCTATTGGGAACTAATGTTTGAGCTTTTGAATCGAGTTGCCGACCGTTTGAAGACAAAGAATGAAACTGATTCTGAATCGTATATTATTATACCTGCTACTTCTGCAGTACCAGATATACGCTTGGAAATAGCTGTTTTGCAATAAAATAAACTAGAAGCGTAACTTGCCGTGAGTCGCTAAAATGCTTATCGGCGAGACCTCTCGCAACAGCCAAGAAATCTTAGTCTCACAAGCACGTCACTAGGCGCTTAAAATATCACATGAGCAGTACATGCCGAAGACTACCAGAGTATCTAATGTACGCACAACTGTGTGCACGAAGGTGTGCCCGAACAAATGTATGTACCAGTGCCTGTACCAGAGCCAGAGTAACTCTCTGATATAAAATTTAAAGCCCTTGTTACTTTTAGCTCCGCCTACCTCATTACACCCCACCAACGCTATTTTAAACGCGCAGCCAATACTTAATCCAACGTGTGCCTCTTAACTTTGTTACCAGAGGCTTGGTTAAAATCTCAGAATCTAAGTGCCTTACTCTTTTTCAGAATTCTGTCTACCTGACCCTACAGAAGTACTAAGCTGATGGCCTAACTGTATTCCCAGAATCTTTAAGCTAATGATTCGATGGAAAAGGCCAGATCAATATTAGCTGAATAATGTATAGCTAAAAATAGACCTGTTATGATTTGAATAATTAAATATGAACCTAAAAGAGAACCAAAATTTCATTAGTGATGCTAACTTGACTTTCGCTAACTTGACTTCCTAATTACCTTCACCTTTCCTGGCGCACTTTTAAACTCAAGCTTATTACATTAGGTATACATTGATTTATTATTGCAATTATTTTTTTATCTTACTATAATTTGTTTATTTAATTATTCACGTGTTCTCGACGATAATTACGGTATCAATATTAGTAACAATCTTCAAGCATAAGCAAGAGCTACAGGTGTGAACACTGGTGCCATTCGGTGTAATTTTCGAATTTAGAATTTTAAGGTTTGTGTAAGTTTAACAGTGCCAGACCTGAAGGCCCAACAGGTTATTCGAGGGGGTGCACAATGCCGGTGATTTACCTAGTTTCGAGCCTCTATTTCTCATAGTTAAATAATTTGAGAACTTATTCATAATGGTGCGTGGTTTTACTTCAAACGCGTTGCAGAGATGAACTCGTCACTGTGACTTGTATGGACACTACGCAAACGCAATTGGATGACATTCGAAACGATGTTGTAGTCGAAAAAACAGAACACTATGAGGAAATATGATGCTCTCAGCGTGTCATTTCTCACAATCAATATTTCTGGTTGTTGCATTCAGTACTGTGATCAGAGCAGTGTAAGGTGTAACGAAAACGGGTTCCTGATTTCCTGCTCTTACTTAATATCTATTCCCATAATATTTATATTTGTTTATATCTTCTGTTTAGAAAGTAAACAAATCGTTCTGAATAGCGATTCAATTATATTTTGTTGCCAGCAGCAGTTCAAAAGTAATTTTCAAATCTCAAATTAATAAAAGCTTTTAAGGAGCTCACGAAGCATGCTGCAAACTTCTAATGAAAATGGTGAACAATGTCATGGAAAGCTGTAAACCTCAAATGTGTATGCACGCACGTATAGGCGCTCAACTTAACTCCGGTTTCGCAGAATCAAATATCAATTTGGTGGGTTACATGATTTTTATATAGTTACTTGATTCTATTTTAAATTTGCTGTTTAGTATTCCGTTCATGAATATCGTGTCCTGCGTCCTAACATTATGGGCTAGAGCGTGGAGCTCTGATTTCCGACCAGTAATGCGCCTGGGTTCAATTCCAGCCTTAGGGATTTTAAGTCCTGCTTATAGGATAGATGCCCACTCAGCATCGTGAGGAAAGTGAGGGACTACGATAGGCACCGGTGCTGGCTTCGTGAGCCGGGGGTAAGTGTGATGCTGGCTACATCACCTCTCCGTATCGATTGAGTGATCGTCCACCTCTGCCGTCCGCAAGTGGGAGTGAGGCCGGTAGTCACCTTGGCAGGCCTATGTTTCACGCGGGGTTGTAGCGCCACACGATTTATTTTTATGAATATCGCACAGCTAGCAATGTGAACTGAAACTAACTGTAAGTTTTAAAATGACGTGAAAGCGCGTTAGTAATATAGGCCCTTGTCACGGTCAGCTTAACACATATATTAACAATTGTCATTATATAGTATATATAAGTCTAAGGCTAAGAGTTAGGGGTTTTAATTTAAAGAAACGTAAAAAGTTTAAATCAACCAAAGGCGCCATTACACGCCTTGCCGTAGGCCTCCAATGTTTTGGTTTCGCCACTGGAACTGCGTAATATATTTTAGCATTTTACAGCTAAGTCTATGATTTCATTTTAAGCCATCATCTTAGAACGTTTTCATATCATAAAATTTATAGGCTATCGGCACTTTCCACCGTTATTTCAAAATGTACAAGGACTTAATTTATATATAAAAGGACCCTGCTAAAAATTAGAATATATGCAAATACACATTGCTCTTATTCAAGAACGTTCATGAATGCATATCTCTCCTTTTCCTTGACGTGCTTCATTTTGGTCTAAAGGTACATTAGGTTAAGCAGGTAGAAACTAAATGAAATCCTAATAAAACACTGGAGGACCAGAAAAAGATCTGTTAGTGATCTATCTTTATAAATATTAAGCAAAAATACTTGCATTGATATTAAATTCGCAAGATTTGAACCCTTTTATCAATATTTCTCAAGTCAATCTCTGTCTTGAAACGTTGAAACACTCCGATTTATTGTTTTCCGAAACATTGCTGTGCTGCTACACAAGTTGTTCTTTTCTGGACAGAAAATGGCTACAATTATCCGAAATTTTAATCCACAAATGAACACCATGGAACAATACAACCCACGTGGAAGACTGGATCCAGTAAATAAAGCGATAACCGCACAGTTCACAGCTCTCTCTAGCGTTCACAGTCAATGCTTATTCCGAAAAATACAAGCGTTTTCCAGCTGTCCATAGTTATTCAGTGGTGTTGCAGCAGGTGACCATTAACACAATTTCAAGTATTTTTTTTGACTACCAAAGTAAGGAGGAATTTGTACTCACACTTGGGTGAGTGACTAATGAGATGAGTATGCATGCCATCATGGATCAGAAACATTTAGTTAGTCCTGTGCATCGAATATTTATTGTCGAAGTATGTAATTAAGTTTTGACATAAAGGAAGGGATGGAGCTACTAAATCAATGACAGATAAGTTTTTGAAAGTTTTGATCTCCTTAAACTTATTAAAATTAATGGATAAAAACAATTTGTTGGCGGAATTAGAAGCAGTGATTGTTGGTAATTAAATAAGTATATAAAGTGATTATATAATATATTCTTTTACTCAGTTGAATTCATTAGACCCAAACGAGCACTTAATTTTCTGACATTATGTATTTTTAAATGAAATACTTGAATCATAGTGTATATTTCTTACTTCCCTGAAACACTTCTAAATTTATATGCATTTCTGTTTACCCGTGAGAATTTCAAACACAATTCTGTTAAGAATAGGTTTGTAATGTACAAAACCGATAAAACGAAATGCGGTGCCTTCCTTTGACGGAATGTATGAGACTATCGACCATTAGATGTAACTGTTTATATACGTACTGCAGTAAACTTTGTTGTCCGTCATTGCCAAGGTAGCGTGCTACAAGACAATTAGCTTCTTGGAGTGTCACACTGCTAAGTACTGCTATTCAAAATTGACTGTTACGCTAGTAGGTTTGTCCCGAGCTATGAAAGCCACCACGGAATGTTAGTGGCCTTGACTCATCTACAATACATGATACATGTGTCTGGTGCTTAATGAAAGATGGTCTTGATGGTACTTGTTTGGTACATCTTTCACGCAAAAAGTTGCAAATAGTCAGGTGGTTGAAAACTGGGTGCAAAACAGTGTCACATAATTTCTTAGTCCTTCTTGTGGTGGAATATCGACGTAGTCCCCTCTAGTGGTTTCATAAGAAAAGTGGTGATTCATATTGTTTGTCCTGCTCCTTTGTTCCTTTAAAATGTTTTTTTTTATTGAACCTTTGATTCTTTACAATGAAGAAATTAGCTATAAGCCATTCCCACAACTTCTTAATCTTTTGGCAATTACGCACATTGCTGATTAATATTGGACGCTCAGTAGGTGCAAATATTTTCTTGTTTCTTTATTGTTGCATAGACAGAATCGACTAGCATGTACCTTGGATTCAGAAGTGCTATGAATTCTTGGTTTATTTTAAGCTAAAATGAAATAAGGAAATATTATTCCCCTGTGCATGACGTATCTGAATGACTGATTCAGCCATGATGGTCAACATATCATTTTGAGATTACACCGATAAAGAAAGAGCTGGACAAATAACAAATTCGGAAGGTCTTGGGTTCAATCCCCGGTGAATGCCCACTCTGGTCCATGGGATTTTTCGTGTTTTCCCGGGGTCGGCAGCGAATGCTGGAGTGGTTCATTTTCTACCACGACTCTCCTGCTCCTCATTTCCTGCACCCATCATCTTCCTTATCATCTGTTTCAGGGTTGTAGAACCAGACGACGGTGTTCGGCGGGTTGCGGCTGGCTGGGGCTGTGTACCTGGACACTTCTTCCTTGCAGGACTGCTCAGTTAGGTCTCGCCTCCGATTGGGCTGTACCCTGGGGACTGACGGAGGTTCCGTGGCTTGTGGTTGGGGCCGGGCTTCGTCGGATGCGTTCGATCTGGAAATGTTAGGGCTTGCGCCCATCTTATCCGGATGTGGTCGCCCTTCACAGGTCTTTCCCCTTACCTCTTCCTCCCAGGGATTACTGTGGCAATTGGGGCCTATTTTCGGAGCTTTTCAGGGCCCCCTCCGTTCGTCTGTACCTTTGCCTTTAATTTCTATGTGTATTGCCTATATTACTTAGCATGGCTGAATGTAATCGACAATAGTAAAGGCTAGTAGGCGAACTAACGCATTAATGATATGGTTGAATTGAATGCATATATATATATTTGTTTTACGTTATGCTATATTAGCGTCTCTTCGACTTCAGTGCAGATAAACTAACGTCTTACAATTAGAACACTCTTTTCCTTGTTGCGAGAATGCAACAATGACTAAACCTTAAATCTAGGAAATTTTATGGAACAAGCAGGATAAAAGTTCATCGAACACTTTCAGATGCGCTGAGTTTTATTCATTTCTTTCTCTTTGAAATCTCAGCGCCCATAGTTTACTGTATTTTATAACGAATTGAAAAGTCTCGAATTGATGTAAATTTTTACATCGCTATAAATTGTAATTTGGTATAAAATAGAAATTAAAATAATCTTTAAACTCATGTGCATTAATTTTAATATAAATTTAACAATAAAGTTATTTATTTACACGTTGAATCCAGTGGGTACTCAGCACCTGTTTCAATGGGTATTTGAACCCCCGAAGCATCCTTGCAGTGCGTTTATGGTTGAAGCAGTTCTTCACGCTCTCGAATTATCATCTTCCTCTCAGCATTGAAATATGATTATTGTTACGTTATTGTTATCGAGCCCCACGTTGGGTGCCAATTTAAAAATGTTTATTGTTACGTTATTTGCACCATGATTAAAAATATATTAACTTTCTAATTTGACTATTTCTTTTAAATATTATATATTTATGTTTGGCTCGGCTGCATCAGTATTTATTTTAGAGACATGGAAGTCTTAGCAGGGCGTGATGCGACAAGAATGTAGGCTTACACAGATTTTAAGTTTTAATTCAATCATTTTTGTTAATCCTTGACACAAATTTAATAGCACTTCTCTCATATATAGAGAGCTGTAAGATTCTTTTACTTAATACTTGCACTTTTTAATACGTAAACTATTTTCGTCTCACACGAATACATTAAATTTCTTGAGGACACTTTTTGTGTCCGGTTACAATCACTGTCTGCAGGCAACTGAACTGATTTCAACCGTCCAAACTTGAAAATTTCTGTATTTCAAGCCTCTGATTGGCTAATCCTACTCCAACAGAATACCTGCATTTAACTAAAGCTTTTTCTGGTTGTTCATTGGCTATTTTCATAAACTGTCACTAAATTACATTATTGTTACTCCAGGAATCACAAGTAGTATTGTTAAACTCTCAAACTCATTATTGCCTCAAGGTTACCTCATTGTTACCTCATTGTTAGCAACTTTCAACTTATTATTCTCACTGCTCCTACATTATTAAATTGCGTAATACATTCACATAACATTATTGAGCATGTTTACAATAATATAAGCATATGCAATGACTGTTACATACATTTTACAAATTATTACATACACATATTGCTTCAAGGCGGGCTGTTATTGTAGTTACATATTATATAACTTGACTGAAATATTTAAGTGTTAAAAACACTGCCTCGGCATATAATAATGCATTTAGAATTAACCAATTTTAGTGGCATTAGTAAAACCTTCCACTCCTCCAAGGATTTTTTAAAAACAGATATTAAATGACATAGTTGGCAAACCACACCCTTGTGACACATATGGTTAATACATCTACACTTGTAACCACTGTGTTCTACATAGAGACACTCTACTACATTATACAACTTTGTTGATCGTTAATGAACCATTAGCTCCATAAAGCACTTTCTAAACATCGGTAAAACCTGTAGGTGTAGGTTATAACTACAACCAAGCGGGACACCTCGCGCACCGAGACCTGCGTATATCCATTGTGGCCACCACATCTCAGAAGAAAGCGATGAAGTGAAGGAAATAAGGAGGGTACAGGCCGCAGGTAGGGGGGCCACAGCGAAGCGCAGAAATCCCTAAAAGTTCTTAGTTCACTACAGGAGCTGACAAGAGCGGGCTATGAACGATCCTTGCACCAGGCAGCCCTCTGATGTCCACGGGAATACTCTTTCCTTGGAGCAAGCATCCACGTCCGGCATCGCCCCACACCACGAGACCTGCAAGCACACATTAAAGATGAGAAGGAAACAGAATGAAAGAGAAATGAGGCAAAAGAAATCAGAGTAGAAGAAAAAATCTGATGTGTTACACTCGCCTGACTTTCTCTACTCTTGTACAAACTATTTTTACAAATGCTTATTCTCCATATGCTTCATGTTAATCGAGATATCGAGATGCTAATCTTATTGCTAATATTCTTGTAGATGCAAGGGGAATTGGTAAGCTTTAAGCGATAGTCAAATATTTTAAGAGCTGGTTGCTATGTGGAGTATTCCGTTCTCTTTGCATTACCAGAACAAAAACAATGAATAACAAGTTCCCATTTGAGAAAAAGTATAAGTATTGGAAAATTTAACGGAATAACAAGCAATATCTCGAAAATGGTTTACTTAACAAAAAAAATGTATAAGAAATGAATTGTATATATTAACGCAATATAAATTTTTGTGTAGTAAAACTTTGTCTATCGCTTATAGTTTACCAGTTATGCAAATGTCATTCACAATGAAGAATACTTTTGGAGACATTCGCAGAAAATTAAAGATATTCATTTTGTCATGAAAATATCTTAAACATATGATATTTTAATCAAAATCGTTAGAGCCATTTTTGAGAACATTAAAATTTTCGAAAAATGTTCCATGTAAAGGGTAATCTGGGTTGGGGGAATTTTCTTGAAAACCTTCGTGTCGCATCTCTGGAAGATACTGAATCTACATACCAAGTTTGGTGTTTATTCGACTGTTCGTTTCTGAGTTTTGCTGTTCACAGACACACAGACACAAACACATGTTTCCAAAAATGTTTTTTTTTTTTTTTGATTCAGTGGGCCTCAAACCATATCTTTCCGGTGAAATGTCGGTATCGAATTTTTGGGTGGAATACAATCCTTCCCCTACTTACAATACGTACTAGAGAAAGTAAAAAACACCCTCGAATTCGCCTTATCGACCAGAAAAACCGAAGGTCAGATTCGGCGGTCGACGTCCAGAAAGCGAACCTCACAGGTTACTGCGCAGCTATGTCGCTCGATATGAAACCTATAGGCATCTCGAATTAGGCTCAAACTTTTATGTAGTAGCAAATGATTGCCTATAATGATTTACCTCTCCTGAAGCTATGCTGTTATTTAACATAGGTGAACGAAACATTTTACTATAATAAACGGAACATATTACTTAATACAAAATAACGGGTTACTTTTCAATACTAAGGAAGTGCTCTTAGTAGTTTTTAGTATCTTTGTTAGTACACGAAGAAAACCTAAAGCTGTTGCTGTAATACCCAAAAATACAATAAAGGTAACTAAGCGGCTGTTTGACAAGCTCTTTGTCGGAAAAAGGAACTGCACAAGTTGCTCTCGTGAATCAAACTGAGTTGGGATATACTTGTACGCTGCTACCCGCGACACAATAGCAGCCTTGCTTGTTAAATATTGACGTTCTTTCAGGAAATCCGCATACAGAAGCGACGACAAAAGAATGCTTTATGCCGATCTAATTTTCATCTCGTAATCTCGACCCCAACTGAGGCGGCGTGAATAATTCTTATCCTTCCGACAAGGAGTTCCCCACCAATAATAATTGATGAGACCTCTGTTAAAGAGAAACCAGCCCACCTTCTCAGGGGTTCCAAAACGATCAAAGGTGAAACGTTTATTGAAACAAGTGCGTTAAAATTACATTGAGTTTTATTTATGGACGCTCTTTAACTACTATGGTTCTTATCCTCCCATTCTATACCCATTGGGTGGGAAAGACCGGAAAGTTTGCTCATAGGCCTCTTTATCAGGCTTGAGCTTCTTTTACGTGCCATAAATCTACGACACGGGACCACCGGCTTTGCTTCCCTTACAAAGGAAGCTGAGGATTTTTACAACCGAAAAAATCCATCGTCCTCCGCCGGTTTTTAATCCGCGACCTCGGGAACTATAGGTTAGCATGTTACAGAACAAGCCCATTGTAGCATACTGACAAAACTTTCTTTACTAATTATAATTTCACAGGAATCTCATAATATATTATATTGACAAAAAGAGATTCTTCTGTCCATAAACCATATTACCTTTAGTGGAATTAAAATTACACTGTATGAATTTGCATGGCTTATTCCTTAATGTTGCATGTAACATGTGCGATAGACGTCAACTGGTAAAAGCGTCATAAGGATGATTTCATTTACTTATTTATTTATCTTTGCTAAGAGAATGGAAAATTTTAGTCAAATACAGGCCTAAAATATAATACTATATGCTAAATTGCATAATTATATTATTGTATAAGTACCTGGCAAGAACTGTCCTCTGTTGTGGCAGCGAAGCTTGGACCTTGCGAAAGTGTGATGAAAATAATAGATTATGCTGCCAGTAAGATGGGATCACCAAAATTGCTACACTAAACAGGACCATCAACGAAATTAAGACATCTTACAAGAACTGGGGATGGAACCTATCATGCAGTGTATTAATAATTATCAACAAAATTGGTTTTAGCACGCCAAGCGTATGCCCCGAGCGTTTTTGTAACTACATAGCATCAGGGAAAAGATCACTGTGGAGAGATAACCGGAGAGTTTTATGAAGATCGCACGGTCCTTCAAGGACTATACGTGTTGGGAGGAGGATGATGATTATGATGATGATATGCTGAGAAGAAGATTATATTTCAACGGCTTGAAAAACACAATTTAGTAATGCAATAAAACAGAACTTACTTCCGATATTTCAATGACATATTTAACGGCTAATAGATTTAAACTATTAAACATATTTCCAATTTCTCATCTCTTTCTACATTTACATAATCTCAAAGTATTTATTGACCTTTCGTCATTGTAGCTCTGAGCTCTTGGGGCACTGGAGATAAACTGTGGTATTGGAACTATAAACTACCAGGAATATTTCGAAAATGGCAAGTAAAAAGCTACGTGACTCAATTACCTATACATTTTAATCTTTCTATTATGGGTTTCCAGTTAGAGAAGAAGATTTCGGAGACTGTTGTAGAAAATTCCAAATAAGAATGTAATTGACCTTTAATATCAAAACGTATGATATATTTAGTAAGAATTGTTTTAGCTGTCTTGAGAAAAAAGCGAAAAAATTAAGAACGTTAGTTTGGGGGCTTTTTCCGAAAATCTTCACCTTGTAGCCTTAAACGATATCTGACTTCACAACTAGACATATTCTGTATTTATCCGACTTAATGATTTCTGTTAACCTGTTCAGAGCATTGAGACAGAAAAAGCGCGTGTGTGCGCGCGCGCACACACACACACACACAAATAAACAATTATATTAAACGTTATTATTATCATCACCATCATCATTATATTTAGGATACCTCAAACGTGTAATTTCATGAAACATCCATATCGAATTTTTTAAGGTGAAATGCACTACACTACTTTTCTATCTACCATAGGAAAGTGTAAGAAAAAATAATGCGAAAAAATCCGAACGGTAGTGCAAAGTTGCCGTTATTAATCCAGGCAGGTTAAACTACCTTGGAACGCGTGGTTAGAGCTATGATCCCAGAGAAAAGACTACCTCATCCATGACCTATAAAATAATGGTAGGTGGCCTTCGTGCATCTGCAGTACTTCAAGGCACTTTACTTTGAAATACTTTAATGAAACAAATCTTTAAGGTAACAACATAAAAATAAATAGCTTTCTACTATAATTTTAATAGTGAAATATAGTGATGAAATTTGTTTAAATCTATAAAGCTAGAAATATATGAATTTGGCACTCCAGTTCACACTCGGAGTATATTATGTAAAATAGAATTAGCGACGCTTTAATGTAGCGGTTACTCAACACCATATTCCGAGATAATTTCTTTCCCCAAAAAGATGAAACACATTATTGCTGGGGGTGTCACTTACGAAACCAAATCAGAATGGTATCAGGAAACTGGCAGGCTTTTTATACACGAGACAGACTAGGTACCAAAAGCTACTCTTTAGTATTATTATAGATATTGAGTAAAATTTTAACAAACACATATTATCGTATAAGTTTAACGAAACAAAATAATTACGGCCTGGAATATCAGAAAAGTGGAAATAACTTAATGCGCTTGCTTTGGCTGCCTTTACTCTAGTCCTAAAAGAACAAGAAGAAAAAATGAAACATAGCATGTGGTGTACAGACAGGCTAATAAAAAGAAAAAAATCCTCATATTACCTAGTGAGTGAATTGAAAATAATTATTATAAACTGCGTTCCTCTTCGCCTCATATGGTATTCGTTAGTTTTGATACCCAGAGACATGGCTGACTTTGGCAATTTTTAATGAACCCTTCTAATAATTCACGATTCCCGTTTCGCAGTTCGGCAATCATGTTGCTAACTCAGCAAGTTACACATGAATGCAAAAAAAGTATTCTCAATAGTCTATCCTTTAAAACGTATGACTGACTACAACAGGCTCAAAATACGTGTGTACGCTTTGTATGCAGCCTCCGCCGTTTTCATCATTCCATTCCAATTCACCATCATTCAAATTACTACATTGGCTCCAGCATAGGAAACGAAGAATGGTGGATCTATCTACCAACTCCTTTATACTTGCATCTGAAACTATCTAAATGTTCGCTTTAAATACCTTTCTGACTGTCATAATCGAGAAACTCGCTCATTAAACCCTTTAATTCTTCTTATAATAAATAATAATCCTGTGGCGCTCAGCGCGCAAAGGGCCTAGATCTGCCACCCCGACTGCCGACCTCACGCTCACGTGCGCACATTAGAGGTGGGCGATCATCCAATCGATACGGGGAGGTGATGGGGCCAGCATCACGCACCCCCAGCCTGATAGTTGGCTCGCGAGGCTAGGACCGCTGCCTGTCGCAGTTCCTCACTTTCCTCACGATGCTGAGTGGACACCGGTTCATACCCGGGACCTAAAACCCGTAGCACCATGGGTGGGATCGAACCCGGGCGAATTCCGTGGCCAGGACCAGAGCAGCACGCTCCAGCCCACATCGTTCTTGTTATACCTGCTCATTATACAACAGTCGGTTCATTAGAATTCATAGCAGCATTAGCTCGTCTTTGGAATCACTGCCGGAAAAATGAAGGCATACATTTATAATCCAATCTAATCTGCTGCTGTATTATAACGATAAACACCTCACAACGTTCATTTATTATTACTACTTTATGTGCCAGTAACTAATATTTCAAGTTTAGGTATTAAGCCATTTAGAGTAATTGCTTTTACCTACACTATGTGATCAAACGTATCCGGACACCCCACAAACACACCCTTTTCACCTTAGGTGCATTGTGCTGCCACCTACTGCCTGGTACTCATCCCCGATTTCAGTAGTCATTAGACGTCATGAACCAGTAGAATGGGACGCCTCGTGTAACTCACGAACTTCGAATGTGGTCAGGTGATTGGGTGTCACTGTGTCAGAAGTGTGTACGCGAAATTTCCACACTCCTAAACATTCCTAGGTCCAATGTTTCTGATGTGATAGCGAAGTGGAAACGTGAAGGCACATGTACAGTACAAAAGCGTACAGGCCGACCTTGCCTGTTGACTGACAGAGACTGCCGACATTTGAAGAGCGTCGTAAAGAGTAATAGGCAGACATATATCCAGACCATCACACAGGAACTCTAAACTGCATCAGGATCCAAGTACTATGAGTGTTAGGCATGAGGTGAGAAACCTTGGACTCCATGGTCGAGCGGCTGCTCATAAGCCACACATCACGCAGGAAAATGCCAAACGACGCCTCGCTTGGTGTAAGGAGCGTCAACATTACACGATTGAACAGTGGCAAAACGTTGAGTGGAGTGACGAATCACGGTACACAATGTGGAGATCCTATGGCAGGGTGTGGGTATGGTGAACGTCATCTGCCAGCGTGTGTAGTGCCAACAGTGAAATTCGGAGGTGGTGGTGTTATGGCGTGGTCGTGTTTTTCCTGGAGGGAGCTTGCACACAGCGCAGACCTACATTGATATTTTAAGCACCTTCTTGCTTCCCACTGTTGAGGAGCAATTCGGGGATAGCGATTGCATCTTTCAACACGATCGAGCACCTGTTCATACTGCACGGGCTGTGGCGGAATGGTTACACGATAACATCCCTGTAATGGCTGGCCTGCACAGAGTCCTGACTTGAATCTTATAGAACATCTTTGGGATGTTTTGTAACGGCGACTTCGTGCCAGGCCTCACCGACCTACATCGATACCTCTCCTCAGTTCCTTACTCTGTGAAGAATGGGCTGCCATTCCCCAAGAAACCTTCCAGCACCTGATTGAAAGTATGCCTGCGAGAGTGAACGCTGTCATCAAGGCTAAGGGTGGGTCAACACCATATTGACTTCCAGCATTACCGATGGAAGCTGCCACGAACTTGTATGTCATTTGTTGTTTTCTTCTTTTTACAATCTTTGTTGGAGCTTTATAAGTTTCTTTTTAGTATATTGTACCGTATTATATTGCCTGGTAGAGTGGAAGAACAGGCTTCATGATCTTAACTCCTAACAGAGTAAGTAAGTAAATAAATAAATAAATAAATAAACGAAGAATTAAATAAATAATAAACATACAATAGTATACGTATTTTCCACTGCTACCAAGAGCTCACTCGCAACTTCTACAAGTTTGTCAAGAATGCGGATGAAGGTTCAGTCCTCTTAAAGCCGCTTTTGCAATTAAAATTCTTGCACAAATTAGTCATAACGGCGTTCAGGCATGCTTTTATAATAATAATGGTCGTGAATGCTTGACAATCATGCAGTTGCGTGTGTAGCCGTCTTAACAGACATCCTCAAAGGCAAGTGAATATCTAATAGATCCAGACATCTATAGAAGCTAGCAGAATAATGATACTCATTCGCTTTCGAAGCGGGGATTATCTTTTCACGTAATTACATGTAAGGGGCGACTAAGCCACCTCGTGATATGAAGCTGCCTTAGTTAATACATTTAGAAATAATTTTACGTAGTTTTGTTAATCTTTGTTTGTTACAAAAAATATTTTACACTCTAAATAGCTAAATTTGGTGTAAAGTTACGATTTAATCGCTGGTTTTAAACTTAAGATTTATTCATAACTTTATTGACAATAAAATTTATTCTTTTACTTTTTATTTATACAAACATTCCATTTAATTTTTGTAACAAAGTATAAGAAAGTTGAAGCAAATAGACAAAATAATTACATCATGTGGGCACTATGAATCTGACAAAATGCTGAATAAAAATTGCAAGAAAACAAGGTTTAAACCTTGGTATGGCTGGTGTTTACCACATGTCTCTGCATTAAAAATGGCACTGAATGGAAGTTTAAAAGCCTTATATACAAACACCGATGTGTTTTCTATTTCCAAAGCCTTTAATTTCGAACTCTTCTATTATTAAAGTTTGAGCTTTGTGATTTTCCAAGGCGTTTGTCGAATTTCACAGATGCATTACATTAAAAAACAAAATGAGAAGAGTGTTCTATCCAGAAAACGTCACACGGAGCACCTTAATCTGAGGAGGGTTGAAACGCCAAAGTTCGAACTATTTGTGTTTAGCTCTCCGAAGCGTTTACTGCTTTAGCTACCCTGGCAAGATAATAAATATTTTCCTCTGATTCAAGTATACCAGTAAACCTTGAAGGCGGTCTCGAATATCACACTCTCAAGTATGATTCAAAGTTCCAACTTAAATCCTACACTGGCCGGTGTGAAAGATAAAATATAAATGAAGACTGCTAATATTCGCATGGGGAGTAGAGCACCTTTAATAGCAATAAATAATAGTGACTCAAAATTTTCAGTTGTTATTATTTTACTGGTTTCACACTTCAATTGTAATGCTCTTACTTAAGTTATTAAACATAAAAGTTATGGATTGAGATCAATTCATTCTGGCTTATCAAAAAGAATGACATGCAATAAGCTATATGCCAACTTCTTACATATGCATGTTTTATGGAAAGAATGTGTATTTACACAAACTTATTTGACATGATGGAATGAAACGTCCCGCATTTCTTTTAAATACAATGAGTGCGTCATGTTTAAACATATTTAAATACCATTATCCTGCGTGGAGATTGAATTCGTAGGCTTGGACACAGAAAACCAGTGTTCAATCAGCTGCGTACCCAGAACGACATGGATTGTTTATTTAGATATCGTTATATTTTATAAGAAAGGTATGTTTCCTATAAGATTACACTATACAGGGTGAATCACCTGCAAATATTTTGGAAATGGAAAGTGCTATTGATTTGTAGTTTTTACAGCATTGATTGGTAGTCAGGGGCTCGTACATTTAGCCTATAGACATATTTTAATAACACTAAGAAAGTGTATTCTTTGAGCAATCATACAATATTTTAAATGGAACAATGCCTAGTTACATCAACGTGATTTCTGTGCCGTGGCAACAATGCAATGTATATGTAATACAACACCAGATAAATGCTACTGCAGGCAAAAATTGTAGTCACTTTAATACGCTCGGTTGCCCATAATTGCCATGTCTTTTCAAACAACAATACTAGTTGGCCATCATTGGTTGATCCCGCCTCCCCTGGTATGTTCTTTATGTCTCTTTGTTGTCTTGGTGAAACCTCTCCTTCATCTCTTCATTAAAAACCACAAGATTTTTCGAGATGAGTATGTAGGAAGTGCAGCTTCAGGGTCATTGTGCACTCAAACATTTTCATATGATCCAACATCGTCTACACTACTGTTTCATACTTTACATTTCGTCATGGCGTGCCTTATTAAAATCCATGTAGCAGGTTCCATGGCATTCATCCTATACTCAAAGTTTTGGTATTTAAGAAGCTTTATAAATTGTGACCCATCAAAAATGCCTTCCTTAGTCTTTGATTCTGACAAATGTAGAAACTTGCTTGCAATGTATTGAAAACAGGGGTACTCTTTTCCATAACAAAGTGCTTCGTGATTCCCAGTTTTATGTGTAGCGGCGGAAAAATAACTTTTTGTGGGTTAACTAAGGCAACACATATAATACTTTCGTTGACCAGGTGTCAACACCTGTCTTTTGGACCAGGGAGGCGTACACCAGTATTTGTGCCTAGCTATGCTGTCCCATTCAATAAACGATAAAGGAATTAAGTGTCACCTGCTTGTTGTTCCAATCGAATACCACACACCTTCAAGTCACCAACATATTCCCCTGTGCTCACGATATTTGATTTTATCGAAACCAGTTTGCATTGTGATGCAATTATCTTTTAGTGAAACGGAATGTGCCACAGGTATCGAAGCTAGAATACATCGATTATGAAGTAGTGCATACTTTAAGCTCATTTTAAAGAAATCCACAGAGTCTTGTGATCACGCCTCAGCTGTTCTGGAATGTCACATCATTTTCCTTCTTGGTATACTTTCTGAACTACTTAACTCTATAGCTATACGCAGAATGGGCAATTCCACGCACAAAAAGATTTTTTTCTTAAAATCCTGATACTACCAGTTCACTCTTTTTCTTTCTGAGATCGAGGATTCGTATCAGAATGCTCAACTCTGGCTGGTTGAAAAATTCTGGTCTTGCTGCTTCTGTGGCTGTTGAAAAATACACACTTACTTGCTCATCAGTGGAATTTGAGGACATCTGAGTGAGGCAAACTGGTAAGAGTTGCAGGTATTGGAATTTCTGTCCATCAGAACGGCTCTCATCGCCGACTTTAAATTCGGGTATGCAGTACTATCTTGGTTTTCCTTATTAAATCCAGCTAATTTACAAAGGCAAAAGAAATAGTCACTGCTATAGTCCTGGGGCTCGCACCAAACCTATCCTTATGTTTCTCATGGCTTCACTTTTCTAGGTTTTAATGGCATATTTTGCAACTTACTTTGTCCAAATTCTAATTTTACTTTAAAATGCGCATACTATAAACCTTTCGCCAATACAGTTATTGGCGCACTCTACCCCTTCATTATATACACCCACACACGTAACAGAACGAGTCTCGTTTATTCATATATCATCTGACACACTCATTTGATCATTTCTGACACACACTCGCCATTTTCACAACACAATATAAACAACAGTTCGGATTCCACCATACGACTCAACTGACTGCCATCGAAGTAGGCCACATTAAGAATTGTGGCCCTAAAACCAACTACAAAAACGCAACTCTGTAGTTCAGGCGGTAACAATTCTAAACCTCCACTCTGATATGGACGAGTTCAATGTAGTGGACAAATTCGGTGGAGAGGGTTTGGATTGACAAACACGCACAATAACAAAAGAAACCGCGGCCACGCTAACAGCGATTCGCTGTTATTGCAAAGCAGCAATGACACATTTTCAGACAGTAAACGGCAATTTACACAAAAACTAGGTGGCATTAAAAAACCTTATGTGTTAAACTTACAGAATTTCTCTACCCTCTGTCGTTTTTTAATGGTTATACAAATTACTCTTAATAAAGTTTATTTTTTTCTCTACTTCATTTTAATTCAGATAAATATTTGCAAAAATAGTACATTACACATTCGTTATAGATACAAAGGAAATATCTGTAGTCAAATGTTTTAGAACTGGATGCTACTTGCTGGCCTTAAAATTCCATGCAATCGCGAAAAGCTTCGGAATGTGGACGAGACTTTAAAAGAATGACAAAGTATTGAACAAATCGAACCATTAATAACGGATATCTCGGGAATGCTGATTCTACAAGAAAACTATATGAAATAAATTGTGTGTTTTAAACAGGTATATATTTTTGCTGAAGTGTGTTTTCGTCTATTGCTTAAACGTTTATCAGTTATACAAGATTATATAAAAGCCCTTCCGAATGAAGAGGACTTCACAGACTATTTATAAAAAATTCTAGATATAAATTTTATTTATCATGTAAATATCTTTAATATGGTATTTTAATCAAAATCGTTAGAGCCATTTTCCAGGTAATAAAAAATTTCGAAAAATGTTGCATGTAAAGGGTAGTTTGGGGTGGGGGTTTTCAAGAAAAATGTTGCATGTGAAGGATAGTTTGGGGTGGGGATTTTCAAGAAAAATGTTGCATGTAAAGGGTAGTTTGGGTGGGGGTTTTCAAGAAAAATGTTGCATGTAAAGGGTAGTTTGGGGTGGGGGTTTTCAAGAAAAATGTTGCATGTAAAGGGTAGTTTGGGGTGGGGGTTTTCAAGAAAAATGTTGCACGTAAAGGGTAGTTTGGGGTGGGGGTTTTCAAGAAAGATGTTGCATGTAAAGGGTAGTTTGGGGTGGGGGTTTTCAAGAAAACCTTCGTGTATATCTTTGGAAGTCACTAACTTAAATACCAAGTTTGGTGTTTCACTGACTCTTCGTTTTGGAACTATGCTGTTCACACATATATACACAACCCTTTTTCTAAAAATGATTTGTTTTGGATTTAGGGGATTTCTCAGCATGTATTACTGGTGAAATCTCCATACGAATTTTTGGGCGGAATTCAGTACCTTCTGTGCCTACTATACATGACATTTCTGAAATCAGGATACCTTATTTAATTAAAATCTCTTATCAGATGCTTTGCCGCAAAAATCTTCCTGTAGTGTTAGTGTTAGTATAAACAAGATTGGCGAATACGCGTTCCTCCCCGAGTTCCAACAACAGCCAACTTGTGTTAGTTGTGAAGTAGTCCCAAAGTCCCGTTTTTGCCACCCTGCTATTCAGTACACTGTGCTACCCATCACTGAAATTTCACAATGAGCGAAACAAATACCACACTTGTCTAACGTCAAAAGAAAGCAAAGTGAATCCATACTGCTAGACAAGCATTAGAGTAAGACCGATTTGGAACGTGCCTATATAAAAGCGGGGCGATACAATCGCGTCATACGAAGATATTAAAGGAATATTGTGATTCAGTCGCGAAAAAGGATTCATGCGTTTCATATACCGTACATAATAGCTGGCGCCATTTGTGTATCAATGTTAAAGCATATAAAAGAGGTCTAAACCGTAAGCAAAGTTTGCAGGTGGAACGGAATTAGGCTAGTATAAACGTGGATTAAAATTACAATACACTCAGCTGGGTTGCTGAAACAGCCAGTGATATCATAACCATTCATTCAGTATTATGTGTAAGCAACAGGTATAATCGATGCTGTTTAGACACAGGAGTGAATAAATATCCTACCAGAAGCTTAACTGCATAAGAAGGTAAATTTGTCAGAAGTGTTGCACTGACACAGAAACCTAGGGACAGCAGTGGCAAGCTCCTGAATGTTCGTCATGAGGAGGAAAGAAGTTTTATAGAATTATACTAGCTTAAACACAACATGTTATACATTGGGCTGCATACAGAACCTAAAACAAAATTTCATGACCATTAACAGATGTGATTACTGGCAGAAGAACTCCGCTCATCGCTGCTTTGTTGTTGCAAAGTGTTACATAACTTTATCATGACATTTTGGATCCTTTCCTAATTGTATCAGAACTTATTTCTCGATTGACGTGAGTGCAAGGAAATATAGTCTATCTTGACTCATAGTGTTTTGGCAATAAGTGTTTTCCTCTTCAGTGCAGAGAGGCTTCTCTCAAAGCTTGCGATCAACACATGTATGGTGGCAAATAAGGAAGCTAATTTATGAATATTGGGAAGGCATTTGTAACAAAGTAAACCAGTAGCTCTTGAAGCTTTGAACAGTTCTACTACAAATACGACTATTGTAAAATACTATTAGTTCATTTTTAAGGTTCTCACTATCAAGTGTTCAGAGAAAATGTTCAACAGTGATGAAAATGCAACAGCAGGAAAGTTATTGGAGAGAGATTCAAATGGTGTAGCATCCAAGAGTTTAAGAAATGACAACTTCTTTAAATCTTCAAATCGCACTTCCATTTGTGTTGGCAGTGTATCAGTGATATTAATATATAACTGACGGAAATAAGATTATGAATCTTCAGCTTCAAAGCGTCTTTTCTAGATTTTAACAGATGCATCTCCAGTGCCATTGGCAGCTGTCTTAAAATGTTATTCATAAGCTGTCACTTCTTGATTTGTTCAGCAATATAATCATTTTCTTTACTTGGTTAGCACAGAAATAGATTATCATTAGTTTTCGCTTGCACAATATCAAACAGGATACTAGAATATTAAACATAAACAGAATTTCGAGAACACTTTGCCAAAAATCGAGAGCATGAAGTTGAATTATAAGATCTCTAGTAAACGAATATATCCACTATCTTCCCTAATTGTTGTATCATCCTACTTGTTGATTTTCACACTGCCAGAGGACTTCCCCTAAATAGTCTTACTGACTCAACCAGTCAATATTTGAAGTTCAATCGAGTTTGGGCTCTTTAGGTAACCTGAACTTACAAATTCACATTGTTGAGCGCATTCATGCGTTTTGAAGTCTGGTTTAAAAATGACGCAGGAAAGCCTCTGACATTTGCAACGAAACGTCTGCACCCTGTTATGTTACTACAGCTCTGAGAGAGTACTGGATTTAATCTGTGTGTATGGAAATGCACAAATAATGCCAGTTTGGTTTTCTGCTATATCTTTGCCTGTTGACCGTTGAATTCTCTCGCCATAACTGCAACGCCATTATAACACCGAGCAACAAGTTTTTTCGTATAGTTCAACGGCTCTATTTGATGATTCAGCAAACTACAGAGGGCACTGGCTGTTCTATCTGCACTGATATTCTGGAAACCACAAAAATGTTCTTGAACATACCCACACGGACCTACATTCTCAAAGTGAGAAGTGTTGAATGAGACAAATGTCCGTTTCATCAGCTTCTACAGCAAAACACTCAGATTTCTGAATTTCGTTCTCTATTTCTTTCCCTAAAAGGCAAGCAACTGAGCCAATTAAGTCAGTTTTAATCTCTTTTGATAGCCCATTAAACGCTTTCGAGTTTAAATGCGTTTGTAATACTTCGTCGCACTTCATTAGCAGCATGAAAACCTCACGATTATTGCCTTGGTTTCATAACGTTTTTCGTTATGCCCTCTGCCAGCTCTTGCCTGCCTAACAGATACACAATGTCTACTAAACTGAATAAAACATGCATTCTGCTGTACTTGTTCATTGTGTTTTGCGCGAGAAACCCTGGTTGCCTCACTTAAAGCTAGATCGATATGACAACCTTTTCTACAAAACACTTAACTTTGGTGATGTTCCTGCGATTTTTCATGTTTCGGAATCCCGCAACCTAGGTTCTTAGCGTTACTGAATCCAGTAAAAGACCAAACATCCTTCGAATTTGAAAATAAAACAAATGGTAAAAGCAAAATAATTTGCCTTTGTGTCTCACAAACTGTTAACCAGGACGCATTGCTGTATCACGTTGTGGAATACTACAGTTTCCCACATTTGCTGGTCCCACATGTTAGTCCAGGTAATGTTGGAGTTGCAAGAGCAATCTGTTCTTATGAAGTGTCCAAAGTATAACATGTTTCACTTCTGCTCAATGTTGAAGCAGTATATTATTTCCGTTTTATACATGAAATTCCGCAAAACCACAGCATATACAAATACAACTGCACTCTCATAACACATTGATTATTGTTGAACTGAATTGTACATAAAGTTTAGTTCTTAAACACAGTTGGAGTTCACTCACATGTGTTCAGCCCGTAACTGGACATCTGCTGTTACACGTTGAACTGTTGAATCGTTTTGAAAAATATCTACAAATGGCAGCAACAGTAAATTACTAATGCGCTATGTGACGTGTAGAATAACTAGTTTAGGATCAAGGGAGGGTCTCCTCCTCACCATCCATTAGGCTGAATTTACACTACGCCTTCCTCTCTAACAGCAGGAGAGCTAAAACTGTATGCTTGTTGACGTAGCAGCCTGGTAAATTTTTTCACGTCGCACATGAGCGCGCGATGTTTAAAACTGAATTAAACTTGATTTCATACACCTGCGAAGTAGGACACAATGCTATTTGTCAGTATCCTTCAAAAGTAGAAAAAAGTGAAGAGAACATTCCTCCTTTCCCTCCTCCAAGAAACTGCAACTGAGGTACAGCTTTATAATGTGTAACGAAATTTCGATTGCAGTGGTTTATCAAAACAACGAATGTGAAATAGCATTTTATCAAGATTATTTGTGTAACAACTGTTGTTAGTTTTGCAGTGAGGGACAACCCTATATCACAGGAAACTGTGACTAAGCTTGTTAAGCCCATATCGATAATGAAATGCAAGTCCTCAATTAAGTGTAAGCAAAACTCTTTACAGTGGATGCATACATTAGTTATTTGATAAAAGGAGCTAAACGTGCATATCGCAATACCTGAAAACTCAAAGTCGGCTTTTCAGCCAACACGGCCAACCCCACGCGAGAGATCACCAGCAGATTATAATTTGGCCCATATAAATTCAATAAAACTCCCCGATGAAGCCACCCGAAGAAGCCTCGAGGTTAAAAATACAGAAATAGCAATGCACCTTATAATTAAAAAAAACAGACACTGGACTGTCAGTATAAAACATCTCTTTTATCTGCAAATAAATCAACTAGAGCGAACGGCATATTTACCCAAGCCAAGAGGAACAGGCAAACACACACGTCTCTTAACTCCCACTATCGAAACGACTCACTTGCCACAGCGGACTCACCCGCTGCCATTAAGCCACGCCCAAAAAAGACAAGCTAGAAGGCGCACGGCAGACAGGCAACCTAATTACGGAATTTCAAGACCGACAGGCACAATATAAATGAATTATGATGCCTTAGATGCGAAGATGAATTTTCAATTTTGAGGCTTAATTCTTATCCAGAAGTTATTTAATAGACAATGAAAAGCATATTTTATTTGGCCTATCTGTTTCATTTCTCTTTCTTGAGTTAGTGGAACACCTTTTGAGTTATAATCTACCACCAGAATAAATTCACTCATTAACTATGAACGAAGATAAACCTTATCATAATATTTTAATTGAATAAAGTAAAAAATTAGCGCATATTTTGACTTTATCAAAGCAATAACATTTGCTTTTCCTGTAATTAAGCGGGGTATATATACCCCCTTAGCCCCTTCCTTAGTCCGCCTATGAATCGAATCAAACATGAAAATAGCCGGCACACAGTCAGGACAGGGTACGCTATGTGGTAACCTCACGACACGGTCGGTGCACAGTCCGGACATGGTAGGTTATGTGGTAAGCTCACGACACGGTCTGTGCAGTCAGGACACGGTAGGTTATGTGGTAACCTCACGACACGGCAGAGGCACGGCCGGTGTATATTCAGGACACGGTAGGTTATGTGGTAACCTCTCGACATGGTCTGTGCACAGTCAGGACACGGTAGGTTTTGTGGTAAGCTCACGACATGGTAGAGACACGGTCGGTGCATAGTCAGGACACGGTAAGTTATGTGGTAAGCTCACGACACGGTAGAGACACGGTCGGTGCATAGTCAGGACACGGTAGGTTATGTAGTAAGCACACGACACGGTCTGTGCACAGTCAGGACACGGTAGGTTTTGTGGTAAGCTCACGACACGGTAGAGACACGGTCGGTGCATAGTCAGGACACCGTATGTTTTGTGGTAAGCTCACGACACGGTAGAGACACGGTCGGTGCACTGTCAGGACACGGGAGGTTATGTGGTAAGCTCACGACACGGTAGAGACACGGTCGGTGCATAGTCAGGACACGGAAGGTTATGTGGTAAGCTCACGACACGGTAGAGACACGGTCGGTGCACTGTCAGGACACGGTAGATTTTGTGGTAAGCTCACGACACGGTAGAGACACGGTCGGTGCATTGTCAGGACACAGGAGGTTTTGTGGTAAGCTCACGACACGGTAGAGACACGGTCGGTGCACTGTCAGGACACGGTAGGTTTTGTGGTAAGCTCACGGCACGATAGAGACACGGTCGGTGCGCGGTCAGGACACGGTAGCTTATGTGGATATTCACGTTACAGATGCACCTAATGGAACCAAATGCTATAATTGATTTTACTACAATACATATTTTAGCAATCATTAGCTTTTAAAATAGAATACTAATGTTGGTCGTCAATTTAAGTTATCTAACTGAACTAAAAATCCCAAGCATACAAGTATAAATTAGCGTTCATAACTTATGTCTATAATGATTTACTTCAAATTCACTTTTTGTCCATGTAAATATCATCTCATGTTCACATAACTAACAATTTAAAAGCTGACATTTAATTTCAAATTACAATTGTTTAACATTCCCATGTGAGCCAAAACTTTGACCCAACATTGCTGATGTGTATTTCCCTGCAAACAACCCATGAAAGTCTTGCTAATGTCGCCGTAAGGCTTAGTTTACACATCAGCGTTTAAATAAAACTTTGAAATAATTCCACAACAGCAGAACATTATAACGAGTGAGACTCGTACCTTTGCCTGAGGGTATATTAAATGTCAAATACGTTACCGAAATATCGATGAAGGATCGCATGAATTACCTGGTTTCTCTGTCCGCTGGTGGCTCACAGTCTCTTCCAATTCCTATAGTGTTACTTCTTTGAAGAAGCATGCAGATAATTTTGTTCAATTTCTTGTTGTTTACGGCACAAATCGCTACACAATTTCTACTTATACCAATGTTCTGGTGCGGTATTTCGAAACCTGTGTGTCCAGAGAGGGAAATTATCAGTTCCTACTACTCACAACAATTACTAAAAATGGAAAGTTCAAGATGTTTACGAGAATTATCTTAGGGCCATTGTATTTTAGAGCGCCATCTGAGTGTTGGCCCCCGTTTCCTAACCAACCAGCCGAGTGAAAACATGCAGCTTAAAGCGGCAGTGTTTGATAAGTATCATTTTTATTTCATTACAATTTTAGTGCAGACTGCCCATTTGCATAGCTTTTTATTGTTTGAGCATATAGCATGGAGCTATAGATCAATGCATGTTCGAGGAAATGTTAAAAGAATATAACTAATCATGCATGGAAGAGGGGCAAATGCGAGATAAGTATTCTCATGTTTCCGCGTACAGATTCGATTATGCCGTGTCATAAAAAGAAAACGGATGTGGGGGGGGGTCCTGTTCTATGTCAGGCTCTGTATTTAAAGACCTTTCTGACTTTAAAGCAGGGGTTTTAATTTGATGGAAACGGTTTCAAGTAATATTTCTGTGACCCTTGTTTGTTAAATCTACAGGTCTAATGGAAAACAGTGGGTTAGTGAAATATTAAAGGCAATACAGGAGGTTTAAAAATTCCCCCAAATTAATTTCATATTAGGTAAGGTACTTTTATTACGCAACTATCAATGAGGAGTAGGATGTAATAAAAAGAAACAGCTTAAAGGTTGAATGCAGAAACGTAGATATAAAATACACTATTCAAAACTTCTTTTATTGTTTTTTTCTGTTTCCTCAGCAATTCCGAAAAAATATTTAAACTAGTAAATAAAAATAATGCTTCTGTGAGATTCCAAATTGCTTTAAACTATAAAAGATTAGTTGTGTTACACAACACGTTAGTTTCTTGAGTATTCCAACGCCTTTACATTCTCCAAAAACAACGTTTAAAAATATATTTTATTTAAACTGTATAAGTATAATTAACATAACTTGTCTTACCACACATGTGAATGATTTTCTCTGCCAATATTTTTAACCCACAGCTTTATCCGGTAATAATTTAATTTTTCTTCAGGCAACTGTAGAGTCTGTAGCGCATTACAGGCGGGTATATTGTTAAAAGTTCATGGAATTCCATTGAAATACACTACTCCCGTCGCTATTCACTTTGTATGCAACGTGGAAAATTTGGCAGCATTTGAAGGTGCAAAGGACTCACTCTGTACAGTGACTCTAGACTCCAAAGCAACAGCGACATCTGTGGCACAATCTCAAAACTAACATAAAAGCAATCGCGACTGGAGTCTCAAGGCCCCAATAGAAAGGTACACTATGTGCTCAAAAGTATCCCGACACCCCACAAACATGCGTTTTTTATCTTAGGTGCATTGTGCTGTCACCTACTGCCTGGTATTCATTATCCCCGACCTCAGTAGTCATTAGACATCGTGAAACAGCAGAATCGGACGCTCCGTGGAACTCACTGACTTCGAACGTGGTGAGGTGACTGGATGTCACTTGTGTCAGAAGTCTGTACGTGAGATTTCCATACTCCTAAACATCCCTAGGTCCACTGTTTCTGATGTGATAGTGAAGTGGAAACGTGAAGGGACATGTACAGCACAAACGCGTACAGGCCAACCTCGTCTGTTGACTGACAGAGACCGCCGACATTTGAAGAGGGTCGTAAAGAGTAACAGGCAGACATCTATCCAGACCATCACACAGGAATTCCAAACTACATTAGGATCCACTCCAAGTACTATGGCAGTTAGGCGTGAGGTGCGAAACCTTGGATTCCGTGGTCGAGCGGCTGCGCATAAGCCACACATCACATAGGAAAATGCCAAACGACGCCTCGCTTGGTGTAAGGAGCGCCAACATTACACGATTGAACAGTGGCAAAACGTTTTGTGGAGTGACGAATCACGGTACACAATGTGGCGATCCATGGCAGAATGTGGGCATGGCGAATGCTCGCTGAACGTCAGCTGCCAGCGTGTGTAGTGCCAATGGTGATATTCGGAGGTGGTGGTGTTATGGTGTGGTCGTGTTTTTCCTGGAGGGGGCTTGCACCCCTTGTTGTTTTGCGTGGCACGATCACAGCGCAGACCAACATTGATATTCTAAGCACCTTCTTCCTTCCCACTATCGAAGAGCAATTCGGGGATGGCGATTGCATCATTCAACACGATCGAGCACCTGTTCATACTTCACGGGCTGTGGCGGAGTGGTTACACGACAATAACATCCTTGTAATGGACTGGGCTGCACAGAGTCCTGACTTGAATCCTATAGAACACCTTTGGGATGTCTTGGAACGCCGACTTCGTGCCAGACCTCACCGACCTACATCGATACATCTCCTCAGTTCCGCACTCAGTGAAGAATGGGCTGTCATTCCCCAAGAAACCTTCCAGCACCTGATTGAAAGTATGCCTGTAAGAGTGAACGCTGTCATCAAGGCTAAGTGTTGGCCAATACCATAGTGACTTCCAGCATTACCGATGGAGGCCGCCACGAACTTGTACGCCATTTTCAGCCAGGTGTCCGTATACATTTGATCACGTAGTGTATACTTTTCTCATTAATAGTTATAAGTTATCTGTTTTAGAGTGAGGGGTAAGGACTCACAATCTTTGTCCTCAGACGGTTTGAACTTCTCATAACGGAAGCCATACAGTTAATGACTTTTATCTTGAGCCGGAAATACTGCTTGTATAACTGTAGCATTACAAGCAGGCAATTGCGACTATCAAATCGAGTAGATATAGCTCTTTAAGGTGAATGCACTATAAAGGTTGTCTCAAAAGAATAATACACAAATCTGTTGAAACGAATGCTTTTACGTGTGATCTTCAAATTTCGGCTTAACCTGAAAAGTTCTGTCTTCTGAAACAATAAATGCTTTTTTGGTTCCCTCAGATTTGGGTTGGAATGACATCATGTCCTAACGACCAGAAATTGCCAAATTTAATGCAGTAATCGACGCTTTTCATCTACCTTGGGTTGTCTACACTACGTTATTATAACTTTAACCCCAGTGCATAATTAATATGTTATTTACTGCTCTTTCTTGGAAAAGTTATTCGCTCTTTTTTGGATAAATGAAACGCGGGGAAAATGCTGTAAACTACAAGTACAGATATAGATTTCAGATGGATTTAAACGGTTGTTAACCTTCGTCCTTCACATCAATGATACAACTAAAACTGTTTCAGAAAACATTGACCTCATGCATTGCTGGTGTGCGTATCTGCTATGTACAATTGAAAGTTAAATTATATAAATAAGTAGCCACGAACGCGACGCTACCTGCGGCCGCCGGTAAGTACCTCGCAGCCCGGGACTTGGTTTGGGCATCCGACGAGCTGTCGGAACATAGCCAGGACGGAAACAATAGAATAGCGAGTGTGGAATAAAGAGTCCCATTATGTGCGTCTTATATTCTTCTTACGGAACCTTCTTTTCGGTATGTTCTAGTAGGTTCTGTTCTCTAGAAAGTTCCACTTTGTATGGGAGATCTATATAAGCGGCCGCTCTGCTAGGACGGGCAGTCCAGTGTTGAACTGAGTAGATTGTTGAGTTCTGTTAGAAGTGACGGTGCAGCTTAATTGGGAATTGTAACTCAGCGGTGAAGTGTGAGTTCAGTTATGATTTGATTCGAGGATCAGATGTGTTGTATTCCGAGTGTGTGCCAAAGTGACTCAAATGTAATGTTTGTATTGCGTTAAGTACCTTGTGATAAATAAAGTGTATTTTCGCAGTAACTGGTGTTCTCATTTGCTTCAGTAAAATATAAAATTAAACCTTATATATACTCGTATTTCTATAAAAATAATTGAATTATTTTAATGTAATAACATGAAAGAGGGAAATCAAACGCTTTCATATCACAGAAATAACTTTTAATACACAGAACAGGTGGATCTATGTTGGTACTGACATATGTAGCTCCAACGTCTGCCAGTGTGGCTTCCTCTGTTCCCTGAGGCTGCTGTTGTACTGACATATGTAGCTCCAAGGTCTGCCAGTGTGGCTTCCTCTGTTCCCTGAGGCTGCTGTTGTACTGACATATGTAGCTCCAAGGTCTGCCAGTGTGGCTTCCTCTGTTCCCTGAGGCTGCTGTTGTACTGACATATGTAGCTCAGGTCTGCCAGTGTGGCTTCCTCTGTTCCCTGAGGCTGCTGTTGTACTGACATATGTAGCTCCAAGGTCTGCCAGTGTGGCTTCCTCTGTTCCCTGAGGCTGCTGTTGTACTGACATATGTAGCTCCAAGGTCTGCCAGTGTGGCTTCCTCGTTCCCTGAGGCTGCTGTTGTACTGACATATGTAGCTCAGGTCTGCCAGTGTGGCTTCCTCTGTTCCCTGAGGCTGCTGTTGTACTGACATATGTAGCTCCAAGGTCTGCCAGTGTGGCTTCCTCTGTTCCCCGAGGCTGCTGTTGTACTGATATATGTAGCTCCAAGGTCTGCCAGTGTGGCTTCCTCTGTTCCCCGAGGCTGCTATGTACTGACATGTGTACCTCCAAGGTTTGCCAGTGTGGCTTCCTCTGTTCCCTGAGGCTGCTGTTGTACTGACATATGTAGCTCCAAGGTCTGCCAGTGTGGCTTCCTCTGTTCCCTGAGGCTGCTGTTGTATTGACATATGTAGCTCCAACGTCTGGCAGTGTGGCTTCCTCTGTTCCCTGAGGCTGCTGTTGTACTGACATATGTAGCTCCAACGTCTGGCAGTGTGGCTTCCTCTGCCTGTGAAAGGATATGTGTGATGTTATTTTTGGAGTATTTTAAGAGATTGTACTTTGGTTTCTACAGGACATGGTACTTCCTGATCTTGGGTTGCTTGTAATGAATGAAAGGGACAATGTCTGTAGTTGGATATTCTTTATTACAATTATTCTTTCAGCATTGCACCCCACTCGCCTACATAAAAATAGTTAACCTCATCTTATGCACATAGTTGCAAGGAGTGTGATATCACAGCAATCGACGGCCACAATGTTCACTCTATTCATCTATTAGGAATAATGCAATTACGTGTTGCACATTGCAAGTCCGGCCCTTTGCAGAATACTCGTCAGAGAGTTGTATATGCTTTTGTTGCTTGTCGAAGAGTGCCCTTACTTCTACCCCCTCTAGCCTTTTATGTATGTCTCTCCTTTTCTTTTCTTACAATTTCCTTTAGTTTCTCAATATTTCAAGAATAACATGCAAATATACGTAAACATATTCCAACAATACGTTAGCGTAGCGGCCTCATACGGTTGCCAATGCAGTACCTTCATCATTCTAGACAGTTAATTATTTAGGCTTCTGTAAACGTTCTGACAAAATCACCATTTCTTGCAACGTGTGTATCACAGCTGTACGACAATCCCCGTTTAACTTTGTTCTTCAATACAATACTCTACCGGGTTTGGTTTAAGTTTAACATGCTTTTGCGTCCTCTTGCTTAATACTCATTCATCGTATTATTACGCCGCTACCTTGCCTCTATCAATTTATTCATCTGTAAACATTTAATTTATAGTTGATTAAGAGCTTATTGGTTATATGGACCATCACATCCCCGAGAACAGTTCTAGCCATTGCATGGCAAGATACTTCACCTTCTCCAAAATAAGGCCGAATTGTGGAGGGTAGCATTAAAACCCAGTTATTCAGGTTCTTAATAGTGGAACATCGTCTTATTTGAATTTTGGAGCAAAAATAAAATGTGGTAGAATGAGATAAAAGTTGTATTGTAGTAGCACCACTGTTAAAGAAGGAGAAGTTGTATTGCAGTTCCGTTGTTGGGGAGCCGAACTTGAAGTAGCTCCAACCACGTACGGTAAAAATTTTCCGGGCCTTCGCCCCAAAGTTCAGGAATCAACTTTGTATTTTTATGTCTTTTTTAAATATTATATATATTTAGGTTTGCCTCGGCTGCGTCAGTATTAATTTGTAGAAACAGTATCTCTTAGCAGGGGGTGATGCGGCTGAAGAATGTAAGTTTACACAAATTATAATTTTTACTTCACTCCTTTTATTAATCATTCACACGGTTAAATAACAGCTGTGAAATTATTTATTAATAACTTGCACTTTTTAACACGTAAACCTTACAATATTCTCGCCGTAATGAATTTTGGTCTCACACTGGATACGTATTTAGGTGCTGGGGACCGCGTCTAGCGTCCGGTTGGGAACGCTGTCTACTAGCAACTGGCGTTTACCGCTTAAATTTGTAAATTTCTCTATTTCAAGTCTCCGATTGTTTAATCCTACACCAATAGAATACTTTTATTTCACCTTCAGTTTTTCTAATAGTTGATTGGCTATTTATAAACTGTTTTAAATATTACATTATTGTTCCAAGAATTATTAGTAGCATTATTAAACTTTCTAATACATTATTGCCTCTAGGTTACCTCATTGTTACCTCATTGTTAGCAACTTTCGGCCTCTATTCTCACAGCTCCTACATTATTAAATTAGTAATACATTCACAGAACATTATTATACATGTACAGAATAATATAAACATATACAATGACTGTAATATACACTTTTTATATATTGTAGTATACACATATTGCTTTAAGGCGGGCTGTTATTATATTGTATATTATATAATTAGACTGATATCGTTTAAGTGTTAAAAATACTGCCTCCAGAAATAAAGACAGATAAAGAGATATTTGATTCTTGTTCTTTAATACACTTAAATATTGTATTTTCGTACTTCACTACCGTAATCTTGGGTTTCTTATTGCCATTCCATGGCGGCAGGAACTTTAACCTTCGTCTCCATGTCACTTTTGAAAGCTCTCATATAAAAGTAGCTGTCATCCATTTAACGACACAAGCAACTAATTCTTCACACCTTCCTCTAGAAGGCCGAATTATGTTGTAATGGTTTAGTCTTTGTGTACCAGTCGCAGTGAAACTCTTTCAATGAGGGGTATCCGAGCCACTCCTTCATTTACGCCATTCATTGGCTCGTTTTTGTGTCCCTGAACTGTTTTTCTAAAATAGAAAGTTAACACCGGCTGAGTAGATTCAAAGGTTGGCTACTTGAAGGTGGAAATATTATATAGGTAGAAGCAGCATTCTATCTACGGGAATGGGCCACTTTTTATGCATGTGCTAGCTGAAATACCGGCGTTGCCCGTGGTTTCACAGTTTATCCCTACTACCTTTAGCCTTGGGTTGCACATACTCAATAGCCCTGCGTTTCATTTGAGGCATTTATAAAGTATTACACAAAGTACTTAAACAAAGAGTTAATTAGAACTCTCAGGGCTCTGTAAAGAACGCGATAATAATAATAATAATAATAATAATAATAATAATAATAATAATAATAATAATAATAATAAAGAGAAAACTATGCCAAAGCACTGCTGAACAACCACAAATACCACATATATTGTAATAATTATTTCTCGTAAATGTAGTTGAGTGAAGGTTTCATGGATTTCCTCCTCATTATGTATAAAAACAATCTCGGCTAGGAAGAAATAATAGCTGTTTAAGCAACATCAATATAACCTCGTTTATTCTCACTAATAAACATGCACTAAACTACCAGGAAAACACAACAAAGACAAAATAAAATGAAGGTCAAAATGAATATACAAAGAAAAGAAGAATAACAATAAAAAGTACTTCGACTGCTTTGATGCTGTTGTTGTTATCCATGCCCACTGCTATCTTATATGTCACTCAGGTTTTGTTTTTATGCTTTAAAAAGCATCACAAACTTCCCTTAGAGAAAGAAACCGTAAAGAGAGAAATAAAGAAAGAAAAAAAGAAAAAGTTTGTGTTATTTCATATCAATACGAAATAAACAATCATATGAAAATAAAGAAGTATAACAAAATGTTAGATTTAGTCTGATTTGATGCTATTGCTGTTATGGCAGTCTAATATAATAAGTTTGAAATGTTAATTTTTAACCAAGCGATTGAAGCCCTTTAAATTTTCTCAGTCACAGTCACAGGTAACATAGCTGTTGTAATTTATTTATTTGACAGTGTTGTTATTCCATGATCGATGTCGGAGAGGAGATTAAGAATAGTATATGAACTCGCTGTTCTTTGGTATTTTGGGAGGTCCTTATTCTTACGTTAGCAATATTGGACCTATTACGATTATCGTTAAGAAGGGTATAGATGATCTTACTAGCTTTTTAGGCATTATATAAAATTAAATAGCTAATCGTGTGAAATGGGCGGAATTTCAAATTCTAAGCTAGACAGTAATTTTCGCCTTGTGCTAAGTTTGGTCGAAATCGGCACAACGGCGTAAAAGCCCATAAGGAACACGCACACAGGCTTTTATCTACGTATATTACGATAAAAATGAAAAAGTTACACATTTGGGAAGACTGCACAGTGTCTTGTACAAATTTAGTGGGTGCGGACAACATCTAAATATTTTTTTGTGTGTGCACTTTCCTGACAATTCCGCACGCATGCCTCCTGTCACTGAGCAAAATATTCGCATGAAGCTGAATTTGAATATGTTACTTAAATTTTAATTGCTTAACATTATTTAAGCATTTGAAAAATGGGTACGTAAGCAATATTTAATATTATAGCACTGTAATTTTGCAATAATAATATATTTACCTCTGTGTTTCGTTTTAACACCAGGAAGGTAGTCAATAAGTCCAAACACACTGATATTTGTGGATCTTCTACTTTTACGGGAATTTAAGAAATATCGGAGACATTTAGTTTATAGGCAACTTATTTGTGTATTAAGTATTGTAGGAATATATAAGGCCATTTGGCTGGAAGAGAATACAATTGCAATACTCTAATAAATATCCATTCTGCTAAACTACTATAAATTCCGGTGCTCCCTTTTGATGTTTTCTCACATAGTCTTCCTAGCCTTATACACTCTAAATTGAATTTGTGGTATTACAACGGGGTAATAATGATTCATGAAGAAGCCCTAGAAGATAAAGTAAAAATTATACACACTATGTATGTATAAAATATTACAGAATAAACATAGACTGGAAGTCTCGGGGATTACAAAGTAGTTCTACCCTTTGTCGCCCGGTATTTTCTAAATACATTGGCAAATTAGTATACAAATAATTAAAACTAAGACCTAACTATAAAGGAATGCTACCACTACATCCTTCATTACTTGAAAAAAGATGTAGACACTTCTTCCAATACCAAAACGTTTTAAATTTATAGAAAGTACAAAATATAGGAAGAATATCACTGAAACAATATATAAAAAAATCAGGTTTAGGATTTTAAAGGCCACAATCCTTGACGTGAAAAATTATTATTCATAATTTTATAGAAGACAGGTATTCAGATTTAATTATTTAGCATTGCAGAATCTGGATGTTAGCATTAGCCACTAAACTTCTACAGCTATCAGAAAGTATGCTAACACTAGGAAAGTACAGGAAATGTACTATAACCTTATACAAAAAACAACTATAGCTATCTTCACTTCGTTATATGATTATGAAATCTAACGTTAAGGAAGCAACAGGGATAGGGATTAGAAGCACATTAGAATTTCAGCACTGCGGCCAAGGCTAGGCCATTTGCGCCTACTAAACCTCAGGAAGACGAGACGATACAGCACGAAGGGTTGTCAGAATGAGGGCAGTAGGCGCCGTGCAGCGGGGTCTCTATCGTTTCCGAACGGAGAACTCCCGGACACCACTTCGATGCTTCATATCCTCACGGACAGGTGGAAGAAACAATCTTCTCCTCAAAGAACACGTTGTACACCACCTACCATGGCGTCTGCCCCTGCAACTCTGAAAGGTGAAAGAACAGGAAATGAGAGGATACACGGGACAGGAAAATTCTTTATACTGTAGAGTTTATTCCAGCATTCGTCTACCAAACTGCGAAAAACATTAAGATCAGGTCCAACGGAAATCGAACCGTGGATCTCCAGCGCCTTATACGCCATTCCGCTTGCAACCACTCCAGTTCTTGAGAAGAAATGAATAAATATACCTGGTATACCAAATCGTAAATAACTACAAAAGGAAGCAATGGTACCAACTCTATTTAAGAATACATAGTAACAATACACAAGACCTATGCGAATTAGGTGGGAACGGAAACGAGCAAGTTTGTTCCGCGGTGAAGTATACGGCTCACATTTGGAAGATCCCGGGTTCGATTCCCGTCGACCGCCCACTGTGACATTAGATTTTTCGTGGTTTTCCCTAGTCGGTAGGCGAATGCTGGGGTGGTTTCTCATCTACCACGATTTCCTTTCCACATTACCCTTTCATTCCGTTTTCCTCTGATCCTTCAGTTTACTTCTAGGTTTCGTGTCGCATGGCGGTGCCGGCAGAAGGCGCGGATGCTTGCACAAAGGAAAGGATACTCCCCGAAGTCAAAATAAAGTCACGAAACATGCAATCTAGTGTACCTGCTGGTGGTTCAGTTTATTAGCTAATTGCATTTCAAATCAAAAAACGGTTTTCCGGAAGTTGTTCATACATATCTTACAAGATCATTATTTCTATTTTCCGTTTTGCTGCAAATCTTTATTCCATTGCTATATTGTGCAGCCGTGCATATGCGAACATGTTCGCATGAGAAACTCCAATTGATATGTCCACCACTGACAGAGTTGAAACTACATTAGCAGACATGTTCCTTTCTTGTATCGCTTTACGGTGCACGTTGAAACAGAATCCCAGTGTGGTTTGTTCCCGCAGAATATTGTGGTTATTTTCACATAAGGGAGCAGCAAATCTAATGTAAAAAAAGGGAAAAGAGAAGTCTCGAGTAGAGAAAGAGCGTAAAATTTGATATAATAGGTAGAAAGGCATTGACTGTAAAAATATTAACTATACGATAAATCAATACATTTCGTATACCAGCAAGGTGTTTCCGTCTTTGAAAATGAACAAGTAAAGGTATGGGTTATACAATGGACGGAGACACCTACATCTATTGTGCCTAAACACCTCCCAGGAGGGAGGGATGAAGTGAAGGAACCACGAGAGACTGCAGGCCGCACGCAGAAAGACCACGGAGACGAAGTTCCAGGCTTGAAGACCTGTCCCACTGCTGGAGCTGCCATGAGACCCGTCGACCAAGCAGCCCTCTAGTGTCCTCGGAAAGAACTCTTTCCTTTGGGCGAGCAAGCTTCCGCGCCATGTAACCAGCACCGCCATACTCCACGAAACCTCGAAGCACACCTGAAAGATGAGAAGGAAACGGGATTAAAGGGAAAGAGTGGAAGTAACATCGTGGTAGCCACCCACCCCAGCACTCACCTATCGAACAGAGAAAACCACGAACTGTCCGAGACCAGAGCGGGCTCTCGACGGGAATCTAACCCGGGTCCTCCCGAATGCGAGCTTTAGGGCAACATAATGTGTAATAATATATGATATTGCATTCTATTTCCACGAGATAATTTATTGCACTCACATAACAACATTATCCAGTATAACACATATTACGAGTGCTAGAGTAAGCTTTGATAAACGTTTCGAGATACGGAAATAATAGTATCTGAGAATAAAGTGAAAAGGTATTTAGAATTGCACCCCATTAACACTGTACTTAACAATATAATGTAATTAGCACTATGTGCTAATGTGCAACTAGATACGCATAGAAGTGAAAGCTATAGGGAAATGTAATTTTAAAGCCCACTTAAAGAAAGAAATATTTAATAGATTTTTTTATTATTCTTTGGAGAAATTGTAAATCCTGTAAATAGATAAAACCTAAATACAATACAAACTGACAATGTCTGAAAGTTGTACACGTTTTCACTGACAAGGGTATTATTATTATTATTATTATTATTATTATTATTATTATTATTATTATTATTATTATTATTATTATTATTATTAATATTATTAATAATATTATAATCAGGCATAGGAATTCCTTAGCACTTGCCTTCAAGTTATATACTCTTAAACCATTGTCAATGCAAAAGAATTTAAACAAAACTGTTTATGAGTCACCGGCGGCAGGTAAACACGGTCTGTTGGGTGCTGTCTACAAACACCGACTGTACAAGGGATGGGGATGGTTTGTAACCTGTGACGTCACTGCATAAAGTCCAGTAACTGTTTAACTTCATTTCCATTCGTCCTGCCCTACATCCTTAGAAATTAGTATGCCTAGTTATTTTTACTTTCTCTACTACGTATAGTAAGTAGGGGAAGTATTGTATTGCACCCAAAAATTCGATACCGAGATTTCACCGGAATTATATGTTTTGAGACCCCCTGAATCCAAAAAAAGCATTTTTGGAAACATGTCCGTGTGTGTCTGTGTGTCTGTGTGTGTGTGTGTGTGTGTGTGTGTGTGTGTCTGTCTGTCTGTCTGTGAACAGCATAACTCAGAAACGAACAGTCGGATAAACACCAAACTTGGTATTTAGGTTCAGTATCTTCCAAGGATACGACACGAAGGTTTTCAAGAAAATCCCCCCCACCCCAGACTACCCTTTACATGGATCATTTTTCGAAAATTTTAATTTTCTCAAAAATGGCTCTAACAATTTTGATTAAAATATCATATGTTTAAGATATTTTCATGACAAATGAAATGTATATCTCGAATTTTCTGGGAATGTCTCCAAAAGTATTTTTCATTGTGAACGACTTTTGCATAACTGGTAAAGCATAAGAGATAGACAAAAGTTTACAACACAAAAATGTAGATCGCGTTAAAATACACAATTTATGTCATATACATTTTTGTTGTTGAGTGAACCATTTTCGAGATATTGCTTGTTATTGCCTTAAATTTTCCAATACTTATACTTTTTCTCAAATTCGTTATTCATTTTTTTTTGTCCTGGTAATACAAATAGAATGGAATACTCCACATAGCAACCAGCTCTTAAACGCCTAAAGCCTAGCAATGCCCCTTGCATCTACAAGAAAATTAGCAATAAGATTAACATCTCAATATCTCGATTAACATGAAGCATATGGAGAATAAGCGTTTGTAAAAATAGGTTGTACAAGAGTAGAGAAAGTCATGTGAGTGTAACACATCAGATTTTTATGATTATAATTATTACTATCATTATTTACATTTATCTGTAAGCAGTTGAAAAGAACGATTAGAAAATATTCTGAAAGTTGTAAGGTAACCTGTCACTGTTTTTCAGCTGCTAAACAATGTTTCCGAAGTTTTTCCGGATCACATAAAAATAATCCTGTATCAACGAAATCAGAGGGAAATTAGGAGAAATTCTCATCAAGTCAGCTGCAAATAAGTTAGAGTTGATGGCAACAGCTGCATTAATAAATTTTCAGTGACATGACGATAATTCTTGTGTAAGGAATTCAGCTAAGCAAGTCTTCACAAATTGGGACTACTAAGAAATGTATTAGAAATTACAACTACCTTTTACATGGAACATTTTTCATAAATTCTGATTTTTTAAAAAATGGCTCAAACGATTTTGATTAAAATATCATATATTAAAGATATTTACCTGCATGACATAAAATATATATCTTGATTTTTCTGGGATCAGCCTGTGAAGTCCTTTCATTCGGAAGGAAATTTGTATAATCTTGTATAACCGGTAAATGTTAAGCGATAGTTGTTCAATACTTATTCTTTTAGTCTCGTCGATTTTCAGCTGTTTCTCGCGACTACATGGAAATAGAATGGAATTTAAAGCCGGCATAGGCGTCCATTTCTTAAACATTTGACCATCGCATTCTCTTTCTATCTATAACGAGATGTGTAATGCTTATTTTACAATGCAGTAGATAGAAGAATAAACTTTAGTAAGGATAGCATGTATACCCACTAATAAGGATAGTGGGTAGAGAAAGTCATGTGAATGTATCACATCAGAATTTTTATATTGGTCTATTTCCCTATGGGAATTTCCTCATCTGGAGAAAACAATCTCAAACCTGTCCGCTTCTATCTGACACTGTTTGAGTGGCTAAAGCTAATCTACAATTACAATAACAGGTTTCTGGTATATTTTTTCAGAGCCTAGTAACAAGATTAATAAAGGAAGTTGCTACTTTTTTGACAACAAAATATAATAAAATCCGAGGGATTATTTCTCAACTTGGAGATTAATATACAAATTCTACAGCATTCGCTCCACTAAAAAGAAAGCAAATTACATAAAATGAAATATCTGGCTTCAAGTATTTCTAAACGATTAACTCGGGAAATAATAGCTTATCTCTAAGTAGTTAGTAAAAGTTGAACTGAAGTCTTTTTCATTAACTGACTTGAAATAAGAAGTTTAGTGCCGTGAATAAGTGTAAATACCAAATTACTTTCACTACGTCAAGTTTTTCAGATACACACTGCTCATACAAGCGTAAATATGATTTGATTAATAATGAAATGCAAACTAAAGGTACATTGTTATTACAAAAATTTGTGGTGGCATCACACAAGCTTTACAAATTATTATCCTCGCGCTATTCTCAGCGATCGAAAGCAAACCGTAATAAAGGTGCCAGTTTTGCTTTTCAGCATAATAACTAAACAGCTTTGTATGTTTTTTACAGTTCTTTTAATTGATTTTTACATTTTCTAGTTTAGTTTAGCATGTACATACATAAACAAATTGTTGCTTATCCAGGAATTTGCACTCACACAGGTAGTAGTACCACTCATACTTATGCAGGTGGGAAAGACTTTTTCTCTTCTTTTTTCTCCTTGCTTTTGTCTTCCTTCTATCTGGCTTTAGTTGTTAATGTAGTTTTGCATCATGTATACATCTTGTAGTTTACAGCCAAAACGATAGGAATGCGGTGGGTCCCACACCTTTTTCCCATGGGCAAAGAAACTGTCTCTCTCACAACGGAGATATTCTACACGGGAGTTTTAATGGGGATGACCATAGCCTATAACAGCGTAATGGACAGTATGAGCTACAATCCAGATTATGGCAAGGTGCTTACCGCCAACGAAACTCGAAAATCTGGCCACAGTAAATGATGTGGGCGAAACCAATTGTTTGCATGAGGATGAATCTCGGCGAAGATGTCCAGTAGGTTGGCACGTATCGGAGCCATAATAGTGCCAGAAACAGACGCTGGAGTACGGTATCCGTCTCTAAGCAATAAAGGCAGGCATCGCTTTCTGAGGGCGTTGCTTCGTGGGTAACAAATCATGGGCCGCATTAAACCAATTTGAACGCACCACTACAGGTAGCAAGGGCGAATTTAATATATTTTTCCACTTGGGACCAACAAAATGAGTGGTAGGTTGCGCAAACGTGCATTTCCGGCGCACTCAGTGAGAGCATAAATGCGTTTACAATGATTTTGAGGTTGGTCCAGTCCTTTGGGTATAGTGGATGGCAAATAACACTATTCTTGTGCATAAGTTGTCAAATAAATATCTTACTTAAGAGGTTGACGCAGTTCGGTGAGGGTCGGATGTTCAGTTTAGTGGATCAGTAACCAGCATTTAGAGCTAAGAATAGCTTCTATTTTCTGCATTTTGTAACTCTTGTGGAGAAATAGAGCGACATATGTTAGCTGTCCATTAAGTAACCTAAGTCCACCGTACATAGGCACTAGTGATCTGTCTCGCCAACACTTGAGGTACATCTCTCATGAGACAACACATACAAATGCACAACCCACACACGTTGGTGCAGGCATAAATCCCTATGATACAGCTTCCTAGCAATAGCAGACAAGGTTTATCAGCGGGGGCCAATTCAAGGTATGTATTTCTCGTAGCGACGGGGAAAAGTGTATACCCAAAATATCCCGTGTGGGATATGTGGCACCGTCTCCCACTTTCTGAAACCTACTGACAATAACACCTGAAATTGCACCAAAGTGTGAAGAATGCCATCCTTATTGGCCACGTCCCGGTTCGTTGTCAACAATACACCGACATTGCTGGCATAGGCTAAGGTAGAAAACCGATCCAACTGATAAAGTAAGAGATTGAAGGCCAGCGCAAACAGAACCATAGATGCCGGGCAACCTTGGTGAACTGACCGTCGGACAGGCATGGCTGAAGAAAGAAACCCATCAATTTGTAACACAGCGGATTTATATATATCTTTACAGAGCAGTTGTATACACCGCACCCAATCCACCGCAGTGCCTCAAATAAATAAGCACGTGAAACGCTGTCAAACGCTCGATACACAAGGAAGTTAACAGTGCCGTTGTCGAGTATGCTGGCAAAAAGCGACATATTCACGTAACGTAAAAAGCGCATCAGAAACAGTCCGATCAGACACGCCACAATTATGTGTGGAGTGCAAGATGTCTGGCAGCAGGGGTTCTAATCTGTTAGTAAGCACCCCTTTAGAAGTTTATAAAGTTGAAAAAGTTAGTAAACCAATGGGCCTATAGTTAGTGACATCAGACAAATCACACCACTATTCGTGCAGTGGCTTGTGAGTGCCGACAATCAACAAGTGCTCATTACCCAGGAAAATCAATTTTGAATGTGTGGAAGATTTGGGAGATTATAACGCCTCTTTTAGGTTTCAAAATACACAAAGAAAAGCTAAGGTTCTTTAAGGGCACATAAGGGAACTTGAAAGTAAACACAGATTTTGGAGTTTATAAAACTTAACAGCATGAAACTTAGCGGTATCTATCTCAGGTAGATGTAGAATATGAGCAATAAAGTCTATTTACATAGAATTAATTGCAGAAATCAGAGACAAAAAATGTTTTTAAAGTACACGTACCTCACGAACGTTTTATATCTGAAAACCTATCTACAATATCACTGTATTTTTAATGTATCTTCAAACGCATCTTCTAATTTTTAAATTCCGAATACATTATACTGAATGTAGTTAATATAAACCATTGTCTGAATGCTTAAAGTGCGCATAATTCAGTTTGTTTTTATAAAATTCGTTTTTATGCTCTGTTCTGAATATGTACGTCAAAAACTAACACTGATCACGTAGAATAACAGAAACAATTTAAACTTTCGAAGCCAGCACCAAAAAGAATTGTGATGTATGACTGCGTACAGTGGTGATCAACAAATACTCCGTTTACGCCTTTCCTACCCACCTGATCATTATTCGAGCTTTATTAGACTTCTTGATCACTGACTCTCTGTACTCATCCGCTGTGCTATAAGGTATAGAGGAAGTTTGCTCTTATTGTGTGTTACATCTGAAAAACAAACGAAACGTTGGAGAGAAAATGACATGAAATATAAGAAAAGACACAGAAAAAATAATACAGTGCAGTATTATATGCCTAGTTATCAAACCATAATAAACATTCTAAATAAACAAAGCGCTGTACCGCTTATAAAATAAAAAATACCCTAAATGACCTTTAAGATATAATACGCTTCTGCTTCTTGTAAAGAAAATCTGAATTTTAACTACGAAATAGTATAGTTATAAGTTTTGTAAAAAATATTGCATAATAACCTTTCATATTGCATAGCGCTCTTTGGAATTTTTTATATATATCAACAGTGCATGGGCAGAAATAAACACACTTACATGCATTAAGGCAACACAGTGCTGTTATAATTGTATAAAATGGTTTTAAAAATTGTCTTTTCATATTTAAGGTTCATTTACTTAGCTTGGTTTAGCTTGTTAATACTTACAAATAAAACAGCATCATTCATTATGTTAACCTTTCGTTTTGTCCTTTGGTTGACAGTTACTTTAAACAATTTGTCAGGCATCTGTTAATATACTATTGCTATTCAGAAGCATAGGGCAATATTATGCCCTTCTACTCGTGGTGTCACAGCAAGCATTTACTGCAGGGTACAATGAAAGTATGCATGGTATTTAAGCAGTTTAAATAAGCCAACTAAATATGGCTTAGGCGTGTTGATTCTTTTTATCACTAATGTGTAGAGCCAAACTCTTGCGTTAGGATTCCTCATTCTTTTAATGATGTAGCCAAGCACGCTAAGGAACAGATCTTATGAGTTTAGTGGGCGCTTTTAATGTAGAAAATGTGTACACAAGTCCAGAAGAGGTCCCTGAGCACAAAGGCCGGCGGAATGTCTTAGTGAGCATAGGGTCGATGGGGCAGGGGCTTCCACAGCATTCCGATAATGGCACAGAGTAGGATCAAAGCACCCCCGCAATCTGAGAAGAGAGACAGCGGTACCTCCAACACAAAGTAATACAAAACTCTAAATGGTGTTTGTGCACAATCACAACCTGATTTTTAAGCAAATCAGGTACAAAAAATCTGATATTTAAACATTCAGATGGCTTTCTCTAGTACTTGCTAATTAATGACACGTACATGATGAAGGAAAACGTTTTACGAACAGTAACACCTAACGACGTACTCAATACTAATGTTTACACTACCTGTGACATTAATATAAACAAAAGTATGTAAAACAAAAACGTTGACCAAAAAATCAGTAAAATAAACTAAAACATCTTTCCTGCCTGCATATTACAATTAAAGAAACTATTAAGAAGATTAGAAATAACTAAGAAACAATTACACAATCATTAAATACTTACTCGGCCAACCAAAATAATGTGCGAAGTATCGGACAGAGAAGATAAGTAAACACACGTCAGATAAAACACAAAATAAATGAAACACTTTCAAGCAGTAATATCCGTAATAATTGCTCAATATGCAGAACAGATTGGATATCATATTAGATTTCGATAATATAAATATGTCAACAACTTCTCTCAAACAGTGAATTTTTAAAATACCGAGACGGCGATAAACAATCAAATAACGACCGGGAAAGATGCAACCAATGAGGAATCAGTAGTCGACCAGCGTATAAACATATGAATATCGACAAATGGTGACAGTAGCGCAAAGAAGAAGTCGAACACAGACTATGCGAAATGTCGGCATGATTTTAACGAGACCTAATCCAGAAGCTAAGAGAGAAGCATAGCATACTGGCCGTGGAAGACGCGAGTATATAATACTGTGAGTTTGTCAAGTTTTCACTGCCACTTCACTAATGCGATCTAGTTCACTTTTGCTGTAACTTCACTTAGTTATTACTTCACTTCACTGTTGTGATGTAGTTCCTTCCCCTCTCATTTCACGCTTCACGCGAAGCAGTGTTTTCTTCCTTCCATTTCACTCGCTGTTGAATCGAACACAACACGCCTCTAACCTCTCGCATAGTAGCAGTTACTATCATGCAACCAACACAGATATCGCATTGAATAACCGGCACTTTATGTTCTATCAGGAACAACCCACTAAGTTGCCTGTTCGCTTATTATAGCCGGTGCAGTCTTCCAGAGAGTTCCAGTTTCGCCTTCAATGCGATAACTGAGGTCCATAGCTGCGTCACAATATAAAGGAGGTTTTACAAATTTTAGGAATTTACATCGCAATAACTTTTATACATAGAGATTTCATGATCGTTTAAAACACTCTTTTTCCATAGAACTTAAGTTTAATTTTCCTTAAGATATTCTTTGCGAAGCTTATTAGCCAGCCAAAAACCTGAGGAGTATATTACACAATTTAACAACCAGCTGAGAATTATAGCTAATTTTTACAAGTTTGGTATATGCTTTAATATTAAACTGCTGCAAACAAGCAGAGCAGAGCGCGCTTATGTGGATTAAATAAATAGAACAATACAGGAGTGTAAAGAAGCAAGCCAAAGTTCGTAACACTGGGTTTACTTTTCAGGAAAAGCTACACTATCACTGCAATAAAGAGGAACACACATTAAGACTCCTAGGCATCTAAAACTGCTACGGATATGGGAAAAAGTACATTCGGATGGCAAAGCTTTAATTAAGTAGATACCAGCATTCTTTTGAGCATTCCAACCTTATAAATATAAAATAAATAATGAAGGTTCATTTAGAACTGATGTAGTCACCTCCATTTGCAATTATATCCTGTAATCTTTCTTGTTTATTTGCAAAAAGCGCAGAATAGCAGTTTAGATTGCACTTGAAATGCCGTCACATCTAAAATAGACACCATATTATCTTGCGACGTGTCTGCTCTATTCTGCCTATTCCAGAGTCATTAAGGATGACATATGCTCAATTGATTTCAGATCAGCATGCCATGAAAACCAATCCAGGAAGATGATTTATGGGTGTCTCTCTAGACCAGTCTGGATCATATGGGAGGTATGTAAGCTACTATTATCGTGCATGAATGCATAATTTCATCTTGTTCTGGAAATCTGTCGCGAAGAGAATAGAGCAATGTATTTTCCATGACACTGACATATGTCATTCGTGTGACATATTCATTCGTCTTGTCATTTGTTCCGCCACCTGAATCAATTCTGCTGGACCCGACGCTGAGGCGTACTCCTGCTGTTGCGTATGCCAAGAAATGTACCCAAATTTTCTTGAATGCTAAGTTCAAACTACATGCTGAGGAGTTCCGTGGGCTATACAGGGACACTCTTTAGATCACAAGCAGACCGTCGGAAGACCTTCCAGACCATCTAGCACCAGTATGCTTGGAGAAGGTCAACATCTATTCTGATTGTCTCGCCTTGTTTGCTTCAGTTGGAAGGACCTTAGTGACAGGACGATGGAATTCAACAGTTCAACTGCTTTTAATCGTTGCCGCGTGATTACATATGAATAACTAAGCTCTGCAGCTTTATCTCGGAAGATGAACCTATGCCTTACAGAGTGGATCATTCCATCTTTCACCACTGCTTTCTTTTTGGGCAGCTGTTGTTGTCCGAGGTATGCTTGATCGTCGTTGCTTATTCAACTTCTTTCTGGAATCTGTATAACCATTTCTTTACCGTTTAGGCGCAGCCAAGTTGTCTAGTAAAATTCGAGACCTTTTGTTCGTGGTTAGCGCGGCCTTATAATTCATCACGCCGAGCATCACAACTGCGAGGACAAGGCATGCTGTTTGACTATGAAGTCCTGTAATTGCAAAGTAATTGATATAAAAAGACAGGCTTAGATAATAAGATCATAGCGCGAAACTTTGGACGTTTCAATTGCCACGTAGTGCATATACCTACACATGCCTTTAATCATAAAACTAACAAGCCACTTGCGGATTTATAGGTATAGGTTATACACCGGAGGGGAACACTTCGCATATAGATCTAGTGTGGCTGCCACCCCTAGGAGGAAGGGATGAAGTGAAGGAATCACAGGGAGCTACAGGCCATAGACAGACTAGCTACAGAGACGCGCGGAAGACGGTAACAATTCCAGGCTCGAAGACCCGTCCCAATGCTGGAGCTGCCTAAAGAGGGTAATGAACGATCCGTCGACCAAGCAGCCCTCTATTGTCCAAGGAGAGTACTGTTTCTTTTGATCCAGTATTCGTGTCAGCTTCCGGCACTACCTTACGCCACGAAATCTAGAAGCACATCTGAAGGATGAGAAGGAAACGGAATGAAGGAGAAACGATGGAAAAGGAATCGTGGTGTGTAAGAACCACACCAGCATTAGCCTACTAACTGGGGAAAGCCAAGAAAAACCCAAGGTCAGACTGAACGGTTGACGGGAATCAAACCCGGGACCTTCCGAATGCGAGGTTCTCGCGTATTTGCAGAGCCATCTCGCTCCACAATTATAATGTACAGAAAACAAGATAATTATATTGACATTTACAACACTACGTGGTTTAAGTATATTTCATTCAGTATGCGTCAAAGTTACACATTGACTGCATTTTACTGCAGAATGCATTCAAATGCCAGATGGTACGTACAATTTAAGAGGACTTCAAGATTATGAAAAGGACCTCGCATAAAACACCAGATTTTTCTTTGGTAACATTCACCTTTGCACACATTCGAAGATATGTATTTCAATTAAAGTGGTTAGAACGATCTATAAGGACAAAGCCTATGAGAGGTTTGCTATTTAGTTGTTTTCTTGTGTTGGGGAAACTTACAGACAAGTTTTATAGCTCCTCTTTGGAGGTAAAAAATAATGCAACTATTTATCCGCGTTTTCGTATATGTAATATCTTTCACATACAAGCGCGCGCGCACTCACGCAAACGAACGCGCGCACACACACACCAGGACAGTGTATATTTTAAATGTTTTTATGAATACACTTCAAATGAATGTATTATTCCAGTATTTCTCAACACAGCCAAATGTTATTTAAGCTAAATATGAAAAGTAGTTTCGTATAATAGTGTTTCAAATTCAAATACTAATCTCCATATGAAGCAGATCAGCCCTCTACAAGTCCCAAATCCAGTTGCTATAATAACTAAGGATCCAATGAGTTATAAAAAACTGAAGCTCATACTTCACTTATAAACTGCAATAACATGTAAAGGTATCACGTAGGGCCTCCGGAACCGTGGCAGAGCACAGCATGCAAGCCAGTTGGCCCATATTGCTTCCGACGTGACCCCTCGGAGGGAAGAATGAATGGAGTGACCCGAAGGGGACCAGATCCGGGTGCCGACGGCCGAAAGCATGGACGGGTCCCTAACGTTTCCAGATGGAACGCATCCGACGCTGCACGGTCCCTGCCTACAAGCTACCAGCCTCCATAGTCCCCGGAGCGGTACCGCAGCGACGCCAGAGAGGAAAGCAAGCCACCGCCCAGCCGCAACCTACAGAACACCGTCACATGGTTCTGCACCCTGAAACAGATGACAAGGAAGAAGATGGATATAGGTAATGCGAGGAAGGAGAGTCGTGGAAGAAGATGAACCACCGCAGCATTAGCTGGCGACCCGGGGAACCATTAAAAACCCATGGGCCAGAGTGAGCGGTCGCCGGGGATCGATCCCGTAACCTCCCGAATGCGGGCCACAGACGTAACCGCCTGAGCCATCCCGCTCGGTAACTGCAATATCATATGCGACAAAATGAAACCAAACTCCCATTGATCGCAATTAACATTTCTGGTAAGATTACTGTTTTTGAATTTAGAAAACCAGTAAAGGATTCTTTATCCATCGATCACAAAACTAATGATCTGCGAAGTATATTACTCTTGGTAAGGCACGACCTAGAATTATCACGCTCAATTGTTCACAACCGCTAGTGAGAGGAACGATGATGTTAAACGACAGTCAATCAGTGTTAGGAATAACTACAACGTACGCATGCGGAACCAATGCAACATGCAATTGTTGGAAAAAAAAAACTTTTGGGTTTGAATTCCACACCTAATAACTTTAAGGTCCATTTGAGAGCAGCGTGGAAAGGGACTCGCGGCAATTCTTGCAGTACATTTGTCTACCTAGTGTATTTATTTACCTATAGAGGACTCTCGATAGCATTCTGACGATAATTACGTTAGGCTGCCATGCAAATGTACGGCATAAGCGTTCTATAAACAAAATGGACCAACAGAGTGCAGCTTTAATTGTATGCAACAAGTCTGATGTAATACATCCACATGACTACCTCTACCCTCTATCCTTATTAGTAGGTATACAGACTATTCTTACTAAAGCTTATTTTTCTATCTAATACATTTTAATCCAAATAAACCTTAAATAAGTTCATTGCACATTTCGTTATAGATACAAAGACAACAGCATTAGTCAAATGTTTAAGAACTGGACGCTATATACATGGCCTTAAATTCCATACTCTTTCCATACAATCGCGAGAAACAACTGAAAATCGACGAGACTTTAAAAGAATGACAAGTATTCAGAAATGCCTTATGCTACAGAAAACTTTGAAGTAAATTGTGTATTTTAAAGAGAGTTACATTTTTTATGGTGCGTTTTCTTCTATCGCTTAACGTTTACCAGTTATACAATATTATATAAAAATCCTTCCGAATGAAGAGGACTTCACAGGCTATTCCCAGAGAATTCAAGATATACATTTTATTTGTCATGTAAATATTCTTAATATAGTATAATATTTTAATCAAAATATATAGAGCCATTTTTTAAGAATACAAAATTTTGAAAAATGTTCCTTGTAAAGGGTACTTGGAGTGGGGAATTTTCTTGAAAAATCTTTGGAAAGTACTGAAACGAATACCTAGTGTGGTATTTATTCGACTTTTCGTTTTTGAGTAATGCTGTTCACAGACACACTCACACATAGACACACACGCGAACCGTTTTCTAAATATGACTTTTTTATTTAGGGGACCTCAAAACATGTATTTCCGGTGAAATATCGTTATCAAATTTTTGGGTGGAGTGCAATACCTTCTCTACGTGATAGAGAAAGTATGTAAACGGAGACAAACCAGGAAGAGATGTTGGGTTAAGAATGAAGAAGCATTATCTGCGGTTGCTAATGAATATTTAAAATCCTAAGTAATACAAATATCTATTTTTAAGAATGTAAGCGAGAAAATTGATTGTTTAATAAACATTATTGGGCCCATAATTGCTAAACCAGTTATCAAATTGCGAGCTGCAGTTCCTATAAAGGACCAAGAGATGGACTACCTTGCGCAATTTAGCCTCTAGTAAACGAAACTTCTGTAATTATGCTTTCATTACATGTAATGTGTCACGATATAGAACAGAAATATCTATCACTTAAATGAAACTGGTTTACATTAATGAAACTGATAAGTATTTGCTCTTGAAATTAGGTCTAGAATAAGCAATACTTTGATCAGGTGAATTAGCTTTACTGTAGGTGAATTGTACTTGTTATATCAGTAAAATAGCCCATAAATAGCTATTCAGTTCACATTTTCTCATAAATCATTCACAGGACATCTCACTTCTTTCTGAAACTACAGTTCGGTAGATATCCTACTTTCCTCTTGTTTCTATAAATATTCACCACAAAAGCATATTCTCTTTGTGTGAAGTTTTTAAGTTTTATGTTTCTCGTCTGTTCACTATTTCCGTTCCATACTCAAAATAACCCGCGACATATTCTCAGGTTGTACCAACAGCATTGGGAGCGAATAAATTGCTATCGGATAGAAGAGACTCGCATCAGAGAGCGGCTCTCGCGGTTACCAGATACCTCTCTCAATGGCCTGTCCACTAGCGGGATGACGCATCTCCAGTTTCTCGCACTCTCTTCTCTCAAAGGGCCTTTACGGCCAAAGCGCACCTTGTGTGCGTGACTTTACCGTGCAGCTCTACTGGCAGTTAGCCACTTGCTTCTTCACTCAGGTAAATTACGTTTCATTTATTAGGAGAACGGTATATGCGCTCTGTTTCATTCCAATATTCACTTAAATTATACCGTCAGCAGTCGAGGTGCAAGTCGATTTTAACTTATCGTATGCACTAAACAGATTGTTACTGTATGCAATATCGTGCTTATTTTGCTCATTATGACACAGGTATCTGCAATACCAATGATGCATTTCCTACGCCTTGGATAATATACAGAAGATGAAACCGTTTTGAGATATTCTTTTTTCTCAGCAACGAAGATGCAAAAAGCCTCGCACATTATTAAATATGGAATATTAAGATCTGAATTTATAATCACCATGCTGTGCTGATATAGGCTTCATCCCATTCCGTAACATCTAATGACTTCTATCCTAGAAAGGGAATGAATGCCTCGGCTGTTTTGTTTATCGGTTCAACACGCCAGCTAAGAAATGAAATTTAGGGACAGAAGCTAACGTCTCATAATACATGAAGACGCTATCACTTATGTTGGCTATGAATGCCGAACTATTTAATGAGTTATTTCCTAAAATGTATAATGCTAAGATTTTATAAAATTCTTTATCCAACTCCTTGATAACCTTAATAGGAAACTCGTGAACATTGTTACAAACATTCATTCGTGTCATATAGATTTACAATGGAGGGAGACAACTCGCACACTGCAATCTACATAAATCTATTAACTACAACTACCCAGTAGAAAGGCATGAGGTGAAGGAATCACAGGAGGCTATAGACGGAAAGGCCACAGAGAAGCGCGGAAGTCGCTAAGAGGTCCATGCTCGAAGGCCCGTCCAACTTTTGGAGTTCCTAGTGAGGACACTGAATGACCCGTCGACCAAGCTGACCTCTAGTGTCCATGCGGAGTATTCTTTCCTTTGAGGAAGCTTCCGCGCCATACATTCGGCACCGCCGTACACCACGAAACCTGGAAGCTCACCTGAAAGAGAGAAGGAAACGGAATGAAATGGAAATGATGGAAAGGACATCGTGGTAGATGAGAAACCACCCGAACATTCGCCTACAGACCAGGGAAAATTACGAGAAACCGAAGGTCAGAATGGGCGGTCGACAGGAATCAAACCTGGGACCTCCCGAATGCAAGCGTCACACGTTACCGCGGATCTAGCTCGGTTCACTCCTGTCAAAATCATCTTGTCCATTTGTTGCATAAATTACCATTGAGATATTAGTTCATACTGTAGCATAAAGCTAGAGTTGACGACACTCTTAGAAGACAGGAATTACTTGTAATGGCTACAGTTAATTTTATACTCCGTGCAGAAGAACACCTTAAGGATACTATCTGCACAAAGTGTACTTCTAGACAGATAGTGCATAATTTCGCACATATCGATCAAGTGTTTCTTCCCAAAGTGTACATATAACACGCGTTTGAAACTCGTCACAACCGTTTCATCGAAAAATTATACAATTATTTCACACTTTCAAATGATTTATTCCTAATACATATGTTTGTGTTGAAGATTTAAAACGATTACAGATATATTATGACACAGAAGGTTTAACGGATCAATGGTTGTTTATGTCTCATCTTGTAGCAGTTAAATTACCGAGTGACATGGCTCCATGGTAACGTGGGAAGCTTACATTCGGGAGGTTGAGGATCGATTCTCGCCGGACAGACCACTTTAACTTGGTTTTTCTGTCCCCAACATTTCCTTTCATCTTCAGAGTTGAAGCAGGCGACAGCGATTACTGCGTTGAGGTGGGACGTTGGAGTTTGCACCGTGTAAACATTCCTCTCAGACTGGTGCTCCTTCCTGGGAGGGCTCGTTCAATCCTTGGCGTTAGGATTGCTGTTATTCTGGAATCTTTAGGGACCCCCTCCTTGCTAGCGCGCATCGTCATCTGCATCTAGTCGCCTTTCTCTCTCGTCTCTCCTGCATCTCTTCCTCCCATGGGTCACCTACGACACAAAGGGCCTACAATAGCCTATGTGGTTGGGGCCCCCTCCATCTAACTGATTCTAATCAAAATCAGTTAATACTCGTATTCTTTCAGCTCTTATGTGTATGTTTTCCGAAGATGTATATACCTACTACCTAGTTAGTGGGCTTACCCTCCTGATATGTAGGACTTAGGCTTACAACCGTGCTTAGAGTCAGAGGCCTATCGAAGAGCAGACGGACATTAATCAGAGAATGAACGGGGTATCGGCCCGTAGTCAGGTATGAGAGTGAGGAAGAAGATTAAAACAAAGGCGAAATGAATTAAATTAATTAGCTTTATTTATGACCGCTCATTAACTGCTATGGTTCTTAGCGTCCCATTCCATATTGGGCGTGAAAGACCGGAAATTTTGCTCAGAGGCCTCTTTATAAGCCTTGAAGTTATTTTACCTGCCGTAAATCTACGACACGGGATCATCGGCTTTATTTCTCCTCCGAGAAAGTCATGCTAAGATTTTTTACGCCTGAAAAAAATCCATCGCCCTCTGCCGGGTTTGAACTCGTGAGCAAAATGAATGAAAGTTAAGGTGATGATGGAATAAATAATGAAGTGAACGACGGGAGAAACCAACCAGACGTCGCTTCGTCCACTACAAATCCCACATACGTATTCCTGGGATCGCACCCGAGTCGCCTTGGTGGAAGACGAGCGCACTAACCACTTGGCCACAGCGCCGCCGAATACGTATATAAGGTATACAGATTATTTATTTTTGAATCCATAAGATAATATACATATAGAAAAGCAGAATCACACTGAAACTTTAATGCCATAGCCGGGATTTGAACTATGGATCTTCCGGTTTCCGTACGTTGCTCTAAGCAACCAAGCTACCATGGCAACATGCCTGCACGCCATTAAATTCCCAACTGACTTGCATTTAATGTTGTGCTGGCATGTTGCCTGGTAGCTTGGTTGGTTAGAGCAACGGACGGAAAGTGCACGATCCGTGGTTCAAGTTCCGGCTATGGCATTGAATTTTTCAGTGATTATATCTTTCCAAAGTGGTCTTTCACACGGCTGGTATGAAAGATCGTTTAATATACATATGTAATATCAAATAATTCTTTATGTTTTCAAAGATTACAGTTTAAATACAGTATTGAAATGTGACACACGCACACACACACACACACACACACATTGCCAGGCATGGCAATGAAATTAAATTCCGAATCCTGTATGCCCATATCAGGTACAAAAGCTAATCTGAATCTTAATATTTATTTAGCATAAAACAAATGTTAAGGAAAAAAGGGTTGACATTCCATTAGAAGAGTATTACCATTAGACGATCAACCGCTAATTTAGGGAACAAATTTATTATCAATGAAAGAGGAATTACCGCGCAAGTGCTCTAGGATGTTATAAACTGCTTTGAGGGAAGTACATTTGTTCTTCAAAGGTCTGTTATGAATAAAATATTAATCATAAAATGTCAGCCCATTCACATTTTTTAATCGCTTGTAGCTCTTTTGTCGCGTCAGAAAATGTGTAACTTGTCTTTCCACTCCGTGCGGCTTGGAGGGGAGTAAGGGGTGTCCGCCGCGGGTTAAACTGCGTCGCTCTGTTGACATTATATCGGACCATTATGTTACTACTTCCTCCATTGTTACGCGGAAGGCTCTTGGGAGCCATGCTAATTGCTAATAACGTTTGCCTGCCAAGTCCCAGTCTCACCAACTTAATGAATTTGTAAAGAGATACGGAGCAGTGATGTAGCTTATTGAATTACCAACCTCAAATTGTTTCACCTCCCTGGGAAAATCCATTGCTCTGAATCTCTATTTCGCAACTTGAAAATCTGGTTTGTACAATTTCATTTTTTTTCACACAGTTCAAGTGAATACTATAGCCGCAAATATCCGCATTAATTCAGTGACGATAGTCAATACGAAAAACCGCAAGTGTAATATTATCAATGTAACATGAAAGAAAACGATTTATATACTTTTTAAAGCTCGATGGTAGATAGATGTAACCATATTTTGTTCACAAATCCATGTTCGAAAACTCTTTGTTTACGCGCTAAAGCCTGAGAAAGGGGAATGACTGCACTCTCTGTTCAACGACATTTTAGCTATGGGTGGGGTAGCTTACCTCTGAGGTAAATCTTTAGCTTGTGGGAGGGGTAAACATTACGCTGAACTGGTGCCGCACATGACGCATACAGTGAAGAACTCTCTCTCAGCCTTTCCTCTGTCGCGTCTTTACCCCTTTTGCCTCACACCAAGTTTAGTAAACACTACCTCCTTCCAGTAACTAAACCATACCTGTTTGGAAGGGAGACCCCACCCCTAGCTAAAACGTCGCTGAACAGTTAGCTAGTAGGTAAACCTTTGACTCTGCGACAAGCCGTAGACGGCGTAGTCATTAGTTAAAAGTTGTTGCCATTGGTGCTGCATCAGCTATTACGAAATTCTCAGCAGTCTTTCACCATAACTACGGCTAACGCTAGTGTTTAGTTTATTTGTACTGTATTACTGTTTAGTAATTTATACTTGACAGTATACATTTTGTGGCTATCGTCAAGGTGGGAATGAACGAAGGCGGCCTTGTACAAAATTGCAGAGTACACCGGGGTGATGAGGTTTTCTCATCAGCGGAGAAACCGTGGGTTAGCCAAGGTTCATAAACGGGTTCGCAAACGGGAGGTCTACAGTTCAAATCCCGCCAGGACCGTCCTCCCTGACATATTTATTTCTATATTTTCCTCAGTCCTGAAAATTAGCAAATGTCAGGGTGGTACTCTAAACTTAGACCTGGAATATTTCCTCCGCAAAATTCCTTCCCGATTTATCTTTCATTTCATATATCACCAGTATTACCGTTATGGTGTCGTATTAGTAAGAGCGGGCATTAACCACTATGCAAATTTGGAAGAAGCCAAAGGTATGCAAAAGAGGCTTTCCGGCTCTACCAACAACGTTATCCCAACAGGCACCACTCACCCTGACCATGTTTGCAATTCTAAACGCGCTTAAGTGAAATAGACGACGTCGTCCTTACAAAAACCCTGTAAACGTCCACTGACACATGCACAATAAAGTTTGAACTCTTTCCAAGAGGCTTCTGAGCATAATTTCCGATCTTTTACGCCCAATATAGAATGCGACGTTAAGAACCATAGTGGTTAAAAAGCGTCCATAAATAAAAACTAAAAAGGAAACAATTACGTTACCACTGTAGATAACATAAACCAGAATCACTTGCCGAGGTATACTACATAGTCAATTGTTGAGACGTCGGAAGCTGGCCGACCTCTTCTTAAAACAGCTAATGCTTGGCAGTAAAGATTGGCTTACACGTTGAAGAGGGTTGAGACGTCCAATATGTGATCAACCAAAGAAAACAAACGAGGAACGGATTAGTAATTATGCAAGGAAATTTAAGGAAGGAATTTTTTGTCAGAGCTGTAATTGGGTTTGACCGTTGTTGTGTTACTGTTCGAAAACCGCTGCATGGAATCCCCAATCACAGGTAGCAAAGAAAATAAGCAACTATATAGGGCAGAGTGTGTTTTGCTCTTGCCTTCCTTCCGATGCTGTATGATTTCTGACGGAATCTTATTTGTACGGAGAAATTATTTGCTATCGATGTCGACGTGCGTTTAACACTTTGATGACCAGAAAACGTCCGTAACGGCCCCTAACATAAATAGGTACCAAGAAAAGTGTATAATCAGTGTAGTTTCACCACTAGCTCCTATGTCTGATATTTCGACGCTGATAACTCTTGACGAAGACATGCTGAGCTTCCAATACGCATGCACAATAGGTAAAAAGGAGGGGTCAGAGTCAATTTAGAGAATAACGACTAAGCGATATGAAAAGGATATTGGACCTTTTCACTGGAACTGGCATTATTTTCATGTTCTTGAAAAAGAAGGATAAGATCCAGACGGGAAACTGAGTTAAAAGTAACATAGTTATGATCTTTATGTCTAGGCTGAGCTGCATCCGAGATGATTAAGGAAAATAGTTGCCACTGAACTATCTCGAACTCGTATTAGGTCGGCAGTAAACTGCACTGTTGTGGATTGTGTGTTGTGTCTACTGTAGGGTAAGATCAGAGGATGTTTTACTGCACCGCTACATGTGCAATCATCCGGGCATATTTGAAGTCTCCATCCAATATGAAATAGTGGCATAAGTTAAGAAGGGAATAACTCCACATTGAAGAAGTCTTCTCTCTCATTGCAAGTGTCATTTGAAGGCGCTTATGTACTCAAGGCATAATTCCGTTAGTTACCACTGACACCGTGTCCAAATGGAGGACGTTCATTTGGATGAAGAGCAATTCGTTTTTTGGTGATTAGTGCTGTTCTCTGGCGATTTGTTCATAGGTTGATATGCTGTGTAGACGTAAAGAAGAAGTGGTTGAAGGTATTCCTTATGACATAATTTCAGTTTTATAGTCATATATAAAATCACTATAAGGCATTGTGTTAGGTTTGTGGGCGAAGGTGTATCCGGAACCGAAGCTCACCTCCTAAGTCCAGGGAAAAGCGCTAACCTAAGGGCACGCCTCTCCGTGTGTGTTTCCGTTAGGCCAGCTTTCGCAGGAACGGATATGGATATGCCACTTAACGCGCGACATCCTCGAAGGGAAGACTACCTCGGTAGGATCAAAAGCGATCTAGCCTGTCGTCTCTTATCATTTTGGGCTGGTGCCGGAGGACATTGAGGTGTTTCTCTCTATCTGGTTATCACCGCCCAGACGTACTCAATCTTCCAAAGTGTGGAAAAAAGACTTTTCAGTATTTGTTACCCGCATGTGCAGTCATTTCGAACGCCGGCCCTTTGGTACGAAGAGGGGTAAATTAAAATGTCCTACCATCAGCCAATGTAATCGCAGAACCATCAGTATATTTGTTTTACCGACTCTTCCGCGGTGGTGCTAAGGGCCATCGACCGAGAAAATGTTGTCTTCTCCCTAGATCACAGCAGACAGGTCTGCCCCTTTCTGCGCCAAAAGATCCAGTATCGCTTTTATAGACAGCTCGGGAGTCGGAGGGACAATGCGGTCAGTGCTCACATCGGTACCGGAGCGGGTTGACCATATGTCTCCGAAAACACTTCAAGTTGTTTGATGAGAGATGTTCGACTCAGTCCGAGTGAGGCGTTCTACAGTAGCAGCACGGAGTCTCTTTAGGCGCTGCTTCAGTTCTATGAAGCTACTTATTTTTCAAAGACATTTTGAATGTGGACATTTGCTCCTGACGCCCTGGAAAATAAATAGATGAAATACCAAATATTTCAAGAGTTAGTATATGCAGTACTCTTAGTAGGCGAATAAACTTAGGAGCTGTTTTGCTTTAATAGTTCACTGAAGTTAAACCGCGTGCTTGTCTGATCAATTACGTCCTGCTGGTAACTCAATTACGACACTCATATTATTACGAGAATAATAAAATTACTATACGAAACAAAACTGTTCTTGTACAACATAAGCGCCGTAAGTTTCGTGCCCAAGAACGTATGCATTGGACGGAATCTGTTACATAAATTGATTAGAAGTGAACCTGATGCCGACCTCAATATTAAATCTGTTTCTATTAGCCCATTTTCTTCTGCCTACAGATCGCACATTATGTGCATCATCACCAGATTTTCAAGTGGAATTTAAGAACACCTGCAGTAATCAGGTTATATTCGGCTGCTGTATTGTTTAACGCTGTAGATTCCCCATTAACAGTTCAATTATAGACTGTCGTAAACTGCAACTTTAAAAATGTCATGTGAGCTGCATTGTGTTTTCTCATGAAATGAGTGGTCAGATCCTGCCCCATTACATTCAGCAGATGGTCAATCCGACGATGTTCATTGTAGTACAGCTGCCATAGGCTGAGCTTATCGCCTAGTTGGCGGTGTTCTTCAGCGCCTGCAATTGGTTGGTTGGAGGGATAAGCAGGGGACGTTTTTCCGATGCAAATAGCAGGAACAGCTTCGAGACGCAAAGAGATAGTTCTGGATATTTCTCCTCCCCCCGCGAACTCTCTCGAAACTCCTGCGACTATATGTCGGGTGAGTAGTCAGGTTTTGTTGTTAATGACTCGTTGTGTTCTACCAGGAGGTTGTGACGACGGTTGTGCAGCGAACGTTGTTCGGCTTGCGATAGAAGAGAAGCCCCATGTTCGATACTTAGACGAGTGAAGTGGAAGGCGGCTTCGCCCGTAATTGATTACACCGCTGCGCGCAAAGAAAAGTACTAACACTGAAAACTTAAGTGACACTAAAAACTTGGAGTGAAAAATGAAAACTGAATAAAGACATAATATCCATTGCTGTCCTACGTTAGCCATTTTTATTTTAAATCGTATTTTGAAGCACAATATTCATTGAAATTGTATGGAGATACACAGATATATATATATATATATATATATATATATATATATATATACACCGAGGAGAGGACGATAAACGAAAACCACTGCTACAATTCACTATAAACAATGACGCTGCTGCCATCTTACTGGCATAACCATGTTCATGCTGCTTAAGGATACTTAAATTTACTTCACATCTAGGTGTAGCCTATGGTGGAAGAGCTACACAGTTCGGAGTAAACGTCTAACTGTTTATCTCTAGCCTTGGATGTAAACTTCAGGTTTTATTTGCTTATAAGGAAGAATTAGCAGCTTATGACATTCCATGATCAAGTAACTATATAACATAATGCTTACGCACAGTAAATTTATAAAGAAACTACTTTTCTAGACTGTTTTAATGACTTACGAGAAAAAATAGATTAACACAAACAAAACACACGATAGAAATGCAGTTTGCTTACTACCTGCCTCAAAACAAACGTGATGAAGAATGTGCGGTCTCGGAATTGCGGCTACAATGTTCTGTACACCCCTCTCTCTCTTCATTGTGTCTTCCCAATATCAAGGTATTCTCTCAGAATGCTTAAATTACATATATCTAGCGGCCCCATTTTATAGGTTGCACCGCCTGGACAGTGGTGATATCATTGCATCTTAATGAGCTATAATAAGCAGTAATCTGTCAAAAGTTAGAATAGAATAATTTTTTGATTTTCATAATTACTACATTAAAATGATTGTACACAGCAACAGAAAAAATCTGAAGTGTTACACTCACACGACCTTCTCTACTTTTGTACAAACTATTTTTACAAACGCTTATTCTCCATATGCTTCATGTTAATCGAGATGTTAATCTTATTGATAATTTTTTTGTAGGTGCAAGGGGGATATGGTAGGCTTTAAGCGATAGTCAAATATTTTAAGAGGTGGTTGCTATGTGGAGTATTCCATTCTCTTTGCATTACCAGGGAAAAAAATGAATAACGAATTCCCATTTGAGAAAAAGTATAAGCATTGGAAAATTTAAGGGAACAACAAGCAATATCTTGAAAATGGTTCACTCAACAAAAAAAAAATGTATATGACATAAATTGTGTATTTTACCGCGATCTACATTTTTTGTGAAGTAACATTTTGTCTATCTCTTATGGTTTACCAGTTATGCAAAAGTCGTTCACAATGAAGAATGCTTTCAGAGACATTCCCAGAAAATTCAAGATATACATTTTATTTGTCATGAAAGTATCTTAAATATATGATATTTTAATCAAAATCGTTAGAGCCATCTTTGAGAAAATTAACATTTTCGAAAAAGGTTCCATGTCAATAGTAATGTCTGGTGGGGGATTTTCTTGGAAACGTTCGTGTCGCATCTCTGGAAGATACTGAACCTAAATACCAAGATTGGTGTTTATCCGACTGTTCGTTTCTGAGTTATGCTGTTCACAGACACACACACACGGACATTTTTCCAAAAAATGCTTTTTTTGATTCAGGGGGTCTCCAAACTTGTATGTATGGTGAAATCTCGGTATCGAGTTTTTGGGTGGAATACAATACTTCCCCTACTTACTCTACGTAGTAGAGAAAGTAAAAATTATTGTTTTGAAAGATACTGCAAGAATACTTGTTATGTTTTGGAACGTTGCACTTTTGGCTCCATTTGACCACTTTTTAGAAAGAGAATTATTGTTTTACATTTAACTGATTAGTTCAGTGTGCATTTTCTTAATCTTTACCAGCCAGAGATTATAATAAGTTCTCTTTAAAGGTGTCAATCTCTGTCAGCCCTTGTAGAAACTAGGATCTCGCGTCATGGTATTTAGAGTGGATATTTGGATGCAGATGATATCGATTTACTTCGTGTGTTGCTTATTGTTGGCCATTACAACATTCTGTGATTACTTATTGCCGAAGCTAGTACATACTAGCTGGCCAAGAGTAGCGTTTATCTGCCTGGGGTGATGGCAAGCGGAAACACGGGGGGAGGGGGGAGGGAGGAAGAAGTACATTAACATTACGTCCAAACGGTGTACCTCAGCATGTGCTGCTTTATCAATAATATTTTATAGTATTTGTTCTATCTTTTCAATTAAGGATAGCATACCGAGCGAGGAGTGCGGCAATGTGTGCGATTCGGATTCGTGAGGTCCCGGATTCGATTCCCGGCGACCATCCACTCTGACACATAGGTTTTTCCTGGTTTCCCTGGATCGACAGGCGCATACTGGGATGGTCCATTTTCTACCACGGCTTTTCTGCCCTTCATTTCCCTTACCTATTATCTCCCTTGTCATCTTTTTCAGGACTGTAGGCTCAAGCGATGGTGTTCGACGGGTTGAGGGTGGACGGTGAAGGTTTCTTCCCTGGCTTGGTTACGGGAATACTCAGTTAGGACCCGCCTCCAATAAAGCCCCCAAAGCCTGGGGTTCAGAGGCATACGAGTGGGCCCGGCAGCATCGGATGCATTCGATCTGGGAACATTAGGGACCCATCCATACTTGCGCCCGTCGTCATCCAGATCTGGTCGTCCTTCGGGTCTCTCCCCTCAACCCTTCCTCCGAGGGGTCACGGTACAAACAAAGGGCTACTTGCGCTGCTCTGCCCCAGTTGCGAGGCCCCTTCCGTTCGTCCTTACCTTTAGCTTTAAGGATAGCATTCATTTGTGAAATTTCTAAAATCGACAGTTTCAGTTCGATTCATTTGAAATGTTAATACAGCAACTGTGCGTATATTTAAGTTAGTTCCCAAGATAGTAATTGCTTTGAACATTTCTTACTGTTTTGAAAAATTGCTTAACACGATGAACGTTGAATTAACTTTTTATAATTAAATATTGCGCATTCCTCTGACTGCTGATGAAAAAAAATGTGTTTTATAAGTGTTTGATCTTCCATAAGAAACATACTGTCAATTAGTGATGGATTACTTATCCTTGTTGTCCCTGATTCTTCTTCCTTGGCTAGCCAGCTGTTGTCACACATACGTTACAGCGTGATCTCAGAGCAATGAGACGAGAGATAATATATAAAATAGTCATATATTGATTCATGCAATATTTCTTCAGTTACAGTAACAAATACTGTTCACAGTTGCGCTTGTATTATTTATTATCACAATTGGGGCGACACTTGCACTGTTCCACCGAGATATAACCCGCGAACATGTATTCACATTTCTCGGCTATATAAACTCCGACAGGCAAATTTATTTAACAAATTTGTAGCCGACATTGTCTCCTTTGTTTCTTGGTGCGAATTTGCCTACCGGAGTGACGTGAGGACACTTTGAATAAATTTAACAAACTGCCCTAGTTAACATGTTTTCTAACTTTATGTACTTTCTTAACTTCGCGCAACATTTGCTTTTCTTAATTCTAATTGGCTAGTGATTGATGCGTCGAGGTTTCTAGAACATTTTAAATATCTTTACCATTACATTATTGGTTCCTATTACCCACATGATCTGTTTTCTTGGAATATGAAATGAATTGAGGGTGTCTGACTACCATCTTGGCTCTGAGTTGTCACAAAAGATGGATGCAGTTACTTGTCCTTGCCAGCCTGATTTCTCTTTTATGACTTTTGCCCTCAGTGGAAAATTTAACAAATAAGGGCCGGTATAACGATCTCCGGTTAAGATACGGTAAGAAATTAACTGAGGGCGAGGGTAAATTTTCGTATGACGACCTCCAGTTAGCAGCTAACTTGGAGTTATTCTTAGCGACGAACGAATCACCACTTGGAGGTAACTATACAAAAATACGGTACCTTCAACCTCGATTGATAGTCGATGGCGTTTCCAAGGCGAAATATTAGAGAAATATTCATATAACAGGAGGAAAGTAAAAATAATTAGATTTCCGAAAGAGTTAATTTACTGATTTGCGACATGTGTGAATTTCGCAAACTTTATTAGATTGTCGAAATTTGCGCTGGTTCCTTTAAGTTCTATTATGTTTCTGATGGTATAATACGTCCACCATTATTCTTAGACGTAGTTTGCATATCGCTTTATTTTATTTCCCCTTTTTTTAACGTGAATGACAGTAATGTTTGCTTAAGTATACAGGATGGGACATTTATTTTGAGACTGTGCAATATCTCCAAAACTAAGCGTTGTAGAAAGAAATGTTTTGAATAAAAGTTGCTTGATATTATGGGGGAAAATAGACATCATTAGTCGTGTTTTATTTGCAGGACGTTGTGATGGTCATTTTAGGGTAAATTTAATTTTTTTGAATGGGAACTTATTTTTATGTTGTTTTCTCCTCCTTATAAAAAACTGAACATTTGTTTAAAGCAGTTTGCAATTATTCTTAGACCGCCGTAAATCACAACGAAAATTCTGAATTACTGAAACGCTTAGTTTTGGAGATATTGTACAGTCTCAACTTAAATGGTCCACTCATATTAACCCACGAGTCGTGCGTCTAACCTATTTGGCAAGTAACCTTTACGAAATAACAGCGAAACTTAACCTCATTTCAAAAGGTTGTATTTTCCTACTAATCTGTAGGAAGGCGAAAACAAAAATCCGTATAAGTTAATACTCCGAAATCATCCAACATATTCCCACACTAATCTACAAGAGTATGTTAACGGCGAAACCCTAGGCATTTATCACAGGCTTTCCGTTTTTTGTTTGTGGGTTTTTTTTCTAAACGTAAGCATTTATTAACAACTTCATTCACTACACATAGCGTGTTAACACCGAAACCTATATAATTTAATATTCTGAAATACCTTAATGTAGTGAAATTCCTACATTATAATTTTTGTAGCGATGCGAGATGAATGCTCAGACATTATTTACATAATAAGAATAACATCTCGGAGAAATAAATACCAGGGGAGGGATGAAGAAGTTGACAAATAAATTCGGGTTAACGAAAATTGCACTTTGGCTCTGTTTTCTACCATACGTCTGCTCTGTAATGATTTGTAGTAGCAACACCATCTCTTCCTGAGTTTATGGTTTTTTAAGTCAACACACTTGTCGAAATTGTTCCTTAAATGAACCGTCACGAATTTGAATGTAATGGGGTAAGTCTTGCCTCCTTGCCAGCAAGCACCTGACAGAAATAAAATAAGTATGATACTCGTGTAAACCATTCAATTCCTGAACTAATCAGTTCTGCATGTTTTAACAGCAACACTAATACAATACATCTTAGCGTATGCTAGAATCAAGAAAAACTCATCAGTCTCGCTACCAACGCGTTCTTATATACAAAATCTATTTTCCCATTAAACTAAATCACATTGAGAGTGAACTCCCACATAACCTAATATTCCGGAAATCTCTTACTTATTTTAAAACTACGCTACACGTATAGCGTTCCCATTTTACACTATCTCCAAGAACTATATTAACGGCAAATCATTCTTTCTTAAACATAACGAAACGCACTTATTCCAATGGGAACTAATGGCATAAGAAATGTGCCGCTACCTAACTTATACAATCGTAATATTAACAAGTATGCTTTATTACGCTGCTGATTGCATCCAGCCGTCAGAAACGTTCCATATTAATCACGAAATTGTTGTCTCATATGTTCTTTAGTTTTGCTCACAAGTTCCATCTATAGCGCCTGAAAACCCTGAACCCTCTGTACACTCAAGTTATCATAGTTGCCTAACCAAACCACCTCTACGACTTGGAGGTCAACAAGCAGACTCGCTAATTGATATGCCAATGTGTGTTTGTGACTGACGTTGGATGGAACAGCGTGAACCTGTTTACAAACTCTGGAAAACAAACAGGAATATTTCCGACGTCTTATGGTATTTTACTATCGTAAGGGTAAAACCGCCTCACAATGGCGGCAGAACATTTGTGCTGTCTACGGTGAAGATGCAGTAACGAATCGAGCGTATCAATAATGATTTAGTCGATTTCGAGCTTGGAATTTCTCCCTAAAAGACAAACCTCGATCTGGACGGCCAATGGTTACGGACGCGGAAACAATTCATGAAATGATATTCAACAATCCACGAATGACAACTCGGGTGTTTGGTATTGGAGTTCAATTTAGCTCGTGCTACTGTAGCCAGAAACTTGAAAAAAACTGGGTTACTTAAATATTCGTGATGTATGGGTTCCTCTAGAACTGAGTGAAGCGAATTTGTTTCAGTGCGTTTCCATCTGTGACTCCTTATTGAGACGCAATTAGAATAATTCTTTTCTGGACGGCTGGTAACTGGAGATAAGTGGATTGAGTACAACAGCGCCCGAAAGTGACGCAAGAAGGGCAGCCAGCACTATCGGTTCGTAACCAGGATTGCATCCGAGAAAGGTTATGCTATGCATTTGGTGGGATTGCAAAGGAATCCTGTATTACGAGCTTCTTCCGAATAATGAGACTATCAATTCCGAGAGACATACTGTTCTCAGTTGGATCATCTCGAGGCAGCCATTGAATAGAAAAGAGCGGAAATGGGAAACGATGTCGTCTTTCACCACGACAACGCCAGACCACACACCTCTGTGGTGACCCGTCAAAAGTTGCGTAATTTTGAGTGGGGTTGTTACCCCAAACGCTGTATTCTCCAGACTTTGCCCCATTCAACTTTCATCTTTTCCGTTCCCTGCAGAACTTCCTGAATAGCAAACGCCTCACTTCCTTGGAGGACTGCACACTGAACCTCGAAGGGTTCATCAACCAGAAAACCCCTAAATTTTGGAGCAATAGAATTCATAAGCTTCCAGAGAAATGGCAATATATTGTCGACAAGAATGGTGTATACTACAGGAAATAAATTGTTTGTTTACTAAACCTAACTGCCGTAGTTATTTATCTTTTGAACGACCTTGTGCTTAAAGTTAGTAAACGGAAAGTTCGGCAACTGTCGTAGCTGCTCTGCGGGTGAAGTGTGTTCCTATGCGTTCTTAGTGATTGAAACGTAATGAAAAACCAATGAACTTATGGGATAACCCTATAATTTAATGAAAAAGTTATATTTTATTATATACATAAACATGGCGAAGAATTAACAAGATAGGCCGTGACAAGATGTGTATGTAGTGTGAAATCAAGCAATTAATTCTGCGAGTAAAGAGTATTTAGCTTGCAATTAACACAAAACACTTACTGAAGAAGAAAGAAAAAATACTGAGGTAAGCGTTAATATAATATATATGCTTCGCGAGTAACTTAAAATTGAGATAATTAGCGTAATACCACAATAACCTCAATTGAGGTTAACTGCATCCAAAACAAATGAAGGCTGCTGAGTACAGGAGCTCACATAACACAACAAACTCCCAAAGAACTAACCTAAACGAGAACAACACACAGATATGCTATGCCTCAGTAGCACAAACTACCCCTAACAAGGACCAACAATTGTAATTGATGCACATGAAGGTATCCCCATAAAGGACTACATATTAACAGTAGGAAAACTCGCAGATTCTACCAACATACGTTATGTCTCGCGAATATCGAATTCACGGTATGCATGTTCTTGTCAACCAAAAGTATAGCACAAGAGCTCTGTCTAAAACATGCTACAATAAACATTGAAGATAAAACGCTTACATTAAGACCTCTGATCACTGCTAACAAGCGTATAATGCTATCTAACGAATGCCCTGTCATACCCAACTCCGTAATTGAAGATCAATTGCTCCAGTTGGCTATATCCCCAAGGTCATCCATATCGCGCATCAAAGCAGGCATGCCTATGAAAGGATTCACACATATCCTTAGTTTCCGACGACAAATATATATTGCACCAGAGGACTTGTTATTACTCCCAGAATCCTTTCAGGTAACATACGATGGTACGACCTACTGGATCTATGTGTCATCCGATACACCGGTATGCTTTATTTGCAAAGCAGAGTGACATTTAGCAAGGCAATGTAATACATGTGACTCCAACCCTACAGAAAATAGTACCTTATCTCAAACAAAACAAGTCCATATACCAACAAAAGTAGACTTCCCTATACTAACAATGAACACAAATTTATCAACTACAAGTACAAAAGACAACAAAGTGCCTAATAGAATCGAAACAGGTACTTCAGGCCTCCAACCTGATTTCACTTCTCCACAAACCGTTACACATACGGAGAACAATAACGATTTAGAAGAAACCCCGATGGTTACAACCTCCGTAACACCGCAATCAAACAAAATGGCGGTAATCTCTACAAACAGACCCAAAAGACCACTGATATCTAAAGAATCTAATGTCAGTGACAATAAAGCAGACCTTGCTTCTGGGTCGGATGTCTCTTCAAATACACAGGAGGACAACAGTGAAGACGAATCGCAACCCACGGAAAATAGAAAACAACCAAGAAAGAAATCTAAGAGGTCATGGAATGATCAATTCATAGATGATCTGATGCTTCCTGTGAAAGAACATAATGGAAACATCTCCTACCGATTTTGTATTAAATTTTCTACAGCTTAAGAGTTTATTTGAAAACACATGGGCTGTGACAGATATCATTGCCATTGTTAGGACATACACCAACGACATTAAAGGATTAATTGACACACTTAAGAAACTGTACCCCTATTACCAGGAAAGAAGCATCAAGAACAAGAGCTCAAGGATCGAAAAGAAACTGCTGATGGCCCTTCACCATGAAAACATAACTGAAACGACTTAGAATAAGGTGATGAAATCACTTGCTGTTCTTACAATGTTATAATTTCTTTTACAATGGAACATAAACGGCTTCCGTCCGCAACATAAATATTTGCAACATACAATTTATAAACACCAACCCCAAATCATATACCTGCAAGAAACGAACTTTAATGATCAGTATGTAGCCCACATTCAACAATATACACCATATTACATAAACCGTACGTCAGCCTTACATGCAAGTAGAGGAGTAACTACATACATCCACGATTATGTTCCACATATAGAATTGCCACTTACAATTCCATCAGAAGCAGTAGCAGTGAAAGTATTCACGCCTAAAACTATGTACATTTGTAATGTTTATCTTCCTAACAGCAAAAACCTGAATATAGATGAGTTAACAGCACTAATACAACAATTACCTAAGCCGTTTCTAATATTAGGAGACTTCAACTCACACAATACACTATGGGGTAGTAATCATAGTGATCTAAGAGGCAAGATAATAGAATCTATAATGGAAAATCATGATCTGACATTACTAAATTCCAATAAACCTACATGCTTTGATATAGCTCATGGAACATAGATCTTACTCTTTGCTCTCCATGTCTTGCTTCATCATTTACTTGGACTGCATATGATACACTGTTAGGCAGTGACCATTTCCCAATTATATCCACTCACCTGTTACATCATCAAGACACATTACTCTACCAGTTAAATGGAATACCCACCGTGCAGATTGGAAAAACTTCAAAAAATACATTTCTGAAGAAATTAACAACTTAACCCCTCCTGGAAGATTTGAAGAACATTCTGTAAATGAACTAGTTGCTAAATATACTGACGTTATACTGAACTGTGCAAAACTAAGCATCCCAACTGTAAACATAAACATAATAACAAAAAAGATCTCCCTTGGTGGAATGAAGTCTGTAAAAACGCAATTAAAAACAAAAACAAATCCTACTACAAATACAAACGTCACCCTCATTCTGAATACAAATTAACTTTCCAAAGGCTACGCGCTGTAGCTCGCCGTACACTAAAGGAAAGCAAAAGGTCCTGTTGGATAAAATTCCTATCATCACTCAACCATGAAACTCCAGCTCAAAAGATATGGAATGGCATGAAAACACTAAGAGGTACTAACAGTTTTACTCAGATCAACACATTATATAACTGCAACAAGACTTATATTCTCACTAAACCACAGGATATAGCCGACACCATTGCAGAATCATTTGCAGAAATATGCAGTGACAATAATTATGACAGTGATTTTTTAATGCATCAAAAAACCTTACCTGACCTAAACCCCCAAGACATTTTTCAAAATAATTCCGAAAATTATAATGATGAAATTCTATTACAAGAGGTACAACATGTCCTATATCACTGCAAGAATACTAGCTCTGGACCAGATAACATTCCATATGCATTCCTACAACAGTTTCCCCATGTGGCATTAAAATATTTAAATGCAATATTTAACTACATATGGACTAAAAAACCCTTTTCCAACCAGTGGCGCGAAAGTTTAATAATTCCAATCCCTAAGGCAAACAAAGATCTCCTATTAGCTTAAAACTACAGATCTATTGCGTTAACATACACAATGTGCAAACTAATGGAAAAAATAATCAATAGACGTTTAAGATGGACCCTTGAAAAAAGAAACTTTTTCTCTGCAATGCAAAGTGGATTTAGACAATTTCACTCTGTAAATGATAATCTGGTATCCCTACAAACAGAAATACTAGAAACCTTCCACCAAAAACAACACGTAATTCCTATTAGCTTAGACATACATAAAGCGTATGGCATGGTACGACGGGATTATATCATAAGAGAATTACAAAAACAACAAATATTAGGAAATATGCTCAGTTTTGTTTATAACTTCCTGCAAGATCGCAGAGGTCAAGTAAGAGTTAATGGGACCCTTTCAAAAACGAATTCTTTAATCAATGGTGTACCACAAGACTCAGTTATCGATGTAACCCTCTTCCTAATAGCTATTAATAGAATTGCATCACGAATAAAAACACCAGTCAAAGCAGATTTATTTGCAGATGATCTAATCATCTATTGTAAAGGACGAACCACAACTGCCCAAGAATGTTTACAGGACTCGCTTCAGAGCATACAACAATGGTGTACTGAAACTGGTTTTAAAATTTATTTGTCCAAAACAAAATGTATTTTATTCTCTAGAAATCGAAATAAATTGAATCCTGAACTACATGTAAAAATAAAATAATTACTATTGAAGAAATTATGAAGATACTCGGAGTTTTGTTTGATAATAAATTACCATGGCGGCCCTACTTGAGAAGTCTTAAAAATCATTGTCTAAGAAGACTGAACATCTTAAAAGTACTAGCAGCACAGAATTGGGGAGCCGACTATCATGTCCTAATGTGCAGTTATAAAGCCTTTATACGCCCTAAAATGGAATATGGTTCCATAGTATACAGTAGTGCCAAGCCATCAATTATAAAAATACTGAATTCAATACAGAATTCAGCTATTCGGATTGCAACAGGTGCTTATCGCACTAGTCCTGTAGATAGCATATTAATAGAAGCCAATGAAACTCCATTACAATGCCGTATTAAACAATTAAACATTACCCACGCTCTCAAAATAGCAGCAACACCGAAATCTAGAATGCACCCACTGATTTTCTCAAATCCTTGTGATACTTTCCCCACACAACAATCACATTCATTGCCATTTCAAATCACAATAAATAGATATCTCAAAGAAATGAACACCACAATTCCTAATATCTCCTCAAGGCAACTATAGTCGGATCATCCACCCTGGAAGATGAAAATACCACCCATTGATATAGAATTAAGCAAGCATAATCGGATAAGTACCAACCAATTAATCGACCAGCAGTTATTTAAAGAAAACCTAGAAAAATACACATCCAAGCTCTACATCTATACGGATGGTTCTAAAACTGAAAAAGGCAATGGATGTGCTGTGATATGTGGAGATATCGTCCTCCAATACAAGTTACCGTTCTTGTTCTCTATATATAGCTGTGAATTATATGCTATTAAAAAGCACTAGAATACGCTCTGGAAACTGCACATAGTGATTCTCTATCAGCTTGAAATGCAATACAACACACTTTCTCTACCAATAGTATTGTAAACGAAATACATAATCTTGTTACCATCCTTTATAACTTAGAAAAGTCACTCAATTTCATGTGGATACCATCTCATAAAAACATACCCGGTAATCAAAGAGCTGATACTGCAGCGAAACAAGCTACAGAACTACCAATACAAGATAGTGATATCAAATTATCTCTCCAAGATGCAGTCACACATTTTAAGAAGAAAATACACAAAGAATGGCTGACCAGCTGGATGAACAATTCTACAAGTAAACTTCATGATGCACGTGGAACTTCAATTCAAGAATATCCAATAAGACAGCTACAGCTGCGAAACCAAATTGTAATATCACGACTACTAATTGTGCATACCAAACTGACACACTCTTATTTGTTGAATGGAAGCTCTCCACCAATTTGTGAAACATGTAAAACAGCATTAACAGTAGTACATATTATACTAACATGTCCAAAATTTGAAAATCAACGTAGTCAGGTTGATATGCCCAGAAATATTTCTGCAACACTCAATGATGCAACTTCATCCAGAAAGTAATTACTTTTCTTAAATTAATTAATATATATCAATACATTTAACCAAATTGTAACCTGTATGTATACATAATGTGTAAGTATTATACTGTAGTCCAATAATGTACACAACTGTACATGAAAGGTCGTGATAAAACCTAGGAAGGTTAAAACGACCCTAAATAAAGCTTTTTGAAGAAAAAAGATGGCGAACTTGAGAAAATTACAGTAGAACGCTTACTTTAAAGATAAAATGTAACAGGTTTCCACATAGGTGGCGTGAAATCGCGCACAAAATTGTTGTCAACCATACCAAATTGTTAACAAAGTCCAGCTTAACTATGCTAGAGTTACTTTGCGTTCATAATACAGTGCACTCCTGTTAATCAACAGGTAGCAGTAACTACATAGTTTGTCATAGCAGTTTTTCATAGCAGTTTTCTAACCTTAGCTTTTAGCCGGAGATCGTAACACAAGCCCTGACATCTTACGAGCTATTACATGAAATGTACGAGATGTATACATAAAACCTTTTCTCTCTTTATCCCCTCGTTGTCCATAATTATACTTAGTTGTTGTACATAGAATAATTTACTTATTTACATAGTTATTATTTACATCATTAATTTATCATACTTTACTTGCCTTATAATAAATAACGCCTCAATTGTTAATACTATACTAATATATTTTAGAGGTACATGCTTAATTATCTTTCTAGTTTGAAAAAAATAAACTTAAATATGAGACTTCAACTTTTTCCTTAAAATTTACAAAATAGAGTGTTATTGTTCATGATTAGGCATTTAAGCAAAACTTCGTCTCATGATTACCTTATCCTGTTATTTATAAGCGCGCATAGGAAATTTCATTGATTTATGCCGTAAAGTACAGCGTGTTGCAAGAATTTGACAATAAGAATATGCCGACAAACGAAAATCGAGAAAACAGAGCTAAAAAATGTTACCACTAAAATAATACCATTTCTGATTTTATAACCTTTAAAAAGCATTAAGTATGCAGACTCTTTTTGTCTTTATCTACTCTTCTGCAGCTAATTTTGTGTTTGAAGCTTCCTGAGTTTTCTCTTGAATGTTTTGTTCATTTTTATATAGGCAAAACTTATCCTTTTTACTACAGCTTTATGGGAAGCTAGGCTTACATTTAAATGGTATAAGATAAGCTTTAAAAATGTCGTACAATTATGAAAGCTACATTGAACTAAAGTAGAGGGTTTTTAATGTTTAATAACACTAAAATGCATATTGAGTATGCAATTTTGGGCCTCTTTTTACAAATGGTCACCCTTAATTGAAGTGCAACTATCCAAAGAGGGAAGAAAAACTAAAAGACACAACAAAATGAGAAATTAAATGGAGACGTTGCAGCGTCAATCAGGTCGAACATAAACTAGTTGTATGCCTGTATAATGGCAATTCATTTCCATGCTGTATACAGCTGCGCTGCTACTCGCCAGGAAAACCCTACTCTTGGTCGGCATTACCTTAGTTGTATTTATCTGCAGTTATAAGTGAAACGGCAACTCTAGGCCGAACCCGAGCTATGTAATTATTAATAATTAGAGTAATTACTTTTTAGTGAAATTAAATTATGCTATGTACAACTATTTTTCTATTTACTGCCTGTGTAGCTTAAGAAGGTTGATTTAATGGTATGTTTGTATTTAGTTTACTAATATTAGAGGGGTAATAATTCTTTAATGTAAATAATTTAAGCGCTATGTTAAAATACTGTCCACGACGAGATATCTTAGCCGCAGGAAAAGTGTCGAAGGCAAGAAGTGAGTTTTATGATGTCTCTCTGCTAGCAAGAGTATTGTTCGTACAGCGAGGGTGTAGAGCTTTTGTCCTTTTGTACGGTAATTCACCGTGATCGGAGTCAGGGAGACAACAAGCTTAACGGTAAAATTAGGAAAATCCGCAATTTATGTTACAATTGAGCAAGAGGGGGAGGAATAGGACCAATGCGATCCCAGGAGATCGATATGAAATAGAGAGACGCGTTGAGTGGCGCTAAAAATGCACCAATAGGAAATTAAAAGGCCTAAGAAGCCCGCGACTATAAATAGATCTGTTAAGACCAAAGATGGGGGAGTTACTTCAAAACTACAGGCAGAGAAGGATGCTGTCGGATACTTAAGAGATGTCGCGCCAAACGTTAGTGAATTAAGACAGGTTTCGCTACACACATAAGAATGGCTACAAGTAAAGAGATTTGTTAAGCGTCATATCAGCGTCATATCAGCGCCGTGTTTCAACAGCAGTGGACAGTATTTTAACGGCGACAATATCAGTGTTGTGAACTACCAGAAATAACGAAATAAAGAAAACAGTGGTGTCGTCTTTTCGTAACTGAAGTACGTCTATTTTCTCTCCGTTACCACACCCGAGATCTACGTTTCCTTTACCGAGGAAAAGTCCATGCTCTTACATATTTCAGAAATTACTTCAGCTAGCCGAGGATAAAAATGCAGAGAATCAGCACACGTCGAACATCCAGAGTCTACGCCGAGGCTGCAGAAAGGTAAACCGCGAGCTACGGGCAGTACGAAGCAGAACAACTTCGGACAGGAGCTACTGCCGCATAAGGATAGCCTAACTGTGCATAATTTTAGGTACTAATAACACTTTACAAATTAAAATATTTTTCTACTAAACAGCAAATGCGAACTCAGGTTATACTTGCCGCTCTCCATGATGTATATTAGGTTACTCTAAGAGTAATTGAAGGTTCTTTCCATAGTTTTCACATTCTTTATTGGAATTTAGCCATATACTTTTGCACATTATTGCTGTCATTTTTACTTTCTCTACTACGTATAGTAAGTAGGGGAAGTATTGCATTCCACCCAAAAGTTCGATACCGAGATTTCACTGGAGGCCTCCTGAATCCAAAAAAAAGTATTTTTGGAAACATGTCCGTGTGTGTGTCTGTGTGTGTGTGTGTGTCTGTGACCAGCATAACTCAGAAACGAACAGTCGGACAAACACCAAACTTGTTATTTGGGTTCAGTATCTTCCAGAGATGCGACACGAAGGTTTTCAAGAAAATCCCCCCACCCCAGATTACCCTTTACATGGAACATTTTTCGAAAATTTTAATTTTCTCAAAAATGGCTCTAACGATTTTGAATAAAATACCATAACTTTAAGACGTTTTTATGGCAAAGGAATTGTATATCTCGAATTTTCTGGGTATGTCTGCAAAAGTATTCTTCATTGTGAACGACTTTTGCATAACCGGTGAACCATAAGAGATAGACAAAATTTTACTAGAAGAAAAATGTAGATCGCGTTAAAATACACAATTTATGTCGTATACATTTTTGTTGTTGAGTTAACTATTTTCGAGATATTTCTTGTTATTCCCTTATATTTTCCAATACTTATACTTTTTCTCAAATGGCAATTCGTTATTTTTGTTTGTCCTGGTAATGCAAAGAGAATGGAATACTCCACATAGCAACCAGCTCATAATATATTTGACTATCGCTTAAGGCCTACCAATTCCCCTTGCATCTACAAGAAAATTAGCAATAAGATTAACATCTCGATATCTCGATCAACGTACGGAGAATAAGCGTTTGTAAAAATGGTTTATACAAGAGTAGAGAAAGCCCTGTGAGTGTAACACATCAGATTTTTTTTATAGATGGGTTTATTTTTACCCTTTCCTCTCAAATGGCTTTATATGCTTCCGGTGCGTGCACTCGCAATAGGACGTAAGATCAAGTGGCAGAGTATCGCAGTGATTGTCACCGTTTCAAAGCAAACACAGCATGTATACGTGTAGAGTTGAATGGGTATATGTTTAGGTAAGACAACGGAGGGGATACAACCTCGCGTACCGCGACCTACATAGATCTATTGTGGTTATCATCCCCCAGGAGGAATAGATGATGTGAAGGAACTGCGAGAGGCTAGAGACCGCAGGCAGACAAGCCACGTCCGAGGCTAGAGTATCATCCCGTTCCAACTTCAAGGAATTCTTTATCTTCCCATCTTGTGTTTGGGCATCCTCTTGTTCTTTTCCCTACTAATGGCCTGTAATATGTTATAATTATAGGTAGTCTTTCTTCGCATTCTATTTACATGTTGCTTCCACTTTGATATGATCTGTTGTATATATATATATATATATATATATATATATACATTGAATATTTTTAGTTCTTATTTCATTCTCACATTTTGTTTGTGGTCTGTAGTTTTATTTCTTAGAAATTTCATTTCAGTTGATTGTATTTGTTGTGTTAGATTTTTTGAGAGTCCAGGTTTCAATAATGTATGTTAATATAGGGACTGGTATTGTTTCCTGTAATTTAATTAATAATTCTTAGCTTGCTTTATTATTTAAATTTCTTATTATAATGCCATTTATAGGTCTAAATCGATTAATTTTAATTTTATGCCTTGATGCTGTAAAAAAAAGTCATGTTGCACCACAGATAATGGACTTGTTCTGTTGTTTTATTATTTGAAACTATTTTAGCACTTGTATGTATTTTCTCTTAAAAGGCCGTCATTTAGCATTTTTAAAAGAGATCTCTAAAATCATAATTTCCTGCATGAATACCGAGGGCGTATGCTGCTAGCTGAAGATCATCCTTTGTATCCACAACTAACACCTGGTCATCTACAAAGACTAGATTGGCTGAATACTTAGTTTTTATATTTATCCCGCTGTTTTTCTTTCTTTCTTTTTAATTTCTTATCATCTGGTCTAAGTATAGATTATATATCATTGGTGATAATGCCCATCCCTGAAGTACCGCTCTGTTTATATCAGCCATGTCCTTATCAATATAATATCAATTTGTTATTGTAGAATTCTTATAAGTTCGTTTTATGGCATATATTGCATAGTTGTACATAATCAACTTTGTTTCACTTTATCGAATGCTTTTTCCACAGTCTATGTTGCGCATATATTCTTAAACGCACGGAAGTCCCTAATATTTCCTGGCTCGAAGACCCGACCTACTACTGGAGTTGTCCAAAGTGAACGATGAACTATCCGTGTAACCACACAACACGATGGTGTCCATAGAGAACACTCTTTCCTTGGAGCAAACGTCCACGCCATCTGTCCGGCACCTTCTCACACCACAAAACCTGGAAGCACAACTAAAACATGAGAAGGAAACGGAATATTAAATGGACATGAGGGAAAGGAGGCGTGGTAGAATAGAAACCACCCCAGCATTCGCCTACCGATCAGGGAAAACACAAAAACTCAAGGCCAGATTCTGTCGCAGTATTCGGTTCGTGTTATCTTATTTGCTGGGCGCCCGTTATTGTTATATTATTTTAAAATTTGGGATCTTTGTCCTCCGGCTAGCTATTATTACTCAGTTAAGTAAGTATCTCTGAGCAGGGCGTGTAAACGGAAAGGAGTTATTACTAAAATATAACACTGATAAAATAATTTGTTTTCACACTTTTATTACCGTTACACTTAATTAATAATTCACATCTTTAATCTTTATACACGCCTGACTGAAACTGTAGTATTTCCGAATGTAATACTGTCGTACTAGTTGCCGCGTACTTCACATTTTTGTGACTAACTTTACGACGTGTACCTCGCGAGAGTTTCTTCCAAACTGTATGACGTGCACCTCACGAGACAACTGCGTGAAACATGCTTTAGGCTCGAGAATATATACTCGTTCACCTCGAAATACCTAACCATTATAATAGAACTGCGATTGGTTACCAAATCGCGCCAACATTAGCGTCTGTTTTGTCAGCCAATCACTACTACTAACATATATGCTCTAGGGAAGATATTCCTTCCATTTATAAAGAAAGGCACGCTACCCTGACGTCATTTGTTTGTCTCTTCTTAGTGATAAACAACTCACCCCTCGGTTTATTGTTACCCACTTCTATTGTCAGTTTCAGTCAGGCCGTGTAAACTTATTTCCTAACAATGCTTATGGCTAACAAACATCTAAAATTCTGTACTTACAATAATATTAATTTACACTACAATCACTCTGGCGTTCACAGTATGTTATGATATAAAATACTGCCCCAATTGGGCGGTCGACGGCAACAGATCTTTGGACCTCCTGAATAAGAGCGGAGCCAACTCGCTCGCTTGTAGAGTTGAATAGCGGTAGATGTAAATAAATAACTGTTATGTTTTCATAAATCTGCTATGCCATGCATGTGATTAAACGGTAGACACATTTTATTTAGCTATGTGCATATTTCCGCTTTGACTAACGCAGATGTATAAAAAGTGTCCCTCTTTTATAAAGAAGGAGAAAGTGTGCCACAGTTCTGGCACCTTGAATGCCAGAATTTTTGTAACTGAAAACTTGCAAATTATTCACATATGAGAATAAACAGACATGGCACAGTGGGAATTTAAATAATGCCTACGCACATTTCAGCATGTGTGCTGTTTAAATCGAAGCCAATCATGCATTATTATTGCTTTCCGCTTACATAATGCAGGAAGCATTGCATTTGGTACAACATTTACCTCTAAAGGAAAGAAGACCACATTGAAAAAAGAATAAATAAATCCTGTAAGAACAACATTCGTGGGCGAGCTTGTCTGTCCGTCTCGGACATCATAAGTAAAGATAGAAAATGAAATACCAAACTTCACATTTAACTCGGGCGCTTTTTAAGGATACGTTTTCAAAGAATTAGCTCCAATTCAATAAATATTTAAAATGAAACAGTTCCTCTATGTTTTCGTATTTTGTTTAAAAAATAAAAACATAGTTATATAAAATTTGATTCCTAAGAATAAGTATGATATATTCATTGGAGTAGGTTGTATTATAGTTCCGTTGTTGGGGAGCCGAACTTTTAGTAGTTGCAACCACGTGCGATACAAAGTTTCCGGTGGACTTCGCCCCAATGTTTAGGAATCAACTTTGTATTTTTGTGTTTCTTTAAATATTATATATATTCCTGTTTGCCTCGGCTGCGTCAGTATTAATTTGTAGAAACATATATTTCTTAACAGGGGGTGATGCGGCTAAAGAATATAGGCTTACACAAATTATAGTTTTTACTTCACTCCATTTATTAATCCTTCACACGATTAAGTAACACTTCACTGATATAGAGAGCTGTGGGATTAATTACTAATTGCATTTTAAACATGTAAACTTAATAATATTCTCGCCGTAATGAATTTTCGTCTCACACTGGATACGTACCGAGCGAATGGACTGCTCAGGTACGTTGCCGTCTTTCGACTGCCGTTTACAGCTTAAATTTGTAAATTTTTCTATTTCAAGTCTCTGATTGGCTATTTATAAACTGTTTTAAATATTACATTATTATTGCTCCAAGAATTACTAGTAGCATTATTAAACTTTTCAATTCATTATTACCTCAAGGATACCTTATTGTTAGCTCGTCGTTAGGAACTTTCGGCCTCTATTCTCACAGCTTCTACATTATTAAATTACTTAATACATTCACATAACATTATTATACATCTACATAATAAAAATAAACATAATACACTGACTGTTAGATACATTATATATATTATTTATACACATATTGCTTTAAGGTGGGCTGTTATTATTTTTATTATATAATCAGACTTAAATCATTTTAGTGTTAAAAATACTGCCTCATCTTTCAAATAACATATGGATATGTCTTAAAGGTTTTGTAATAAGCCTATGACGTCCTCTTATTTCTTTTAGAATTTTATGTATCCGGAAGAAAAAGACGGACAACTACAAGAAAAATTTACTCTCGTTAATACACTGTTCAAAAAAATAAAGGAGCGAATGATTAAATCCAAGGCCAAAATAAAATAGTGAGATAACGTAAATGTTGAGCTTCAGATGTTATGTTATGAAGTATTGTTTAAAAGTATGATAAAGATCTACTAGTATTTTGTTAGATTTTCTCTTAATAAATTAGTAAGATTGAAAACTCTGTGGAAATCAAAATGTATGCTATTTGATTTATTGAATTGTTATTTTTTAAAAAATATAGGTTTTAACAGCAAACTGCTGTAAGAAATTCTTATTTTGCCTTCTCTGAGGCTAATGCAGAGCAATGAGATTTCTGAATGAAATATCAGTCGCTCAAACAATTGCGTGGATTGAAGATGGCCATTCAATTCGCTTTGTCTCCATGATTCTTCATGTGAGCCCTTCCGTCATCCATAGTGCCTGGAGGCAATAACAGAGACAGGTGGAGTTCAAGAGGCGGGCCGGACAAGGGCGTAAGAAGACAGCAGAGGTACAGAATAGATATCCTGTCCTATCAGCTTTGCGCAGATGCAAATCTATAGCAAGCGAACTACAAAATGACGTACGAACAACTGGAGCGGCGATTTCTGATCAGACTGTATGAAACAAACTGAGAAATGCAGGTTTGAGATGCAGAATCCCCTTTAAAGGCCCTCTTTTGACAAGTCAGCACAAGCGTCTCCGGCTGAGATTTCCTCAGAATTATCTCAACTAGCAGCTCTGCCAATGGAAGTCTCTTCTCTTCATAGACGAGTCAAGCTTAGGTTTGACGGGTTGTGATGGCCGTACATATGTATAGAGGTGTCGCGGTCAACGTCGTGCTCCAGCCACTAGTATTAACATGACAGATATGCAGGGGCTCAGTTATAGATTGGACTGAGATTACTATTGAGTCGAAGACAGAGTTTGTTGTTGTCCCAAAGTGCATCAATACTGATGTTTACATTAACAAAATTCTCTTTCAACACGTCGTACCCTTTGTTAATGGAATGGAGCCAAACTTTCTTCTAATGCACGATAATGCTAAACCCCTTACAGCACGGAATACTACATATGTCCTAAAAGAATATCAAATTCGGATAATGGACTGGTCTGCACAGAGTCTTGATCTCAATCCTATTGAGTATCTGTGAAATAAGCTGAAAAAAAAATTGTTCGCGAGCGGCCTGCTGTGCCACACAACCTGGAAGAACTCGCGAATGCGCTCATTGAAGTATGGGAGATAATCTATTAGGAGATTGTTGCAAAGCATGCCTCATAGGTTTTATGTAGTTAATACCGCTCAGGGACGACACACTAGGTACTAGGTGTTGAAATAACCATGGAAACATTGATTAGAACACAATGTAGTCTTGTATTTGCACTTTGGTTTGGGTATAAATCAATAATTTGATAGTATTTGCAATTCTGTGAAAAAGAAAGCTTTGTTAGAGTGCCTCTGATAATTTTACACAATTCTTAAATCTATAATTACAAACTGCCAAAAATGGAATTGAATCAATATTTATTTTGGGACTTTGGTTTAAGCATGTATTCTTTTAATTTCTTTTGTGTGGTGTATATACAGCTTGTTGATATATTATTCTGCTGATATATTATCCTCAATATGTTTAATTTTCCCCTACTTTTAATGGGAGATTTAACGATCTGTTCCATCAATATTAAATGTACTAACTTCGGGACCCATTTTCGCTGTAAGTAATCAAGCCATCAAAACAAAATTCTTCTGGGTGTACATTAGCACGCATAGTCCTGCTCATATAATTAATTTTTGGGAGAAGGGTTCGGATATCACCATTTTATGAAAACGCTTAAACACTTTCATTTTCGTTTTACAGTTTGCAATATATTAAAATGTATATATAAAATTCCATTTTGAAAAATACTGAAAAAACCAGTTACATATGAAAGTGCTGTTTAAACAATAACTACTCATCATCCCGTTCTAGTAATAAACACTGGACATGAACAGATAGGGTCCGAATCATAAGAAAAGGGTGACAAAAAATGAAATGGAAATGTGTCTGCAAACAAGTTCAGTTGGAACGAAAGCTTATCTCATAGAAAGAAAACAAAGAAAATACAAATGAAAAAGCATGCAGTAATATAATTAAGAACATATACTCACTTCTAATGGACCAAAACTATCAACGTGTGAATAAAACTAACCAGAAAGTTATAAATATTAATCTGAGTAAAATTGCAGTTTACTCTCATTTTTGTGATTTTGGGAAGCACTACAATTTAAAATATAAATGGTCTTTGGGTTTGCCTCATGACTCATGCAAGGTATCTGCATGCAATCAGCCTTAGGATTTTTAGGTGCAAATTTCAAATGAAAAAAGGAAGGGAAGAGGTGCTCAAATAAGCTAAAAAAGGGACAATGAGGTGTTGGTTTATTTAAGGGGATGCACAACTGAAATTGCTATTTTCTAAACTATTCATTTAATTGGGCTGGAATTTTAAACACATATCAGTCCTGTTTAGATGTAATTGTATTGTGAATTTCAATCCAAAATGTTAATTAGTTTTCAAGTTATTCATTTTCAAAGTATAAAACTATGGGTATATGCAAAATGCAACACATGATAAATTAAAAAAAATCTTATATTGCTTCTATGTCAAGCAACTACAAATTTGTCATATAATGTTTTTTTCTACCATTCTAAGTTTAAGAGAAAAAAAGGGTTGCAGTTTTGCATTTGCATTTTTTTTCGTTTTGTATAGATTTTTATCTTCAAAAATTAGTAGCGCAAAAACTATTTATTATACAGAAAAATTATAAGACAGTTTTATTTATTTGGGTTTTTGAAATAACCATAAAAATGTCAATATGAGTGGATGAAAACTACATCGTATGGAACATTTTGAATATGCAGAAATGCTGATAATAAGAAACGCTTTAAAATGAAGTTTTAAAAATATAAACAGCTAGGAACCAAATGCGCAAGGGTATTTAAAAAGTCTCGTAACGATCCTGAAGCGTTCGCTAGTAAAAAAAAAAGTGGATTCTAAAACTACAAGCAATGGAAAAATTTTTGAAAACATAATTTTTTTTTATTTTAGATTTTTTGAGATTTTGGGTTAATTTCAGTTCTGCATTCCCTTAAATAATACAAGGATTTCTCTTTCCTCTATTGTAATTTATTGAACTGCAAACAAGTACATCAAATTATCACTCATCAAAAGAAGGAAAAAACATGAAGCTGTTGTACTTCAAGACATTACGCATCTCCACATTTTTAAAAGTATGTTGTTTCTATTAGGAGATAGAATGCCTTTGTAGATGCTAAAGCTTCTTTCAACAACCACAGAAACCAGTGGGGTAAATCTTGTATTCATTCGGAATGGCAACTCTACAGATGTGGCGAATTCCTCAATCTCTGGATTCTTCTGAAGACTAGATTCAAGTTTGTCTTTGGGAAAGCCATCTAACTGCTCCCTCACGGAAGTAAAAATATCGCATTGTTTTTCCTTTTCTAGACCTTGTTCTTCCAATCGTTTAGTAGCTGCAGGCAGGTACTTGTAACTATGGACACAATATAGTTCTGTCTGCAATTTATGTTATTTTCTCCGGTAATAGAAGTTGCTGTGCCTTGGAAATTGCACCTGCGTCGGATGGATCCAAAGAAACCACAAACTCTTCAATTTTGTCAAAATTCTCACACAATATAGCAGCACACTCAATCCAAGATCCCCAGTGTAATGACCGGGAAATTTGGAAGGGGCAGGCCAGTGATTTCCCTGTAGTAAACAACACGGCTCGGAGCTTTCAGTAGAATCTTCTTCAGGGCAGAGATGAATTGATTTGCGATGTCGTATTTGTTCCTTATGGATTCACAAACCCTGTGAAGGGCATGAGCCAAGTATGTTACATGCTTCAAGTTAGGAAATAAGGGTTTCAATTGGTTAACAGCTGAAACCATGTATGGAGCCTGGTCCGTAACCACAAGAAGAAGTTTTTCAAACTCGATACCAGTAGGCCAGAGTTTTTGGCAGAAGTCCATAATGGTTTGCATTACTGTACTGGCATTGGCTTTCTGCAGCTCGTACATTTTTAACAATATGGGCCTAACTTTCTCCCCTGCTAAGGGAAAAACTAAAATGTTCAAAACATATCGTTCCATTGAGTCTATGGTTTCATTCACAATGATTCCCACATCGCAATCATATACTTTCTCCTTGATTCTTTCTATGGTTTCTTGGTAAACAGGCTCCATGTAGGTTTTTCTTAAAGTAACTCTCATCGGGCATTGACATCTTTGTGTATTTTTCAAGAAATCCCTTGAAGGCAGGATGGTTCACCTTATTGAGTGGAATTCCTGTTTATGTAAGAGCTGCACACAAATCAAAGTTTAATTCCTTCAAATTTTGGCTTTTTGAAGAACCCTGTTGAAACGTATTTCGTAATAGAGGTTGCTGTGATTTGTTTGCTTGAAGAGTCTTGTTCATTTGATGCTTAGAGCTGGAAATGTGTTGTTTGTTGCGATCTTGCTGGTGTTTTTATCTAGCAAAATTCCTGAATCACAAATAGTACATCGCATAACAATTTCATCAGTGTCTATGAAATCTTGTTTGAATTCCTCAGCCAGACCAATAAACCGAGCACTAGACACCTTTTACATGGTAAAATCTAGTACTAGTACACTCGTTTTGAGAGCTAACCCTACTTCACTTGCTAACACAATGCGACTGTTACACAACTCACTCTTGCGCCCATGCGTTGTCCACATTTTCTTATAACACCGCGACAATTACCAGAATGTTCTCATTCAAGCTGGAACTTCAGTCTCAGCGATTTCTAGTAGTTTCGAGCAGAACCCAGTCTTAATAGTTCTCGGAACTGCGCGGGTGAGGTTACTGCCGTCTCTGCGTGCCCAGCCTTCGCCTCCACGCAAGCAGATGACGTCTCTCACAGTAACAAACTCACATTCACGAACAGTAGGCTACTGATTTTGGTGGGATAGAATCACTCATTGTCAATTGCATTATTGTGGGCTAGTTTATAGGAGTAAAGCGAGAGAAAGGGGTTTTCGTCGAACACACAAATATTTTCCATTGTTGCGGGTGTACTTTCAATTCCGCGCGGAGTTTACTGAAAGACGTAGGCTTACTATTCGCACGTACATAGCAGGCTGAGGAGACGTTAATTGAAACTTAAAGAATAAATTGGAATGAAACTTAAAAGAAAAAAGGAGGAAAAAGGGGATTATGGGCATGTTTGTGGGAAACTTGGATAATGGGCACAAAAAGGGGTAAAGGTCCAAAAAAAGGGAAAAAGGTGCGAGAAAAAATGCCTCTTTTCGCAACTAGAAACAAAATTTCACACTGTGATATCTTTCCGCACAGCTTTAACTTACCCTAAGAAAAACGGTGCGCGCCTAAAAATCCTAACCCTGATAATTATTTTTATATATAGATATATATTTTATATATATATATATATATAACATACACCTATATACACAGTATACTATCATACTGTAATACAATATAATATGATTATCTCAACTTTTTCATGTTTTTAACCGTCACCTAACTCAGTTCTTATATCACCGAAATATCATCTAGTTCATCTTTCACTGGGACTTCTCTTAGTTCACATTGTTACTTCACTAATGTGAAATTGTTCAATTTCCTCGTCGCTTTATTTTCCTTCTTGACGTTGCGGCGTAATGAAATATGCACGACTTTACCACCTGTTCCGGACGGTTCACTCTCTGGGGTGTCGAACACAAGACTTCGTCAATCTCTCTGCAGCAGCATTCACTGGAGGTCACAGTAATCGTCAGAAACTCACTTGAAGAACCGCACTTGATGTCACATCGGAAATGCTAATTTGGTCACTAACTTCTAAAAGAACACCCGCTTATGTATGCAACGGAATTTTACACAGAACTAGAACTGTTTTGAACATTCGTTATGTAGGAGGGGGAAAGAAACTTTCTTAAGATTCTGGTTATCCGACGAAAGTGCTTCCGGTGTTTAATTTGCCGAGCGCTACTTATCTTTGTTTATCTCCGGCTGCCCGACGCTGAAACTCCCGATAACCTCAAGCCATAGCTGCTGCGTCACAATATCTGTCTCTAATTGGTTTTATCTAATTGAAAGATTTTTTTCTAAATATCGGTCATGAAAGATATCTATGAGCAGAGAAAAGTATATGATTATTGCCCATAATAATTTTTTCAGAGAATTTTTTATGAGAATCATAAAATCACTCACTAATATGATAACAAACATTGAAATGGTTTATCAAAACGGTAGACATGTCACTAACAGAAGGATTAATAAGGTCGCATTCAATATCACCGATGCTTTTTTTCTTTTAAATATGCAATAATGGTATAAAGGTGGATTTACGGTATTTCATGTCAGGTTATCCTTTGCTTAAATTGCTTTGAACAGCTTTCTGTGAATGACATTATTTTTTCTGATATACATAAATGACCCGTTTACACAGAAACTATTGAAGATAGCTGAGTAAAAGTTTAGGTTGATAGAAACAACATTTAAAGAGTTATTTTGGACCTGTTTTGATGTTAATAAGTTGATTGGTTAAGTTTGTAAAAAATATTGACATATTGTTTTGAAATGATGTTATAATTGATAAAAAAAATCCAGTTGTCCTTATTAAACAAAATTAATGGACAGTAGTAAATCAGTGCACTTAAAAATCATTTCATCTACATACTTTAAACATTTCAGTATGGTATTTTAAACAGTTTTTTGAGAAAATACGTAATAAAGTTGTCAGATTTAACATTGGCGAGATAGGGTTTTTAGTCTCCCCGTAAGTCTAACGCAACTTATCTCAGATTGAGGTTTTGGATGAAGAAAGCGTGTTTGATTTTTGAACCTGAATTAATTATTGCCAGGCTTTGGGTACTTTTAACTTTCTATAAGACAATGCCGGAAACAAATCCATTTGGTTATCAAGTTTCCTAAAACATCTGTTGTAATGCACTTGTGGTTTACATTTTATGATCAGTAGAAAGCTTGAGTTAAATAAGAAATTAATTAATGCCCTTTCCAGACTAGATTTTAAGTTTTTATACAAGCAGCAAATTATGGTATTAATTGACCTGCATGAACTAAGTAGTTAAACACAATTATGTATTTAGCTAAACAATTGTAGATTATGTTAGCCACATTATTCGAGAGAGGAATATATCGAGTAATAAGACCCCTGCCTGAAAGGTGTTCTATATTATAAAGAATTTTCATTTATCTCAGTACTGTGAATATAAAGCAGGTATAGTTACATTCTTATAGCTTCTGTTCACTGTTTTCCAATAAAACTTGCGCTATATTTCTTTAGAATGTCAATAAAACGCCATCCACGCATATGGACTGGAAATATCAAACGGGACTCACTTGTTCTTGCAGTTCTCCTTGAATAGTAAACAAAACTGACAGCCCCCATTCTTTCAATTCCTTTATTGGTGCTCCAGAGAGGAACAAAAAAGTTTCTAAATTAAATCGCAAGTTCTAACCGGACTGCAGGAACTGCTCTCTTTTATATTACTTCAGAAGAACCGGTACTTTATATTTGTGTTAGGTACGCAGAGTTGATATCTCCTCTGCCATTCAAATAAAACAGTTCAATATCAATAAATACAAAGAAATAGACCTCAGGAAGAACACAGCAACGTCAAGTGTGTTACAGCTGTCTAGTACAAGGTGTTTCAAAATCAAAGGCAGACGTGATACACACCTATCACAAGGCTCTATTTGTAATTAAAACAATTACTTAAAGATGCAGTAAGATTTGTTGATTCAAATGTTGCGCCATTTGTTGGGCTGGACGCTGTTTTTGTGGGGTTTTAACTTCCGCTGGGCAGTGAACTGATATTTTCTATCTGTCAAATTTTTTATCTTAATACTCGAAATTCTCAACAGTATGGATTTATTGTTTTCACAAGAGCTGACACTGACCTGCTCCTCTTGTTCGGCTATTGCTTGTGCCAGCCGCTTGGGTAAGTGACGCTCAAGTTTGGGTTGTAGGGACTGCCTGCCTCATATGCAACGGGAAAAGATCTTCCCGTCCCTGGAGTCTGTTGCAAGAACGTCATGGCGGTTGTGTGACTAAGGACGGTCTCCTTTCGGTCATTCTAAAATGTTTTAGCTTCTCTGTAATCTGGAAAAGTCTTGGTAGTGTGGTGCTTTTCTTCGTGCGTGTTCGAAGACAGGTTTTCATTGGCAATACATATTTAAAGTGTGAGTCTGATTTTAATAGACGCTTTCTCTTTCAGCAGAGTACTGGGGCAAGTGTAAATTATTGCAATTTCATTATCGTGTTTGTCTACTCCTGTTACGACTTTAGATAAACTGCGAGCACTTCTGTCATACTTATGTTTGGACCAAGTTGGACATGATCGGCACCCATTTATTTATTGCTTTTGGTAATCGTAACAGACCTTAAGCCCAATGATTATCAAGGTCTTATCAGGTTTGTGAAAATTGAACAACCACAGTTTATTTATGTAAGTGTATAAAGCTATTGGCATTATATAAGCAACTTGCAAGTTTGTATGTAAATTTGCGATTGGAATTATCCCACAAGAGTAACCTGACATTTGGCATGCTTATTGCCTTGCAAGTTTTGTGAAGCTAAGTTTGAATTATTTCAGTTCTAATAATTGCAGAGTTCTGTTTTATGCATTCTTAGTCTTCCTTTAAGCAACGTTACATTTTGTATTGCAATAATTCTACAGTTGTAAAAGTTACTGGGTAATTTTCATGCTTTATGCCTTGCTAGTTTGCTGAAATTAATTTTCAAATTCAATTCTACACTTTATAAGATTTCCTTCGCAAACTGTATATCTGGTATTGCAATAATTTTGCAGCTATAAAAGTAAATTGACAATTTATGTAATTTAATTTGGGATTTTAATTCTAATAATTGTATAGTTCTATTTCACACTTTAACATTTTCGTTTAAGGAACTTTACATATCATATGGCAATTGTTCTACAATAATAAAAGTAACCTGGCATTTTGCATGCTTCTGGCCCTGCTAGTTGTTTTAAATTAGAAATTTCAATTCTTCTAATAATGGTAGTTCACTTGTATTTTGTATTTTATTAAGCTTAGATAAGAAGCCTTACCTTTTCTACTGCAAGAATTTTACAGTTATAAATGTAACTTGTCCTTTTGCATGTTTTATGCCATACAATTTTGGAGATTAATTTTAAATTTGAATCGTAACAATTGTACATTTCCTTTTATATCTTCTTAGTTTTATTTAATTAATTTTGCATTTGTTAAGGCAATCATTTTATAGTTGTAAAAGCAACTTAATACTTTGCGTGCTTCCTGCCTTGCTAAATTTTTAAAGTTAATTTTGAGTTTCAATTTAATACTATACAGTTCTATTTCATGGTTTACCAGTTATCCTTAAGGAGTTTACATTTACTTTTGCAAGAATTTTACAGTTGTAAATGTAACTTAGGGTTTTCTAGGTTTTCCAAGTTTTCTGAGGTTGATTTCGAATTCCAATGATACTAATGGTACAGTTTTGTTTTTTGCTACTTTATCAATTTTCCTTAAGGAACTTTGTATTTGTTAGTGCAATAATAAATCAGTAATGAATATAAATGGGCATTTTGAGGCTTTACACTTTACTTTGCATGTAGCTTTATATTGCAACTCCAATAATAATTGTTTAGGTCTAAACGAAGTTTGATACAGTGTTAACAGCTGAGGAAAGCATATTGAAGTGTTTAATTTAAGGATTTGCTTGGTTGGTAAAAATGACTTTACACATTGTTACTGCGTAGTTCTGCAAGATAATGCACTCTGTAATGTACCAATAGTCTGGGTTTATCAAGGTAATTGTGACTGCTTGGTTCCGTGCATTTTCTAGTCATTTTGTGGTAATAAAGTGTTTGTATCTGGAATAAACTAGCAGGTTTCTGGCACTGTCCCAGATAGTGTCTGACCTTAACTTGACCTTTCTCACACTCCTCCTATCGCAACGTAGAATTTAAGGTAACAAATAAGTCTATTTTTGAACTGGAAGTACAAAACTCTGGAGTTAATACTCAAATATAATTTATTTCGAATTCCAGTTTCAGTTTTATTTTAATGATCATGAATAGTATCAGAAAGTACGATATAAGAGGGAATTCAAAAGCAATAGAAATTACAACAAACTATATTTACGTACTTAATTAAGGTATATGCACAAAGTTACAGTAATAAACAATAATAGTAATTAATGTAATCAGGATCCCTGTGTTCACAGCCCTTCCCCGTGAAGCTACATAACAGAGTTAAGAACGTACCACAGTGACTTACTTCGAAAGTTATGGCACATGTCAATGAAGTTGATATCGTATAATTGACAAAGAAAGTTCCGGAACAGCCTCTTTATTCACCGAAAATAGGTCTGCAAGGTTCAGCTTACTCGTTTCAGTGAAAGATTGCGAGCAATACAGCTCATGTGTTGAGAGATGATGTTTGCTTAGATTCCGTCAGAGGACTTTTTACTTTCTCTGCTACGTATAGTAATTAGGGGAAGTGTTGTATTCCACTCAAAATTCGATTTCAAGATTCCACCGGAAATACGTGTTTTGAGACGCCCTGAATAAAAAAATGCATCTTTACAAACAAGTCCGTTATGTGCCTGTGTGTCCGTGAACAGCATAACTCAAAAACGAAAAGTCGGACAAATACGAAACTTCGTATTTAGGTTCAGTATCTTTCAAAGATTCGACACAAAGATTTTCAATAAAATCTCTCAACCCAAACTAACCTTCACATGGAACATTTTGCGAAAATTTAGTTTTTCTATAAAATGGCTCCAACGATTTTGACCTAAATATCATATGTTTACAATACTTGCATGGTAAATGAATGTCCCCAAAAGTGGTCATCATTCTTAATGAATTTTGCATAACTGGTAAACCGCAAGAGATATATAAACTTTTGCTACAAAAATGCGCATCTCGTCCAAACACACAATTTATATCATAAGAAATTTTTTCCAGTGAACCATTTCCAGATATTCCTTGTTATTTGTATGAATTTGCAAATATTTATACTTTTTCTCAAATGGAAATTCGTTATTTATTGTTTTTATGTCCTGGACATGCAAAGAGAATGGAATGCGCCACATAGCAACCAGCTCTTAAAAGCTTTGACTAAAGTCTACCATATTCCCCTTGCATCTACAAGAAAATTAGCAATAAGATAGTTTCTGCAAAATGTTATATCGATTAACATGAAGTAGGTAGAGAATGAGCATTTGTGAAAATAGTTTGTACAAGAGTAGAGAAAGTTATGTGAGTGTAACACATAAGATTTTTTTGTATTGTTTAACGGCCTTTCTGGAACAAATGAATAGTATAGGCGGTGCACACAGGTGATATTTGAAACAGGAAGTTTGGGAAGGAAGGGTTAGGGTTGTAATAAGAGACCCTCGCCACTTAGACCTGCCTAGATCCCTTGTAGCTACCACCTCCCAGGAGGAAGGGATGAAATGAGGGAACCACAGGAGTTACAGGCTACGGAGACGTGCAGAAGTATCTAACAATTCCAGGCTCGAAGACCTGTCGCACTGTTGGGGCTGCCTAGAGAGGGTAATATCCTTCGACTATACCTCTTTCACTATAAACTGAAAGGAGAAGTAAACAAAACCACGTGACAAGACAGCACCTCATTGGCTGGTGGGCAAACTACAACCCCCCCCCCCCGCTTCGCATGTCGTCTGTTCCTCTACAAAAAACAGTTCGGTTCAGATCGTAACATTTTGTGGTTATTCTCGTGCAGAGAAATTTCAAAAACTCGTTATTGTAACAGTTCAATTTATGAAACTAAATGTGTTTGTTCAGATTCACCTATAAGTAAATAAACCGTTATAGCAGAGGATTTAAGAGGTCATACACAGGCGCTGCAGTTCGTTTCTGGTTTTCAGCGAGAATCTTCTGTCACTGTAGAAAATATAAACACGGGAAATGGAAAGAAGAACAGTTGTGTTAAATGCTTTTAACAAATTCTGTGGAAAGTACCCACCTTTAATCGACAATGAATATGGTTGACCATTGTTTAGCAATAATTGAACTTCTTTGTTAGTGATGCAGAATTGTTGCTCGGATAGCTTGTGTTGCATTTGTTTTCTGTTGTATTTTAATAACCTATAGTGCTAATCGTTATTTAACTTGTCTCATAAGAGGTTAAAGCAAAGTTGGTATACTGATATTAGTCATTAAATGAATGATTTCTAAAGCCAGAAGCTAAGAACAGTTTAATCAAGTACTTTTAAACACCGAAGCCGAACTGTTCAGGTACAACATTTTATTTGTCTACTTTTAGCATTATGTGTTAGAAGTTTAGGATGTAAGTCAAAATATTGGAATAAGACATACAGTGTTTAAAAGCTAATGATCCCCAAGCTGCAAAATATACTGTACTCGCATTCTGTCTGAAGCAATTTCCTCTCACGGGTCTTAGTTCCCGTCTTCCTCCACGTGGTGCTGCCATGTCCTCGGCGGAGCGATTCATTTAAGTTTTGTTTACTTCTCCTTTCAGCTTATAATGAAAAAGGTATAGTGTCCACGGGGAGTATCTTTCCTTTGAACAAGCATCCGCGCCAGCTGACCGGCGCCGCTATTTTCCACGAAATCTAGAAGCACGCCTGAAAGATAAGGAAACGGAATGAAGAGGAAATTATGGAAAGGAAATCGTGGTAAATGAGAAGCCACCCTAGGATTTACTTACCGACCCGGAGAAACCACGAAAAACGCATGGACGATCGTCGATAATCGAAAGCGGGACCTCCCGAATGCGAGCCTCAGAGTAACCGCGCAGCCATTTTGCTTGGTTTGGCAGGGAAACGTTCCAGACCTAATTTAGGGTACCTCCCAGGATATGTTAGTTATGAAGACTGGAGAAACCCTGGAAAAATCCTGTCAGGGAGGACGCTCCAGGTGGAATTTGAATCGCGGACTTTTCGTTCACGAGTCGATCTCGGCTGTCCACACGGGTAGCCCAGATATGCTATGCCCAGAGTGTGTATACAAAAGGCGAAGAGCTTAGTCCTTTAAACATCTGTAGCATTAAGGACAAATAGGAAAAGTTATTCATCTACAACATAGAAATAAGCCTGTATATTACTTGTTTGAGTATACATTTTAATTTTAAGATGTTCTTACTTAGGACCAGTACATTCAGAAAAGGACTTTCAAACATTTCAGTTCTATATGCTAATTTACTAAAATGCTAAAAATTGCCCATAAAACACTGTTTGGTATTCAAAATGTAATGTTCATAACAAATTTCTGAGTTACAGTATTAAAACTGTGATGAATATTCTTCTCAGGATACACCAATCATTTTACGATGAACATGTTTATAACTAAATCCAACGCCTAAAAATTTAAACTCAGAAATTACTGTTATAAACTTAATCATAATTATGTGAGTCGTTCTCTAACTTATAATGTTACTCTTGTGATACGACATTGTGAACTTCCTGGCCCTCTATGTACACACTGTCGGCTGTCACTTTTGGCAACAAATACCTCATAATCAATGACTCAATGATAACTTCCTTCATATTTGACTCCTACCGATACGGGTAGCAGAGCTGGTTAAAGCAGCCTTGTGAACGGAAGATTCGATTCAAAGCCAGCCAGAACTGTTCCTCCCTAGCTGAGATATTTTCCAGCTTTTTCTCAATCTTCATAACTGCCAAATGACGGGGGGGGGGGGGGGTACCATAAACTTAGGCCTGGAAATTTACCTTTACAAATTTCCTTTCCCATAATCATTTGATATCATGTATCACTATGTGTTTTTTGGGGATTTAAATTGAGTATCGCAAACACATTTACAATGCTTAATACTTCAAGGTTCTAGTACATTCACATGGTTTTCTCTACCCACTATCGTTTATTAGAGTGTACACAAACTATTCTTATGAAAACTTACTTTCCTGTCCAGTTATTTTTAACAGAGTAAAAATCTTTGCAGAATGCTTTACGCATTTCATTATAGATACAAAGGCAATAACGATAGTCAAATGTTTTAGAACTGGACGCTATACGCTGGGCTTAAAATTTAGGATTGTTTCTATGACATCGCGAGGAGCAGCTGAAAATCAACAGGACTTTAAAATAATGTAGTATTGAACGTTTCGAACCATTAATAGCGAATATCTCGGAAATGGCTGGTGCCACAAAAACATCGTTTTAAAGAGATCTACAATTTTTATGTGGTACGTTTTCGTCTAACGCTTAAAGTTTACCAGCTACGCAAGATTATATAAATTTGTCATGTAATTATTCTTAATATATGATACTTTAATCACCACCATTAGAACGATTTTTGAGAAAATAAAAAACTTCGAAAATGTTTCATGTAAAGGATGGGAGATCTTTTTGAAAATCTTTATGTGGCATCTTTGGAATGTGAGGAATCTAAATACCAAGCTTTTACTTTATCCGACCTCTCTTTTTACTTTCTCTACTGTGTATAGTAAGTAGGGGAAGTACTGTATTCCACTGAAAAATTCGATACCGAGATTTCACCGCAAATACATGTCTTGAGTCCCCCTGAATCCAAAGAAGGTATTTTTGGAAACATGTCCGTGTGTGTGTCTGTCTGTGAACAGCATAACTCAGAAACGAACAGTCGGATAAACACCAAACTTGATATTTGGGTTCAGTATCTTCCAGAGATGCGACACGAAGGTTTTCAATAAAATCCTCCCACCCCTAATTACCCTTTACATGGAACATTTTTCGAAAATTTTAATTTTCTCAAAAATGGCTCTAACGATTTTGAATAAAATACCATAAGTTAAAGACTTTTATGGAAAATGAATTGTATATCTCGAATTTTCTGGTAATGTCATCAAAAGCATTCTTCATTGTCAACGACTTTTGCATAACTGGTAAACCATAAGAGATAGACAAAATTTCACTACACAAAAAATGTAGATCGCGTTAAAATACACAATTTATGTCATATAGATTTTTTGTTGAGTGGACCATTTCCGAGATATTGCTTGTTATTCCCTTAAATTTTCCAATAATACTTTTTCTCAAATGGGAATTCGTTATTCATTTTTTGCCTTGGATATGCAAAGAGTATTAATCTGTGGCAAAGAGAATGATGCTGCACATAGCAACCAGCTATTAACAGATGCCTATGCTTAAAGGCTACTGTATTTCTATATTGCCCTTGCAAATACAAAACAAGGGGAACATTGTAAGCCTTAAGCGATAGTGAAATATGTTTAGAACTGGTCGCTATGTGTAAAATGTAATTCTCTTTGCATGTCAAGAACAGAAAAAATATTCTGTGGGCGTAAGAGAAATGAGAACGTAATAACAGTCAAAATGATATTTGCAATACAAGCAAGAATACCGAAAACCAAATCACAGAGCAAGATATGATTATATACGAACGGAAGTGCTGATGTGTGTGGATAAAGCAAGGTGTGATTATAAACGAGCGGAAGTGCACTCGGATAAGGCTAAAATTGAGGCACAAGTGAGGCAGCATGTGTTTCTAGCAAAGTAGTAAACTAGAAGAAAAAAACCTGATGTGATACATTCACATTACTTTCCCTACCCTCTATCGTTTATTAGTGTGTATACAAAGTATTTTTACTTAAACTTATTACTTTCTCTAATACGTATAGTAAGTAGAAATACTGCATTGCACCTAAAAATTCGATATTGAGAATTCGCCGGAAATACATGCTTTGAAGCCTCATAATGCAAAAAAAAACATTTTTAAAAAGAGGGCCCATGTGTGTGACTGTGAACAGCGTAACTCAAAACCGAAAAGTCGGATAAATACTAAACTTGGTATTTAAGTTCAATATCTTTAAAAGAGGCGACACGAAGATTTTCAATAAATTCCTCCCATTCCAGACTAGCCTTTACATGGAACATTTTTCGAAGTTTTTTTTCTCTCTCAGAAATGGCAGTAACGATTTTGATCAAAATATCGTATTTTAATACAGTTTCATGTCAAATGAAAGGCATATCTTGAATTTTCTGGGAATGTCCCCAAATGTCGTCTTCATTCTAAATGAATTTTGCATAACTGGCAAACCGTAAGAGATAGACAAAATTTTACAACAAAACACACAATTTATCTGTGCAGTGAACCATTTCAGACATATTCCTTGTTATTTGTTTGAATTTTCCAATACTTATACTTTTTCTCAAATGGGAATTCGTTATTCGTTTAGTTTTTCATTATTTTCTTTTTGTATGCCCTGGACATGCACAGAGAATGGAATGCTCCACGTAGCAACCAGCTCTTAAAAGATTTAACTATCGCTTAAAGCCCACCATATTTCCCTTGCACCTACAAGAGAATTAGCAATAAGATCGTTTCTGCAAATGTTTATCTCGATTAATATGAAATACATGGAGAATAAGAATTTGTAAACATAGTTTAAGAGTAGAGAATGTCTTGTGAGTGTAACACGTTATATTTTTTTAGTTATGCTGTTCACAGATACGCGCGCGCGCGCGCACACACACACACACACACACAACACACATAGGACACTTTTATAATTTTTTTTTGTTTGTTTGTTCAGGGGGCCTCAAAAACATTTCCGTTGAAATTTTCGTATCAAGTATTTGGGTAGAAGACACTACTCTCCCTACTTACTATACGTAATAGAGAAAGTAATACTCTTCAGCCAGCAATCGAACCTGGGTACTCTGAATTTAGAAGTTAGCACGCTAAGCGGTATATCGGAGAGACACTCATATGGTCTGTTTGCAGTAATTAATCCTAAAGACATTCACATTTGCAGCTCTCATTTCAGGATATTTTTAAAGGAGATGAGCTGTCTTTATCGAATGTTTTTTACGTTCTCTTAAGGTTCTTGAAATAGGCTCCCGGCGCTTGATGTATAATAAACGATCCTGCCATTCACATGGACCAGGAGTGTATGTTTACTATTCAATACGTAGGAACTGGGAGAGGTATGTTATATCATGTATTACGGACTCTACCAACAGCTCCTTTACATTAAAGAAATGCTGTACACAGGGGTGCACCTAATACTAGACCTGGAATGTATCATAAGCCCTCTAAACCTTTCAGAGTTTACAAGGTTCAATCAGAATGTTTCCGAAAACATACATTTGTGGATTTGGAACTGTATCAAGTATTATAAATTGTCGCCAATGTTATAACCTTAAAAATCTTCATATCACTACTCAAAGTCACTAAATTAATTATTGTTCAGAAAATAAAATGCATTTAGGACTGGCTTCATTGTAGCAGGATGTCGGGTTCCTCTGATGGTATGGAGTAATCTAGTAGGCTAATCTTGCCCATAGTTCAAGATGACGCTGGTAATGGTAGTGCAAAGGATCCGGGTTTACTGGGCAATGTTAAGACATGCATTTTGTTTACTAGTGTGCGTGTGCCATTGCTTTCCTTATCATCTCGTAGAGTCAGGATACACTTTGTCGATGGGGATCTCAAAGGAAAGCGCTCAGAATTTTTTGTTTACTTTCTCCGAGGACGTTTGTTTACTGTCCATTTCTTTGTTGCGCAATCGGTACACGTTCATCAAAACATAAGCGTTGAATTCATTCGCATTTTAGCTGAAGTTGTGCTTAGACGCGCTTTGACTTTGTTTACCAGCTGCACTAATTGCGTTTCTACTTCGACGCCTTTGATTCAAACTTGACACATTTATAAATTTGTAAACTTGCGGGGTGTTGGCTTGGAGCCGAAAATAAAACAGCGTTTTGTCAGCCTTTTCTACACATTAGTGAAGGTAAAGCTTTTACCCCAGAAGGTGAAGTTCCTTTATGAGCACATGAGTGCCGAAAATATATCATGTACGATTTTTCTTCACAGATTGTTGCGGGAAAAGGTCCTTGGGTGCCATTTGTTAGGGGGAAATCGTTGATGAGTAGCATCTGGGAAGCGTCGTTCATCTAGTTGATGCCCTCTGCTGCAGTGTTCTTGTCCTCGGCTATGGATGCTCGTCGGCTGCTGTATTTTCCATTCCTAATCTTTACCCACATAGGTAATTCTTGTGTCTCAGGCTTATCGTAGGTGAGACAAATTAAAATACCCTGCATTTTCCAATACATGTGGTTTATTATTACCAATTCAAATATTTTTGGGCGGCTAACTTTTCCCATTATGCCAATTCCCACCATTTGAATAAATCAGGAGCCTAAACTAACTACACACGTCTTCCTACCCATATGAACACACGCGCATTTGTCGTCCAGAGCGTGGCACTTTGTGTCGACGAGATTCTAGAAGACAGTGAAAATCTGGGGCTTTGTTCCCCTTTATATATGCCTAGTGACGCTTACCTCCGCGCCTCAAAATGTAAACATTTCAAATTGGTCCTCAGACCGCAATACCTTAACATGTATGAGAATATTCTACTCTAAAGTTTTGCGCGTACGCGTCCCCACGACGAATCAGGAAGCCGATTCACTGTCTCCGTCTTTTTCCTTTCTGTATCTGTCTCTTTCTATTTCTCCTTACCGCTGCCAGCTACCTGTTCATTAGCTTGGTGAAAGGTGGGCTCTACCTAGAATTATCTTTTACCTGGAGTTTGCTAGCTCACCCGTCTCTTACAATCTGCCTTGTACAATTCTTGTTTGTTAAGTATTTTAACACGTTTCTTGGTGAATTATATTATTACTATGTACAATTCTTATATATGTGTGTATGGTATATCCCCTTTCAACATACTGCTCGGATGCTCATAGTAGAAGATATTGCCTTATTTCCCCGGTAGAGTTGCTCATCTCAGCATTCGCTATAGGTGCACCCATTCAGATACACCCTTTCTCTTTTTACTGGCTCTACGCATTTTAATCATCTTTAAATACTTAACGAAAGCCGTTTGCTTTTAAATTATATTGAAGTCTCAGACGAGGCTATGGTTTCTTCCCAGGCTCCTAGTTTAGCAGATCCCAGTTTAGAAACACACCTAGCAAATTAAAACAATACGCTCAAAATGTATCACCATGTGGTAGCTCTAGGATCTTAACGAAATACAGCATTTCTACCTCTTTGCACCGAAAATAAGATGGATACAGCGCGCGCGCGCATGCACACACTACTGACGCTGTACTCTTGTGCATTTTCGCTCTCTCATTGTGTTAAGCACTGCGCGTTTGCGACGTATAATAGTGTGTATTTTTTGAGAGTGGCGTCCGTGTTGTTTCTAAATGTTTTCCTTTTCCGCTACACTGGCGCCATTGTCCGAATTTGGCTTGGTTAGCTCGCGTTAACCTTGTCACAGTGAGTTGGTATTTTTCTGCAGACCGGTGTGCTCGAGTCCCTGGGGTAAGTTTCCTGATATAGCCTGGACGACACTATTTTATATTTGGAGGATATCGGATCGCATTTACATTGGTGTTTCACCCATTGCAATTTACTTTCTTGTTATGCTCCTAAGGATTTAAGCTATACAAGACCACAAAACGACTCTTGAGATCCATTTGTATATTTGTAGAAGTCCGGAATTATTTTTTTAAATTGTTTCATTGTTCGTGGTTTTTTCAGGTAGTTTTAACGGTCAGCTTTATTGAAAGTGATATTTTGTATTGTTGTAATGCTAATTATTGTACGAGGCTATTTTTAAAGTAAGCACAGTTTGAATATTTTGGCGCTGCAGCTCTGCATTCATTAGGAAGCCAGAGGCAGCTGTGAGCGATCATCACTTTGTGTTTTTGTTAGAGCGTTTAGAACGGTTCAAAACAATCGAATGACCCGCTGACTGTGAAGTCAGTTCACTGATTCGTTTTTTGAATGTGAGAAATATTACGCCAGCAAACATTCATCGCCAATTGTGTGAGGTTTATGGGAAAACAATAATGAGTGACAATGCCCGGCAACACACAGCCAAACAAACTCAAGAGCTAATCGCATCATTTGGTTGGAAACAATTCGACCACCCTCCCTACAGTTTGGATTTGGCACGAAGCGATTTTCTGAAGAAATTCCTTGGTGGAAACCATTTCAACGACGATGACATTGTGAAACGAGAAATGCAGACTTGGCTTTCATCACAGGTGGCATCATTCTTTGACGTTTCCCGTTATGACAAGTGCTTGAATAACGCGGTGACTATTTGGGGAAGTAGTGCAAGGTGTAAGGTAATCAATGATAATAAAGTATTTGGAAAATAATATTCTGTTATTTTTTAAAAAGTTATCGGTACTTACTTTAAAAGCATATCTAATAGTTACGGGCTGTATTTTATGAGTTTCATAGTTTATTTCAATCGTTATAGTGTTTAGAGATTATTTGCTTGTTATAATTCCGAAGTTTGTGTCATGAGTATGTTTCACCACAAAGATTTTGTCAAACGAAAGGGGAATTGTGAATGCTTATGAGCAAACATATTTTGGCGACCTGGATTAATGCTACCGTGGTTACTGTATGTCGGAAGTTTGTCTTATGTGGCGCGAGCAACGGCTAGGCAGGCGTTATGTAAACTGTGTATCATTTCCACAGCGTCGGGGAGATTGATTTATAGCGGTCATTTTACGTATTATACTCGAGCTGCTTGTATATATGCTTATATATATAACATTTGTTTTATTACTGCTTGTCAGAATGTATGATACCAGTGAAGGACTTGAAAGTAAAAGGCAGTCTCTCTGACTTGAGTGTGTTATATATATTTTCTGGGGAAAGTGCATTCCGCATATTGGGTTTCCGTTACCTCGTCTTTGATCCGAACACATTACTTCTAGTTGGCAATCTCTAAAGTTACATATTTATTTTACAAATATTTGGTTACTTCGTTACGATGCTATGACGTATTTTCTATTTCAAAATGAAATAAACCGGAAGTGAAGGTGTCCGTATGTTCCAAGTTAAACGAGTGATATTACATCTGGACCACTGGCCTACTTGCAGTTCCGTTCCCAGCGACCACAAATAGGCCAGATTTCCCCTGGGTGGCCTGCTTTCTTTTTCTCTAATTTATAGGAATGTGTATCCATCACCAGCATCATTCTTGCCCCTGCTATTATATCATTTAAGTGGAATCCTCTTAAAGGAGATCTGAGAAGTATGACTGCGGTTTCGCTTGAGCCTTAAAATGAAACGTTCCCGAATTCAAATCTCTGTGCTCTTTTCCTCCATGAATTTCCCTGGACGTTTAGGTGAATACAGGGGCGCTACACTGTTTAGCGGAAGGGTAAAAATAATCGATGTTTGCCATTCCACGGCCATGTACACTCACAAAGGCAGGAGTTACACTTTTTGTCTAAGTAAAACACGCGGTTTTCATAGACTTATTAAAACATCTTAAATATTTCACCTTAAAATACTTTTAACTTTTGTATACTATTCAATGTTAATTGGAAAAAATTTATAAAGGATCAACCTTTATTTTGATTTCAACATTTTCCTGGAAAGAATTATTTTCATTTCACAATTTCAGTTTCTTATTGTACCTTTAAATCAATACGCAAGGGTCGGAATTAATTACCACTTAAGTACCACAGAAGTGTTACTTATGTGCTTAGTACTTAATAAATCTCAAATGATCAGTTCAACTCCCTCCAATCGATGACTCATTTTCACTGTATTCATCCTTTACATCAGCATTTCTCAGTGAGGTATCTTGACATGGAGGACGTGACATCATTACTTCGGCTGCTGCCAAATCAAGTTAACATTCCCGCATGTTGAGCTATTATCATATTTATTTTATCTTATGTTATATTGTGGCGTATGCACAGATAATAGGATACACGACTCTCTGGGCACCGAGATCCGAGACGGCAGTTTGTCTGTGAGTAGGGGTAAGTCAGGGGGAACTAAGTCTTAGGGAAGGGGTAGCATCAGTGACGCTTGAGGTTTAGCGTGTGTGTTTGAGAGTGAGTCAGTAGGCAAGCCCCGAATAGGAAAGACGTACAACTGCTTTCTTCGTGCTCAGGCACGATGGCCTCGACAGACATTGGGCTGATAATGTAAGTATCTGTCTTTATCTATTAAATTGTGTGCCATCCATTCTTTTGGAGTCTTAATTATGGTAGTGTAGTGTTCTTCCTCTCCCTAAAGCCAGGTATTATTTTGGTAGAGTAATGATTTGTGTCTTTAACTTAGGTGCGTTCCCCGTCGTAGCCTCGCCATGTGCAGATCTTGTATAATTTGCCCGTACCTCTTGCAAGCGAGTGCTCCCCCGTCTGTTTCTGTGTAGTATTTAAAGAGAGGCTACGACAATATAAGGTATGCGAAATAGCAAGGTTCGAGAACTACTGTGCTAAATGAAGCACGCAGAATCAGGATACTACGCGCTGTGTTAAGAATTCTCTACCTTTCTGCGGCGAAGCGTGACTTTCAAAGTGAGGGAAGCTCCAAATAACAGTTTTCATTAAAATAGGAGAGAACCATGAATGTTGTATCTTTATATTTTTCTTAATCTCGGATAAAAAACGAACTAAAAATATATTTAAATTTTTACAAGTAAGTAATGAATAATATATTTTCATAAATAAGAGTAAATTAAGTATCGTAGGTACCTTACTTTTTGTATATCAGAACGATCCTTCTAGTTTTCCTCTCAAAGATATCAATCGCATCATCGTAGAAGGATGGGTTTTGGCGCAAATTTGAGAACAAGGACTTTTCAATGCTAGGAAGAGCTAGTGAAGAAAGTTTCTTCTGACCTTGAGTATTTCGAGGATAGGATTTAATCCTTTTCACTGCTGAGAATGACCTCTCAGCAGACGAACCAGATGCCAGGATGGGTTTTACTGAAAGGACAAGTTTATGTAGTTCTGGAAACACAGACACTAATCCCGCTTCTGTCAAGTACTGATGTAATTTCATGATAGTGTCCTTATGTATTTCAGTATCCCTGAATAACACACACAATTCACTTCTCAAAATTGGGAAATCAAAGAATTTGCCCAAGCCCTGCTTTCAGCTCAAGAACCCTTCTTCTGGAAACTGTTTTGCAAATTCCACGAAGTTCGCCGTATCTAAAATACTAAGGAATTTGAGATTTTCCAAGTCAGAAAATCTGGAATCCATATTGATCTTCATTACGTCAGTAATTTCCAAGAATAATCTCTTATAAGAAGTTAATACGTTTTCCCCTAGTATAGTATCTACTATGTCTTTTATTAGGGCCAGGCATACCACAGACATCAGATACTTTATGCCAGATAGATTCAAAATCATCTCTGAGTTTCATAAGATGCATTGATAATTTTTCAACGTGTTTACGCAAACCTCAATATAAAAGCCTTCTTTTGGAGTACTTGGAACAGTATGTCAGCCTGAGGAAATATGTAATAGAATACATGAAGAAAAACTTGCAATCAAACCCATGTAATGTTGAAAAAAGACCTTGAGCATCATATACTGTTTCCGGATCCCAACTATCTGCATTTGCGAACATTGAATTTAACAAGTTTTCTATATCTTGTTTGTACTCGTACACAGTTTGTAATAGCCTGTTACCATAATTTCATCTTGTTGGAGTTAATTTTGGAAATCTCTTGTTTATTTCAGAGTCGAGTGCTGCCATTAGCTTTGTAGATTTAGAAACGCATATTCCAAAACCAGAAAGTGAAGTAAAAATATTTTACACAGCTTAATAAAGCTCACAGTTTGTGAGAAAACTAAATTCACGCTAAGTGCATATCTATGCACAAATACAGCTTGTGGGCATTTTCTCTTACTGTCATCTGAAGACCACTGTGTTCCCCTGGCATTACAGCCGCCCCATCATATGTCTATGACACCAATTTCTTTTCACAATTAAATTCCTTTAAGATCTCAAACTCATAATGTACTAAAGAACTTGCTGTTCTGCCAAAACTGACTCTGAAACACAGAAATCTTTCATCAAAACTTTCAGTTTTTGTTACATACCTAAGTATAATAGATAGCTGTGATTTCGTTGTAATATCTGTTGTTTCATCCACAAAAATTTCAACAAAATAAGTCTCAGAAATTTCCTTCTTTATTTCGTTTGTCATCGTTTCGAAACAGAATAAATAATATGGTCGTAACACAATATCATTCTGTATGTCACTAGATAACTCTGAAAAAACGATCGAATTTGACAAGTGATGAGATAAGTCTATATCAAAATCTCCTAATTCCTTCAACATTTCAATATAATTCATTCATTATCTGTTTACCCTCCTCTTATGTAGGACTTACAACCCCCAGGACTTACAGGCGGGTGCCTGGGGTCAGAGTCCCGTCGAGAAGCACACACTCATGGATCAGACAGAACATCCAGGATGGGTGATCAGCCCGATGCCCGGTATGGGATGAAGGAAGTAGATGAAACGAAATGTGGGTGAAATGAATGAAAGGAAAGGTGATGATGTAGCAGTTGGTGGAATGAATGGCGGAGGAAACCAGAGAACCCGGAGAAAACCGCCCAGACGCCGCTTCGTCCACCACAAATCCACATTGAACCCGGGCCGCCTCGGTGGGAGGCGAGCGGTCTAACCACTCGGCCACGGCGCCGCCCTCATTTCAATATAATTTCCTCTGTTTAAAGAGCTTTCGGACTCGTCATGACCTCGAAATGCAGGTTCCTAATTTCCCAAATTTATCATTTGCAAAAGAATTTTCCTGTTTCTTTTTACGTCTTCATTGTGCTTCTGTATGTGAGCCGGAATTGCTCACTTAAACACGATTCGATTCTTGTATTTCCGAACTGCGTAAATTGTGTCAGACAAATAATGTGGTTTTACGTTCCTTGATTCCTTTTCTGAGCTTTGTGTAAATTATTCAAGTCGTCAAAACCTGCATAACTCTAAGTGCTTTTCTCTTGCAAAAATAGCAAGCACGGTCGGCAAAACAATTTTCGCAGTCTATGGCACCCGCATAACCATGGAATTGTATCATACATGTTTTCATTAATGTGGCGCATAAACGATTTAACACCTTTGCTTTGTATGCCGATATTATTATTAAGAAGCTTTTCGGCCTGTCACTTTTAAATATATTTAGTTTTTCTTCATAACTGAAAGAACTAAACCTACTCTTCAGTACTTTTTCTATAGTACACTCACACGTAGATACCTCTTGCACTGCAAGACAGCTCACACTACAAGCAGACATATCCCCAACCCACTCCACTCAGACGTTCCAATAATTCGTAGAGCTGGCCAACACCGCGTGAAATGTTAACCTAAAATGGAGAAAGTATGAAATTCACACGCTTTTGCTAATAACTTACAATTTTACAAGAAATACCTATTTATTACTAGCAAATACCAAACTACGCTAAATACGCGAATTATTGCTATTGAAATATACTTACAATTCTATTTAAAAGCACCACATAAAATAAAACAAAAAACTTTTCTTCGCACACTACAGGGATTTCACGTGACGATGTCTTTCAACGCTTACTAAGTCACGGAAGGGTCCGATTGCTTTCGGAAACCTACGAAGTATGCTAGTCGCTAGTGGAGGTTTCGATGCTGCTAGTCGCTAGTGGAGGTTACGATGCGTGAGCACGGAAATGCTCAGTATTGAATGAGCTCGCGGATCTGGTCACTCAAGCTTCGGCAGTTGTCCAGATGTCCGCAGCACGGCGGATGTTCACGAACAAATTTTAAAAATGTACCCAGAACAAATATAACATTTGTTCGCGTGTATTTTATTTGCCTTCTTCTTCTTTTTAAATTCTTGGGGAAGCTTCTATGTACGCTTCGCCACTGCTACGTTTCCTTCGTAAACACAATGGGGCCCGTTACTTGGTATTAGTGACGTTTAACGGGCACATTAAAGGTTTAGGAGAGCAATTCCCTGCTCTTTCCATCCGCAAGGTCAAGGACTACCCTCTGTCATCGATTTTGCGATCATCAAGCACCACCCTTATCATCTCACGCTCACATCACTCACAGCGCTCCATTCCGACCACAACCCCGTGTTGACAGAGTTCAACACACGGGTTGCCAGCAATGATGTTTCTGGTCACACCAGAGAAGCTGATTGGGACTGCGTTAAGGGTTGCCTCCACGTAACAATCCCGCCTAACCCCAGGATTATAGATACTCCTTCCCTAGAGACAGCAGTCAAATCCTTCACAACCACATTGTTGCGAACGGTTCATAACCTCACCATCCTAACACCACCTCCTCCTCATCCAGACGTCCTACCACTGGACCTAGAACTCCTTATCCGCCGCTCCTGGGTAGCCCGAAGGCTATACCTGCGCCACCGAACGCCCCATAACCGAGAGCTTCTGCGGCATCTTCGCCGAAAGGTCCGTGACTGACTGCTTGAGCACAGGGTGCAAGCGTGGGAGCCCACGATGGCCCGTCAGAACCTCGATAGTGGTGACGTTTGGCGGATAGCTAAAAACCTCCGTCGCCAACGCAAACAATAGAGCTCCCCGCTTCAAGGTAACCTAGGCCTTGTATACGAATCCATAGCCAAAGCAAATGTGCTCGTTAACTATTTTGAGGACACCTGGAGGCCCAGAGATGACCCTCAGGACGCAGACTTTACTGTCAGCGTCCACCAGGAGGTAGATAGCTATTTGCGGCTGTCTCCTGATGGAGCGGAGAATCCTCTCTCAATCATCCACCCTAGTGAAGTCCAAGGTGCACTCCGGCTTCTCAACACTAAAAAGGCTTGCGGACAGTACGGGCTGACTCCCGCCATGCTCCGCAACCTACCTTTCAGAGCTATACTTTTCCTTACGAAGGTTTTTAACGTGTGTATCACCCTAAGACACTTTCCACGCGACTGGAAGTTGGCCCGGGTGGTGTGCATTCCGAAACATGGTAAGGACCCGGCTCTTCCCTCCAGTCACTGCTCCATCAGCCTCCTACCCACCCTCTCAAAAGTGCTTGGAACAATGAACAGGGTTAAGGGGATGGTAGCCATCTTATACCCGGTTCTAGCTTCCGACATGCCGGTTCACTTAAAGTTACGCCTTTATAAAGCTCTTATCTTAATCTCTGATGCTCTACGCCTGTGAGGTGTGTGGCATGGCAGCAGATTCCTGGCTTCTCCGGCTACAGCGGATTCAGAATAGAGGACTTTGGTCCATCTATTCTATCTGTCGTTGCTTTACAGTCTGGCCACTGCACGAGACCCCGGCCCTCCCATACGTGGGGGATGTGATTAGGCACAGGACTCAAAATATTCTACGGGAAATTAATTTATCATGAGAACGCTCTTGTCAGATCGCTGGGGAACTACTTACCTCAAGAACGTCAATACAGACGCTACCGAGTTCCTCGCATGGCTTGCGGGCACCCCCGGTAACGATGGCTTTAAACCTGCCAACAGCAAAAACTGCTGTCACTAAGTACTCCTCATGGGATTGGTCAATCAAAATTCAACCAATCAAAATTGCAATAAAATAAACACCAGCGGAGCAGGGCACTGGGCTGCTCCTGAAAAGGCAGCCACTGAGGAGCCTATAAAAATATAGATCTACCTCCCATCGCACCCCCAACATCAACACCATACCGTCACCCTACAACAATCCATCCTACCTATGGTAAAACCCTTCCAAGGGGAGGTACATAGAAAAACTCACTTAGGTTCACCACGAACCTACCAGATTGAAGTCCAAGTCCCTGTTCTTTCGGAAGCTACGTGTGACAGAAATGTCATAACTTACCATTAACGGCAAGGCAATCATTGTTATGTGGCCTATATAAATAGGAATAACGCTTAGCTAGCTTGAAAAAGTCTAATTTTCAATCTGTTTTGCACAAATGTCTTATATTAGCATTGCAGTAAACGTCGGTTCTATTGCTTCTGCAGAGAGAAATTTTAGAGGAAATGTACCTTCTGACTCCCGTGTAGCCGAATTGCGTCCCGCGGATATTAAATTGTTATATCCAAATTCATTACCGCATTAAGTTCATGCATTGGTTCCAATTGATTTAGGCCTAACTAATAGTAAGCAATGTAGAAGGAAAGCTATATACAGCTCCTAAGCTGCAATTCCTATAATATGAGTAGAATATATAAGGAGCAGCGAGAACACCTTTTGCGTTTATATGGGGGAGGATAGGGAAAACGAGGGTAGATGCTAGGTTGAGAGAGACTTCAAGGAGGAAAATGCGTTTATATGGGAGAGATAGGGAATACGGGGGCCTATGCTAGGCTAGACAGCGGTAGAAGGAGGGAAATGCGGTTTATATTAAACAGATAGGGAATACGTGGAGAGGTGTGCGGCGATCACCTCCTTCGTCCGTTGCTGTTAGGCTTACCTAGATGCTTCTCCCGTTGGTTCCAGAAGTTCGCCGTGTGTTGGTTCTCTTCAATTTTATCCTCGGTTAGCTGCAATAGTTTTCTTTAAACTATATAGGAGCATGGACTTATCCTCGGTAAAGGAAGCGTAGATCTCGGGTGGTGATATAGGAAGACATAGACGTGCTTTGTTTATGAAAAATGACACTGCCGTTTCTCTTTATTTAATTAACACTCGTAGTATACAAAACTGGTATTGTCGCCGTAAAATACTGTCCACCGCTGTTAAACTACGGCGCGGATATGACATGAAGTTTAAATATGCTTATTATCTCTTTACGAGTAGCGGATCTTAGGTGTGTTTCTAAAACTGTCTTGATTCCCTTTTTGGCGCGATATCTCACACATCCTGCAGCATCTCTCCCTGACCACACATGACAAAAACTGTCGAACAAACTGCCTTGCTAAACTGACATGACAAAACTCTCTTGCTAAAACTGCTGACAAACTGCCTTGCTAAAACTGCCTCACTGCAATGCTAAAATTCCATGACAAACTGCCTTGACCAAAACTGTCCCCAATTTGCTCCAAACAGATCCATTTACAGTCTCCGGCTACTGAGGCTGCTTCCTTTCCTATTGGTCCATTTTTAGCGCCACTCGACGCGTCTAACTATTTTGAATAAACTTCCAGGGATCTCATTGGTCCAAGTTTAATATAAATCGCGGCTTTTCCCACATTTACCGTTAGGCTATCTGTCTCGCTCACTTCGTCACGGCGAATTATCAAATAAAGGGACAAAGGTACACCCTCGCTGTAGGAATAATGGCACTGCGACCGAAGAGATGTCATAAACCTAGGTTTTTTGCCTTCGAAAGCACTATTCCTGTAGCTAAAACATTTCGTCGTGGACAGTATTTTAACATAGCGCTTAAATTATTTACATTAAACCATTTATAACTCTACTAATATTAGTAACCTAGATAGATACATAACGTTAAATCACCCTTCTTAAAATATACAAGCAGTATGAGAAAAAGATACTTACATAGTACGATTTAACATCAATAAAAGTTAATTAATAAATTATCTATAATTACAGTTCTCGGGCCCGGCCTAGAGTTGCCGTTTTAGGTGCTAGGCCAGACAGATGCTGAAGGAGGACGAATATAAGCTTATACTGGAGAGATATGGAATACGAGGTAGGTGCTAAGATAGATGTTAAAGCTGGCATGCGTATATATGAGAGATATAGGAAACCGAGGAGAGGTATTAGGCTAGCAAGGGTTGAATGCGTATGCATTTATATAGGAGAGACGAGGAAAATGGTGTGAGAGTGAGAGAGATTCTATGCTAGGAGATGATTGAAGGAGTGGGAAATGCGTTTTAGATGGGAGAGGTGTGGAAAACGACGATAGGTCTTAGGAATTGTGGTTAAAACTGTAATACAAAGAACCGCATTATCCAAGAACTTTAACAATAAACAGGTCTAAGTATATATCATTTGTACGGTATTAGAGGAGGGATCTTTAGTGGAAAAAACCCCTAAGTCACAGTAGTATAGAAATGATCGAGCCAGCACAATTAATATGCAGGGATTTCCAATTTATATTCGAATTAATTCCCCCATCAACCTGCCAAGCCCCCTCTGGTACCTTTAGTGGCAGCTGAAGTCATAAAGTTTGCGATATATAATGGAAAGGTTGACAGCGTAATTACAGTGGAGCTATTAAGGTCTTCCATCCCCTGTCACAAATAGGATAATGAAATTTAATAAGCTCTGCTCTCTAATCATGTCACCAAAGGAAAGACGAGCGGCTCCATTCCACACCCCCGGCATTGACGCCTTCATTACCAGGTGAGCAACAAATTTATCCGCTTGACAGAGAAGGCTGCTGCTGCGTGGAACACTGAGTAATAAATTACGCTTTGTTATATCCTCAGGCATTGTAGTGTCATTCATACCAGCGGGGCAACCTTCATTAGATTAAAATGTATTTAACAAATATAATTATTTATATTAAACCCTGGAGTACTACTACTGTTTATTTGCTTATATCTCCAGAATGAAAAGAGATGAAACATATGAAATAAAAACTTATTAAAACTTTGGAATGCGGCGAGTCATTGATGCATTGTTCCAAGTTGACCGATTTGCCCGGGTTCGAATCCTAGGAGTGATTACAAATTCATCTTTCGATAACTCCGAAACTAATTAAGATAAAGAGGCCAAATAAACTTTATTACATTTATATCATTAGGTAGTTTCTTGGGAATGTATATTTGGATAACTGGTCTCCTAGGTTTGATCCTTAATTTTAAATCTCCATTATCTCAGACACAAACACAGATAGAATAATGGTCGAAAGCAAAATTGATAGCTACTATAATGTACAATTAATACCACATATAATCAGTAGTCCGTAGTTCGAATCCTGATGTTTAAATGACTTCCTTAATTTTCATCTATACTCTAGGATATATAGCGTAGGTTGATAACGTAATACCATACAGCTGTTTTTAACGTGCAAAACTAATATTATCAATAATTTTGTTCCTGGGGTTCGGGGTTCGAATACTGATTAAATTAAATTTACTTACAAATTTAATAGCTCATGAGATAATTTAGATAGACACGTCAAATAAGAGTCAAACAGGGTAACTAGTTCCGAAATATCGTTATCATGACAAAAATTACTTTAAAGTACTCCATTCGAATCCCGAAGTGGTGATTTCATATATCCTCAAGAGTATAAATCATACCAGGTTCGAGTAAAGGTTGTATGGTAGATAGTGATGTGGAGAGCTAAATTACTAAAATACATTTATTAAAGCATTACCAGGTTCGATTCTAGAAGTTAAAATCGGCGTAAGTCTGGAAAAATTAATTTTGCTTGGGCTTGTAGTGAAATGTAATGTTTTTTCTGCGATAACTGAGTATTAAGCGTATAGGAAAGTCATATTGTATACGGATTCTTTGGAGAATAAAGGGAAGTTGGAAACGAAGAATTGAAAAGGGAATGAAAACATGAAATAATGCAGATATACATGCATTTAGCTAAATAAGGGAGAAACTCTTCTACGCTAACTTTTAGACCGTCTACTTCTAAATTATTGTGGTAATAGAAATGGGCTTAACCTTTGTGCAATGGGTGGTGTTGGTGGCGGTTGTGCTAGGCTTTGAATGGTAACATCTGACGGAATGATTGTGTGAGAATACTTTTCTTGTTGGTGTGACAGTGTATACAGGTAGTTATGGTACGAGTTTAAACGTGTTTGGTACAGTCACACATCCTGTCTCTGGGTGTGAGGTTATATGGCTGAAGTTAAAAGGCGCAGGACATTAAAATAAGTGGTATTCAACAAACCAGTTTTCATGCTATGGTTTTGTGTTGAATTAAACGTTTGATCAACGATTCTGTTATATCATTAAAAGACATTGATGTGAGTGAAATATCAGAGTTTTAACCGCTTAATCAGTATTTAATTGCTTAAGCCATCTCAGGATTGGTTTGAAAGCATATCAAAAGGGAAAACGTATAGAGAATAAGGAATAAATGATGTTTAACATACAGATTATCTTTTCAAAACCTCTAAATATATAAAATATGGGTGTCAACGTCGAACAGGAAATTAATAGAAGCATTACAGCGTCGGATCTTAAATGTAACGTTGTTTTAGTTTTCGTCTGTAAAGGGTTTTACACACAAGTAGCATGCCGTAGAAGACTCATAATCTTTTTGTTGTAGGTCCTTAAGTTTCAGAGGCTTGGTAGATTTGTATATGTTATCAATCTTCTTTGCAGGGGATGACAGGTATTCAATAAAATTCTAAGCAGCATCATAACCACTATACACATAAGGATGTATAGGAAGACCAGTTTCGAGGTGTCCAGCCCTGGATGATGGCTTCAATTAAACACAGAAGCTCATAGGTACATACTGTTCATAAGGGATTGTATAGGGAGTTTCAGGATTGGGTACATACGTATGACATGGAGTGAGAATACTCTCAAAATCCGCATAGGTGACGTAATGTATTTTCAGCATCCTTTCATAATTTTTAAACTGCATAATTGATTTGTCCTTTGTAGGCATAACTACCCTTGCAATATCATGCTGGTTACTGTTGGATGCATGTTCTTGTATTTTTTCCAACCCAATTCGTGCACACTGATTATCAAAATGTGTAAATCAACTCTTGCAGGTATAAACAGGTTCTTTATGCTTAGTTTTCTGGTATCAAATACGTTTTTCAATTTTTTTTTATATTTACGTAGTAATGTTGTCTACTACTGTCACTCAATAGTAGCAGGTCACGATGTTCAAGTAGCTCAATGTCTCAACCTTTATTGGATACACTTCATAATTCTCATCCAGCCCGAAAGAGTTGATAGACATCCTGTTAAGCTTCTGAAATTTAGGTATTTGAGAAATTGGAAGAAGGTAAGAAACACAGCCGAAGTCGTACTTATCTTGAAGTTGCTCGTATTTTACTCACACGATGTGCATTCTTTCCTATGAATTTAGCTAATAGAGAATGCATGGAGCATTTCTGGTCGGTATAATTCTGGATGTTTATGTAGGCCTCTTTAGCTCCGACAGATGGTGGTAGTGGTATGTAGCTACTTCCTCGTACCAGATTGTACTTGTTGATACGAAGTCGAACTCCTTTCAAAGCAAGAAAAGCCCAGTTGCTACCATTAAGCTGCGACTCCTCCATTTCAGTGACCAATTTCTTGTATTTGGCTGACAACGTTGAGTCCAGATCCGTTTCTAGAAAAACAGGCTGATTCCGTGTTTTAAAATGTTTTGTCACAGGTTTCTCCGATACTGTTTACAAATCGGCATTCAACCAGGAGATTAATTTTCAAACTCTTGTGAATACCAAGCCCTTTATACACAGCACAGCCTGGATTATTCCCTGTTTTGCCTCATGTAGATACACATTCAGCTTCTTAGATGAATCGCATCGTATAACATACGATTTCAACCGTCGTTCTAACGTCTCGTATTCTTTCAGGGCACAATCCTCCATTGTTGATAATAGCTGATGTTTAGTATGCCCCAATCTGCTTTTCTTCTGAGGGCTGCATATTTCACATACATCTTCATGCCGCTGTCCCTTATAAACTTCATTGAAAGCTTCATTACAATGTTTGCATTAGAAGAGCTTCTTGCAGCTCATCTGATGTCTTCTCTTGTCATAACCTCGGAGTAACTTCTTCCCGCATTTACTGCAAGAGTATCCTGATGCACTAGGGATTATATCCTTATACGTAAAGCTATTCATCCTTATTCTTGATGTAATAACGTATTAATACTTTGTCAAGGAAATGCAGACCTCTTCAACTCCATAACACTAGAAAGCTGATTATTCCTGTAGTGAATAAGTTAACACCTCTATACTCATTAGCACAATAAAGACTAGTACTGATGGTATCCTAATTATAGACGTGACACGGACATTTTTAGAATAATCATATATTGAATTTTAATAATAATACTGTGATTAAGGGCGATATCTCTTATGTTGAAGTACATGTTTAAACAGGCATTCGGGTATGTTCGCAGGTTTTCGTAAAGGCTTCGGTGCTCAGAGCAAATTTTAAAATGTGCTGATCATTTATATCAATGTTACGGCTTGTCCGTAGCTCTTCGTGCAGGATCGTATGCTTGGAGGCAGTGTAAGGGATGTTAAAAGCGTGTGTAACTACCTGCTGTTCGTGTATGTTTATGTGATTTTGTGAGTGTGTGCGCGTGTATGTTTATGTGCAAGTGCTCTAATGTATGTGTGTGCGTGCACACGTATCTGCTGTTTTGTAGGAGTGAGAGCGATTGTTTATGTGTGTATGTGTCTGTTTCTGTACGAGGGTGTGTAGCTGCTTGTTCCGCTGTGTTCGTGTATGTTTGTATAGTATGGGTCTGTGTGTGGGGGCATGCGAGATTGATTTTATGTGTGTTTGTGTGTGTCTGTGTATGCATGCGTGTAAAGGAACCCCTAATTATGAAGGAGCGAACCTCTCAAATAACGTTACATTTAAGATCCGACGCTGTAATGCTTCTATTAATTTCCTGTTCGACGTTGACACCCATATTTTATATATTTAGAGGTTTTGAAAAGATAATCTGTATATTAAACATAATTTATTCCCTATTCTCTATACGTTTTCCGTTTTGATATGCTTTCAAACCAATCCTGAGATGGCTTAAGCAATTAAATACTGATTAAGCGGTTAAAACTCTGACATTTCACTCACATCAATGTCGTTTAATGATATAACAGAAACGTTGATCAAACGTTTAATTAAACACAAAACCATAGCATGAAAACTGGTTTGTTGAATACCACTTATTTTAATGTCCTGCGCCTATTAACTTCAGCCATATAACCTCACACCCAGAGACAGGATGTGTGACTGTACCAAACACGTTTAAACTCGTACCATAACTACCTGTATACACTGTCACACCAACAAGAAAAGTATTCTCACACAATCATTCCGTCAGATGTTACCATTCAAAGCCTAGCACAACCGCCACCAACACCACCCATTTCACAAAGGTTAAGCCCATTTCTATTACCACAATACTTTAGAAGTAGACGGTCTAAAAGTTAGCGTAGAAGAGTTTCTCCCTTATTTAGTTAAATGCATGTATATCTGCATTATTTCACGTTTTCATTCCGTTTTCAATTTTTCGTTTCCATCGTTCCTTTATTCTCCAAAGAATCAGTATACAATATGACATTCCTATACGCTTAATACTCAGTTATCGCAGAAAAACTATTACATTTCACCACAAGCCTGAGCAAAGTAATTTTTCCAGACTTACACCGATTTTAAACTACTAGAATCGAACCTGCTAATGCTTTAATAAATGTATTTTAGTAATTTAGCTCTCCACATCACTATCTACCATACAACCTTTACTCGAACCTGGTATGATTTATAGTCTTGAGGATATATGAAATCACCACTTCGGGATTCGAATGGAGTACTTTAAAGTAATTTTTGTCATGATAACAATATTTCGGAACTAGTTACCCTGTTTGACTCTTATTTGACGTGTCTATCTAAATTATTTCATGAGCTATTAAATTTGTAAGTAAATTTAATTTAATCAGTATTCGAACCCCGAACCCCAGGAACAAAATTATTTATAATATTAGTTTTGCACGTTAAAAAAGAGCTGTATGGTATTACGTTATCAACCTACGCTATATATCCTAGAGTATAGATGAAAATTAAGGACGTCATTGAAACATCGGGATTCGAACTGATGACTACTGATTACCAATTATATGCAGTATTAATTGTCCATCATATGAGCTATCAGTCATGCTTTGGTGCATCGCTATATCTGTCTTAGTTTCTGAGATAATGGAGATTTAAAATTAGGAATCAAACCCACGAGGCCAGATATCCAAATATGTATATATTCACAAGAAACTACCAAATGATGACGTAAACGTAGTCAAGTGTATTTGTCGTCTTTATCTTAATTGGCTCCGGAGTGATTGGAAGATGACTTTGTAATCACTCCTAGGATTCGAACCCGGGGATCCCGGCCAACTTCAAATGTACATTCGCAAGAAGATATCTAATGACATAAACGTAATTAAGTTTATTTGACGTCTTTATCTTAATTAGTTTCGGAGTTATTGGAAGATGAATTTGTAATCACTCCAAGGATTCGAACCCGGGCATCGCGGTCAAAGTGAAAAAATGCGTCAATGACGCGCCGTATTCCAAGGTTGTAATTAGATTTTATTGGATCGTTTTGTCTCTTTTCATTCTGGAGGTGTAGGCGATTAAACAGTTTTGATATACCAGGTTTGAATATAAATAATTATATTAGTTAAATACATTTTAATGTAATGAAGGTTGCCCTGCGGGCATGAATGACACAACAATGCCCGAGGCTATAACAAAGCGTAATTTATTACTCAGTGTTCCACGCAGCTGCAGCTTTCTCTGTCAAGCGGAAACATTTATTGCTTACCTGGTAATGAAGTGGCACTGCAGGGGAGGAATCCAGCCGCTTGTCTTTCATTTGGCGGTATGATTACAATGCATAGCTTTTACATTTCTTTATCCTTTTTGACAGGGGATGAAAGACCTTAATAGCTCCACTGCAATTGCCCTGTCAACCTTTCCATTATACAACACAACATTTAACCTCAGCCGCCACAAAAGCTACCGTAGGGGGCGTGACAGGCGGGGAGCGGCCTTAATTAGCATATAAATTGAAAATTCCTGCATATTAAGTATGCTGCGTCCATCATTTCTATACTACTGGGACTTAGGGGTTTTTTGCACTAAAGACTCCTTCTCTAATGCCGTACAAATGATCTATTGTTAGACCTATTTATTGTAAAAGTTATTGAATAAAGCGGTACTTTGTATTACAGTTTTAACCACAATTGCTAAGACCTATCATCGTTTTCCCTACCTCTCCCATATAAACCGTATATCTCCCCTCCTTCAACCATCTCCTAGCATAGGATCTCTCTCTCTCCCTCCGTTTACCACGTCTCTCACATATAAACGCACACTGTGTCATTCAACCTTTGCTAGCCTAATACCTCTTCTTGGTTTCCTATCTCTCTCATATAAACGCATGCCAGGTTTAACATCTATCTTAGCACCTCCCTCGTATCCCTTATCTCTTCAGTATAAGAATACCTTCGCCCTACTTCAGCATCTGTCTAGCCTAGCACCTTTCCACGTATTCCCTGTCTGTTACATATGAAGTGCATTCCCTTCCTTCTACCACTGTCTAGCCTAGCATCGGCCCTCATATTCCCAATTTCTCCCATATAAACGCATTTTCCTCCTTGAAGACTCTCTCAACCTAGCATCTACCCTCGTTTTCCCTATACTTTCCCATATCAATGCTGCCCCTTATATATTCTTCTCGTATGAAAAGCGTAAAGCATATAATTTAATTCGTATTCTAAAGTTTTCTTTTTATGGAAGCAAAACGAAAAGTTTTGTTCGTCTTTGGATCCCTAGTTATATGATAAATGCATAAAAATAGCACATTACTTGTGAGGTATTTCAAAATAGCTTACGCGTGTCTAAAGGTTAACAATGGTTTTGTCACTGAATTGTGTTTTCAAACAATAGCTTAATTTTATCTACACATTTCTTCATCGGTATTATTGTTTGTGGGTGGCACTCGGCAATATAAACTGCCAGTGGTGTTAGATACAGGAGGTGGTTTGCTTGCAGATATAATCAGTCAGTGATAAAACCCCGAAATGGTTATAATCAGTTCTTAAACTAGAAATTTTTCTGATTCCGACTAGGACATGCTGAGAAAACAATTAATTGAGTACTTCTTTGTCCACACATAACTATAAAAGATTACGGATTTTATATGAGAGAGGCATGGTTGAGAACAATTCAGTCTTTAGGATTACTAAAAGAGTTTAAATGAAAATATTCTGAAATGAAATATTCTGATATATTGAGTGCTTGTTCGGATGTTTTTGTACTGCCATTTAATCAAACAGATTTTTAAGCTCTTATAAATGATAAACTTCCACAGCAATATTGTCGAAACCTCCTTTATATTCACTCCATTATCGGGGGGGGGGGGTAGAGCACAGGACCGAGATCTAAAGCAACTCATTACAGTTTCCTTAATACGAGGTCCGACGGGGGCAAGCTAACAAAATACTTATAACACCTGAAAACCACCAAAATATTATTAAATCATCAAAGCCTAGGAAGGAAGGGACCACCTACATAAATAAATTACATAGTATGAAATTAGATGTCCAATATATTACACCAAATAAAAGTGATACAGGTTACCCTCTTGTTTGGCCAAGCGTCATCCTAACACATTTCTTGCCAGTCCCACAATCAAGGCTCAAAGAGGACGCGAGCTACATGCTATCTCAAGATAAAACCGGTTAACCCCTCCCCTTCTACTACGTCACTACCTGTTTACATTGCCAACCTAAGAGTTAACCATACAATGTTACCACAACCACATATTCTTACAGAGTTACCACAACCACATGCCACAATATCTGGATGAGGGCTATTCACTTTCTTTACTATGTACCTAGTAGGTAAAGACGGTATTGTATTTTTCCAAAAATTAAGGCGTAAGAGAAATGAGAACGTAATAACAGTCAAAATGATATTTGCAATACAAGCAAGAATACCGAAAACCATATCACAGAGCAAGATATGATTATATACGAACGGAAGTGCTGATGTGTGTGGATAAAGCAAGGTGTGATTATAAACGAGCGGAAGTGCACTCGGATAAGGCTAAAATTGAGGCACAAGTGAGGCAGCATGTGTTTCTAGCAAAGTAGTAAACTAGAAGAAAAAAACCTGATGTGATACATTCACATTACTTTCCCTACCCTCTATCGTTTATTAGTGTGTATAAAAAGTATTTTTACTTAAACTTATTACTTTCTCTAATACGTATAGTAAGTAGAAATACTGCATTTCACCTAAAAATTCGATATTGAGAATTCGCCGGAAATACATGCTTTGAAGCCTCATAATGCAAAAAAAAAAACATTTTTAAAAAGAGGGCCCATGTGTGTGTCTGTGAACAGCGTAACTCAAAACCGAAAAGTCGGATAAATACTAAACTTGGTATTTAAGTTCAATATCTTTAAAAGAGGCGACACGAAGATTTTCAATAAAATCCTCCCATTCCAGACTAGCCTTTACATGGAACATTTTTCGAAGTTTTTTTTCTCTCTCAGAAATGGCAGTAACGATTTTGATCAAAATATCGTATTTTAATACAGTTTCATGTCAAATGAAAGGCATATCTTGAATTTTCTGGGAATGTCCCCAAATGTCGTCTTCATTCTAAATGAATTTTGCATAACTGGCAAACCGTAAGAGATAGACAAAATTTTACCACAAAACACACAATTTATGTTTGCAGTGAACCATTTCAGACATATTCCTTGTTATTTGTTTGAATTTTCCAATACTTATACTTTTTCTCAAATGGGAATTCGTTATTCGTTTAGTTTTTCATTATTTTCTTTTTGTATGCCCTGGACATGCACAGAGAATGGAATGCTCCACGTAGCAACCAGCTCTTAAAAGATTTAACTATCGCTTAAAGCCCACCATATTTCCCTTGCACCTACAAGAGAATTAGCAATAAGATCGTTTCTGCAAATGTTTATCTCGATTAATATGAAATACATGGAGAATAAGAATTTGTAAACATAGTTTAAGAGTAGAGAATGTCTTGTGAGTGTAACACGTTATATTTTTTTAGTTATGCTGTTCACAGATACGCGCGCGCGCGCGCGCACACACACACACATACACACAACACACATAGGACACTTTTATAATTTTTTTTTGTTTGTTTGTTCAGGGGGCCTCAAAAACATTTCCGTTGAAATTTTCGTATCAAGTATTTGGGTAGAAGACACTACTCTCCCTACTTACTATACGTAATAGAGAAAGTAATACTCTTCAGCCAGCAATCGAACCTGGGTACTCTGAATTTAGAAGTTAGCACGCTAAGCGGTATATCGGAGAGACACTCATATGGTCTGTTTGCAGTAATTAATCCTAAAGACATTCACATTTGCAGCTCTCATTTCAGGATATTTTTAAAGGAGATGAGCTGTCTTTATCGAATGTTTTTTACGTTCTCTTAAGGTTCTTGAAATAGGCTCCCGGCGCTTGATGTATAATAAACGATCCTGCCATTCACATGGACCAGGAGTGTATGTTTACTATTCAATACGTAGGAACTGGGAGAGGTATGTTATATCATGTATTACGGACTCTACCAACAGCTCCTTTACATTAAAGAAATGCTGTACACAGGGGTGCACCTAATACTAGACCTGGAATGTATCATAAGCCCTCTAAACCTTTCAGAGTTTACAAGGTTCAATCAGAATGTTTCCGAAAACATACATTTGTGGATTTGGAACTGTATCAAGTATTATAAATTGTCGCCAATGTTATAACCTTAAAAATCTTCATATCACTACTCAAAGTCACTAAATTAATTATTGTTCAGAAAATAAAATGCATTTAGGACTGGCTTCATTGTAGCAGGATGTCGGGTTCCTCTGATGGTATGGAGTAATCTAGTAGGCTAATCTTGCCCATAGTTCAAGATGACGCTGGTAATGGTAGTGCAAAGGATCCGGGTTTACTGGGCAATGTTAAGACATGCATTTTGTTTACTAGTGTGCGTGTGCCATTGCTTTCCTTATCATCTCGTAGAGTCAGGATACACTTTGTCGATGGGGATCTCAAAGGAAAGCGCTCAGAATTTTTTGTTTACTTTCTCCGAGGACGTTTGTTTACTGTCCATTTCTTTGTTGCGCAATCGGTACACGTTCATCAAAACATAAGCGTTGAATTCATTCGCATTTTAGCTGAAGTTGTGCTTAGACGCGCTTTGACTTTGTTTACCAGCTGCACTAATTGCGTTTCTACTTCGACGCCTTTGATTCAAACTTGACACATTTATAAATTTGTAAACTTGCGGGGTGTTGGCTTGGAGCCGAAAATAAAACAGCGTTTTGTCAGCCTTTTCTACACATTAGTGAAGGTAAAGCTTTTACCCCAGAAGGTGAAGTTCCTTTATGAGCACATGAGTGCCGAAAATATATCATGTACGATTTTTCTTCACAGATTGTTGCGGGAAAAGGTCCTTGGGTGCCATTTGTTAGGGGGAAATCGTTGATGAGTAGCATCTGGGAAGCGTCGTTCATCTAGTTGATGCCCTCTGCTGCAGTGTTCTTGTCCTCGGCTATGGATGCTCGTCGGCTGCTGTATTTTCCATTCCTAATCTTTACCCACATAGGTAATTCTTGTGTCTCAGGCTTATCGTAGGTGAGACAAATTAAAATACCCTGCATTTTCCAATACATGTGGTTTATTATTACCAATTCAAATATTTTTGGGCGGCTAACTTTTCCCATTATGCCAATTCCCACCATTTGAATAAATCAGGAGCCTAAACTAACTACACACGTCTTCCTACCCATATGAACACACGCGCATTTGTCGTCCAGAGCGTGGCACTTTGTGTCGACGAGATTCTAGAAGACAGTGAAAATCTGGGGCTTTGTTCCCCTTTATATATGCCTAGTGACGCTTACCTCCGCGCCTCAAAATGTAAACATTTCAAATTGGTCCTCAGACCGCAATACCTTAACATGTATGAGAATATTCTACTCTAAAGTTTTGCGCGTACGCGTCCCCACGACGAATCAGGAAGCCGATTCACTGTCTCCGTCTTTTTCCTTTCTGTATCTGTCTCTTTCTATTTCTCCTTACCGCTGCCAGCTACCTGTTCATTAGCTTGGTGAAAGGTGGGCTCTACCTAGAATTATCTTTTACCTGGAGTTTGCTAGCTCACCCGTCTCTTACAATCTGCCTTGTACAATTCTTGTTTGTTAAGTATTTTAACACGTTTCTTGGTGAATTATATTATTACTATGTACAATTCTTATATATGTGTGTATGGTATATCCCCTTTCAACATACTGCTCGGATGCTCATAGTAGAAGATATTGCCTTATTTCCCCGGTAGAGTTGCTCATCTCAGCATTCGCTATAGGTGCACCCATTCAGATACACCCTTTCTCTTTTTACTGGCTCTACGCATTTTAATCATCTTTAAATACTTAACGAAAGCCGTTTGCTTTTAAATTATATTGAAGTCTCAGACGAGGCTATGGTTTCTTCCCAGGCTCCTAGTTTAGCAGATCCCAGTTTAGAAACACACCTAGCAAATTAAAACAATACGCTCAAAATGTATCACCATGTGGTAGCTCTAGGATCTTAACGAAATACAGCATTTCTACCTCTTTGCACCGAAAATAAGATGGATACAGCGCGCGCGCGCATGCACACACTACTGACGCTGTACTCTTGTGCATTTTCGCTCTCTCATTGTGTTAAGCACTGCGCGTTTGCGACGTATAATAGTGTGTATTTTTTGAGAGTGGCGTCCGTGTTGTTTCTAAATGTTTTCCTTTTCCGCTACACTGGCGCCATTGTCCGAATTTGGCTTGGTTAGCTCGCGTTAACCTTGTCACAGTGAGTTGGTATTTTTCTGCAGACCGGTGTGCTCGAGTCCCTGGGGTAAGTTTCCTGATATAGCCTGGACGACACTATTTTATATTTGGAGGATATCGGATCGCATTTACATTGGTGTTTCACCCATTGCAATTTACTTTCTTGTTATGCTCCTAAGGATTTAAGCTATACAAGACCACAAAACGACTCTTGAGATCCATTTGTATATTTGTAGAAGTCCGGAATTATTTTTTTAAATTGTTTCATTGTTCGTGGTTTTTTCAGGTAGTTTTAACGGTCAGCTTTATTGAAAGTGATATTTTGTATTGTTGTAATGCTAATTATTGTACGAGGCTATTTTTAAAGTAAGCACAGTTTGAATATTTTGGCGCTGCAGCTCTGCATTCATTAGGAAGCCAGAGGCAGCTGTGAGCGATCATCACTTTGTGTTTTTGTTAGAGCGTTTAGAACGGTTCAAAACAATCGAATGACCCGCTGACTGTGAAGTCAGTTCACTGATTCGTTTTTTGAATGTGAGAAATATTACGCCAGCAAACATTCATCGCCAATTGTGTGAGGTTTATGGGAAAACAATAATGAGTGACAATGCCCGGCAACACACAGCCAAACAAACTCAAGAGCTAATCGCATCATTTGGTTGGAAACAATTCGACCACCCTCCCTACAGTTTGGATTTGGCACGAAGCGATTTTCTGAAGAAATTCCTTGGTGGAAACCATTTCAACGACGATGACATTGTGAAACGAGAAATGCAGACTTGGCTTTCATCACAGGTGGCATCATTCTTTGACGTTTCCCGTTATGACAAGTGCTTGAATAACGCGGTGACTATTTGGGGAAGTAGTGCAAGGTGTAAGGTAATCAATGATAATAAAGTATTTGGAAAATAATATTCTGTTATTTTTTAAAAAGTTATCGGTACTTACTTTAAAAGCATATCTAATAGTTACGGGCTGTATTTTATGAGTTTCATAGTTTATTTCAATCGTTATAGTGTTTAGAGATTATTTGCTTGTTATAATTCCGAAGTTTGTGTCATGAGTATGTTTCACCACAAAGATTTTGTCAAACGAAAGGGGAATTGTGAATGCTTATGAGCAAACATATTTTGGCGACCTGGATTAATGCTACCGTGGTTACTGTATGTCGGAAGTTTGTCTTATGTGGCGCGAGCAACGGCTAGGCAGGCGTTATGTAAACTGTGTATCATTTCCACAGCGTCGGGGAGATTGATTTATAGCGGTCATTTTACGTATTATACTCGAGCTGCTTGTATATATGCTTATATATATAACATTTGTTTTATTACTGCTTGTCAGAATGTATGATACCAGTGAAGGACTTGAAAGTAAAAGGCAGTCTCTCTGACTTGAGTGTGTTATATATATTTTCTGGGGAAAGTGCATTCCGCATATTGGGTTTCCGTTACCTCGTCTTTGATCCGAACACATTACTTCTAGTTGGCAATCTCTAAAGTTACATATTTATTTTACAAATATTTGGTTACTTCGTTACGATGCTATGACGTATTTTCTATTTCAAAATGAAATAAACCGGAAGTGAAGGTGTCCGTATGTTCCAAGTTAAACGAGTGATATTACATCTGGACCACTGGCCTACTTGCAGTTCCGTTCCCAGCGACCACAAATAGGCCAGATTTCCCCTGGGTGGCCTGCTTTCTTTTTCTCTAATTTATAGGAATGTGTATCCATCACCAGCATCATTCTTGCCCCTGCTATTATATCATTTAAGTGGAATCCTCTTAAAGGAGATCTGAGAAGTATGACTGCGGTTTCGCTTGAGCCTTAAAATGAAACGTTCCCGAATTCAAATCTCTGTGCTCTTTTCCTCCATGAATTTCCCTGGACGTTTAGGTGAATACAGGGGCGCTACACTGTTTAGCGGAAGGGTAAAAATAATCGACGTTTGCCATTCCACGGCCATGTACACTCACAAAGGCAGGAGTTACACTTTTTGTCTAAGTAAAACACGCGGTTTTCATAGACTTATTAAAACATCTTAAATATTTCACCTTAAAATACTTTTAACTTTTGTATACTATTCAATGTTAATTGGAAAAAATTTATAAAGGATCAACCTTTATTTTGATTTCAACATTTTCCTGGAAAGAATTATTTTCATTTCACAATTTCAGTTTCTTATTGTACCTTTAAATCAATACGCAAGGGTCGGAATTAATTACCACTTAAGTACCACAGAAGTGTTACTTATGTGCTTAGTACTTAATAAATCTCAAATGATCAGTTCAACTCCCTCCAATCGATGACTCATTTTCACTGTATTCATCCTTTACATCAGCATTTCTCAGTGAGGTATCTTGACATGGAGGACGTGACATCATTACTTCGGCTGCTGCCAAATCAAGTTAACATTCCCGCATGTTGAGCTATTATCATATTTATTTTATCTTATGTTATATTGTGGCGTATGCACAGATAATAGGATACACGACTCTCTGGGCACCGAGATCCGAGACGGCAGTTTGTCTGTGAGTAGGGGTAAGTCAGGGGGAACTAAGTCTTAGGGAAGGGGTAGCATCAGTGACGCTTGAGGTTTAGCGTGTGTGTTTGAGAGTGAGTCAGTAGGCAAGTCCCGAATAGGAAAGACGTACAACTGCTTTCTTCGTGCTCAGGCACGATGGCCTCGACAGACATTGGGCTGATAATGTAAGTATCTGTCTTTATCTATTAAATTGTGTGCCATCCATTCTTTTGGAGTCTTAATTATGGTAGTGTAGTGTTCTTCCTCTCCCTAAAGCCAGGTATTATTTTGGTAGAGTAATGATTTGTGTCTTTAACTTAGGTGCGTTCCCCGTCGTAGCCTCGCCATGTGCAGATCTTGTATAATTTGCCCGTACCTCTTGCAAGCGAGTGCTCCCCCGTCTGTTTCTGTGTAGTATTTAAAGAGAGGCTACGACAATATAAGGTATGCGAAATAGCAAGGTTCGAGAACTACTGTGCTAAATGAAGCACGCAGAATCAGGATACTACGCGCTGTGTTAAGAATTCTCTACCTTTCTGCGGCGAAGCGTGACTTTCAAAGTGAGGGAAGCTCCAAATAACAGTTTTCATTAAAATAGGAGAGAACCATGAATGTTGTATCTTTATATTTTTCTTAATCTCGGATAAAAAACGAACTAAAAATATATTTAAATTTTTACAAGTAAGTAATGAATAATATATTTTCATAAATAAGAGTAAATTAAGTATCGTAGGTACCTTACTTTTTGTATATCAGAACGATCCTTCTAGTTTTCCTCTCAAAGATATCAATCGCATCATCGTAGAAGGATGGGTTTTGGCGCAAATTTGAGAACAAGGACTTTTCAATGCTAGGAAGAGCTAGTGAAGAAAGTTTCTTCTGACCTTGAGTATTTCGAGGATAGGATTTAATCCTTTTCACTGCTGAGAATGACCTCTCAGCAGACGAACCAGATGCCAGGATGGGTTTTACTGAAAGGACAAGTTTATGTAGTTCTGGAAACACAGACACTAATCCCGCTTCTGTCAAGTACTGATGTAATTTCATGATAGTGTCCTTATGTATTTCAGTATCCCTGAATAACACACACAATTCACTTCTCAAAATTGGGAAATCAAAGAATTTGCCCAAGCCCTGCTTTCAGCTCAAGAACCCTTCTTCTGGAAACTGTTTTGCAAATTCCACGAAGTTCGCCGTATCTAAAATACTAAGGAATTTGAGATTTTCCAAGTCAGAAAATCTGGAATCCATATTGATCTTCATTACGTCAGTAATTTCCAAGAATAATCTCTTATAAGAAGTTAATACGTTTTCCCCTAGTATAGTATCTACTATGTCTTTTATTAGGGCCAGGCATACCACAGACATCAGATACTTTATGCCAGATAGATTCAAAATCATCTCTGAGTTTCATAAGATGCATTGATAATTTTTCAACGTGTTTACGCAAACCTCAATATAAAAGCCTTCTTTTGGAGTACTTGGAACAGTATGTCAGCCTGAGGAAATATGTAATAGAATACATGAAGAAAAACTTGCAATCAAACCCATGTAATGTTGAAAAAAGACCTTGAGCATCATATACTGTTTCCGGATCCCAACTATCTGCATTTGCGAACATTGAATTTAACAAGTTTTCTATATCTTGTTTGTACTCGTACACAGTTTGTAATAGCCTGTTACCATAATTTCATCTTGTTGGAGTTAATTTTGGAAATCTCTTGTTTATTTCAGAGTCGAGTGCTGCCATTAGCTTTGTAGATTTAGAAACGCATATTCCAAAACCAGAAAGTGAAGTAAAAATATTTTACACAGCTTAATAAAGCTCACAGTTTGTGAGAAAACTAAATTCACGCTAAGTGCATATCTATGCACAAATACAGCTTGTGGGCATTTTCTCTTACTGTCATCTGAAGACCACTGTGTTCCCCTGGCATTACAGCCGCCCCATCATATGTCTATGACACCAATTTCTTTTCACAATTAAATTCCTTTAAGATCTCAAACTCATAATGTACTAAAGAACTTGCTGTTCTGCCAAAACTGACTCTGAAACACAGAAATCTTTCATCAAAACTTTCAGTTTTTGTTACATACCTAAGTATAATAGATAGCTGTGATTTCGTTGTAATATCTGTTGTTTCATCCACAAAAATTTCAACAAAATAAGTCTCAGAAATTTCCTTCTTTATTTCGTTTGTCATCGTTTCGAAACAGAATAAATAATATGGTCGTAACACAATATCATTCTGTATGTCACTAGATAACTCTGAAAAAACGATCGAATTTGACAAGTGATGAGATAAGTCTATATCAAAATCTCCTAATTCCTTCAACATTTCAATATAATTCATTCATTATCTGTTTACCCTCCTCTTATGTAGGACTTACAACCCCCAGGACTTACAGGCGGGTGCCTGGGGTCAGAGTCCCGTCGAGAAGCACACACTCATGGATCAGACAGAACATCCAGGATGGGTGATCAGCCCGATGCCCGGTATGGGATGAAGGAAGTAGATGAAACGAAATGTGGGTGAAATGAATGAAAGGAAAGGTGATGATGTAGCAGTTGGTGGAATGAATGGCGGAGGAAACCAGAGAACCCGGAGAAAACCGCCCAGACGCCGCTTCGTCCACCACAAATCCACATTGAACCCGGGCCGCCTCGGTGGGAGGCGAGCGGTCTAACCACTCGGCCACGGCGCCGCCCTCATTTCAATATAATTTCCTCTGTTTAAAGAGCTTTCGGACTCGTCATGACCTCGAAATGCAGGTTCCTAATTTCCCAAATTTATCATTTGCAAAAGAATTTTCCTGTTTCTTTTTACGTCTTCATTGTGCTTCTGTATGTGAGCCGGAATTGCTCACTTAAACACGATTCGATTCTTGTATTTCCGAACTGCGTAAATTGTGTCAGACAAATAATGTGGTTTTACGTTCCTTGATTCCTTTTCTGAGCTTTGTGTAAATTATTCAAGTCGTCAAAACCTGCATAACTCTAAGTGCTTTTCTCTTGCAAAAATAGCAAGCACGGTCGGCAAAACAATTTTCGCAGTCTATGGCACCCGCATAACCATGGAATTGTATCATACATGTTTTCATTAATGTGGCGCATAAACGATTTAACACCTTTGCTTTGTATGCCGATATTATTATTAAGAAGCTTTTCGGCCTGTCACTTTTAAATATATTTAGTTTTTCTTCATAACTGAAAGAACTAAACCTACTCTTCAGTACTTTTTCTATAGTACACTCACACGTAGATACCTCTTGCACTGCAAGACAGCTCACACTACAAGCAGACATATCCCCAACCCACTCCACTCAGACGTTCCAATAATTCGTAGAGCTGGCCAACACCGCGTGAAATGTTAACCTAAAATGGAGAAAGTATGAAATTCACACGCTTTTGCTAATAACTTACAATTTTACAAGAAATACCTATTTATTACTAGCAAATACCAAACTACGCTAAATACGCGAATTATTGCTATTGAAATATACTTACAATTCTATTTAAAAGCACCACATAAAATAAAACAAAAAACTTTTCTTCGCACACTACAGGGATTTCACGTGACGATGTCTTTCAACGCTTACTAAGTCACGGAAGGGTCCGATTGCTTTCGGAAACCTACGAAGTATGCTAGTCGCTAGTGGAGGTTTCGATGCTGCTAGTCGCTAGTGGAGGTTACGATGCGTGAGCACGGAAATGCTCAGTATTGAATGAGCTCGCGGATCTGGTCACTCAAGCTTCGGCAGTTGTCCAGATGTCCGCAGCACGGCGGATGTTCACGAACAAATTTTAAAAATGTACCCAGAACAAATATAACATTTGTTCGCGTGTATTTTATTTGCCTTCTTCTTCTTTTTAAATTCTTGGGGAAGCTTCTATGTACGCTTCGCCACTGCTACGTTTCCTTCGTAAACACAATGGGGCCCGTTACTTGGTATTAGTGACGTTTAACGGGCACATTAAAGGTTTAGGAGAGCAATTCCCTGCTCTTTCCATCCGCAAGGTCAAGGACTACCCTCTGTCATCGATTTTGCGATCATCAAGCACCACCCTTATCATCTCACGCTCACATCACTCACAGCGCTCCATTCCGACCACAACCCCGTGTTGACAGAGTTCAACACACGGGTTGCCAGCAATGATGTTTCTGGTCACACCAGAGAAGCTGATTGGGACTGCGTTAAGGGTTGCCTCCACGTAACAATCCCGCCTAACCCCAGGATTATAGATACTCCTTCCCTAGAGACAGCAGTCAAATCCTTCACAACCACATTGTTGCGAACGGTTCATAACCTCACCATCCTAACACCACCTCCTCCTCATCCAGACGTCCTACCACTGGACCTAGAACTCCTTATCCGCCGCTCCTGGGTAGCCCGAAGGCTATACCTGCGCCACCGAACGCCCCATAACCGAGAGCTTCTGCGGCATCTTCGCCGAAAGGTCCGTGACTGACTGCTTGAGCACAGGGTGCAAGCGTGGGAGCCCACGATGGCCCGTCAGAACCTCGATAGTGGTGACGTTTGGCGGATAGCTAAAAACCTCCGTCGCCAACGCAAACAATAGAGCTCCCCGCTTCAAGGTAACCTAGGCCTTGTATACGAATCCATAGCCAAAGCAAATGTGCTCGTTAACTATTTTGAGGACACCTGGAGGCCCAGAGATGACCCTCAGGACGCAGACTTTACTGTCAGCGTCCACCAGGAGGTAGATAGCTATTTGCGGCTGTCTCCTGATGGAGCGGAGAATCCTCTCTCAATCATCCACCCTAGTGAAGTCCAAGGTGCACTCCGGCTTCTCAACACTAAAAAGGCTTGCGGACAGTACGGGCTGACTCCCGCCATGCTCCGCAACCTACCTTTCAGAGCTATACTTTTCCTTACGAAGGTTTTTAACGTGTGTATCACCCTAAGACACTTTCCACGCGACTGGAAGTTGGCCCGGGTGGTGTGCATTCCGAAACATGGTAAGGACCCGGCTCTTCCCTCCAGTCACTGCTCCATCAGCCTCCTACCCACCCTCTCAAAAGTGCTTGGAACAATGAACAGGGTTAAGGGGATGGTAGCCATCTTATACCCGGTTCTAGCTTCCGACATGCCGGTTCACTTAAAGTTACGCCTTTATAAAGCTCTTATCTTAATCTCTGATGCTCTACGCCTGTGAGGTGTGTGGCATGGCAGCAGATTCCTGGCTTCTCCGGCTACAGCGGATTCAGAATAGAGGACTTTGGTCCATCTATTCTATCTGTCGTTGCTTTACAGTCTGGCCACTGCACGAGACCCCGGCCCTCCCATACGTGGGGGATGTGATTAGGCACAGGACTCAAAATATTCTACGGGAAATTAATTTATCATGAGAACGCTCTTGTCAGATCGCTGGGGAACTACTTACCTCAAGAACGTCAATACAGACGCTACCGAGTTCCTCGCATGGCTTGCGGGCACCCCCGGTAACGATGGCTTTAAACCTGCCAACAGCAAAAACTGCTGTCACTAAGTACTCCTCATGGGATTGGTCAATCAAAATTCAACCAATCAAAATTGCAATAAAATAAACACCAGCGGAGCAGGGCACTGGGCTGCTCCTGAAAAGGCAGCCACTGAGGAGCCTATAAAAATATAGATCTACCTCCCATCGCACCCCCAACATCAACACCATACCGTCACCCTACAACAATCCATCCTACCTATGGTAAAACCCTTCCAAGGGGAGGTACATAGAAAAACTCACTTAGGTTCACCACGAACCTACCAGATTGAAGTCCAAGTCCCTGTTCTTTCGGAAGCTACGTGTGACAGAAATGTCATAACTTACCATTAACGGCAAGGCAATCATTGTTATGTGGCCTATATAAATAGGAATAACGCTTAGCTAGCTTGAAAAATGTCTAATTTTCAATCTGTTTTGCACAAATGTCTTATATTAGCATTGCAGTAAACGTCGGTTCTATTGCTTCTGCAGAGAGAAATTTTAGAGGAAATGTACCTTCTGACTCCCGTGTAGCCGAATTGCGTCCCGCGGATATTAAATTGTTATATCCAAATTCATTACCGCATTAAGTTCATGCATTGGTTCCAATTGATTTAGGCCTAACTAATAGTAAGCAATGTAGAAGGAAAGCTATATACAGCTCCTAAGCTGCAATTCCTATAATATGAGTAGAATATATAAGGAGCAGCGAGAACACCTTTTGCGTTTATATGGGGGAGGATAGGGAAAACGAGGGTAGATGCTAGGTTGAGAGAGACTTCAAGGAGGAAAATGCGTTTATATGGGAGAGATAGGGAATACGGGGGCCTATGCTAGGCTAGACAGCGGTAGAAGGAGGGAAATGCGGTTTATATTAAACAGATAGGGAATACGTGGAGAGGTGTGCGGCGATCACCTCCTTCGTCCGTTGCTGTTAGGCTTACCTAGATGCTTCTCCCGTTGGTTCCAGAAGTTCGCCGTGTGTTGGTTCTCTTCAATTTTATCCTCGGTTAGCTGCAATAGTTTTCTTTAAACTATATAGGAGCATGGACTTATCCTCGGTAAAGGAAGCGTAGATCTCGGGTGGTGATATAGGAAGACATAGACGTGCTTTGTTTATGAAAAATGACACTGCCGTTTCTCTTTATTTAATTAACACTCGTAGTATACAAAACTGGTATTGTCGCCGTAAAATACTGTCCACCGCTGTTAAACTACGGCGCGGATATGACATGAAGTTTAAATATGCTTATTATCTCTTTACGAGTAGCGGATCTTAGGTGTGTTTCTAAAACTGTCTTGATTCCCTTTTTGGCGCGATATCTCACACATCCTGCAGCATCTCTCCCTGACCACACATGACAAAAACTGTCGAACAAACTGCCTTGCTAAACTGACATGACAAAACTCTCTTGCTAAAACTGCTGACAAACTGCCTTGCTAAAACTGCCTCACTGCAATGCTAAAATTCCATGACAAACTGCCTTGACCAAAACTGTCCCCAATTTGCTCCAAACAGATCCATTTACAGTCTCCGGCTACTGAGGCTGCTTCCTTTCCTATTGGTCCATTTTTAGCGCCACTCGACGCGTCTAACTATTTTGAATAAACTTCCAGGGATCTCATTGGTCCAAGTTTAATATAAATCGCGGCTTTTCCCACATTTACCGTTAGGCTATCTGTCTCGCTCACTTCGTCACGGCGAATTATCAAATAAAGGGACAAAGGTACACCCTCGCTGTAGGAATAATGGCACTGCGACCGAAGAGATGTCATAAACCTAGGTTTTTTGCCTTCGAAAGCACTATTCCTGTAGCTAAAACATTTCGTCGTGGACAGTATTTTAACATAGCGCTTAAATTATTTACATTAAACCATTTATAACTCTACTAATATTAGTAACCTAGATAGATACATAACGTTAAATCACCCTTCTTAAAATATACAAGCAGTATGAGAAAAAGATACTTACATAGTACGATTTAACATCAATAAAAGTTAATTAATAAATTATCTATAATTACAGTTCTCGGGCCCGGCCTAGAGTTGCCGTTTTAGGTGCTAGGCCAGACAGATGCTGAAGGAGGACGAATATAAGCTTATACTGGAGAGATATGGAATACGAGGTAGGTGCTAAGATAGATGTTAAAGCTGGCATGCGTATATATGAGAGATATAGGAAACCGAGGAGAGGTATTAGGCTAGCAAGGGTTGAATGCGTATGCATTTATATAGGAGAGACGAGGAAAATGGTGTGAGAGTGAGAGAGATTCTATGCTAGGAGATGATTGAAGGAGTGGGAAATGCGTTTTAGATGGGAGAGGTGTGGAAAACGACGATAGGTCTTAGGAATTGTGGTTAAAACTGTAATACAAAGAACCGCATTATCCAAGAACTTTAACAATAAACAGGTCTAAGTATATATCATTTGTACGGTATTAGAGGAGGGATCTTTAGTGGAAAAAACCCCTAAGTCACAGTAGTATAGAAATGATCGAGCCAGCACAATTAATATGCAGGGATTTCCAATTTATATTCGAATTAATTCCCCCATCAACCTGCCAAGCCCCCTCTGGTACCTTTAGTGGCAGCTGAAGTCATAAAGTTTGCGATATATAATGGAAAGGTTGACAGCGTAATTACAGTGGAGCTATTAAGGTCTTCCATCCCCTGTCACAAATAGGATAATGAAATTTAATAAGCTCTGCTCTCTAATCATGTCACCAAAGGAAAGACGAGCGGCTCCATTCCACACCCCCGGCATTGACGCCTTCATTACCAGGTGAGCAACAAATTTATCCGCTTGACAGAGAAGGCTGCTGCTGCGTGGAACACTGAGTAATAAATTACGCTTTGTTATATCCTCAGGCATTGTAGTGTCATTCATACCAGCGGGGCAACCTTCATTAGATTAAAATGTATTTAACAAATATAATTATTTATATTAAACCCTGGAGTACTACTACTGTTTATTTGCTTATATCTCCAGAATGAAAAGAGATGAAACATATGAAATAAAAACTTATTAAAACTTTGGAATGCGGCGAGTCATTGATGCATTGTTCCAAGTTGACCGATTTGCCCGGGTTCGAATCCTAGGAGTGATTACAAATTCATCTTTCGATAACTCCGAAACTAATTAAGATAAAGAGGCCAAATAAACTTTATTACATTTATATCATTAGGTAGTTTCTTGGGAATGTATATTTGGATAACTGGTCTCCTAGGTTTGATCCTTAATTTTAAATCTCCATTATCTCAGACACAAACACAGATAGAATAATGGTCGAAAGCAAAATTGATAGCTACTATAATGTACAATTAATACCACATATAATCAGTAGTCCGTAGTTCGAATCCTGATGTTTAAATGACTTCCTTAATTTTCATCTATACTCTAGGATATATAGCGTAGGTTGATAACGTAATACCATACAGCTGTTTTTAACGTGCAAAACTAATATTATCAATAATTTTGTTCCTGGGGTTCGGGGTTCGAATACTGATTAAATTAAATTTACTTACAAATTTAATAGCTCATGAGATAATTTAGATAGACACGTCAAACAAGAGTCAAACAGGGTAACTAGTTCCGAAATATCGTTATCATGACAAAAATTACTTTAAAGTACTCCATTCGAATCCCGAAGTGGTGATTTCATATATCCTCAAGAGTATAAATCATACCAGGTTCGAGTAAAGGTTGTATGGTAGATAGTGATGTGGAGAGCTAAATTACTAAAATACATTTATTAAAGCATTACCAGGTTCGATTCTAGAAGTTAAAATCGGCGTAAGTCTGGAAAAATTAATTTTGCTTGGGCTTGTAGTGAAATGTAATGTTTTTTCTGCGATAACTGAGTATTAAGCGTATAGGAAAGTCATATTGTATACTGATTCTTTGGAGAATAAAGGGAAGTTGGAAACGAAGAATTGAAAAGGGAATGAAAACATGAAATAATGCAGATATACATGCATTTAGCTAAATAAGGGAGAAACTCTTCTACGCTAACTTTTAGACCGTCTACTTCTAAATTATTGTGGTAATAGAAATGGGCTTAACCTTTGTGCAATGGGTGGTGTTGGTGGCGGTTGTGCTAGGCTTTGAATGGTAACATCTGACGGAATGATTGTGTGAGAATACTTTTCTTGTTGGTGTGACAGTGTATACAGGTAGTTATGGTACGAGTTTAAACGTGTTTGGTACAGTCACACATCCTGTCTCTGGGTGTGAGGTTATATGGCTGAAGTTAAAAGGCGCAGGACATTAAAATAAGTGGTATTCAACAAACCAGTTTTCATGCTATGGTTTTGTGTTGAATTAAACGTTTGATCAACGATTCTGTTATATCATTAAAAGACATTGATGTGAGTGAAATATCAGAGTTTTAACCGCTTAATCAGTATTTAATTGCTTAAGCCATCTCAGGATTGGTTTGAAAGCATATCAAAAGGGAAAACGTATAGAGAATAAGGAATAAATGATGTTTAACATACAGATTATCTTTTCAAAACCTCTAAATATATAAAATATGGGTGTCAACGTCGAACAGGAAATTAATAGAAGCATTACAGCGTCGGATCTTAAATGTAACGTTGTTTTAGTTTTCGTCTGTAAAGGGTTTTACACACAAGTAGCATGCCGTAGAAGACTCATAATCTTTTTGTTGTAGGTCCTTAAGTTTCAGAGGCTTGGTAGATTTGTATATGTTATCAATCTTCTTTGCAGGGGATGACAGGTATTCAATAAAATTCTAAGCAGCATCATAACCACTATACACATAAGGATGTATAGGAAGACCAGTTTCGAGGTGTCCAGCCCTGGATGATGGCTTCAATTAAACACAGAAGCTCATAGGTACATACTGTTCATAAGGGATTGTATAGGGAGTTTCAGGATTGGGTACATACGTATGACATGGAGTGAGAATACTCTCAAAATCCGCATAGGTGACGTAATGTATTTTCAGCATCCTTTCATAATTTTTAAACTGCATAATTGATTTGTCCTTTGTAGGCATAACTACCCTTGCAATATCATGCTGGTTACTGTTGGATGCATGTTCTTGTATTTTTTCCAACCCAATTCGTGCACACTGATTATCAAAATGTGTAAATCAACTCTTGCAGGTATAAACAGGTTCTTTATGCTTAGTTTTCTGGTATCAAATACGTTTTTCAATTTTTTTTTATATTTACGTAGTAATGTTGTCTACTACTGTCACTCAATAGTAGCAGGTCACGATGTTCAAGTAGCTCAATGTCTCAACCTTTATTGGATACACTTCATAATTCTCATCCAGCCCGAAAGAGTTGATAGACATCCTGTTAAGCTTCTGAAATTTAGGTATTTGAGAAATTGGAAGAAGGTAAGAAACACAGCCGAAGTCGTACTTATCTTGAAGTTGCTCGTATTTTACTCACACGATGTGCATTCTTTCCTATGAATTTAGCTAATAGAGAATGCATGGAGCATTTCTGGTCGGTATAATTCTGGATGTTTATGTAGGCCTCTTTAGCTCCGACAGATGGTGGTAGTGGTATGTAGCTACTTCCTCGTACCAGATTGTACTTGTTGATACGAAGTCGAACTCCTTTCAAAGCAAGAAAAGCCCAGTTGCTACCATTAAGCTGCGACTCCTCCATTTCAGTGACCAATTTCTTGTATTTGGCTGACAACGTTGAGTCCAGATCCGTTTCTAGAAAAACAGGCTGATTCCGTGTTTTAAAATGTTTTGTCACAGGTTTCTCCGATACTGTTTACAAATCGGCATTCAACCAGGAGATTAATTTTCAAACTCTTGTGAATACCAAGCCCTTTATACACAGCACAGCCTGGATTATTCCCTGTTTTGCCTCATGTAGATACACATTCAGCTTCTTAGATGAATCGCATCGTATAACATACGATTTCAACCGTCGTTCTAACGTCTCGTATTCTTTCAGGGCACAATCCTCCATTGTTGATAATAGCTGATGTTTAGTATGCCCCAATCTGCTTTTCTTCTGAGGGCTGCATATTTCACATACATCTTCATGCCGCTGTCCCTTATAAACTTCATTGAAAGCTTCATTACAATGTTTGCATTAGAAGAGCTTCTTGCAGCTCATCTGATGTCTTCTCTTGTCATAACCTCGGAGTAACTTCTTCCCGCATTTACTGCAAGAGTATCCTGATGCACTAGGGATTATATCCTTATACGTAAAGCTATTCATCCTTATTCTTGATGTAATAACGTATTAATACTTTGTCAAGGAAATGCAGACCTCTTCAACTCCATAACACTAGAAAGCTGATTATTCCTGTAGTGAATAAGTTAACACCTCTATACTCATTAGCACAATAAAGACTAGTACTGATGGTATCCTAATTATAGACGTGACACGGACATTTTTAGAATAATCATATATTGAATTTTAATAATAATACTGTGATTAAGGGCGATATCTCTTATGTTGAAGTACGTGTTTAAACAGGCATTCGGGTATGTTCGCAGGTTTTCGTAAAGGCTTCGGTGCTCAGAGCAAATTTTAAAATGTGCTGATCATTTATATCAATGTTACGGCTTGTCCGTAGCTCTTCGTGCAGGATCGTATGCTTGGAGGCAGTATAAGGGATGTTAAAAGCGTGTGTAACTACCTGCTGTTCGTGTATGTTTATGTGATTTTGTGAGTGTGTGCGCGTGTATGTTTATGTGCAAGTGCTCTAATGTATGTGTGTGCGTGCACACGTATCTGCTGTTTTGTAGGAGTGAGAGCGATTGTTTATGTGTGTATGTGTCTGTTTCTGTACGAGGGTGTGTAGCTGCTTGTTCCGCTGTGTTCGTGTATGTTTGTATAGTATGGGTCTGTGTGTGGGGGCATGCGAGATTGATTTTATGTGTGTTTGTGTGTGTCTGTGTATGCATGCGTGTAAAGGAACCCCTAATTATGAAGGAGCGAACCTCTCAAATAACGTTACATTTAAGATCCGACGCTGTAATGCTTCTATTAATTTCCTGTTCGACGTTGACACCCATATTTTATATATTTAGAGGTTTTGAAAAGATAATCTGTATATTAAACATAATTTATTCCCTATTCTCTATACGTTTTCCGTTTTGATATGCTTTCAAACCAATCCTGAGATGGCTTAAGCAATTAAATACTGATTAAGCGGTTAAAACTCTGACATTTCACTCACATCAATGTCGTTTAATGATATAACAGAAACGTTGATCAAACGTTTAATTCAACACAAAACCATAGCATGAAAACTGGTTTGTTGAATACCACTTATTTTAATGTCCTGCGCCTATTAACTTCAGCCATATAACCTCACACCCAGAGACAGGATGTGTGACTGTACCAAACACGTTTAAACTCGTACCATAACTACCTGTATACACTGTCACACCAACAAGAAAAGTATTCTCACACAATCATTCCGTCAGATGTTACCATTCAAAGCCTAGCACAACCGCCACCAACACCACCCATTTCACAAAGGTTAAGCCCATTTCTATTACCACAATACTTTAGAAGTAGACGGTCTAAAAGTTAGCGTAGAAGAGTTTCTCCCTTATTTAGTTAAATGCATGTATATCTGCATTATTTCACGTTTTCATTCCGTTTTCAATTTTTCGTTTCCATCGTTCCTTTATTCTCCAAAGAATCAGTATACAATATGACATTCCTATACGCTTAATACTCAGTTATCGCAGAAAAACTATTACATTTCACCACAAGCCTGAGCAAAGTAATTTTTCCAGACTTACACCGATTTTAAACTACTAGAATCGAACCTGCTAATGCTTTAATAAATGTATTTTAGTAATTTAGCTCTCCACATCACTATCTACCATACAACCTTTACTCGAACCTGGTATGATTTATAGTCTTGAGGATATATGAAATCACCACTTCGGGATTCGAATGGAGTACTTTAAAGTAATTTTTGTCATGATAACAATATTTCGGAACTAGTTACCCTGTTTGACTCTTATTTGACGTGTCTATCTAAATTATTTCATGAGCTATTAAATTTGTAAGTAAATTTAATTTAATCAGTATTCGAACCCCGAACCCCAGGAACAAAATTATTTATAATATTAGTTTTGCACGTTAAAAAAGAGCTGTATGGTATTACGTTATCAACCTACGCTATATATCCTAGAGTATAGATGAAAATTAAGGACGTCATTGAAACATCGGGATTCGAACTGATGACTACTGATTACCAATTATATGCAGTATTAATTGTCCATCATATGAGCTATCAGTCATGCTTTGGTGCATCGCTATATCTGTCTTAGTTTCTGAGATAATGGAGATTTAAAATTAGGAATCAAACCCACGAGGCCAGATATCCAAATATGTATATATTCACAAGAAACTACCAAATGATGACGTAAACGTAGTCAAGTGTATTTGTCGTCTTTATCTTAATTGGCTCCGGAGTGATTGGAAGATGACTTTGTAATCACTCCTAGGATTCGAACCCGGGGATCCCGGCCAACTTCAAATGTACATTCGCAAGAAGATATCTAATGACATAAACGTAATTAAGTTTATTTGACGTCTTTATCTTAATTAGTTTCGGAGTTATTGGAAGATGAATTTGTAATCACTCCAAGGATTCGAACCCGGGCATCGCGGTCAAAGTGAAAAAATGCGTCAATGACGCGCCGTATTCCAAGGTTGTAATTAGATTTTATTGGATCGTTTTGTCTCTTTTCATTCTGGAGGTGTAGGCGATTAAACAGTTTTGATATACCAGGTTTGAATATAAATAATTATATTAGTTAAATACATTTTAATGTAATGAAGGTTGCCCTGCGGGCATGAATGACACAACAATGCCCGAGGCTATAACAAAGCGTAATTTATTACTCAGTGTTCCACGCAGCTGCAGCTTTCTCTGTCAAGCGGAAACATTTATTGCTTACCTGGTAATGAAGTGGCACTGCAGGGGAGGAATCCAGCCGCTTGTCTTTCATTTGGCGGTATGATTACAATGCATAGTTTTTACATTTCTTTATCCTTTTTGACAGGGGATGAAAGACCTTAATAGCTCCACTGCAATTGCCCTGTCAACCTTTCCATTATACAACACAACATTTAACCTCAGCCGCCACAAAAGCTACCGTAGGGGGCGTGACAGGCGGGGAGCGGCCTTAATTAGCATATAAATTGAAAATTCCTGCATATTAAGTATGCTGCGTCCATCATTTCTATACTACTGGGACTTAGGGGTTTTTTGCACTAAAGACTCCTTCTCTAATGCCGTACAAATGATCTATTGTTAGACCTATTTATTGTTAAAGTTATTGAATAAAGCGGTACTTTGTATTACAGTTTTAACCACAATTGCTAAGACCTATCATCGTTTTCCCTACCTCTCCCATATAAACCGTATATCTCCCCTCCTTCAACCATCTCCTAGCATAGGATCTCTCTCTCTCCCTCCGTTTACCACGTCTCTCACATATAAACGCACACTGTGTCATTCAACCTTTGCTAGCCTAATACCTCTTCTTGGTTTCCTATCTCTCTCATATAAACGCATGCCAGGTTTAACATCTATCTTAGCACCTCCCTCGTATCCCTTATCTCTCCAGTATAAGAATACCTTCGCCCTACTTCAGCATCTGTCTAGCCTAGCACCTTTCCACGTATTCCCTGTCTGTTACATATGAAGTGCATTCCCTTCCTTCTACCACTGTCTAGCCTAGCATCGGCCCTCATATTCCCAATTTCTCCCATATAAACGCATTTTCCTCCTTGAAGACTCTCTCAACCTAGCATCTACCCTCGTTTTCCCTATACTTTCCCATATCAATGCTGCCCCTTATATATTCTTCTCGTATGAAAAGCGTAAAGCATATAATTTAATTCGTATTCTAAAGTTTTCTTTTTATGGAAGCAAAACGAAAAGTTTTGTTCGTCTTTGGATCCCTAGTTATATGATAAATGCATAAAAATAGCACATTACTTGTGAGGTATTTCAAAATAGCTTACGCGTGTCTAAAGGTTAACAATGGTTTTGTCACTGAATTGTGTTTTCAAACAATAGCTTAATTTTATCTACACATTTCTTCATCGGTATTATTGTTTGTGGGTGGCACTCGGCAATATAAACTGCCAGTGGTGTTAGATACAGGAGGTGGTTTGCTTGCAGATATAATCAGTCAGTGATAAAACCCCGAAATGGTTATAATCAGTTCTTAAACTAGAAATTTTTCTGATTCCGACTAGGACATGCTGAGAAAACAATTAATTGAGTACTTCTTTGTCCACACATAACTATAAAAGATTACGGATTTTATATGAGAGAGGCATGGTTGAGAACAATTCAGTCTTTAGGATTACTAAAAGAGTTTAAATGAAAATATTCTGAAATGAAATATTCTGATATATTGAGTGCTTGTTCGGATGTTTTTGTACTGCCATCTAATCAAACAGATTTTTAAGCTCTTATAAATGATAAACTTCCACAGCAATATTGTCGAAACCTCCATTATATTCACTCCATTATCGGGGGGGGGGGGGTAGAGCACAGGACCGAGATCTAAAGCAACTCATTACAGTTTCCTTAATACGAGGTCCGACGGGGGCAAGCTAACAAAATACTTATAACACCTGAAAACCACCAAAATATTATTAAATCATCAAAGCCTAGGAAGGAAGGGACCACCTACATAAATAAATTACATAGTATGAAATTAGATGTCCAATATATTACACCAAATAAAAGTGATACAGGTTACCCTCTTGTTTGGCCAAGCGTCATCCTAACACATTTCTTGCCAGTCCCACAATCAAGGCTCAAAGAGGACGCGAGCTACATGCTATCTCAAGATAAAACCGGTTAACCCCTCCCCTTCTACTACGTCACTACCTGTTTACATTGCCAACCTAAGAGTTAACCATACAATGTTACCACAACCACATATTCTTACAGAGTTACCACAACCACATGCCACAATATCTGGATGAGGGCTATTCACTTTCTTTACTATGTACCTAGTAGGTAAAGACGGTATTGTATTTTTCCAAAAATTAGGAATCGAGATTTCACCGGAAATACCTGTGAGATCCACTTAATTAAAAAAGAAGACATTTGAGGACAAAAAAATAGCGATGTGTGTGTGAACAACATAACCCAAAACGAAATTTCCGGTAAATACCAAACTTGGTGTTTAAGTTCAATATCTTCCAAAGATGTGACACAAAGATCTTTAAGAAAATCCTTCCACCCCAAACTACCCTTATATGAAGGAATTTGTTTTAAATTTTTGATTTCTCAAAAATGGCTGTAATGATTTTGATTAAAATAGTATAAGTTTAATGTATAAATGGCAAATAAAATAGGTACTACATCAAAAACTATATCTCTTTAGAACACATAATTTATTTCAGATACCTTTATTGAATCATTAGCCACTTCCGAGATATACGTTTTTATTGCTTTGAATTTTTTGGTGCTTTGTCATTTTTAAAGTGCTATTGTTATTCAGTTGCTTCTTGGGATGGTATGGAAAGAGTATGGAATTTCTAGGCCTTTATAGTTTTTAAACATCTGACTATCGATTCAGTTGTCTCTATCCCCTTGTACTTTCACCAAAGTGTGTAATTAAAGCATTTCTGCAATGGTTTATCGCAATTAACATGAAGTAGTTAGAAGAATAAGCTTTGTGAAGAATAGTTTGTGGAAGTTACGTAAAAATACAAAATAGCAGCTAGAAAGTAATGTGAAATTAACACATCGAATTTTTTATAATTATTATTTACGAGGCAGTGTGTAAATCTTTCCATCGACAATGTGGACGACGTTTCACTTTCGCTTATGAGTGGACCGCTGTTTTCTAACTCCTTTCATTCGAAATGTGACAATGAATGAGTGTTTTACAAGAAGGCACCTTTGCACGAAAAAAGTAAAAGATGTTCATATATATCACCTTAAATAAAAACAAAACAGAGATCAACAGTAAACAGTATTTCGATGCATTATTATACCGTATTGTAGTAAACAAAGAACAGTTCCATCTAAAGCTGTTCCAATTCCAAGTTTCCAACATTGTAACAGGCTAAAATCAGAGAGGGAGCATTTGATGGACCACAGATAAGGAAATTGATGGAAGATGTTAGTTATACCAGCTCTATGGATGAAATTGAAAAATATATGTGGAATGGATTCAGAGAGGCTGTTAAGAAATTTCTGGGCAATGTGAATGAACCTCAATACAATGAAATTGTCAGATATATGCTGGAAAATTAGGCTGCTCGGCTGTAATATGAGTTTTGAAGCTTTACTTCCTCAAGTGATATCTTGACTACTCCCCGTCAAATTTAGGAGCTGTCAGTGAAAAACAAGGTGAAAGGTTTCACCAGGACTTGAAAGATGTTGAACGATGTTATCAGGGACGTTGGGACGTAACGTATGATGGCCGATTACTACTGTGTCTTGTACGCAACGAACCTACCAAAGATCACTCGAGAAAATCAGATACACTGAAGTTCCTTGGGGAAAGAAAAAGGGACACACGAGATATCCAACATACATTCTCAAATTCAGGTACGCTTTCATGTTAGTATTCTTTCTTTTCTTGAAACGTTGTATATGGGTGTGTAAAATTATTTTAAATTTTACAATTATATTTTCATCGAACATTGTCATATTGCCAAAACGAGAAGTGCTACTGAAAAACGGAATGCATTTCTTAATTCTTTGCACCGAAATCTGTAAAAGTCACCTATTTTTAATCGTACCGCAGAAAAAAGGTTTTCAATAACTTGTCGCACATATTCCCGGTTTGGCAGCACTACAATAATATGCACACACTAGCGTGAGAAAACCTTATGTTTCATTGGTCACAATACGATACACGTTAAATATCTGTATGAACTTACGAGGAACAAATGAATGACAACTTCAAATTACAAGGTGTTCTACAACCAAAGAGAGGCGAGGATAATGCCACCAGAAATGCATGGGAATAAACTGCATTATCTTATATGGATTTATACAGCATTTTCCTGCTGTAAGCTTCTGCCTGTATTTAAAGTTTCGCAGTTATACGAAAGGCTAAGAGGGCTTCAAATGCTCTTTACGTAAAATTCGAACTTATACATTTTGTTCATACCTGCAATATATCAATCACATATCTATTTTTATCAAAATGATTACATTTTTAGAAAAAAAGGCAAGAAATTTGTGCAACCTGATGCTTTATTTTTTTTGGAATGGCATGACATTTGGTATTTATCTGATATTTTTATGCTGTTCGCACACCCAACCACCCACACCCACGCACGCGCTTTTCTGTAAAAACTAACTCAGAATTACCGAGCGCGATGGCTCAGGCGGTTTCGTCTGTGGTCCACATTCGGGAGGTCGTAGGCTCGAATCCCGAGGCCGATCTCTCTGACCCATGGGATTTTAGGCGTTTTTCCCGGGTCGCAAGGCGAATGCTGGGACCGAATCTCATATCCCCCAATTTCATCCCCATTCTCCTTTCACTTCATCTTTCATCCACTGGAACTGTCGGCGGTGGTGTTTAGGTGCAGCGTGACAGGGGAAAAGGATGCTCTTTGTGACTGTCTCCGTCCTTTGGCTTTCGGCTGACTGCCGGGGGTATCCGAACCCCCTTGAGGGGCGGTGGACTCCCTCTGTGCGGGGTGGGACCCCGGTCTGCCTTTCCGTCTGCCGGGGAGTCTCTATCTGGAAACTTAAGGACGCTACCATTCCTGTGCCGTCACTCCTGGTTCCGGCCACCGGGTGTCTCCTCACAACTCATCCTTCTTCCTGAGGACGACCTCTTGTAGGTACAACATCCGCTATGTCCCAAGTCCCCCCGAAGCCAATTCAATTCAACTCAAAATTTGTATTTGCAGAGAAATGTTGGTATCTAATTTTTTGCGTTGAATGTAAGTCCTCCTTCGCTTTACATGGGTACCAAAGCGGTTGAGAACATAAACTCAGATGTGTAATGATCACAGGAGCTACTTATACGTGTTCTACAAATTATGGTGGAATACATATAATGTCCGAAAATTACAGTTGCGCAGCATGAAACATCTACTAGATAATATGAATTTCTAGGCTGATGTAACACTGGATTGTTTAAAAAGTAGGTCAATAATCATTGCTGGCCATAATATTGCGTATTCTCAAAAACAACAGAATGACCATTTTAACATTTCACATTGTCCTGCATAAATTGTGAACATTTAAAGCTAAACATTATGATTGGCTGCTTACTTTAAGTTTAAGTGCAAAAATTATGAAAATTATTCCACAAAGTGAAAATTTATAGGTAATCTACTCATTAATTTGAATGCTTTACCTCTTCAGTTGTTTAACTTCTTGTGATAGTTGTGTGTGTGTGTGTGTGTGTGTGTGTGTGTAGAGAGAGAGAGAGAGGGAGAGAGAGAGAAAGAGTCAAAGAATAGGTTTTTTTTCTTTTCCGTTTAGATTTATAATGATGTGCTGTTTTGATACAATGTTGGTTAACATTGACACCACTAACTGATTTATTTTATGTACAAATTATGCATTACTTACAGTACAATGCATCAGATTGGCCCCAGTCTATGTATCATAATAGTATCTTCAAATATATAATATTAACTCCATAACATTGAAGGATTTTAACTCATGTTGCAGGCGATGATAATTAAATTTAAAAGGCTATAAGAATATAGCAAAATCTACAGACTAAATGCTGTGTTTTGTTCTTCATATATTAATACATAAGTGGGCTAAAAGAAAATATTAAAATTATTAAGAAAAATAATTTTATGCAAGAAAAACCCAATTCAGTTTATTACGGTTCTGTTTTGTTCTCAAATTCTTTTATTTAAAGTAACTTTTTCTAGTAAAAATTAATAAATTTATTTTTAAATTGGATTAAGAACTACTTTAGAATAATTCATTGGCCAATATCTACAATGGAGTAGAATACTTTGAGGAGAAATAGCAGTATATTATATTTTGTGTGAACACCGTCACCTTTGCAAGGATAATTATATAAAAAGGAACACAAGTTAAGGACGGTTATGAAACCCCCATGGAGAGGAGAAACCTGCTAACACCGTGCCTCGTGAGATTCCCGGAACAGACGCACGTGATCAGTACGCGTGACCGACTGCGTGGTAAATACTGCTACTGACAGTTGTAGGATCCTTTACCTCGTTAGTTCTACTCACTGAAGCGGAAAATTAGGAAATATGGAGGACACCCAATGGGTTTGTCATCCATTACGTTGTGCATCACAAGCATCGTTAAATCTAATAAGAATAATTAATATTATGTTTTTATTTTGCGCTAACTATTGTCCACATTGAATGCTACAGAAATATTGTATTGTTTTCTTAGACATTTACTAAAGTAAGTTGTTTAAAATCGACAAATTGCAAATTATTTTCAAAGATGTATATATATTATATTAGCCAAAACGTTTTTTAAAACGTAAAAAATAATGTTCATGGTAAAGTAATTTTGCGCTCAGGACTTGTAGGCTTATGTACGAAGCTAAGTTCCAGATGAGAATGGTCCTTCTTCTTATTCGGCGGATTACCCACCATTTTGTTGGAATTTCACCCCAAGGACTTTTATAAGTGTAAGGATTATAACACCAATACCTTTGGTCAAGATTCGGTCGAGGAGCAAGCAAACTCTGGATTATAGCAGACCCAGGGAGCCCAATGGCTGGTATGGCAGTGAAGACGAAGGAAATGAAGTGTAGTATAAAAGGCATGATAGGAAAATTCCGGATCAAATTATCCAACCCACTATTCGTCTAGCAACCAAGGAAACCGCCAAAAAAATATATCAAATTGGTCGGCCCAGGGGGTTTGAACACGGACCACCCGAATGCGAGTGGCGTTACTACAGCGCCACCTCACTCAGTATGTTGAGGCAATATGGGAGTTGACGTAAAGCCATTTATTCAAGAGGTGCGGCATGTTTTGAAAGTCATATTAAAAGTCACAATTAGCATATCAATGGCTGTGACTAACAACCTTGTAAATACATGGTTAGGAGTAGTAATACATAGGGGCGTCCAGCACCGCTCCGTGTAGGCCATAGTGAGCTATGTGCTTCCAAATTGAACTCTGGAAGGAAGGGATGAAGGGGAAAACGGAACAGCGACTGGATCCGGACGATGATGTGCGGGGTACCTAAGCATTCCAGTATGACAACAATCCTGACGCCGACCAGCCCTGGCCAAGCCATTCGCAACCAGAGTGTCCCGGATGTAGACGAGACACTCCCAGTAAGGAAGGGGACCATTAGCAGCTCCGTCAGGCGCCAAGGAGAATTCTTTCCTTAGAAAAATTCTATCATCTTACCACGACACACCAACGACATCGCCTGGTCCTATAGCCCTGGAATAGATGAAAGAAAATCCGTGTAGAAGGGGAAGCAACCTGGGCAAATACCAGATGCGGGAATGATGGGAATCAAACTCAGGACATCCAGAATGGAACCTCACACATCACCGTGGAGGCTAATACATAAACGTTAATATCTTGTTCATTTATTATATTAAGCTTATGAATTATGATTATATATGAATGAATAAAAGGAAGAAGGAGTAAGGGTCCCATGATGAAGTCAAAGGCTTGTTAATTACAACTTTTTCACAAACACGTGAATACCCATCTCATATCACTCCTTTAGCTGAGATTGCAAAGTGGGTGACTCCATGGTCATAGCATTATGGTCGACGCTTTAGTATCACCTGAAACGGACCAAAGATATGGATGCCGCATGGTGATAGCTCAGGGCTATGCAGCATTAAGTACCCAAACGTTGCCAATACCTTCTGTGGCCGTATGTGGCTGCTCGTTATCATGTAGCAAAACCACTCCAAAGGACAACCAGTTGACGCCTTCGGTCTTGATTGGTGCGCCATCTTGTACCAGTGGTAGTGAGCTTGGATGTCTCCAGTCTGCTGATGTCCTTTTCTTTTGGGTTGCAAGTGATGACAAGATATTTTATCATTAGCCTTAACCCTCCATGGAAAGTTGTTCTCGTTATTTCTCAGAGAAGGCTGCAAAGGCAATCTCATAAGAGGCACGCGGTGGAGGTACCCCAAACTTGGGGACCTGGAACGTTTCCTTCACAAATTTCCTTTCTTAATTGTTTCATTTCACGCACAAACAGTGTAACCGTCTTTGGTGCTGTATGAGGTGTGAGAGGACGTTAAACATTATTAAGAAAGCAATTATGGATGCTCTTGTGATTGAGAAATGGCGTGGCAATCAAACGTTCGTTTTACGTTATAGTTTCTATTAATTTAAACCAGTTACAGATTTTGAACACATTGGAAAACTGGTTCTTATAATGCGTACTAGTGATAGTTAACACAGAAGAATTACAAATTTCTTCCTCAAACATTTATCGTACTTTGCTTTGTGGAATTACGTCCGCACATCTTGCGTAACGGACTGACGATAGTCAATACGACACCAATATTCATGGAAAGATACACTACGTGATCAAAAGTATCCGGACACCTGGCTGAAAATGACGTACAATTTCGTGGCGCCCTCCATAGGTAATGCTGAATATCAATATGCTGTTGGCCCACCCTTAGCCTCGATGACAGTGTTCACTCTCGCAGGCATACTTTCAATCAGGTACTGGAAGGGGAATGGCAGCCCATTCTTCACGGAGTGCGGAACTGAGGAGAGGTATCGATGTAGGTCGGTGAGGCCTGGCACGAAGTCGGCGTTCCAAAACATCCCAAAGGTGTTCTACAGGATTCAAGTCAGGACTCTGTGCAAGCCAGTCTATTACAGGGATGTTATTGTCGTGTAACCACTCCGCCACAGCCCGTGCAGTATGAACAGGTGCTCGATCGTGTTGAAAGATGCAATCGCCATCCCCGAATTGCTCTTCAAATGTGGGAAGCAAAAAGGTACTTAAAATATCAATATAGGTCTGCGCTGTGATCGTGCCACGCAAAACAACAGTGTGTGCAAGCACCCTCCAGGAAAAACACCACACACCATAACACCACCACCTCCGAATTTCACTGTAGGCACTGCACACGCTGGCAGATCGTTCACCGGGCATTCGTCATACCCACACCCTGCCATTGAATCGCCACATTGTGTTCCGTGATTCGTCACTCCACACAACGTTTTGCCACTGTTCAATCGTGTAATGTTGACGCTCCTTACACCAAGCGAGGCATCGTTTGGTATTTTCCTGCGTAATGTGTGGCTTATGAGCAGCCGCTTGACCATAGAATCCAAGGTTTCTCACCTCACGCCTGTCATAGTACTTGGAGTGGATCCTGATGCAGTTTGGAATTCCTGTGTGAAGGTCTGGATGGATGTATTACTCTTTACGACCCTCTTCAAATGTCGGTGATCTCACTCAGTCAACAGACGATGTCGGCCTGTACGCTTTTGTGCTGTACATGTCCCTTCACGTTTCCACTTCACTATCGCATCAGAAACAGTGGACCTAGAGATGTTTAGGTGTTTGGAAATCTCGCGTACAGACAAGTGACATCCAATCACCTCACCACGTTCGAAGTCTGTGAGTTCCACGGAGAGTCCATTCTGCTGTTTCACGATGTCTAATGACTACTGACGTCGCGGATAATGAGTACCAGACAGTAGGTGGAGCACAATGCACCTAAGATGAAAAACGTATGTTTGTGGGGGTGTCCGGATACGTTTTATCACATAGTGTATGTCAAATGCTTAAATAACAAAGATGATTATGTGGAGAAATAATGTGGGCTTCAATTTTAAGTGTCATCTTTGTTTTAATATGTTTTACTTTATTAAAGCCAAACTGTCGTTACTTCGTGGATTACTCTCATATGCAATGTAACTGAAAGCTATAAATAGCAAGGTAATTGGCGTAAATAAGTTAACCCGTGTACTACATACCGTAATTACCCACCTTGCGTTAAGTGTCTAGTTTTTTTTCTGCACAACCGACAGTGGGTGCGGTGTTAAATCAGTAATATGGATTTGACACAAAATATGATGTTGAAGTTTATGTCTTTCTAACCAAAACCTAATGTAACAAATTACCTACAGTTTTTCAAATCAGAAGAAATTTGTATTAATTTTGAATACAGTTTAGCTTGTAATTGGGATGTTCCTTAAATCTGTGGGTGTGTGTGTAATCTACACTTTAAAAACTATGTTTTGTAGTTTAGCTTATTGTACACATTTCAGGTACTATTTACAATATTCCGATACATTTATACATCATGCCGCTACTTTAATATATGCATGCCCGGTACCCTCCTGTGGGTTGAACAGCCAATTGACTCCCTGGCCTTCAGCACTGCTATAAAACATTTGCCTCCCTTTGCTAAATTCCCTTTACTTTAACAGCTAACCCTATTCAGAAGCCCTAGTCTCTCAGTAATGCAAATACGAGATATCAGTGGGAAAATAAATATGAGCTTAAGGACCGAGTTTATAAACAATCTTTCTAACATTTAATTTGGAAGCCCCCCAAAAAAAATTCACTGCAGTTGAGGCAGCATTTTATATCACAACACTGTGAATGCCAGTGAGATTGTAGTGTAAACTAACATTATTGTATGACAATAAATTTAGATGTTTGTTAGCCATGAGCATTGTTAGGAAATAAGTTTACACGACCTCACTGAAACTGATTATAGAGTGGGTAACAATGAAGCGAGGGGGTGAGTTGTTTATCACTAAGAAGAGACAAACAAATGACGTCAGGGTGGCGTGCCTTTCTTTAGAAATGGTGGGAATATCTTCACTAAAGCATATGTGTTAGTAATTATGATTGGCTGACAAAACAGACGCTAATGTTGGCGCGATTTAGTAACCATAGCAGCTCTATTATAATGTTTAGGCATTTCGAGGTGAAGGAGTATATATTCTCGAGCCATAAGCATGTTTCACGCAGTTCTAAAGAATCATTCATGAGGTACACGTCATACAGTTTGGAAGAATCTCTCGCGTCGTAAAGTTAGTTACAAAATGTGAAGTATGCAGCAAATAACACGATAGTAATTACATTCGCAAAAATAACAGTTTCAGTCAGGCGTATATAAAGGTTAAGGTTGTGAACTATTCATTAAGTGTGACGGTAACAAAAGTGTGAAAATAAATTCTTTTATCAGTGTTATCGTTTAGCAACAACTCCTTTCCGTTTACACGCCCTGCTCAGAGATATTTGCTCGACTGAGTGAAAATAGCTAGCCGGAGGAAAAAGAACCCAAAATTCAAAATAATAAAACAATAACAGACGCCAAGCAAATAAGATAACACGAGCCGATTACCGCGACAAATGGTTCCCAGAACGTGGGGCGAGATAACCAGGAAGGGGCGAGATAACCAGAACGTGGAGCGAATAGAGCAGTGCAATTAACTACAAGACGCAGATCCTAGAAACAACCACCAGAACGACCGAAGACGCGGATGAGAGGACATCAGCGACTACGAGAACAGAAGACAACAGTGGAATTCGACACCAAGACAGCGAGACGACGTAGATCTATGGTACTGCGACGAAGAGGCGACATATACATCTAGGAGAGAGGGGCAGGAAGATGGACATCAAAATAACGTCATCAGATAGCATCATAAAGGTTAGAAAATTGTAAATTTTAGGTGTATCCTAAAACAAAACAAAAAAAATTGTGAGAAATTAAATGTTGTTGAGAAGCGGAAGGATTAAGAAAACAATATCTACTACTAATAATGAAGAAATAATTATGGAAAGGGATAATGTAACAGTTGGCCGTAATTTAATGCAGGTCAGGAAAATAGTTCAAACAATGTAGGATTTGAGGGAGGAAATATCAGTGAAGAAAGTCAGAATAGAATAGCAGGTCATTCAACTCAAACATCTGGGATTGTTGTAAACATTTCAGGGCAGGTAGCCGACGACAGAGATAGATATATTAGACCTGTGGGTCAGAGTATTGGTATCAAACAGGGGTGAACTAGCTGTAACGGGTGGTGGAAATGAAGGTTCACAAAGGGATGTAAATACAGCAGGACATGTTAATTTTGATGCTGTTATGATAGTGGAAATGCTGAGAAATTTTGATGAAACATTACAGATCAATTAAGGGAAGATATTGGTAAGAAAAATGAGAAATTAGAGCAAAAAGTAGATCAAAACAGGGAAAATATGGAAAATAGTAATAGGGAATTAAGGGAAGATATTGGTAAGAGTAATGAGAAATTAGAGCAAAAATTAGATCAAAACAGAGAAGAAATTGAAAAGAAATTTATGCAGTTAAATAGTAGTATGACAAGAATGAGAAAAGAAAATCAGGAAATAATAGCAAATGAGATAGGCAAATTTTTTAAAAAAAATGTCAGCTATGAGCAGGGAAATATCTAATCAAAGAAGTGAGGTTAATAATAAAATTGAACATGTTGATGTAAAATGTGCAGAGTTAGGTAGCCGAATGAATAGCATTTCGAGTGAGCTAAGAGAGATGATGGAGGCTATGAATGCAGATTTAATTCAGGTGCAAGTTAGTTTCAGAGGGGAAATATCTGAAATACAGAAGGAGTCGGAAACCCAAAGAAACAAGTTGTTCGAAGAACTTAAGTTTTGTCTATAAATAATCAAAAATTAACTTCTGAAATTAACAAGCACCAAGTTGTTCAAAATGAAAATAATAAAAGATTGGAACAGACAATAGAAAGTCTGCAAGGTATTGTAAATAGGTTAGAATGGAGTTCAAGGGCCAATACATGTGACGTCAATGTATCTGATGCACAGAATAACGATAGAGGTAGTTCCTAAGGTATGACTAATAATGTGAGTGACGCGGCGGTTTCATCCATAGCCGACGCCGAAATTCAGAGTGCACAAGTAACAGTAGATAATTTAAATATGGGAATAAGGGACGTGCAAAACTATAATTACATCTTAAGTGATTTGCCACTTCCAAAATTTAATGAAAACTCCAATCCAGTACAGTTTATTGCAGACTTGTCAGAGTACTTTCAAATTAAAAAGATACCGGAACCATTGAAAATGATAGTTGTTAAAAGATGTTTGGATCAGAAAATTTTTGATTGGCTACAAATGGTATCAGGGGGCAAAATTTCATATGAATCCTTTAAGAGGCTATTCATGAACAGATTTTGCAACGTTACGATATACAGCACAGAATACGAGCAATTCTTAGCCATGGACAATTTGATCCAGAGAGAGAATGGCAATGACAGCAAAAAAACAAACAAACAAACAAAGTATTAGAATGTAAGAGGGTTAACTATGTATATATGTCATAAGGAAGGATAAATAAATGCAGGACAGAAATAATGTTTAAAGGGGAAGAGGAACATTTTCTTAGTAAACTGTAGCTACATTTGAAATGAAGAATGTCATAAGGATAATTTAATGTCATATGAAAGTAAAAGTATGTAGATATAATTCAAAGGGTATTGTGAATATAAAGTACAAAACAATAAGAAAAAGGGTACGGATCATTAAAGGCAAACATTTATGTAGCACACAGATAATGTGAAATTATGTCTTAGGATTAAGAGATGTAAGTATATTTGTGTAGAGGATGAATATTTTGTTAAATATGTTCAATAATTACAAAATGAACCAGGGTAAAAATCTTGAGTGAATAAATTTTTATGTCAATAACCTACGAAAGTAAAACCATATTGTAACAGTGACGTAAATACTTCAGGGTAAAGTATTTGCTGTATAAAAAACTTGTAATGTCAGATGTATGTATATAGACACATTAGACCCGAGCCAGTGAATAGTGGCCAGAAAAAGGCAAGATGTATAACGTGTGTTAAATGCGTGTGCAGTATTATGTGCAAGTGATAAATACCGCGTGTTACAAGATTCAGGAGACTAAAAACGCAATTATAACATTTCCAAAAAGGATTTAAATATTTATAATTATGTTTCTAGTGGGGCATATGAGGCAGTATTTTATATCACAACAATGTGAAGCACGAGTGATTGTAGTGTAAACTAACATTATTATATGACAATGACTTTAGATGTTTGTTAGCCATAAGCATTGTTAGGAAATAAGTTTACACGACCTCACTGAAACTGACAATAGAGTGGGTAACAATGAAGCGAGGGGGTGGGTTGTTTATCACTAAGAAGAGACAAACAAATGACGTCAGGGTAGCGTGCCTTTCTTTATAAATGGAGGGAATATCTTTCCTAAAGCATATGTGTTGGTAATTATAATTGGCTGACAAAACAGACGCTAATGTTGGCGCGATTTAGTAACCAATAGCAGCTCTATTATAATGTTTAGGCATTTCGAGGTGAAGGAGTATATATTCTCGAGCCATAGGCATGTTTCATGCAGTTCTAAAGAATCATTTATGAGGGACACGTCATACAGTTTGGAAGAATCTCTCGCGTCGTAAAGATAGTTACAAAATGTGAAGTATGCAGCAATTAATACGATAGTAATTAATTCGGAAAAATAACAGTTTCAGTCAGGCGTGTATAAGATTAAAGATGTGAACTATTAAATACAGAATATAATATAAATATGTGAAAATAAATTCTTTTATCAGTGTTATCTTTTAGCAACAACTCCTTTCCGTTTACACGCCCTGCTCAGAGATATTTGCTCGACTGTGTAACAATAGCTAGCCGGAGGACAAAGAAGCCAAAATTCAAAATAATAAAACAATAACAGGCGCCAAGCAAATAAGATAACATGAGCCGATTACTACGACACACTGGAAGCGATAAAATGCAGAAATTGCCATTATACGCGCAATCTGACAAACGATTACTTTTTCTTCAAGCATGAAAGTTGGATTTTGGAGTTGGTGTGCTTCTCAGAGCTTCTCGGCAGCTGCTGTGTTTGTGACGTAAGAGCCATTTCCAAGCAAGGAGCAGCACAGAGCTAGCAGTAGAAGCACATTATAAACACGAACCTGCACAATGGTGGATACGATAGCGCAGTAGTTTAGGTGGGCGGTGAGTAGTATTAGTCCCGGATGAGCCAATTGGATTAACGATAATCCTGCCGCTAGGGGCGCTAGTGTCGCTAGTGTCGCTGCGATCGACGGCGGTAAGTTTGAAAAGCGCCATGAGCGGAAGGATTATCGTTATTGCAATTGGTTCATCCGGGACGAGCTAAAAGAATTGAGGCTTAGGGAAAGATGAAGGAAAAACAGGAAGTGACGTGGAATGTTTTGATTGGTAAAAATAAGACGAAATGTGATTGTTTCGTTAATTCGGGTGGAAGATGAAGGAAGGAAGATGAAAGAGTATGGAGGGCGCGTGATGGAGAGGAGCGGGGTGGCGAGATGTTGTGTGTGCGGAGGTCGGGACTGAAAGAGCGAAAAGATGGCGAACGAGGGATAAAAAGTATAACAGAAAGTGACGTGTGAAGTTGTGATTGGTGGGAATAAGAAGTGATGTTATTGGTGGAAAGGAACAAATGAAAGTTGTTGATTGGTAAGAATAAGAGAGATTATGATTGGTGGAAAGAAAAGGTGTGGGAGTGGGGTATGTTGGAGGTGATGGGAAAGGTAACATTTCCTAGCAACAAGATTTGCAAAAGCCTCTCCAGAACTCATTAGCAATTTTTGAACGTTGGATGGTGGTCAACATGGCGGTCGCAAGAGGTGGGGGCAAGGAGACGCGGTGGTGAGAATGGGAACTAAAAGAAGATGGCGGTAGCAAGAGCTTAGAAGAGCAAATTTGGAGGTTAAAATAGTGGGAACTAAAAATGGCTGAGGGTCGGCGACAAGGAGATGCGGTGGCCAACGTGAGAACTAAACAAGATGGCGGACGCAAGAGGAGGGTAAGGAGATTAGAGGTTAAGATTTTTAGGTTAAAACAGGGCGTAAGCATGGGAACGAAATCCAAGATGGCGAAGGCAATGGTGTGGACGAGGAGATGTGAGGCGCGGTGGCGAAAATGGGAACTAAACAAGATGACGAAGACAAAAAAGTGTAAGGACGAGGAGATTTCGAGGTTAGTGGTGAACATGGCGGTTGCAAGAGGTGGTGGGGCAAGGAGATTTGAGGTTAAGATTTTGAGGTTAAGACAGGACGTAAGAAGGGGAACAAAATCCAAGATGGCGGAGGCAAGGGTGGGACGAGGAGATGAGAGGCGCGGTGGTAAAAATGGGAACTAAATAAGATGGCGGAGGCATGAACTTGAGGTTAAAAATATGAGGTAAACGTGGAGAACTTAAACCAAGATGGCGGTGGCGTGGTGGTGAAAATGGGTACTAAACAAGATGGCGGAGGCAAGAAGTGGAGGGACGAAGAGGTTTGAGGTTAGGGTCAACATGCGAAAGATGTCGAACGCAACAGATGGTGACAAGGAGATAGAATTGAGGCTTAGGGAAACATGAAGGAAAAACCGGAAGTGACGTGGAGGGTTTTGATTGGTAAAAATAAGACGAAATGTGATTGGTTCGTTAATTCAGATGGAAGATGAAGGAAGGAAGATAAAAGAGTATGGAGGACACGTGATGGAGAGGAGCGGAGCGGCGAGATGTTGTCTGCGCGGAGGTCGGGACTGAAAGAGGGAAAAGATGGCGAACGAGGGATAAAAAGTTTAACAGAAAGTGACGTGTGAAGTTGTGATTGGTGGGGATAAGAAGTGATGTTATTGGTGGAAAGGAACAAATGAAAGTTGTTGATTGGTAAGAATAAGAGAGATTATGATTGGTGGAAAGAAAAAGGTGTGGGAGTGGGGTATGTTGGAGGTGATGGGAAAGGTAAGTTTTCCTAGCAACAAGATTTCCAAAAGCTTCTCCAGAACTCATCAGCAATTATTGAACGCTGGATGGTAGTTTTCTTGAGTGGATAGAGAGATGGGGTGATATGAGACGCGGTGGCGAAAATGGGAACTAAACAAGATGGCGGAGACAAGAGGTCTAAGGACGAGGAAATGTCGAGGATAGTGGTCAACATGGCGGTAGCAAGAGGTGGGGGCAAGGAGACGCGGTGGTGAGAATGGGAACTAAAAGAAGATGACGGAAGCAAGAGCTTAGAAGAGCAGATTTTGAGGTTAAAATAGTGGGAACTAAAAATGGCGGAGGGTCGACGACAAGGAGATGCGGTGAGAACTAAACAAGATGGCGGACGCAAGAGGAGGGTAAGGAGATTTGAGGTTACAGTACCAAAACACGAAAGGATATATTCCTACGCCAAGCAGGCCCGAAAAATGATTATGCATGTGGTACTTACTTCTTACTGGTGTTGATGCGTCACCAAAAGCGCAGCAGCTTCACGCGACGCGAAAAAATAAAAGTAAACTGCTTTTGAAAATGCTTAACCAGCTTTAAGATCAACCAACATCACTACGCACTGATATAGCTAGGTTTTTTAAAGCGGTACAGACGCCCTTTGCACAGACGTAATTTAACTATACCAAAAACCTGGTACTGGACCATCGTAATGCTCGCTAGCGTACGTAGGAGCAGGGTTCAAATAGCCGGTCGAAAGCGGTCAAAAAAGTGTACGACGTAGGTGTTCACAGCAGCTACTGTCGAGTGAACCGTCGAGATGCGAATGAACGAGATCTGTTCTTGCCGGCAATCTGGTTCGGAGATGTGAGGAGCGGTGGCAAAAATTGGAACTATACAAGATGGCGGAGACAAGAAGTGAAGAACGAGGAGATTTGAGGTTAGTGGTCAATATGGCAGACGCAAGAGTGGTAATCAGCAGTCGATGTGCGTCACGATATGCCCGCTGCGATTAAAGAGCTGCAAACTGCGCGATAACTTGAAAAATATTGCCCGGCGTGACGCATTGCGCGGCGCGCGCGTTTGCCGTAAACCGCTACAGTTGCCATACTTATATAAATAGCCTTTTTCTTTTCTTTTTTTTTTTCTTTTTTTTTAATAACTAGTTTTTCGGGGTTTTCTCTGGTTGGTAGACGAATGCAAGCTCTTTCTGCTTTTTCATAGGTTTTCCCTGGTTGGTAGGCGTTTGCTGTAGTGGTTGTGAAGCCCTTTCTAATTTTCGTGGTTTTTCAGGTTTTTCGTGGTTGTCCCTGTCCGGTAGGCAAATGATGAAGTTTTTCCTTGGCGGCGCACGGATACTAGGCACATACTCGCACACAGACACACACTATAATAGTAGCCTTTAAAAAATTTAATAAACAAAATCCACACAATGACAAAATTGAAATGTATATATATTTTAACACAAAAGTGTGCAGTGCAAAAGAAAATAAAGGTTAAATAGGCACACACACATTTAATAGTAGCGATACCGTTTGATAAGGCACAAATTGCACGTTGTTTGTTAGGGCAATGCATGTTGAAAGTTGGCACACTGGGAAGTTGGTTCGCACAAAATCCACACAATGACAAAATTGAAAATGTATATATATTTTAACACAAAAGTGTGCAGTGCAAAAGAAAATAAAAATTAAATAGGCACACACACAAACACACACACACATTTAATAGTAGCGATACCGCTTGATAAGGCACAAATTGCACGTTGTTTGTTAGGGCAATGCATGTTGAAAGTTGGAACACCGGGAAGCTGGTTCGCGCTGTGGTCAACCGACTACTTCGTCAGCAACCGTTCACACGGTCAGTTTTCATGCTATCGTGCAGTTTGCACGACGCGTACAGCACGTGCTTTCCCCGTATGATCGCCAAAACACCGACACAGCTGTCATAGCTTGTCGGCTTATTTGATGTTCATATTCCTTTTCAACGCATTTCGTTTAGAGGTATTGTTTATTTGTTTTTCATGGCAATACGTTTTTGGCATACGTTTTTTGCATTAATTTTGTATAATGGATTGCGAGAATGGAAGTTTCTATTTGTATTTATGACAACTATGAAAATACAAGGAGAAGGACAGGCTTTTTCCACCTACCATGCTAATGGTGATGGTGCGCTGCGCGGCCATATTCGACAGGGTGTGGTTGGCGGCCATATTCGACAGTTTATTGCAATGCGTGCAACAAGGGCACACAGCCACTTGTTGCTCGCGTCGAAAGTTTGTGCGTGATTTTTCTCAGATTTTATGCACCGCACATCACAAAATCACTACACAAGCCACTGATAGTTTTAAATATTTGACACTGATGTTGAAGATGTGGCGGGGCACTGTTTTTAACTCCACACGCACTTAATAAATCACATAGCCGTGCGGAAATACTTAACTTTGAGCGAAAAGCGCTAGTGGGGAGTGCAAGCTCAACCACTATTAGCAACATGTAGCAAGCGTTATAGTTCTGCTGGCGTTAGTCTTTTCTCCTACTATGTCGTTGGTGATGGTGCGGTTGGCGGCCATATTTGACAGTTTATTGCAATGCGTGCAACAAGGGCACACATCCACATGTTGCTCGCGTCGAAAGTTTGTGCGTGATTTTTCTCAGATTTTATGCACAGCACAACACAAAATCACTACACACGACACTGATAGTTTTAAATATTTGACACTGATGTTGAAGTTGTGGCGGGGCACTGTTTTTAACTGCACACGCACTTAATAAATCACATAGCCGTGCGGAAATACTTAACCTTCCGCGAAAGGCCCTAGTGGGAGTGCAAGCTCAACCACTATTAGCAACATGTAGCAAGCGTTATAGTTCTGCTCACGTTAGTATCGGAGAAAACAGTAAAAAGAACGATTCTCATGTGCAGCGGAAGCAGCAGTACGTGAATGACCGTGTGCTGATGAAGCAGTCGATGTGTGTTACAATATGCCAGCCGCGGTTAAAGAACTGCAAACTGCGCGATAACTTGAAAAGACCGTGAGAACGACTGCTGATAAATCAGCCGCGTTTAAAGAGTTGCAAACTGCACGATAACTTTAAAAAAAATGGCCGTGCGGACGGATGCTCATCAGCGAGAAAATGTTTTAAATGCGGTTTTATGGTCGATGGTAGGGAAAAGTGCAGCGGTGAATGGATGGATGGTGTGACCGGAAGTGCACCGGAAATGACTGCGATTACAACTTGGCAAGTTGTGGCGAAATAAGGCGCCAGGATTTTTAGTGAGGCATTTAACTCGACGCGCATGCTGAAACTGCGGTTGCGAAATTCAAATGCTGTATGCTTCAATTGTAACATAACTTTGTTTCTATATCTGAATGTCAATATATTCAGTGCTTTGGGGCTGTATGGATTGTTACTTTTACTTAGAACTGCTTTAAATCCTTGTTTCATTTCCTTTAACTTTTGGTAATGCAAACAATAATTACTCTGGGGGAATGCTTTATTTCTGATACATTCTATAACGGGCCAGGCATTTTACTTTTCTAGTTTTCTTTTTTACTTTCTCTACTACTTATAGTAAGTAGGGGAAGTATTGTATTCCACCCAAAAATTCGATACCGAGATTTCACCAGAAATACATGTTTTGAGATCCCCGGATCCAAAAAATGCATTTTTGGAAACATGTCCGTGTGTGTGTGTCTGTGAACAGCATAACTCAGAAACGAACAGTCGGATAAGCACCAAAACTGGAATTTTGGTTCAGTATCTTCCAGAGATGCGACACGAAGGTTTCCAAGAAAATCCCCCCACCCCAGACAACCCTTTACGTGGAACATTTTTCGAAAATTTTAATTTTCTCAAAAATGGTTCTAACGATTTTGATTAAAATATCCTATGTTCAAGATATTTTCAAGACAAATGAAATGTATATCTCGAATTTTCTGGGAATGTCTCCAAAAGTATTCTTATTGTGAACGACTTTTGCATAAGTGGTAAACCATAACTGATATACAAAATTTTACTACACAAAAAATGTAGATCGCGTTAAAATACACAATTTATGTCATATACATTTTTTTGTTGAGTGAACCATTTTCGAGGTATTGCTTGTTATTCCCTTAAATGTTTCAATACTTATTTTCTCAAATGGGAATTCGTTATTCAGTTTTTGTCTTGTATATGCAAAGGGTATTAATCTGAGGCAAGGGAATGGTGATGCACATAACAACCAGTTATTAAGAGATATGTATATGCTTAAAGGCTACTGTATTTCTATATTGCCCTTGTAAATACAAAACAAGGGGAACATAGTACGCCTTAAGCGACAGTCATATATTTTTAGAACTGGTCGCTATGTGTAAAATGTAATTCTCTTTGCATGTCAAAAGATCGTTTCTGTAAATGTTTATCTTGATTAATATGAAATAGATGGAGAATAAGAGTTTCTAAAAATAGTTTGTACAAGAGTAGATAAAGTCATGTGAGTGTTACACATCAGATTTTTTTTAGTAATTGTGACATTTTATGTATCGACTACTTGTAGATCGGCCTTGCAAGGACATTGCAAATGACATGTATTGTTTAATTCATTTCCATCATAAACCGTAAGGAACTGAAAAATAATAAAAATAAAATCAAGTCAGCATTAGAAAGATACCTTATCACTCACACCTTGAATACAGAGGAGGATTTCATTCATTCAAAAAAATAATGTTACTACTAATTTTACTCCTAAACTTAATGCAGTTTTGTAAATACTAAATATAAATATTTTAAATGTAAATAACATTAGTTTATAAGTTTTAGTAACTGACACTCTACATAAGAGTTACGATTCGTGTTCACAAATGTGCACAATGTATGCAGTTTTGACGTAAACTGCATCCTAGATTATACCAGCTCTCTTAAGCTGACCTAACTCACTATAGGCTCTGGAAATTGATATATTATGATACAAAAGACATTTTTGAGAAAATTTAAAATAACGAAAACTTTTGCATGTAAAGAGTAGTTTGAATTGGAGATATTTTCTTCGAAACCGTCGTCTCGCACCCCTGAAAGGTCCTGAACTTAAATGCCAAGTTTCGTATTTAAACGAGTTTTCGTTTCCCAGTTGTACTGTTCACACACACAAACACACGCGGATCTTTGTCTAAAAATGTTTGGTTTTTTGGGTCAGGGAACCTCAAAACGGTGAAACCTCGACATAGAATTTTTGGGTGGGGTACAATACTTCCTTTACTTACTGTAAGTACATAGTAGAGAAAGGAAAAATTGAATTGCAAACTCTCAAACATTAAATTGAGTTTTATTTGTTTGTACACACAAAAGTTAGCAAGTCTATTAAACCAAGGCACAAATGTAAGTGTTCATGATGCAACTGCGTTAATGGCGTTAGAAACGGCTGATGTGAAACAAACACAAAACCTATGAAAAAGCAGAAAGAGCTTGCAGTCGTCTACCAACCAGAGAAAACCCCGAAAAACTAGTTAGAGATTTGTGAGCGTGTGTGTGTGTGTGTGTGAGAGCGCACTCAGCATGCGTCCGTAAACAGGGGTAAACCACGAAATAGGATAAAGTACTTAAGTTTAATTGTCTACCCACCAGGGAAAAGCACGAAAAAAAGAAAGAGCTTTGGCAACGGTTGCAGCAATAGCGTACCAACCAGGGAAAAAGCCATGTAAAAGTAGAAAGTGTTTGCATTTGTCTACCAACCAGGAAAAACCCCGAAAAACAGTAAGAACTTCATCGTTTATTGGTTGGCTGCAAAAAGAATGTACAAGCAACTGCATCACAAAGTGTTTTATGACGAGAAGGAATTAGCGGTGAATTTGTGAACTAAGATGGCGAAGATTTTTCTAAAAAAAAAAAGACGGATAATATAAGTATGGCAACTGTAACGGTTTACGGCAAACGCGCGCCGCGCAATGCGTCACGCCGGGCATCGGCAATAAAACAAAAACCATATTTAGCAAGAGCATCGGTAAAACACTTTGTGATGCAGTTGTTTGTACATTCTTTTTGCAGCCAACCAATAAACGATGAAGTTCTTACTGTTTTTCGGGGTTTTTCCTGGTTGGTAGACAAATGCAAACTCTTTCTACTTTTACATGGCTTTTTCCCTGGTTGGTACGCCATTGCTGCAACCGTTGCCAAAGCTCTTTCTTTTTTTCGTGCTTGTCCCTGGTGGGTAGACAATTAAACTTAAGTCCTTTATCCTATTTCGTGGTTTACCCCTGTTTACGGACGCATGCTGAGTGCGCTCTCACACACACACACACACACACACGCTCACAAATCTCTAACTAGTTTTTCGGGGGTTTATCTGGTTGGTAGACGACTGCAAGCTCTTTCTGCTTTTTCATAGGTTTTGTGTTTGTTTCAACATCAGCCGTTTCTAACGCCATTAACGCAGTTGCATCATGAACACTTACATTTGTGCCTTGGTTTAATAGACTTGCTAACTTTTGTGTGTACAAACAAATAAAACTCAATTTAATGTTTGAGAGTTTGCAATTCTATTTTTGCTTTCTCTACTATGTACTTACAGTAAGTAAAGGAAGTATTGTACCCCACCCAAAAATCCTATGTCGAGGTTTCACCGTTTCGAGGTTCCCTGACCCAAAAAACCAAACATTTTTAGACAAAGATCCGCGCGTGTGTGTGTGAACAGTACAACTGGGAAACGAAAACTTGTTTAAATACGAAACTTGGCATTTAAGTTCAGGACCTTTCAGGGGTGCGAGACGAAGGTTTTGAAGAAAATCTCTCCAATTCAAACTATTCTTTACATGCAAAAGACTTCGTTATTTTTAATTTTCTCAAAAATGTCTCTTATATCATAATATATCAATTTCCAAAGCCTATAGTGAGTTAGGTCAGCTTAAAAGAGCTGGTATAATCTAGGATGCAGTTTACGTCAAAACTGCATACATTATGCACATTTGTGAACACGAATCGTAACTCTTATGTAGAGTGTCAATTAATAAAACTTATAAACTAATGTTATTTACATTTAAAAATATTTATATTTAGTATTTACAAAACTGCATTAAGTTTTGGAGTAAAATTAGTAGTACCATTATTTTTTTGAATGAATGAAATCCTCCTCTGTATTCAAGGTGTGAGTGATAAGGTATCTTTCTAATGCTGACTTGATTTTATATTTATTATTTTTCAGTTCCTTACGGTTTATGATGGAAATGAATTAAACAATACATGTCATTTGCAATGTCCTTGCAAGGCCGATCTACAAGTAGTCGATACATAAAATGTCACAATTACTAAAAAAAATCTGATATGTAACACTCACATGACTTTATCTACTCTTGTACAAACTATTTTTAGAAACTCTTATTCTCCATTTATTTCATATTAATCAAGATAAACATTTGCAGAAACGATCTTTTGCCATGCAAAGAGAATTACATTTTACACATAGCGACCAGTTCTAAAAATACATGACTGTCGCTTAAGGCGTACTATGTTCCCCTTGTTTTGTATTTACAAGGGCAATATAGAAATACAGTAGCCTTTAAGCATATACATATCTCTTAATAACTGGTTGCTATGTGCATCACCATTCTCTTTGCCTCAGATTAATACTCTTTGCATGTACAACACAAAAACTGAATAACGAATTCCCATTTGAGAAAATAGGTATTAAAACATTTAAGGGAATAACAAGCAATATCTCGAAAATGGTTCACTCAACAAAAAATGTATATGACATAAATTGTGTATTTTAACGCGATCTACAGTTTTTGTGTAGTAAAATTTTGTATATCTCTTATGGTTTACCACTTATGCAAAAGTCGTTCACAATAAGAATACTTTTGGAGACATTCCCAGAAAATTCGAGATATACATTTCATTAGTCTTGAAAATATCTTGAACATAGGATATTTTAATCAAAATCGTTAGAACCACTTTTGAGAAAATTAAAATTTTCGAAAAATGTTCCATGTAAAGGGTTGTCTATGGTGGGGGGATTTTCTTGAAAACCTTCATGTCGCATCTCTGGAAGATACTGAACCTAAATACCAAGTTTGGTGCTTATCCGACTGTTGGTTCTGAGTTATGCTGTTCACAGACACACACGGACATGTTTCGAAAAATGCATTTTTTTGGATCCAGGGGGTCTCAAAACATGTATTTGCGGTGTAATCTCGGTATCGAATTTTTGGGTGGAATACAATACTTCCCCTACTTACTATACGTAGTAGAGAAAGTAAAAAAGAAAACTAGAAAAGTAAAATGCCTGGCCCGTTATAGAATGTATCAGAAATAAAGCATTCCACCAGAGTAATTATTGTTTGCATTACCAAAAGTTAAAGGAAATGAAACAAGGATTTAAAGCAGTTCTAAGTAAAAGTAACAATCCATACAGCCCCAAAGCACTGAATATATTGACATTCAGATATAGAAACAAAGTTATATTTAATTGAAGCGTACAGCATTTGAATTTCGCAACCGCAGTTTCAGCATGCGCGTCGAGTTAAATGCCTCATTAAAAATTCTGACGCCTTATTTCGCCACAACTTGCCAAGTTGTAATCGCAGTCATTTCCGGTGCACTTCCGGTCACGCCATCCATCTATCCACCGCTGCACTTTTCCCTACCATCGACCATAAAACTGCATTTAAAACATTTTCTCGCTGATGAGCATCCGTTCGCACTGCCATTTTTTTAAAGTTATCGTGCAGTTTGCAACTCTTAAACGCGGCTGCTTTATCAGCTGCCGTTCTCACGGTCTTTTCAAGTTATCGCGCAGTTTGCAGTTCTTTAACCGCGGCTGGCATATTGTAACACACATCGACTGCTTCATCAGCACACGTTCATTCACGTACTGCTGCTTCCGCTGCACATGAGAATCGTTCTTTTTACTGTTTTCTCCGATACTAACGTGAGCAGAACTATAACGCTTGCTACATGTTGCTAATAGTGGTTGAGCTTGCACTCCCACTAGGGCTTTTCGCGGAAGGTTAAGTATTTCCGCACGGCTATGTGATTTATTAAGTGCGTGTGCAGTTAAAAACAGTGCCCCGCCACAACTTCAACATCAGTGTCAAATATTTAAAACTATCAGTGTCGTGTGTAGTGATTTTGTGTTGTGCTGTGCATAAAATCTGAGAGAAATCACGCACATGCTTTCGACGCGAGCAACAAGTGGATGTGTGCCCTTGTTGCACGCATTGCAACAAACTGTCAAATATGGCCGCCAACCGCACCATCACCAACGACATCGTAGGAAAAAAGACTAACGCCAGCAGAACTATAACGCTTGCTACATGTTGCTAATAGTGGTTGAGTTTGCACTCCCCACTAGCGCTTTTCGCTGAAAGGTAAGTATTTCCGCACGGCTATGTGATTTATTAAGTGCGTGTGGAGTTAAAACATTGCCCCGCCACAACTTCAACATCAGTGTCAAATATTTAAAACTATCAGTGGCGTGTGTAGTGATTTTGTGATGTGCGGTGCATAAAATCTGAGAAAAATCACGCACAAACTTTCGACGCGAGCAACAAGTGGCTGTGTGCCCTTGTTGCACGCATTGCAATAAACTGTCGAATATGTCCGCCAACCGTACCCTGTCGAATATGGCCGCCCAGCGCACCATCAGCAACAGCATGGTATGTGGAAAAAGCCTGTCCTTCTCCTTGTATTTTCATAGCTGTCATAAATACAAATAGAAAATTCCATTTTCGCAATCCATTATATAAAATTAATGCAAAAAACTTATGCCAAAAACGTATTGCCATGAAAAACAAATAAACAATACCTCCAAACGAAATGCGTTGAAAAGGAATATGAACATCAAATAAGCCGACAAGCTATGACAGCTGTGTCGGTGTTTGGCGATCATACGGGGAAAGCGCGTGCTGTACGCGTCGTGCAAACTGCACGATACCATGAAAACTGACCGTGTGAACGGTTGCTGACGAAGTAGTCGGTTGACCACAGCGCGAATCGGCTTCCCGGTGTGCCAACTTTCAACATGCATTGCCCTAACAAACATCGTGCAATTTGTGCCTTATCAAGCGGTATCGCTACTATTAAATGTGTGTGTGTGTTTGTGTGTGTGCCTATTTAATTTTTATTTTCTTTTGCACTGCACACTTTTGTGTTAAAATATATATACATTTTCAATTTTGTCATTGTGTGGATTTTGTGCGAACCAACTTCCCAGTGTGCCAAATTTCAACATGCATTGCCCTAACAAACAATGTGCAATTTGTGCCTTATCAAACGGTAATGCTACTATTGAATGTGTGTGTGCCTATTTAACTTTTATTTTCTTTTGCACTGCACACTTTTGTGTTAAAATATATATATACATTTTCAATTTTGTCATTGTGTGGATTTTGTTTGTTAAATTTTTATACGCTACTATTATAGTGTGTGTGTGCCTATTTAATTTTTATTTTCCTTTGCACTGCACACTTTTGTGTTAAAATATATATACATTTTCAATTTTGTCATTGTGTGGATTTTGTTTGTTAAATTTTTTATACGCTACTATTATAGTGTGTGTGTGCCTATTTAATTTTTATTTTCTTTTGCACTGCACACTTTTATGTTAAAATATATATACATTTTCAATTTTGTCATTGTGTGGATTTTGTGCGAACCAACGTCCCAGTGTGCCAACTTTCAACATGCATTGCCCTAACAAACAACGTGCAATTTGTGCCTTATCAAGCGGTATCACTACTATTAAATGTGTGTGTGTGTGTGCCTATTTAATTTTTATTTTCTTTTGCACTGCACACTTTTGTGTTAAAATATATATACATTTTCAATTTTGTCATTCTGTGGATTTTGTTTGTTAATTTTTTTATACGCTACTATTATAGTGTGTGTGTGTGCGAGTATGTGCCTAGTATCTGTGCGCCGCCAGGGAAAATTTCATCATTTGCCTACCGGACAGGAACAACCACGAAAAACCTGAAAAACCACGAAAATTAGAAAGGGCTTCACAACCACTACAGCAAACGCCTACCGACCAGGGAAAACCTATGAAAAAGCAGAAAGAGCTTGCATTCGTCTACCAACCAGAGAAAACCCCGAAAAACTAGTTATTAAAAAAAAAGAAAAAAAAGAAAAAAAAAGAAAAAGGCGGATAATATAAGTATGGCAACTGTAGCGGTTTACGGCAAACGCGCGCGCCGCGCAATGCGTCACGCCGGGCAATATTTTTCAAGTTATCGCGCAGTTTGCAGCTCTTTAATCGCAGCGGGCATATCGTGACGCACATCGACTGCTGATTACCACTCTTGCGTCTGCCATATTGACCACTAACCTCAAATCCCCTCGTTCTTCACTTCTTGTCTCCGGCATCTTGTTTAGTTCCCATTTTTGCCAACGCTCCTCACATCTCCGAACCAGATTGCCGGCAAGAACAGATCTCGTTCATTCGCATCTCGACGGTTCACTCGACAGTAGCTGCTGTGAACACCTACGTCGTACACTTTTTTGACCGCTTTCGACCGGCTATGAGAACCCTGCTCCTACGTACGCTAGCGACCCTTACGATGGTCCAGTACCAGGTTTTTGGTGTAGCTAAATTACGTGTGTGCAAAGGGCGTCTGTACCGCTTTAAAAAACCTAGGTATATCAGTGCGTAGTGATGTTGGTTGATCTTAAAGCTGGTTAAGCATTTTCAAAAACAGTTTGCTTTTATTTTTTCGCGTCGCGTGAAACTGCTGCGCTTTTGGTGACGCATCAACACCAGTAAGAGATAAGTACCACACGCATAATACGCCTGCTTGGCGTAGGAATATATCCTTTCGTGTTTTGGTACTGTAACCTCAAATCTCCTTACCCTCCTCTTGCGTCCGCCATCTTGTTTAGTTCTCACCGCATCTCCTTGTCGTCGACCCTCCGCCATTTTTAGTTCCCACTATTTTAACCTCAAAATCTGCTCTTCTAAGCTCTTGCTTCCGTCATCTTCTTTTAGTTCCCATTCTCACCACCGCGTCTCCTTGCCCCCACCTCTTGCGACCGCCATGTTGACCACTAACCTCGAAATTTCCTCGTCCTTAGACATCTTGTCTCCGCCATCTTGTTTAGTTCCCATTTTCGTCACCGCGTCTCATATCGCCCCATCTCTCTATCCACTGAAGAAAACTACCATCCAACGTTCAAAAGTTGCTGATGAGTTCTGGAGAGGCTTTTGGAAATCTTGTTGCTAGGAAAACTTACCTTTCCCATCACCTCCAACATACCCCACTCCCACACCTTTTTCTTTCCACCAATCATAATCTCTCTTATTCTTACCAATCAAAAACTTTCATTTGTTCCTTTCCACCAATAACATCACTTCTTATCCCCACCAATCACAACTTCACACGTCACTTTCTGTTAAACTTTTTATCCCTCGTTCGCCATCTTTTCCCTCTTTCAGTCCCGACCTCCGCACAGACGACACCTCGCCGCTCCGCTCCTCTCCATCACGTGTCCTCAATACTCTTTTATCTTCCTTCCTTCATCTTCCACCCGTATTAACGAACCAATCACATTTCGTTTTATTTTTACCAATCAAAACCCTCCACGTCACTTCCTGTTTTTCCTTCATCTTTCCCATAATCCTTAATTCTATCTCCTCGTCACCATCTGTTGCGTTCGACATCTTTCGCATGTTGACCCTAACCTCAAACCTCTTCGTCCCTCCACTTCTTGCCTCCGCCATCTTGTTTAGTTCCCATTTTCACCACCACGCCACCGCCATCTTGGTTTAAGTTCTCCACGTTTACCTCATATTTTTAACCTCAAGTTCATGCCTCCGCCATCTTATTTAGTTCCCATTTTTACCACCGCGCCTCACATCTCCTCGTCCCACCCTTGCCTCCGCCATCTTGGATTTAGTTCCCCTTCTTACGTCCTGTCTTAACCTAAAAATCTTAACCTCAAATCTCCTTGCCCCACCACCTCTTGCGACCGCCACGTTCACCACTAACCTCGAAATCTCCTCGTCCTTACACTTTTTTGTCTTCGTCATCTTGTTTAGTTCCCATTTTCGCCACCGCGCCTCACATCTCCTCGTCCACACCATTGCCTTCGCCATCTTGGATTTCGTTCCCATGCTTACGCCCTGTTTTAACCCAAAAATCTTAACCTCAAATCTCCTTACCCTCCTCTTGCGTCCGCCATCTTGTTTAGTTCTCACGTTGGCCACCGCATCTCCTTGTCGCCGACCCTCAGCCATTTTTAGTTCCCACTATTTTAACCTCAAAATTTGCTCTTCTAAGCTCTTGCTACCGCCATTTTCTTTTAGTTCCCATTCTCACCACCGCGTCTCCTTGCCCCCACCTCTTGCGACCGCCATGTTGACCACCATCCAACGTTCAAAAATTGCTAATGAGTTCTGGAGAGGCTTTTGCAAATCTTGTTGCTAGGAAAAGTTACCTTTCCCATCACCTCCAACATACCCCACTCCCACACCTTTTTCTTTCCACCAATCATAATCTCTCTTATTCTTACCAATCAACAACTTTCATTTGTTCCTTTCCACCAATAACATCACTTCTTATTCCCACCAATCACAACTTCACACGTCACTTTCTGTTATACTTTTTATCCCTCGTTCACTATCTTTTCCATCTTTCAGTCCCGACCTCCGCACACACAACACCTCGCCACCCCGCTCCTCTCCATCACACGCCCTCCATACTCTTTCATCTTCCTTCATCTTCCACCCGAATTAACGAAACAATCACATTTCGTCTTATTTTTACCAATCAAAACACTCCACGTCACTTCCAGTTTTTCCTTCATCTTTCCCTAATCCTCAATTCTTTTAGCTCGCCCCGGATGAACCAATTGCAATAACGATAATCCTTCCGCTCATGGCGCTTTTCAATCTTACCGCCGTCGATCGCAGTGACACTAGCGACACTAGCGTCCCTAGCGGCAGGATTATCGTTAATCCAATTGGCTCATCCGGGACTAATACTACTGCGGTGACAGTACTTATTGACGTTTGTGTGTTGATCATGGCAGAGATACAAGAATGCAGTAGTGAAAGACTATCAACTCCCACATTTTCCAAAGTTGTCTACAGTATGTCACCCAATTACCGACGTGAATAACTATGTGCAAATATCAGAAGAACTAAGACAAGGGATTTTATACCGATTTCTGCATATTTGCAACACCATTTTCAGTGGATATTGACAGGGTGCCGCCATTGCATATGAAAATGATTGACTAACAAAATAAATATTGACTGAAGGACAACTATACAAGCAAAAAAGGATCTGTCTTCCGTTTATAGAAATTTCCCCCAAAGTTCCCTTGGCTGCATACTTTTTCTGCTAGGATGCTGAGTATATTCGGATCTACTTACGTATATGAACAGTTCTTTTTTTCTATGAAGATCATAAACCACAACATAAAAACCAACCTTCTGATCTGTACTTGTACGTTCTTTGTTGATTTTTAGCCAGTCTATGGCTACAAATTCAAAACGATGGAGAGAGAGAGACAGAGAGAGAAAGAAAAAAAAAAAAGAATCTGGAGAAAGTGTGGAGATTGGGTAGGGCAGTGATACAAAGTAATTGTATGTTTCACATATATGCATGCTGTGCATAATGCCAAGTAAAATATATAAAACTTTATTGCGTTAAGGAGTTTGAGAGAGAGGAGAGGAGGAGAGGAGAGGAAAGACAGGAAAGAAGAGAGAGGAGAAGAGGAGAGAAGAGAAGAAGAGAGAAAAGGAGAGGAATGGGAAGAGGAGAGAGAACAGAGGAGAAAAGAAGCGAAGGGAAGTGAGGAGAGGAGAGAGAAGGGAAGGGAGGGAAGGGGAGAGAGGCAGGCTATTTTCAACGCTCCAAACGAAAAATGTGGGACTGCTGCATAAAGTGTTCGAAGAAGTTCCACAGCCGCATTTATGTAATTGAATACCTCTGCAATTATATGTTTCTGGTTCTATTAGTATGTTAAGATAAGACATATGATAGATCGTTTTACTGTGGGTATTTTTCATACAAATGTATTGTTATTCTTACTGTGATTGATTGAAATTTATAGTCGGTTGCAAATAATATCTGCTGCGGTTTGACGCAGTTTTGAAATGAAATGAAAGCAATGGATATATTTAACAAGTTGCTAAGCCATATTGGAATTACGAATACAAGGGATGGATAATGATTCACACATATATCATTATTATGAATACATTGTGTAATAATTATCAGTTAATAATGTTATAAAACATTACATATAAAACAATATTTGCAAAAGTACTTAATTATTGTGAAAAATCAATTATAAATTGTAATTATAAAGGACAAAGAAAAAGGTACATGAATTACGTCAGAAGGGAAATACATTATAAAGGAAGGACGAAAAAGCATTGCATTCACAATGTTTTAAACATTGTATGACATAAAAAGGGGTCAACAAAAGAGAAAATCATAATTTAAGTATGTTAAAAATGAATTTGAATTGTTAGCTTTTACTTATATTTATATATGATTTATTTCAACTTCTAGAATTTCTAGATAAATTGTAATTTATTTCGTTATACTTTGCAACCAAGCTTGAATAAGTAAACACCATTCAACTTTTGTAGCACTTAAAGACAATTTTTCTCAAAGAAAGAAGACACCTTGAGCAATGCTGAATTGAAATACTTACTTCCAACGTAAATTATATTACATGGGATGCAAGAAATGATAAATAATTAATTGTTGAACCAATATAAGGAATCAACAAACAGAAAATTGTCAACAGTCAGCAGTATTATAAAACTGTAAATAAAGCTGATTTAAAAAGGTAGCTGTTGTTCTACATTTCATCATTATATTGCCCGTGAAACAATACACCACTTTTCAGTGAAAATTATTATGCTAGTCTTATTTAAATGTCTTACCTTAAAAATGCGCAAAGTAACCTGGATAAGAGTAGATTGCATTAACTGAGCTACGTATTTTAAATCACTTAAAATACACCGGACAAACCAAGTAAATTAAAATAAAGTTTTAACAAGACTCTACAGCGCAACACACTCTGTAGAATTCCAACAAAGTAAAGTAAAGTTTCTGCTAAAGCAGACAGACACGAAACTATCAACTGATTTTATGAGTGCGGTAAATTCAAACCGGGCAAATTACAAGTTACAGCATCCGAGACTACCAGATCATCAAAGAACTACGGGATCAAGCCAACCGATGAAGAAATCATGTTTCACATTATAGTATATGAGAAGAATAATGCGTAGTCGGTTCAAGTTCAGGCCTCGTGCCGCCACTGTTCATCCTAAGCTTTTCAGGCTCCCCTTCCATTCTGTCCCCGGTACACAGATATCGCCGTGCACTGAACAGTTTCACTCGCGAGTATGACGTCACAGAGCAAGGCATCTGCCTGTCACTGAAAGTTGTACTACTCCTGCTCAAGATACTGCAAAAGTAATGAAAGACAAATCATTAACTGATTAATAACTATGAAATGTAGTTATTAACAGCGTTAAACATTATGATGATCTAATATAACAACAGTTCTCTGGTATAACTTCTCTACAGCTACTGGCATTGTACAACCCAGACGGTAGCGGCAGAAATAGCAGCACACCAAAATGTAATGGTACGCATTTGAAAACAGTTTGTTAAATCCGTCGTGTCGCCAAGGAGATACGTTTCCACAAAACCACTTACGATGAACCTTTAATTGGGAGATGGGCACGAAAAGTTAAATTAAAACCTTTGATAAATACTGAACTTGTGTGTATATCAGAGGTTCCTTTGTCAAAGTATTTAGTTAGAGTTTGACATCATAAGTCAGGTTTATTCAAACTATACAATTCGCCTCACTGGGGAGGTATATAGGTTTTCGAAGGGAAGCGTGAGAACATCCACTATTTTATTTTCTTAACGCCGATTTAAAACTTGATAATAAAAGTATTAAAACGTAACACAATCTCTACTGAATCGTCGCATTTAAAGCTGGATGTCTCCTGATCTTGAACTGACATAGGAATTGACTTGTAGAATAATGTAACAGTGCAATGCCATTATTTCGTCCAGAAGTTGGCATACTGATTCAATATTCTATGGAAACGAAATATTCTGAATACATATTCTAATGCTAAATATTCCTACAAGGTAATGAACAATGATGCATTCTGAGACAGTACCACTATTCAAAGTTAATGCTTTGGAAGAATACTTTTGGAAGTTAAAAGTGAATGTGTTAAGTTTAAATAAATAATCAAATCTGTATTGCTTTTCAAAACTTGATGTCCACCTTAAACATATTTTTCACAGGACAACACAGAACAACTTCATCGGGGATTCTTTTAGCTCACATCCTCCTAAGCGTCAAACTTCATTACAGCAGAAGTTAGTGATATTTCTTCCGACAACACAGTGAAGATTGTGCATCCTTCATAAAGATTGCCTCAAGTTTAGACACCGTGTAAGTTAGAAGCAAACGTTGAATAAGAAAGTTTTGCGCATTCTGTATCGTTTGAAAATTCTATTACTGTAATACTGCATTTACCACCATTACGGCGATAAAGTCCTAAAAACAACTAGGACAAAATCTCTGAATGCTCTGTGGCTTTTTACCTCATCAACATTTTTATTGCCTGTAAATGCGTACATCCCTCTTATATTAAATCGCTAAGTGAAACGATAGTAACTGACGAGATTAAGAAAATGTATTACTTTAATTACACGTTATGTTTTTATTTATATCAGCAGCAAATAAGCACATGAAACATATTTTGGATTTGCCATTCTTATTGCATTATAAAACACTGTTTGCCCGAGAGGCGTGCACAAATTTTGTTACCTCAGGGATCCTTCTTAAAGTCCTGTTATAAGCAATTAAGGCGTTTTTGCAGTATTTTATTACGTAAGAAATGCGTATTGTTATAAGTATTGAAGGTAGTAAAATCCATGTTTGCATTGCAGGCGGTGCCAATACAAGCCCTTAATAGGCAATAAAGCTTAAACCCTTTATTGCCGGAATTATTTTGCCACATATGCCGTTATAATTCTAATTCCTGAATTGGTTTTTATATCCCTTTCTCCGGTACCACCACCGGTGGTAAAGGACGGGGAGCGCCCAAGTAAAATTATCGGTGTGATGGCACGCCTGGTTGGCGACGGGATTTTAGATTTGGCTGCAGTTACATAGATTTTGCTTCTTATTTAAAAATGAACAATACAGTTTTATTTAAAAATTACAATTAAAACAGCTATAAATACCCGTATTCTATTGTTGAAGGTTAGTGTAACATGAAATTAGAAAGAAGGCCATAATAAACCTAAAACCTTAAAAAAAAATACCTTTGCATCAAATATGGTACACTGGGCTATGACCGGCGGAGGGCGATGAATTTTTTTCGGGCATATAAATCTTTAGCATGGCTTCCTTCGGAAGGGAAATAAAGCCGGTGGTCCCGTATCGTAGATTTACGGCACGTAAAAGAACCCTAAGCCTGACAAAGAGGCCTCTGAGCAAAATTTCCAGTCTTTTACACCCAATATAGAATGGGATGCTAAGGACCACAGCAGTTAAAGAGAGTCCATAACTAAAACTCAATTTACTTTTAATTTTTAGGCTATAAGCGGTTAAGACCGTCTCATCAAGACGCTGGACATATAAACCGCAGAGATGCCTCAAGTGTGTGCACTGAAGGAAATGATCCATATGCTTATGTTAATGTCGACTAATAACTTTTTTATACACAATTTATAAAAACAAGGTTTTATGTGCATAAAAGTAACAGCCGCTGCTTGTGAAGGATGTGTGTAGACACTGAGTTCTTAACAAGCTTGACGTTACAAGGGTAGAGACGATATTGGAGAAGCATTTACCTTTATCCAAAATTCCATTACATTGATTTATCTGCATCCTGCAGTCCTCCTCTAAGGGCTGCTTATTAGCAAGAAAGCTGCAATATCTCCTGTGTCAATAGCTTCCAAAGTTCCGATGTTCTGGAACATGTTCACACAAGTGCAGAATCCCATATTTTTCTTACGTTTTCCTGATACTATACAGCTGTTTTACGATCACTTATGCAAACATAAAAGGGATCTGTGTACTTACACCGTTGCAAACAAAGTGCTGTGTACCTGGGAAGGAAATAAGAGAAATGAATACCTGAACTCAGTACTGCGAGCACACTTGTTTTCCTTTTACAGGTCCTACAGATAGGAGTGTAGCTGATTATCCGGCGCTGTAATCCAATCAGTTTAAGTACTTTCCTTCACTTAGAACAAACATAATTTAATGTAGACAAGCTTCAGCATCATAAAGGGCTTTTTAGATTTCTTAGCTAAGGGCAGAATATGTCTATATATGTGTTATGGTTGAAGTGGTTTGTACTGTTAGTTATTTATTAGCACCACGCTTTGGGCGTCAATTTGAAGAACTTGGTTTGTTACACGTATGGAAAGTCAGTTTGAAGTAGGAGTATTGATGGAGTTGTATTATATTTCAACTGTTGGGGAGCCGAACTTGAAGTTTGTTTGCAACCGCACGTATGGTACCCGGTTTCCGGTAGCCTTCGCCCCAAATGTATTTTCAGGTGGCCTTTGCCCCAAGTTTAAAAAAATATTAACTTTGTAATTAAACTGTTTCTTTTAAATGTTATATTTGTGTTTGCCTCGGCTGTGTCAGTATTATTTTAGAGACATGGATATCTTGGCAAGGCGTGATGCGACTAAGAATGTAGACTTACACAGATTATAAGTTTTAATTCAACCTTTTTTATTAATCCTTGACACAAATTAAATAGTACTTCACTGATATAGAGAGCTGTGAGATTATTTTATTTAATACTTGCACTTTTTAACACGTATACTATTTTCGCCTCATACGAATACGGAATTAATTTCTCGAGGACACATCTCGCGTCTGGTTAGAAGCAACACGTCTGGTTATGAGCACCGTTTGGAGGCAACTGAATTGATTTCAACCGTCTAAACTAGTAAATTTCTGTATTTCAAGTCTCTGATTGGCTAATCCTAGTCCAATAGAATACCTTCATTTAACTAAAGTTTTTCTGGTTGTTGATTGGCTATTTTTTTAAAACTGTCTCAAAAATTACATTATTGTTGCTCCAAGAATCACAAGTAGTACTGTTAAACCTTCTTACTCATTATTGACTCAAGGTTACCTCATTGTTACCTCTTTGTTTGCAACTTTTGACCTATTTCTCACAGCTCCTACATTATTAAAGTATGTAATGCATTCGCATAACATTATTGAACATATTTACAATAATATAAGCATATGCACTGACTGTTACACACATTTTACAAATTATTATATACACATATTGCTTCAAGGTGGGCTGTTACTGAATTTACATATTATATAACTTGACTAAAATCATTTAAGTGTTAAAAATACTACCTCATGATGGATTATGCAAAAGCTAACTCAGAGCTTGTTGATGGATCAAATAAATAATTGTAAGTAACAAAATGCCACTTTAGATGTGCATAATATGTAGCGATTCTCTCGCCGGAGGCCATATACTTTTGTTTATAAAATTGTAGGTCACTTAAATTTTGTCCTTACAGTTTTTATATACGTACCTTTAGCTATGTTAAACAAAACTTGACCGCTCACAATAGGATTTGACGCTTTTCATGTCGTTCCTTTACACAGCAATATCTGTCAGTAATATTGGTCTCGAACGTCTAGACATTAATCCACAATCGAAGAACTGTAAATACTAGCGAGTGTGTTCATTTAAGGGGTGTCAAAGGGAATTTCAAGCTAAATTGCTGTGCGACGTGTAGCTGTTGAGCGTTGTAAACATGTTACACAGCATTCGGGAGGCCGGAAACTGAATAAACAATAGAGGATTACAAAGGGACGACTATTGACCTCACCAACAAAAGGATTCCTAAGAAATTCTTTTCCGCATCCCATGTGCTATAAGGAATTAAAAAAAGAAAGAAAGAAAAATAAAAATAAAGGAAAAGAAAGAAAAGAAGAACCAAACACTACCTATATCATGTTTTCAAGAATTCAAAATGATGGACATTGAAAAAACGTGTGCGGTTTTGTGTATGGTCTGTGTATGGGATTTCAGACATAATTTGGTTTACGGATGAAGAATAATTTCATTTGAGTGGCTATGTAAATACTCAAAACATGTGTGTGTGGACACTGGAAAATCCGTTGACGTATAGGAGCTTTCACTTTCCCAAAAATTTGAAGTGAGGTGCAAATTATAGGTCCCTTTTCTAAGAAGTCTACCTGGACATATTAACTGAATTTGTTCAATCCGCATATTATAGCTAGCATGAGAGAAATTGAAAGTATTTTTCTCGCTCCTTTCTTTTTTATTTTGAGGCCAAATTATCGTAAAAAAGCTTGGACCAACATCATTTTCCAAACTTAACACCACCCCACTTCTTTCTCTGGGGTTATTGAAGGGCAAGTGTTGAACTCAATCACAATTGCTGACCTAAGAGAAGATATACTCAAGAAATCGAATTATTACCAAAGACATTTTTTAAAAAACTATTCATGAGTTTGTAGATAAGTGTAGAACCATTTGCAACATCGGCTATAACCGGCTCAGATTCTGTATTACATCCTTACTTGTGTTATTTACTAGAGCTTCATAAATCATTCCATACAAGATTCACAACTTTGGTAGCTCCATTTTAAATCCGTGTATTAGATTGTCTATTAGAAATATTAGATCGTTATATTGTGGCATGTGGTTGTGGTAACACTGTATGGTTAACTCTTAGGTTGGCAATGAAAACAGGTAATGACGTGGAAGGGGGGATTAACTGGTTTTATCTTGAGGTAGCATGTAGCTCGCGTCCTCTTTGAACCTTGCTTGTGGGACCGGCAGAACGTGTGTTTTCTAGCATGGCGCTTCGCCAGACAGAAAGGTAAACTGTATCACTTTTATTTGATATAATATATTTGACATCTAACTTAATACTATATGTGGTCCCTTCCTTCCTAGTCCATGATGATTTAATAATATTTTGGTGGTTTTCAGGTGTTATAAGTATTTTGTTAGCTTGCCCCCGTCGAACGCGTGTTAGGAAAGTATGATATGATTACTGTATATACTGAGGCTTTCACGGCCGGCGTCATGATTAATAAATGAATTACAACTATCCGGGCTTGTAGGCCGTGGTCTAGAAGGCATCGTGGATACCGATGTTTTGCCAAGTGCAGCTCTCCGACCACCGCAGACGCCGAATCACTTCACCCTGAAGATGCCAAGCGCTGTACTTGGCGAAATGTCGGTATCCACGATGTCTTCTAGACCACGACCTACAATCCCGGATAGTTGTAATTCATTTATTAGTTGTGATATGATTATTTAGATTCCGGTCCTGTGCTCTACCCCCGTAATGGAGTAAATATAAAAGAGGTTTCGACAAATTGCTGGAGGGCCGGGCATAATTTAGTATTTTGGGATGTAGAATTTTTTTCTCCGCCTTGAAAATGTAGTTGTTCACGTAATTTGGATCTCCACGTTTCCAATGTAATCTACAACTTTCTAGTTTCAGGCTGCTGGTAAGGGCTTCTTTTTGAAAATTGTGTTATTGTGGTTTAAATTCATATACAAATATTTGCTTAAACCTCCCGTGTTTCTAGCATTATTTGAATTTTTTACAATGTCTTTCTATTGGCGGAGCGTTGTTACTTTTGGCTGCACTCTTCCCGTTACCATGGTTTAAATTCTTTTGTATAGGAACTTTCTACAATACTCCTTATAGCTTTCTCGAATTTTTAAGTATTTTTGTGACCTGAGAGAATTTGGGTTGTATCTTGAACTTTGCTCATGTAATTGCCACGTGTTATCTTGTGTTTCTAAAATTTCTATTTTCAGTGCTAAATACTAATATTTCTTAGAGCTTTCATTGTATTTTTCACTTATTCTAGCCTACTACGCATTACCATATTTTTATGTACTTTTCCTGTTGCAACTGTTATGTAAGCACGTGTGGACACTTAGTTGTAGTACTACTGATGATATTGGTTCATCGTCGCCATGATTGGTTTTGTTATGCAGTTCCTGAAAGTATTTCAAATGAATAATCCGAGTGAAAGTTTAAATAGTTTCAGCCAACACCAGTTGTGCCAGTATCTTAAAGACCTATAGAGTTTCAACGGGCATCCAACATGCACCAGCAGGACTTATCCAACTCCATTGGATGTCGATGGTGGAGCTACATGTGTATTACAAGAAATTGGAAAGTTGTATTGGAATTTTGTGGTAAAAAGAAAAAAATAAAGAAAAACAAGCTGTAAGTATGTGCACCTTGTGTGTACTAAAGTGTGGTATATATATTTTTTTTTGAATAAGTGAAGAGTTTAGCAATGAAGTCAGTAATGTTTTTGTGTACGGGTGTTCTATTTGCTTACAGTTATGCTAAATGTTTTCTATAATGAGCAATGTTTAATTAGGCTTTGATTTTCAGGAACAAAGTGTATTATATGTTTTGCTAAATTGATGGCGTGTCACCATTGTGTGTAATGAAAATTTTGAATTCTGTTTTGGGTAATGGAGATTATTATTTGGTTTATGTTATGCTGCAGTGTATTTGTTGGATGTGTACTCTGTGTTTAATTTTGTTTGATTTCCAGGAATGATATGTGAAAGTGTTACTTTGTTAATGATGTGCTTTATTTTGTTGCATTCTTGTGGCTTGGTTTTGTGTTTCATTGGATGCAGTGATCCTCTTTAACAGAAGTTGTTGCATAAATTTTGTGTATGTGTGTGTGATTATGTGAATAGCATATGGAAAATTTGCCTCTGTGGGAGTGCCAAAAAAGTAACCCCGATGGTGGTTGTGTCAAATATGTGATGAGTTAATGTAAGCTTCGATGGGATAGCTACAATGTACCCTTGAAGTTTGAATGTTCTGAGTTTTCAGGAGAGCTAGTACGTCCCTGGAAATTTAGGATGAGTTGAGAGATGTTGTGCATATTGGTGTTGCTGAAAAATACCCAGTATGGTGTGTGTAATGTGTTTATACAAGAGGTGTAATACAATAAGAATAATTTTTGAGTTTATGCATCAAGTTTTGATATAATATGTTTTCCAGTTTCATCTTGATCCTGTAGAAGTGGATGCAACAGCGTAATGCTATATTATTTGTGTGTCATTCCTGAAATGCTAATGTGACTTTCTGAATTTATGCCTATGTCAGGTATGTTTTTGCAATATTTTGCAGCTAGTTGGATGAGACATGTCACTGAATAATTTTTTTCTCAGTAATTACTGTATATGATGAGGATGATGATGATAAGAATGATGATGCTAATGAGAAGGATAAGCTGATGATAGTAATGAGAATGAGAATTTGTGTTGTTATTGAGAGCGAAGCATGAGTCTTTGTAGTTTGATGTATGTAATGAGCTACTTAATTTGAAGCATGTAGTAATGTTCACAGTAGTTTTGGCAGTTATTAAAGTGAGTGTTTCATATTATGTGAGATATGGTTATTCTGAATGCCTCTGTTTTATTGTTAGGTATGAATGATAAGTGCACTTATTTAGTCAGTTAGTTTGTACCAGCTGATTAGATTTAATATTGGGATCCCAAATGATTTGCTATGTTGTATTTGTTATATTTGTATTTTGCTTTACTATGTATAAATGATGGATATAATTGATAAAATATTTATGTATTTTGACATTTTTATGTATTTTTACTATGATTATTCAGTATTTATTGTACAGCTTTCACTTGTAACCTTTTGTAAAATTCAGTTTTTATGTTAGTATGTAATCATTTCTTCTCATTACTAAGATTGCATGTTTGTAAACTTTTGCCAAATTTGTGGCATTTTCTGCTCATGCTATTTTAAAGGACATAGTATTTTTATTTTATGTATTATGTTGTGGGAGTACAAATTATACCTGTTAGCAATTCATGTTGTAGTGATATTTTGCTGTTTGGAGAGTACGAGTGTCCACTGTGCAGTGAGCCCGCTGTGAGAAGACACGCCAGATGCTGGATGTAAACCAAGGGGAGCTGCTGCCTGGTTTTTGTTACCTGCACTTTATATGGCAAAAGGGGCCTCTTTTAGGGGAGCAATCCAAGAATGCGATTGCACCCTCATCATTGAATTACCTCGGCAGTAAGAAAGGACTCTGCAGCTGATATTTCTTCATTATGGGAGATGTTAGAGGTTCACTCATGAACAAATACCTCAAGAATTTGTCCAGTGTAGCTATAGTTTAACGTGGCAGCAATGTGCAATGTGTGTGTGCGGGGCTTACTCATAAACTTGTAAGATATATTTGAACAAATATTGTCGGGGCACTCAAGACTCCATCATTACCTAATCTTTATGATGAACACGTAAACAGGCAATAAGACACTCAGCTTCTTTTGATAGACATTTCTGTGCATTATATCATTTCAAACATCAAGATGCTAATTTTTGTAACAATAATTTTCCTTGTACACTATCTTTGTGTGAAGTATGTCATTTACTTGGTTTTATGGGTAGCTAGGGGAGATATGGTATGTGGTATTGGTAATACTGTAAGAAGATGTGGTGTGGTAACACTGTATGGTTAACTCTTAGGTTGGCAATGAAAACAGGTAGTGACGTAGAAGGGGGGGGTTAACCGGTTTTATCTTGAGGTAGCATGTAGCTCGCGTCCTCTTTGAGCCTTGATTGTGGGACTGGAAAGACGTGTGTTTTCTAGCATGGCGCTTCGCCAAACAGAAGGGTAAACTGTATCGCTTTTATTTAATATAATATATTGTACATCTAACTTCATACTATGTGAATCATTTATGTAGGTGGTCCCTTCCTTCGTAGTCCATGATGATTTAATAATATTTTGGTGGTTTTCAGGTGTTATAAGTATTTTGTTAGCTTGCCCTCGTCGAACCTCGTGTTAGGAAAGTGTGATATGATTCGTTAGATTCCGGTCCTGTGCTGTACCCCCCGTAATGGAGTAAATATAAAAGAGATTTCGACAATATAACATTTTATTTTCTTCTTTAGGTATTTTAACATCTCATTCTTGGAATATCATCTTTAAAGAGTCTACCGTATATTGCAAATTTCAGTATTTTCTTGAATTGAAACAAAAACGTCAGTATATTTTGAAGACTAAGGCTCTAATGACTTTATTTTGATTTAGAAGAATAAAGTTTTTTAATTTGTAGTTGGTTCTCTTTATATTGTGTCAGAGTATGACACGAGCTTATTGCAGGGAAGGCGCCGACCACCGGCCGATTGAAGAGATAAGGAGATGGAGGAGTCTTATCACTCAATGTAAATTCCAGAAGCGCTATCGAGATATAATTAGATTTTTCTGGATGGTTCTCGCCCCGTCTTCCGAGAACTCTCTCGAACTTTGGTGGTCCAACAATGGAAGGAGTATTATCTATTGACAGTTTTACTCCTGATGATTTTGCAAAATTTTCTTACTAAAACCACCGCATTTGTTGGCACCCTACGATGAAACAGATAGGGAATGCTAAACAAAATTTTGAAAGATCGTAAGGATAAAGAGAACTCGGTACTATTTGGTAAATAAACAATTAATAGTTTAGTTATACGCCGAAGCGAAATAGAGCAGTCATCTTACCCCCTTGGGTGCATCACAATACAAAACTGAAAACAAAAGCAAGCCCAATATTACTATTGCTATAAGTAAGACGACTATTCTTCTTATTATTATTATAATTATTATAACTCTGGAGTGGACGGCTTGGTTCATTTGATTTATGGTAATGTCTTACAACACTAATGACCGTTCCGCCGTAACACCACACAATATTTGGATGACCAAATTCCCTCATTGAAACTAGAGAATAAGTTCTAAGAGAAGATTTAACTAATGCAACTTGAAAGGAAATTTGTCATGCCAAAAATTCATAAAATACTGACCTAACCCTATGCTGTACAACGTGAGGTGAAAATGGCCTTGCGTACAATGAATATTGAATCTTCAGCAAGACATGCCAAAGAATCCAGAAGAGAAAACATGTTTACTATACCCGGAGACAAGGACCAAAGAATAATATAGTTACTTTGTGGAAACTGTGATATCACATGCTGCCCATTTCATAATTATAAACACTCCGTGTGAAAACTGTTGCTGCATCGATGAAAATTTCGAGTATTATACCATATTAAAAGTTAGTGTGAAAAAATTCTCTAACCAAAGATAATTAGTAACAGTTTCTTACTGGATTGACATGTTTTAATATTTGTAAAATATTGTATAACAAAATTGTATATAAAGTTTTCAGTAGTGATTAATAAATATTATGTGTGAATATATTTAAAATAACCAAATTCATTTTGTTACTATACTGAAATGTCGTTTCTAACGCTCCCCAAATGGTCCATGACTTTCGTCTATGTTTATGTCTATGAATATCTCATTACACCAAGCGATGCTAGACCCATTTCTGAGGTGGAGGCACTCAGCAGCGGAATCCATTGCCTCCGTGGTAGGGTGATGATGAGAATGGTGGTGGAATGAGAGGACCTACAGCTTTTACCGTCAACTCCGAACCACAGTGGGCCTTGGGGATACTCGCATGAACAAGAGGGCCCACTTAAAATCCCCAACCCAGAACTCGGAATCAAACCCCGGAATCCTCATTATATTGAAATGTTATAATGTTTAAAAAGAAAAAAGCATACTATATTGAAATGTTAAAAAATTCTTCTTTTAAGCCCTATAACTATTAAAGTTGAGTATAAATCTTATCTATGTGAGTAATTAATAAATTAGGAGGTAGGATTTAATATTTTGAAATTGCATTGATAATCTAGAACATGGATTGACGATAAAACATAGAATATACCCATGCAATTTAATCAGAGGCTCAGTCGGACCACGGTTAAACTATGTTGTATGAATAAAATTAAAGCATAAGGGTCTTCCTTTATATTTAGGAGAAAGAGTGAATTGTGGAGATGAGTATGGTGGATATTCCGTGTATGGATATGTATGTGTGTGAACAGCATAAATTAGAAATAAATTAAATTGACTTTTATTTATGGACGCTCTTTAACTACTTAGCGTCCCATTCTATATTGGGCGTGAAAGTCCGAAAATTTTCCTAAGAGGCTCTTTATCAGGCTTGAGGTTTTTATATGCCGTAAATCTACGACACGGGATCACCGGCTTTACTTCTTTTCCGAAGGAAACTATGCAAAATATTTTTACGCCCGAAAATAAACCCATCGTCCTTCACCGGGTTTGAACACGCGACCTCGGAAACTAAAGGTTAACTACATGGTACCCTAAGACCACCAAAGAGGCATAACTTATAAATGAAAAGTCGGTTATATCCCAAACTTTTCATTTAATTTTAGCATCTTCCAAGTATGCGAACTCAGGTTTTCAAGAAAATCTCCCCACCTCAAACTAGCCTTTACATTTTCGTTGTACCTTATTTTCTAAAAATTTCGATAATTATTTTGATTAAATACTATGTGTTTAAGACATTTGCATGATACATAAAATCTATATCTTGAACTTTCTGGGAATTACCTGTGCAGTTCTGTTCATTCTGAATGATTTTTGTATAACTGGCAAAGCGTAAAGGTTACATAAAATCCTACTACACAAAAATTGAGATCTCATTAAAGAATACAATTTATGTCGAATAATATTGTTTTAGGAGTTAATCATTTCCAAGACATTCCTTGCTAGTGTTTTGAATTTTCAGATGCTTCTGCTTTTCCCAGCTGGTGGAACGTTATTCGTTTTTTTTTCTTTCTTTTCTTTATTTATTTTTGTCCTGGTCATGCAAAGAGTAGAAAATTCCAAAGTCATCACACACCAACGCGCTCTTTACAAATCTGACTATAGCTTTGGCTACTGTATCCTACAATGAAATGTGTAAATGTGTTTTGAAGTTTTATGTAGATTAAACTTTGCATATAGAATAATAAGCTTTTGTAAGGCTAGTTTGTAGAAGAGGAAGAAGAGTAAGTCATCTGAATGTGACACATCAGATTTTTTGAAACATATATAGCGCATCACCATTTAATCACTCATACAGCCATTCCATATAATGGACCTTGTATGGTTCTGAATGTCAGATACACGCATATCAGTTCCCCTTCCCTCTGTCACAACACTCGGGTTTTATATAAATAGGTATCTGTGGTGACACTTCTATATGTGAGACCTGTGGAAGCGAAGCGAATAACACCGTAATTAATTGCATCCCTTCTATTGAGCATGAAACCCAAACACGTGTAGCCATATGGTGACAAAGATACAGCTCACCTGTACGGACAACGTGACTGCGAACACTGCCCCCTGTCGTGAATACGAATGACGTGTTGCGACTGAAGTAGCTAGGACTTCTCTGTGATAAATCCATAACATATAAACGCCTGGACTAAGCAATTTAAAGAAGTAAAATTAAATCATGAATTATTATTACAAAGGACAAAGAGTTAATAATCACATGCGAAATCTATATTAATATTATAAGGAGAAAATTTGTGTGTTTGTGTACATAGGGTAAATTCAATTACACAAACTGATTTTAACCATTCTTTCACCATTCAAATTACCCTTTCTTTCGACCGGACATGGAGTATAAAGCACTTTCTAATTTTTGTTTTATCAATTACTAAAAGACTAAAACTGATTTACAGAACACATTTACAAGAATACAAACGCATTGGAGTTATAAAATAACATACTTGCAAAGAAGGTGTTGACTTTTCTTGGAGATTGCCACGGAATATAACATAACTGTTGTCACTCCACAGTGGATATAAGAGAAAGTGCTTGCGAAATAACAGAAATATCGTGGATACAGTTGAAGCAATAATAATAATAATAATAATAATAATAATAATAATAATAATAATAATAATAATAATAATAATATTATATAGTGACTGTCCAATTTTTCAACTGTCACTTCACTGTTTTGTTTTTCTCTAGTTCAATTTCACTGGAAGATCATTTTGCTCCCATTATTTCACTAGGGCGAACCTATTCAATTCTCTGTCACTGCACTTCCTTCTGACGCGGCCTGAACACGCCGGACGGTCGTTTCACTCGGGACGATCACAAGACCTCCACAATCCGTCGCTCCGCAGTAGCACTCACTGCATGTCATAACAGTCGTCACTAACTCGCTCATGAAACTCATTCGCAATTCAGATCACAAATAACTGCACTGCGCGAGATCGCTCGCTTATATAGGCAGTGGAATCTTCCACGGAAGGTTCTCGAACGTTCTAGGACTATTTCGACACATTTTTTGTAGGAGGGGGAGAAGCTTCTAGAATTTTACAGTTGTCTGCTGATAGCACGCCCGGTGTTTTCGCTTGCCAGCAGGTGTTATTTTGTTTACTCCTACCGCTCGGCCTCGACCTCCCGATAACCTTGGACCATACCTGCTGCTTCACAATATACATACACACATACATCGATGTTTCACATCCTTTTGCGTGAATATCAGGGGTATGGTATAGCTGTACGAAATTACATTATAATGGGTAGAGAGGAAGATTCATCACAAACGATCTTCTAGGTAACTGTACAATAATTTCATTAAGAAAGAGGGTGGTAATTAATTAAATTATCATTCAAGTTTACAAAGGTAACGCCGGGTACGCCATCTAGTAAATTATATAGCTAATAAAAGATTTCATGTGCGGCAGTCGCACTACTTTCTCTGCACATTACGAGCAAACAGGTATTCTTTAATTGCCATACTTTCGTATGGATTTGTTTTCATTATTGTTTTATTTATATTGGGGTTAAATAGAGTACACTGTCAGAACAAAGTATTCGTAAATTAAATAATAATATGAACAGCAAGAAAATAACAGTAGCATATTATGTCAAGAGATTACATTGCATTAAAATAAAATATTTGGGAATTATACACAATATAATTAATGTTAATTATGAGCTGAATTAAGTAAATTAAACGACTTTTATTTATGGACGTTCTTTAACTGCTATGGTCCTTAGCATCCCGTTCTATATTGGACGTGAAAGACTGGTAACTTTACTCAGAGGTCTCTTTATGAGGGCTGAGATTATTTAACGTGCCGTAAACCTACAACACGGGACCACCGGCTTTACTGCCCTTCGAAGGAAGCCATGCTAAGGATTTTTACGTCCGAAAACAATCCATCGCCCTCTGCCGGGTTTGAGTCCGCGACCTCAGGAACTAGAGCCTTATGGTAACCACTACATCACGGAGGACGGCTGCTGAATTAAGTGCATTTATACGGTCCAGGGGACGTTAAGAAGAGCAAGACTAGTGTACAGAGGGCTCCAAATGTTTTCCGTTCCACCGATAGCGGGTAAGCGGGGTGTCTTATCGAGAAGTTATGCCAGGTGCCTTAGCTCATACCTGCTCTACAAGGAAGGTTAAGGGATATCATTCCAACACATTTACCTTAGACTTGGCTGTAAAAGTGTAATAGCTGTGATAAGAAAACAGCAATAACATTACAACACAGCTACATAAGCAGCGTATAAGTTAATTTTTAGGAATTAGAGACTTCATATCACTGTATAGAAAGCAAGTGTTAAAACAAATTGGTTTTGCTTTCAATATTTACTGCCTTCTCTACCCATTATCAACAAACATATGTACTTTATTTTCATAATGTCCTTATGAAATATGGTTTTTCCGCGCATCTCACCTTGTGAGACACATTGAATCGAAGGAAAGGAGTTTTACTTTCCCTACTACGCACTTACAGTAAGTATAGGAATTATTGTATTCCACCTCAATATTGAATAAAGGGATTTACCGGAAATACTCGTTTTGAACTTCCTGAAGCCAAAGAAAATACTTTTACTTTCTCTACTACGTAGTTACAGTAAGTAGAACAATTATTGTATTCCACCCAAAAATTGAATAACGAGATTAATACTCAGAACGGAAATACTCGTTTTCAGACTCCCTGAAACCAAACAAAGCGTTTTGACTTTCTCTACTACGTAGTTACAGTAAGTAGATCAAGTATTGTATTCCACCCAAACATTGAATAACGAGATTAATACTCGGAACGCAAATACTCGTTTTCAGACTACCTGAAACCAAACAAAGCGTTTTGACTTTCTCTACTACGTAGTTACAGTAAGTAGATCAAGTATTGTATTCCACCCAAAAATTGAATAACGATATTAATACTAGGAACGCAAATACTCGTTTTCAGACTACCTGAAACCAAACAAAGCGTTTTGGCTTTCTCTACTACGTAGTTACAGTAAAGAGCAGGTATTATGTTCCACCCAAAAATTGAATAACGAGATTCACCGGATATACACGTTTTCAGATTCTCTGGATCTGAAGAAAGCATTGTTACTTTCTCTACTATGTAGTTACAGTAAGTAGAGCAGGTATTGTGTTCCGCCCAAAAATTGAATAATGAGATTCACCGGATAAACACGTTTTGAGACTCCCTGAATCCAAAGAAAGCATTTTTACTTTCTCTACTACGCAGTTACAGTAAGTAGAGAAAGTATCGTGTTCCACCAAAAAATTGAATAACGATATTCAACGGAAGTACACGTTTTGAGACCCCAGAATCCTAAGTAAGAATTTTTAATTTCTCTACTACGTAGTTACAGTAAGTAGAGAAAGTATCGTGTTCCCCAAAAAATTGAATAACGAGATATAACGGAAATACACGTTTTGACACCCCTGAATGCAAAGTAAGCATTTTTACTTTCTCTGCTACGTAGCTACAGTAAGCAGAGAAAGTGTTGGGTTCCACCTAAAAATTCAATGCCGTAATTTCGCCAGAAATCACGTTTGTGACCCCGTGAATCCAATAAATTTATTTTTAGAAAATTGTCCAAGTGTGTGTGTGTGTGTGTGTGTGTGTGTGTGTGTGTGTGTGTGTGTGTGTGTGTGTGTGCCCACGAACAGCATAACTCAAAAGCGAAAGGTTGGTTAAAAACCGAACTTAGTGTTTAAATTCAACTTCTGCCAAGAATGCACATTGAGCTTTTAAAGAAAATCCCCCACTCCAAACTATCCTTTACATTAGATATTTTTCGAAATTTTTTATTCTTTCAAAAATGGCTGTAAGGATTTTGATTAAAATATGTTCATTTGTTTAAGCTATTTTCATGATAAATAGAGTATATATCTTGTATTTTCTAGGAATAGACTCTAAATTAGTCTTTATTGTCAACGACTTTTGACAATTTGTAAATCGTAAGAGAGAGACAGAATCTTACTGCACATCAAATGTAGGTGTTGTTAAAGCACAAAATTTATATCAAATAACATTTTTATTTTATCTCAAATAATTTTTTTATTTTACCTATTCTGAAATTTTCTTTGTTATTAGTTTGAGTTTTCAAATACTTTATACTTCTTTCAACTGCAAATAGCTATTGTTTTTCTTTCTTTTTTACTTTGTTTGTTTGTTTGTTTGTTTCTTTCTTTCTCGTGTTCATACAAAGAGAACAGAATTTCAAAGCTATCACGTCTCTGGCTCGCATTCGGGAGGTCGTGGTTTCGATTCCTCTGGCCGACCTTCCTGACCCGTGGGTTTTTTTGGGGAGTTTTCCCGGGTCGCCAGGCAAAAGCTGGGAAGGATTCTCACACCCCCAAATTTCCTGAACCTCCATTTCATCTCCAGTCTCATTTCCTTCATCTTTTATGCGTTGGTCTCTTTCAGGGTTGGAAATGTCGGCGATGGTGTTTTGGTGCAGTGTGGCAGGGGAAAAGGATGCTTTTTGTGACTTTCTCCGTCTCTCGGCTTTCGGATGGCTGTCGGGAGTATTCTAACTTCCTTGAAGGGCGTTGGATCCCCTCTGTGCTGGGTGGGATCCCCGGTCTGCCTGTCGGTTTGACGGGGAGTCTCTATCTGGAAACTTAGGGATCCTGCCATTCCTGTGCCGTCATTCCTGGTTGCTGACGCCCGATGTCTTGTCTCGCCTCATGCTTCCTCCCGGAGACGCCCTTGCGGGGTTTAGGCACAATATCCACTAAGTGGATCAGTGCCGAGTTCCCTCCGTAGCCAACCAATCCAAAGCTATCACATTGCGATCAGCTTTGAGGGATTTGGCTATCGCTTTAGCTTAATATGTTATGGTTATATCTACAACGAATTGTGAAAATAAATGATGAAGGTGTTTCAGTATTAACATGACATAGATGCAAAATAAGCTTTGTAAGAATAGTTTGTAGAAGAGTGAGTAGAGAAAGTCATGTGAATGCAACACATATTTTATAGCAAAGCTTCCATATGCCTGCGTGTCTGGTAACAACATAAATCCAAAGCAAAAAGTCGGTTAAATGACAAACTTGGTATTTATGTTCAGCATCTTTTAAAGATGCGACAAGGATTTTCAAGAAAATCTCCCCCATCCTGAACAACCCTTTACATGGAAAAATTTTCGAAACTTATTTTATTAAAAATGGCTCTAATGATTTTGATTAAAATACTGTCTGTTTAAAATATTTTCATGACAAATGAAATATATATTTTGAGCTAACTGAGAACAGCCTCTCAAGTCTTCTTCATTCTGAATGACTTTTGTATAATTGGTAAACTCTAAAAGATGGGACAAAGTTTTGCTACACAAGAAATGCAGATCCCGTTAAAGCACAGTTATTATACATATATTTTATGAGATTAACTATTTCCCAGATATTATTTGTTATTGGTTTGAATACTTTTTGTAACTGAGTAGTCGCTATTCGTTTTCTTTTTGTCATGGTCACACAAACAGCACAGAATTTCAAAGCATCACTAGTGACATAGTTTTTGAAAATATGACTATCGCTTTACCTACGTATACTACAACGAAATGTGTAAATGTGAACGTTTATTTTGGTATTTAATTAAAATCCTTTAACTGCGTAGGCCATTACGGGCGGTGAATGAACGAAATGGTTAAAATGATGGTCAAATGGGCCCGAGGTCCCTAGAAATTATAATCTAACATTCATCTTCTCAGGATAAGAGGAAATCCTGTAAAAAACCTTACTCAGGTATTTCACTTTAACCGAGATTCGCACTCGGGACCTCTTAATATGAAGCAAACCCCCACACCACAGAGATGGGCTAAATGTGATTTGCAAGTTTATCTGCATTATAAGAAGTAGACAGAAAACGAGATTTAGAAAAAAGAATTTGTGGAATGGTGAGAAGAGAAAGTAATGTGAATGCAACACGTTAATTTGTTCTCGTGGTAATGCAAAGAGCGTGGCATTTCAAAGACACCAGATACAAAATGTGACTATGGTTTGAGATATTGCGTTCTTCTTATACTTACAACGAAGTTTGTTATAACAGTTCATCTCAATTAACAAGAAGACTATTTCACTCAAGCCTTGTGTAGGACAAGGTTGGAAAGATAGAATCAGATTGAAAAATTAAATGTCATAGCCGAGATTTGAACTACGGATCTTCCAGTTTACGCCCAGGTGGCGCCGTGGTAACGCGTGCGACTCGCTTTCGGGAGATCCCTAGTTCTCTTCCCGGCGACCCCCAATCTGACCCACTGTTTTCTTTTCGAGAGTTTTTCCGGGTCGTCAGCTAATGCTGATATGATTTCTCTCAGTCCCCGATTATCCTTCCGTTCCTCATTTCATTCATCCTTAGCCCCGTTAGGTCTGTTTCAGGGTTGGAAGTGTCGGCGATGGTATTCCGGTGCTCTAGCGGAACCTTATCCGTCTCTCGATCTTCGGCTGGTTGCCAGGGTATACGGACCGCTTCTTGGGAGGCGTTGGATCCTCTGTGTGGGGTGGGGTCCCCAATTTGCGTGCCCGACTGTCAGGGCGTCTCAATCTGGAAACTTTAGGAACCTTTTCATTGCTGTGCGTCACTCCTGGTTCCGGCCGCCCGGTGTCTCGGTGTCTCTCACCTCGTCCCTCCCTCTCTCCCGGGAGTGCCCCCTATATCCTCATTCACTGGATCGGGGTCGAGTCCCCTCCGTTATACGTCCCATTCCATTCCAGAACAGGGAAGAGAAGCATTTTAAGAATTCTGAATGTGAATCGTAATACAAAGTATTTTCTTTAGGGGGGGGCATCTGTAACTTGGAAGTAATTTAATTTGCAGAATAGAGTGCTTTCAAATGAACCAATTGCAACAAAAGCAGATCAACCTGTCTGCATTAACACTTTCGGGTCACCATTTTAAAAATTTAGCTTATATTTATTCTAACCGACTATAACAGCCAAATAGAAACTGCATATTTTGCGCTAAACGTTGTTTCCTCGTATCTATTAACATTTTCTCCTTTTGGATACAATATCTACATAAGTGTTTTTACTGTACGTCCACCATATGACTGGCATGGTTTTTCTTCCTTTCTCTTGTGAGTGTGTGTAAGGGAAATTGTGTTTCAAATAAAACAATCTTTATTCGTTTTTCAGTAACAAATGCAAAATATATCTCATTTTATAGAATGTTTAATGTTGCACTTAATTGTGCCCAGACTGCATCAACAGTTTGACATTAATATTACTTTTGCTTTCATATTTTTAAAAAATTGCTTGAATATTATCAGAAGTGAATGTGCCAACTGTATGGAACTACACACTTAGCGCTAAATGACAATTAGAAAGGAAAACGAACTTATATTCAAGGTAATAAATACCCTCTGCTTCCGAGTACGCGCAGAACGTTCTATTGGTGACAATCATAAACTATTATTATTGTTATTAATATTATTATTTATTACTAGCAACAAACGTTAGAAACAAAATATACATTATGCGAAACTTGTTTCTCAAGAAAATTACTGAATCTTTAACTTGTGTAGTACCCGCATAAAGAGTGCAATATTTGATTTTTAAACTACATATTATGCAAAGGAAATGTTAATTTATTTCGCTTGAATAGATCTAGTAAAGAGAAAAGTATTTGGTTTCGTCTTCATTCTTCTTAGAGTCAGGTCACTGAATGCATACACAGAAGTAAATGTGACCTTTGAGACGATACCGGCACGCTGGCTATAGCCAGGCATGACTAGTCGAGAAGACATTTCTTCCCCCTCTTCCTCTAACACCCCTTAGTCCATCGGAAAACATTTGAAGCCCACAGTACTAGGCGAGGGTTGTTGAGCGCCACGAATATTCTGAGGGAATGTTGTATTGCCTTCTTCTATTGGCGTATTTTGCACATTCAGTGAAAATATAGCTAATACTTACTACAATTATACAATTAGGATGATGTTACTTAGAGAGGAGGAGAGAATGAGTTAATTCTGTGTGCCCTATTCTCAACCTGCTTATAATGATTTGATATTTTGACTCATTATCATGGAATTTTTATTCATCTATCCACCTAACGTTAAACACAACACATGTTTGCCTAGAAATAGTTTCAAAAGTTTAGGCAACACAGCATGATAACGTGTAAAAACAAAAACAAACATCTGTTTATACTACAATTAGAAATGTTAGAAAGTGAGTCCGAGTAAAAATAAAAAGTGTTATATGATATAAGCTTTAAGGCTGGAATTTTAGTTTGGAAGTAGGAATGTTTGCGGAACGAGGCTGAAAGTCGAGTGTAGCACTACTACGAGCAAAAGCTCTACTTTTACATGTGTTATCATATGTTACTTTTAGATAGTCCTGAATATTAAATTATTAAGTATAGAGCTGATATTTGTGTGGAAACAGCAGTCTACATTCGGATATAAGCGCAATATTGTGCTTTAGTCTGTTGTTCGACTTTCATAGCACTGACAACATCGTTTACAAAATGTAACATTCTATAATATTTTGTAGAAGGCTGTGGCAAAAAAAAAAAAAAAAAAAATAAAAACGCTCTCCTGGTGTTTCACTATCATTCATTTTATGAATACAAAATATAAAAAAAATCTGATGTATAACATTCAATTACTTCCTCTACTTTCTCTATCGGTTATTACTGGGTATAAAAATTATTGTTATCGAAGTTTATTTTCCTATTTACTTCATTTTAATTCAAATAAACTTCTACAGAAATATCTAATCTACGTTACACATTTCGTTATAGATATAAAGGGAATAGCGATAGTTAAATGTTTAACAACTGCACGCTATACGCTGTCCTTAAAATTCCATACTCTTTCCATAATTCGCAAGAAACAACTGAAAATCGACAGGACTGAAAGAACTGGCTACGTATTGAACAATTCGAACCATTAATAACAAATATTTCTGAAATGGATCATGTCGCAAAAATGTTATAGGAAATAAATTGTGTGTTTTAAAGAGAAGTACATTTTCGTGTACAATGTTGTACATAAAACGTGGCCCATTCCTCTAGGTCGCTAAAATGTTTTTCTCTCCGTAAGGTTCCACCTTCAGGTAACCAGCTTTTAACCGGTATCTCTACGTGACCGGCTTAAAAAAAGTCCAGAAGCATAAAAACTAAGTAATGAACGATGTTTATAATCTATGTGAAATGAAATGGTGGTACATGCGCACCTTTATGAAAGAGGTTCGATACGATTGGCACACCAGGAAACGCTAAACTAATTACAAATAATTCAACCTTCTAGAGTTATAGAGGGAGGGGTGCAGAATTATTTGCGTTTGTGGTTAAACTGAAAGACAGCTAATATATACAGAGCGGGCCATTTAAGTTGAGACTGCACAATATCTCCAAAACTAAGCGTTGTAGAAAGAAATGCCATAATAGAATTTGCTTGATATTATGGGGAAAGTACATGACATTAGTCGTGTTTCATTTGGAGGACATTTTGATGGACATTTTAAGGTTAATTTAATTTTTTTAAAATGAGAACCTACATATTTATGTTGTTTTCTCACTCCTCATAAAAAACTAAACAGCATTTGTATAAAACACTTTGCAATTGTTCTTACACCAACGTAAATAACAACGAAAATTCTGAATGGCTTGTGTACGAAGAGCGCAATGCATTGATGGACCATCTATGGACGGTCATTTGAGGGTCAAGTTACGTTTCGTAATTTGAAACCAACAATTTGTTTCCTTGTTCCTCATCACTAAATAAAAAGATTTTTATAAACAATTTGCTAATGAGAAAGCAACATAAAGAATGCAAGCTCCCATTTAATAGAATTAAATTGACCCTAAAATGATCATTATAACCTCCTCCAAACAAAATACGACTAATGACATTTACTTTCCCCCATAATATCAAGCAACCTTTATCAAAGGCATTTCTTTTTACAATGCTTAGTTTTGGAGATATTGTACAGTTTCAGCTTAATGGTCCACCCTGTATATATATATATATATATATATATATATATATATATATATATATATATATATATATATAACTTAATCTTCCTCTGCATAAAACTATTGCTTTACATGACCCCATAGGAAGAAGTCCAGAGGCGTTAGATTAGACGATCTGGCTGGCCAGGAGACTGCCCTTGTCTTTCTATCCAATGACCAGAATGCACCGTTTGGATAATTGCAGACGATGATGACCTGTGCGTTGGAGCACTATCGTGTTGAAACCTTATCGTTAATCGCTATTGCAGTGGTACATTTTCTAGTAGCAAGGGAAGCTCATTGCGGAGAAGTTCCAGGTAGCGGCTCCTGTTAATTGCCCTTCGAAGAAAACTGGTCCAATAAGATGGTCGCCTAAGATTCCGTAACAGACATTCACTCCCACAGACCTTGGAAGCTCCCTTAGTCAATGAGGATTATGAACACTCCAATGTTGTGGCGGATTTACAATCCCGTTGTTCTAGAACCTTGATTTATCCAAAAACAGGATTCTGGAGACGACACCCATATCATTTGCCACTCGCCCTAGCATCACGAAAGTGCATCCGAACTTTGAAATCTCTCCCATGGAGTGCTTGCTATAGGTGCAAATGATATGGATGAAACTTATTGGCTTGCAGTACTTGCACCGCAGACGGTTGGCTAATGTTTATCTCTTGTGCAGTTGCTCCTGTACTAGTATGCTGTTATTTAGTATGATATTCAAAATAGCTTCCGCATTAACACCGGATTTCACTGGTGTTCCCTCATAGGATACATCCTTGCAAGTGACGATCTCATACGCGACATTTTTCAACATTCTAGAAAGTTTCTGGAAAGCAGAATAAGCTTTCACAAGAATACTTGTGTTTGTGTATACATTATAAACGACAGAGGGTAGAGAAAGTCATGCGAATGAACGCATAAGACTTTTAAGATTAAATTGTGTATGCTAAATCTGGGTAGTCATTACTTTCTCTACCACGTGAATAGTAGGGAGAGAAGATATTGGATTCCACCAAAAAAATTTATATTGATATATTTTACCGAAAATATACGTTTTGAGGTCCCCTGAATCCAAATAAAGCATTTTTGAAAACGTCTCCGTGCTTCTGTGTGTCAGTCTGTTTCTGTGCGTCTGAACAGCATAACTCAAAATGAATAACCGGATAATTACCAAACTTGGTATTTAAGTTCAGTATTTTCCAAGGATGCGACACGAAGATTTCGGAGAAAATACCCTCACCCAAACTACCCTTTACATGGCATATATTTCGAAAATGATTTTCTAAAAATGGCTCTAAGGATTTGTATTAAAATATCATGTATTAAAGATGTATACATGGCAAATAAAACGTACATATTGAACTTTCTGGGAATAGCCTTTGAAGTCCTCTTCGTGCGGAAGAAAATTTGTATAATTGTGTATAACTGGTAAACGTTCAGCGATAGACGGAAATGTACTATACAAAATATATACATCTGTTTAAACACACAATTTATTTCAAATAAGGTTTTTGTGGCATAAGCCATTTCCGAGACGTTCATTATTCATGGTGCGAATTATTAATTTCTTAGTCATTCTTGAAAGTCCTTTCAACATTGAACTGTTACCCTCGATTTCATAGCAACAGAATGGAATTTTAAGACCAGCATACAGCGTCCAGTTCTGAAACATTTGACTATCGCTGTCTCCTATATCTATAACGAAATGTGTAATGTAGCTATTTCTGCAAAGGCTTATTTGGTTTAAAACGTAGTAGATGTAAAAATAAGCTTTAGTAGGAATAGTTTGTACGCCGCTAATAAACCATAAGTCATGTGAATGTATTATATCAAATAGTTTTTAACTGAACTGCTTTAGCGTTTGGATACAATATATACTCGTAGTGTGTATATAATAACTAAGTAATTTTAATATTATAGGTTACTTAAATTAAATTCAGTTTTATTTATGGACGCTCTTTAACTGCTATGGTCCTTAGCGTCCCATTCTATATTGGGCGTGAAAGACCGGAAATTTTGCTCAGAGGCCTCTTTATTAGGCTGGAGGTTCTACGAGACGGGACCATCGGCTTTACTTCCCTTCCTAAGGAAGTCCTGCTAAGGATTTTTACGCCCGAAAAAATCCATCGCCCTCCGCGAACCGGCGACCTCGGGAACTGGAGGCTAGCATGGTAACCACTACACCACGGAGGGCGACAGTATAGGTTACGGTTTATGTACAGGAGTATTTATGTGTTATTTGAGCTTCATTTCTTAATCATGTATCTGTGCTGTGAATGTTCGTATTCTTGACCCGCCACTGACGGAGACTGACTCATTTCGTTTTTTACTGTTTCTTTTCTTTTCGTAATTAACGGGAAGTCGGACTCGGTATCTTGTCAAGTGGTCGCCTAGCAATTAACGTTTTATAGACAAGTAAGATGGTTTAGCGCATTTTATTTCAGATGGCGTTTCTCTTGCTTCTTCTGATGATATTTGTCCTTACTTCAGGAATGTTCCTCCTAAAGAATACGCCAATCCTACGCTACGGCTTGTTATAAATATTCATTATTTAAAATTATATACATATGTGCAACCGAATATGATGCTAATATCACAAATATAATAGCTCATCTTAATTAAAACCGATATAACCAGTTTTGAGAAAATGGTGAATAATTTTTAATGAAAATGTGCTTTGGAGGGCAGTGCAGATTTCGTGGAAACCCTCGTTCTATGTTCTTTAAAGTTTTGAGTATGAATAGGAATTGTGACGCACATTTGACTTGCTTTTTTATGTTTTCTACTTATACAAGCACATACACACATACAAAGAAGCAAACGAGAATGATATTTTTTGCTCAAGTGTCCTCAAACCTGTACTTTCAGTGAAATCTGCATATCGAATTCTTTGATGGAACACCATTCTTCCCTTTGCTAACATAATTTACAGAATAAACTACGAAAATCAACTTGCAGAGAGCAAAACAATGCTTGTCCTTCAGTAGACGATAAATTTATACTATCACGTAAATACTTATACATAAACGCTAAACAAATAAATTACAAAAATTTGAGGACAATTAATTTCGCTTAAGCCTACTCATCTCACAAAATTTCTAATTATAATCGCTATTTTTCTAGATTTCCCAGAAAGAGATATCTTTTTTGTGCATGTGCAAAGAAAGACGTTTTTTAATTTAACTTTTGCCTTCAGTATAATGCGAATACGTATATAAGTTGGCCATCTGGCATGGAAAACTATCATCATGGTAATGCGTAGAAGACTAGAATAAGTACAAAATACAATGAAAGCTCTAAGAAATATTAGAATTTAGCACTGAAAATAGCAATTTTAGAAACACAAGATAACACGTGGCAATTACATTAGCAAAGTTCAAGTTACAACTCAAATTCCCACAGGTCACAGAAATACTTCAAAACACGACACATCTATAAGGAATATTGCAGAAAATTTCTCATACAAAAGAATTTAAACCATGGTAAGGGGAAGAATGAAACTAAAAGTAACGACGCTCCGCCAATAGAAAGACATTGTAAAAAATTCAAAGTGTACTCACAATAATGCTAGAAACACGGGACTTTTAAACAAATACTTGTATATGAAATTAAACCACAATAAGACAATTTTAAAAAAGAAGCCCTTACCAGCAAGCTGAAACTAGAAATTTAAATATTCCATTGGAAGACGTGGAGAACCAAATTACGTGAACAACTACATTTTCAAGGCGGAGAAAAAAACTTCTACAACCCAAAATATTAAATTACACCCGGTGCCTCCACCAACTGTCGAAACCTCCTTTATAATCACCTACATAAATGGTTCACATAGTATAGAGTTAGATGTCAAATATATTATACCAAATAAAAGTGATTCAGATTAACTTCTTGTTTGGAGAAGCGCCATGCCTGACACACGTCTTGCTCTGTTCAGTAGCAAGGCTAAAAGAGGACGCGAGCTACATGCTACCTCAAGGTAAAACCAGTTAACCCCTCCCCTTCTACGTCACTACCTAATACATTGCCAATCTAAGAGTTAACCACACAGTGTTACCACACACATATTCTTACAGTGTTACCACAACCACATGCCACAACATGTAATGCTATGAGAAATTTTCAGGATTTATCTAGATCATTTGAAAATCAGCAGTTCCGTTTGTTACTATTTTATGAATAAATTGAAGTAACAAAACCCATGAGATATGGCGAAAGGTTACAGTAAATGATACATTAACTTCAAAGTTCTGGTGACTGCAACTGTGATTTAATGCATATGAACACACGAAAATATACTTACGTTTACGCAGTATAATCTAACAAATCCTTATAATTTTCTCCGTTACCTTCCTGATGTTTGTTAAAATATTTGCCATATGTTATATTAGTGTTTGCGTTTCCAGTTCACAACATTTCACTTGACAAAACTGTTGAAATTTATTTTAAACATACTGTGCATTCATTTCGGTGTTTCTGGCTTATTTGTTTCCTGCTTCCTAAAATAGCCAAATCTTTGATACGTTATACTGCTATAATTCTGAAGCCCTGTCATTTTTAAGAGTTTTTAAAGGTTTATGATTTGTAAATATCATAAATTATGCATGACGTGATTAATTATCTGCTAATTGGAAATAATAATTAATTTCTGAGCTGGCGAATTGTTTTTAATTTGTTCTTTCAGGTCAATTTTATTTAATTCGATGTATATTTTATTTCATGTACTCGTATATAATATGTCACATTTATTCCAATATTATTTTTATACGATGCTTAAAAGGCGCAATGACCCACACAAATTCATGTCAACAATGTCATTAGAGCTCGACCATCCTGTAAGACAACAATTGCACTAGTTTCGATCGCATCGGCCTGAGCTACCTTACACAACACGAAGCGTTTTAATTGTTTTATGAGACCTTCGAGAAAGACGCTGGACCAATGAGTAGAACGCCGGGGAAGAACTCAAATAAATACACAGCGTTGTTTTATGGGCCGGTCCCGATCGCGTGCATGTACGTGCTCCGCGCGCTGTCTACCACACCGGGGGTTTTCCTTGTAAAATTCCACCGTTACACAAAAATGAGTAACAGTAACATGCACTATAATGAGTGCTGACCTTGTTATACGTGGTATTGAAAGTGGTGTCCATCTGCATTCAGACATTACTTGTCATTACGAGGTTGTAATTCATGAACAATGGTACTCTGTAGGGTTTCAGACTACACCAAACTCTTGTGAATTATCCAAACTCAATGCTGCATGATATTTCCCTACGCCCTCCACCAGAACCGAATAATAGAAGATTAAAAGGTAAACGACCTGCGTCTTTAATTAATGTGTGTTGTAAATATGATCAAGCGTTTATTGGTTTATGATTATTTTTAATATATTGGTTTTCAATTCAGCTGTTTTATTATTTTTGTTATATAATATAATATGATGTGGGACTGTATCCTAACAGTACAGTATTCTATCATATATTTCAAGTGAGTTGACGTACTGCTTTTGTTCACAACCACAAGTACCATATGTATTTGAATACAATAATCTTTTCTAGACAGTAAAAAAATTAAAAGAGAGAGAGAAAGATTTTAGTAGTTGTATCAATGGAGATTTTTGAAACACCCACTTGCTGTGCAACACGTTTTAGAGACTTGTTTGTAGAGCGTTCGATTGAAGCATTCAATTTCGTAAACTTTTTCATCCTTTAGAACAAGGGTGGCGAAAACGACTTCCTTCCGCGAGTCACCAAATATGCAACACGCACTACATCACTCAGAAGCACGTGAAAAACAAAGGGACGGTTGCAGAGAGGGAACGGCTCCTGCAAGTCAAAATAACTCGCGAAGCACGTTGTCGCCACCTCTGCTTTAGAACATGTCTTTTTCGCTCCTGCGATCCCTTTGTTCTAAATCATTAGCCAGACGTCTGACAATATCTCTATGCGGAACTGAAACGTCTCCTCACACCGATTATATGATTCGGGTTTTACGTATGTATCGTGCGTAAAAATTCTTAGTCAGGCGCTGTTTCTTAGGTTTCCTTTACTAAGCACCACTCGTGACCTGACATTTGTAACAAACATATTACGCATTTTTGTACGGCCTGGAAGGTTTCCACGGGGAATCTTTCCTAGAAAGAGCATTTGAACTTGGGAGCCGATTGAGTTAACGCATATGAAGCAGAAATAAACATACGGTGTGCATTGAAAATTAAACACCTATTTATAACTCATTTGGTGATTACATACAGCGCAATTTAAATCACACTTAGCGCAATTATGCTCAATGACTGTGCATTGCACCAGCTGCAGGAAACACGTGCCTACAAGTCCAGCGAAAAAACACTGCTGCGCTTGAGAGTTCTAAATGGGCATGCAGATAACGTAATAATGTTAATATTGGATGGTCTTCTTAAAAGAACGAGTATAACTAACGTTTATTCGTTAAACATACAAACGAATCTATTTCGGGCGACAGAAAGCAGGTTTCGATTTGAGGATTGACTGCATTGCTTTCTATTTTCGGTCGGATCCTTGTAAGACACTGCATTTATTTGTAATTTATCCGAATTTTCGTTTTTGACTTATGCTCTTCACACACAGTGACAGACACACACACACATTACGGAACTTTTTCTAAAAAGATTTACTGGATTCAGGGACTTCAAAACATGTATTTACTGGTATAGAATTTTGGGATGGAATTCAATACCTTCTCTACCTACTAGGTACGTGGTAGACAAAGTGAAATGGTTTGCTAGATGTCTTCGAATGGCTATATTGTGTTTCCCCTTTGTATACGAGTATGAAAATAAGCAGACTTCAACAGTGTACAATTATACTGTCATAAAATTGTGTATTTTTAAACTACACGTTTGCTTTATGCTCATTGGGCTCTTTTAATACATCTACTTACTTGGAAATGGTCATTTTCTTAACTCGCATCAGGGACACATTGGCGTGTGGAAGATCCCTTGCTCTTAGCCCCGCCACTGACAGACACATTCCACTCCTTGGTAGTCAACCTCGGCGCTCAGCAGTGAGAAGACTACTCTGCCTTAAGCGATGAATGAAATTATCACTGTAGAAGTTAAAAGGAACATCTCAACATCTGGAAATAAATTATAAGTAGAAGAAAATGTTTTTAAGTTTTGATATGTGATCATGTGTAACTTGACCAGCTTATACAACCATAATTATGTATGTGGAAAAAGAGATTCCTAAAAATAATAATTATAATATACCAGTACCTCTATGAAAGCTAATTCTTTCAACCTGATGCGAAAACGTAAACTAGAATGACATTTATTTGGTAAACGCAGTTTTAACACATTTATGTGGAAAAATTAGGATTTTTTTCAGTTTTAAAAAGCTGGTTTTCTGATTAGCGCATGCAAAGAAGTAATTTGCTACGAAATAAAAAAAGGCAGCTAGTTTAATTAACATAGGCTTAATTATTTGCTACAATTGGCTAGATAGGACATAAATCGTTCGTATATTCCCAAAGTGTAGTGACCCTTGAAAATATTCGGCACCCTGACCATTCCTATATTGACCCATTCTACTACAGCTCAAGATCTGATGACGTCACAGTCACGTGTCTTGTCCCACTTCACATTATAGATTCTGAGACGCCAGCTCCTCACCTCAATGGGCTCTTAGGCCTTTGTTCCTGTTATCCCCGCCGGCTCCTCAAGGTTACATCGCCCCGTCTTCGGCTTCCTGGATGTTGTTACACAGGGCCAATTAGAAACTTTCTTATTTATCATTATCAAAAAGAAGATTGGAGTCCAAAAACTGCCTAACTGCCTGAAGCAGAAAGAAGCACATTAGTCTTAAAATAGCGAGGTTGTTTAAAATGAATCACACAAAGGGTCACCTTAGTAAGTTAATGTATGCTACGTTCTGCATTAATGTCAACCATTATGATGAGCATCCAGTATGAGGTGAATTTGGAACTAAATCTGCAAGACAGAATACGTAAACAAAAGCAGAACATCCATGAACTACCGCTCAGCTGTTATGTATGCTTAGGGGATAAAACAAATGGAATCTGTTACATTCACGAGACGTTCTCTAACCATTATTCAACAATCTATTCTTAAAGACGCTTATTCTTCTATATACTTCATTCTACTCCGGATCAACATTTGGGAAGTGGCTTTACTACATCTTTCCTTGCAGAATCAGAGGAATAGGTTTAAGCGATAGCCAAGTCTTTTATGAACGAGTCGCTAGTGATGGCTGATACCGGTTTTGCAGTTGAAAAAAGATAAACCAATAACAATGTCTCGGGAATGGAATGGCTAAAGCCACAAATATTTTTATTTGACATAAATTGTGTGATTTCACGAGAATGAAATATTTTGAGTAGCAAGATTTTTGTTTATCTCCTATGGTTTACCAGTTATACAACATTTGTTCAGACTGAAATGAACTTCACAGGCTATCCCTAGAAAATTCAGCATACTAATTTCATTTGTCATGCCAATATTTTAAACATATCGCATTTTAATAAAAGAGCCATGTTTGAGGAAGTGAAACATAACGAAAAGGATTTTCTTGAAAATCTTCGCGTCGTATCCTTGAGCTTAAATATCAAGTTTGAATGAATGCAAATGAAGTAATGAAATGTCATCACATTATTATTATTATTACTATTATTATTATTATTATTATTATTAGTAGTAGTAGTAGTAGTAGTAGTAGTAGTAGTAGTAGTAGTAGTAGTAGTATTAACACTGCTATATCCTTTGCTTACAACTGTTCAATATGTATGATTTTAACAAAACGCACAAACGACACTGTGTTTTTTTATTACCTTTTAATTATTTATTCGCCAATTTTTTCCTGGTTTTAATTATCGCCTTGAACACGCTGCGCTGCCATAATAAGGTGCACTTCAATAGGAGGTGATCCAGCGTTTGATCTCCATCACCGCAAGGACATACTTTTAAACTGGGTGAAATTTAATAAAACAATCGAAAGCATGTAAGAATGTAAAATTTATAAAATGTCGAAAATTTTATATTAAAGCAAATTTAAAATATCTGATAATATCAAAAGCATGTAGAAATGTAGGAAAATGCACAATAAGGAAGAAAATTTGGTGAAGCATGAAAAGTTAAACGTAAGATTATGGAAAAGTAGCTTAAAACATCAAAAATTCTTTCAAAATATATTTAAGAAGAAATCCTTGTCGCTACTAAAGAGTTTCTACAATATATCATGTGTATATTAAGTTAGGATGAATGTGTGATACTGATGTTTGCGCTTCACTTACTCCTAATGTATCTCCAAAGCAAACATTGTTTTGTTCTTCGTCCCAGTGTTGGCTCTGGACGACAAACCTGTTACCATATGCGTCGGCATGCAGGCATACCGCACCGTACTGCTCAGTAAGGAGGAGAGAGATGCCGTCCGTGTTACATACGCAAGTAGGCGTAGGTAGAAGTAGATAGAAAATTGCACACCTTTACTCCCAAAACTGGGAGGGAGCGCGTGAGAGATGTAGACAGCTCGCTTGTAAGAGAAATTTTGTAATTAATTTGCATGTAATTTGATAAGTAGAAAAATTAACGGTAGAATTGAAATGATTTTCTGGCCTTGTAAATATGCACATAATGTTTAAATTTTATAAGAAGTACTCTAAATTACAATTAAGTGTAGCGTTATCTAAGTACATCAAAGGATTGTTCCAGGCAAGTTCGTTTAATTCTCTCTTAAATGTTCCTTGTTCAGTTTTCATAACTGATGGTTATTTACTGAACAGATACGTCCCAACAACGTAAGTATCTGTTTGGTTTAAAATCTTAGGTATGTTGATTATTTATTTACTCCAGCTTCTATATGCCAATATTTTCAATTTGAAGCAAATGCTTCTTTTTACACAGTTTAGATATTTTTTGCCACCCACCCCCGTGTAGTTTTCATTAAAAATAGACACTCTCTTGTAGGGAAAATTAAAAACCACTAATTTAGTGTATTATTTACAAATAAAAACATTATTCAGAAGAAAACTATGGGCGTGGAATCATAGATCTCCTAAACGGAGGATGGAGCGGGCGATAGTTGCAAAGTTTGGTATTCACTACTAATAGAGCATTTTCATCCTTACTTAAAGCAATTTAACGTGAATACTAGTTCCAAGATGGAACCTTTACTTCAGCTTTCAATTTAGTCAGAACATCTAAAATGTTTGTGGCGGCACTGCTATACTTGGTTGTAAATGGAAGTAGAGAGGGCTGCAACAGATTTACTTGTTTGTATTGCTGAACAAAATGAGTTTATTCAAATTGGAAACGTAGCACACAGAGCTGAGTATCTCATGTACGGCAGATCATGTGTTCAACTCTGGCTTCTATTCTCTTCAAACCTCTCTAGTTTTTGCCATGCTAAAGTTCGGCTGGCTGCCGCACTTCACTTTACTGGAATCACAGATCGCATAGTTTACCTCCTGTTTTCATCCATTCATTCAATTAAGTGGATTTTTGCGTTATAATGCATTTACGAGTACTACAGTTTTCATGTTAAACAGCGTAACTGCTTCCTCTCAGCGTCCCACACACAACTTCGTTGCTTTAGTATTACTTTAATACAATTGATATTGAGAAATCTTTGAACATACTCTTACTTCAGATGACTGGGATGTACTACAACAAACCATTTCTATCTTCCACTACATAAATTGTATCGAAGAGCAAAGGAATACTTTCTTAAAATCTCGAAAAATAAATATTATTGTATTAAGAGGAAAGACACATTAAAAGAAAAAAATCGGATTGGATACATTCACAATCCAGCCAAAAATTCGATATCGAGATTTCATCGGAAATATATTGCTTTTCGGTCTCCTGAATAAAAAAGGTGTTTTTAGAAAAACTTTCGTGTCTGTCTGTGTGGCTGTGAAGGTTTCCTACCTTCCAAAGATACGACATTAGGATTAAAATACCACATATTAAAAACATTTACATGACAAATAAAATATGTACCTTGAATTTTCTGGGCATAGCCTATGAAATCTACTTCATTCGAAAGTAATTTTCTATAACCATGCATAACTGGTAAACGTTAAGGGATAGACGAAAACGTATTTCACAAAAAATGTAGATCTCTTTAAAACACACATTTTATTTCGCATAAGCTTTTTGTGGCATAAGCCATTTCTGAGATGTGGATCGAATTGTTCATTACTTGCTCATTCTTTTAAAGTACCGTCAACTTTCAGTTGTTTCTCGCAATTGCTTAGAAACAGTATGGAATTTTAGGGCAACATATAGCACCCGGTTTCCAAAATATTTACTTTTGGTGTTCTCTTTGTGTCTATAACGAAATGTGTAATGTTGCTATTTCTGCAAAGGTTTATTTGGAATAGAATGTAGTAGAAGGAAAAACAAGTTTTTGTAAGAATAGTTTGTATAACCAGTTGCGTCGCTCCTCGGCTATGCCGTTGGTTGTAGTCCCGGGTTCGGTGCCCTCGCGGGTTGGAGTCGAACGCGGTGTAGTGGTAGACACAGGAGAAGTAATAGTAAACTTCACTGCTTTATGTTTTCCGTCAGGAAAATCCCGTAGAAAGGTGATTTAACTGTGTGGTAATTCTGGCTGTTGCCCTGGATAGTTGGAGATATAAGCATGGAATTTGCCTATTAGGATTGCTAATAAGTTCTTTGACCTCGGTAGTGGTACAAAGGAGCTCAGAGGTGAATTCACTACTCATCATAATGTTTGATTTATCGCTAGTTATTGTCACTTCTTTCTTTCCAAAAACACTAAATAACGTTCCTGTTCACTTATCACTTTATATAGAACTCTGGAATCACCGATACATTGTTAATTAATATTGTTAATAGTCACATTTACACTTCCGCACAAAAGAACACAATTTGCGCGCCAACTTTGTATTACGGAGTAGCGTGGATTCCTCGTGTGTATCTACAAGTCAACTTCTTGGATTTTGGGGTAAATCTCGACTATTTATGGAATACGACCCCCACTTGAAATTTTAGGATCGGATTTCTTATTAAAGGAATTTTCGCGGTTCTCTCAGCGTGGCTAAATATTATTTAATTTATATATATTCTTATTGGCTAGTTTATATATATCACGTGACTTTTTACCGGGCTTCTCTTGGTAATTTTCCGTTCTGTGTTACATTACCCTCACTCCATACTTCCCGAGCAGAGACAAATAAGATCATAAAACCTTACCCTCAGTCCTAACACAAAAGATGCAACTTTCTCTGCACATGCGAACAGTATATTGTCTACCACACTGCAGAGTTTAACACATGCTAAAACTAGTGAAACAGGAACATTATATATAAGACCAGTATTACATTACACAAGAATGGCTATTTACAAGGTGTTCACATTATACGCATATGTCATTCACATATCAAATTAATCACTAAATAAATTAACACATTGTAGAATTAATCGGGCACATTCTGTCTCACACTAATAAAGATAGAGAGTAGAGAAAGTTATTGAATGTTTCGCTTCAGATTCTTTTTTCTATCTATCTCATTCTAATTCAAACGAATCTTTGCAAAAATAGCTACATTACACATTTCGTTATAGATGTTAAGTAGACAGCAATAATCAAATGTTTAAGAACTGAAAGCTATACCCGGCTTAAAGTTCCATACTCTGTCAATGCAATCTCGAGAATTAAACAAATGACCAAATAAAGAACAATTCGAACCATTAATAACGGATATCTCAGAAATGGCTTATGGCGTAAAAAAGTGTGTGAAATAAATTGCGTATTTTAAAGAGATCTACAATTTGTTTTGCAGTACGTTTTGTCTATCGCTTAACGTTTACAGGTTATACAATTTTATACAAAATTCCTTGCGAAAGAAGAGGTCTTCAAAGGTTATTCTCATAAGTTCAAGATATAAATTTTATTTGTCATGTAAATATCTTTAATATATAACCTTTTAATAAAAAACAACTATACAGCCATGTTTTAGAAAATATAAGCATTCGAAAAATGGTCCATGTAAAGGGTAGTTGCGTTGGTGGCTTTTCTTGAAAATCTTCGGTCGCGTTGTTGGAAGATACTGAACTGAACTACCAAGTTTGGTATTTGCCCGATCTTTCGTTTTTGAGTTATGCTGTTCAAAGACATAACACACGAACCCTTTCCTAAAAAACTGATGTGATACATTCACATGACTTTCTCAACTTTCTATCGTTTATTAGTGAGTATACAAACTAGTCCTTCTAAAGCTTATTACTCTCTCTACCACGTACTTACCGTGTAGGTAGAGAAGGTATTGCGTTCCACCCAAAACTTTGATATCGAACTTTCACCGAAAATACGCATTTTGAGTTCTCAAAAAAGCGTTTTTAGAAAAACTTCCTAGTGTGTGTGTCTGTGTGACTGTGTCAGCATAACTCAAAAGCGAAAAATCGAATAAATACCAAACTTGGTATTTATTTCCCCTCTGGACGTTCGATATATCGAAACTGAAGGGAAATGTTTAGCACTTATGGTTCCCGTTTTCCGTGATGCTTCTTGGTTTGGTAGTCTGGACGTCTAGCGAGAGAGAAAGATAGTTGGATTCGTGCGACGAGGCAGCGAAGGTGTTTTACTTTTAATGTGTGTAATAGTGGTATCGCATATACAGGTACGTGTTTGATTTGGAGTTGAAACAATAAAGGTTTTATTTAATTTTTTTTTTGGAAATTCCTTTAACTTTTACAAACATTTTCATTACATTTCATTACAGACTGCTCTCTATTAGCTACGAGTCATAAATTATTTATTGCTACTTTTATAATCTACAAGTCCATTTTACAATTCGCTGCGTATGTAAAATGTGTTGTTTGGAAACGGTGATAACGTGGGCGGGCTTTTGTCGCAATTTGTTATATTGCGAGAAAACAACTTATATACTGTTTATTCCTGCTGCTGTTAACGTGAAGCTTACTCGTAGATGAATTTCAGGTATACTTTTTCGTGATAAATACTACAAATTTGGGAAATTATTTTGAACCATAGGTAAGTTTGGTGGTTTTTATTCTATGTTGTAATTTACAGCCACGCTTCACGTCCTAACTCTGCTTTTATGTATTTTGCTAAATTTGCTGTGTAACTTGCAGTGTTCTTGAGCCTTTTAGTGTATTTAATACATTATTCTTATTAAATACAGACGAGTGCTGAAAGGAAACTTGTTTAATTGGTCAGATGTTCCCGACGCTTGTTTTAACAGAATGCATTTAGTGCACCTTGAGAATTTTCTCCGCCCTTAATTCTTCTGGGTGTGCTGATCTGGAAACAGGGATATGTACCTTCCAAAGATATGATACGTAGATTTTTAAGAAAATCCCCACCCTAAAATACCCGCTACGTGGAATACTTATCGCAAATTTTGATATTCTAAAAATGGCCGATGATTTTGATTAAAATACCATATATTAAAGATATTTACATGAAAAATACAATTTTTATCCTGAATTTCTGGAAATAGCCTATGAAGCTCTCTTCATTCTGAAGGAAATTTGTGTAATCTTGCTAACTGATAAACGTAAAGGGATAGACGAAAACATAGTGTACAAAAATGTAGAACTCTTTAAAAAATAGAATGTATTTCAAATAAATTTTTTTATTGCATAAGCCAATTCTGAGATATGGTTCGAATTGTTCATTACTTGGTCATTCTTTTAAAGTGCTGTCAACTTTCACTTGTTTATCATGATTGCATAGAAACAGTATGGAATTTTACGGCCAGCAAATAGCTTCCAATTCTTAAAAATATGACTATCGCTGTTCTCATAAATATTAGAAACTCTTAATTGGTAATGAAAGCTAATCGTCTTCAAGAATATCATTGTATCTATAACGAAATGTTTAATGCTGCTATTTCTGCAGAGGTTTATTTGGATTAAATATGTTACAAGGAAAAATAGGCTTTTGGGTCACATCACATTTTTATACCTACTTCATATTATTTCAAATAAGCTTTTGCAGAAATAGCTACATTGCACACTTCATTATAGATACAAGGGGAGCAGTGATAGTCAAATGTTTAAGAACTGGACACTATACGCTCGCCTTGAAACTTCATGGTGTTTCAATGGAATCTTGAGAAGCAACTGAAAGTTAACAGGACTTCAAAAGATGGTTAAGTATTGAACTATTCGAACTATTAATTACGGATATCTCGGAAATGGCTGATGCTCATTCAAAATAAATTGTGTGTTTTAAAGATATCTACATTTCTTATGTAGTACGTTTTCATCTGTTGCTCAACACTTATCAGTTATATAAGATTATTCAAAATTCCTTCCTATTGAAGAGGACTTTAAAGGCTGTTGCCAGAAAATTCAAGATCTACATTTTGTTGTCATGTTAATGTCTTTAATAAATGGCATTTTCGTCAAAATCGTTAGTCATTTTCTAAAAATAAAAAGAATTCTAAGAATCTTCCATGTAAAGGGTAGCTTGGTATGGGGGAATTTTCTTGAAAATCTTAGTGTTTGAAGATAAAGAACTTACCAAGTTTGGGATTTATCCAACTTTTCGTTTTTGAGTCATAATGTTCAGTCACACACACGAACATTATTCAAAAATTCTTTTTACTTTCTCCTATACGTATGGTAAGTAGGGGAAGTATTGTATTCCACCCAAAAGTTCGATACCGAGATTTCACCGGAAATATATGTTTTGAGACCCCCTGAATCCAAAAAAAGCATTTTTGGGAACATGTCCGTGTGTGTCTGTGTGTGTGTGTGTGTGTGTGTGTGTGTGTGTGTATGTGTCTGTGAACAGCATAACTCAGAAATGAACAGTCGGATAAACACCAAACTTGGTACTTAGGTTCAGTATCTTCCAGAGATGCGACACGAAGGTTTTCAAGAAAATCCCCCACCCTAGATTACCCTTTACATGGAACACTTTTCGAAAATTTTAATTTTCTAAAAAATGGCTCAAACGATTTTGATTAAAATATGACATGTTTAAGATATTTTAATGACAAATGAAATGTATATCTCGAATTTTCTGGGAATGTCTCCAAAAGTATTCATTGTGAACGACTTTTGCATAACTGGTAAACCATAAGAGATAGACAAAATTTTACTACACAAAAATATAGATTGCGTTAAAATCACAATTTATGTCATATACATTTTTTTTGTTGAGTTAACCATTTTCGAGCTATTGTTTGTTATTCCCTTAAACGTTCCAATACTTTTTCTCAAATGGGAATTCGTTATTCATTTTTTATGTCCTGGACATACAAAGAGAATCGAATGCGCCACATAGCAACCAGCTCTTAAAAGATTTGACTATCGCTTATAGTCTAACATATTCCCTTGCATCTATAAGAAAATTAGCAATAAGATTAACATCTCGATTAACATGAAGCATATGGAGCATAAGCGTTTGTAAAAATAGTTTGTACAAGAGTAAAGAAAGTCATGTGAGTGTAACACATCAGATTTTTTTGGATTCAGGGGGACTCAAAACAGGTATGGCCGGCGAATTATCAGTATCGAATTTTTGGGTGGAATACAATATTTCCTTGACTTACTATACCCAGTAGAGAAAATTGCTTTTGGGGGAGCGGGGTTCAAGGACTCTTATATTTTCGGTTAAATCTTGACATCGAATTGCGTGTAATATAATACTTCCCTTACTTATAATACGTAGTTGGGAAAGCAATAACAATAACAATAAATAAGATAGCATATCACAAATTAAGAAATTTTACTGTAGGATATGGTTACCACATAGTTGAACCAACAGTGTAAGTGTAACACTTTGTCAAAAATATAACTGCTAATAAGTGTTTACTGTCCTTTAGTCTTATAAACCTTAGATTTCTTACCTTCGCTCTGCGGATATACATACAACTGAACTTTAACAAGAAATACTCAAAGAATAATTGGAGTATTTGAGATAATACTACTGCGAATTCTTACACGCAATGGCATGCTACAATATAAAAGAAATATTAAAAACAAAGTCTTAAGATCGGAAATTACTGAACTAAATGGTATAATATATTCAAGTAATATAGAATATTGTTTGATTTATAATGGAGGAACAGCTGTGAGCAGGCCAATGAAAATATGGAAAAATGGATTATAAATTGCTTCACTAGAAACACACAATATTATTATAAATCGTTTCTGGATTGAACAGGTGTGATTATTACGGAATTGTTATAACGCGCACGCACGTGTGTGTGTATTCCGATCTGAAGTTTGCAGTATCTTGATCTTTCGGCAGCAGCAATTTTGCACAAAAATTGAAACTTGTTTATTGTCATACTTTGTGCCGGTAATCTATAAAAACCGGTCCGTTTGATTATTGTCCCATCACATTAGTTGTGTGATAGGTTTGTGAGTCAATCAGAGCAGAAGAATGTTATAAAGCCATATGAATGAAACAGTAACATTTGTCTTCCTTCTTCACCCTCTCAAAGCTATTCTTACGAAAGTAATTTTTGTATCTACTTCATCATATTCCATATGTATATTTGCAGAAACAGTTTTATAACATATTTCGTTGTAACTACAAGGGGAAATGAAGGAAATGGAATCGATAGCGACATATTTAGCAGCGGATCGTTATATGGTGGCCTGGAAATTCCTTACTCTTTCCATGCCATCGCGAGAAACTTTAAAAATTGGCAAACGTATTGAAAAATTCAAACCAATACTAAAGAATATATCAGAAATGGCTAACTCCCAAAGAAGATGACTGATATAAATTGGAGGTTCGAAATAGATCTATGTTTTTGTGTAGTACGCTTTCATTTATCTCTTATGATTTACTCGTTAACCAGAATTGAAAAAAATTCCTTCCGAATAAAAAGGAATTCACAAGCTACTCCCAGAAAATTCAAGATATACATTTTATCTGCCATGTAAGGATCTTAGATGTATAGTATTTGAATCAAAATTGTTTGAGCTGCTTTTGAAAAAATAAAATATTTCGAATGTTTTCCATCAGAAGAGTAGTTTGTGTATGGGAATTTTCTTGAAAATCTTTGCATCTCATCTTTGTGAGATATTAATCTTAAATACCAAGTTTGGTAGTTGACGAACTGTTTGTTTTTGCATTATGCTGTTTACACACTCACTCACTCACACACATACACGGACCTTTTAATACAAATTCTGTTTTTTTTTGTTTGATTTTTTATTTTGAGTACCTCAAAAATATATTTCCGGTGAAATATCAACATCGAATTTCTGGTTGAAATGCAATAAATCTCTCTACGCACCAGGTACGTGGTACAGGAATTCTAGACTTGGTATCTCGGAGTACTTAAGATTACTTGAATCAGACGAGAAAGTTCAACGTGCATAAGGCTAACTCACCATGGAAGCTCAGAGGTAGAGCTGCATGGAAAACTAAAGATCATTACCGTATTATCTACATTTTTCAAACTGTTCCAAATCACCTACTTTAGTTAGTATAAAAGTGGAATTATCTGAACAAACACATATGCTATATGAGTTGTGTTAGAGGTAGAATGAAGCTGAAAAATTCAGTGTAATAGCCGGGATTTCAACCACGAATTTTCGGCTTCCCTTGCCATTGAAACATTAAATTCAGTTTTATTTATGGACGCTCTTTAACTGCTGCGGTCCTTAGCATCCCATTCTATATTGAGCGTGAAAGACCGGTAATTTTTCTCAGAGACCTCTTTCTCAGACTTGAGGTACTTTTACGTGCCGTAAATCTACGACACGGGACGACTTTACTTCCCTTCCGAAGGAAGCTATGCTAAGGATTTTTACGCCCGAAAAGCTCCATCACCCTCCGCCGGGTTTGAACCAGCGACCTCAGGAACTAGAGGCTAGCATGATAACCACTACACCATGGAGGATGATTTTCCCTGCCATTGTTTTAACCAACTGAACTGCTATGGGAACATACCGGCGCGACATTAAATTCTTCAAACTGACTCAAATTTTCCCCGGTAAGCTACAAGGCGTTCTAAAATGAATTTTGAGGTCGCATACTCCATTGGCAAGTTACAAACTCGTATGTAGATACTTTAAGCACTTATCTTTCCAACTTTGGCCTACACACGGCTGTGTGGAGGAACGACTAATTAAAATATGAGTGGTTAAACATAATGCTCGGAAATTGAAAGGGCTTGCAACATTGTAAGCAAACTCGAGATAATTTGAATGTCTACAAGTATAATGGAATCAGTTGAGAAAGTTAAAAACGTATATTTCTCAAAAGTAGATCAGAAGTAAAGCATTAGCTTGGAAAATCAAATATTATTACCTCTATTCGCAGTCTTATCACAGAATTTTTCAAATCTGATTGGAGCTTTACTTTCGCAACTGAGCCTGATCTGCAGATTCATTTTCTAATTGATGAACAGTTTCTTGTAGCATTGGGGAATTTGATAGATTAATGAGAAGCCTTGAGCCGCCCAGTAATGCTAGCTTTGGAGCTTTGCAGGTATCAGTTGGAGCATAAGAGAAATGCTAGACTTTTCATGTTTAGCTAGATTTTTCGAAACAATGGAGCAGACATTTGCTTTGACAATATCAGAATATATGAAACAACTGGCTACAAGTTTGCGTTTTGTTTCTTGAGGCTTCTAGCATAGGATAGGTTAACGCTAGAAGAGGGTGGGGGGACTTAGCACCTCGACTTAGGCACCTAGGCCCCTGACGAGGAGCTCCCGGGAGAGAGGGATGAGGTGAGAGGAGACAGGGTGGCCGAACCAGGAGGCACGAGAGGCAAAGGGCAGGGTCTCTACCAGTCACCAATTGGAAGTCCCGGGTGGTGGCCGGTGCAGCCGGTTCCCCTCCCTCCCTGTGGGCTTATACATCCCCTGGGGGTCCCGGACCCGGAGGCCGCTCGCAGTCCGGGAGACGAGGTTTACTCAGAGCTTCGTTTTCCCCTGTCATGCACACGCCAGACCTCACGTCTGCAGCCGTGAAAGAAACCAAGCAGATGAAAGGTGAAGTGAAACGAGAATGGAGATGAAATAGAGGGACAGGATATTCGGGGAATGTAATGATCCTTCCCAGCATTCACCTGGCGATCTGGGGAAGCCCACGAAAAAAATCATGGATCAGGAAGGTCGAACCGCGTCCCCGAATGCGAGCCACAGACGTTACCGCCTGAGCCATCCCGCTCGGTTCGTATTTTTTCTCGTAAATCACAAGGAGATCTCAATTGTATTGAGATGACATACCCCAAAGGCGACTTGCAACGCCAAGTCCCGGACTTCCACCACTATTAGGTCAATTAATGGATTGTGGATGAAATGCGAATCAGTTGGAGAATCAGTCGTGCCGGCATGTTGACATGGTAGCTCAGTGGTTAGAGCAACCGGATGCAGACCGGGAGATCCGCGGTTCAAATCCCGGCTATGGCATTGAATTTTTCAATCGTCTGATTCTACCATCCAATAATAATAATAACCATTTTCAAGAGTTACCTCAAAAGTCTTATTCTGGTGAATTAAACTTTTTTCTCTTATTGACGCATTCTAATGAGCTTGACCATGTAACTTTTCTAAATGTTGATATTTTTTCCTTTTCTTCAATATACCGGACATCTATGTGATTGAAAAACATATAAATATAATTATTAACACATAAAGAAATATTATAATTACATAAAGTAATGAACATAGGTCAATAACATATGTTGATATATAACATATCAGGTAAGCTCTTTTAGTTTCTTAACATTAGGTATTATAACTGCTTCAATTATTTATTATTGCTTAAATTGAAATTGTTTTATCATTCTTCTTTTCTAAATTTAATTTTAAGGAATGATTCCTTTCGTTTTACAAATACATGTCATAAAATGGACATTATTCCTACCCATATATTATATGTGCATAGAGTTTGTGATGGTTTACTACTCTGTGCTACCATGGCACCTTTTCAAACATTGAAATTACTTCAACGTAGAGGTTATGTTTGTATATAATCGTACAGTACTTATTTAGTTTTCATATTGCAAGATGTAGATAATAAGTGAAGTTCTTAATTTATTTTGTCTGAAATAATGTGTGACTTTGTTGCATTACTTTGGTCTTCACTGAAAACGTTAACAAAAGCAACGGTTCTTATGTAGTCAGTTTTGGCGATTTGGAAGCAATTGCTGCCAACGTGAATCATTCGAGTTTTAAACGCACAGATCCCTCGGCTACGCTTTGAGACTGAGGGCCCTCAATCCCTCGGGTACGCCTTGAGGCTGAGGGCTCTTAATCGTGTTTTCAACTATGTTGCGATTTAAAATGTTGGCTTTGAAGACCAACGTAATGCAGTTTACCGATGTTTTCAATGAAGACCTAAGTAATGCAACATGTCCTAATGTGTCATAGGAAATATAGGTATTTTGTTCCCATGATCATCTGCATAGTGTCCGTAAGTTTCTAATTAGGACCAATTCTTTTCCTAATATTCCAAGCTATTTTAAATATTCAATTAATTCTTTGGCATTGATTATTTTTATCTTAAGCGCTATCCTTATTCCGTTTGTGTAATGTTTTCCACGTATCAATTATTTTTCATAATAACTCCCAGTTATTAAGCTATCGCACGAGAAAATCAAATTTTAATAATTTTTATCGATTTATCTCCCTTTACACATTTATTTATTTCGTCATAGTATATCGTTTAATTTTTATTTGTCGCATATTTCACCACAAAAGAAGAATATCCATACATAGAAGAGGAAGGCAAGTTGTCACAAATTTTAGGTTTTAGTTTTTACTGCAACATACTGCTCATTCTGTCATTGTATTGTTCCATAAATTTCCTTAACTGTATCTATTAATAATTGTGTCATTATTTTACGACCACATAAAGTTACATTTTTGAACTTTTCAAAACAATGCGTAATAGAATGCGGCTTTACTTCCCTTCCGAAGGAAGTCATGCTGAGGATCTTTACGCCCGAAAAAAAATCCATCGCCCTCCGCAGGGTTTGAACTTGCGACCTCGGGAACTAGAGGATAGAATGGTACTACTAGACCACGGAGGACGACGGAGGAATAGATTTTATGCACGCAATCAGTGAACTGAGTCTAAACTATATTAAGTGAAAAGTGTGATAGTAAAATGCTCCTAAAAGTTATATGGGTCGTAGATTTTTTAAAATAAATTACCTTTAGTTGAATGTTAAGTTTCAACCCGAGTGAGAATTGTTTTATTAATAATTTTATGGTAGTTATTTAACGTCGTGTACGTATACTGTAGTTGAAGTAACTTATGGTAATAACCTGTCCAGCAATGATTTTTAGAACGATAGTATAGCTTAACAGCATTGTTCCCCAAGTGGTAAACTGATCCACTTACCAATTAGTCTAGCACGCTGGTGTGGCAGTAAACTGACTGCAAGCTAGCGGATCGGGCAACAATTCGTCGGAAACATTTATATTTCGTTCTCGCTTACTTTGCAATTAATACTTAGGTATCATTTATGTTTATTGGTTGTGGAGGTTTAATATTTTCTTTCTTTCTTTCCCTGTTTTTGTTTTCTGTAAAGCACTCTATTTAGGTTAATTTCTAAAATTGCAATTTACTTTTTGTAATTATAGTCCTGCATTGGCTTGGTACACATAAATTTGATTTTCCTTCACGAGATTTAAATTTTTTTGTTTACCTTAATTCTCTTATATCTCAGAATTATTGTTTTCCTTTTCATCACTGTTACTTTTAATGTGTGCTGATTTATCTGGATGTATTCTTATTGTACGGCCAGTCACTGAGAATAGTATGCCTTGTAGTCTTAGTTGGTAACTCCGGCTCGAAATTTGTTTTATCTGGTTGTCGCCTTGCCCTGTGTGGGCTGGTGCCTGCCAGCCGGGCGGCCGGTGATGGTCTTGGGGAGAGAGTCGTTGGGCTTCGTGAAGGAGAGACAGTGGAGTTACGGCTGCTCTCGGGTGGCAGTTGGGACAGCACGTGCCGGAGTGGAAACGCATTTAAATTTTGTTTGCCTGTCAGTACCTTTTGAAAGTCTGTAACATGGTTTAACGTTTATTAGCGAATGTGCTGGTTTCAAATCATTCTAAATTCTTTGGCTAATTGCGTCTCATTTCCGTGCGTTTCCCGGCGGAGTTTTCGACTTTGTTACACAAAGGTAAGATTTGTTTTCAGCTCATGCATTCTAGTTTGAAGGTAATGGGGATGTTGAAGCCATATTTAAAGCCATGATATTTGCAGCAATTATTCTAAGTGACTGGCCCTCTTATTTTGTTGCTTTAAAGTGTCTCTTTGTGCTTGTAAATTTACACGACATTCGTGTACAGTTAAATTGCCCACGTGTTATTGAGCAGTTCCTTTGTCATTACATTAGTAGCAAATATGCTAAGTGACTAGCTCACACATTTAGCCGTTTTAAAGTATCCAGTTAATTTGTAAATGTTCACTTCATTCTCTTAAGAATTGAATGGGCCATGTGCTATGCAGCTGTTCCATTTTACTAGTACGGGTCCCTTTGTATTTAGGCATTATTGTTATAAACTGTAATTTCATAAAAGGGGTTTCCTTTAAGCAAGATATTTGAAACTATTGCAGTTTGGTCACTGATTTACATTACGTGAGAACCTTTGCTTTGAATTTGCCCTGCTATTTGCCCTTTCATTACATGTGTTGAATTTTGTCTTTCTTTCAGCAACAGTTTAATTAATATTTCCTTGGCTGGTTATTTCTTTTCTTTGGCCAGAATATTATATCGTTTATTGTTTAAAGGTTTCAGTTAACGTTTTTTGAGTATGATTTTGCATTGATGTTTGGTTTGTAATATTACAGTAAATTTCAAAATTAAGCTCTAGTAAATGTGTAAAATTTGTTTCGATTTATTGAGCAGTTTGTTGTTCATTTAAATGGGGCATTTACAATGTGGCATATTTTGGCATAAAATAAAGCCAGTTACAATTATTGTGTTGTTTCTTAATTAATTTATTTTTGGGTAGATATTTCCTTCCTCTATGTTTTATTTCCTACATTGTTTTTTTACAGCTTAAGGTCTTTATTTCCCTACGGCACTCGTTAGGGCTTCCCTCTTCGTTTTGCCGGAGTTCCTAACCTCAGAAAAATCTTGGATTCTTTTGCACGATCTCGGTGGCCTCTTAAGGCTTTGTGCCTGAGGTCGGCGATATCATCGCAAGTTACTGGTAGCAGAGCGTGGTTCATTTTGTCTGTTTTTGGCTTAGGAATATTTTGGAGACTCTTTTTTATTGTCATTTACTGTTTTGTTGGGCTGTTCCAATTTCGGCTTTATCGCATTAGTAGTATCAAGATGGCGGTATCGGTTAGTAATGTGGACAGATTACGGAAAGGTGAATTGTGGGTAGAGTTGGTTGTACGTGGAGGTCAATGTTCTATGACAACTGAAGTGGCTATTATGTTGGATGTTTTTCGACAAATTAAGGATGCTCCAATAATTACTGTTTCTATTGATCACGTGATAGTGACTAAGTGTGAGTCCACTTGCTCGTTGGCCTTAGCAGAGATTCAGGATAATTTAATGGATTTTGGGCGCGAGGATACTCCCTCTAAGGCACAGTTGCTCCGGTGGCAAGTTAGAATTCGGCATTACTTGTTCTATTTAGATTATGTCTTACAGAGATTCCCTACTTTGCAGTCTTGTATAGCGTTGCAAAAGTTAAAGGATCAGTTTAAGGAATTAGCCCATAAGGTGGAGGAAGATTTTGGGACTACAAGAATGACACTGGGGCGTCTCCCTTGTATAATCAAGGATTGTCGGATGTGGTTCAGCCTGCGATTGCGGTATCTGCGTTTCGGCCACTTAGACTCGCTCATCCCCTCCAACAGTTCGTGGAGGGCTTTCAGTTAAACGACATTGTTGATGTACCATCGGCTTTACAGTTTCTCTATTTTCTTGTTCGATTGACGCTAATGGCTAAGCGTTATTTGGTACCCACGGCTCAAGTGATAGAATTATTATCTGTCAAGGTGTCTGGGATAGTTTTGGACCTCTTAATGCGGTGTGCTGGTTTGGCCGAGCCTGTGACTCGCTTTCATTTGGCCCTATTAGACATGTTCATTCCGCGTAGGGAATGCACGAGACTAATGCAAGACGTATATTTTCGTCCTCAGGGTCTAACGGAACCGTTTACAGAATATATGGTTCGGGTTAAGGAAATTGCTTTAGTGTTGGTGCTCCCTGATACGGAAGCGGAAATTTGTGATGTCATTTTATCAGGACTCAATCCAGTCGTCAAGTCGGCTTTGGTATTAGGACCTCGGCCGTCAAATTTGCAGCAGTTGGAAGCATTGGTACCTAAACTCAATGAAGTTATGCTTGTTGATAGGCTGCGTCTGTCGGAGCCTCCGGGCTCATTAGTAACTCCTAATACCATTGCATCAGCTCCTTCTTCGGCCATTGTTCCGGTTTCGGGTCGTCTGGCCACTATTAAATGCTTTCAGTGTGGTCAGGAAGGCCATGTTCGACGAAATTGTCCCAATAGGAGGACCGTGAATCGGGGTTTTCTTCGTGTTTCTAATCAGGGGCGACAGTTTCGACCTTTATGACGCCAGAAGGTTAAGTCGACCATTTGTTTGTCTCGGCGTATTTGTGGTTATCCGTTTTCGGGTAAACCCTTAGTTCAAGTTTCTCTTGAGAAGTTGCCTTTATTGGCGTTATTAGATTCCGGAAGTTCTGTCTCTTTGATTCAGCTTGATTGGCTTAGGTTAAATTTACCATGTATTATGTCGCGTGCAACCACGTGTCAGTTGGTTTGTTTGATGGTCAATGGTCAGACCTTTCAAGTTACTCAAAGCGTATCATGTACTATACGTTTCCCACGTTTTACGTGGAAACATAGTTTTTTCGTCGTTCCCAGGCTTCCTTATGCATGTGTCCTAGGTGCCGATTTTATGTCAAGGACTGGGATGGCTATTGATTTTTCCACTAGGCAGATCGCCTTTCATTTTGCTCCCCGGATAAAGTTGGATTTTGTGAGGGATTTTAAACCATCTCGGCCCCCTTTAACCTTGGGAGATATTAATTTGGTAACCCAAAATTGCGCAACTTCTTCTCTGTGTCATTTGTCTCCTGAACAGGCAAAGCAAATAGAGCATTTAGTTGGGGAATTTGATTCATTGTTTACAGATGTTTTAGGGGCCACTCATTTGACTCAATATGAAATTCAGTTAACTGATTCTACTCCGGTCAAGTTATCTCCATATAAGCTCACACCACCGAAGATGGCTATATTAAAAGAGAAAATACAGAAGATGCTTGACCAAGGGGTTATTAGACCATCTACTTCAAATTACAGCAGCCCCATATTTCTAGTACCGAAGGGAGATCAGGATTTTAGACCGGTCATAGATTATCGTCTCTTGAACAAAAGAATACTTATTGAAAGTACCCCTTTGCCCGATTTGCATACAGCTGCTCATCATTTTTCGAAGGCTCGTGTGTTTACGACCCTGGCTTTAAACAATGCTTATCATCAGATTCCTTTGGCTGAACATTCCAAGCATCTAACAGCTTTCGCTACTCCCTGGCGCCTTTATGAATTCAATAGGGTCCCATTTGGTTTGGCTACGGGTGCGCAAGTTCTCACTCGTTTGCTGGATAATTTGTTTTCTGTCATAAAATTTAAATATTTGTACCATTACTTAGATGATCTTGTAGTATATTCCGAGGATTTTGACTCACATCTTGTTCATTTACGTGAAGTCTTTCGTCGCCTACTGAGCGCCGGGTTATCAGTTAAGCAGTCTAAAGTTCATTTTGCTACCTCGCAAATATCATTTTTGGGCCATATGGTTTCCCCTTCTGGTATTACCATAGACCCAGATCGCACTAAGGCTATTAGAAATTTTCCGGCACCCAAGAATAAGCGTGAGGTGGCTCGATTTTTGGGAATGGTTAACTTCTTCTCTAAATTTATTTCAAATTTTTCTACTCGCGCGGAACCTCTTAATTGCTTACGTAGGAAAGGGGTTACTTTTGCGTGGGCCGAGGAGCAGGAAGCGGCATTCGTTGATCTAAAAGAGGCTATTTCAAACCCTCCTGTCTTGGCTTTTCCAGATTTTGCTATGCCCTTTATTTTACAGACGGATGCTAGTGCTAGCGCGCTAGCGGCTGTTTTGTTGCAGGAATTTCCTGAGGGTCGTCGTCCCATTTATTATAGTTCGCGTACTTTATCTCCTGAAGAACGTAAATTTTCTACATATGAATTAGAAACCTTAGCGCTGCTTTTTGGATTGGAGAAGTATAGGGTGTACTTAGAACATGTGCATTTCTTTTTAGAGTGCGATAACCAGGCTTTAACGTGGGCGTTAGCTGTCCCAAGGAAGACAGGTCGTCTTGCGCGTTGGGGTGTCCGGATAGGTGCCTTTAAGTTTACTCCTTCCTTTATCAGAGGTTCAGAAAATTGTATTGCGGATGCTCTTACCCGGGTATTTTCCGAACCTACTGAGGAGTGTGTTTATTTCGAGACTTTGGATGCTCCTGCGGATACTCAGATTGAGAGCTTCTCATTTTCGGCATTTCCTGAAATGTTTGTCAGTATACCTGAACTTCAACTTACCGATTCTGGGTTGGCCTCAATTATTGAGCAAATTAAATCAGGAGTTTCACTGCAGGATTATATGATTCATGAGGTGTTTTGATGGGAAGAGCTAGTTTTGATCGGCGTTATAAAGTCATAGTTCCGAAGGCAGCTATTCCCATGATTCTCAGTTATTTTCACGATTCTCCTTCGGGGGTCATTTAGGCATTGCCAAAACCAGAAATCGAATTCGTGAACAGTTTATGTGGCGGGGCATGGATTTCGATGTAAGAAAGCATGTTAAGTCTTGCCGCATTTGCGCATTGTCCAAACCTGCGCAGGCTACAAATTGGGGATATTTGGCTTCGGAGGTTCCCTCCGCGCCCATGGAAAAACTATTTGTAGATTTTATCGGACCGTTCCCTCGTTCTATTAAGGGAAATATTTTTGCATTGGTGCTTACTGATGCTTTCTCAAAGTTCGTATGGATTTCACCTTTGAGTGCGGCTACTGCTCGCCTCGCTATTCGGGAACTTGGAACAATATTTGGATCTTTTGGTGCTCCTCAATATCTGGTCTCTGGCAACGGTTCGCAATTTAAGTCGCGTCTCTTTCGTTCCTTTTGTTTTGATTGGGGTATTAAGCATTTTACTACTACCCCTTATTACCCTAACCCCTCATTAGCGGAACGGGTCAACCGTAACCTTAAGTCCGCTTTAATTGCTTAACATCACCAGCAGCACAATTGCTGGGATAAATACTTGAAGCAACTTCAGTTAGCTTTCAATTCTGCGAGACATGAGGTTCATAAGACGACGCCATTTTCATTGTTATTTGCCTACCAACCTTCGTCTCCTTTGGCTAATTTGTGGGCGTTAAATGATTTATTACCGGCTGACAATTCTCCGCATACCATTCGTACTAATTGGAAGGCTGCCTTGAATAATCTGCGTAGAGGCCACTCTATGAGAAAGCAGCGATACGATGCGTCCCGTCGTCCCTCCCCATTCAAAGTGGGAGATGTTGTTATGTGCCGTAACTATCCTCAGTCCTCGAAGGCACATGCGTTTGCAGCCAAATTAGCTCCCCGCTATTTGGGCCCTTATAAGATTCTTAAGATCTACAAAGGTGTATCAGTTCTCTTGCAAGATGTTTCTTCTTCCGTTCGCCGACGTGCGCATTTATCTCAGCTTAAATTATATCAGTCGGCGTAGTTTGGTGCTTAGATTATTTGTTCTACTGTTTTCTACAAGCCGTAAAAACATTTTTGGGGGCAGTATCTATGGCCAGTTTAACTGTCTTTATTGTGTTTCAGGGTCAGTCACTTGCCAGAGCCGTGATATCTTTCCAAATTATAAATGTCTGTTTTTTTAACTGAGTTTGCACCTTAAATATAGAGTATAGTTGTATTGCATATCAGTTGTTTCTTCTTCTCCATTCCTCTTACTGGCGTTTTGAGCTGTTTAACGGATCTTACCTTTATTATGTAACTTTCCTGTATCGAGTGGCTGTTTTAAATTTTGTTGTGTAATTTTGGGTTTTAACTTTAATTCGTGTTTGTTTTATTAATTGTTGTTATTGAATTTGGGGAATATTTTAAATATTTTTACTTATGTTTTTGTCACCTGATATTTGCTTGTTACAATTGATTATATTCTTCCTACTGGGTTACATGAAATATTAGCTTTCCACTCCGTTACGTGCCCCCTTTGTTCACTTGCCTTTCCCGTTTTTGTTTGTTAGGGTGGGGCAAGTGATATATTTTATTGTATTTTGTATTACATTGTAATTAATGTGTTATTATCTGTTCATAAAACACGTTTTTTTCGGGGGTTATTTCAAAATATTATTCAATTTACAGATACAAAAAAAATTGTTTGTTAATAACTTTAATGTTCCATAACTATGTGAATTAAATTGTGGGCATGTTGCCAAGGATGTATGGTTAATGTAATATGAACGTTGTGTATGGCCTCCTCTGCTGTTCTGTAGATTGTGTTTCAGATTTCTATGGTTCCCGGATAATTTTCCTTCCTGTCTTTTCCTGTGCTACTCTGTGTGGCCTATTCTGATTCTGCTGGCTTCCTGACACGCTGCTCGTCGTCGGATTTCGTCTGCTTTTGGATGTATGCTACTGGGTGGCCGGACGTGGGACTTTGCTGATGGATGCTGCTTGGCTGTTTGGAAATGACTGTGCCTGTGCCTCGTTCCGGAACCTGCTATCGATTGTACATGTGTTGCCCGGCCAGTTCCAGCCTCAGCACTATTTATCTACTCTGTCGCCGTATGGTGAGGTGATCTTAATCTACTTCGAATTATTCTGAGTGTGCCCAGTTTGCTGCAAGAATTGTTATACAGTAAGCAGCGAACTTCCAACGAGTTCACTCCTCATTAAAAGTTTGTGTTTTGTCACTTTGTTGACCGCCCGGTGGTGTTACCTCGTCAATTAACTACTGAAAGAATAGTTTCCAGTTAGAGCTGTCGTGTCAGGGCTCAAATGTAACCTGTTCTGGACGTTGAACTGTGTAGGCGGTGTTTCCTGCCTAATGGAACTACAGTGTAGCATGTTTCCCCTAGTTTCCTTTTTCCTTCTTTCTAGTTATTCCTTTTAACCCTCTTTTACCCTTTCCCTTTTTGGTCTTCTCGCAAGCTCACAGATTTGGGGGGGCATTTGTGCTGATTTATCTGGATGTATTCTTATTGTACGGCCAGTCACTGAGAATAGTATGCCTTGTAGTCTTAGTTGGTAACTCCGGCTCGAAATTTGTTTTATCTGGTTGTCGCCTTGCCCTGTGTGGGCTGGTGCCTGCCAGCCGGGCGGCCGGTGATGGTCTTGGGGAGAGAGTCGTTGGGCTTCATGAAGGAGAGACAGTGGAGTTACGGCTGCTCTCGGGTGGCAGTTGGGACAGCACGTGCCGGAGTGGAAACGCATTTAAATTTTGTTTGCCTGTCAGTACCTTTTGAAAGTCTGTAACATGGTTTAACGTTTATTAGCGAATGTGCTGGTTTCAAATCATTCTAAATTCTTTGGCTAATTGCGTCTCATTTCCGTGCGTTTCCCGGCGGAGTTTTCGACTTTGTTACACAAAGGTAAGATTTGTTTTCAGCTCATGCATTCTAGTTTGAAGGTAATGGGGATGTTGAAGCCATATTTAAAGCCATGATATTTGCAGCAATTATTCTAAGTGACTGGCCCTCTTATTTTGTTGCTTTAAAGTGTCTCTTTGTGCTTGTAAATTTACACGACATTCGTGTACAGTTAAATTGCCCACGTGTTATTGAGCAGTTCCTTTGTCATTACATTAGTAGCAAATATGCTAAGTGACTAGCTCACACATTTAGCCGTTTTAAAGTATCCAGTTAATTTGTAAATGTTCACTTCATTCTCTTAAGAATTGAATGGGCCATGTGCTATGCAGCTGTTCCATTTTACTAGTACGGGTCCCTTTGTATTTAGGCATTATTGTTATAAACTGTAATTTCATAAAAGGGGTTTCCTTTAAGCAAGATATTTGAAACTATTGCAGTTTGGTCACTGATTTACATTACGTGAGAACCTTTGCTTTGAATTTGCCCTGCTATTTGCCCTTTCATTACATGTGTTGAATTTTGTCTTTCTTTCAGCAACAGTTTAATTAATATTTCCTTGGCTGGTTATTTCTTTTCTTTGGCCAGAATATTATATCGTTTATTGTTTAAAGGTTTCAGTTAACGTTTTTTGAGTATGATTTTGCATTGATGTTTGGTTTGTAATATTACAGTAAATTTCAAAATTAAGCTCTAGTAAATGTGTAAAATTTGTTTCGATTTATTGAGCAGTTTGTTGTTCATTTAAATGGGGCATTTACAATGTGGCATATTTTGGCATAAAATAAAGCCAGTTACAATTATTGTGTTGTTTCTTAATTAATTTATTTTTGGGTAGATATTTCCTTCCTCTATGTTTTATTTCCTACATTGTTTCTTTTACAGCTTAAGGTCTTTATTTCCCTATGGCACTCGTTAGGGCCTCCCTCTTCGTTTTGCCGGAGTTCCTAACCTCAGACAAATCTTGGATTCTTTTGCACGATCTCGGTGGCCTCTTAAGGCTTTGTTCCTGAGTTCGGCGATATCATCGCAAATGATTATTGACAATACGAAAATATCATATTTATTCATATTGAATTACTATTTTTACTTTAGTAAAATGTTTCATAATTTATCAAAGACCAAATATTTTTTCATTTATGATATTTTGTTCACATCTATTCATAAAGTAAGTATTAAACAATTTCTTAAATGCTTGCATGCTTAATGTGCCTGGTTACTATCGTAACGTACGTAACAGTTTTCAACATTGTTTTTAGCTTCGTATTTACATTTACTGAAATAGTTTCTTCTTTAAATGGCGTATGTTTATGATGCGTTCCTATTATTTTGCCGTTCGGATGTTGTAATTCATATGTGTGGTCTCCTAATTACTTCACAATAACTAAGAGACCGATGTACATTTTGCTGTTCCTTTTTTGTAGATGTCTTCGAAAAATTATGCTTTTTCAGAAGTACTTTCTCCCTAAGTTTTGGTAACCATACTTTATGAAATCTCTTGATTTTATTTTTCCTTTTTTCAATTTTATTCTGCAATCTTTTGAAAGCTGAGAGTTTTCTTCTTCTGTCATTTTCTTTTGAGCAGCAATATTGATAAGAATATGGATGATTAACTGTTTAGGTTTTATGTTTAGCATCAATTCCTTGGGGCAAATTTACCTTTTGGATTTATGGCGTTGTTTATAATTGTTTCAGTATATGAACCTTTGTCTTAGTTTTCCTGTAGGTTCACATTGTTTGCAGGCGTACTACTTGAATTTTCCTGTGTTGTGTTTTGTTCACGTCTATTGGTACTTGCGTTTCTTGGTTCTTGTGTGTTCCAGTAGTTCCTACTTTTTGGTACTAAGCCCCTTGTATTTACTATTCTCTGGTTCCTTAAATACTCCCTACAGAAATGTACGTGATTTATCTGATTATTCCTGCCCGGTTGGCTGTTTGAATATGTCCTTAAGTTGCGATTTCCATGGTTTTGTTCGTTTCTAGGAATTGTTACCCTCACGTTTTCCACTCTTTCAGCGTCATTATTTGAGAATGCGGGATGTTGTTCCTCCCTCCTTTTGTAGTTGTGTCTTTCAAAATTTCTTGATGTGTTGTAGTTAAATGTGTCTTTTGTTGTTTTCCCACGTCGGTGTTGTGTGAGGCTATGTGTTTCGTTTCTGATTTTTGTTTCTGTTTCTTTTGCATTTTGTGTTTCGAATGCTCTTAGACAGCGGCGTAGCTTGATACTGTGTTCTGGCCATACTAGATTTTAAAAATTTAATTTAGAATTTTTTAAATGATGCACAAATTCCCATACAACAGTGTTTCATAAAATAGTGTTATTTTCTATTACGATTCGATTATTATTATTATTATTATTATTATTATTATTATTATTATTATTATTGGTGTTGTTACTGTTGTTGCTTTAGTAGTCATTAACATCACTAATAATTGCCGAAATTCACTGAACATACATTTTAAATTAAACTAGATTACAATAATATAGCGTTAGATGTAGCTTTACAAAATGCTGACAAACCATTGTATGGTTGTAAATTATGCAGGTACTCACTTAGATTTTCTGGTATATAAGCTCCAGTCAGCGATTTTTAATGCAAGCTTTTCTTTCAATGTTTTTAATATTTGATATTTCTTCAACACTTCATTTCTTTTCCCAGCCAAAAAAACGTACGAAGCAGCACACTTTGTTATGAATGTAACTGCCAGTTAACCAATTACGTTTACTGTACCAGGATATTTGAAATGTCCGTTTTTGGTTTTTTTCCTGGAAGACAATGCCAAGCTTAGGAATTGGTCTTTTACCTTTAAGTTCATGCTTTTTCTCGTAAGATAGCTTTTTAATAAGTAATCCACTAAATCGCTGGTATTGTCCATATTTCTAACATCACAAATAAAGCACGCACAATGAAAACAATGCACAGGTTTACGTAGAATTAACACTTTACTGCACTGCACGCACATAATGCTGGCTCCAATGACTGAGGAATGAAATGTTCTTTTTTCTTGTTTTTTTTTTTACTTTTTTTTATAAATTGCTGCTGTATCTGCCATGTCTGAAGTGAAAATGTATAGAATGCGCATTTTTTTTTGAAAGGGGAGATAGTTGAAGAGTTGGAAGGGAAGAAAGATTTGGCTTATTTCGCCAGATTAAGGAAGTCCAGGTGGTAGGTAGGAATAAGTGAAAGGAAAGATGGTGGAGTCCCGCATAAGCACCTCCGTCATTCTCGTAATGTGGTTGCTGCCGGCGGTGCCGGTCAGGCGCATTGATTGGTTTCTCAGGTGGACAGCCATGGCACTAGTCCCTGACTGTCACCTGGGGGTCTGTGGTGAACATTTATTTGCATTGTGAAGTGTGTTCTCAGCGGTTGTAGCGTCTTTGTGAGTGTGGTTGCCGAAGTAGATGTGATTCTATGTACGTGCCTATAAATGTGTTGCTTTCGTCTAGTTTGTTGTAGTACTCCTCCAGTAGCTGGAGCTTCTGAAGAACAGTGGCTTCGGAATGCTGGTGCTGCTCTCGAAGTCCAGCGATGGCGGCCTCTAGGGCTCCCAGTCGCGTGGACCGGTCGTTGCAGCTGCTGGCTGTGGCGTCATCTGATTCCAGGAGGTGAGTTTCGATGCGTGCCAGCTTGCGCTGACACGAGTTGACTACTGGGTTCTGCTTGTCCTGGACGTTCTGTCGAAGTCGCAGGAACTGTGAGGCAATCGTTGAGAGGTGTCGGATGGTTGTGCGATGTTTGGCCTCCATTGCTGCCAGGCGTGCACTGGAAGACCGCTGCAACGCCTCGAGGCGGAGGCCGATGTCCCGCAGGCTGAGTTGTATGCTTTCCACAGCGGTCTGCAGGCTTGATGCTGTGGAAGCGCAGGAAGGCACGTGTTGATGAGGTGAAGCTGAAGTTGTTGTCTGTTTGTTGTGTTTTGGCGCTGATGGTGCTGGAAGGTTTTGTGGTTGAGCTGGCGGCGTTGTTTGTTGATGAGAAGCTGGTGTCCTTGGATAGAGCGGGCACTGTGCCTGGCCTGTAAAGTGGCCGTGGCCACTACAGGTGGCGCAGTACCTGCGGCGTCGGCGGAGATCGTGGCTTGTGCAGTGTGCAGTTAATGTTGCGGCACCGCATTAGTGGCACCTGGGAGGTGCGGCGCAGGAAAAGGCGTCGTGTCCATAGGAGCAGCATCGTCGGCAAGGCTGATGACCTTCCGTTCGACTAGCCTCAGCTCGAAGGACCTGCCCTAGCAAGGGCAGTCCGGAACTCAAGGTTGCCTCGCGGTCGGCCAGGTCAGCGAAAATCAGACGAACCAGCGTTGATGGTCCTCGGGATGTGATGATCCTTGTGGCCTTCAGGGTTGAAGGCCACCGGTGTTGTGCGGCGGTGAGAACGTATCGTGATGGAAGGTCCCGAGGTACTCCTGATATCACGGCGCTGCATCGTGGATACAGCGTCGCTGGTGATGAAGGTGCTGCTGTTGGCTGCTGCGTGGGTTGTAGATTAGTGGCTGTTGTTGTCGACTGCGGCGGTGGGAGGTGAGGTGTGATGTTGACTGGGGATGAGATTGGTTGCTGTTGCTGCCGAGGCGAAGCAGCGACCGTTCCCCATGAAGGCACGCCCACCGGCGGCGTAGAGGCGGCGCTCCCGGCAGATCCCAGGGGAGCGACCGGTGATTCGGCGGCGGCAAGTCCCGGTGTAGCTCCAGCAGCGATCGGCGTGGTGGCTTTCCCTTCAGCGGGTGCAGGAGGGTCAGCTGCGATTTCTGCTGCGGTGGTTCGGCGTGTCTTCCTCTTCCCCATCTAGAAGTGCAAGTCCCTCTAAAAACAAATGTTTGTTACACTGCTTTCCCTACTCTTGTCCTGTTTCCGGACCTTGGAGCGAGCAGGTACGCAGAGACGAAACACTTCATTAAACGTGTTAAGTCTCTGCTGCTGCCTTTGTGCCTTTAATGCACAACAAAATATAGGCATGTCTTCCTACAACGACAGGTCGAAATTAGTGGGAAAAGCTATATAAGTCCACTCTTGATGAGACTTGCACTCGCTCAGCCTTCCCAGTCTCTACTCCACTTTGCTGCCGCATCATGAGATATCGAAGCTGCCTAAGTACGCAGCACTGCAATCTGACAGCAGTAGGGGTTGGGGTAAGCGATGGTGATTGTATTAATTAGTTTATCATCACTTCTTTGATGCTGTCTTTATTTACGTGTTTAAAAATTTACTTAGTTCCTTGACAATTTATTTAGGTAGAATCAGTCTCAAAGTCTATCGTTACGCTACGCCACTGCTGTTAGAGCTTCTATTACTCCACAAAATCTAATGGTTTGGCTACTAACAATTCTTTGCGAACTGTATCTTGAAAATCCCAGTCATGCTTGAGATTAGTTCTGGTTCTGATATGTTTGGTTCCAATAACTCTCCTTTGTTTGAAATGTTCATACAGTAGTCCAGCAATGATAACCCTTTGGATAGATCATATTTCCCTGTAGTGAGTTCAATCGAGTTTGATTATGTTTGGCAGAACAAATACAGGTTTCTTAAGTATGAATATGACTCACGACCTGCTAGTGTTAACTTTAGCCATTCTAATGCTTTGTTTTTGTGCTCTTTTTTACTATCAATTTTAACTCGTTTGGCATTGTTTTCACTTTGAAATATTCTTTTATCTCCTTTACAAGCAATTTTGGATCATCTCCTTTCTGCTCGTCAAATATAGATGGTGGTATTTCTGTAATATGCTATTTGTGTGGCAAGTGTTCTGCATTGCAAGTGTGTGTGTGTGTGTGTGTGTATGTGTGTTTGTATGGAGGTTTACACTTCTATTGAACACATAATTATGGTTTACATCATCTGTATTAAATACAAGCATAGTTATTTGTCTCCGATGCTACTACGCATGTAGTGCAATCATTACCTTATTTATATCCTGTATTTTCTCTTTTTCTTTTTGTAGATTTTCGTTTATGGCCTTTACTTCATTGTAAATTTCATATCTCAGTTCCATTTGATTTTGTTTTACATTGTCAATCATTTGTTGTGAGCGCATTACATTCGCAATTTCCTTAATCTCAGATGCGATTATTGGGTTTATATTCTCATTATCTACACTTTATTTTATAATTATTTCTATTTCCTGATCGAACGTTGTTTACTTCCTCTATTTGTTTCATTTCTAAACCATGATGCTGAACTTTCAAATTTTCTGCTCCTTCGTCTAACTCTGTTCTAGCTCTACCAATTTCACTGTGATAAGTTTACATTCTTTAGTTTCATTTCTACATCTCTCTGCTCTTCCTCTAACATTGTCTTATTCTCTTCCCTTTGTATTTAAAAATCGCTCATTTTGTTTCCATGTCGTCTATTTTATTTTCTAAGATGCTCGTTGTTTCTTTCAAATTGCTGTTTATCACTTACATATTTTATTATATCCGTCCCTGTTCTATTTGCTGTCTTAATTATGCTATTTATCTCTTTATACTATCTGCATCTTCTTTCTGTCTACTTTATTTCTTTTCTAGTCTGTTCTATTTCTTTTCTACCTCCTGTTTCGTTTCTACCTATTACTTTTTGTGTTTGCTGTCCTGGATTTATTTCAATTCTAGCAGTTCTTTTCTCCTACTTACTACATCTTCTTTTCTACCCGGATCCATTTTCTCTCCTAAATCTTGTTTTAATTCTGCCATACGTTTGTACAGATCTGCTACTGACAACTCCGTTGTTGCTACATCACCTATTTGTACTCCTTTCTCTATCTTTCTTCTTTTATCTACAGTTTCCTCTATTGCTTTCCCTCATTTTTTCACTCATATTTGATACTTTGATACATTTCTACCACTCATTAAACATATAAGTTAAAATTGCAATCCTACTGTCCGACACCTTCCATCTTGGTCAGGTTGGAGTTCCGTCCTCTTCCAGTATCGGATCAAGGCCTACCGCCCCGACCGCTGCATCCCCCACCTCTGCCCACTGCAGGCATCGTTGGTGAGGGGCAATACTGGAGGGTGGGGCATGGTCAACGCCCCGGATCCCTCCCGGTTGGATAAGGCGGTCTTCTCAACCAGGGCCGTTAAGTTTCTAACACGTAACTCCTCAATTGGCCCCTCAGGGGACCTAATGAAGCTGAGTGCACTCCATACCGGACCTATCAAAGGGGCCTAAAGAGGCTTTTGAGCACAATTTCCGGTCTTTCACGTCCAATATAGAATGGGACGCTAAGAAACATAGTAGTTAAAGAGCGTCCATAAATTTAAAAAAAAACTCTCAAAGGGGGATTAGCCCCCACGCCAGTACCGGGGTTCGAATCCGTGTCCCCCGAGCCAGATATTTTAGGTTACCTTCCATTATTCTTGCCCCACGCTTGGGAGCCAATTGTGGCGGATTTTTTAAAGGGGCGTGTGCTGGGTTCAAGTCCAAGTTGCTCTTCCTTGCTGCATTGTAGATTCTAAACTAGCTTTGAGTTTACTTGAGCAATGAGTTCTCTTATGCATCTCGGGCATGGTACAGGAAAGCTGATATGAGATGAATCTACTTTAATTTAGAATATTTGTCTTTTATTTTAAAATTTAAATTTCCATAATAACAATAATAATTAATAATAACAATAATGGAGTTACTTTAATTGAACATTTGAAAACACGCCACTGATTATACATGCTGGCTTTATGTAAGATGTCTGTCCGGAATACAGAGGAATGATACTGATAATGTTACTGAGAGATACTGGTGGTCTGAAAAATATGCTTATATCGATGCCCTCATATCGTTGTAAATTTGTCAACAACTATTCTTGAGCGCTATGAATAACAAAAGTGCACAAATTCCTTTTCCAGCATTCATTACCAGCGGCAATGGCAGCTATGATTATAAACAGGTGATATAGCATTTTCCTTATTGGCACATTTTAATAAGCTTGGCCATGTAACCTTTCCAAGTTTTGATATGTTTTTCCTTTTCCTCAATATACTGCACATCCATAGGATTGAAATACATAATTATTAATATACAAAGAAATATTATAATTTCATTCATTAATGAATGTAAATCAATAACAAATACGTTGACATATAACATATCAGGTAGGATCTCCATTTGTTAACATTAGGCATTACAACTACTTCAATGACAAAAGCAATCATAGAATATCTATGTGAATAAAGAAGAGCTAGTAAATCAGCCAGCACTTCATTCAAAACCGTCACTGGAAATTTGCGATTATTGTCAAACCAAGCACGTGGGTATAAAACAACCGCTTAGAGAAAACCTGCAAATCATTGTGTATTTGTGCATGTAACGTTGATCAATAAATGAAAAAGTGTGGATTTTGCAAAGCGGGGGAGATTTGGTAATAATTGGTTTAATTGTATGATGGACAGCTTGAATGACATTTTTCGCTGTTCAGTTTAGTTAAATTTTAGGCCATGTTAATTCACATCACAGTGTAGAGGAATACCGACAAACCGCCGCATACATTTTTAAGCTTCATGTTTATTTCTAAAAGCCTGGGCGTGTTGTTCAATGTTTGAACTCATTACGGTTGTGAAAATGTAATTTACATTTTATAGCTATCCCCCCCCCCCGTTCTTCCGATGGGAAAATAAAGGAAATCATAAATAAACTGAAATAGTACACTTCCACAATCTTTTCTGCGCAATTACGGCTTCACGTGCGCCCTTTAAACACTATTATTCCCAGAAAAAGTGATAGTTCTATATACGTTACATTATCACTATGAACGTTTTCCTATAAATTATCTTAAATTAAGGAATATGTAAAAACAATATTCAAGTGCTTATATCATGAATCGTATTGATGAGTACTTGTGAAAAAAATAAAACATAAGTATTGCAAGCTCACAAACATATTCTATTTATACCAGATGCCCAACAGCGCCGTATTTCACGTGTGAAGATATCCCTTCGTGCTTAAAACAGTTGCACAACTCAACGGGGCAATTCCAGGTAATGTCAGTGAAGAATTTGCGATGAATGTGGGCAACCTTCGTTACTGGAACAGCTATTCTATGAGTAAAGTCAGCATACCAGTGCCGTTGCATGGTAATGATAATAATAACAAGCAAACAAGTGGTACTGAAACACTACCTGTTCTCATTTTGCATGGTTTTGATTACGGCGCTTTAATATTTTTATTTAACTCTACAATGCATATAGTCCGTAATATCAGAACACGTAAATACAATTAAAATGGTTTGGGCGCGTACTGTTGTTTCAAATAAACATGTTTTATATATTTATCAATCTGAAAAGTGAGTTTATTCTCTCGAAAATAAGGTCTCTGTAACTGAAATGGAAAACATTCTAAGACATTTTCGGTTTGTTTACACTTTTATGTTGTATTATTTCGGATTGTATACACTCTAGTGCAAGCCTGGAAATTGACTCTAAATGTGCGCGATCTGCTCATCGTCTTTGTTAATAAACAGGAGCAGAGCGAAGATCGCTCACGTTAATGCGCCAGTTCTCCACATACCTGTGTCTTGAAGTTGCCCCGTTGAGTTCTGCAGCTCTTTTAATATTCCGAGGGATATCTAAATGCGCTGTTGGGCCACCTGGAATGGTGTACTTATATTGGGAATATGTAAACCTTCAGTATGTCGTATTTCGAACACCCTAATGCCTCGAAAGAATTATTTTCCACAAATTGTGTTTTAATGTGCCCTAATTTTCGATGTTAAGGCTTTGTCTACCCCAGTAAGACAGAATTATGCTTTAATATAAATGAAGACTATTTACGGGGTATTTACAGAATATAAAAGTTATGCACTTTATACTTCAAATGTATATATCAAATATAAATGTGAACACAGCTCGATACTGGGTTTTTGTAAAAAGAAAAAGATAACCAATAAACCTCCATATAAACCTTAGTTTCGGTGGAAAGGAAATTTCGTGAAACTATTGGTATTGCATCTTTGAAGGATGTTGAAGTTAAATAAAAAGTCTGGTATTCACCCCACTTTCTATACTGTTCGTATGCACGTACGCGGACGCACGTACGTACCTTGCTCTAAAAAGGAACCTCAAAAACCATAGGTAATGTGAAAATCAATGTATTTTACATTTTATAAATACATAGGGCGCCAAAATATTTTAGACATCAGGAATTTAGGCTTATAGTAATCAAAATAGAAACTACTATTTCTGATAAACTATAATTCCTAAAATTAGCGTTGATTTACATTATGACGTAGGAGTTGAAGCCTTTCTGGCAACGTACATGCTCTACATGTTCTCGGGCTTCAAGCCCGGCGAATTTTTTATGAAACACCAGCATGATGTTAAAGTGTACACACATGAATTGCTGAACATGGATATGCACACTCCCGAAACATCGCTGTTCCACCAACAATTCACCAGCTTGAAGTGCGTGAACGAGTTTATAATGTGATATTTACAGAATCGCTGAGTTATGGAATTTTGGCAGCATACAGAGAATCTTCCCTAACTTACTGTTAATAAAATGTTTATTATTTTCTTTCATTAAAATGATGCTTATGACACTGGCTTTGCTATGATGTTAATGTAGGATTTATCAAAGTAAGACCGCATTTAAAATTTCAAAAGTTAGCGCAAGCTAACCATCCCTCTAGTATTTTACATGGTAGTTTGTAATTCATATACCACACACCTTTCCCTTAAAAGTTCTGCAAAGTACATAAGTATTCCATATTTTAATCGAGTCTCACGTCGTCGTTTTAGAAATACGTGCATCAGTAGTATTCGAAATATTCTACCCCACGATGTTACTCTTTCTGAGCTTATATTACATTTTAAACACAGCAGAGATCCAAGTCTAATTCAAAGGAAACCGATTAAGAGCATAATTTACTTACAATGCTGCCATTAAATGTGCCCAATACTTCGGTTCTTCAAGAGTAGAAATTGGGCGTGGAGTTTGCGCGATATTGTAATTCAACGTCATGGTTGTGCGATAAAAATGTCTGAAAAGGTTGCTCACAGTTACAAAAGGCACTTCCGTTTAATATAAATATAGCACATCAGAATATGATAGATGTTGTATGAAGAACTGATCCAAAGTTTCAAATAGTTATGTTGGGAACATGATTCCTCAACATTTAAATACTGTGAAGCACAAGGAAAATTCTAGCTGCAGCTACCTGTACTCAAATTAGTTCATATCTGTCATAAAATATTTTTGAAAGTTGTCAACGTATTTTAAAGGTACAAGAAGGCACTTATCATATCTACTATACGAAACCACTGCTTTCATTCGTCGATTAAGAAATAAGAGTGAATTATCAAAATAATCCATGTTGCGCAAAATGAAATTAATGTAACCAGCGAAGTGTATCAGCAGCTAAGTGTCATGTTCAAATCTTCTCTTGTAGTTAATTCAGTATCATCATCGTTATTATGTTCATGAACACCACTAATTTTTACTTTCTCTGCTCCTTACTTATAGTAAGTATAAGAAGAATTGTTTTCCACCGAAGAATTCGATGCTGAAATTTCACCGGAAATGTACGTTTTGAGACTCCCTGAATAAAGAAAAGCATTTTTTAGAAAAAGGTGCATGTGTATGAGTTTGTGCCTGTGAATATCATAGCTCAAAAACGAAAATTTGGTTAAACATCAAGCTTGGTATTTAAGCTCAGCATCTTCCAAGATGGGACATGAAGATTTACAAGAAAATCTTTCTACTCCAAACTACGCTTTACACGGAAACATTTTTATTATTTTTGACTTTCTCAAAAATATCTCTGACGATTTTGGCTAGAAGACTATTGGTTTAAGATATCTGCACGATGAATTAAATGTATACCTCGAATATTCTGGGAATAGCATGTGAAGCCCTGTTCATTCCGAATGACTTTTGCATAATTGGTAAACAGTAAGAGATAGACAAAATCTTACACATTGCAAATGTAGATCTCGTTAAAGCAGGCTTTTTATGTATGCCATATATTTTTTGGGGGGCAGGAGTTAACCAGTTCCGAGATATTCCTTGTTATTGTTTTGAATTTTCAAATACTTATACTTATATCTTTATGTATTGGAAGTCAATTTTTTTTTCTCGTAGTCATGCAAAAAACTTGGAATTTTAAAGACATCACTGGCGACACAGCTTTAAAACTCTGTCTCTCGTTTTACCTATTGTAATCTAAAACGAAATGTGTTTTTAGAGAAAAAATTAAGTTTTTGTAAGACTGGTTTGTAGAAGAGTGAGTAATGCACTCATGCATATTTTTATTGTTTCTCTGGTTGTTTTACCAGTCATTGAAAGGATGCATTGTGTAGCCAAGGAGTTTAAACTAAGGATGACGTGGTTTTTGAAGTCGTGAGTAGGGTACAAGTTTTACTCGTAGGATGTAGGTAGGGCACCTTGCCATTGCAAACAAATAGATCTATTGTGGCTAAATCCCCGTGAGGCAGAGATGAAGTGAAGGAGCCACAGGAGGTGGTAGGTCCGCAGGCAGAGACGCATAGAAATCCCCATCATTTCCTGCATGAAACATCCGCTCTCGCCAGTAGACGTGAAGAGTCCCGCGAGAAGGCGACGAAGCGGCACTTGCAGGCAGGCCAACGCGCGCTGTCGGCGGGGAGAAATATTTCCAGAGCGCAGCGACCATGCACTCTGTCCACCAGACTACTACGGAACCTGGAGACACTGCCTGTAAGATGAAAGGGGGAAAGATAAAATGTCAAAAAATGAGGGAATGGAGAAATCGCGATAGAATACACAACCCTAGAATTCGCCTAGGCGGCCAGAGGAAAACCACGAAAAATCCCATGGTCAGAGTGGGCTGCCACGGGAATCGAAACCAGGACCTCCCGACTGCGGGCACAGGCGATAACGCCTGCGCCATCCCTCTCCTTTTCACTCATACCTAAAGCGTAAGTGTCCAACGTTTTATCCAGATTGGTTAAATTATGCAAATTTGTAGATAACGGATTTGAAATATGTTGAGGTATGTGTTTCAAATTGTAAGTTAACCTATAGTTTTCGCCAAGTTCTAAGATTCAAGTGCACAAATTTGCGCCCTGATTGGCCAAATAGTCTATAAGTGAAAATGAACGAAGAGTAGGAAAACTCAAAGGACTGTCGAAACATGTCTAGGTAATCCTACTTAAGTGAAGAGTGTAAATGAGCTTTCCTACTCCTAGTTCATTTTCATTTGAAATACTTCACTATCAACCGCTTCTAAAAATCATTATTACTTAGAAGCTATAAGTGTTTGAAAATAAACAATAAGGGTAGCTTTAAAATTATTTTCGAGGTATTACTATATTATTGAAAATAGGAGTTGTTAGTTTTCGGAAGTTTAAGGAAACCTGTGATTTTTGACAGGTCCTATATTGTAATTATACATATGTTGATCTGGCGGGTTAAACTATGCATATTTAGTAATTAAGGATTTAAAATATGATAATAGTAGTTTTGATAGGTGTAAGACAGCCTATAATTCTCGTCAGGTCTTATACTATAAGCATACAACGTTTTTTTCCCTAAATGAGTAAAAAGTGTTTATTAGTGTGTTAGGTTTGAAAAATGGATACAGAAAATAAGAGTAATGGAATATTCTGAAACTTTAGAATAGCTTAGCATTTCTTCAGGGTTCTAAAAATCAAGTCCACTAAGTTTTGGAAAATCATACCAAAATATCATTGATAACAAATTTAGCGAAATAAATGGGAAATTTCGTATTATGAACACAATATACACTGTCCCCCTCCAATAACTCAATTTTAAAATATGCTAAGCCTCCCCAGTTTCCCCTTTGGAGCGGAAGTCATTAAAAATCCGTAATGTCCATAACAATAGTTACAAGAAATATCCTGTCATGTATTCAAAGAAGCTGCATTGGTAGGATGACATGAACATGGAACTCCCCCAAACCCGCAGTTCTAGTATTTTTGAAAATATTTTATAGCTCATATCACCCCGGAAGAACAGTTATTTTCTGTGGTGAAATAGTTTTATTATTGAAATTGGTTGTGGTGTTTTGTGAGATTAACCCCCCCCCCCACATTCACTGCTAACTGATTAGCATGGAATTTGTGGCTATTAATAACTGATCATAATATTCAATGCTGTTGGTGCTGTTGATGATGATTATAACAATAACAATATGAAGTGGCTTGCATTTTACGAGATGCGATGTTGCCCAGTGTTCTTACGGGAAAATGGTTACCTTACATCCACCATCTGTACTAATGGGATTACCCTGAGACATGATTGAAGGGAAGGGGGAGTGTGTCCCTATCGAAAAGGTTTAGCTTCATCGCGCAATCGCTTTTAAGAAATTTGTTACTGAAACTTATCTTGTCTCAAGGCTTGCCTTTTGGTAACGCTGCAGAGCGTTGACATAAACTAACCCAGGATATATAATATGGGGGTACAACATAACTATATCGAGTGAAATGTGTGCTACTAGAGGTTACATTTTCAACTTATTGTATTGTACGTTCACTTGTGTTTTAGCCACGGGGAGGATCCAGCACCTACTTGAGAGAGTTACTCAAGCGTAAGGACACGTGTGAGTCCCAAACAACAAGGTTGTTTTGCCAACAAGGAAAGTAACTTTGGCATACCTATCCACCTATGCTGGCTAAAACACCAGTAAATAGATAAACAATAACAGGAATACGCATTATTACCTTTCTTCTGTGGTGTAGACATGAAGCTGCTTTTTTAGTTTTTTTTTAAGTTGTTAAGGATCAGGTAATGCCGAAAAAAAAGTTTTATGTGTTATGCCTTTTTCTATCCAATATAACTGCTTTTCATATCTAATCTGTGTATTTTATAAATTATTCGTACAAAAGTGTGCTTTATATGTACTTGAGTTAATCATGATAAAATAGTGCAGAAATTAGTTTAATGCACATTTTGTGGCACGTACACAAGAGAACACAGGAGGATGATATAACCGTCGTCTTGTAGGTGCATGCCCGTATTGATAATATAACGTACGCTTTGCATGAACTTAGGAGAAACAAAACAACTCTACTTGAAGTGTATTCTTAAACTTGGCTCAGGATTCCTAAGAACATTAATGCTTCGGGAATGTCACTAATATACTTATAAAAAACTGTAGGTATATTTTAGTGAGCTCTAAATGAAAGAAAGAAGGAAGAATACCTCTTATGGCTTCCCAATTGTAAAAAAGTTATACAAAATTCACTAAAAATGAAGAGGATTTCACAAAGTCTTCGCAGGAAATTCAAGAAATATTAATTTGTCATGTCAATATCTCAAACTTATGATATTTTAACAACCTCTTGAGGAAATACACGGATTATTCGGCGTTCTTTCACCAAAGCAATAGCTACTGCCTTATAGGATGCAGAGAATAAGTAAATGTAGTCTACATTAACTGTAGTCTTAAGCGGTCCAACTTGATTAAGAACTGGAAATCTGATCTGAGTCAACTCCGGCTTTGGAAGATTCTTTAAATATGCATGACGGTCTCATGACAGTGTATTTACTGCCTGTAAAAGATTTCCGGCTGGAAAATACTCCGATTCGTTCGTATCTGTTGATACTATACGGTTAGTATTCCTAGACATTAACGTATTCGGAAATATATTAACTATTTCCTGTTCACGAATTTAATTATAGGGTAACATACAGAAAACTTTTGCATAATCTACATAAGACGTTCTAAATGCATGTTAGTTTGCATACTGTGAAATGTACAGGACTATGTCATATCGTAAACAAATTTAATACATACGTTTCTAAGTCTACTAAATTATAGAGATTTTGTCAAAAAATAAATAAATTTCAAATATATAATAAGCACAACATTAGAATGTATTTTTGAATGATAAAATTAAAACGGAAATGGATGTAATGTTGCACCCACAGATAATATGTTATATCGACATCACTTTGCACTAGTATGGTAATATTTTCTGCATTCATACTATAAGTGGTTTCCATTCCGTTAAAAATTTCACGAATCAGAGCGTAGCGTAAGGTGAAAGACGCAAGGATTAAACCACTGATAAAATTAACGCTACTTTGTGAGTTACATTCAAAGAGAATACAATTTAACAGAATTAACTCATAATTGCTTTTACTCGGTTTAAAAAAGTTGTGCATCTGATTTAATAGTCTTATTGCAATAATTTTACGAAAAAGTTCAGTTCTGGTTGAAAGAAAAGCCGCTTTTATTTGGACAGATCAGTATCAAATATATGACATATGAAATTAATTTTGTCTTCCATATAAATTGATACTCCCTCCTTCGTCTTTCTCTAAAGTTTCATTTACCGAAGGGATTTTAGAACTGTCGAAGGAAAACCAGGAACATTTTTTTGAAGGGCCTTAAATTCAGTTTTTCCGTCATTATTCATTCCAGTCCCTCAATTCAACATGTTGCTGGCAAAGAACGATATGCATACTAACAGCTTTCTGTTAGTTTTTGCTTGATGATGCATTTAGTATTCAATTATTAATTTGTAAGCCAACATAAGAGCCATTTCTTTATCGATCTTCGGGATATCGGCAATAAATCCGTCGCTGAATGTTACAATAAAGCTTGAACATTCTTTTATTCGTTTTTTTAACTTTAGGTCGTTTCAAAATGTAGGTCATACCGCAGGTTTATGTAATTCAATGCGTGCTAAAGAATAGCCTTATTTTCATAGCCAGTTATCTGTACCATATGCCTGCAACTTACGTTGCGAGATAACCTTACGTACGTAGTCGCCTTTTAGTGATATTAAGTTTTCTGCTATTAATTTGAAGAAGCAGAGAACTAAATTTATTTAGGAAAGGACTGAAAACTTCAAAGGGATAGCCGGAATTTGAACCACTGATCTTTCGGAGTTGCTCTAACCAACTGAGATACAATGGGAACATGCCGGAACGACATTAAATTCCCCAACTGACTCGTATTTTTTCCGATAAACCACAAGGAGATCTCAAATTATTTTGAGATGACATACTCCATGGCGACTTATAATGTCATAAGTACTTTAAGCCCCTAGCTTCATAGTTTAACTATTAGGTCAGTCAGTGGCATTTAATCATTCTTTCACACAAACCGAGTGTAGGACAAGGTTGGGAAGTTACAATCAGACTGAAAAGTTCAATACTACTTGTTGTTTGAAACACGGATATTCCGGCTTCCGTCCAGTTGCTCTAACCAACTGAGCTACCTTGTCCTACACGTGGCTTGTGTGAAAGAGCATTTAATTACCGTAAATTTGTTTAATTCGGAAGATGGACTGTTGTGATCCAGGGTTCCGTTGGTACCTACATGCACATAGTAAGTGTGATGCATCACACCATTACACCATGTGGTCTTAGTTGAGTAGTCGTTTTCCTGTATCATACATCTTATTTATAATTATTTTATTCTATGGTGGGAACATTAGTTATTCAATGCGATGTTTACTGTTTACTGAGGTATCCATGAAATACTCCCATACAGACCGTGAGCTGTGTTCGGTCCTACTGCCATCCGAATGTAAACCACAGACACTATCGTTAAGCCCTCTCACTGGGTTATTTTAATATTGCGAGGGTGAGGCCAAATCTCCACACAAGGCTTTTCTGTTACCTTATTTTTAGATCCATGGGGCTTCAGAAGCTAGTTTTTAGTGAGATAACCATATCGGCTTTTTGGCTAGAGTGCACTGAGTGTATGTATATTTTAGATAGAAAACATTATTCGCATGTTTGGCACTGTTAGGAAGGATAACAGTTTCGTGTTTAATAAGTTCGCTCTCCGGGGGTTGGAGCTGGTAACATTATTCTTTCGAGTATTCCACCAAAAATAATTTTATTGTAAGGCATGTCACCAAGCCAGATGGCTAGTCATGTTACACGTTCAACACGTCTAAACCATCTGTTTCCGAACTTGACATGTAACAGTTCGATATGTAGATACATCTCGCAGTAGCGCAGTTCCTCTTATAATGATGGGTACTTCTGGAACAGCATGTCTAATTCAGGGCTTAAATTAATATGACATTTATTCTAAACAGACTGATAATAAAAATTAGATCTTTTTGCAAGTTTAATGTCCTTTTAACCGGATACGTCATATCGGATGATGAATGAAATGCGTGAAATGATGCTCAAATGTCATAAAGCTTCAATTTACGCGACATTCGTCTTCTCAGGATAAGGGGAAAACCTCGGAAAGAAATCTTATCCGGATAACTCACCCTAACCGAGATTCGATCCGAGACATCTTGAATGTGGGGCAGATACGGTACCCCCACCCCACAGAGGCGGGCTAGAATTTTCTTCTTGTGACTAAAAACTGAGACTCTAATTAGATTTTGAAAGATAGCATTTCGTCTTGTTTTATGAACTGAAGCAACACTGATATGTTGTAATCTGTGCAAGCCTTCAATCGATCAAATCTATACTAATATATACATGAGGTAGAAACCAAGCTTTTGTAAGCACAGTTTGTAGAAGAGTGGGTAGAGAAAGCAATGTAAGTAACACACCAGCTATTTTTGCTTTCTCTACATGTACATAGGTGGAGAAGGTATTGCATTACACCCAAAAGTTTGATAGCGAGATTTAACCTGAAATACATGTTTTAAGGCTCCTTGAATAAAAAAGGCATTTTTAGAAAAATCTCCTCGTCTGTGTTTTTGAACAGTATAACTCAAAAACGAAAAGTCACACCGAACTTGGTATTTGGTTTAGTAACTTCCAAAGATGTGACATGAGGATTTTCTTGAAAATCCCAACTAACAATATGGAACATTTTTTCGATTTTTTTTATTTTTTGAAAAAAGGCCTAACATTCTCATTACAATATTATATACTAAAGACGTTTACATGCAAATAAAATATATATTTTGAATTTACTGGGAGTGGCCTGTGAAGTCCTTTGCATTCGGAAGGGATTTTGTAAAATCTTGTTAACTGGTAAGAGATCTACAAAAATGTAGATTTCTTTAAAACACAAAATTTATTTCAAATAAACTTTTTTGTGGAATGAATCATTTCTGAGACATTCTTTATTAATGGTTCGATTTGTTCAATAATTATTTTTAAATCCCGTTGATTTTCAGGTGTTTCTCTCGATTGTGGAGGGGGTGTGAAATAACGTCCAGTTCTTAAACATTTGACTATCGCTATTCTCTTTATACGCAAACAAAATATGTAATCAGAGGAGGTCATGACAGTACACCATTTTGTTTTACTTCTCGTCGCTCCTAGTAATTTATTATTATTTTAAACACTCAGGAGTTTTACACTATATGCGATAGAAGTAAGAAGTGTCTATTGCAATAGTCTACTCTATCACTAACCACAAAGCGAGTATAACCAACACAACACAACAACTTACCCAAAATACGCCATACTAGGGAACTTGCATAACAACGTGTCGAATGTATGTCAGCTGCTGAGTACAGCAGTTTACCTTTGCAGAATGTTAATACTACCTCAGTGAACATGAATACTACAAGAAACCTGAGTTACGCTTCAGTCATTCAGTCAACACCCAAGAAAGAAGAAGTCGTCATCATTGATTCCCATGACGGGCTCACCATCAGAGATTACATCCTCGCAAGCAGCAAGCAATATTAGGTTTATCTCAAGGATCCCCAACTCCAGGGCAAGCATATATTTAGCAACCTCCAAAGTAGCAGAATCTATAGCAACCAATCGTCCTAATATAAGTATCAGCGATGTTTCTCTCCAACTTCTCCACTAATTACACCAAACAAAAGGGTAGTACTCAGCAACGTTTGACTTCACTCAGTCATAGATACACCCATACTGTCATATGGGGGCAAACTCATGTCAAACATAACTTACATAAGGGCTGGAATTCCCGATCCGGGATTTTCTCATATCCTTAGTTTCAGACGCCAGTTTTTCATTCCACCCAATGATGTGGAAAGGTTGTCAGCAAAACATCAGCATACAATACCAAGGAACTTAATATTGAATATATATTAGCGGACATATCCGCCTGTTTTATTTGTAAGCAGGATGGGCACCTTGCCAAACATTGCCGTGATTCCCAGAGTACACAAGAAACGACCTCCGAGGTCTTGAGTATACACAAATTTCCTGATTTACTCAATGCCAATAGAAATACACAGATTCATATTTCTTATGCTCCAACTACTTCTAGTGCTAAAGTAAACGTTTCTGAGCCAACCAACTTCATTCCTTCCACTCCTTTAAATCCACTGCCACCCAGGGTGAAGCTAACAACACCCAAAATTCCATCCCTATGGAACAAGAATCACAAAGGCCCAAACAGCCAATGTTAAGCAGCACAACCGACACGGACATTGACCCCCGAAAATAATGTAAAGTTACTATGTACGAAGAAGAAATATCTGATTCGGGAATTGTTCTCATACAAACTACACATCAGGAAAAAGAGGTTGAAAAATCTGAGATTATTCCGTCAAATGCAGAAATGCCCCAACCGACTCGAGATATAATCGACTCAGACCCTCGCAGTTACTCATTAAGTTTCAATCAGCTCCAAAGTTTAATGGAAAGAAGCTGGTATAACAAATGTAATCCCAATAGTTCAAGAGTACACCACAGACCTGGAGTCTCTAGTGAACATCTTACGAAAGCTTTACGCCCACTATAAACATCGAAGCATAAAGGCTAGAAAAAGCAGACTTGAAAAAAAAGCTGCTAACCTATATGAATCAAAACAAGAAACATGCTAACCAAACAAATAATTAGCCATCCTTGGAACAGTTGGCTACTTAATGCTAACTGCTGTTATAATCTCCATAATAAAATACAAATAATTATGGCTCACTTACTCCAACGGAACATTAATGACTCCATGCTAACTTCGAATTTTATAAGCAAACATAATCCTGTAGTTATTTGTTTTCAGGAAACAAACTTTACAGGAAAATATGTTGCACTCCCACCACAAAAATCGACACAACTATCTAGATGCTATTGGGGGATAGTTACGTTCATTAAAGAACATGTTAAACATGGAGGAATTCCACTTGAAATTGAATTTGAAGCAGTTACCATCACAGAATGCCTACAATCACCAATATCAATCTAGAATGTCTATCTTCCAAATAAAATTATTTAGATGCATATAAATTGCATCATTTAAGACAACTTCCTAAGCTATTTATTTTACTGGGACACTTCAATAGTTATACGTGTAATACAATATGAGGCAGTCAGTATACAAACACAGAGGGAAAGTAGTAGAGCAAATCTTATACGATGAAGAACTCGACATTCTTAACCATTCCTCATCAACATATTTTAATGTAGAAAATGGCACGCTCAGTGCCATAGACTTAACAATAGGTACCACTGATATCCAAGATACATTTGAATGGATAACACACAAACACACAATAGTGATCGCTTTCTCATTGTAAATTCTATTAACCGATGTAAATTGCATTTCTCAATTTCAAATCCCAAATGCAGTGGGATCTAAAAATGCAAATTGGCAAAGTTAAAAGCACACATGTCTGAAATCTTACCTTATATAACCAAAAAGAAGACTCTTGAAAGACTCAAATCCTAATGAAATAGTGAGCTCATTTACACAGTTGGTGTAAATCCGCCAACATCAGCATTCCGAGGAAACACCTAACTACCAAGAAAATTGTAAAATGGTGAAATCAAGAATGCAAAATAGCAACAAGCACCAAGAACAAGGCGTACTATAAACCCAAACGCCAACCCACGCCGGAACACAAAATTGAGATCCGAAAAACAAGAACTTGCACTATGTGCAAAGTATTTGAAGAAAATTGTTAATAGCTGACACTTCGCTGGGAATTAGGGAAACTAAATTTTGTTTCCGAACATCAAAATGGATTTTGCCACTTTCGCTCCACCATTGAACATCGACTAATAACCGAATCTGAAATAAGAGCTGAGAATCAGCAGCTGATAAAAGTAAGCTTGGACATATTAAAAGTTTACGACACAATATCGCGAAAAGTCATACTTAAAAGTATCACAAAGCATCGTTATTAGAGGCAACAGTACCATTTTATTTACAATTTTCTCCGAAAAATAAAATAAGTTATAACGTTATAAAGGAGTCACGTCCCAAGAACTACCTATAGAACGAGGTGTTCCACAAGTCACTTTTATCAGAGTTACACGTTTCTTATAGCCATCAACAACATTGTTAACATTTCACCACTTGTCAAGGGCTTGTATTTGCTATCTACGATTTGACGATCTTCTGTAAGGGGAGAAACCTCATCACTACTTCAATACTTCTTCAGGAGATGCTAGAAAAACTCCTAAAAATGGGCAACTCACACTGGTTGCCCAGTAATCTGTCATACCGTAAGTCCAAATGCACATGCTTCTCCAGATCATCATTTAATGTTTCAAACCTATGTTATCATTAAAGTTGCCAACACTGTCAAAATTTTGGGATTAATACTTGATTCCACGTTAAGCTTGAAATGCCATATAGCCGAATTAAGAAACGTGCGCATAAAAAGACTATGTATTCTAAGGCGGATAAAAATTGGCGTGCTGACTTCAACGTTCTTTGACGAACTTACAACTTATTATAACAAAATTGAACTAAAGTGGCCAGATATACAGCTAAAGGAACAACTTTAAAACACTAAATACAATTTAAACAACAGCTCTTAGAATATTCTTAGGAAAATGTAGAACCAATGCTGCGGCCAGCCTATTGATAGAAACCAACGAACTGTCACTGGACCTCCGCAGAATAGAATAGCTTTAAATATGCAATCAGCAGACCCAGCTCGGCAATCTATCAACACATCTTCTCTGACAAATACAAAGAAAAGCTCACAGCAAAGTCAAGACAGTCGTTATCATTCCATCTCAAAATAAGAACATACACCGAAGAATTGGTCTAGAATTTGCACTGACACGGATGTTTCATGAATTTCCACCATGGAGAATATCTCTTCCCAAAGTTAACTTGAATGTTACAAAATATCCAAAATCCTATATATACAGACTAGTCTTCCAAGAAATACAAAGTATTTATTCAAACCGTAAATTAATTTACACCGATGGAACCAAAACAGAAGACGGGAGTGGGTGTGTAGTGATACACCTGATAGCACAACTAAATTAAAGCTTCCTGACTCATATTCCGTATTTTCCTGTGTGCTTTATACCATTATGCAAGCTTTGATACACATAACCCAATCCAGCCACAGTAACTTCCTTATACTTACTGTTTCACCAAGCACTATTCAAAGTCTTAGAGACCGCTCGACTGATTTAAAGTTACTCCAGGAAATTCAAACTGTTCATCACCAAGCTCTTACAAGCAATAATCACGCCCTTTTTACGTGAATTCCGTCTTATTGTGGCATCAAAGGCAATGAAGAAGCAGACGTAACAGACAAGAAGCAACTCAACTAACAGAGACTACAGAACATTCAGTACCTTATCGTGACGTCATAAAGCACTTTCCAGGCAACTCAGGAAAAAATGGAGTCGGACGTGGAGCCAAAAACTATCAGACAAGGTTGGAAAGTTTATATCAGTAGTTATTGCACCAAACGCTCCTTAAAGAGAGAAGAGCAAGCCATCACAACACTACTAATTGGACATACTGAAGTAACCCACTCATACATCTTCACCAAGACAACCCACTTCACTGTGAAATCTGCAACACTCACCTTACTACCAAACATATTTTCATAGAATGCAAACTGTTCTGGAATCAAATGAAGATCAGCTCTGTAGATCTATCCACAACATTCAGTAATTCATCAAAATACAAGCAAGTTCTACTCTTCCTTAGACGTCTAAAACTCTATTTAAAACTTTATCGCGTTAACAATCCTTTGTTTAATTCTGTGTTAAAGTTTTGCTTCTAACACAATGAACTAAATTGTTATAAATATTTATGGTCTCGATATTACAAAACTGTCAAACCGACTTAGCATAAATAAATTAAAACATATGTAATCCAGGTATTTCTGCAAAAAATTATCTGGATTAAATGAAATAGATATAAAAATTAACTTTCGTAAGAATAATTTGTATACCCACCAATAAATGATCGAGGGTAGAGAAAGTTATGTAAACGTAACACATCAGATTTTTCCCCATCAAATTCATGTAAAACGAGATAAACGTTTGCAGAAATAGTTTCACAACACATTTCATTTTAGATACAAAGAAATACAAAAGTCTGAAGCGATATTGAAATTTTTTAAATGCGGACCGCTGTATGCCATATAGTATTTTAATAAAAATTGTTAATCACTTTTCATAAAGTAAAATATCACAAATGTTATACGTAAAAGTACGAGGCGCATCCAGTAAGTAGGTTTCCCTATTCTTTTTAAACAAAGAAAGCATAGTTACATGAAGAAAAAACTTTAATGGCAACAGATACGGCAATGGTTTAGCTATTTTGTGACATAGTCACTACAAGAATTGAGACACTTGTCTTATCGTGGGATCAACTTTTGTATTCCTATGTCGTAGAAGCTACTGCCTGCGAATGGAACCAACGTGTGACAGTCGTCTTCAGTTCTTCGACGTTGTCAAAGCGCTGACCGAAGGACAGGAATTTCTTGAGGTGCAAGAAAAGGTGAAAACCGCTGGGAGCAAGATCAGGACTGTATGGTGGATGATCAAATAGCTCCCAGCCGAACAGTTGCTGTGCACCAAGACGTATGTCGACGAGCATTGTCATGGAGCAGCACAACACCTGCAGTAAGCATTCTATGCCTCTTGTTTTGATTGGCACGTCGATTTCTGCAGTGTTTCACAGTAACGGTCAGCGTTCATGTTTCACCTCTGGACAGGAAGTCAATTACCAGAATATCCTTCCTGCCACAGAACACCGTGCACATCGCTTTCTGCACCGACACAGTCTGTTTGAATTTCGTCTTGACCGGAGTTCCACTGTGACGTCAATGCATTGACTGCTGCTTGGTTTCCGGGATAAAGTGCGAAATCCACGTCTCATCGCCCGTGACAATCCTGTCGAGGAACTCGTCGCCGTCATCATGATACCGCTACAGAAATGTCAGTACTCCTCCTAAGCGTTTCGTTTAGTGCTCGGGTGTCAGGATTTTTCGGCACCCACTTGGCACACAATTTCCTAAACAGCAGGTGCTTAGAGAGAATTTTATGCAACAATAATCGCGACATCTGTGGAAAATGGCTGCTGAGCTCCGTAATCGTGAAGCGACGGTTCCCCACGAGGCTGTCATCATTGATGAGGGGGATCGTCCACTGTGGTCTTCATCATGGACACTTTGACGACCTTCGGAAAACACCAGCGATGCACCATCTGTTTGCTCATGTTGTTCAGCCCGTAGACTAACAGAGCTAACGATGAATATCGTTCGGCGCTATGTTTTGTGCAGTAAGGAACTTTATCACTGATCTAACCTTGCAGGCGGCGGAAAACGAATAAGAGCCGCCATTTCGGGCCACTGTTGCCGCGCTACTGGCACCAGGTGGAACCTGTCCGGCCGGAACATGATTGATACGTAATAGATGTGTTACGCATGCACAATTTTCCCAGCTAAATACGTTTACTTTAAAGGAAACAAAACCGGGAATATTACTTTTTGGATGCGCGTGGTGTTTTGGGGTGGGCGAAATTCTTGAAGTATTTCTTGGAGGATGCTGAACTAACTGTTGTATTTATCTGACTCGTTTTTGTGTTATGATTCTGAAATACACACAAACACAAAACACAAATCCCGCCAGGACCGACCTCCCTGAATAAGGTTTTTTCAGGCTTTCCTCAGTCTTGATAACTGGTAAATGACATCGAGCTACCCTAAACTTAGGCTGGGAACTTTCCTTCCCAAATTTTCTTTCCCAATTATAATTTCATGTCATGTTTCACCAGTACCCAGCGCTGTCGTGCTGTCTGTACTAAGAATAGCCATTAAACACTACAAAACAACACAATACAAAACACACACATAATCATATGCGCGTGCGGATTTACTAAAAATCCATTCTTTGTACTCAAAATATACATCTCTGATGAATATCGAATTTTTGATTGGAATGCAATACATTTTCTACCTGCTGTAAGTGTATGTTAGAAAAACTAAAAAAAAAAACACAACAATACGCTGCACAGATATAGACATTGAAGGTATGAAGAACGAAAATGCCCATTATATTTATCTGCTACTTGTCGCATATATAAAACAGAGACAGTTTTGGATTGTATAAAAAATTCGGTATGCAAACTTGTCTGATAAATGCGTGTTTTTGCATATTCAGAAGAAGGTCCGCGCGCACCTATGTTTGCATGTGTGCGTGCTTAAAATAGCCGAGCAAAGAGCAATTGAAAACATACCAGACTTCATACGTCGGAAGTATTTTAATGTTCCAAGGTGAACACTTCTTTAAATTTTCAATCAGATGTAAACTGTTTTATATGGAAGGAATTTACTTAGTTTTATTTTCTTAAACATGACGATGATGTTGACTTTTAATATTATAATTTTCAGATATTGGCATGACAAATAAATATGACTTTCCTGTGAATTGACTTTAACTCGTTTTCTTTGTTGACTGATACTTATTTAATTCAGAAACTGTAAGAGACAGAATAGAAAATATAGATAATTAAAATATTGAAACGCATGTGGAACCGTTTGTATGGAATTGTTGGGAAATTTTCGCCCATTTTAATTAAACATTTTTCAGATTTAAAGAAGTACAATCTGAAGTATTAACCAGCGTTGTTTTTCTTGAAGTTTGCATAGCGAGTATGTAAACTCGATCTACTTTTAAATGCCTTGTTATTTTTTTCGTCTCTTTTAATTTCTTAATTAACGCTGCTAGGACATTTTTCAACCGCTTTTCTATGGACCTTTTGATACATGTCAGTTACTGTGTGCTACACAATCGCCTATGGGACTTCCTGTACCATTTGTTTTATTTAGTTAACCAATAGATGGGTTACTGGTACACTAGTTGATGTAAAGCCAGAAGATGGTCTTGGTTGCTGGGTTACATTCCATTACCACATATTTAAGTAGTCCTACTAATAAAATATAGTCTTAGTTTCGTAGAAGCCTTCCTTAGAATTTGTTATATTTCTATTTACTTCTACCCGTGGGTAGAACATAAAATTCAAGTCAAGGATGTTCCAAATACGAGCCACAGACGCTACCACTTTACGAGTAGTCAGTTTGTTTATATTAGACTGAATCCCAGAAGGTTTGGTTCCACTCCTACACTGTTAAGCTGTTCATGGCAGACCTGCCAACTTGCAGAACATCAATATGACCCAGTTCGCTGGTGACGTCTTGCTACTACAAAACACGGACAGACATCTCCATAGAGCCCTCTACCCCAAACAAGAATAATTCCTTCTATTCCAGCCGTGGTGTAGGTAATGGTATGCCATGCCGTTTGTTTACCCAGCAGCACATCTACACTACACGCTCACATTTTCGTATTGGAGCCAAGCAGCGAATCACCAATTTCCAATCCATTTTAGAAAAAAGTAAGTTTTCATGCATACGTGCAGGGGTCAGCGAATAGCTCTGAGGAGGTATACGAGTAGCCTAGACTCTTTTTTCGGTGTTAAAGGTCCACTAAGCTGGTCCACCTGAAGCTACTGATATTCCCCTGATGCTCTATGCCTGTGACTACAGACTTCTGGTTTATTAGGCTTCAGCAGGTACAGAGTAGAGGACCACGGTCGTTTATTCTGTATATGTATGTCGCTTGTTGGTAATGCTTCTGCATGAAGCTTATTCACCTCTATACGCAGAGGACTGAACTAAAATTTCACATGTCTGTTTTATTGAACATTCTAGAAGATCTTGGGTTATGCATAATAATGTTGAAAACCGAAAGATGTACGACTTAACGTTCAGGATCTGCAGGGTACTTTCCACACCGACATGTGCTGACGTCATGCGGCTAACCATTCTTGAATCAGTCTTCTCCTACCGGAGCAGTCGAATAGTCTTAGCATTAAGTTACTGAGTGTCTTGAAGATTTTCATAAGTGATTTAGCAAGATGATATCAAATTCATGGTATACTACTCCTGTGTCTGTCTGTCGGGACACATTTACGTTCATATATAGCGGTTTTTCAGTAATATGAATAATAAATGCTGGCCGCTGTCGAATAATGTTTAAGCAACGCTTAATGGTTTTAAGCGATGAGCAATGAGATCTGTGTAACTGGAAGATTTTCTGTTTCCTTAATGCATTATCAACCAAACAAATAAATTCACTTTTCACAAGTTAGAGTTTTCTTAATTATTTTTTCATTTTTCACAATTTACATGATTCTTTATATTTTCTTAAACCCTTTAACGCGTTTCACAGCATGGTAAAATAATACCGTTTATTCCTAGACCATGTTAACTGCCTTTGCCTAGATGTTTTCCTGTATATTGATTTTACTAAAATCTACCATGCTTATTACATAGACAAATAAATTCAAATCTTATATATATATATATATATATAGGTTAACATAAAAGCAATTCACGACTTCACAATGAATGTAAATTAATAATCATGACAATCATATCAAAATATGCAAACACCACAATGAATACATAAATAAAATCTCAAATATAATCAGTTATGTATCGTTTACATTTTTACATGGACAGGCAGGTTAAATACGTTTTGTATTTGTTTTTATTAATTCTCTTCGCTTCACATGGAAGTTAGTATATCTTCGCAATCAGGCTTTCTCAATATCAACACTTACAGATCCTCTCTGTACACTTTATGAAGTCTAATATTCTATTTGTTGCTAATATCATAATAGGATACATCACATATTTAGCGGAAAATCCTGGGGAGTCATACGGTCCATCCCCACATAAGCTTCAAACATTCATAGCGATTGCTAAATTTCTTTATTTTTGTTTTAACCAGTCTTTGTGTATAGAAAGGAAAATAATCTTTTAAGATATATAATGCAGAAAAAAATATTAGCTTTATTGCTTTTGAGAATGCCAAGAAGCACTTAAATATCGAAGATACACTATGTGATCAAAAGTATCCCGACACCTCCACAAACATACGTTTTTCATCTTAGGTGGATTGTGTTTGGTGGGACCATTCGGAGACTTTCAAGTAAGAAATCGAGAAGAGTTCCCCGTTGACATGTTTGGTAACATGGCTTCAAACTTGTTAAGATAGTCTCCATGATTTCCACAAAAACAATAATTAATTTCTCCGACATTTAACAAACCTTTAATTCAGTAAAAAACGGACTAAATGTACTATTTTCATAGCTAATTATTCAAACCTGAATACCGGGTTCCAAACTGTAATCCAAATGTTGCACTATTGAGCTGCTGCAGCTGCAAGACATGTGTCTTGAAAAGGTAACTGTTGAGAAGCCTTAAATAATGCTAACTTTTTTCGACTTCAAACTCAAAATTACAAAAAATAAGCAACAAAGAAAATGATTCTACAGTCTATCTACACAACCAGTTGTATATTCCACATCTATGCTCATTGCGAGGCTACTGATGATATACTGAACTGTTTTGCTCAGCTTAGAAAACTTCTATTTCTAAATTCTGGTTACAGTGAGAAATTACTTCTGGTGGATGCGATTGTAATTAACAGAAAGTAACTAGAAACATAAGCTTCTGTATAAACAGGTTTCAGTATAGATCATTATTATCATCACCATCATTATTATTATATACTTTCACGATTAAATCGTGTTGGTTCGTTCTTTCTTAAAGAATATTACGTTCCATCAATCCACCTTTTTCTTGGTCATTATGGATTGTAATCTCTCTTTAGGTCACTAACTGAAGATGGTTAAATTTATTTACTCCGCGTCCATTCTCAACAGATAATCGTACCATTATTTTGGAACATAATTAATGACATTACGTGTGGAAGAGAACATCAGTTAGGTGATCGCCGCGACTTTGTTGGGTTGCGCGTATACGGTTGACCCAATTTTCAATGTCAGAAGAACGTAAATTATGTCAAACTTCACGAATAACACGCGTGATGTTATTCATAAGATCATTTACTGTTTCTGATTTGTTGAACAACCCCACAAGAAGTAATCCAACTGCGCTAAATCACATGACCTCGGGGGTCAGTTAACATCACCACCACGGGAAATGATGAAACTTCTGAACTTCTCCTACAAAAGATCGATTGTTTCGAGAGCAGTGTGACATGTGGCAACATCTTGCTGGAACCAGATGTTTCTGAGATCCATACCATCCAATTGAGGCCAAGAATAGTCCCTTATAAGAGCCCGGTATCTTTCTCCACTGACAGTTAGAGCTTCTCCATCTTCATCTTGGAAAAGAAGTATGGATCAATGATTCCACTATACCAAAATCCACACCACACAGTAACCTTTTGGGGATGGCATGGTCGTTCTTGAATCTGCATTGGATTGTGTTTGCTCCAATAGCGGCAATTTTGTTTGTTAACACATCCATCCATCCAAAAGTGGGCTTCGTCGCTGAACATGATTTTTCGACAAAAATCCGAGTCAGCTTCCAATTGTTCCCATAGCCCAGTCAGCGAATACACGGCGCAACCTATGGTCGTTGGGCTGTAGTTCTTGAGCTAACACCATTTTGTATGCGTAAAACTTCAAGTCCAGATGCAGAATTCGCCAAGCTGTGGTCGGCGAAAGCCCCAATTCTTGCGCTCGATGAGCAATTGACTTGTTTCCGTTCTCGCGTACACTCTCACAAACGGCGCGTATGTTTTCGTCGGAGAGCTTACGTCGATTACTTAAGGCGTTCTTTGATCGCTGACAGAAGCACTTCTTTCAAACGCCGAATCTTTCTCTCGTAGGGACCATTATGCACACCGTAAACCTCACAAATACACGGAAGGTTTGGCGAACAGATGATCCATTTTGATAATAAATTTTCACAATTTCTACGCGTTGCTGAATGCTGTGACGTTCCATGACCATTTGCCAATAACAATTGTAACCACATGAAAAACATGACTGCTGTAACTCGATAACAACGGCAGCTATCACATGTTAAAGATAGGACACTCCAGTTCAGAAGTTGTATGTTAATTTCTGTTTACAGTGATGTAGCCTGCATCATACCAAAGGTATTAACACCACCATTGCTGGTGCTTGCAACAGATTTTTCTGGTATTTGCTACTATCGAATTTCCTTAGCTATGCAATGAAGTGGGAATTCCGTAATACTTATTAAAATAAATTCTAATGGGTAAAGTAAGTAATGTGACTGTTGCACATCGGAATTTTAAAGTGTAGCGATTATCATGACATTAAATGAAATGCAACGGTGTACTACGCCATATGAGATTGGAAAATTAGTTTCACAGAGTTATAGGAAACTTTCAAAACTCGAGTGGAGTGAGATTTCGTATTCCTGAGATTCCGTAAAGTACATCACAAATATATAACATAAGATAATATGTTTATAGGTTGTACGTATTATTCCACCTCATCTTTTCAAGGATCAGCAGTATCTTCTGTCTGGCTTCACGTTTCTGCCATGGTTTAAGTAGTTCTCCCTATGTCGCTATGAACAGCGTGCCTATAACTGCATGATTGTAAAGGAATCCAGGCATTCAATATAAACTATTTCCCTTTTGCCTTTAATTTACAACTTTTACTTTAGCCATGCGGAAATATTTTCAAATTGTTTCGTATATTTTAATTTCTGATTCCGTCTGAACTAGAGTAACCTTTCGCTTTTAGGAGATATTTCATTTCCCTTGCCTGTATATGGCTCCAACATTTCTTATGATTATCTCTGTTTCTAAACTAAACATTAAAACATACAATCTCTTCCAGTTTTTAATCGTTTGTTATTACCCCACAGAAATATTGAAATATACTTAATTGTTATTTACCTTTTCTTTGTAGAGTTTATATTTATACCCAAATACTTCTAACTAATTACATGTTTTATTGTTTAAAACTATTTTACTCTATATTATGTTTCTTGCTTTGCTTACTACTTACCTATGGGCTTAAAAGTAGAAGTATTACATTCCGCACACATTTGGTACCGATACTTCTTAGGAAAAGCATGCTTTGAGGGTCTGGAGAATCAAATGAAGCATTTTCATAGAATGAAAACATCCGTCTATGGATGTGTATGTGTGAACGGCACCACTCAAAAACAAAAGTTGATTAAAATTTCATTTGTTTAAGACATTTTATGATAAACAACTTGAAAGTTGAATCCTCTGTGAACTCCTCTTTATTCTGAATTACTGTCGTTATTGGTAAACCGTTAGAGAGACAATATCTTACTGAAAAATGTAGATCTCGTTCAGGCATGTTTACGTCAGTAAAATTATTTGTGGCATTAACCATTTCCGAGATATTATTTGTTATTGGTTTGAATTTTCAAATGCTTGTATCTAGTGTGTAATTTTGTAATGAAAGCTTATCTGGATTAATAAGAATGAAATAGAAGAATGACCTTTTGTATGAAGCGTTTGTAAGGTACTGAGGAGAGAATGTTATGTGAATGCAGCACATGAGGGGTTTTCCTTTGAGCCATAATATTTGACTTTTCAACTGAAGTACTTAGATTGTAATCTTTTAATAATTTGGTGAATTCATTCACGTTTATTTGAAGTTTCATTTGATTATCCTAAATTGAAGTCGTATAATCTGCAAAGAGCAACATATGGAAGGAGCAATTTTTACTAATTCCAATTGATGCCCTTTGAAACTACGGAGAAAGTCGTTCATGCAAACATTAAATAATAACGGAGATAAACTGCTGTTGTATATTTATAAACGATATATTATTGGATAACGAAACCTAACATAACGTATCCAGAGCAGCTAAGTAAGATAAAGATTGAGTTAACAAACATTGAGAGTAAGCAGTCTTTCCAGAGGAAATGACAATAGGCACTTACAAAAACATAGTGATTTATTTACAACTTTTGTCAAATATTGAGTGAAAGCCGAACACATGTAGAAACTTTGACCTTAGAAAAAATTGATGATTTTACTCAACACAGCAATATACTTCCGCTAGTGTCCGTACCACATATCTGTTTCCGGCGACCGCAACTGGCATACGTGCGCCACTTCGACCAGGGCGAGCCACCGCCCCTGGAGGAACTTGTTATACGCTGCGCAGGCGAGATGCAGAAGTTGCCTATATAGAAAGGCTGATCCTGGCAAAATTCTGTTTACTGAAAGAAAAATCACAATCGCCAGAAAGCTCCGCGGTAACGTGTGAGGCTCTACTTCAAGCCGCCGGTTCCGATTACCATCGGGCCGGCCGGATAATGCTTTCTTTCGTTGTTTCTCCAGGTCGGTAGGCGAATGCTGGGTAGTAGGATATATAGGAGAGATCGAGCGCAGTTTTTTGCGTTTATATGGGAAAGGATAGGAGGGAAAACGAGGCTAGATGCGACGGTTCAAGGAGGAAAATGCGTTTATATGGGCGAGATAGGGAATACGAGGACTGACGCTAGGCTAGACAGTGGTAGGAGGGGGAGTGCGCTTGATATGAGACAGATAGGGAATACGTGGAGAGGTGCTAGGCTAGACAGATGCTGAGTAGAGTATAGTTTATGTGAGAGGTATAGGAAAACGAGGGGAGGTGTTAGACTAGACAGAGGCTTGAAACGTAGTGCATGGTTTATATGAGTGGTATAGGAAAACGAGGAGAGGAGTTAGACTAGACAGAGGTCGAGGAGCAGAGTATGGTTTATGTGAGAGATATAGGAAAACGAGGAAAGGTGTTAGGCTAGACAGAAGTCGAGGAGTAGAGTATGGTTTATATGAGAGGTATAGGAACAGGAGAAGAGGTGTTAGGCTAGACAGGTAGTGTAGCAGTAGGAATATGGACTTATATACAGGAGAGATAGGGAATACCAGGGCTGATGCTAGGCTAGTCAGATGCTAAAGGAGGGAGGGATATGCTTTATACGAGAGAGATAGGGAATACAAGGAAAGATGCTATACTAAACAGGACTTGAAGGGTAGAATATGAGCGATTAGCGAACCGAGGAGAGGTGCTAGTATAGGAGTTTTTAATGATGGAGTAGGCGTTTATATGCGAGAGATAGGGAATACGAGGGTCGATGCTAGGCTAGACAGTGGTAGGAGGGGGAGTGCGGTTTATATGAGAAAGATAGGGAATACGAGGGGAGGTGCTAGTCTAGACATGGTTTGAGGATTAGAGTATACGTTTATATGGGAGGTATAGGAAAACGAGGAGAGGTGTTAGGCTAGACAGATGCTGAGTAATGTATGGTTTATATGAGTGGTATAGGAAAACGAGGAGAGGAGTTAGACTAGACAGAGGTCGAGGAGCAGAGTATGGTTTATGTGAGAGTCATGGGTAAACGAGAGAGGCGTTAGGCTAGACAGAGCTAGAGGAATAGAGTATGGTTTATATGAGAGGTATAGGAACAGGAGAAGAGGTGTTAGGCTAGACAGGTAGTGTAGCAGTAGGAATATGGACTTATATACAGGAGAGATAGGGAATAGGAGGGCTAGACTTGAAAGCGACTTTAGACGTGAACTTAGTGGAAAACTGTTTCATGTCAATGTTAGAACGCTAATTCTAGACATGCCCATCACGTAACCTATTCAGGGAAAAGGTGACTCGTTCAGGGGAAAAAGGTGACTGCTCAGGGAAAAAGGAGGCCCACAAAGGGAAAAAGTTGACTAGCAAAGGGAAAAACGTGACCAGCAAAGGGAAAAATGTCACCAGCAAAGGGAAAAAAGGCGACCACCAAAGGGAAAAAGGTGACCTGCAACGGGAAAAGCTAACCCACTAACACTAACAGGTAAGTAATTCAGGTAGTATCACAGGAGGCTAGATTCCAGGGTTGGGTATAGCATAGTTTCATATTTCAAGGTAATTCAGAGGGTATCGTAGGTATTTAGGATAATTCAAGTAACATAGGTGTTTAGAGTAATTAAGCAAGCATTACAGGAGGGTAGGTTCCAGGGGTTGGTTATAACCTAGCTTCGTATTTCACAGATAGTTCAGGTAATATCGTAAGTATTTGAGGTAATCGACAGAGCTTCACAGATATTATTGATAATTTCGATCAGAGATTTGTATCACAGCTATTTAAGGTAAATGCAGATGATTCAGGTTGTATCAATGGTATTTGAGTCATTTTAACAGGTAATTCAGATAGCATCACAGGTGCTCGTGCTAATTTAGAGCAGGAATTCGTATCAGAGCTATTTAATGTAATTTCACACGATTCGGGTAGTATCACAGGTATTTAAATCATTTTCATAGCCAATTCAGCTAGTATCGTGAGCATTTAAGCTAACTCAGCTAGTATCACAGGAGGCTAGATTCCAGAGGCTAACTGCATCATAGCTATGCATGATTTCACAGCTAATTCAGCTAGTATCGTAGGTATTTAGGCTAATTCAGGTAGTATCACAGGAGGCTAGATTCCAGGGTTGGGTATAGCATAGTTTCATATTTCAAGGTAATTCAGAGGGTATCGTAGGTATTTAGGATAATTCAAGTAACATAGATGCTTAGAGTAATTAAGCAAGCATTACAGGAGGGTAGGTTCCAGGGGTTGGTTATAGCCTAGTTTCGTATTTTACAGATAGTTCAGGTAATATCATAAGTATTTGGATAATCAGCATAGTTTCACAGATGCTCGTAATAATTTCGATCAGAGATTTTGTATCACGGCTATTTAAGGTAAATTCAGCTGATTCAGGTTGTATCAATGGTATTTGAGTCATTTTAATAGGCAATTCTGATAGTATCACAGGTGCTCGTACTAATTTAGAGCAGGAATTCGTATCTGAGCTATTTAATGTAATTTCACACGATTCGGGTAGTATCACAGGTATTTAAGTCATTTTAACAGGCAATTCAACTAGTATCACAGGTACTCATGGTAATATAGAGAGTAATTCGATTATAAAACTTTTCTCATCCAACGTTACAACAATTTATATACTTTTTTCTAAATCTTACAAACTTATTATATGTTAAACACTTATTGTACGATGCGGAGAGGGATAAACTGCATATTGGTTCACAAATTGAAAAGCTTTACGTCAACATACCTTTATTTTAGTTCGTTATAGATGTCTCTCCCCTTTTATCTAGGCTTGAGACTAGCACTAGGATTGCTCCTAATGGCAGGGTTACCACCTTCCCTTCCATCTTCTTCTTTCTTCATCAGGCGTCAGCTATCTGCATATACAGCACACAGATACCTTCTTTTTTAAGATTGTAGACTCACTAGAAAATCTTTATCTTTAACTTACATTCTTTTAAGCACTGTTTGTAATGGCGTAATGTCCATACGCATATGTTGTTATCCCGTCCTCAGCAATAATTCTTTTATCATCAAACGGAGTCAATGCAATTTTATTCACTTGTACTGTAGCAAGGGCATGCTTTCGTGATAGGATCAGATTCATAGGTGTTCTGATGATTTCACTGGTTTTAAGACAGTCTGTATAGCTGTCAAACGAAATGTACTGCTTAATAGCGCTACGTTTTATACCTTTAATCTTTTTTATCATTGACCCTTGAATATCTAAGGCATACATCTTAGGACGTAGTCCAACAAAGCGTAGGATGATTTTGCTATTAGCCTCATCTTTAAATTTTCCCAATACCTTCTTGTTCTGAGTAGAGTAACATATATGGTTGGCAGGGTAATTAGCTGTATCGAGATGTTCAAGAAAACGTAGCTTGTCCTGGTACACATCTTCAGTTGTTACACGATGAATGAACGAATCAGTGTCCATATACATAAGCTTCAGGTTTTCAGCTCCATAATAAGGCAACAAAACGTCGTAATGATAGTTATACATTAATGTCTTGGAGATGTCCAACACACTCATACCAATGTATATAGGCTTGTTGAATACAATCTGACGAGAGGCCATATGTACAGCAGCTAGATTATCAGCATATATCGTCCTGTCGATTAACGTAGGCTTGGCGATCAGCTTCTCTAGAGTTTTTTCATTGGTCACCAGTCGTATATCCATACGATTACGCAGGTTCTCCATAGTTTTTCCAAACATAGCGTTGTTAAAGAGTTTGTAGAGATCCTTCTCGAAATCATTTGCAGCTTGTTGTCGTAGCCTGTTGTTAAATTCCACATAAGGTTTCAACCACTGAGACTGTCGGAATTGTAGCACACGATGGATTTTTGTTAGTCGTAGTCCATGACTAAGAGCTTGCTTCAAAGCCATGTAATGCACTACATACTTCTTTCGAGGTCCAAGATGAGGTATCAGTTTCTTTGTAGATGATTCCAATGGTTTCATACACTCTGGCAGGAAAGGTAGATCGTTGTGTAGATCGTGAAGTTCTGCAGGATACTCGATGTCGACTTCTAATATGTACCCATGAGGATCATCTTCTTGTAGTGTTTCTAAGTTGATTTCTTCAGCTGACACCCACTGAAATCCACCAAAAGGAAGGGCGTGACACATTGCCCACCCATATTGGTTATTTGCGTCCTCGTATGTGATAAATTGGGTTGGTCTCGTCGGATCAAACTTCTCCATATAAGTGTTATTAGCCTCAGCATACCGATGAGAAACTTGGCATAAACCTCCTCTTATACCTGATTCCACCATGAGTAGTTGATCATAATCTTGTAACAGTTCCAGCTTAATTCCAGTATACAGCAACATGGCGTCCCATGTAAGCCCTGGAGAGGTAAAATAATGGGCAGGATCAACTTTGTGTGTTTTAAGGGTTTGCTCTCTGAACGTCTCAAAGACGTCAGCTAGAAGAAGTACATCCGAAGTTAAGTAGAGATCGCTGTACTCTCCCAGGTTTCTCACATTAAACAGCTCCCATACATTTCTAGCATGATCGTAGTCAGCATCAGTAATTTCTTCTTCATTTAATCTATTGTAGAAGGAGTCCTTAGGAGGCAAGTAGGTCTCGTTCAGGGCATCCCATGACGTAACAAAATCATATGGAAATACACCCTTACGGGTCATCAACTTCAATTTGTCTTCTCCAAAGTACTTTAGCGTTTCAGGATACGAGGTTAGATTTTTTACCAACTTATCCAAGCTTGTACTGAGGAATCGGAAGCTATCCACAAATCGAAGCTTTATATCTCCTACATACTTGGTGAATGAGATATAGCTTTCTTCAGAGTTAGGAATTACCTCCACACGTTCACTTGTACAACCCAGCTCCTTAACAATGAAATGAGAGTCATATCCGCTAAGGTTATGCATGAAGACTGGTATATATTTAGGTGTTTTACAGGCTAAATTACATTCATTATGAAGACTTCCACGATAGTCACCGCTGATGTGATCATGGTCGCGTACTTTATAATTCTCTTCTGTAAAGGGTTTTCTACACAAGTAGCATGTCGTAGAAAACTCGAAATCCTTTTGCTGTTGATCCGTAAGTTTCAGAGGCTTAGCAGATTTGTATATATTACCAATCATTTTTGCAAGAGATGTAAGGTACAGCATAAACCTCTGAGCAGCATCAGCACCACGATACACATAGGGATGCTTAGGAAGATCAGTTTCGAGATGTTCAACACTGGATGTAGGTTTCACGTAAACACAGAAGCTCATTGGTGTGTGCTCTTGATAAGGTGTTGTATAGGAAGTTTCAGGATTGGGTGTACACGTATGGCATGGAGTGAGAATACTCTCAAAATCCGCATAGATGACATAAGGTACTTTCAGCATCCTCTCAACATTTTTAAACTGTACAATTGATTTCTCCTTGGTAGGCATAACTACCCTTGCAACACCATGTTGAATACAGACGGCTGCATGTTCTTGTAATTTTTCCTGTCCACTTCGTCCATATCGATCATCAAAATGTGTAAAGCAGCGCTTACAAGTATAAACCCGTCCATTATGGTTAGTTTTCTGGCGTCGAACGAGTTTCTCAAAATTCCTTATATACACGTAGTGATGTTTTCCACTGCTTTCATTCAATAGTAGCAGGTCGCGATGTTCAGGTAGTTCAATATCAGCAACCTTTATCGGATACACTTCATGCTTCTCATCCAACCCGAAAACGTTAATAGACATATTGTTAAACTTCTCAAATTTAGGTATTTGAGAAAGTGGAGTAGGGTAGGAAACACAGCTGAAGTCGTACTTGTCTTGAAGTTGTTTGTATTTGCTCACACGTTGCGCATCCTTCCCTATGAATTTAGCTAATATAGAGTACATGAAACATTTATCGTCGGTAAAGTTCTGAATGTTTATACACGCTTCTTTAGCTCCGACAGATGACGGTAGTGGTATGTAGCTACTTCCTCGTAACGGGTTGTACTTGTTGATACGAAGTCGAACTCCTTCCACAGCAAGCAAAGCCCAGCTGCTACCCTTAAGCTGAGACTCCTCCATTTCAGTCACCAATTTCTTGAATTTCACTTCCATCGTTGACTCCAGATCAGTTTCCAGGAAAACAGCTTGATTCCGTGTTTTAAATGTTTTGTCACAGGTTTCTCCAATACTGTTAACAAATCGACACTCAGCCAGCAGATTAATTTTAACACTCTTATGAATGCTAAGCTCTTTATGCACAGCCCGGATTATACGTTGTTTTGCCTCTTGCAGATACATGTTTAGGTCCTTAGCTGATTCGCATCCTATAAAATACGATTTCAATCGTCCTTCGAATGAAGGTTCGTATTCTTTCATATCACAGTCCTCCATTGTTGACAGTAACTGATGTTTAGTTGGCTCCAATCTTCTTTTCTTCTGAGGGCTGCTTATTTCACATATATCTTCGTGTCGCTGTCCCTTATAACAATCTTTGAAGGTTACATTACAATGTTTACATTTGAAGAGCTTCTTGCAGCTCATCTCGTGTCTTCTCTTGTCATAACCTCGGAGGAACTTCTTCCCACATTTTCCGCATGCATATCCAGTAGCGCTTGGAATAATATCCTTATACGCTGAGTTATTCATCTTTATTCTTGATGTAATAACGTATTAATCACTGATCAATGAAATGTAGACCTCTTCACCTTGACACCACTTTAGAAAGCTGATTATTCTTGGAGAGAACACGATGTTAACACCTCAAGACTAATTAGCACAATGAAGTCCAATGCCCTAGATCACCATATTTATAGAGGGAGCACGAACCTTTTAGATCAATCATAAACTCGCTCCATAACCACCTGTACATGATCGCTCAACGTGTACTAACCCCCCAGCCATATAACCTCAAGTCTAGAGACAGGAAGTTTATGACGTCACACCCAGAGACAGGATGTCTGGCAGCATCAAACACGTTTAAACTCGTCTCATAACTACCTGCTTATGCTGTCACACCAGCAAGAGAAGTATTCCCACACGCTCATTCAGACATATTTCAAATTCAAGCCCACCACCACCATCACCACCTATTGTACCAAGGTTAATTCAAGCTGTATTATCACAATACTTAAAAGTAAAAGCTTAAAAGGAAACCTAGAAGATTTTCCCCCTTATTTACTTAATTATTTCATGTTTTTATTCCCTTTTCAATTCTTCCTTTCCATCTTCTCACAGAAAGACCATTACATTTCACTACAATCATGAGAAAAGCAATTTTTCCAGAGTTACACAGATTCTAAGCTTCTAAATCGAACCCGGTAATACTTTTAATAAATATATTTTAGCTCCCCAATATCAGCATCTACCATTTAATCTTTACTCGAACCTGATATGATCCATAAGCTTGAAGATATATGAAATCACCCTTCGGGATTCGATCTGAGTACTTTAAAGTAATATTTGTCACGATAACGATATTTAAGGACTAGATACTCTGTTTGCGTTTACCTTGACATGTTTATCTAAATTAAATCACGAGTTATTAAATTTTTGCAAGTAAATTTCATTGAATCGGTATTCGAACCCAGAACACCAGGAACAAGATAATTTATAATATTAGTCTGACATGTTAAACAAAGTTGTATGCAGTTACATCATCGATCTAAGTGATATATTCTAGTGTACAGCGGAAAATTAAGAAAGTCATTAAAACATCGGGAATCGAACCAAGCACAACTGATTGGCAATTATATACAGCATTAATCACCCAGTACAGAACCTATCAATCATGCTTTGCTGCACTCCTCTACCTCACTTAGTTCTCGAGATAATGAAAATTTAAAAATTAAGGATCGAACCCAGGACGTCAGGTATCTAGTTACACATTTACAAGATACTACCTAATAACATAAACACAATAAAGTTTATTTGGCGTCTTTATCTTAATTGGTTTAGGAGTTATTAAATTTATAAGTAAATTCCATCGAATCAGTATTCGAACCCAGAAAACCAAGAACAAAATAATTTATAATATGAGTTTGGTATGCTTAAGGGTGCTGTATGTAGTTACAGCATACATCTAACTGATATTTTCTAGAGTATAGAGTAAAATTAAGGAAGTCATTAAAAAATCGGGATTCGAACTAGAGACAACCGATTAAAAATTATATACAGCATTAATTACACATTATAACAGCTATCAAACATGCTTTGGTCCATTCCTCTAGCTTTCTTAGTTTCCGACATAATAAAGTTTTTAAAATTAAGGATCGAACCCAGGACACCAGGTACCAAAATATACATCCACAAGAAACTACCTAATGACATTAATGTAATAAAGTTTATTTGGCGTCTTTATCTTAATTAGTCTCCGAGTTATTAGAAGATGAATTTGCATTCACTCCTAGGATTCGAACCCAGGCATCCCGGTCAACTTGGAACAATGTCCTAATGACGCGGCGCATTCCAAAGAATTGATTAGTTTTTATCCCAATGTTCTATCTCTTGTCATTCAGGAGATATAAGCGATTAAACAGTAGAAATAAAATGGGCGGAGCTTGCCGGCATAGATCAAAGAACTTTATCAGATGTCGGCATCTCTCTGTGGGCTCAAGTCGCCATTATATTTCTACTGTTTAATCGCTTATATCTCCTGAACGACAAGAGATAGAACATTCGGATAAAAACTAATCAATTCTTTGGAATGCGCCGCGTCATTAGGACCTTGTTCCAAGTTGACCGGGATGCCTGGGTTCGAATCCTAGGAGTGAATGCAAATTCATCTTCTAATAACTCGGAGACTGATTAAGATAAAGACGCCAAGTAAACTTTATTACATTAATGTCATTAGGTAGTTTCTTGTGGATGTATATTTTGGTACCTGGTGTCCTGGGTTCGATCCTTAATTTTAAAAACTTTATTATCTCGGAAACTAAGAAAGCTAGAGGAATGGACCAACGCATGTTTGATAGCTGTTATAATGTGTAATTAATACTGTATATAATTTTTAATCGGTTGTCTCTAGTTCGAATCCCGATTTTTTAATGACTTCCTTAATTTTACTCTATACTCTAGAAAATATCAGTTAGATGTATGCTGTAACTACATACAGCACCTTTAAGCAAACCAAACTCATATTATAAATTATTTTGTTCTTGGTGTTCTGGGTTCGAATACTGATTCGATGGAATTTACTTATAAATTTAATAACTCCTAAACCAATTAAGATAAAGACGCCAAATAAACTTTATTGTGTTTATGTTATTAGGTAGTATCTTGTAAATGTGTAATTAGATACCTGACGTCCTGGGTTCGATCCTTAATTTTTAAATTTTCATTATCTCGGGAACTAAGTGAGGTAGAGGAGTGCAGCAAAGCATGATTGATAGGTTCTGTACTGGGTGATTAATGCTGTATATAATTGCCAATCAGTTGTGCTTGGTTCGATTCCCGATTTTTTAATGACTTTCTTAATTTTCCGCTGTACACTAGAATATATCACTTAGATCGATGATGTAACTGCATACAACTTTGTTTAACATGTCAGACTAATATTATAAATTATCTTGTTCCTGGTGTTCTGGGTTCGAATACCGATTCAATGAAATTTACTTGCAAAAATTTAATAACTCGTAATTTAATTTAGATAAACATGTCAAGGTAAACGCAAACAGAGTATCTAGTCCTTAAATATCGTTATCGTGACAAATATTACTTTAAAGTACTCAGATCGAATCCCGAAGGGTGATTTCATATATCTTCAGGCTTATGGATCATATCAGGTTCGAGTAAAGATTAAATGGTAGATGCTGATATTGGGGAGCTAAAATACATTTATTAAAAGTATTACCGGGTTCGATTTAGAAGCTTAGAATCTGTGTAACTCTGGAAAAATTGCTTTTGTCATGATTGTAGTGAAATGTAATGGTCTTTCTGTGAGAAGATGGAAAGGAAGAATTGAAAAGGGAATAAAAACATGAAATAATTAAGTAAATAAGGGGGAAAATCTTCTAGGTTTCCTTTTAAGCTTTTACTTTTAAGTATTGTGATAATACAGCTTGAATTAACCTTGGTACAATAGGTGGTGATGGTGGTGGTGGGCTTGAATTTGAAATATGTCTGAATGAGCGTGTGGGAATACTTCTCTTGCTGGTGTGACAGCATAAGCAGGTAGTTATGAGACGAGTTTAAACGTGTTTGATGCTGCCAGACATCCTGTCTCTGGGTGTGACGTCATAAACATCCTGTCTCTAGCTTTGAGGTTATATGGCTGGGGGGTTAGTACACGTTGAGCGATCATGTACAGGTGGTTATGGAGCGAGTTTATGATTGATCTAAAAGGTTCGTGCTCCCTCTATAAATATGGTGATCTAGGGCATTGGACTTCATTGTGCTAATTAGTCTTGAGGTGTTAACATCGTGTTCTCTCCAAGAATAATCAGCTTTCTAAAGTGGTGTCAAGGTGAAGAGGTCTACATTTCATTGATCAGTGATTAATGCGTTATTACATCAAGAATAAAGATGAATAACTCAGCGTATAAGGATATTATTCCAAGCGCTACTGGATATGCATGCGGAAAATGTGGGAAGAAGTTCCTCCGAGGTTATGACAAGAGAAGACACGAGATGAGCTGCAAGAAGCTCTTCAAATGTAAACATTGTAATGTAACCTTCAAAGATTGTTATAAGGGACAGCGACACGAAGATATATGTGAAATAAGTAGCCCTCAGAAGAAAAGAAGATTGGAGCCAACTAAACATCAGTTACTGTCAACAATGGAGGACTGTGATATGAAAGAATACGAAACTTCATTCGAAGGACGATTGAAATCGTATTTTATACGATGCGAATCAGCTAAGGACCTAAATATATATCTGCAAGAGGCAAAACAACGTATAATCCGGGCTGTGCATAAAGAGCTTAGCATTCATAAGAGTGTTAAAATTAATCTGCTGGCTGAGTGTCGATTTGTTAACAGTATTGGAGAAACCTGTGACAAAACATTTAAAACACGGAATCAAGCTGTTTTCCTGGAAACTGATCTGGAGTCAACGATGGAAGTGAAATTCAAGAAATTGGTGACTGAAATGGAGGAGTCTCAGCTTAAGGGTAGCAGCTGGGCTTTGCTTGCTGTGGAAGGAGTTCGACTTCGTATCAACAAGTACAACCCGTTACGAGGAAGTAGCTACATACCACTACCGTCATCTGTCGGAGCTAAAGAAGCGTGTATAAACATTCAGAACTTTACCGACGATAAATGTTTCATGTACTCTATATTAGCTAAATTCATAGGGAAGGATGCGCAACGTGTGAGCAAATACAAACAACTTCAAGACAAGTACGACTTCAGCTGTGTTTCCTACCCTACTCCACTTTCTCAAATACCTAAATTTGAGAAGTTTAACAATATGTCTATTAACGTTTTCGGGTTGGATGAGAAGCATGAAGTGTATCCGATAAAGGTTGCTGATATTGAACTACCTGAACATCGCGACCTGCTACTATTGAATGATAGCAGTGGAAAACATCACTACGTGTATATAAGGAATTTTGAGAAACTCGTTCGACGCCAGAAAACTAACCATAATGGACGGGTTTATACCTGTAAGCGCTGCTTTACACATTTTGATGATCGATATGGACGAAGTGGACAGGAAAAACTACAAGAACATGCAGCCGTCTGTATTCAACATGGTGTTGCAAGGGTAGTTATGCCTACCAAAGAGAAATCAATTGTACAGTTTAAAAATGTTGAGAGGATGCTGAAAGTACCTTATGTCATCTATGCGGATTTTGAGAGTATTCTCACTCCATGCCATACGTGTACACCCAATCCTGAAACTTCCTATACAACACCTTATCAAGAGCACACACCAATGAGCTTCTGTGTTTACGTGAAACCTACATCCAGTGTTGAACATCTCGAAACTGATCTTCCTAAGCATCCCTATGTGTATCGTGGTGCTGATGCTGCTCAGACGTTTATGCTGTACCTTACATCTCTTGCAAAAATGATTGGTAATATATACAAATCTGCTAAGCCTCTGAAACTTACGGATCAACAGCAAAAGGATTTCGAGTCTTCTACGACATGCTACTTGTGTAGAAAACCCTTTACAGAAGAGAATTATAAAGTACGCGACCATGATCACATCAGCGGTGAATATCGTGGAAGTCTTCATAATGAATGTAATTTAGCCTGTAAAACACCTAAATATATACCAGTCTTCATGCATAACCTTAGCGGATATGACTCTCATTTCATTGTTAAGGAGCTGGGTTGTACAAGTGAACGTGTGGAGGTAATTCCTAACTCTGAAGAAAGCTATATCTCATTCACCAAGTATGTAGGAGATATAAAGCTTCGATTTGTGGATAGCTTCCGATTCCTCAGTACAAGCTTGGATAAGTTGGTAAAAAATCTAACCTCGTATCCTGAAACGCTAAAGTACTTTGGAGAAGACAAATTGAAGTTGATGACCCGTAAGGGTGTATTTCCATATGATTTTGTTACGTCATGGGATGCCCTGAACGAGACCTGCTTGCCTCCTAAGGACTCCTTCTACAATAGATTAAATGAAGAAGAAATTACTGATGCTGACTACGATCATGCTAGAAATGTATGGGAGCTGTTTAATGTGAGAAACCTGGGAGAGTACAGCGATCTCTACTTAACTTCGGATGTACTTCTTCTAGCTGACGTCTTTGAGACGTTCAGAGAGCAAACCCTTAAAACACACAAAGTTGATCCTGCCCATTATTTTACCTCTCCAGGGCTTACATGGGACGCCATGTTGCTGTATACTGGAATTAAGCTGGAACTGTTACAAGATTATGATCAACTACTCATGGTGGAATCAGGTATAAGAGGAGGTTTATGCCAAGTTTCTCATCGGTATGCTGAGGCTAATAACACTTATATGGAGAAGTTTGATCCGACGAGACCAACCCAATTTATCACATACGAGGACGCAAATAACCAATATGGGTGGGCAATGTGTCACGCCCTTCCTTTTGGTGGATTTCAGTGGGTGTCAGCTGAAGAAATCAACTTAGAAACACTACAAGAAGATGATCCTCATGGGTACATATTAGAAGTCGACATCGAGTATCCTGCAGAACTTCACGATCTACACAACGATCTACCTTTCCTGCCAGAGTGTATGAAACCATTGGAATCATCTACAAAGAAACTGATACCTCATCTTGGACCTCGAAAGAAGTATGTAGTGCATTACATGGCTTTGAAGCAAGCTCTTAGTCATGGACTACGACTAACAAAAATCCATCGTGTGCTACAATTCCGACAGTCTCAGTGGTTGAAACCTTATGTGGAATTTAACAACAGGCTACGACAACAAGCTGCAAATGATTTCGAGAAGGATCTCTACAAACTCTTTAACAACGCTATGTTTGGAAAAACTATGGAGAACCTGCGTAATCGTATGGATATACGACTGGTGACCAATGAAAAAACTCTAGAGAAGCTGATCGCCAAGCCTACGTTTATCGACAGGACGATATATGCTGATAATCTAGCTGCTGTACATATGGCCTCTCGTCAGATTGTATTCAACAAGCCTATATACATTGGTATGAGTGTGTTGGACATCTCCAAGACATTAATGTATAACTATCATTACGACGTTTTGTTGCCTTATTATGGAGCTGAAAACCTGAAGCTTATGTATATGGACACTGATTCGTTCATTCATCGTGTAACAACTGAAGATGTGTACCAGGACAAGCTACGTTTTCTTGAACATCTCGATACAGCTAATTACCCTGCCAACCATATATGTTACTCTACTCAGAACAAGAAGGTATTGGGAAAATTTAAAGATGAGGCTAATAGCAAAATCATCCTACGCTTTGTTGGACTACGTCCTAAGATGTATGCCTTAGATATTCAAGGGCCAATGATAAAAAAGATTAAAGGTATAAAACGTAGCGCTATTAAGCAGTACATTTCGTTTGACAGCTATACAGACTGTCTTAAAACCAGTGAAATCATCAGAACACCTATGAATATGATCCTATCACGAAAGCATGCCCTTGCTACAGTACAAGTGAATAAAATTGCATTGACTCCGTTTGATGATAAAAGAATTATTGCTGAGGACGGGATAACAACATATGCGTATGGACATTACGCCATTACAAACAGTGCTTAAAAGAATGTAAGTTAAAGATAAAGATTTTCTAGTGAGTCTACAATCTTAAAAAAGAAGGTATCTGTGTGCTGTATATGCAGATAGCTGACGCCTGATGAAGAAAGAAGAAGATGGAAGGGAAGGTGGTAACCCTGCCATTAGGAGCAATCCTAGTGCTAGTCTCAAGCCTAGATAAAAGGGGAGAGACATCTATAACGAACTAAAATAAAGGTATGTTGACGTAAAGCTTTTCAATTTGTGAACCAATATGCAGTTTATCCCTCTCCGCATCGTACAATAAGTGTTTAACATATAATAAGTTTGTAAGATTTAGAAAAAAGTATATAAATTGTTGTAACGTTGGATGAGAAAAGTTTTATAATCGAATTACTCTCTATATTACCATGAGTACCTGTGATACTAGTTGAATTGCCTGTTAAAATGACTTAAATACCTGTGATACTACCCGAATCGTGTGAAATTACATTAAATAGCTCAGATACGAATTCCTGCTCTAAATTAGTACGAGCACCTGTGATACTATCAGAATTGCCTATTAAAATGACTCAAATACCATTGATACAACCTGAATCAGCTGCATTTACCTTAAATAGCCGTGATACAAAATCTCTGATCGAAATTATTACGAGCATCTGTGAAACTATGCTGATTATCCAAATACTTATGATATTACCTGAACTATCTGTAAAATACGAAACTAGGCTATAACCAACCCCTGGAACCTACCCTCCTGTAATGCTTGCTTAATTACTCTAAGCATCTATGTTACTTGAATTATCCTAAATACCTACGATACCCTCTGAATTACCTTGAAATATGAAACTATGCTATACCCAACCCTGGAATCTAGCCTCCTGTGATACTACCTGAATTAGCCTAAATACCTACGATACTAGCTGAATTAGCTGTGAAATCATGCATAGCTATGATGCAGTTAGCCTCTGGAATCTAGCCTCCTGTGATACTAGCTGAGTTAGCTTAAATGCTCACGATACTAGCTGAATTGGCTATGAAAATGATTTAAATACCTGTGATACTACCCGAATCGTGTGAAATTACATTAAATAGCTCTGATACGAATTCCTGCTCTAAATTAGCACGAGCACCTGTGATGCTATCTGAATTACCTGTTAAAATGACTCAAATACCATTGATACAACCTGAATCATCTGCATTTACCTTAAATAGCTGTGATACAAATCTCTGATCGAAATTATCAATAATATCTGTGAAGCTCTGTCGATTACCTCAAATACTTACGATATTACCTGAACTATCTGTGAAATACGAAGCTAGGTTATAACCAACCCCTGGAACCTACCCTCCTGTAATGCTTGCTTAATTACTCTAAACACCTATGTTACTTGAATTATCCTAAATACCTACGATACCCTCTGAATTACCTTGAAATATGAAACTATGCTATACCCAACCCTGGAATCTAGCCTCCTGTGATACTACCTGAATTACTTACCTGTTAGTGTTAGTGGGTTAGCTTTTCCCGTTGCAGGTCACCTTTTTCCCTTTGGTGGTCGCCTTTTTTCCCTTTGCTGGTGACATTTTTCCCTTTGCTGGTCACGTTTTTCCCTTTGCTAGTCAACTTTTTCCCTTTGTGGGCCTCCTTTTTCCCTGAGCAGTCACCTTTTTCCCCTGAACGAGTCACCTTTTCCCTGAATAGGTTACGTGATGGGCATGTCTAGAATTAGCGTTCTAACATTGACATGAAACAGTTTTCCACTAAGTTCACGTCTAAAGTCGCTTTCAAGTCTAGCCCTCCTATTCCCTATCTCTCCTGTATATAAGTCCATATTCCTACTGCTACACTACCTGTCTAGCCTAACACCTCTTCTCCTGTTCCTATACCTCTCATATAAACCATACTCTATTCCTCTAGCTCTGTCTAGCCTAACGCCTCTCTCGTTTACCCATGACTCTCACATAAACCATACTCTGCTCCTCGACCTCTGTCTAGTCTAACTCCTCTCCTCGTTTTCCTATACCACTCATATAAACCATACATTACTCAGCATCTGTCTAGCCTAACACCTCTCCTCGTTTTCCTATACCTCCCATATAAACGTATACTCTAATCCTCAAACCATGTCTAGACTAGCACCTCCCCTCGTATTCCCTATCTTTCTCATATAAACCGCACTCCCCCTCCTACCACTGTCTAGCCTAGCATCGACCCTCGTATTCCCTATCTCTCGCATATAAACGCCTACTCCATCATTAAAAACTCCTATACTAGCACCTCTCCTCGGTTCGCTAATCGCTCATATTCTACCCTTCAAGTCCTGTTTAGTATAGCATCTTTCCTTGTATTCCCTATCTCTCTCGTATAAAGCATATCCCTCCCTCCTTTAGCATCTGACTAGCCTAGCATCAGCCCTGGTATTCCCTATCTCTCCTGTATATAAGTCCATATTCCTACTGCTACACTACCTGTCTAGCCTAACACCTCTTCTCCTGTTCCTATACCTCTCATATAAACCATACTCTACTCCTCGACTTCTGTCTAGCCTAACACCTTTCCTCGTTTTCCTATATCTCTCACATAAACCATACTCTGCTCCTCGACCTCTGTCTAGTCTAACTCCTCTCCTCGTTTTCCTATACCACTCATATAAACCATGCACTACGTTTCAAGCCTCTGTCTAGTCTAACACCTCCCCTCGTTTTCCTATACCTCTCACATAAACTATACTCTACTCAGCATCTGTCTAGCCTAGCACCTCTCCACGTATTCCCTATCTGTCTCATATCAAGCGCACTCCCCCTCCTACCACTGTCTAGCCTAGCGTCAGTCCTCGTATTCCCTATCTCGCCCATATAAACGCATTTTCCTCCTTGAACCGTCGCATCTAGCCTCGTTTTCCCTATCCTTTCCCATATAAACGCAAAAAACTGCGCTCGATCTCTCCTATATATCCTACTCTGGGTGGTTCCCTTTCTACCGCGAATTTCCTCGCCCCTACATTTCCTTTCATCTGTTTTAAGAGTGTAGGACCAGGCGACGGCGGTTGGTGTGTTGAGACAGGACGGTAGAATTTGCGTTATGGAAACACTTCTTCCATGGCGGGACTGATGGGGCACCTTTTCTTCTTGGAAGCTATCTCGTCTATTCCTGGGACTTCCAGGTTTCGGGTGGCTAAGGTAGGACTAACCGGTGTCAGGATTGGAATCGTTCAGGACCCCGTCTTTGCTAGCGCACATTGTCCTCGGGATCTGGTCGCCCTTCGGCCTCTCCCTTTCATCTCTTCCTCCCAGAGGTCACTTTGGAAGCACAAAGAGCCCACTATGACTTGTGTACCTGTGCTTCAGTTACTGGAGGCCCCTTCTTATCACTTCTCCTAACTCCTAAAAGAAAACTGGTAAGAAAGCGCACAATTCTGCAAGAATGCAGTTCTAAACTCCTTACAATTAGTGTTTTGAAAGTGTCAATAACGACATTTCCTAGTATTTTCCACTTACATACTCTGCTGTTTATCTCAGCAGATTGACAGTCGCAACCTATCATCAACCTGCAACTAATTTATTCTTAGTTTGTGGTTCTCGTTTAATTTTATAAATGTATAAGTCAGTTTAATAAAATTAAAACAAAATTAACATTTTAATAAATAATACTATTGTGTAAAAGACCTGAAATAATTGTCAGGTAAAGACAGAGATAAAAATATTCTCTTCCTCTATATCTAGCAGTTCCCTAACTCACATAATTAAACTTTAAATAATAGGGCTTTAAATAATATTAAATTTTGTAAATTAGTTTTATGGATAGTAATTGTATAGATACAAGCAAAATATCCGATATTATTTGAACTGAGTTCATTTATTAAAACATTGTAACATTCAACTAGAAGTTGAACAATAAAGCATAAACATTTTATTAGTAAGAAGGAGAACTGGCCTCGTGTCGAAATGCTTAAATGAATATAAAGTCCCTTAGAGAATGCCCAAAAGAGCGTGAGATTATGTACAATATTTCATACAAATTTAATGATTGAAAATTACATTCACTTTATTATGCAATTCTTAAACGTCTGCGGTTTTATTGTTTTATAACGTAGCTGACACGATAATGCAATTATGAACACTTAGGTGCCAAGTGGTGTAATTGAAAATTATCCAGGACGCAATTAACTTCTTTAGCAAGTCTTAGTTTAAGCAAAGAGCTGGAAACTTTCCTCCTCTCTCGTTCTCAGGTTAAGGGTTATTTTGCTCTACAAGTTTCCTCATTTTCATAAAACTAGTTAGGACCCCATTACTGAAGTCTTCACAAGTTTCCTTTTGTCCTGCGTAGTGACTGCCAATACAGCCAATTCGAGAGCCTTTTACCTATAACGACTTCATTTTAACTGCCATAAAGATTTCCTTTATTACTTCCACTTTAAGCATTTCACCACTAACAAGCATACTTAATTTGTAGAAGAAAATGGAGAAAAATTTACTTTTTGTATGTTAGATATTTCGAGAAATATAACTTTTTAATTGAGTTCAATTATTTACATTATGACATTTTATTTTACTTTCTGGATGGATCGGTCAAACTTTGCGTGAAAATATTTTTATCTGTTCATTACCCTTATTACTACTGAGCAAGGTGGCTGCGCGTAATGTGTGAAGCTCGCATTCGGAAGGTTCCGGGTTCGATTTCGGTGATCGCCCACTGACAATGAGTTTTTCGTGGTTTCTACGGGTCGGTAGGCGAGTGCCTCTTCTATCACAATTTAATTTCCTGTACACATAATTTCCTTCACCATCATCAGTTACATGGTTGAAGCCCTAGGCGACGGTGTTCGTTATGTTGTGGCTGGGAGGTGGTGGTACGTTGTGAAGGTTTCTCCCTGGAGTAGCTCGGATTGCTGTGTGATGTTCTCTGTGAGCAGCTTCCCTTAAGGGACCCCTCGGGGCTTATGGACAGACTTGAGCGGCATTCAATCTGGAATCGTTAGGGCCCCAACCACGCTTTCGTATACGTCTCCCCGATCTGGTCGCCCTTCAGGTCTCTCTCGCATGCTCCCTCCCGGGAGTCGCGTTGGAAGCACAAAGGGTCACATTGGCCTACGTGCGGTGCTCTCTCCCAATCTCGGGGTCCCTCCGAGATGTGTACCTTTTCTTTTTACCCCTACTTCTACTACTATTCCACATACACAGATTCTCTCTTTCTTGTGTTACATTGATGATATTACTCTTCCGTTAGTGCAAATTCCACAACCACCCCTTAATGGGATAATTTGTGAATAGTAATTTGGCGCATTTGAGTATACAGCAATATAATATTGTTTATTAATTTCATAACTGATTGCCGTAATTTTATTTGCATATTCCAATGTTAGAGATACAGCTTATCGCTTTTTCTTTCTGATTTTATTAAACATGCACCAGCAGAACTCGCAGCTGAGCCTGCATTAATATATTTTATGTATATGAAGATTCTTTCGTCTTTCTCCCTCTTTCTTAATCAGTCTTTACCTCCCTCTTGCTCGCTGTCTTACTCTCTCTTCCCCTTCTTTCTTCCTTTTCAATCCCTGTATCACTCTCTCACACTCTCCTTCCCCTTCACCCCTCCTTCCTCCCTTTCTCTCTGTGGACATGTCATATGGTGCTCCAGAAAGGTTCCTGATATCTGTTTTTATGGCCTGCCTGTTAGCCATAAAACGTAAATAAAAGGTTTTACAGTACACAAAATTGTAAATTTTGCTTCTGCTTATAGTGCTATCGGCACTCGTGATAATTGGTATAATATCTATGCAAAAATTTGTACAACTTGTAAACTTCCATGCTGTGAAATTCTGTAGATAACATAGCTTTACAGAAATATTATAAGCCTTTGTCATGTAACTTTTTCAAAAGACAGAGTAACAAGGGGTTTTGGCTTTTCTAATTTTGTCGCATTATAGTCGCTCTCATTGCATCAAATAATTACAATGTCATATTCTCTAATTTTTAAGAGGAATCTAAGGTACGTTATACATAAAGTTTCATAATAATTGATTTGGCTGTCATTACGATCGTGACAAGGTATAAATGCATACATACATATACGCATACAGCAAAAACATTAAACATGTTAACTTTCAAAATAGAAAACTACTAGATAGTTTTCGATTAAATATTCATAATAGGTATAGATTAAGAGTATTTTAAATGTTTCGAAGCTCTCGCTCAGATGGTCGAAGACTGGTGCCATGTCACATGGTACGGGGTTTCACGATTGTATAATACGTAGTAAACTCCTTAAAAAGACAACAATAGGCTCTGCAAGTTGTTTGGAATCTTTTGGAGGAACTGTTTACAAAAAAGCCAATAAAATATATTTGAACTTAGCATTCGGCGATTCAGGGGTAAACGGGAGACAATAATTTCAATGTATTCAAATATCAAGCTATTTTATGAGGTTTACATACCATCTTTCAAAGGATCACAGCAGAGTTTTCTCTCCCCGATTTTATATCAGCATATTACAATTCTTGGCTTGGTTAAAGGTGCACATGCGTCGTATTAGATGTAAATAAACAAGATTATAACCTTGGCTCTATGCTTTTACCACATATTTACTACGACAGATGCTTTGCCTTTCATCAACTTCCATGAATACCTTTTCCAATCTGAATTCATTTATTTTCATGTCAGGTCGTCGTCAGCATTACTCTTAGTTTTTAGCACAGTTCCCACAGTTTCTAAAACAATCTCGTCGTCACTTAAAGAAGGTAAATGTGCATGAAACATAAGATACTTTTCACTTCCTTCACCGTTCAAAACGATTCGCAGCATTATATTTTGGAAAAGAAAGAAAACAGATTTCCCAATTTTTTAAAATACCTATTTCTCTAAAGTTACGGATTATCAACAAGGTGGGACACACTTCGTTTACCGAGCGAGTTGGCTCCACTGTAACGTTTGAGCCTCTCATTCAGGAGGTCTCGGGTTCCATTCTCCTTGATCATCCATCCTGATCTCAATTTTAGTGCTGTCTGGTCGGTAGGCGAATGTCAGAGTGGTTTCTCTCTGCTACGACTTTCTCTCCCTCATTCCCCTTCATTCCCTTTATTTCTCATATTTCAGGTGTACTATTAGGTTTCGCAGGATGTAGCGGTGCCAGATGTATGAAGCAGATGCTTACTCCAAGGAGAGAGTATTTCCCGTGGATGCCAGAGGGCTGCCAAGTTTGTATCGGTCGTTCTTCGTGCACTGTGGGCAGATCCTACGGTGGATCGGGTCTTCGAGGCAGGAAATGTTAAGGATCTTGACCGCAGAATTCGATCCCAGGACCGTCCGAATGCGAGCCTCGCACGTTACCACGGAGTCATCCCCAGCTGCCTTAACTCTCAAAAGGAAAGATAGGCCTAAGGTTGGTTTGGTTATATCGTTGGAGGCGGTGTTACAAAGGTGTAGGCAATTGGATAAAGGAAGGACAGCACAGTCAGGGTTGAAGGACTTTATGTTAATCCTTTATCTCGCACTCATGGAAAATGTTTAAGCAAAGCAATTTTTGGGATAGGGAATGAAGTGAACAAGATCTCTTGAACACTGTTATAGGGTCTTCAAATATGTTAATTATTGTTTATGAAAAATACATTGCCTATAGAAAGACTTCTTCAAAGAATGCTTCACTATTGCATGTTGCTTTGTGTGAAAGGATCTTCAACAATTCCTCTTAGGAAGAAAACGCGGTTCTTGCATAAAACACGTAATAAACAGATGTTGCCTGTGAGCACCAATACCAGGTAAATGGTAACACATGATGAACCTGCCAAATAGGAATATAACATATTGAAAGCCATTGACGATCGAAAATGTTATTTAGTTTCGCCATTTCTATAGCATTTCGAAATAACTGCGTATGCTTTAACTTTCGTCGCTCCAAATGTCGTGGATACCAGTGAGAAAACCTGTCTGCTAAATTTTGGGCAGCTGATTTGGAAAGAGGTTCGAGGATAACAGGCATGGGTCAGTGTGGCAAAGAGGTGAAATAAATGAAAGAAATACATGGAAAGGTTTCAAAGAAGATTACTAGATATCAACCGACAGGGAATTAAATCGGATTTTGAAAATTCTAGAAAATGAAACAAAACTGAATTAGATTAAAGAGCTACACGTTTTAAATTAGGAAGAAGAGAAAGATCAGGAATAACATGGTTTCGGCTGGCAGGCTGGAGGCCAAAAAATGACTGACGATTCTAGGAGGAGAATCTGCCCATTCCGTACGTGGATGAAGACTGGGTAAATATTTTGGCGGAATGTTCACAGTGGGAGAACCAGCAAAAAATTATATTTATAGAAACATTCTTAAGTCCTGCTAGAAGGATCTACCAGCTGACCAGAGGAACTGGCAAAATATGAGAAACTTCCTGGCTAAGGTGCGCGAAGGCAGTTAAAGTTTGTTCAGCTATTCTCAGGCAGTTCATTTCTGTTTATTCTTTCTTTGTTTTCTTTTCTTCTGTTTTGTTTTGTTTCTTTTTGTCACCTTAAATATATAATACAGTAAATTATCTGTGTACCAAATATTTATGTAATAACTTTAATAAATTGATGCCAATAAAGATTCTATCCTTCCATCTATCCGCCTACCCGCCAGCCCGCCCTTCTGTCAAAGCATCGATTTCCCCCGTAGATATTGAATGCTTCAGAACAAGTAGAATTTAACTTCAAATGTTTATAAATAATTGTTTTATAGCTATATATGATACAGATCGTAAAATTCTTATACGTTTTACTCAGAATACAAGTTTCTCAGGCAAAAATATTAAAAACTACTTTGAGTATTTTTTATACTACGACGCTATGGCAAATAAATTGGTGATTAAAACAGGAATTAATTTACACTTACTTTACGTAGTTTGCTTAGTTCAGGCAACTTTCACTTCATATACTGGCAGCGATGTCAGAAGTTGTACTTATAAAGAAATTCACTTCCAAAATGCCATATATTGAGAACCACCTCAGAGAAGCATATGGAAAACTACAATTTGTTACAAAAGTGTATAATTAATTGTCTACACATGAGTTAAAACAGGAAATACTAATTTTTTTGTGTACCATGTTTATTTATATTGATACCCCTTTACTTTCTCTGCGTACCTATAGTATGTAAGAGGAAGTATTGCATTCCACCTAAAGATTCGAAGTAGGGATTCTACCGAAAATGTATGTTTTCAACCCTTGAATAAAATAAGTTATTTTTAGAAAATAATCCGTGTGTGTGTCTGTAAACAGCATAACTAAAAAATGTGATGGTAAATTTATAATGTTTGTGTATGTGTGTTTACTTCACGCGGGGAAGCCATCTTGTGACGTGATTCATTTGTTAGGTTTGTTAGCTCCATCTGGTGTTAGCAATTTGCGGCAGTATTAGTTTTTGTTTGAAAGAATGCTACTGTTATTTTATTTAATTTTGGTTCTCTGTCCTCCGGCTAGCTATTATCCTTTTGGTCAAGCACTTCTCTTTATACAGGTTGTGTAAACGGAAAGGAATCTTTTATCCAAAGATAACACTGATGAAATTTGTTTTACACTTTTATTGTCGAACACGTTAACTATCACATTTAGACATTGATCTTAACACTCGCCAAACTGAAACTGTTATAATAACTTCATTACTGATATTTCTTAATTCGCGTACTTCAACTTTTTGTATAATTAACTTTATCACACTTGAGATTTTTCATAACTCTGTTACGCGTAACCTGCAAATTGATATCCGACGTGTGCCGTACAAATACTTTCGACGAACTGACTGACTGAAGGCGACGTGTACTTTACAAATATTTTCGATGAACTGTGGGAATGCGACGTGTAGTGTACAAAGAATTTTGATAAACTGACGGACTATCTACCTCTGACTTGGCTATTTATACTCCTTCATCCAGATATGCCTAAAGATTATAACTGAGCTGCAATTGGCTAATAAAACGCGCCAACATTAGCGTCTATTTTAATATCCAATGAAAATTATGAATACATATGCTCTAGGGAAATGTTCCAGAAGATTCTAAAAGAAAAACGCGCCAATATTACGTAACTTCCTCATTTCCAATAATGATAAACAGCTCACCCCCTCGCTGCATTATTGCACGCTATTATTGTCAGTTTCAGTAAGGCAGTATAAACTTACTTCCCAACAATAATTACAATCAACAAACATCTCAAATCAATGTCACATAATAATGCATATTCATACTATAATCACTCTTTACATTTAAATAATTTGTGATACAAATTACTGCATCAAAAACCAAAACTACTAAACTTGGTATTTAATTCTAACGATTTTGATTAAAATACAACCCATTCAATATACTTATGTGACAAATAAAATGCACATATTCCATTTCCTTTTTCTGAGAATAGCCTCTGCAGTCCACTTTATTCGGAATGATTTTTGTATAATTTTGAATAACTGGTAGACAAAAGCGTACCACGCAAAAATGTGGTTCTATTTAAAACGCACAATTCATTTCAAACAACTTCTTTTGTGATATCAGTCATCTCCGAGATATTCGTTAATATCGGTTTCAATTGATGATTGAAGTGAGTCATTTACGTTTTAATTCACATCACAATGGCGCGTGGTATTAACTGAGAAGCGCTTTAGAGAGACGTGCTTCTCTCATCATTAGCTCTGGCCGACTGAAATCTCGTTCGCTCCCCTGACCCCAAGAAGTATTTCAGTAGATGACTCTTCTACGCTCTACTGGTAAAAGTTTGGAACTTGTGGTGTTGGATTTGCTGCCATCTGTAGTGAAGGTTGGTAACTCATCTGTCTTCTTTCTTCTCTCTTGTAATTTCATTGGACCAGATGCATTAGGTAATCTGTAGGCGGTATTTCAAAGTTCAAAACATTGTTGATGTTGAGATGGATGAAAATGTTTTCCCAAATCTACAGGTGTGAAGAAATCTGTATAGGTTTTAATAATCTTATCTCTTGTTCTATTTCATGGTTACTGTTCAAAAAATGGTTGACAACTGCTGATTTATCTGATGTTCACTTAGTCTTATTTTTAAGTTAAGTTTTTGTTCTACCTATATATGAGCCTTGGCAATCTTGACATGAGATTGATAAATACCTCACCAAGTGCCAGTTGGAGATGATATTTTCTAAAATTTTTCAAGATATTTGAACATCACTGGATGGTATGTAAATTTCTTGTATACTAAATCCTTTTTATTCGGATTCTGTAGGGTACTACCACTTTTCATTGTTTTCCCTGCTTGCTTGGACATTTACTATTTGTATGAAGCATTCTTCTCCATATAATGCATTTTCTTGTTCCATTCTTTGCACTCTACATACTTTATCTTCTATAAAAGGCACGTATATATTCTTTTCTTCTTTATTTAATACAAGTCTGTCTTCTTAAAATCAACTATCGCAGAGAACTCTATTAATACATCACACCCAATTATAACTTCGCGTATTAAGTTTGGAACTATTAAAAACATGACCTCCAATGTAATATCTGTTATTTGTATAGGTATCAATGCTTGAGATTTGATAGTTTGGGTCATTGTACCTATGGCTACCCTACATACTACATTGCTTATTGGACCTGACATGAGTTTTATCCCTTCATTTAGCAGTTGTTCATAACATTTTTTGAGCAGATAGAGCTTGATGATCCTGAATCTATTGCAACATTTACTTCCCTTCCTGCTGTAATAGTTTGTATATACGGTGATTCATATTTGTTTTCACAATTCCCTGTGTTGGTATTTAGACGGTAACAATCAAAGTATGTAGATACTTTATTCTTGCCACTTAGAGCAGAAGGTTCTGTATTACCAGAATGTACGTCAGGCAATACATAATTTAGTTTTCCTGGTGAGTATTTTCAGTATTTACAGGATTGCCATTTTGTACCGCAGTTACTCTTACTTCATTATCATTAACATTTTTGTATGAGCCACGCCCCCTAGCTCTTGTTCTCCCATTGTAATTGCTATATCCTCCACGTATATATTCTTCTGTATGTGTGTTGCTTGTTTGACTATAGTTCCCCCCATTTTGCATATTTACTCCATGCTGAAATCGATTAATACCTCTAGGTGAAGTAGAATTTTGCTGATTCATCCTTTCCATTCTCACATAATTTATGTGTTCTTGTCTCCCTTGTTGTCTTGAATCTCTGATATTTTGTGTGTTGTAATTGAATCTGTTTTGGTCCTGAAATTCATTATTTCTCCTATTTTCTTTGTGATATCGTGTATTGTAAGGCATATCATTACGCCTATCGCGCCTAATTTGTCTGTCGCTTCTGGGTGGACTACAAATTACTATTACTATTTCCTTGCTGTTCTAATGATGATATTAGCTCTGTCATCTCATAAATAGTTTTAGGTCTTGCAATTAATAGGTAATTTTGAATGTGTAGAGGGTAGTGTCTGGTAACTAAACTAATAAAATGTTCCTCATGCATGGCTAGAGTTAAATATCTGACATATCCTGCATATTTTATAAGATAATCTGTCATTGATAAGTTGTCATCTCTACTGTACTGTGAATAGCTTAGACTTGCCCTAATCTTATGTTGCACAGTGGTATTACAAAACTTATTCATGAATAAAGCTCTAAATGTTTCAAAAAACATTTCACTATTTCTACCATATGTAACCATTCTAAGGTTTTGCTGTTCAAGCATTTTCTAACAAGTATCATTTTTAATGCTTCAGGCACATTTTTCAATTTTAAATATTCTACTAGATCATTTATAAATTGTACTGGACTTGAGGAAGCATTAAAATAAGGTAATGGTAATTCATTAAGCACAGAATAATAGTTTGACATCTGATTTAGTACATGCACATGTGTGTCATCATTATTGTTTTGTGTTTGAGAGGCTGATGCTATGGAAAAAGCAGTAGCGTCTCTTGTGTTATTAGTTAACAAACGTGATACACTTCTTTCTGCACTTGCATTATTATCATGCATTTGATTAGCATTTACAGAACTAGTTACATTTGTATTTATCTTTGGTACAGTTGTACTTAAATTTTCATAACTACTTCTAAGTTTATGTATTTATTTGGTACTTTCCTGTACTTTATCTTTAATTTCATCTATCATCAACTTGTATGCTTCTTAAATTGCATCTGCATTTGTTTTTGCCATTTCATGCGTTTTATTTATTTCCGCTGTTAAATCTATTTGTACTTGTACTAGATCTACATTTGTATTTTCTACCATTGTTTTCAATTCTTCACCCTATTTATCTAACTTCTTACAAATACCTTGTTTATTATTAGTAAGTTTTAGCTCTATTTCAGTAATATTTGTATCAATATGATTTGACAATTTCTGTTCTAGCTGATTGCAACCTTTGTTTGCTTTTAAATCTATATCTTTTTGAAGTGCGTTGAAAGATTGTTCTAGTTTTATTTCTAACCTCCTAATTTCAGCTTTGCTTTCTTTCATACAAGTTTCTATTTGCTTAGCTAGATCATTTTTATACTAGATAACTCTGTACTAGTTTGGGTTAACTTATTACTTAACTCTACTGTTAGCTCTGTACTAGTTTCAGTTAACTTATTAGTAGATTCAGTTATCTTATTATTTGTTTCAGTTATCTTATTATTTAACTGTGTACTAAATTCAGTTAGCCTATTAATTTGTTCAGTTTTTGCTTTTAGAAGGCACGTAAAATTCTGTTGTGATAAATTTAGATGATCTTGTTGGCTAGATGTCTGAGGGTCTCTTTCTTTTGTTGTTCTCTGCACTAACGTATGTAAAGGTGATTGACCTTGCATACTACTGCTATCTCTTTCTATGCCTACCTGTGAATTTACAGATAACTGATTTTTTAAATATAACCCATTTGTTTCCTCTAGCTCTGGTTGTAAATTTACATTGTAATCAGTAATGGCTGACCTATCCTCTCCTACTTCCATATTTTCATTGTTTTCTGTTTCCATTTTATTTTGTATATTTTCTTTTGTTATATTTGATTTGGAATTGCTCAATTTTAATTTGCCGCCTCTTAACAGCAAGAAATAATCTTAATAAGAATATATTTTCTTAACTATCTTGACAATTAGTATACGTATAAAGTATTGGAATTTTCTGACCTTTTGTTCTGGTTGTTTCTAGTAAACCTTTTTATTCTGGTGCTCCCTGGTATATTGTAGTTGAATTGTTGACTGCTGTTATGCTTCTATCTTTTAAGGTTTAATCTTAAATCATACCGATTATACAGTAAATAGAAGAACCTGAATTCTTTAGCTAGAACGACAAAGTAGGCACGTTATAAATAGATGGGAGGGTGATACCACCTAAAGTATTTAAAAAATAACAGAGGTCCGACCAAGTACCTGACACAGGGCAGAACAAAGTAAGCCCAGGCCAAAGTTATTTGAACACTTTATTAAAAAAGCAAAACCAACAAACAGCAAATGTAAGTACTTCAGATATCATAATGGCATCCCTTGGGTGCCTATATAACATTTAACATTTTAAATTATGCCCGATATATGATTACAAAAAAATAAACAAACAGAAAGAATTGATAAAATATTAAAACATCAATGAGCCTACCCTAGGCTAACATTTATGCCTATATATAATACCCTTTAAAATTCTACTAAAACAACAATATTTACAACTACTCTCTCTTAAACCAGAAACCAAAATTAACTGCAGCAATCCAATACCAATTAAAAAAACAAAAAACACTTTAATAACTGAATAAAAATTATAAAAATAATAAACAATTTAATAAATAATTATCCTATATAATAAATACAAAATTTAACGAAACTATATGTAATAAAACAAAATAACCACACAACTGCAATTACGTTGGTAGCTGTACAATTTATCTATCCTTTTATAAAGTGAGCTCAAAGGAACTAAATAATATTATATATATCATATAATTCACTAAGTCCCACAGTAATACTATACCGGGCAAAAGGCAAAGTAAAACAACAACCAAAAGGATATTAACCTTTCACTTCCTCTCAAATAAAAATATATTAACATACTTAAAGAAGTCATAAAAGAACAAAGTACCTAATACTCATGAATAATCCCACAACAAAAACCTTAACTGACTAATCATAAACTTCAAATTGGAGAACCTTATATTATCAAAATCCAAAAAATAATTACACGTTTTAATACGAATAAAATACCTTATATCAACAAATTTGAATTAAATAAAATGCAATAAATTTACCTAAAGATATCTAATCATGATTAGCTATAGTCAATCAGCTTTCCCACATACAACACGTTACTTGGGCCACCATAAATTCAGTCAGGGAATCAACTACCAACGATACACCCTTTTAAGAAAACGAAAGCCTTATGCAAATATACCTGTAAACGACATACAGCAAAAATGACCCACTAAGGGGCTTTTCATATCAAAATGGCAAATGTAACGCAACACTGAATTATCTTAAAATAATAATAATATCCCTTTTATGTTGTAGTTCTACCCAAGCACTACAACAATTATATATGTGGAATTACCCTGTAAGTGATAAACCCTGCATAATTTTACAAATATATGGTATTTTCAAAAAAACAAAGCATTAGTTAACGTAAACCACATGTACGATATTTTAACACAATAGCGGGGAAATTAACAAAGGAAAAAAAATAAAATAGGACAACCCAATTTTGTTTCCTGTGGTCACACAAGATAATTAAAGCACCGAAGTCTCTCCAGTATACGCCACAAAGACAAGAACAAGCGAACAGGATACGACCAGTTTAATGCCAGAAATTAAATCATAAAAAGCCATAAGGTCGGAGATCTTACCTTACTGATGATCACTCTAGGTACCGCCAAACAACAACTGACCGCCGTCACCAGAATTTTTTTTAAGCAGCTCAGTAGTGCAAACGCGATAACCGCGCCGCCGCAACAGAAACTCAAGAACAAACAGCCTGGACATATTCACGTACGTCAGAGCTAAAGAACAGGAAAAGCCGATAACCACACCGCCACGCCAAAAACTCAAGAACCAAGACGACTGGAAACGTTCACATACGACAGGGCTAAAGAAAAAAAGAAAGAGACTTTGGCGTGATACATAAACTGACAGTTAAGTTCACAGCACATTGCGTGGCCGTACTCCTGGAAGAATTTTTGCTGTCCTTGGATGATGTTGATGATTCTGAAGTTCTTTGTTGTTCTCCGGAGTTTTCTGAAGCTCTCTGATGTTCGTTGATCGCTTCTTTTCAGCTTTTCTCTTGCCAATTCTTGTCTGTTCGAGCGCACACAGCTGGGTGCCAATTTGAAGTAGGTGTTGTTTTAGGAGGAGTTGTATTATATTTCAACTGTTGGGAGCCGAACTTGAAGTGGTTGCTACCGCACGTATAGTACCCGCTTTCCGGCAGCCTTCGCCCCAAATGTACTTTCCGGTGGCCTTTCCCCCCCCAAAAAAAAATGTTTAAAAATATTAACTCTGTAATTTGACTGTTTCTTTAAATATTATATATTTATGTTTGCCTCGGCTGCATCAGTATTATTGTTAGAGACATGTTTCTCTTTGCAGGGTTGTGAAGAATGTAGGCTTACACAGATTATAATTTTACTTCACTCCTTTTATTATTACTTGACAAGATTTAAATAACACTTCACTGATATAGAGAGAGATGTGAGATTTTTTTATTAATTACTTGCACCTTTTAACACGTAAAACTATTTTCGTCTCACACGAATACGTATTAAATTTCTCGAGAACGTGTCTCACGTCCGGTTAGGAACACTCTCTGCAAACAACTGAATTGATTTATACCACCTAAATTTGTAAATTTCTGTATTTCAAGTCTCTGATTGTCTAATCCTAGTCCAATAAAATAGTTTCATTTAACTAAAGCTTTTTCTGGTTGTTGATTGGCTATTTTATAAACTGTCACTAAAATTACATTATTGCTTCCAAGAATCACAAGTAGTATTGTTAAACTTTCAAATTCATTAATGCCTCAAGGTTACCTCATTATTAGCAACTTTTAACCTATTATTTTCACTGGTCCTACATTATTAAATTACGTAATACATTCACATAACACTATTAAACATGCATACAATAATATAAACATATACAATGGTTGTAATATACACTTTTTATATATTGTTACATACACATATTGCTTTAAGGTGGGCTGTTATAGAATTTATATATTATATAATTAGATTGAAATGATTTAAGTGTTAAAAATACTGCCTGAATTATATGTAAGATATGTTTCTTTTTGTATCTAGAAATTAAATTATTAATGAGCTCAGGTTTGAAGCCCTTTTTAGTAGCTGCATTCTTGATATAATTTAATTCGGTGACATAGTCTTCTTTTTCCAAAGGCAGGTTAATCAATCTATAGACCAAACTTCTAAAAACAGTATGTTGTTGTGAAGTAGGGTTATAAATGTTATTTTTTATGTAATCTTCCACCTGTGTAGGCTTTCTATAAATAACAAACTTTATATTATTATCTTTTCTTTTTACAAGCACATAAAAAGGGTAATGTATTATCTGTTTCTATTTCCATAGTGAATTTAATATGTATGTCTTGTTTGCTCAAAATATCCATTGCTAAATTTATACAATCTTGAGGAATAATACCAAAAATGTCATCTACATATCTGTGCCAAATCTTGAAAATATATGGGTATGAAGCTCCAAAGAGCTCATCTAAAGGTCTGCAAGAAGAGGAGATAGTGGGTTACCCATTGCAAAGCCATGTGTTTGCTTGTAGAAATTCTTGTTAAAGGTAAAATAATTTTGATTAACACAGCAGGTTGTAGGTGTAATCATTTCCTGAATATAATTCTCTTCTAAGTTGAGTGATTCTAGCCAAGTTTTTAACAAATCTGGGATACTATCTGTACGTACATTTGTGAATAAGGATGTAACATCAAAATACACTAGTATATCTGTCTTATGACTTTTTTGTAAGCAGTATATTTTAGATAAAACTGGATTGCTACTTTTAAACTTTCGTTTTTTATCAGCTGATATTATAGTTGATTTTGATATCACTTTGTTAACCTGTTTTATGCTTGAATTTAAAGGATCTTTGCTAATTGTAACATAATCATCTTGTTTTAAAAACTCTTTAACTCTATTATAGTAGTCGTCAGTATTTAAAATTACAATTTGATTGCCTTTATCTGCTTTTAAATGTACATGTTTCTCGTTGAGTTTTTTAATAGTGTTTTTGCTAAAGGTATTATTCATAGTGAAATCCATGTTTTTAATAATTTCTGTACATTGTAATTTCAAACTTTTGGCTGTAGCTGAATTTAAACTATAAGTGGTTATTTTGTATCTGCTATGTAATCTTGAACATTGTTGGAAAAAGAAATACAAGTTTTAAATCCTTTTTCCAGAAGTTGTAAGTCCTCTAAAGCTAAAGGTTGATCAGACTGGTTAACTAACGTTTTGGGTTTGCCTGCATTTTTAATCTTATGGTAATTCCAATATGGCAGGTGGTTACTTTTAAATAATAATTTTTTTCTTTAGAATATAAGTTTTATTCTGCATATAGTATTGTAGTTGGGAATAACATCTATCTTCAAAGTTATTCCACATTTGTGGTCCCAAAGCTTTTGGTGTTGGATATGCTGCTATCTGTAGTGAAGGTTGGGAACTCATCTGTCTTCTTTCTTCTCTCTTATAATTTGATTGGACCAGCTGCATTAGGTAATTTGTAGGCGATATTTAAAAATTCAAAATCTCGTTTTCACCCACACGGGTAAGCAAGGTCGTTAAGGCACGGACTCGTGAACTAGAGTCCGCATTTCAAACCACGCCAGGACCGTCTTCCCTGTCTGAGTTTTTCCAGGTTTTTCTCAGTCCACGTAACCAGTAAATGTTGGGAGATACCTCAAACTTAGTCCTGGAACGTTGCCTTCCCAGATTTCCTTTTCCAATCATTTCATTTCATGTATCACTGGTGTCACCGCCTGTGGTGACGTATATAGCGGACATTAAACGCAGTTCAAAAACAAAATGCAAGATCGCATATCGGCGAGCACATAGTATTCATCGATTGCAATGGGAAGCATTCCCACACCCAGTCTACATTCATTGGATTATGTATTATCTTTTTCCACTGAAAAGCCAATTTCCCCGAAAACTTCCCTTTTCCCTGAAATGAAAAAATAATTTTTTTGATCTGCAGTTTACAGTGCTAAATGACCTAAATACTGCTGTGAGCTTGCAACAGATGGAACTACGACAAAGTTGCAAAGTAGGTGAAAAAAATTAAACGCGTAGCAGTTAAGTAATGCGGCCCATTATTTATAGGACTTCCCTGGTATAAATGTCTTAAATATACAGGAAAAAGACAAGAACATTAGCTTTCCTTAAATAAAAAAATTGTCAATGCCAAGAGTGACAATGAGAGCATTTAGATTACCGCTGTGCATTTTATATCGACATGTTAAATTTCATGTTTGTTTTAACTTAAAGTCTAAAAACTGTGTTTTGGGAAGTATTCGCAACCTAAAATTATTGTTTTCCATCCATCTTCTGCTCTTTGTTAATGTAGAAGTAAATTCGCCATAAGCGGTGTTTTCCCTAGCCTTTTTCCGCTAGAAGGATTTGTCCGAAGCTTCAGTACATTCTCCCCTCTCACTTAAGAGGACAAACGGAGCTGTTGTTGTTTGCATTTGAAAGCCCAACAGTCTCTTACTGAGATAATGGATTCGCAGGAGATCAAAGTGTGAAACCTGTCGCCCAGCTTCAAAAGCTGTTATCATGCGTCTACGTTCCTGGAATGTGTATTTCACAAGATAACTATTTGCTTTACTAAATATTCTGTTATTAGTACATCGACTGTACTGTGTGCATTTTCATCATTGCATTAGGTTACTTTTATTTTAAGCCTTAGTTAGGGGATCCAAAATTTCATTAATGCAATCTCACCTCCATATAGACATTTGGAGGCACCTGTAAACACCTTCCCCTCTATTTTGAAAGTGTGTGTGTGTGTGTGTGTGTGTGTGAGTGTGTTTGTGTGTGTGTGCGCGCGTTACACGCATTACATTGTAAAACATTTTACTTACGTTGCACTATAATGCGTTTATGAACATCCCGGAAAATATTGCAGCACTTCAGAACATCACTTAACATAAAAGTAACAGAGAGAGCTTGAGGACAATGGAAGGAGAGAGGAATTAGGAGGAGGGATGGCTGAGGCTACATCTAAAGACGGGACCGGGTCTGTCAACACAGAGACCACACCCTCGCATACCCAGGAGTAAACTCGTGGGGCTTTCCATTAGGAGCGGTACCTATTTTATATACCGCCCCCCCCTGCCTGGTCGAAATCGGGCAAGGACACCTCGAGGCTACAGTGTCGGAGGTCCCTATGCCCGTTAAAAAGCTCACCCTGATTCTTTGCTAGCCTCTAGTTCCCGAGGTCGCGGGTTCAATCCCGGCGGAGGGCAATGGATTTTTTTCGGGCGTAAATATCCTTAGCATGGCTTCCTTCGGAAGGGAAGTAAAGCCTGTGGTCCCGTCTCGTAGATTTACGGCACGTAAAAGAACCTCAAGCCTAATAAAGAGACCTCTGAGCAAAATTATCGGTCTTTCAGCCCAATATAGAATGGGATGTTAAAGACCATAGTAGTTAAAGAGCGTCTATAAATAAAACTCAATTTAATTTCATTTTACCCTGATTCTTAATTTTTTTTTTCGCCGATGGGTTATATACTACTTCACCTTTACCTGTCTCTGAATTCTCTCATTTCATTCCCTTTTATCCATGAGGGTTGCAGGGTCAGGCGCACCGACATGAGCGGTCGAGGTCCTTAAGGCACAGACTCATGAACGGGAGGCCTGCGTTCAAATTCTGCCAAGTCCGTCCGAATTGACTGAGGTTATTGCCACGTTTTCCTCCATCCTCATAACTGGCAAATGTCGGGAAGGTACCCTAAAATGTCTGGAGCGTTTTCTTCTCAAATTACCTTTCCCAATTATCATTCCATTTCATGTGTCATCAGATTCCATTACCTGTGGTGCCTTATGTAGAAAGAACGGGCATTAAACACTACTAAAAGGGATCAGGTATGGTGGAGGGTGTTGCGCGTCGTATAAGATTTCTTTGGGTAGAGAAATGTTTATTTTCCTGGTATTGACCTTATCTGGCTCTGTATACAAGAATGCTTGAAATGGTCACTCTGCGAAGGATTCTGTATCTAGAAAGTACTCTAGACACCACTGCGCTGTGCTTACCATCATCAGATGTGGCCGTTCTTCGTACTCCCTGGCTTCATTCCTTTCTCAGGGTGAATTAATAGTTGCAATAGATCTAGACTTTGTCACATTACTTGAATCTTCACGTTACTAATACATACCAAGAGGGAATTATATCGAGGGAGAATAAAGGGGTAGAAAGAGGCAGATGGTGCGGAGAAAACGGGAGGGAGAGACAGTGAGAATGTGTGGGAGAGAGAGAGACAGGGAGATACATTTAACGCTATAATGCCGGAAGAGTCGTGGACCAGCTGGTATTTAAAAAAAGCAAGAATTTAAACAAAAAGAACAGAAACTGCCAAAATGCACACAAAAGAAACGGCGATTTTTCGAATATGTTTTCAGTCTACGATGACAACTAATAACCTGTTTTACCGGCACTTACTAAGGAGGGAGTGAAATACAATAATTTCAAGAGTGTGACATGTTAAAAATGTTATGACAATTTTCACGTCAAGGTATGATTAACTGATCGACTGTGCTCTCTGCATCTTGTCACGTGTTCATCATGTGATCAGTGGTGGTGTTGCTCAGATCACTTTTAAGTTATTATGAAGCTGCGAACAACGATGGTTGTATTGCTGATTTGCACGGAACTGCTTAACTGAAAATTGTATTATGATTTCACCCGAAATTTGGTTCTTATAGACAAGCAGAAAAACCTCATGACAATGTATAAATAGCACCGATAATTTCTGCTTTATATGCGGGGAAGTGACATTTGCTTCCATAAATTAGTGTTAAATCAGAGATTTTCTAAAAAGGCATAAGGTACATTTGTTATATTTCATTTGTGAGACCAGGGTAAGAAATGACACCACATACGTATGCGCTGCACTACGTGTTTGTCCAAAGTCAATATCTGGGTGAATAGAAAAGGATTTGCAGTGCCCATGGTTTGAAGAGAGCCTAGCAACCACGATACTGATTGTTATTTAGTGTGATTCTGACTATTAAGAAATGTATGGCCAAGAGGAGAAAATCAAAATTTGTGTAGCATAATATCCCTCACAATTCAACCTGTACCTCATGGCGAAAGATTGCCAGTTTCTGAACCTCAAGAAATGCTCTCTGTGGACACTAACTCTGACAGAGATTCTTCAATAGCCGATAGCATCAAGAGATGCAGACAATCATAGACTCCTCCAATCACAGATGATCCAGGTAATTTAATGACTAATCAGGGATCTAGACCACCATAATGATAAGGAACAGCTTTTGTCATTAATGCTGAAAAATTGACATTTCGAACTAGGAATAAATACTTTGCAGCATTTCATTATAAGTTGAAGGTATTTACATATTTTAAAGACATCGATTGCTTGTGGATTAATTGAGTATGAGGCATAGTCCTCATCAGTGGCGACTGCTGTGTCGTTTTCGCCTCCCCATGGTCATGGCTCATGCAACCAGCACGTCATAATGCTTCAGAGTGATGACGTCATGCATAACCAGCGAAAGCAACATTCAAAGCTTCGAACAACATATCGCCATGAGTGACGTATGACATCACCTCACCACGTAATGTATCATGGACATTCATCATTGGCTGGTTTGCGACACGCCGCTGACGCTAGCGCCCTCACGCTCTCCCACGGTTCCGGCAACTCATGTGCAGGCAGAAGACGAGCAGTCGCTTTTTCGCCAGGGACCGAGGAGGAACAACTAGTCATCGTGACAGCGAGGTTCGGCATAATTCACCAAGAGTTGTTTTGGCCTTTTCTAAATTATCTTTTACGCTTTATCTGATAAGCTTTGAAATTGAACCTTTAACACTTAATGCCTTTCTGAATTCTTGTACCGGAGAACTTCATGTAACTTTATTGTATTCGTTACTTTGTTACGATAGGTTTAAACTCATATAGCAACTTTAAGTGTACAAAGCGAAAGAAAATATCACATTGTATTTGAGCATAGTAATTTGTTAAACAAATGTTAAAGCAAGCTGATTTAAGTACTGTGAATGGATATATCACTTTAAAATAAATTGTTAATATATGTGTTGGTGAATATTTCCTATTTTCTAGCTCCTAAGCAATAGTCCCTTTCCATGGTAACTTTCCCTCTGGGTATGGTAAACAAAAGCTGTAAGCAGCTACCGCCCAGTGGTGTCGGTCGCTTCAAAGACTAGTCTTAAAGCTGTGTTTTTACCTAACGCCATAAGATTCCTGCCATTCCAGTGCCATATGCTACCAACATAAACAAAGTATCAAAGTTTTAATAATATTCTAACAGGCGTAGATTTAATAAGTACCAGTGGGAAGCTTGTACTACATATATTTGCATTAGGACTGCAGTTATAAGGCTACCAAGTACCTAGTAAACTTGGGATACCCAAGACGGAGACACCCATTACGCTAGGAAAAGTTGGCCCCAAGGGCAGTCATTAACAGATGTTACAGGTGAGCCTTTTATGTAGCTATAAAGGTTGTTTTCACCAATACATGTTAAATTGGGCCTAATGAAAAATGTAAAGGCTTTAGATAAAACGGGTTCTGTATTCCCTTTGCGCAAAAAAATTCCCGGGCTCAGGTTCGAAAAAGTAAAAGTAGGCGTTTATTTGTTCTCAAATCAGAAAACATTTTAAAGACCTCCAATTTGAAGCAGTGCTAAATGACAAGAAGAGACTAGCATAAACATCAATTAAAAATGCTTCGAATCGTTTTCTGGAAAATTTCAAGAGGGTGCAGAGGGTTTAATGGACACGGATAAACAGCTGGAGTGCAATATGTTACCAAAATGCACTTTTATATTCACACTTGGGTTTCTTCCGTTCAAATTGTGGTTACCTGATTGGCTCCACCAAGATATTTTGATGATATTACAGAGGGAAATGAAGTGCTGCCATGTTAGATGGTAAAATTGAATGTTTCTTAAACAGTATGTCATAGACGAGACAAAAGGCTGTATCATCAAGGTAACAGGATTTTGTTTATTTTTAGTTAAGAAAGCATTACTGCAATTGCAAACGGAAACAGCTACAGAAAGCTTCAGAGCTTTGAAAAATGTGTTTTTATGATAATAGGAATATTTAGAAATTCTACGTACATAAAAATGTTTTTTACAAACATGTAAAACCAAAGTGTAAATTTTAACATCATAAAAGTGAAATTACACATAAGATTTTATTGAATTTGTTCAGGACTGAAAGAATTTCTTAGAAATGTATGCACGCATATGTATATTAAATAATGCGGTTGGGCTGTGCATGCAGGCCAATCACTCAATCTATGCTAGCTTACCTACCGTGTTTTCCAGGTCATTTGCAGCTACCCTTTAAGCGCTCTGCTGTTGTGCCTGTTCTAGGAGAAGAGACTTCGTTTTACATCCCATGCAACTCGGCATCATTTTCAGCTCCAGGTGACAATTTTGTAAATATAATAATCGTTCAGCGTTGCATTAGAGATGCAACGTTTGCGCTTTCTTTCTTTGAGAGATGTAATGTCAGAATGCAAATCAGATCTGCCCGAGAGCCGTTAACGGCTGTGACCTGACACCCCAACTCAACCTCTTCATATTTTATTGGCTAGAGTGACAAGTAAAAGCATGAACCCTTTGCACCTGACAACCAATTCAACCATGACGTTAATTCACTGATACAAAGGACAGAGTCTCTTCTCTATTCTTTGTATGGCCATGTGAAAAAACGAATACGTTTTCCTTTCACTAATCGATGTATGCACATATAATATATTTTATATAGAATATATTTTATACTACACAATTTAATATATATAGGTTGGACCATTTAAGTTGAGACTGTACAATATCCCCAAAACTAATCGTTGTACAAAGAAATGGCTTTAATACAAGTAGCTAAATGTTATGGGAGAAACTAAATGCCATTAGTTGTGTTTTGTTTGGAAGACGTTGTGTTGGTCATTTTAGGGTCCATTAATTTTTTAAAATGGGAACCTGTTTAAATTTAAATACATTGTTTTGCATGCAAATAATTAAACGTATTCATTTATAGACCACTTAAGTATCTTTTGTTAGGACAACCTCAAAGCACCAATCAAGAGATCCTTTGGAAAGTCTTCGAATCATTTCATCAATGGACTGAACGCACAGTATTAATATTCTCATGAAAGAAAACAATTCTATGTTTTGAGGAAGATAGGAGACAAAGTTCCAGACCCTAACATAAATGTGCTAGAAAACTATATTTGGGGACAAAATAACATAAATTTTCCACCAATAAATATAGGTGCTAGTGCAATAGAAAATTAGTTATAATAACATATTCGGCTCTAAAAGTTCCGGCACTGATAAATAATATTTACTCACAACTTAACAGAACAATTGTCAGATCAAATGCAGATTACAGCTCAATTATTTACAAGACAGCAGCTTTAACGTATCTGAGAATATTAGAGACAGTATAAACAAAAGCCTGGCAGTAATATTAGGTGTGCTTCGCACAGTTCCTTATGGTATTTTGTAATTAGAGGCAGATGAACTACTGCTAGAAAAGAAAGAATACGACTCAGTTTATCTTACGCTTGGAAGACTGCTTCCAATACACATTCAAACACGCCCAAGTATATTTTCCCAAAATAAATTAAACTAAGTTACAGAAACATCGTTGCAAGCACATCAGTACAACAATACCCAGACACCTAAAGAACATGAACTAGACAGTATCCATATATTCATATCGAAACATGATGTAGATACTGCTCCCTGAAAGCTGTATGCCGGATAAAGCCGAAAATAACAATATTATTTAAAAGCAAATGTTTAAATACATAAAAGAAAGATACACAGAATACCAGCATCTTTGAACTGCTTTATCAGCAACGGAAAATAGTCGTACACTAGGTGATCAAAAGTATCTGGATACCTGGCTGAAAATGACGTACAAGTTCGTGGCGCCCTCCATCGGTAATGCTGGAAGTCAATATGGTGTTGGTCCACCCTTAACCTTGATGACAGCATTCACTCTCGCAGGCATACTTTCAATCAGGTGCTGGAAGGTTTCTTGGGGAATGGCAGCCCATTCTTTACGGAGTGCGGAACTGAGGAGAGGTGTTGATGTAGGTCGGAGAGGCCTGGCACGAAGTCGGCTTTCCAAAACATCCCATAGGTGTTCTAGTCAGGATTCTCTGCAGGCCAGTCCATTACATGGATGTTATTGTCCTGTAACCACTCCGCTACAGCCCGTGGTGTATGAAAAGGTGCTCAGTAGGTATAATAGAGGAATTCTGGCACAGTTTTTTGGGCATATATGGGAAAGGATAGGGAAAACGAGGCTAGATGGGGTAGTTCAAGGAGAAAAATGGGTTTATATGAGAGATAGGGAATACGACGAAAGATGCTACGTTAGACAGGGTTGAAGGAGGGAAATACGTTTATATGGAAGAGATAGTAGAGATGTGTTAGGCTAGACTGAGGTCGAGGAGTAGAGTATGGTTTATATGAAAGATATAGGAAAACGAGGAGGGGTGTTAGACTAGACAGAGTTGAAGGGTAGAGTATGTCTTTTATGCGAGAGAGGTAGGGAACAGGAGGAGGGGTGTTAGGCTAGACAGAGGTTGAGGAGTAGAGTATGGTTTGTATGAAAGATATAGGAAAACGAGGAGAGTGTTAGGCTAGACAGAGTTGAAGGGTAGAGTACGTCTTTTATGCCAGAGAGGTAGGGAACAGGAGGAGGGTTGTTAGGCTAGACAGCGGTTGAGGAGTAGAGTATGGTTTATATGAGAGATATAGGAAAACGAGGAGAGGTGTTAGGCTAGACAGAGGTCGAGGAGTAGAGTATGGTTTATATGAGAGGTACAGGAAAAGGAGGAGAGGTATTAGGCTAAGGAGGTTGAGTATGCGTTTATAAGGAGAGACGAGAAAACGGAGAGATCCTATCCTAGGATAGGCAGGTGTTAAAGGTAGAATGTGTTTTATATGAGTGGTATAGGAAACCAAGGAGAGTTACTCAGCTAGACAGGTGGGGGCAGGAGGGGAATGCGCTTTATGGGAGGTAGGGATACGAGGAGAAATGCTACGCAAGACAGATGTTGAGGAGTAGATTATGTGTTTATAGGGGAAAGATAGGGAAGATGCTAAACTAGACAGAGGTTGAGAGTAGAGTATGGGTTGGTATGTATGAGAGGTATAGGAACGGGAGAAGTGTTAGGCTAGACAGAGGTCGAGGCGTAGAGTATGGTTTGTATGAGAGGTATAGGAAAACGAGGAGAGGTGTTAAGCTAGACAGAGCTAGAGGAGTAGAGTATGGTTTATATGAGAGGTATAGGAACAGGAGGAGAGGTGTTAGGTTAGAAGGATACTGGAGTAGCAATATGGGTTTATATACAGGAGAGATAGGGAATAAGAGGGGAGGTGCTAGACTTTCAAAGCGACTTTAAACGCCATCGTCACGGGAAACTGTTTGTTGTCAATGCCAGGACACAAATTCTAGACAGCTGCAGCACGTAACCCACTCACATAAAAAGGTGACCCACTCAAACAAAAGGTGACCCACTCAAGCAAAAAAGGTGACCCACTAACGTAAATAGGTGACCCATTCAGGGAAAAAGGTGACCCGTTCAGAGAAAAAGGTGACCCACTCAAGCAAAAAAGGTAACCCACTCAAGCAAAAAGGTGAACAACTCAAGCAAAAAAGGTGAGCTACTCACGCAAAAAGGTAACTCACTCAAGCGAAAAGGTGACCCACTCATGCAAAAAAGGTGACCTACTCACGCTAAAGGTAAGTAATTCAGGTAGCATCACAGGATAGGACAGATTCCGGGAAGCGTATATAGCCTAGTTCCGTATGATTTCACAGGTAATTCAGAGAGCATCGTAGGTATTTAGGATAATTCAAGTATCACAGGTGTTTAGAGTCACTCAGTTAGTATCACAAGAGGCTAGATTCCAGGGGCAGGACGTATCATAGTTGTACATAATTTCACAGATAATTCAGAGAGTATCATAGGTATTTAGGATAATTCAAGTATCATAGGTGTTTAGAGTAATTCAGCTAGCATTACAGGAGGGTAGGTTCCAGGGGTCGGTTATAAAATAGTTTCGTATTTCACAGGTAGTTCAGGTAACATCTTAAGTATTTGGGGTAATCGACATAGTTTCACAGATATTACTGATAGTTTTGATCAGCGATTTGTTTCACAGCTATTTAAGGTAATTGCAGGTGATTCACGTTGTATCATAGGTATTTAAAATATTTTAACAGATAATTCAGATAGTATCACGGGGATTCATGGTAATATAGAGAGTAATTGGATTATAAACATTTCTCATACAACGTTACAACTATTTATATACTTTTTCTAAATCTTACAAAACTTTTATATGTTAATCTGTTAGTTAGCGAGGCGGAGAGGGATAAACTGCATATCGGTTTACATATTGAAAAGTTCTGCGTCAACATACCTTTATTTTGGTTCGTCGTACGTGCCTCTCCCCTTTTATCTAGGCTTGAGACTAGCACTAGGATTACACCTCATGGCAGGGTTAACAACTCCCCTTCAATCTTATTGTTTCTTCATCAGGCGTCTGCTAGTTGCATACACAGCACACGCATAAACTTCATTTTTAAAGATTGTAAACTCACGAGAAAATCTTCATTTTCGACTTACATTCTCTTAAGCCCTGTTTGTAATACTGTAATGTCCATACGCATAGGTAGTTATTCCATCCTCGGCAATAACTCTTTTATCATCAAAGGGACTCAATGTACTTCTATTCACTTACACTGCGGTAACAGCGTGTTTTCGTGATAGGATTAGACTCATAGGTGTTTTGATGATTTCACAGGTTTTAAGACAGTTTGTATAGCTGTCAAACGCAATGTACTGCTTAATAGCGCTACGTTTTATACCTTTAATTTTTTATTATTGAGCCGTGGATATATAGTGCATACATCTTTGGTCGTAGTCCGACAAAGCGCTGGATGATTTTACCATTAGCCTCATCATTAAATGTTCCCAATACCTTCCTGTTTAGAGCTGAATAGCACATATGACTTGTGGGATAATCAGCTGTATCTAGGTGCTCAAGAAAACGTAGCTTGTCCTGGTAAACATCTTCAGTTGTCACTCGATGAATGAATGCATGAATGTCCATATACATAAGCTTCAGGTTTTCAGCATCATAATACGGTAACAACACACCATAGTGATAGTGATACATCAATGTCTTAGAGATGTCCAACACACTAATTCCAGTGTATATAGGCTTTTTGAACACATTCTGACGAGAGGCCATATGTACAGCAGCTAGATTAGCAGCATATATCGTCCTATCAATAATCGTAGGTTTGGCAATCAACCTCTCTAGAGTCTTCTCATTTGTCACCAGTCGTATATCTACACGGTTACGCAGGTTCTCCATAGTTTTTCCAAACATAGCGTTTGTTATAGAGCTTGTAGAGGTCCTTCTAGAAATCATTTTCAGCTTGTTGTTGCAGCCTGTTGTGAAATTCCACATAACGTTTTAACCACGGAGACTGTCGGAATTGTAGCACACGACGGATTTTTATTAGTCGTAACCCGTGATTAAGAGCTTGCTTCAAAGCCATGTAATGCACTACATACTCATTTCGAGGTTCAAGATGGCGTACGAGTTTCTTTGTAGATGCTTCCAATGGTTTCATGCACTCAGGCAGAAAAGGTAGATCATTGTGTAGATCGTGAAGTTCTGTAGGATACTCGATGTCTACTTCTTATATACCCATGGGGGTCATTTTCTTGTAGTCTTTCTAAGTTGATTTCTTCAGGCGAAACCCACTGAAATCCACCAAAAGGAAGGGCGTGACACATTGCCAACCATATTGGTTATTAGCATCCTCGTCTGTGATAAACTAGGTTGGTCTCGACGGATCAAAGTTCTCCATATAAGTGTTATTAGCCTCTGCATACCGATGGGAAACTTGGCATAAACTCCTCTTATACCCAATTCCACCATGAGTAGTTGATCATCTTCTTGTAACAGCTCCAGCTTAATTCCAGTATACAGTAACATTGCGTCCCGTGTAAGTCCTGGAGAGGTAAAACAATGTGCAGGATCAACTTTGTGTGTTTTGAGGGTTTGCTCTCTGAACGCTTCAAATACATCAGCTAGAAGAAGCACATCTGAAGTTAAGTAGAGATCGCTGGACTCGCCTAGGTTTCTCACATTAAACAGCTCCCATACATTTCTAGCATGGTCGTAGTCAGCATCACTAATTTCTTATCATTTAACCTATTGTAGAAGGAATCCTTAGCAGGTAAGCAGGTCTCGTTCAAAACATCCCATTACATGAGAAATCATATGGAAATACTCCCTTACGAGTCATCAACTTCAATTTGTCTTCTCCAAAGTATTTTAGTGTTTCAGGATAAGAGGTTAGATTTTTTACCAACGTATCCAAGCTTGTACTGAGGAATCGAAAACTACCTACAAACCGAAGCTTTATATCCCCTACATACTTGGTGAATGAGATATAGCTTTCCTCGGAGCTAGGAATTACCTCCACACGTTCACTTGTACACCCCAACTCCTTGTCAATGAAATGCGAGTCATATCCGCTAAGGTTATGCATGAAGACAGGAATATATTTAGGTGTTTTGCAGACTAAATTGCATCCATTATGTAGACTTCCACGATATTCACCACTGATGTGATCATGGTCGCGTACTTTGCAGTTCTCTTCTGTAAAGGGTTTTCCACACAAGCAGCATGCCGTGGAAGACTCAAAATCCTTTTGCTGTTGATCCGTAGGTTTCAGAGGCTTTACAGTTTTGTATACATTATTAATTTCCTTTGCAATGAACGACAGATATTCCATAAACTTCTGAGCAGCATCAACACCACGATATACACGAGGTTGCTTAGGAAGTCCAGTTTCAACATGTTCAACACTGGATGTAGGCTTCACGTAAACACAGAAGCTCATTAATGTGTGCTCTTGATAAGTGGTTGTATAGGAAGTTTCAGGATTGGGTATACACGTATGACATGGAGTGAGAATACTCTCAAAATCCGCATAGATGACATAAGGCGCTTTCAGCATCCTCTCAACGTTTTTAACTGTACAATTGTTTTCTCCTTGGTAGGCATAACTACCCTTGCGACACCATGTTGATTGAGATGCATGCATGTTCTTGTAGTTTTTCCAACCCACTTTGTCCATATCGATCATCAAAATGTGTAAAACAGCGCTTACAGGTATAAGAACGTTCATTACATTTAGTTTTCTGACGTCGCACCAGCTTCTCAAAATTCTTTATATATATGTAGTGATGATTTCCGCTACTGTCACTCAATAGCACAAAGTCGCGGTGTTCAGATAGTTCAATGTCAGCAATCTTTATTGGATACAGTTCATGCTTCTCATCCAGCCCGTAAATCCTAATAGACATCTTGTTTAGCTTCTCAAACTTAGATATTTCAGAAGGTGGAGTAGGGTAAAAAACGCAGCTGAAGTCGTACTCATCTTGAAGTTGCTTGTATTTGCTCACACGCTGTGCATTCTTCTCGACGAATTTAGCTAGTACAGAATACATGAAACATTTCTCGTCGGTAAAGTTCTGGATGTTTACCCAGGCTTTCCTTACTTCAACAGATGGCGGTAGTGGTAAGCAGCTACTTCCTCGTAACGGGTTGTACTTGTTGATACGAAGTCGAACTCCGTCCACAACAAGCAAAGCCCAGTTGCTACCCTCAAACTGAGACTCCTCCATTTCAGTCACCAATTTTTTTAATTTAGTTTCCACCGTTGACTCCAGATCAGTTTCTAGGAAAACAGGTTGATTCCGCGTTTTAAATGTTTTGTCACAAATTTCACCAATACTGTTAACAAATCGACACTCAGCCAGGAGATTAATTTTAATACTCTTGTGAATACCAAGTTCTTTATGTACAGCCTGGATTATCCGTTGTTTTGCCTCATGCAAATACATATTCAGGTCCTTAGGTGATTCGCATCGTATAAAATACGATTTCAATCGTTCTTCGAATGAAGTTTCATATTCCTTCATATCACAGTCCTGCATTGATGACAGAAACTGATATTTAGTAGGCTCCAATCTGCTTTTCTTCTGAGGACTGCTTATTTTACACATATCTTCATGTCGCTGGCCCTTATAGCCATCAGTGAAGGTCAACCTACAATGTTTACAATTGAAGAGCTTCTTACAAGACATCTCGTGTCTTCTCTTGTGATAACCTCGGAGAAACCTCTTCCCACATTTTCCGCAAGCGTATCCAGTAGCTCTTGGAATAATATCCTTATACGCTGAGTTATTCATCTTTATTCTTGATGTAATAACGTATTAATCACTGTCAAGGGTAATGTACACCTCTTCACCTTGATATCCCTTTAGAAAGCTGATTATTCTTGGAGAGATCACGATGTTAACACCTCAAGACTAATTAGCGCAATGAAGACCAATGCCCTAGATCACCCTATTTATAGACGGAGCACAAACCTTTTAGATCAATCATAAACTCGCTCCATAACTAGTTGTATATAATCGCTCTACGCGTATTAACCTCAATCAAATAACCTCACACTCAGAGTCAGGATGTTTTTGACGTCACAGCCAGAGACAGGATGTCTGGTAGTATCCAACATGTTTAAACTCGTAACTAGCTATATATGCTGTCACACCATTTTATACCATGCGAATCACCTAACGACCTGAATATGTATCTGAATGAGGAAAAACAACGGATAATACAGGTGTGCATAAAGAGCTTGGTATTCACAAGAGTGTTAAAATTAATCTCCTGGTTGAGTGTCGATTTGTTAACGGTATTGGAGAAACCTGTGACAAAACATTTAAAGCACGGAATCAACCTGTTTTCCTAGAAACTGATCTGGAGTCAACGATGGAAACTAAATTAAAAAAATTGGTGACTGAAATGGAGGAGTCTCAGTTTGAGGGTAGCAACTGGGCTTTGCTTGCTGTGGACGGAGTTCGACTTCGTATCAACAAGTACAATCCGTTACGAGGAAGTAGCTACATACCATTACCGCCATCTGTTGAAGCAAGGAATGCCTGGGTAAACATCCAGAACTTTAACGACGAGAAATGTTTCATGTATTCTGTACTAGCTAAATTCGTCGAGAAGAATGCACAGCGTGTGAGCAAATACAAGCAACTACAAGATAACTACGACTTCAGCTGCGTTTCCTACCCTACTCTACTTTCTGAAATATCTAAATTTGAGAAGCTAAACAAGATGTCTATTAACGTTTTAGGGCTGGATGAGAAGCATGAACTGTATCCAATAAAAGTTCCCGACACTGAACTATCTGAACACCGCGACTTTGTGCTATTGAGTGACACTAGCGGAAAACATCACTACATATATATAAAGAATTTTGAGAAGCTGGTGTGACGTCAGAAAACTAAATGTAATGAACGTGTTTATACCTGTAAGCGCTGTTTTACACATTTTGATGCTCGATATGGACAAAGTGGGTTGGAAAAACTACAAGAACATGCATGCATCTGCAATCAACATGGTGTCGCAAGGGTAGTTATGCCTACCAAGGAGAAAACAATTGTACGGTTTAAAAATGTTGAGAGGATGCTGAAAGCACCTTATGTCATCTATGCGGATTTTGAGAGTATTCTCACTCCATGTCATACGTGTATACCCAATCCTGAAACTTCCTATACAACCACTTATCAAGAGCACACATTAATGAGCTTCTGTGTTTACGTGAAGCCTACATCCAGTTTTTAACATGTTGAAACTGGTCTTTTTAAGCAACCTCGTGTATATCGCGGTGTTGATGCTGCTCAGAAGTTTATGGAATATCTGTCGTTCATTGCAAAGGAAATTAATAATGTATACAAAACTGTAAAGCCTCTGAAACCTACGGATCAACAGCAAAAGGATTTTGAGTCTTCCACGGCATGCTGCTTGTGTGGAAAACCCTTTCCAGAAGAGAACTACAAAGTACGCGACCATGATCGCATAAGTGGTGAATATCGTGGAAGTCTACATAATGGATGCAATTTAGTCTGCAAAACACCTAAATATATTCCTGTCTTCATGCATAACCTTAGCGGATATGACTCGCATTTCATTGTCAAGGAGCTGGGGTGTACAAGTGAACGTGTGGAGGTAATTCCTAGCTCCGAAAAAAGCTATATCTCATTCACCAAGTATGTAGGGGATATAAAGCTTCGGTTTGTAGGTAGTTTTCGATTCCTCAGTACAAGCTTGGATACGTTGGTAAAAAATCTAACCTCTTATCCTGAAACACTAAAATACTTTGGAGAAGACAAATTGAAGTTGATGACTCGTAAGGGAGTATTTCCGTATGATTTCGTCACGTAATGGGATGTTTTGAATGAGACCTGCTTACCTCCTAAGGATTCCTTCTACAATAGGTTAAATGATGAAGAAATTAGTGATGCTGACTACGATCATGCTAGAAATGTATGGGAGCTGTTTAATGTGAGAAACCTAGGCGAGTCCAGCGATCTCTACTTAACTTCAGATGTGCTTCTTCTAGCTGGTGTCTTTGAGACGTTCAGAGGTCAAACCCTCAAATCACACAAAGTTGATCCTGCACATTATTTTACCTCTCCAGGACTTACATGGGACGCTGCCATGTTACTGTATACTGGAATTAAGCTGGAGCTGTTACAAGATTATGATCAACTACTCATGGTGGAATTGGGTATAAGAGGAGTTTATGCCAAGTTTCCCATCAGTATGCAGAGGCTAATAACACTTATATGGAGAAATCTGATCCGTCGAGACCAACCCAATTTATCACATACGAGGACGCTAATATCCAATATCGTTGGGCAATGTGTCACGCCCTTCCTTTTGGTGGATTTCAGTGGGTTTCGCCTGAAGAAATCAACTTAGAAAGACTACAAGAAGATGACCCCCTTGGGTACATATTAGAAGTCGAGATCGAGTATCCTACACAACTTCACGATCTACACAATGATCTACCTTTTCTGCCTGAGTGCATGAAACCATTGGAAGCATCTACAAAGAAACTCATACCACATCTTGGACCTCGAAAGGACAATGTAGTACATTACATGGCTTTGAAGCAAGCTCTTAATCACAGGTTAGGACTAACAAAAATCCGTCGTGTGCTACAATTCCGACAGTCTCGGTGGTTAAAACGTTATGTGGAATTTAACAACAGGCTGCGACAACAAGCTACAAATGATTTCTAGAAGGACCTCTACAAGCTCTTTAACAAACGCTATGTTTGGAAAAACTATGGAGAACCTGAGTAACCGTGTAGATATACGACTGCTGACAAATGAGAAGACTCTAGACAGGATGATCGCCAAGCCTACGTTTATTGATAGGACGATATATGCTGCTAATCTAGCTGCTGTACATATGGCCTCTACAGATTTGTTCAACAAGCCTATATACTTTGGAATGAGTGTGTTGTACATCTCTAAGACATTGATGTGTCACTATCACTATGGTGTGTTGTTAGCGTATTATGGGGCTGAAAACCTGAAGCTTATGTATATGGACATTGATTCATTCATTCACCGAGTGACAACTGAAAGTGTGTACCAGGATAAGCTACGTTTTCTTGAGCACCTAGATACAGCTGATTATCCCACAAGTCATATCTGCTATTCAGCTCTAAACAAGGTGTTAGAAAAATTTAAAGATGAGGCTAATGGTAAAATCATCCAGCGCTTTGTCGGACTACGACCAAAGATGTATGCACCAGATATCCACGGCTCAATGATAAAACAATTAAAGGTATAAAACGTAGTGCTATTAAGCGGTACATTGCGTTTGACAGCTATACAGACTGTTTTAAAACCCGTGAAATCATCAGAACACCTATGAATCTAATCCTATCACGAAAGCACGCTGTTACCACAGTGCAAGTGAATAAAATTACGTTGAGTCCCTTTGATGATAAAAGAGTTATTACCGAGGATGGAATAACTAATATTACAGTATTACAAACAGTGCTTAAGAGAATGTAAGTCGAAGATGAAGATTTTCTCGTGAGTTTATAATCTTTAAAACTGAAGTTTATGCGTGTGCTGTGTATGCAACTAGCAGACGCCTGATGAAGAAACAATAAGATTGAAGGGGAGTTGTTAACCCTGCCATGAGGTGTAATCCTAGTGCTAGTCTCAAGCCTAGATAAAAGGGGAGAGGCACGTACGACGAACCAAAATAAAGGTATGTTGACGCAGAACTTTTCAATATGTAAACCGATATGCAGTTTATCCCTCTCCGCCTCGCTAACTAACAGATTAACATATAAAAGGTTTGTAAGATTTAGAAAAAGTATATAAATTGTTGTAACGTTGGATGAGAAATGTTTGTAATCTAATTACTCTCTATATTACCATGAATACCTGTGATACTATCTGAATTATCTGATAAAATAACTTAAGTACCCGTGATACTACCCTCATCATGTGAAAATTACCTTATATAGCTCTGATACGAATCCCTGATCGAAATTAACACTACCACCTGTGATACTATCTGAATGACCTACTAAAATGACTCAACTACCATTGATACAACCTGACCCACCTGCAGTTACCTTAAATAGCTGTGAAACAAATCGCTGATCAAAACTATCTCTAATATCTGTGAAACTATGTCGATTACTCCAAATACTTAAGATATTACCTGAACTACCTGTGAAATACGAAACTATTTTATAACCGACCCCTAGAACCTACCCTCCTGTAATGCTAGCTGAATTACTCTAAACACATGTGATACTTGAATTATCCTAAATACCTATGATACTCTCTGAATTATCTGTGAAATTATGTACAACTATGATACGTCCTGCCCCTGGAATCTAGCCTCCTGTGATACTAGCTGAGTGACTCTAAACATCTATGATACTTGAATTATTGTGAATACCTATGATGCTCTCTGAATTACCTGTGAGATCATACGGAACTAGGCTATATACGCTTCCCGGAATCTGTCCTATCCTGTGATGCTACCTGAATTAGTTACCTTTTAGCGTGAGTGGGGCACCTTTTTTACTAGAGCGGGTCACATTTTTCCGTGAGTGGGTCACCTTTTTACGTTAGTGGGTCACCTTTTTTGCTTGAGTTGTTCACCTTTTTGCTTGAGTGGGTTACCTTTTTTGCTTGAGTGGGTCACCTTTTTCCCTGAGAGTGTAAACTTTTTCCCTGAGTGGGTCACCTGTTTACGTTAGTGGGTGACCTTTTTTGCTTGAGTGGGTCACCTTTTGCTTGAGTGGGTCACCTTTTTATGTGAGTGGGTTACGTGCTGAAGCTGTCTAGAATTTGTGTCCTGGCATTGACAACAAACAGCTTCCCGTGACGATCGCGTCTAAAGTCGCTTTGAAAGCCTAGCACCTTCCCTCCTGTTCCCTATCTCTCCTGTATATAAACCCATATTGCTACTCCAGTATCTGTCTAGCCTAACACCTCTCCTCCTGTTCCTATACCTCTCATATAAACCATACTCTACTCCTCTAGGTCTGTCTAGGCTAACACCTCTCGTTTTCCTATACCTCTCATACAAACCATACTCTACTCTCGACCTCTGTCTAGCCTAACACTTCTCCCGTTCCTATACCTCTCATACATACAAACGCATACTCTACTCTCAACCTCCGTCTAGTTTAGCATCTTCCCTATCTTTCCCCTATAAACACATAATCTACTCCTCAACATCTGTCTGGCCTAGCATTTCTCCTCGTATCCCTACTTCTCATAAAGCGCATTCCCCTCCTGCTCCAACCTGTCTTGATGAGTAACTCTCTTTGGTTTCCTATACCGCTCATATAAAACACATTCTACCTTTAACGCCTGTCTGTCCTAGCATAGGATCTCTCCGTTTTCTCGTCTCTCCTTATACACGCATACTCAACCTCCCTAACCTAATACCTCTCCTCCTTTTCCTATACCTCTCATATAAACCATACTCTACTCCTCGACCTCTGTCTAGCCTAACACCTCTCCTCGTTTTCCTATATCTCTCATATAACCATACTCTACTCCTCAACCTGTGTCTAGCCTAACACCCCTCCTCCTGTTCCCTACCTCTCTCACATACAAGTCATACTCTACCCTTCAACTCTGTCTAGCCTAACACCCCTCGTCGTGTTCCTATACCTTTCATATAAACCATACTCTACTCCTCGACCTTAGTCTAGCCTACCACATCTCTACTATCTTTTCCATATAAACGTATTTCCCTCCTTCAACCTTGTTTAACGTAGTATCGGTCGTCGTATTCCCTATCTCTCTCATATAAACACATTTTCCTCCTTGAACCGCCTCATATAGCCTCGTTTTTCCTATCCTTTCCCATATATGCCCAAAAAACTGTGCCAGAATTCCTCTGTTGTACCTACTGTGCTCCATCGTGTTGAAAGATGCAATCACCACCTCCGAATTCGTCTTTAACAGTAGGAAGCAAGAAGGTGCTTAAAATATCAATGTAGTTCTGCGATGTGATCATTCCACGCAAAACAATAAGGCGTGCATGTCCCCTCCAGGAAAAACAAGACCGCACCATAACACCACCACCTCCGAATTTCACTGTTGGCACTACACACGCTGGCAGAGGACGTTCACCGAGCATTCACCATAGCGACACCCTTCCATCGGTTTGCCAAATTGTGTACCGTGATTCGTCACTCCACACAACGTTTCGTCACTGTTCAATCGTGTAATGTTGACGCTCCTTACAGCAAGTGAGGCGACGTTTGGCATTTTCCTGCGTGATGTGTGGCTTATGAGTAGGGGCTCGACCATGGAATCCCAGGTTTCTCACCTCTCGCATGTCATAGTACTTGGAGTGGATCCCGATGCAGTTTGGAATTCCTGTGTGATGGTCTGGATAGATGTCTGCCTATTACTCTTTACGACTCTCTTCAAACGTCGGCGGTCTCTGTCAGTCAACAGACGAGGTCGGTCTGTACGCTTTTGTACTGTACATGTCCCTTCACGTTTCCACTTCACTATTACATCAGAAACAGTGGACCTAAGGATGTTTAGGAGTGTGAAAATCTCGCGTAAAAAGTTCTGACACGTGACACCCAATCACCTGACCACGTCTGAAGTCCGTGAGTTCCACGGAGCGTCCCATTCCGCTGTTTCACGATGTCTAATGACTACTGAGGTCACGGATAATGAGTACCAGGCAGTATGTGGCAGCACAATGCACCTAAGATGAAAAATGTATGTTTTTGGGGTGTCCGGATAGTTTTGATCACATAGTGTAGATTTGCAGCTATACTTCCTGCATACTGAATACACACTGCCCAAGTATTTCTTTGTTTTTATATGAACTGTTCATAATAAAGGAAAGTCTGCTCTATATCACAGAAAAGGCTAATGCAAACAAACGTTTAAATCCTTCCCGACTCTGTTGTTTTGCCTTCGCTCAATCTGATCTCAATAAGGTAGTACAATAAATACAGCTAATACGTATACCCAAACGCCATCGACAAAGGAAGGTAATTAATTCTTACTTCGATACATGGCATACGTAGGTTAAAGGTGATGAGAAAGCACTTACCGGTGCCCGTTACTCAGAGTAACCGAGAGAGATAGTTCCGCGATAAATAACTCGCATTCCCGGTTCGAAACCAGAAATCACCCACTCTGAACTTAGATTTTTGTGGGCTTTCCTTGTCGTTGGCGAATCCTAGGGTGGTTTCTTATCTGCCACGACTTCCTTTAATAGTTTCCCTTTAATTCTGTTTCCTTCTCACTTTACAGAGGTGCTTCTAGGTTTTATTGCTTATAGCGGTGCCGGACAGTTGGCGCGGATGCTCGCTCAAAGCTAAGCGTAGTCTCCGTGGTTATTAGAGGTCTGGTTGTTCGACGGATCGTGCATCGCTCTCTCTCTCTAAGTACTCTAGCAGGGGGAAGGTCTTCGACCCGACCCTGAAACTGATATGGACTTCCGCGTGTTTCTGTGGTCTGTCTGCCTGCTAGAGTTGTCCATCCAACGAGCTTTGGGTACTACTTTGTACCGTTTTGCCTTCGAACACAAATGAGCTCATGTATACGGGCGAATTGAGTGTCCGGATTCCGAGCGGGGTCCCTCGCTTACACCATTGCGTTTGGTATACCGAACGGGTATGTATCTCATTTCCTGTTCGAACACCCAAAGTGACCAGACCCTAGCGGAAGGCTCAATCCGATTACTTTACTGGCGTTGTTTCCTTCCTTATACGTACCTGAAGTTCGCGTGATAATGAAGTTATGACACAAGTAAATACAAGCGCGGTCAACGGTCACAACTGATAGGTGAATGTGAATTACTAACAATAATAAGCTTAGTCGAATGTTTTACAATTAGTTTATTATTTGGTTATTGTATGCAGATTTATGAGGTATATTCTTGCTTTGAAGCCATGATAAAATTTATGCTTTCCTAGTATTCGTATTAGGGAATTTTTCTTTAAGCATTGTCCTTTACACATCCCTCCATTCGGAGAGGGAGATCAGTAAACCATGTCCTAAACACTGCATTACTCATCTCTTTATGATAATCACCACCACTTATTGACTGAAACACTAAATCTGCCCCTTCTATGAAATCATATTTGCCCTATTTGGCATGGTAGATTATTAGATATTCCTTTACCTAATGGAATTAATTCACGGCAACATTTTATGGCCGAATGAATTTTTTACATTTTATGTAAACTCCCGAAACAGAAATAAGTTAATGGCTTTATTATAAGTTATTATTATGTTATATTGACTTCAGCTAATAAAGTTGATCACTGTGTTCAATTAAAGCAACGTTCATTTTCTGGAGGTGTAAATTGCTCAAACGAAGCTAACTTATTGTTATGTTATATTTTATTTCGCCCGAAAATGTTGACGACTTTGTGTTCATTCACGCAACAATCAATTACCGGATGTGTAAATTGATAAAAGAAAAATAATTTACTTAAAGTTATTGATTCCTTACCTCGAATCATACGAGATAGAGCACGATAATGTATGGTATTTGTTATCCGATATTCTTATTTAGATTTTGAAAATGAACTCCATAATGTACTTATGAAAATAGTTCAGAACCAGATCATACATGTTTATATGGGAAAGGATAGGGAAAACGAGGATAGATGTGGCGGTTTACGGAGAAAAATGTGTTTATATGGGACAGACAGGGAATACGAAGGCTGATAAAAGGCTAAACAGAGGCTGAAGTAGGGGAATGTACTTTATTTGAGAGGGGTAGGGTACACGCAGAGAGGTGTAAGACTAGACAGGGTTGAGGAGTAGAGTATGCTTTATATGGAAACATAGGGAAAACGGGAGAGATGCTAGACTAGACAGTGGTAGAAGGAGGAGAATGCGCGTTGAACGAGAGAGCTAAAGAATACGCGGAGAAGTGCTAGGCTAGACAGATGCTGACGAAGGATGAATACAGGCTTAAACGGGAGAGATAGGCAATACGAGGGAGAAGTTAAGATGAACGAATGTTAAACGTAGAGTGTGTTTATATGGGAGAGACAGGGAATATGAGGGCTAATGGAGTTGAAGTTGGGAAATGCGTTTATATGGCAGGGAATAGTTAAATCTCAGTCGCTATGCTAATAGTTATTTGAAGGAGGCGGAAATGCCTTTATTGGGAGAGGTAGGGAAAACGATGATAGGGGTTAGCAATTATGGTTAGAAAACTGTAATACAAAGAACCACATTATTCAAGAACTTTAGCAACAAAAAGGTCTAAGTATAGATCATATGTATGGTATTCGAGGAGGGGTCATTAATGGAAAGATCCCCTAAGGCAGTAGGAGGGAAAAGACAGTTCAAAAACACGTTAATATGCAGGAATGAGTGTATCCATATGCTCATTAGGTCGCCCCCCACCTCTGCCACGCCCCTGGTACCTTTTGCTTGCAGCTGCGGTCATAAATTTTGTAGAATATAATGTAAAGCTTGACAGGTAAGCTATTACAATGCGAACAATGCGTAATAAATTATGTCTTCTAACAAAAGCGGAGACGCTATTCTACCCACTCAATATGCATACACGTGCACATCCACACCTGCAACAACCCTACTCCAGGTGCATTGTTTGCCGAACACGTGCAGTATAACGAAGGCAGTACCTTTCTCCTGTCGAAATGAACAATGGGCGTAATAAATTATGCTTGTAACAAAAGAGCAGGCGGGAGCCATGAAAACAAAGGAGCAGAGGCTATTCTCTCAATTCTATTCAATTCCCGTACACGTGAATACTAGAAACACCACACGTGTAGCACCCATTCCATTGCAATATAACAGAAGAGACAGTCGCCCGCTTCGCAAGGGACAACCCTCAATAATTTTAGTTTCCCGACATCCTGGCGTCCGTGCCAACATTACTTAAGGGCCTCGCCAACCTGGCACCGGCTTATCCCTAGGGCAACATTCGTTATACCTGATGTAGTTCTCACTGCGCATGTGCAGCCCAGTCTACACGAAGACCTACGGGAAATCTCCGAGCATACTTATAATGTATTGTTTCTGCAGCTATTAACGTTTTTTTCAAACAGTGAAATCAAAACGTGTTTAACATATATCATCACCTACATTAAACCACAGTGTATACTTAGATACCCTTAGACTTGTGCTCGAGACTTACTAAAGTCAAAGTTTAATGTTTAATTGATTATGAAAAATTTATGCTTTGATAGGGTAAAACATTATTATATTATTGCCCTAATTAATCAGAGATATTAGCAGGTACCTGGAGGTCCTATTTCGAAACTTACCCGGCGAAACTCTATTGTTTAATAACTATAGGTTAAAATGTATTTACAAAGAAATTTGTTTTATATATCACTACAATATTTTAATGCACTGTATTCTTAGGCACCCAGAGGTCCTAGTTTGAATCTTACCCTGCGAAACTGCAAGTTTTAATAAATATTAAACTATGTGGGTATGAGCGATCAGATTAAAAATGTACTTATAAATATAATTATTTACATTAAACCCTGGGTACACTTAGATATCTCGATGGCTAGACACGATTATTAATTTTCTTTCTTCTTCTCTCTTTACCTATCTTTTCCTTTTTTCTTTCTATCTGTCTGTTTCCTTCTTCTTGACATGAATACATCCAAGCATTCATATATACACGAGCACATACACAGAGCCATTACACATGCATACACTTACACACGAACATATACACAAATGCACACACGCGTACACATACCCTCATGCACTTACAAACATACACACACATACACCAGTGCACGCACACCACACACACACATACACATACATACGTATACATTCACCAGTACACTTACACATACGCACACACCGCGCACAAATACAGACACTCACACACACGTACATATGCATATGCATACATTTACCAGGACACTCCACATAAACACTCACGCACAGACACACACACTCAGACACACACACGCACGCATACACACACTCACGCACACACATATGCCTACAATCATAGACACATACACCAGTGCATGCACGCATGTGTACGCACACTTACGCACACGCATACTCATAAACAGACGATAGCATTAGAAATTATTCGCTTTACAGAATCCAAAAACCTTTGTTTAATTTCACTGTAACCTAGCAAAATGTAATTCTTTTCAGGGTACACATTCACATGACTTTCATTACAATGCATTTTTATAGATTGTGTAAAGACATTATGGAGGTACCCTCTGAGAAAGAAAGAGAGAGGAATTGATGCAAGTAGGGATAGAAGTGCTGAGAGCCTCTGCGCATGCTCAACAGGTGATAATTCCATTGCATGCAATAATCACGTGAAGTGTAAACATCCCCCCACCATGACGACATGCTGACATAGCCACGGAGGGATTTACATTGCTGTATAAACAGCATGCTAGAACCATTAACTCTACATTTTAATTTTAAAGAACTTCAAAAAGAAGTTTAATTTAAGAAGAGGTGCAAATCATCGATTTTTACACGCATAGCATTCATCAACATGAAACTATTCAAGGTGAGTGAGATTTACAGAGCTATAAAAACCACTGTTGTCTTTTACACTACATTTAAATTTGTTTAAACGATGCAGGGCATGAAAGACGATTCGTTACATGAGGGTCATATTTTTTAATCTCAACTTTACAATCACATGGATTTCTCTATACATTCATCCTCCATTAACATTCATACGAATTTCTCTACTCATTCTTTGTTCTCAACACATTCTTCTTCCATGAAAATCCACATGATTTTCTCAACTCATTCTTTGTTTCTCTACAAATTCATTGTCCATTAACATTCATACGATTTTCCCTACTCATTCTTTGTTTCTCTACACATTCATCCTACATTAACATTCACACGATTTTCTCTACTCATTCTTGGTTTCTCTATATGTTCATCCTCCATTAACATTCATACGATTTCCTCCACTCATTCTATGTGTCTACACATTCTTCTTCCATGAATATCCACATGATTTTCTCTACTCGTTCTTTGTTTATCTACACATTCATGTTCAATTATCATTCATACGCTTTTCTCTACCCCTCATTGTTTCACCATCACACACATTTCTACACACACACACACACTCTTCCTCCATTGACATTCACACGATTTTCTCTATGTCCCTCATTGTTTTACCGTCACATGGATTTCTGCATCCATTCTTCCTCCATTTACATTTACACATTCTCTCTACCGCTCTTTTTCACCATCACAGGAATTTCTACACACACTCTTCTTCCATTCAGCATCACACAGATTTCATCACCTACAACGTTGTCACAAACTACCACTTCTACCATGTACCGAGCCTGTAACACCTATGAGTATACCCGAACACAGGCATACATAAACATATTTACAATAAACTGTGGTTATGTAGCACAACACACATTTTAGTTCTAATATAAAGAAATGTATAACTTGTCCTTCAACCTGAATATTACATTGAAAATAATAATTCATGTTCAATATCTGTTACAGAGTGTTTAGCAGATAAACTTAACAAGATGGCTGAAGAGCGTAGCTTCCTACCGACTCGGCAACTTCAAGATCTCGAAATAGGTCTTAAATATGAGAAAGACTTAAGGAGAGCTCAAACAAGATACGGTACCAGGATCGTATCTTCGCTGGAGGATTACCAAGTGTTCATGCGTGAGCGCTATAATTCGTTAACCGATCAAGGGCTTGCAGAAATACCTGGAAAAATATATCTCGAATGTAAGAGTATGGCGGAAATGGGGAAAATTAAGAGGTGTAAATTGTCTTTTGTACTCGCAGCAAAGGTATGTAGAAATACCAAAACTTAAGTATTTCAATGTTTTCCTATTTTACTATGAAAAGATTAATAAATAAAACATCTGACTTGTTAAAATAACATAAAGACACAAAAGATACATACCATAGAAGTTTATAAAATCATGAAATCACAATACCATATGTTTTGAATTTAGTTATATCTATCACATTGAAATAGCGCCTGATATCCCAATGTTTATACAAATCTTTTATGAGTAATTTTAAGTGTACTCTAACAAAAAATGTAATTATTTCAGATGACCTTTACTTCCCATAGCATGCTTTCTAAGACTTTCATTGGGCAATGTTTCAGAAGTAATAATGGGGAGAAGAAGAGGAACAGCTGTGCAGACCCACAAAGGAAGCTAACACTCTTGGAGGATAGAATAACCAGCAATGACACCCTCAAGAAACATGCCGGTAAGAAGCGGCTGACGGGACGTCTACATCTCGAGAAGACACAACGTTAAGATAGGGTACTTCTACGATCCTGCAGTGCTTATACTGAAAACACAGACAAATTTGTATACATGACAGTTCAAGATTGGGAGATAATTCCAGAGTGATTCAAAGCATTCCTCCAATCGAGAAAGTCCCCGCGAGTGGAATATTGTGCAAAATATTGTTTACTCTTATACTATTGTTGCCTATATGCAAGAGTCCGAAATAAAAGTTTTGAACACCAATTTAAATGATTGTAAAATACTTTCAAATAGCCATGAAATTTGCAGGGTAAGAAGACTTGAATCGCTTGTAGATTACCGTTTAGGTAACCTATCTGTTGCAAGTGTAATGCCATATGCTGGAACGAGGATTTGGAGGAGTAAAGTGATTGAAATGCATGATAAATAATAATAAAAAGAACTAAGTTATTCTTTTACATCATGTATTTATCCATTAGAAATCCTTACATTCCTAATGAAAAAAGAAATCCTTAAAATGGTTAGTTTAAAATATAAGCTGTATCAGAAGCTTGTATGTAAATACTTCATCATGAATTATTAAACAATACAATGAGGTCTGTGCAGGGATATTTGTACTAGCTTGTATTCCTATTTTGATATTGACACCTCCATTTACAACTTCCTCTGGTTGATGCGAGCAATCTATAACAAATATAGGAGCAAATTTGAGAAAATCTTTTCTTTTCAATGAAGGATAATACTCTTTTTCATAATAAGAGTTTTGAAACTTTGAGTACATGTCATACAATGATGCAAATCTCGAGTTTGCAAAGTCCAAATTTATGTATGGATAGGGATAACATTCACTACTAAGATAAAGTCTCAAATTAGTTATGTTATAATGATCCAAAAGGTAATGCACCTTTAGATTCATTACTCGATCTTAAAGTCTGACCACCCAATAGTGAAAAATCTCGGCTTCTCCGTTTTAATGTGGTGGTGACATTACGGGTGAATGGTTTAGTTTGCGGCACAGGAGGCTGAGTATGCAGATCCATGGTCCTAAATGGGTGATACAGTGCCTTGTCCGGCTTTACAATCTTAAGGATTTCAACCTTTTCAGCGTCAGAAAGTCGAATCACAGCCATTCTCCACTCGATTCGGACATGTTTAACGTTTGAATTCTCTTCACCCTGAAGTGCTATAATGCAATTTTTAAAGTCCTTGGATCGAATCAGCACCAACTGAAACCTGCTATCGAGTATAAGTTCCTTGTGGTCGTCAGAAAATCCCAGAAACATTCAAAGCGTTGAAGGCTACATTTGCTACATGCACAATGTCCGTGCCTTCTCCAGGATAGCACCATCCAGCATTCAGCTGACGATCAGATTCCATGGGGTTGGGAGCAGCATACTTGCATAAAGTTGATGCGATCCCGGGGTTTCTGGTTCGATCAATAGCTGAGCCGTTCATATCCAGTTAAATCTCCTCAAACATGAATGCAATAGCGTTATTGCTAAGCTGCACAGTAGTAGATCCTCCATTAGGTTTAGTAATACTCCCCTCGATGTATAGATAACTTCGATTAAGTACAGCATATAAATCCTCAGCTTGACAAGGGATTCTAATCTCGTCATTAGTATCCGGAGCTCAAGTATTATACGATAAAGGCACATGTTCCTCTTCTTTAGTGATCTTGTCGTCGAATCTACGTGTCTCGGTAACATTGAAGATCTCCATGATTATAGGATTCTGAAGCCCAATACCTGGAGGAACTGCCGATTGCGTGATGTTAACCCGCGGGTGTCAAGGCCAGAGTATGACGACGGCGTCGAATCAGTCTATTATTATATCCTCGACGTCGCTGACTTCTTCTAAAGTCTATTGCCATTGCAACGGATGTGAAGCCTTATGCTTATATCTTCGTTTCTAAAGTCAGTAATATTACCGTTCTGGTCCACTACACGAAGACTAATTTGCTCTATGACATTGGTGTTTATGATTGGAAGGTAAACCGTATTTGACGGCTCTTGAGAAATATGATATCTAGGCGAAAAGGTTTGGAAAAACTCGTAGATCGGGTGTCCACTTTTACCGTCAATGAAAGAGCCTGTTGTAGTACTGCACTCGATCCGTATGATGCTCACCTTAAATATATTCACAAGGAAATCAGATTCAGCCAGCTTATTAGCTGCAATAACTTTGCCACAGAAGCCCATGGCCCAACCTATAGTAGAATCATTGAAAAAATCAACGGTGAAAGGCATTTAATTTCAGTCTTCATGGTGTTATTATTAGGTCTAATAAATAAGACATTCTCATCCATCCATAGCTTATCTCGGATGTATTCATTAATATCAGCAATCTCATAAGATCCAGCAGGTATATCAATGATCTTAATTTCAACATTGTGAATGTAATGAAATTCATTATTACTCTGATCAACGTTATGAATGGAATAGAAGGTTTCAAAATTCAATAGAGCAATCTCATAATGACCTTTTGGATCTATCTGAAGAGGGGGATTCAGGTATGTAGTAAGAACAGACTCGTTGCCACTGACAGCAATGGTGTAGCTCATTGCGATAGAAATTGCAAGGACACGGGCCCGTAGATAACTGAGCTGAAACTCTGAAACCTCTTAGTGTTATACAGCACTTTAACGCTTCTGAGGTACTTTTGTATCTGTTTTGGAGGTTACAAGTTTCCAAAGCTATCGAGATAAAATCACACGTTGCCATCCTTCTTTATAGCAACCCAATGAGTGTCTTCATTCTCTGAAGTATCGAGATTGACAATAATTCTCTCGCCTAAACGAGGTTTTCAAGGTAGCTGATCGATCATGTATACACCTCTAAAATGAGAAATCTTTAAACGTTGGGCATACACGTCGAGGTCTATGTGCTCCAGGCTTTTTCCGAGACAAGTAAAGCCCTCTGCCGGAGTTTTTTGAATTGCCATTTCTCTCTGCCTCTTCTTCGATTCGGTGTTCCTCGCCTAATTTTGCTTCACTCGAAGGCATCTCCCTCTTGCTTCAATTTCTGTGTTATGTCTCATCATTTCGACCAGTTGTTTATCTGCAGCCTTTTTCTTATTTATAGGTGTAGCAATTTGTGATGCACCTCCAGCGACAGCACCTAGAACTGCAATAATTGGTAAGAGAGGTAGAAATCCTCCACGTTTCTTTTTTTTGGATCCAGCACCAACAGTCACGCTTCCCTCAATTTCTCTGTTATATCTCATCATTTAGGCCAGTTGTTTATCTGCAGCCTTTTTCTTATTTACAGCTGTAGCAATTTGCGCTGCACCTAGAGCTGTAATAATTGGTATAAGGGGTAGAAATCCTCCTCGTTTCTTCTTTTTCTTATATCCAGCACCAAAATGTACTTTTCCCTTCATAATTACTGTTACTAGTCGCGCTGCCAACTTTTCACCTATTGTAGCATCTGATAATTGCACTCTTTTCCAGTCTTTTCAGCCAAGATTTGTCTGCAAAGTTTCTCGAAGCAGAGTCCTTATGTTGAGCGTAGGCAATGTCTTGAAGCTAATGGGTGTATTACGGGCTCTCCTCTCTTTAATTTTTTTCTAGGTTTGTCCCAGGTGCGCAGTATCTGTATCCAGGCAAATGCCCTTCAAATGTTGGCAGGTTAATGAGAGAGTTAATTCAACCGGAACCTCTTACGATCTTAACCTCGTTAGTTCTCATGGTATACTAACAGATTTTATTAATGTATTGTTCTTTTATACTCTGCCATTGCTTACATTCATTAGCATATATACATTAAGCGTGATTTATTTTATTTTAGTTGCTACTCGGAGTTGGTGAAGCAAGACTGCTCCCTGCCTTTTCAGGTGCTAGAATTTGAAAGCGACTGTAGACAAGAACTTCATGGAAAGCTGTTTTATGTCAATGCTAGAACACTAATTCTAGAGAGCTCCAGAACGTAACCCTCTCATGCTAAAAAGGTAACCCACTTACGCAAAAAGGTAACCCGCTCATGCAAAAAGGTAACCCACTCACGTAAAAAGGTAACCCACTCACGCTAAAAAGGTAACCCGCTCACGCTAAAAACGTAACCCACTCACGCAAAAAGATAACCCACTCTTCTGGATAACACAGGTATTTCAGAGAGTATCAAGGGTATTTAGGTTAATTCAGATAGTATAACAATGAGGATAGACTCCATGGCTTGGAAGACGGCGTACTTGAGCATGAATTTCACAGATAATTCTACTAGTGTCATAGACAGACAGATTTCAGGAGTAAGTCCAGCAGAGCTCCGTATGGTTACACACACACAATTCAGTGGTATTGTTGGTATTTAGAGTGATCAGAGTAGTATCACAGATATTCGCGAAAATTTTGATCAGTGATTTGTACCATGGTTATTTAAGTTAATTTTCATGTTATTCGCGAGGTATGACAGGTATTTAACTTATTTTAACAGGTAATTCAGATAGTATCACAGGTTACACCACCTTTGTATACTTGTTTTAAACCTTACAAGCTTTTATATGTTAAACAGCTAGTATGTGAGACTGGGGGTTAAACAGTGAGGGTATATAGGAGTAGCATAAGTTTGAGGAGATATTATATCTTTTTAGGGAGCTTTATTGTTTTATATGCTTACTTTTTGTCTAAGTGTAGCACCTTTATCAGTTAAGTCATTGCTTCATTAAACAAGGATTGTAGGGGTGGACCTTTCTCCCCTTTATCTAGGATTGAAGTAACACTAGGATTTGTTCCTATGGCAGGATTATCGCCTCCCATTCCATCTTCTTCTTCACCAGGTGTATGCTATGTGCATACACAGCACATGCGTAAACTTAATTTTTTAAGATTGTAGACTCGCGGAGAAAATCCTCATTTTCGGGTTACATTCTCTTAAGCACTGTTTGTAATACTAGTCCTTGTCCTTCTCCATACGCATAGGTAGCTATTCTATTCTCGACAATAACTCTTTTATCATCAAAGTTATTCAATGTAGTTTTATTCACTTGCACGGTGGTAACAGCATGCTTTCCTGATAGGATTAGATTCATGGGCGTTCTGATGATTTCACAGGTTTTAAGATAGTCTGTGTAGCTGTCAAACGTAATGCACTGGTTAAAAGCGCTACGTTTTATACCTTTAATCTTTTTTATCATCAAGCCTTGAATATCTAATGCGTACATCTTAGGTCGCCGTTCAACAAAGCGCAGGATGATTATGCTATTAGCCTCATCTTTAAATTTTCCCAACAACCTTTTGTTCTGAGTAAAGTGGCATATACGACTGACAGAATAATCAGCTGTATCGAGATGCTTAAGAAAACGTAGCTTATCCTGGTACACATCTTCAGTTGTTATACGATGAATGAATGAATCGGTGTCCATATGCATAAGCTTCAGGTTTTCAGTTCCATAATATGGTAAAAGCACATCATATTGATACGGATACATTAATGTCTTGGAGATCTCTAAAACACCCATACCAATGTATATAGGCTTGTTGAATACAATCTGACGAGAGGCCATATGCACAGCAGCTAGATAGCAGCATATGTCGTCCTATCGATGAACGTGGGCCTGGCGATCAGCGTCTACAGAGTCTTCTCATTTGTTACTAGTTGTATATTCATACCATTACGCAGGTTCTCTATAGTTCTTCCAAACATGGCGTTGTTAAAGAGCTTGTAGAGATCATTTGCAGCTTTTTGTCGTAGTCTGTTGTTTAATTCAAAATAAGGTTTTAACCATCGAGACTGTCGTAATTGTAGCACACGATGGATTTTTGTTAGCCGTAACCCATGATTAAGAGCTTGCTTTAAAGTTATGTAATATACTACATACTTCTTTTGAGATCCAAGATAAGGTATCAGTTTCTTTGTAGATGATTCCAATGGTTACATGCATTCAGGCAGGAAAGGTAGACCGTTGTGTAGATCGTGAAGTTCTGCGGGATACTCGATGCCGACTTCTAATATGTAGCCATGATGATCGTCTTCTTGTAGTCTTTCAAATCAATTTCTTTAGGTGACGCCCAGCATAAGGATGGGCGTGACACCTTGCCCAACCATATTGGTTATTGGCGTCCTCGTATGTAATAAATTGGGTTGGTTTCAACGGATCATACTTATCGATATAAGTGTTATTAGCCTCTGCATACTGATGGGAAACTGGCATAAACCTCCTCTTATACCTGATTCCACTATGAGTAGTTGATTATATTCTTGTAAGTTCCAGCTGAATTCCTGTATGCAGTAACTAGCACTCCATGTAAGTCCTAGAGAGGTAAAATAATGTGCTGAATCAGCTTTGTGTGTTTGAGGGTTTGCTCTCTGAACGTCTCAAAGACATCAGCTAGAAGAAGTGCATCCGAAGTTAAATAGAGATCGTTGTACTCGCCCAGGTTTGTCACATTAAACAGCTCCCACACATTTCTAGCATGGTCGTAGTCAGTATCAGTAATTTCTTCTTCATTTAATCTACTGTACAAGGAGTCCTTAGGAGGCAAGCAGTTCTCGTTCAAAACATTCCATGACATGACAAAATCATATGGAAATACACCAACTTCAATTTGTCTTCTCCGAGGTACTTTAGTGTTTCAGGATATGAGGTTAGATTTTTACCAACTTATACAAGCTTGTACTGAGGAATCGAAAGCTATCCACAAACCGAAGCTTTATATATCCTACATACTTGGTGAATCAGATACAGCTTTCTTTAGAGGTAGGAATTACCTCCACCCTCTCACTTGTACAACCCAGCTCCTTCACAATAAAATGGGAGTTATACCCACTGAGTTTGTGCATTAAGATTGGAATATAATTAGGAGTTTTTTCAGGCTAAATTACATGCATTGTGTAGATGTCCATGATATTCACCACTGATGTGTTCATGGTCGCGTACTCTATATTTCTTTTCAGTAAAGGCTTTTCCACACAAGTAGCATGCTGTAGAAGAGTCAAAATCCTTCTGCTCTTGATCTGTAAGTTTCAGAGGCTTGGCATATTTGTGTATATTATACCTGTTTTGCAAAAGATATCAGGTATAACATAAAGTTCTGAGCAGCATCAACACCCCTATATACATAGGGATGCTTAGGAAGACCAGTTTCAATGTTTTCAACACTGGATGACGGCTTCACTAAACACAGAAGCTCATTGTTGTGTGCTATTGATAAGGGGTTGTATAGGAAGTTTCAGGATTGAGTATACACTTATGATATTGAGTGGCAATACTCTCAAAATCCGCATAGATGACATAAAGTAGTTTCAACATCCTCTTGATATTTTTAACTGTACATTCGATTTGCCCTTGGTATGCATAATTACCCTTTTAACACCGTGTTGAATACAGATGGCTGCATGTTCTTGTAGTCTTTTCAGACCACTTCGTCCATATCGACCATCAAAATGTGTAAAACAGCGCTTACATATATAAACACGTCCACTACACTTAGACTTCTGGCGTTGAATGAGCTCCTCAAAATTCTTTAATATATATAGGGATGTTTTCCACAACTGTCACTCAATAATATCAGGTCATGGTGTTCAGGCAGTTCAGTCTCAATAACGTTTATCGGATACACTTCATGTTTCTCATCCAGTTCGAAAACGTTGATAGACACAATGTTAAGCGTCTCAAATTTAGATATTTGAGAAAGTGAAGTTGGGTAGGAAACAAGCTGAAGTCGTAGTTATCTTGAAGCTGCTTGTATTTGCTAACGCGTTGCGCATCCTTCTCAATATATTCAGCTAACACAGAATACATGAAACATTTCTCGTCGTTATAGCTCTGGATGTTTATACAAGCTTCTTTAGCTCCAACAGATGACTGTAATGCTATGTAACTACTTTCTCGTAACGGATTGTACATTTTGATATGGAGTCGAACCCCTTCCATAGCAAGCAGGGCCCAGTTTCTACCTTTGAACTGCGACACCTACATTTGCAGTAACCAATTTCTTGTATTTCGTTTCCAACGTTGAGTCCAGATCCGTTTCTAGAAACATAGGCTAATTCCGTGTTGTAAAGTTTTTGTCACAGGTTTCACCGATACTGTTTACAAATGTGCACTCAGCTAGCAGATTCATTTTTACGCTCTTGTGAATGCCAAGCTCTTTATGTACAGCCTGAATTATCCGGTGTTTTGCCTCATTCAAGTGCAAATTCAGGTTATTCGTTGAATTGCACCGTATAAAATAATATTTCAATCGTCCTTCGAATAGTGTCTCGTATTATTTCATATCACAGTCCTCCATTGTTGGTAGTAACTGATGTTTAGTAGGCTCCCATCTGCTTTTCTTCTGAGGACTGTTTATTTCACATACATCCTCATGCCGCTGACTCTTATAACCATCATTGAAGGTTGCATTACATTGCTTGCATTTGAAGAGCTTCTTGCAGCTCATCTGGTGCCTTCTTTTGTCATAACCTCGGAGGAATTTCTTCCTGCATTTAATACAAGAGTATCCTGATGCACTACGAGTTATATCGTATTCATCTTTATTCTTGAGCTAATAACGTAAAAATCTCTGTTCAATGAAATATAGACCTATTCACCGTGATAACTCTTTAGAAAGCTGATTATTACTCGAGAGAACACGATGTTAACACATCTAGACTGATTAGCACGATAAAGACTAGTGACTGAAGGTATCCTAATTATAGAGGGGACACGGATCTTTTTAGAACAATTATATACTGAATTTTAATAATAAAACGATGATTAATGTCGATATCTCTTATACTGAAATACGTAGTTAAACAGTCTGGTGGGGGATGTTTAAACTTCACGTGATTATTGTATGCAATGGAATTGTCACCTTTTGAGCATGCGCAGAGTCTCTCAGCACAACTATCCCTACTTGCTTCAATTTCTCTCTCTCTCCCTCTCTCCCTCTCAGAGAGTACCTTCATAATGTCTTTACACAATCTATAAAAATGCGTTGGGATGAAAGTCATGTGAATGTGGTAGCCTGAAAAGAATTACATTTTGCTAGGTTACAGTGAATTGGAACAAAGATTTTTGAATTCTGTAAAGGGAATAATTCCCAATGCTATCGTGTGCTTATGTGTATGCGTGTGTGTAAGTGTGCGTGTGTGTCTGTGTAAGTGTGTGCGTGTATGTGTACGTGGAGTGTACAGGTGAATGTATACGTATGTATATGTACGTGTGTGCGTGTAAGTAAGTGTACTGGTGAATGTATACGTATGCATGTGTTTGTGTGTGGTGTGCGTGCACTGGTGTGTGTGTATGTTTGTAAGTGCATGAGAGTATGTGTACGCGTGTGTGCTTGTGTGTATATGCTCGTGTGTAAGTGCACTGGTGTATGTACGCGTGTGCATGTGTAATGGCTCTGTGTATGTGCTCGTGTATATATGAATGCTTGGATGTATGCATGTCAAGAAGAAAGAAAGAGATAGATAGAAAGAAAAAAGGAAAAGAAAGAAGATGAGAGAAGAAGAGAGAAAATAAAGAATCGCGTCTAGCCATCGAGATATTTAAGTATACACCAGAGTTTAATATAAATAATTATATTTGTAAATACATTTTAATCTGACCGCTCATACTCACACAGTATAATATTACTAAGGTTTACAGTTTCGTTGGGTAAGATTCAAACTATGACCTCTGTGAGTTTAAGAATATGGCGCATTAAAATATTGTAGTGACATACAAAAAATTAAATTATATATGTTAAATATATTTTAATCTATCTGTGCATGCTTCCATAATTTAATAGTTATTAAGCATTAGAGATTCGCAGAGTGGGATTCAAAATAAGAGGAGGTCCTATTTCGAATCCTACCCAGGTACCCGATAACGTCTCTCATTAATTAGGGTAATGATATAACAAAGTTTCACCCTATCAAATCAGCAATTTTTCATAATCAATTAAACATTAAACTTTGCCTGTAGTAAGACTCGAGCACAAGCCTAAGGGTATCTTATTATACACTGTGGCTTAATGTAGGTGATGATATATTCTAAACACGTTTTGATATCACTGTTTGAAAAAACGTCAATAGCTGCAGAAACAGTACATTATAACTATGCTCGGAGATTTCCCGTAGGTGTTCGTGTGGACTAGGTTGCACATGCGTAGAGAGAACTACATCAGGTATAACGAATGATGCCCTAGAGCAAAGCCGGTGCCAGGACGGCGAGGCCCGTAATTATAGGTGGCATGGACGCCAGAATTTCGGAAACTAAAATTAATGAGGGTGCTCTCTTTTCGAGCGGGTGTAATTTATGGTCCAGCAGGAATTTGATGCTTGTCCCCCGTGTGAACTAACCCCTCTCTCTCTCTCTTTTCCCAAACGTCAAACAAAGACAGGGCCAGATATAAAGCCTTCAAGAGTTCCTTTTGTTATCGCTGCGCCAGACTGTCTCTTTTGTTATATTGCAGTGGAATGGGTGCTACACGGGTGGTCTTTCTAGCATTCACGTGTACGGGAATTCAATAGAATTGAGACAATAGCGTCTGGTCCTTTGTTTGTATGGCTCCAATCTGCTCTTTTGTTACAAACATAATTTATTACGTCCATTGATTATTTCGACAGGAAAACGGTACTGCTTTTGTTACACTGCACGTGTTCGTCAAAGAATGCGCCTGGGATGGGGTTGTTGCAGGTGTGGAAGAGTACGGGTACGGATATGGAGTGGGTAGAATAGTGTTTTCGCTTTTGTTAGTAAAATCATTTATTATACACATTGTTCATTTTGACAGGTGATGGACAACCTTAATTGCTTACCTGATAAGCTTTCCATAATACCCAATAAAATTTATGACCGCAGCTGCAAGCAAAGTGTACCACGGATTGTGGCAGAGGTGGGGGAGATCTAATTAGCATATGAGTACACATTTCTGCATATTAAGTGTTTTTGAACTGTCATTTCCCCCTACTGACTTAGGGGGCTTTGCCACTAAGCACCCCTCCTCGAATACCATACATATGATCTATACTTAGACCTTTTTGTTGCTAAAGTTCTTGAATAATGTGGTTCTTTGTATTACAGTTTTTTAACCCCAATTCCTAACACCTATCATCGTTTTCCCTACCTCTCCCATATAAAGGCATTTCCCCTTCCTTCAACTAACTCCTTCAACCGTTGTCTAGCCAGGCATTAGCCCTCGTATTTGCTATCTCTCCCATATAAACATTTTCCACCTTTAAAATTCGTCCATCTTATCATCTTCTTCGTATTCCCTATCTCTCCCGTATAAGCGTATATTACCCTTCTTCAGCATCTGTCTAGCCTAGCACTTCTCCGCGTATTCTCTAGCTCTCTCGTACAACGCGCATTCTCCTCCTTCTCCCACAGTCTAGCCTAGCATCTCTCTCATTTCCCCTATCTTTCCTTATAAAGCATACTCTAATCCTCAACCCTGTGTAGTCTTACGCCTCTCTGCGTGTACCCTACTTCTCTCAAATAAAGTACATTCCCCTACTTCAGCCTCTGTTTAGCCTTTTATCAGCCCTCGTATTCCCTATCTCTCCCATATAAATGTATTTTCCTCCGTGAACTGCCGCATCTATCCTCGTTTTCCCTATCCTTTCCCATATAAACGTAAAAACGGCGCTCGATCTCTTCTAAATAACCTATTTTTTATATTTATTTTGGAACATATTTTCACATATATTTTGCTTTGGGGTAATGACAAAACAAAACATGAAAAATGGAATTGCGTATCATAATGTAGTAAAACAAATCTTGACCATAACAGTAGGCAGAAACAAAGTCGAAAACACCTGTAACGTGGCTATTGTCACTCCTTTGCCTTAACGAACTGAAGCAATACGCCTGACAACACCGCTTTGATGTGAACTCTCGAACGGGTAAATACCCAACGGGACCCATTTCCCACGAGCGGGCATGCGAACCAGAAGCTCGACCGTAGTTCGGTATATTGTTGCTGCTTTTCGAAAGAATTCGGCTGGGAGAAACGGGTGAGTCCCATCATTACCATATAAAACGAACGGGTAAAACACGTGTCCTTGACAGCACTACTGCCTGCTCTGTAGCCTCCTATGGTTCCTTCACTTCTTTCCTTCCTCCTGGGGAAGTGATAGTCACAATAGATCTCTATAGGTCGCAGTGCGCTAGGTGACACCCCCCCCCCGTTGAATAACCTATACCTGTACTCGCAGAGTAACACAGAAATAACTCCACCACTTCAAGACTACGAGATCATACACATAAACCTAAAAGTGGGGCATAAATGCTTCATGTAGCTCAATATTCCCATCAGTAAGCTTCAGACTGTTATAGACAATACTGAAAGAAGAATTTCCTCCGAGAGATCAAGTGGCCATCACCAGAGTAAGACCGGGCCACGGAAGACTTTACACGCCTACCTGTTTCCTAAGGAATCAGCACCTTTCTGTGATGCCTGTCAAACTTGACTAACTATGAGCCGCGTCATAAGAAACTTCCCCCTATTCCATAGATGGAGAGACAAGAAACAACTGGATGATACTAATAAGTTCTCAACGAAGCTACAATGATACCAAGAACTAAAGATTTTAAAAGAAGCATCGCTGTATCATCTACTGTAATGTAGAAAATATTTTAAATTTCGAATTGCTTCATGCAAAGTTCGCAATGCAACTCCCAAAGCTATATAATCTAATTTAAAAGTTGTATAGTAGTTAAGGTGTTGCTGTTAAATTATTGTGTACGTTGTAAACTTCTACACCGATAAGTTACTAATGTATTAGACTGCTACACGATTTGTTATAATGATATACGTCACAAATACTGTCACACACAAGATTAAAAACCTTATTTGCAAGATGGACTTAAGTGATGATGCTTTAGCGAATATTAAAACAGTGAAACATAAACTTTGATACACTGCCCACATTGAACGATACTGTAATTAAAAAGAAATGCTACAATCGATTTTCTAAGGAAGAATTTTAAGCCGTACATGTAAGGTATTTTTACTTTCCCTACTAAGTATAGTAAGTAGGGAAATAAAAAAAAGCATATTTAGAAAAAGCTCCATGTGTGTGTGTGTGTGTGTGTGTCTACGAAGAGCATAATTCAAAAACGAAAAGTCGGATAAGTACCCAACTTGCTATTTAAGTTCAGTGTGTTCCAAGGATGCGACAAGAAGATTTTCAAGAAAATCCTCCACCTCTAACTACACTTTACGTAGAACATTTTTCGAAAATTTTGATTTTCTAACAAATGGATCTAAGAATTTGAATTAAAATACCATATATTAAAATATTTACATGACAAATAAAATGTATTTCTTGAATTTTCTAAGAATAGCCTCTGAAGTCCTCTTCAAGCTGAAGGAATTTTGGGTAATCTTGTAAACTGGTGAACGTTAAGCGATAGACGAAAACGTATTACCCAAAAATATAGATATCTTTAAAACCCACAGTTTATTTCAAATAAGTTTTTTTGTGGCATAAGCCATTTCTGAGATATCCGTTATTAATGGTTCTAATCGTTCATTTCTTGGTTATTCTCTTTAAGCCCTGTCAACATTCAGTTGTTTCTCGCGATTCCATTGAAACAGTATAAACTTTTAAGGCGAGCGTATAGCGTTCAGTTCTTAAACATTTGACTATCGTTGTTCCCTTTGTATCTATAACGGAATGTGTAATGTAACTATTTCTGTAAAGGCTTATTTGAATTAAAACGTAGTAAGAATAGTTTGTGCACCCACTAATAAAGGATAGAAGGTAGAGAAAGCACTGTGATTGTATCAATGAGATTTTTCTTCTTTGTTTTCGAAAAATATAGCACATATCTATTTTGAAGAAGTTTTGAAATACTTTTAAATATATAATTGCTACTCTGCTTCGTAAAATATTTCTTAGACACACAAAACTCAAGGATTTATTACATATTTTAACCTGTGCCCGGGCTGAAGTACGTGAAATAAATTAATGTTTCGATTTTTTTTAATATCGCAGGAAAAGTAATTTCAATCTGGCATATTTTCCAGGCATGTACTGAACTTATTCGACATTTGTTCATTTGTTTACCGTGTTGTGATTGGAATCTTGGAATATTGCCTTTCTTTTCTTTCAACTAAAAACCCCAACTTACAATGGAGCATAAGTGTAATTGGCATGGAATTCATTTAGTTAAGCGGCTAACAAAAGACAAATCGATTCTTTCAACATCGCCGTTGTCAGTTTTCGGACTTTTATAAGCAGGCCGTCAAAGACAAAGGAAGAGAGAGGGAGGAACTGCGTTGCTACAAAAATGGTAACGGTTGGAAATGTTCACTCCTAGGTTCCTTTCATTGTTTGATGGTGCGGTGAGATAAGGCTAGGGTAAGGCTTCATTCGCAATGAAATGTAAGTTCTAACGTAATGCAGCACAAGCGCAGGCATGAGGGAACACCAATCATAATGCAGCCGTAGGCGTAACGCAAGAAGTTTGGACGGGCTTCTAGAATCCTTAAACCAACTGCGGAAATGTTCCGAGTGCACCGTAAGTTTCAAATTGAACAATATAATCAACAATACCAAATAAGAAAGTTCACTCAATATCTTATAAATAAGTAGGTCACAAAAAATTACATACATACGTCCAACAGCCACCCGTAGCGTTAGTGACATCACGACTGTTTGCTCAAAACATGAAAGTTATTGTGCAAGTACTATGCAAACAAGGTAAATATTCCGTATATGGGTAGTGAGTACTTTCGCTGCCAATATGTAACACACGCACTTGCATCATGTTAGCGTTGCTGTCGTTGGCATTCTGCTGCCGAAATTGTAACATCATGGGCCCTAAGTCGCAGCTACGGAGCGACGACAGGGCGTAGCCGTAGACACAGAATAGTCGTAGGATCTGCGCGTCTGAACTCGAATGATCCACTTTAGCTACATTTTCCTTGCTTCGCGACATTCTATTAGCCATATTTTTTTCATCACATTCGCAATATTTTCTGACAAGATTTCCGCAAAAGCTAAGTGGTCGCCAAGAAGGGCCCAATGTTTTCGATAAAGCAACAACTCCTACACAATTTAAGAACCCAGGATACTACACAATCAACTCTGCGTATTACAAAACCCCGATTACGTAAGTTTCTTAAAATTTCATACCTCCTTCCCGCGTACGGAATAATTTCAGGAAACTGCAGCAAGTTATATATGTGATGTTACAGCTGCACAAGTCATATTAATGTAATGTCCATTATCTCTTTGCGCCTGAGCCAAGAAATCTGCACAGATGCCGGGTTCATCCAATAAATGAAAGAGGATTCAGTAAGGACCTACCATAACCTCTTGAGAGAAGTGAAGATGGTGACCCACAATTTGTGTGGCACGGCCTAACGGAAGAGTGCACGCATGTACATTAGACGGCTAAAGTCTCGCATCGCGATCGTCTGCTGTTGAACAGCAGGCAATGCAAAGAGAAAGAAATGCAGAATTCTTCCTCTATGCACTCAACGCAAGCATAAAGTTTGGAGTTTGCAAACTCTTGCGTTGCGTAGTGCGTTGCGTGACTCTATGTGAATGTTTCCATTAAATAACATGAATGCAAAGTCTTGCGCTTATGCTACGTTTGCACTTACATTTCATTGTGAATTGGCCCTAAGGCTTTATACCTGCCAAGCAAACAGTACATTTACTGCTCGTTTGGCGGGATTTTATGCACACGGGTGATTATATATATATATATATATATATATATATATATGCAACTATAGCCCAAAATGTTCTACTCAGTTTTTATTTTGGGCAAATAACCAATATTAACCTATAAAATGGGCTCACCTGAAGCGACTGCTTCTTTAATTCCATTTAGAGAATTGGCTATATGGAATCTTAATTTCTGCCTCTAAAAGCACAGTGTTTTAATTTGTTATAAATTCTAGAAATACAAATATGTCACTTCTTACTGATTTTAATGAAAAATGTTACATAACAAATTTTTTAAACACATTGTTTTCTAACTATTTATGTTGTATGCAAAATTTCAACAATCTTTAACAATCAACTTGTTGCTTCTAATATTGTCATGCATACTTAAACACATTCTAATTCCATCTTTCTTATTTTCAGTTCATCAAGAATAACGTATGCTTTCAAAATATTTTATGGTAGGGGAGAGAATCAGAGAAGTGATAAGAAACGTTGAAAGCGAAAGGAAACGAAAGGGAGATGTAAGAGGTGTAGGGAGAGACCACGAGAGAGTGGAGAAGGGGAGAAAGAGAGAAACGACCTCCATAGTTAATGCAATAACGCGAGTGAAGCTGCCAGTTCTACTACTAGATAATTATAACAATAAACAGCTAGAGACAAAGGCTAGAACATCGACAATACGGAAAAAGCCGTAAACTACAAATCTAAATGATAATTAATTGTCCTCTCACGCAAGAGCCGTGAGTAAAATCAGACTGAAATATTCAATGCCATAGCCAGGATTCGAACCACGGATCTTCCGGTTTCTCTAACCAACTGAGCTACCATGGCAACATCCCCTTAGGGCATTAAATTCCCCATTGATTGACATCATTGATTATCTTATTGAGGTATCTATAAAGCCCGGAACTTAAAGTACACGACATTGTAATCGCCATTGTGGTATGTTATCTCAAATATGATTTGAGATCTCCTTGTTTACCGGGAAAATGCGAGTCAGTGGAGCATTCAATCTCCTACAGGCGTGTTGACGTGGTACCTGAGTTGGTTAGAGTAAACGAACAGAAACCTGAAGATTGCGGTTCAAATCCGAGCTAGGCATTGGAGTTTTCAGTCTAATTCTACAAATCCAAATATTAGAAAATGCAAGGTCAGGTTGGAGATGTGCATCAATAGGGTGATGCCTGCATAATAATAATAATAATAATAATAATAATAATAATAATAATAATAATAATAATAATAATAATAATAATATGTATAACAAAAACAGGACAAGGAAAATAAAGGCTCAATCGGTTCGGGTAAACAGTGCTTTCTTGGCTTGCTCATAGCGAAAGTTCCATTTTAGCTAGTGCAGAAAAAGTTGTTTTTGGCAAATAAAACAATTATTTCTATACTTTAAAGGTTATTCTCCCAAAGAGTATCTTTTCTTCTTGAAGAGCTTAGCTTTGTGCACCTGTTTTTTACAAGAAGACTTTTCTAAGACCTCCATTTCTTGGTAAGAAAAGAGTACTTGGAGATGGTTTTTAAAACAAGTAACGAGATGAAAGGTTCTAATGTAGAGGCAGAGCGCGCTGCTTGAACCAATGATGGAAAAGATCGTAAAACGAACAAAGAAAAAGCAAGTGTCGTGGCCTCGTTGCTTCTTGGCTGCAAGAAGTCCTCGAGGTGATTATTACTGACTCGTGACAAGGCTGAAGAGGGCTGTGGTCCGCGGTTTTCTGCTAACGTGTTTAAAAATTGTTCCCTTGCTGGCACAAAGAGGAAAGATCTCCACTCCAGTGAGGGGAAGGAGGCTGTGGGTGGCACCGTCTCGGGATGGGGAACGAAGTATTGAGTACCAACTAGACAAGGGAAAAATGGGCCGCTCACTGATGTCTTGCAGCTCAAATGTTTGTGCTAACTTCGTTTCACTGTAGACGTGGTCACGATCAAGGTCGCATAAAGCTGTTAATAGTTTTAAAATCGAATGGGAATGTAGTTATTTGAGAAGTTGAGTAACTTTATTGTGGAGTAACAAGGAAGGGAATTCCTTGATATAATGTTCGCTTTTATAAAAAATGCTTTTTTAGTAAAATTAGTAAGACCGCAGTTCTCATACATTATTGTTTGGTTCTTAACTAGAAAACTCTCCCCAAGAGCCATAAATCCAACTAACAAAGGAAGATCAAGTCCTTCAATACTCACTGTATTCAATTTTCAGATTTTGCAGACGGTTTGGAAACTTTTATCCCAAAGGTTCCAGTCCCCCTATGACTAGTGGATCCATTCCTCCCGCGGTCATAAGGATAGCACTCATTCCTCCCGTATTCTTTAAGCGCTCGTAATTGTACAGCATTCATTCCACCCGGTCAAAGCACGTAGCAGTTCTAGTTTTCTGTATTTCTGTCGAGCGAAGCAGGTAGTAGCTCAAATCATTAATACTGTATTATTAGCAAAGCCGTGTTTTATTACCAATAATCTGTATAACATTTGGCGTTTCAATTAAAAAAAAATTGCGTTTGCATGTTTACAGCATAACAAACTTTTTTCGGTAAGTTTGCACATAAAACAAAAGCAAAATTATGCGTTTTGGTGCAAGAACCAACACTGAAAAGATCTTGAATTCAAAAATTGTGCTGTGGTACTTTCGTATGGCTTTCTCTATCCTTATGGTCTTTCCAGAAGCCCTTGCATATCATATTATTTATATAAAATATTTTGCTTGGCAATTATTTCAAGATTGGTATAATAATTAATTGCTGCTACATGCTTATATATAAGGCAATCAGCTGTTAGTACTCGTTAAATACTACTCTGTTAGTTAGTACTCTGTAATACTCTCTACTCTTATAAAGTTGATATTTATCCGACTATTTGTTTTGATTTCACACATTGACACACAGGCATACACGGAACTTTTCTGGAAATAAATCTGCTTGGATTCAGGGGATCTTAAAACATGCATCACCGATGAAAACTCGTTAAATAATGTTTTGGTGGGATACAGTGTTTCCTCTAATATATCCACCGTTGTTAGTCTATAGAAAAGGTTTAAATTAATTTATCTTACAAAATTCACATCAATGCCCTTAAATTATATTTATAGCGAAAATTTAATTATTAATTATACCAGTTTATTTTATCAGAAATAAAACTGACGAGTGGAAGTTATTTTTGAAAGGATATTATATACCAGGTGAGTCAGCTGCGCCTATTTATTTTTTAATTTATGCAACGTGCTAAGCGACATATGTGGCTTACGCCTTTCTTGAATGACTTCTAATGGCTGATTTGCGTAACACTTTATGGAGAAGGGATGCATAGCTCAATGCATAAGTGTTTTACGGGACAGAATGCAATCGCTATGTATGTCGATGCAAAAAAAACATCCCACCCTGACACTAAGAGCTCCAGTAGCAATTTTAGCTAATTTTACAAACTTTTATTGTGTAGCATACATCCATGCACCCCTTTGAAAACGCCCCTGAAGGAACAAACTATCACATGCATCGGTTGACAAAACTATTTGAAAACAAACCGGCAGATCTACGCAGTGCGAACAATTAGATTTAAGCCGTTAGTCAATGTACAGCCTTGTCAAAAAATGGTAAGTATTAGGTAGATCATTTCTCTTATTTCACAAACTATGACGTATTTCAGATCATACAGCAATTTTAATGACTGATGCAGTTTATTTGTTTGAATTAAAACTACCAAACACTGCTGACGCTCAAAACACTGTATGGCGCTGCAAAAAGTGTGTAAAGTTTCGAGGTAGGGTCTAGTTCTGCGATTACTAATTCGTATAGAAACCTCAGCTCACAAGGTAGCATTGGCCGAATGATATTATCATGATTGCTTTAACACTGTGACACTTTATTTCGGGTTCAAATCCTTCGGGTGAATTTTAAATGTTGTATTACCTTTTATTTTATCTCTTTGGGCTTACAATTTGATATTATGATATAAATAACATTTTTGATAACATTATAAGTGTGTACAAAATAGAATAATCGTCATGTTCACCGCAAAGAAGAAGAACCACAAAGTTCAAATCATATACGGGCACACTCATACGTGAAGAATGCAGACAAATTACACCGCGCATGTTACAGCATGCAAGAAGGTCTCTCCGGCAACGTACACAAATGTGCATTGATGAATGGGGTCGTCATTTTGAACATTTACTTTCTTGATGAAATCCACGCTCTTTAACAATTTATTATTCTGTTTACCCGAGAAATTAGCACATTTGCAACTCCTTTGTCAATAGAAGCAGTGAAACATAAGGTTTAAACATAAAAAAATCTGATGTGTTACACTCACATGACTTTCTCTACTCTTGTACAAACTATTTATACAAACGCTTATTCTCCATCTACTTCATGTTAATCGAGATAAACATTTGCAGAGTCTATCTTATTGCTAATTTTCTTGTAGATGTAAGGGGAATATATATTTACAAGGGCAATTTGGAAATACAGTAGCCTTTAAGCACATACTTATCTCTAAATAGCTGGTTGCTAGGTGCAGCACCATTCCCTTTGCCACAGATCAATACTCCTTGCATATCCAAGACAAAGAAAAAGAATAACGAATTCCCATTTGAGAAAATAAGTATTGAAAAATTTAAGGGAATAACAAGCTATATCTCGAAAATGGTTCACTCAAAAAAAAATGTATATGACATAAATTGTGTATTGTAACGCGATCTACATTTTTTGTGTAGTAACATTTTGTCTATTCCTTATGGTTTACCAGTTATGCACAAGTCGTTCACAATGAAGAATACTTTTGGAGACATTCCCAGAAAATTCAAGATATACATTTTATTTGTCATAAAAATATCTTAAACATATGATATTTTAATCAAAATAGAGCCATTTTTGAGAAAATTAAAATTTTCGAAAAATGTTCCATGTAAAGGGCAATCTGGGGTGACGGGATTTTCTTGAAAACCTTCATGTCGCATCTTTGGAAGATACTGAACCTAAATACCAAGTTTGGTGTTTATCCGACTGTTCGTTTCTGAGTTATGCTGTTCACAGACACACACACGGACATGTTTCCAAAAATGCTTTTTTTTGGATTCAGGGGGTCTCAAAACATGTATTTCCGGTGAAATCTCGGTATCAAATTTTTGGGTGGAATACAATACTTCCCCTACTTACTATACGTAGTAGAGAAAGTAACAAAAAGTGTTATATTTAATTTCGTCGTTATGCGCCCAAAAGAATGAAAGCTAACTACGTAACACGGTTTGCAACAGCAGATACGGTACAGATTATTAGGGTAAACATGATACACAATTAGCTGATTGTAATTCTTATGTCTTTGGCTCACAGGAGAGCCACTAAGAAAAATAAATAAGTTAGTACACTAAAATACAGAAAATAAACACAAGGAGAGAAAAAAAAGAACCAAAACAATTTTATGTTTGTGTCAAATTCGAACCTCCGAAGCTAACCTTTACTTCACCACATTCCGGAGCTAAACCACTCAGTCAGGACCCACGTAGTTCATCACCCTCTTCGGGAAAACGTTCCTCTATCTCCTTGCAAGCATTATATCCATGAAACGCCGTCTTTTTTAAGGCTTCCGCAGCTCTTTGGTTTTCATTCAGACCTTTAATCATTGATGGGGATTGCGTATAGTACCAAATAGAAGGGCAGAGCTACAATAACAGTTTGTTTGCTAAAAGGGTCAATGTTTTCACATTACACTATAAACTGCGGGTTGTATAGATACGAATGCCTAGGGGCAGCTGATTCACCTGTATATGTTGATAGTAGGAATTATTAAATTAAATATTATTTATTCCTGGAGTTTGCTGCATGTGACCAAATTGAATCTGCAAGTTTCTCCGGTGACTGCCTATGTGGTTTGGAGAACAGCGTGCTAGCTTCCAAATCTAGAGCCCCCGTGTTCAATTCCCGAATGGAGGATGGGAATGTTTCTCCAGCATTGTTCCCCATCCTCCCCAGAATCTGGAAGTATGAGTGAGAGTGAAAATCCAGCGCTTTCACTTGCTTGCCCATTATTAGGTAGACAAAAATGCTGCAATATATAAAAACTTATAATTCCCCTTAAAACAGTGGTATCCAAAATTGTCTCTTGTAGACTGAATAATTACCATGGCCCCTTATGGCTATTACAAACATTTTCCCCCAAAGCGCACTGAAAAATAACAAAGAAAATGGAATGTTTTCACAATTCGCAGTAACAGAGAAAACAATTTTAATAAAGCTACAAGTTATATGGCAGAAAGAAAAAATGTAAGTTAAACAATGCAAACAACTTTACGCCCACAAATCCTCCAATACGTTAGCTTAGAGGTAAATTTTAAATAAGCATACACTTGCATATTTATTTACCTGAAGGTATTTAAAAATAACCTGAAATTCAAATACGTAGGGATACTTCCTACATTTAGCAGTCACTTTTAATCATATTATGACGAATCTCTCACAAATCACTGAGATAATGAAATACATATATTATATTTTCGGATATCATTTGTGTATTTCTGGAGTTTTTTTTCTTATCGGCTAACAACATGTATATCACAAGCAATTCCGGCAAATTATTATGGAGTAAGAAAGACCAAACGTGGGGAAAAATTGCGAAAGAAAGGTTGGTGACTGGCGGAAACAATTTCGATAACTCTGCATGCTAAAAGTTTTGAGATGCTAGATAAATCCAGCTGCAATTAAAAAGCTTTCACTTGCAAATAACCTCAATGTTAAGAGAAACATTGAAGCATTGGACTTTGTTACTGAAATACAAAGCAATACTTATATGTTGATGTGACATCAATGAGTGTCACAACATTTGTGAGTAACATTTATTTGTATATGTGTTTACTTCACGCGTTGAAGCCATCTTGTGACGTGATTCATTTGTTAGGTTTGTTAGCTCTATCTGGTGTTAGCAATTTGCGGCGGTATTAGTTTTTGTTTGAAAAATGCTACTGTTATTTTATTTAATTTTTGGTTCTTTGTCCTCCGGCTAGCTATTATCCTTTTGGTCAAGCACTTCTCTATATACAGGTTGTGTAAACGGAAAGGAATCTTTTATCCAAAGAGAACACTGATGAAGAAATTTGTTTTACACTTTTATTGTCGAACACGTTAACTATCACATTTACACATTGATCTTGACACTCGCCAAACTGAAACTGTTATAATAACTTCATTACTGATAATTCTTAATTCGCGTACTTCAACTTTTTGTATAATTAACTTTATAATACTTGAGATTTTTCATAACTCTGTTACGCGTAACCTGCAAATTGATATCCGAAGTGTGCCGTACAAATACTTTCGACGAACTGACGGGAATGCGACGTGTAGTGTACAAAGAATTTTGATGAACTGACGGGTCTACCTCTAACCTACTCTTTTTATACTCCTTCACCCAGATATGCCTAAAGATTATAACTGAACTGCAATTGGCTAATACAACGCGCCAACATTAGCGTCTATTTTTATATCCAATGAAAATTATGAATACATATGCTCTAGGGAAACGTTCCAGAAGATTCTAAAAGAAAAACGCGCCAACATTACGTAACTTCCTCGTTTCCAATAATGATAAACAGCTCACCCCCTGGCTGCATTATTGCACGCTATTATTGTCAGTTTCAGTAAGGCAGTATAAGCTTACTTCCCAACAATAATTACAATCAACAAACATCTCAAATCAATGTCACATAAAAATGCATATTCATATTACAATCATTACTTACATTTAAGTAATTTGTGATACAAATTACTGCATCAACGTATACCATAAAAGTATGAAGTATAAATTTAAAATTAAGTATGTGAAAAACTAAATTTTGCTTTTTACCAGTCGCTTTTATGTTTAATTGTTTCATCAATAATTGCTGGTGTTATCATTGCCAACTGTTTATTTAATCGAAATCTTGTTGGAATTCTGTGTCACTTTATACGTGAAAATGGTTTGGACGCACATTCTAGATCGTCTTCTCTTGTGCATATGTGTTAAAATAAATTGTATTTCCTTATTACTAATTCTTCAGATAACATGCTGACTCCTTAGCTTAAACTACAGTTCAGTACGGTCACATATAAGCTCAGCTTATCCGCTGTAAAGCACCATTGTATGTTAAACCTCTCTTAAGCCCAATTAGAAGCTTAAGCTGTGAAACCGGACCTAAGGTCTTCGTGATACAAATACAAAGGTATGTTGAATAATAGTAGTGACAAACGGCCGCACTGTTTCCCCACTTGTTTAAGCCAAAAAGGTCGCACAAAAGATAGGCTATTCTTATAGTAATGGTTAACGAGGGTGATGACTCAGGTGGATACGTCAATTGCCCGCATTCGGGAAGTCCCGGGTTCCATTTCCGGCGACCGCCCACTCTGGTCATCAGTTTCCTCGGGTCGCCAGGCGAATTCTGGTGTGGCTCATCTTTTACCACGACTCTCCTTCCTCTTGTTTCCTCTACCCATCATCTTCCTTGTCATATGTTTCAGGGAACAGTGTTCGCCGGGTTGCGCTGGGCGGTGATTTGCGCTCTGTAAAGATTTCCTCCCTGGTGTCGCTGCGGTACCGCTCAGTTAAGTCTCTCCTCAGCGTGGGGCTACGCCCCGGGGCACCCCAGAGGCTTGTGGGAGGGACTATACGGCATCGGATGCGTTATATCTGAAAACGTTAGGGACCCCATTCATCTTGCGGCCGTCGGCCTCTGGATGTGGTCGCCCTTTGGATCTCTTCCCTTATCCTACCCTCCCAGGGGTCACGTTGGAAGTATAAAGGGCTGACTACCTGCGTCCGGTGCTCTTCCCCAGTTCCGGGGGTCCCTCGGTGATACGTATCTTTAACTTTATGGAATGATTAGCATTTGTTCATATCTTGGAGGCTATTAATTTTAGAAACTATGTTTATTGGAGATTTTTTCGTTTTCTTGAACTTCACTTCCTTTCCAAACTTTTACAGAAAACCCTGTATAATACTGTTTATTTAACGGTAATGAGGACATTGATCGCTCTTATTTTCAAAGTTTCACTTAATTTTTTTCTAGCTTTCTTCTGCGATACTTGTGAGATTTAGAGAGAGTTATGTCTAGCTCTTCTTTTCTTAGATTCTTGTGACTGCTTTCTCCACGACAATGATACGCGTTCTGTTATTTTGAGCTGTTGGTACTTATGAGTTTTCTTCAAAAGCGACATCCCTGCTTGAAGTTCCTGAACTCCATAGGGGTCTGTATTAAGGGGACCTGAAGAGGGCAACGAATAAAGTAAAAAGTGTGTAAGAACACAAAAAAGCGAGATTTTAAGATGTGTGGAATGCTGAAAGGCGGTATGCATTTGCCGCTAAAAAGAAAAGAGAAAAAAAGCCACTGGAGGGAGTGAGAGTGAGAGAGAGGAGAGCTAACTACATGCAACGTGTTATCGTTGACATTTCTGCAGTTAATGAAGTTCCAATGAATGAGGATACATAACCGTTCAGTAGCTTTGCGGCAGGTTGCTGCCGGCGGTCCAAGGGCTCATGTCCGTCCTAGGTACCAGCATGGGAATTAGTTTTCTTCTGGAAGATATATTACCGCTTGCATTCAACCTAGCGGAGACCCTGTGCACCACACAGGAGCTGTTTGATTTAGAAGTAAGCTCCGCGAATCGCATCCAATCGGCCGGAGATGAATGAATGAGTGTATTTATTTACCCAACGTATCATCCATAGATCCCTATCAGTTGCATGGGTCCGCAGACCCTTCGTGCTGCTATAATACACAGGATAATGAGCAAGATTAATAATAACAAGAACTACAACAAATAGAAGAAAATGAGAAAAAAAACTACCACTATAAGAAAACATCATTGCACGAAAAAAGTTAAAACATACTCAAATATAGCATCTTAAATATAAAGAACCCCCAAGATACGGGTAAACGGTATTCCGATGCCTTATTATAACATCTTAAATATAAACAACCCCCAAGACACGGATAAACGGTATTCCGATGCCTTATTATAGCATCTTAAATATAAACAACCCCAAGACACGGGTAAACGGTATTCCGATGCCTTATTATAGCATCTTAAATATAAAGAACCCCCAAGATACGGGTAAACGGTATTCCGATGCCTTATTATAACATCTTAAATATAAACAACCCCCAAGACACGGGTAAACGGTATTCCGATGCCTTATTATAGCATCTTAAATATAAACAACCCCAAGACACGGGTAAACGGTATTCCGATGCCTTATTATAGCATCTTAAATATAAACAACTCCAAGACACGGGTAAACGGTATTCCGATGCCTTATTATAGCATCTTAAATATAAACAACCCCAAGACACGGGTAAACGGTATTCCGATGCCTTATTATAGCATGTTAAATATAAAGAACCCCAAGATAAGGGTAAACGGTATTCCGATGCCTTATTATATCATCTTAAATATAAAGAACCCCAAGACACGGGTAAACGGTATTCCGATGCCTTATTATAGCATCTTAAATATAAACAACCCCAAGACACGGGTAAACGGTATTCCGATGCCTTATTATATCATCTTAAATATAAACAACCCCAAGACACGGGTAAACGGTATTCCGATGCCTTATTATAGCATCTTAAATATAAAGAACCCCCAAGACACGGGTAAACGGTATTCCGATGCCTTATTATAGCATCTTAAATATAAAGAACCCCCAAGATACGGGTAAACGGTATTCCGATGCCTTATTATAACATCTTAAATATAAACAACCCCCAAGACACGGATAAACGGTATTCCGATGCCTTATTATAGCATCTTAAATATAAACAACCCCAAGACACGGGTAAACGGTATTCCGATGCCTTATTATAGCATCTCAAATATAATCAACTCCAAGACACGGGTAAACGGTATTCCGATGCCGTATTATACCCTATTATAGTAAAAAAAGAACAGCTAAGAGAATAAATGTACACAGCACACTAACAACGAGTGAAAAGAGTGAAATGAAAAAACTAAAGCACCAACACCGACATTTACCTCTTCCTAAACCCAGCTTCCTGTTAACAGTTTTCTCATATCTCAAGCATTTTTCCCTCCATTCCTCCCTTCCCCTACAGCTTGACTCTTCCTCCTCGCAAATGGAGCACAATCTCCTACCGCATTCATCAGTAACTTTTATCATCCGTCTAAGCCACGCGAGCCCCTGTCTAATGGGTTTTCATGTATTATTCCACAACTCACTCAAATTTTCGCCTCTAACGAAACCTTCTCCTCGCATTGCGCAATTGTTGTTTGTTGTCTGTCAATATCATAAAGATGGTATCAATATATTGTTGTTGTTCACCAATGGCACTGAGGAATAATTGATCTGCATCATTTTCCCAATATAAAGTCTGTAAGTTATTACTTTTAAGGCATTTGTCTTTGCATTTGACATTTGCATAGGGGAACAACGTAGTCCGGTTCCACGTGGTGTTCCCTGGGTAACGCTAAATGGACTACAACACAGGCGTGCTTCTCAAGCCAAAAAAAAAGTTAAAAATTAGTACTTCTTAGTGCTATTTTGGAATGCCGGTGGAATGAATCAAAGGTGGTATTAATGTTTCTCCATGCATTCCGTCTATTTCCCTGACCTGCCATCCAAATGTTGCCCATGCCTATGGTTTACAAACCCCTCTTTAATTTTGGTGCCCATATCGGATTTTTTCAACTGTTCACGATAGCAGACCGCGCTAATTAGATATTGTTCTCCAAGAACGATTTCATCCAGTATTTGTCTGCTCTGATATTGCACTCTAACTTCTCACTATTCACTCCAAATTCCCTCATAATTCCACAGTTGGCCGTAACCATCCCTTCCCCAGAATTTCTTTAAAAAATTCTGTCTTCACTTGGTCCAAATTCCTTGTTTGTTCCCATTCCCATATTTCTGCTCCATATGTCATCATGTACCTAACTGTCGCTCCGTATACGGTCTCCAGTAAATTTGCAGAGCTATCTGGAATCCTACTACGTATCCGGAGAGCTTCTCCTATTTTTACTCTTGCCTTGTGTTTCGTGATGTCAGTATGTTTCGTCCATTTTCTGTTCATTTCAAACACACAAATTTGTTAACGTTGTCCAGCATCTGTACTGTATATGTCCTTGTCTCCTCCCTACTATAATCCGAACCATTCTTGAAAGTCAATGCTTTAGTCTTATTCGCAATTACTGTAAGTAGCCATTCGTCGCAGTAATCCTTAAGTCTGTCTAGTCCCGTTGTTGCCCGTTAACTGTCGTCGAGCACAACACTAAGCAATCTGCGTATAAAAGTGCAGTAATTTGCCAATCCTCCAATATTGGTGCTAGCATCACGTGAGTAACATCATCCACAAGGAGATGAAATGCATCCCTGCCTCAAAGAGAGCTTACGCAGCTTTCCGACACTCTGTTCCTGTTCATATTGTATACATTTTGATAGATTGCCTGCTATGCCCTAATCATTTTTCCTGATATTCCCTTTTTGTGTAATTTATGCCACAATGTACTCCGATTTACAGCATCAAATGCCTTCTTAAAACCTACAAAAGCGCAATAAAACCTTCCTCACTTAATTAATATTTGTCCCGTTCTTAACGTATCTAAAATAAACGCGGCGTCTATAAAACCCATTTGAAATTTTTCTAAATGTTGATTCCCAGCACTTTATTAATTTGTATAATACTCTGTAATATATATTTTCCCCATAATCGGAAACGAGTAACCCCCTATAATTATCTGGATTTTCAACAGCCCCCTTCCCTTTTTAAATGGTTACCCTTAACCCAACAGGTAGGGTAATTCCATCGCCGAACAATGTGATTACATATCTGGAGCATCTCATACCACACTCATGAGCAAACATATGTGGTTACTGATACGATAACCTGTTTTCCAACATTTCCCTCTGCTCATGAAATCCAATCTAGACGGAGGCAGACGATGCAGTAGTCGTACTCTATGCCCTGGCACTAGATTGAACTACCTTGCCATTGATTTTTGTTTGAACAAGAGTATATTAAATGAAGTATTATACGGTTTCTGTATAATGTATTAAATTACTTATAAAAGGTAGACTAGCGTACTTACTCTCAAAGAGTTTACTTTTGACAAAACTCTCAAAACGCACTTTTACAGTCTATGAAATAATTACGATGGCAGCTGCTATTTTTTGTATGTAGAGAGAAGTTAAAATCTCTGCATTTCTGACTCCCATTCCTTCCAAAGCAACGAAAATTTAACATCCTTTAATTAATAACAATTTTAAAATAAATAAAATTATCATAACTATATTTTGAAAAGGATAATTCCTTTTAAGATTTAGAACAAACTATTTTAACATCAAAATGCCAAATAAATTATTTTACTGCAATTTAATATTATTTATTATATTCCAGATATCCTTGAAAACTATAAATCTACAAAGCTACTGAATATAACAAATTCCCAAATTAACCATCTTGAAAAAATATTTTTACAATTATGTTTTTAGATGGATTTTCTTACATAAAATCTTGGATTTAACCTTTATATATTCTAAAGCAGACTAATTGTTGTATTTTGTTCACAAGGTTGCAGTTATTGCTATATGAAATGACTGGTGCGCATCCTTATCTAATGATGAAATTGGAAATGAACTGAAACTTTAAATATGTGATACAATACAGTAATATTATTTAGCCAGAAGTTAGAAATAGTCTTGAAATATACCCCCTCAGTAATAAGACGTTGGAAGAGCATTAAAGAAATTTACAGAGGCCGAATCTGGTCGACAGGCCTGATCTGTGTGAGGTAATAGACGAATAAAGGATAGACCAGTAAACAACTTTAAGACTCCTTTATATCTTTTTATGAATGAATGATTTATTGTATACTTTACATACAGTTTATACAATGTGTTATCCCCTCTTGGAGTTGCTTATTGTTTCTCCTTCCCTTATATTTAACATTCTGTTGTACGAGTATATAACGGGGAAGTATAGTGTATCCGCTATTTACTTTTATACCTTGTTACCCTTTTTCCGTATTTTCTGCAATATGCTTTACATTTCCTTTAACATTATTTTTTCTAAATTTTTTCCTGTTTTCTCCATATATTTTTTGTTCTTAAATTAAAGATCTTACTAACTTTTAGCTCTATTGGTAATTATTTCCATTTCTCTAGCATTAAATTCTCTCTTACTTTATCCGTATCGTGGCATTCCAGAATATAATGCCAATTATCGTACATTTGTAGCTACATGTCTGCCCCCTTCTACTCCCTGTTAGACTACTTACATTCATTACACCTGTCCTCGCCCACGCAGACCCCATTTTGGCCTCTTTGTTGCATACTTCGATGTATATTTATTTTCCCCATTCGGGTTTTTTTTCAACATCTGTAATTCTTTAATGATTTTTCCCCTTGAAACTGCATATAATTTGTTGCTTTTCAATATTCTCCACTCTTGCTCTAATTCCTTTCCAGAAACCTTACTTTTGTTGTTTCTTTCCCCATTCCTATTTCTTCCAATGTATCTTGTGCATGCAAGTTTCTTTTTCCCCATTTTCTCCGTACAACAAAGCACTGCTTTAGCTTATCATTTTCTTCTAGCTTTATTCTGAACCAGTATTTGACTGCCCTTTCCAACATTTTGTCTTTTTCTCCCACTCACCCTAGTTCTGCTTGTGCTACTCCATTCGGTGAACTTCTTACTAACCTCAAGGTTATTTTGCAAAAATGCCTGTGTATAGCATATGCATTTTCCCTAAGCGTTGTCGAAAGAAATGTCTTGAATAAAGGTTGTTTTATATTAAGAGGGAAGTAAATACCATTAGTCGTGTTTTATTTGGAGGACATTGTGATGGTCATTTTAGGGTGAATTTAATTTGACCCTCTGTAGGTTTCCATTTAAAAAAAACTTAAATTGACCCTAAAATGACTATCATAACCTCTTCCAAACAAAACACGTCTAATGACATTTACTTTTCACCATAATATCAAGCAACTTTTATTAAAGACATTTCTTTCTGCAACGCTTAGTTTTGGAGACATTTTACAGTCTCAATTTAAATGGGTCAACCTGAATACCCTTTCTAACCACGTAATTTGCATTTCTCGTATTTTATTCACACATGCTGTATAGATTGTTTCCCCATTCCTAGTACTTTTTTCTTCTGGTCTTCCCAATCCCCTGCACTATTAAGCTTTATGGTAGTCAATTGTGCTCACTACTTCCAAAACCCCGTTCCCTCCCAATACCATTTTTCGGTCTTAATTTATTTACTTTCTTAAGGATCCGTTTTTCGATTTATTTTTCTTTATTTTAAACCGCAATGTTTGCAGTATTTGCCAATTGCTTCAATAGTATACTTAGCCCCACAACTGAAGTGGAACTGTCACTAGATCATCTGCAAACAATAATCCTGATATTTCCTTATTAATAATGACTGGGGAATGCTTATTAAATTTGTTTATCTCTTCTATAATACTTATAAATAGGTTAAGTAACACTGGATTAATTTTGCAGCTTTGTCTAAGCCCTGAATTATTCGCGTTCTCTTCAGTAATTCTTCTCTTGGCTATTATCACACAGCACTTATTATTTGCATATGAATTTTTTATTAGCTTATAAATGATTCACTCACCTCTTTCTTAATAATTTTAACTATAGTGCTTCTCTGTATATAGTATCTTATGATTTTTATAAATCAATAAAAGTCGTGTATACGCTCTTTTTATGCTTAAGTATTTAACCACAATTGTCTTTATATTAATATATTATCTGTTGTTCTCCTTCCTTCCTAAATCCTGCTTGGAATTCTGATAGCTTCCCCTCTTTCTCCGCCCTCCTTTGTATTCTGTCACCTAGCATCCCTGTATATACTTTACCTGGAGGACTCTTGGCCGAGACGTGGTGGAGTGTGGACGTGTTTTGCTCAGTGCGGTCAGGGGTGTGAAAAGAAAGAAAGAATAATACAATGGAGGAAGTGAAGGAAATGATTCGAAACCTGGCAGAAGAAATGAAGCAAGGTTTTAGCAGGTGCTGCGGGAAGGACGAAGTGTTAAGTGTTAATACAAGAGTAAGTGCTGCAATGGACAGACTTAGCTTACTAGAGCAAAAAGTAGACTATTTACAGAACCAAAGTAGAAGGAACAATATTGTGGTGTATGGAGTGTACGAGGAAGACAGGGAGACTTGGGAAGATACCGAAGTGCTAATTCGGCGAGTGGTGGCGCAGCTCGGAATTAATTTGTCACCAATGGATATCGAGCGAGCACACAGGGTCGGGAGATGGGCAGGAACAAACCGTCCCATCGTGTGTAAACTGGCTTTTTATAAGGTAAAAAGTGAGATATTGAGGAACAGTAGATACCTCAAGGGATCGGGAGTGCACATCGCTGAGGACTTCAGTGACAGAGTGAGGCAAGAAAGAAGCTTTCTAAAGCGCCACTTGGCCGAAGCAAGGAGGCAGGGTTGCCACGCTGTCCTCCAATTTGATAAACTTATAATTAATGGCAAAGTGTGGTCGAGGCACGAGCTGGAGGAACTGGAGTTGTGCGGCAGGGACAACCCTGAACAGAGAGCAGTGCAGGCAGAAGAACCAGCGACAGGAAGTGACCACCGGAAAGAACAAGTGGAGGTGGCGGAGGGAGCAGAAAAGCAGCAACAGGTTCAACGACCAGGAAGGGACAGCCCGAAGCCACCCCTTAATGGAGCCCTCCCTACAGCGATGCGAGAAATACCACAGAGGGGCAGGGGGAGCGTCTCAAAGGAATTCAAGCGACCACCAGCAACTGCAACCAGAGGGACGACAAAGGCAACGGGGGTAAGGGATTCACCAGCAGAGAACACCAGAGCAGGTAGGAGAAGGAACTAGGAAGTAGCCGCCCATGTGACAGTCGGCCTTTGGAATGTTGAAGGTCTAAAGAAGAAATTGGCTAATGATAGGTTCATTGACTTTGTACACAGTGTAGATATATTGGGCTTCACAGAGACATGGCTTAAAGCTGGGGAAAATGTAAATATTGGTGGTTTTAATGGTGTATTCACGGGTAGTGAAACCAGGGGCCTGAGAGGCAGATATCCCGGGGGTGTTGCCGTTTACACTAAAGACCAGCATGATATGACTTTTCAACACATAAATATTAAGGTATTTGGAACATTATGTGTATACTGTAAATTAACTTCACTTGAGTTGTGCATTATTGTAGTATATCGACAACCAGCAGCATCCCGATATACCAACCCCAACTTATTTATCAATTTGGCCGACATGATTGTAGAAATTCAGGAAATACACCCAAAAGCAAACTTAATCATAATGGGAGATTTTAATGCCAGAATCGGAAGCGAAAATATTACGGTAGAAAGGGGGGAAGCAGATTGTAGGAGAGAAGTGCGGCGAAGTAAGGATACAGTGATAAATTCAGATGGAAAAGAATTGCTAGCCTTTTGTGACGCGTTTAAATTGGAAATCCTAAACGGCAAGTATGGATCAGATAAGGAAGGGGAATTAACATTTATCAATAGTAATGGAGGAAGTGTTATAGATTATGTAATTTGTTCACAGGAAATAATACCATTAATAGAGGACTTTCAAATTTTAAATAGAGTTGAATCACACCACTCACCCATCTTACTCACTCTAAAAAGACATTCAAACAACGTCGGGGAAACACATGAAAAAAAAATTGCTTTGTCATCTATGGTGAGATATCGATGGACCCCAGGGGGAAGCGAGGAATTTCTTGCCGTTTTGCGTGATCGGACAGGTAAAACTGAAGTGGGGGAAAGAAGCGGGGAATATGTTATTAAAACAATAACAAATAATTTACAAATAGCTGGTAGAAGCATGAGAATACGAAATAACAAAAGAATCTCGAAAGCTACAGGCTGGTACAACGGTAGATGTAAAGAAGCGAAGAAAAAAGCTGAAACAGCCCTTAAGGTGTATAGAAGAGAAGGTTCCGAGGAAAAGCGTCTTTCGTATACCCAAATTAGAAAGCAGTATAAAGATGTATTAGTAAGTGTAAAGACGGAATGGCAAAACAAAATGGCGACAGATTTAAGAATAGCGACAGAACGGAGAGATTCGATATACATGTGGAAGGTAATTAAGAAAATTAAAGTGCGAAGACGGGATAACGTAAGCATCAAACCAGGAACATGGTTAGCGTATTTTAATAGTGTGTACGCTGAAGTTGGTGGGGATGAGTGGGAGGGACCCCGGATGTCTTTCGCTGAACTATGCTTAAATTCTACAGTACCAATTCTAGATGGGGAAATAACTGACGGGGAAATTGTTCGGGCAATAAAAAGCCTAAAGAATCACAAAGCACCGGGAATAGAAGGAATTCCGAGTGAATTTGTTAAATGCTCCATAGAAGTCCCTAAAATATTATTCCTTCTGCGGGTGGCATTTAACAAATTATTTAACGGAGAGAAGTATCCTGAAGCTTGGACAACAGCAATTATTCAGCCAATATTTAAGGGTAAGGGCAGCAGTCAGCAACCAGAAAATTATAGAGGAATTGCGTTGTTATCTATACTGGGTAAGGTATATTGCAAAATTATCTATGACCGGTTAAGGGGTTGGGTAAAAGAGTTCGATATGATTTCTAAATTTCAGGCGGGTTTCAGGGAAGGGTTCTCTACTGCAGATAATATTTTCATATTAAAAACATTAATTGATTCAAATTTGAATAGAAAGAGGGGGAAACTTTATTGTGCTTTTGTTGATTTTAAAATGGCTTTTGATAGTGTGCAGAGGAATGCCCTTTGGGCGAAACTTCACCACAAAGGACTCTCTGGTAAAATGATGAAAGCTCTAATGCAAATTTACAACAGTGTGAATTTCAGCATCAAAATAGACCAAAACACAATAACTGAATCTAAATCGGCCAGTAGAGGAGTTCGTCAAGGATGTATTTTATCGCCCCTATTGTTCAATTTATTCATAGACGATATAACAGACGTGTTAATAGCAGAGGAAATGAATGGCCCAAAAGTAGACGATGTCTGTATTCCTGTACTTTTATACGCGGATGACATGACAATTTTGTCAGTGACGACAGAAGGCTTACAGAAAGGTATTAATAGGTTGGAACAATATTGTAAACAATGGGGTCTGGTGGTAAACATTAACAAAACAAAAACAATGGCTTTCAAAAATGGCTATGTGTATGGCAGGGATGAGAAATGGTATTACAAGGGGCTAGAACTACAAAACGTTAAACATTTCTCCTATTTAGGAGTAATGTTTAATATGAGAGGAAAATGGAACAAACATCTATCTGTAACTAACTACAAAGCACGAGGGCAGTTAAATGAATTATTACGTACCCTCTCGCGGATACCGGATGTACCTGTAGATACATTAGAAAAGATGTATAACTCCATGATAAGGCCTGTTCTGTTATACGGCAGTGAAATCTGGGGATGGGAAAGAGCAGAGCATGTAAATAAAACACAGGTAGCATTTTGGAAAAGAGTTCTTGGAGTTTCACAAGGCACATCAAATTCGGGGGTATTGAGGGAGGTAGGATGCTATGAAGACACAATACACTGCAAAATAAGAGCAGTGAAGTACTGGCTAAGGCTGATGCATGGGGATAACTCCACACTACGATCCAAATGTTATAAATACCAGCGAGAAAACCTGTCTCCTAAGTTTTGGGCAGCTGATTTGGAAAGGGGTTTGAGGAGAATAGGAATGGGATCAGTATGGCTAAGAGCTGAAACAAATGACAAAAACATATGGAAAGGTGTTAAAAGAAGACTAAGAGACATCAACCAACAGGAAATAGAATCGGACTGTAAAATTAAACCTTCTCTAAGTCTAGCAAATGAAATAAAATTGAACTGGGGTAAAGAGGCATATATACTTAATTTAGGAAGAAAGGAAAGATCAGGAATGGCATGGTTTAGACTGGGGGGCTGGAGAGCACAGAAAATGACCGACGATTCTGGCAGGAGAATCTGCCCATTCTGTGAATTGGATGAGGACTGGGTACATATTTTGGCGGAATGTGCACAGTGGGAGAACCAGCGAACGATTAAACTCAAAGAAAAATTCTTAAGTCCCTTAAGAAAGAGATTGGCATGTTGGGATCTACTGGCTGACCAGAGGAACTGGCAAAACATGGGCAATTTTCTGGCTAAAGTGCGCGAAGCTAGGTCAAATTTGTTCAGTTAGACAAAGGTAATTTATTTCTATTTCCCTTTTTCTTGTTCCTTTTGTTGTGTTTTCTTTATCTGTTGTTTATTTTGTCACCCTATTGTATCTTAAATATGCATGTACGGTCAATGACCCATGCACTAAAATACTTGTGTAATAACTTCAATAATTTGAAACCAATAAAGATACCTTATCTATCTATCTATCTACTTTACCTGCCATTGCTAGGAGGGTAATACCTCTGTAATTTGTAGGATCCTCTATATTTCCTTTGCCTTTATATATTGGTACTGCAATTCCCTCATGTAAATAGATTTATTGGTATGTAAAATCTATTGTGTGATGAAAGCTAATGTGACCCCGACAGTTGCTAGCATCCATAACAGTTATTTACGTATCTGCATGGAAAAGTGAGATTTTTAGCAGGACGAGTAAAATGTTTACGGCTGAAGCTTCGCTTCGGCCAGACGAGTCAAAAAAAATTCTAAGCAGTTACGTACAATATTTTAATAAATACTATCTCGAAAGAGTTTATATATTAGTTAAATTTGTACTGCATATTATTTTAGACATGGACGCAGTCATATGTTTCATATGCTCATTGCAGGGCCAACAGATAAGTTATTGATTAAGCAGTTGAAAGGATGTTGTGTTGCAGTACCGAGAATAACAACGGAAAAGAGTAATCTGAGGTACTGGTTTGGAGGCCGTAACACCTGAAATTCCAGATAGTACGGAAACGTAAATAGAAAGAACTTTATTATTAACATTATTATCTTCGTTATCATAATCAGTATTGCACTGATGAGTAATGTTCTTCCTTGCTGATGTTTACATCTTGGCTGGGTAATAAACGTGCAGCTCTTCTACCTGCATAAGCATACCTGACTAAGGACTGAGTTCATAGACATCACTTATTTGAAGAAAATCCTTATGCTTTCCTATTATGGATTTTCAATTCATAGTTGCCGCTCTTTTATACAAATGAATTAATGCTTCCTATAAGGAGGGTCAGTAGCTCGCTTGTGTTTTAGCATTGCACTCCATTCATAACTAGAGTTCCGCACTATAAATTCACACAAAAGCTTATAAATGACCTAGTATGGGTTTTTGGGTTAAGTTGCCTAAATCCGTCTGTACAAGAATTAACTAGGCAAATAGGACAAAGTCCTAACTCAATTAAGAACTAAGGTTATAGGTATAGATATATAACAGAGGGGCACACCTCGCGTACTGCGACTACAGAGATCTATTGCACCTATCACGCCTCAGGAGAAAGGGATGAAGTAAACGAACCATAGGAGGATACCGGCTATAGGCAGACAGGTCATACAGACGCGCGGAAATCCCTAACATTCCCTGGCTCGAAGACTCGACCAACTACTGTAGCTATCCAGAAATGTCGACGAACGAACCCACACTGACTCACACCATGAAACCTTTATGTAACTACAACTTGGTAGATTATGGGATGTGTTGTAAAACATTTATTATAGCACAGTAACCGGTGTTTACGTTCTTATCTGAGAACATGAGATATAAATATCTCGAAGAATGTCAAAATACGCAAGCCTTTATCGAGATTGTATTTGCCACTAATTACACCAAAGTACCATTCCTTTTAGTTTTGGATAACAATATATGGCATGGATTAATGAAGGAGTTAGTGCAACTCCAATAGGATTCATTTTGTTATTATGTTAGAAGATGATGATGATGATGATGATGATGATGAGATGCGGTTTAAGAGCGCTAAACTACTAAGGTCATCAGGGCTCTTACAATGTATAAAATATAAAGTCAAAAATATAAAAGACGGGTAAAAGAACCGCATAATTAAAAATGGGACACAAACCTGCGATGTCCAAAAGCTAAAAACAACAATACAACAATCCCAAAAACCAATACACTAAAAGCATAGGCAATAAAAGAGTAAAATGTGTCAAGAACTGTAGAATGCGAGGGACATGAGCGCCATATGTCCACTGGGGAGTAGAGTCCCCATTAAAACACACAGTATAAAATTTCAAAGCTAAAGGACGCTCAACGCATCAAATGAGCAGATTTAAATCAGTCACGAATAAAACGTAAAACACACTCTACAGCACGCGCGTCGTGTGCCAAAACGTTGGCTAGGCCAACAGGCAGACCCACACAAACACGCAATGCAGCTAAAACCTGACACTCCTCTAAAACGTGACGCACCGTTAAGGGCGCATCACACCGCCCACAGAGTGGTGCGGGGACACCACTCAGCAAATACCTATGACTAAAAATGCAATGTCCGATACGAAGGCGTGTTAAAATTACCTCTTCCCGACGAGAATCACGGAAAGAGGTAACCCAGACTAACGGGAGAGGTTTAACCTCCCGCGACTTGTTCCCCCGGAGGGCCGTCCACTCATCGCTCCAAAGCGAGAGGATGCGGCGACGTAAAACAATAAACAAATCTGACGAGGGAACAACAGAGGTAAAACTTCTGGGTGATAAAATCGCCGATTTGGCAGCGGCTTCGGCAGACTCGTTCCCTGAGATACCAACATGACCTGGAATCCACATGTAGGAGACGCGGATGCCAGAGACACCAAGCGAGTGGAGCAGGTCATGAACGCGCTGTACGAGCGGGTGGTAACTGTACAGCAAGCTAATACTTTGAAGAGCACTCAGGGAGTCTGAACAAATAAAACAGTGCCGTAAGTCGTGCCGCTGAATGTACAAAAGAGATTGATAAATGCTAAAAAGTTCGGCGGTAAAAATCGAACATTGCCCCGGTAAACGAAAAGTAAAACTATTTCCACCACAAAAAAGGCACATCCTACTCCAGCATCAGTCTTAGATCCATCAGTAAAGATAAAATCAAAGTCCCCGAATTGCGACTGAAGTTCTAAAATCGCTGATCTAAAGACTGAAGAAGGGGTCTCATTCTTCGGCATCGACGATAACCCAAGGTGATAGACTGCCTCAGCGCGCAACCATGGAGGAAAACGCGTTTCCCCCCTTGGAAGGGCCGGCGTTGGCGTAACGTCCAAATGCCGAAGAAGCTGACGAAATCGAACCCCTGGAGGGAGCAATGCAGAGGAGCTAAATAAATATTGCCGATCAAGCGAATCCTCGTAAAATGCCGTGAAGGACGGGTGGTCAGGCAAGCTGGAGAGTCGACAGGCATAGCTACACAGGAGCATCTCACGCCTGAAGGACAACGGATGCTCTGCAGCTTCAGCGTAAAGACTGGGCACGGGGCTAGTTGGAAAGGCCCCTGTAGCGACTCTAATACCACGATGATGAATGGGATTCAAGCGACGTAACACAGATGGAAGTGCCGATGAAAAGACAATACACCCGTAATCAAGTTTGATTCGGACCAAAGAGCGATAAAGCCGCAGAAGGACGGTCCGATCAGCTCCCCAGGATATGCCACTTAAAACACGTAAAATATTAAGAGAATGGTCACACTTTGCTTTTAAAAGGGAAATGTGCGAAGTCCAGCTCAGCCCTCTATCAAAGAGCAACCCCAAAAATTTCGCCTCGTCTGCAAACGGTAGTATCCCCGGCCTAAGATGGAGAGAGGGCGGAGGGAAAGCCTTCCGGCGCCAGAAATTAATACAGACGGATTTCTCGGCGGAGAAATTAAAGCCGTTGGCGTTACTCCAGGCGTAGAGACGGTCGATACAGCTCTGGATACGGCGCTCGAGTAGACAGGTCCGCCGTGAACTGCAATAAATGGCAAAATCGTCAACAAAAAAAGACGATGAAATGCCAGGTGGAATACAATCAACAATGGGGTTGATAGCAATTGCAAAAAGTGTGACACTGAGTACAAAGCCCTGCGGTACTCCGTTCTCTTGAATAAAACGACTAGATAAAACCGAGCCCACACGTACACGAAAGACGCGGTCCGTCATAAATTCCCGAAGAAATATGAGAAGACGACCGCGGATATTCCATGCGTGAAGTGTACGTAAAATGCCGCCCCTCCAACAAGTGTCATAAGCTTTCTCCAGGTCAAAAACACAGCCACGGTTTGACACTTTCTCAGAAATCCAATCATAATATGCGTCGACAGGGACACCAGGTGGTCGACGGTAGAGCGATATCGACGGAATCCGCACTGAGCTTTCGCTAGAAGTTTCTGAGACTCAAGCCACCACGTCAACCGCCCGTTGATCATGCGCTCCATCACCTTGCAAATGCAACTGGTGAGGGAGATAGGGCGGTAGCTGGAAGGTAGTTGGCGATCCTTCCCAGGCATAAGTATAGGGACAATGGTGGATTCGCGCCAAACGGAAGGAAAAATACCGTCTTGCCAAATACGGTTATAGACCTGTAAGAGAAAGAGTTTACTGTCGGCTGAAAGGTTCTGTAACATCAGGACATGAATGCCGTCCGACCCAGGAGCAGAGTGCCTAGAGCAATGAAGAGCGTGCTCCAGCTCCCTCATTGTGAAAAGTTTGTTATACCATTCATTATTAGCAGACCGAAAATTATATGATGCGGAATCCAGCCGGTCTTTCATAGAGCGAAAACCGGCGGAATAATGGCCTGAACTGGAAACCGCCCCAAAGGCAGTACCCAGAGCGTTAACAATGGCAGCCGGATCCACTATGGTGGCATTAGAAACTTGAAGGCCAGACACAGTACAATGCGACACTTTACCAGAGTAGCGACGAAGTTTATCCCATACAACGGTTGAAGGCGTAAAGCGATTAAAAGACTCGACAATACGAGTCCACGATGCCTTCTTGCTATCCTGAATAATGCGACAAGCCTGGCGCGCGATTGTTTAAAAGTAACGAAATTATCACCCTAAGTGCAGTTCTACGGACATGAACGGCGTCCCAACACCCCTCGTTCCACCAAGTAACAGGAAACCAACGAGGGTGAAAGGATGGACGGGGAATTGCGCGTTCTGCGGCAGAGAAAATCGTAGACGTGAGGTGCTGCACTAGTTGGTTAATGTCGGTGAAGGGCTGGTCGTCAAAATGCACGAGGCTGGAATACAAGCTCCAGTCGGCCTTTGTGAATATCCAGGTAGGTAATCTGAAATGCTGTACGTGGTGTGACAGAAGAGAAACGATGCAGGGGTAATGGTCGCTGGAGTAGGTGTTAGCGACGACGTTCCACTGCAGACGACTAGCAAGCTGGAGTGAGCAAACGGCAAGGTCCAAGTTAGTAAATATACCGGAAGAATCAGAAATAACAGTAGGTTCACCTGTATTGAGGATGGACAGATTGAACTGGTATAAATGTCGAAAAGAAGAGTCCCCCTCGCACAAGCCCTTGACGAACCCCACAGAGGGTGATGGGCGTTAAAATCTCCCAACAGAAGAAATGGTTTTGGGAGAGCGGACAGGAGAGCTCGAATGTCCGCGAGAGCGAGGGGAGACGATGGAGGTGAATACACAGAGCAAACAGAAAAGAAAAAAACCGTGTAACTGCAATCTAATGGCAACAGCTTGCAAGTCGGACGTAAGAGCGAGAGTTTGAAAATGAACGTCGTTACTCACTAACAACATGACACCTCCATGAGCAGGAGCACCCTCCTTCGGTTTAAGATCGTAGCGAACCGGAGTGTACCCTCGGAGATCGAAAGTGTCGTGAGGGCGAAGCTTCGTCTCCTTCAAACACACGACCATAGGTGAATGGGAACGCAATAAAAGTTGCAGTTCCGCCCTATGCGATCGAACACCACGTAAATTCCAGCTCAGGATAGCCATGAATAAAAGAGATAAACTGTCTACTTAGAAGGGCGGCTTAAAATAATCTTTTGCTTAACCTTTGGGCTCGGACTTTTTGTATGGAGTTGGTCAGACTCCATAGCTTCCTCGGAGGGAGGGCCCACGCGCTCAGTGCCAGGAACCGATTCAAGCGCCGTGAATCGGTTCTGGGTGGCGATGGGTGAGGGGTGCCGCTGAGCGTGGCTTGTCCCAGGAGCTTCCTGGGACTGTGACCTCCGAGGAGGAGAAGGTGAACTTTTCTTACCGCGCGCACGCGGAGGGTCCTTCAGAAAATCTTCCCTACGAAGTTTCTGCTTGGGTTTCTTTTCAGCGGCTTGCGACTTCATTGACTTTGGACCAGGTTTATAGGGTTTGGTAACTGTAGCTTTAATGGACGGCGGGATGGTAGTGGCGGTTAATGCAGTCATGGTCCAGGACTGAGTTTCGGCATCTACTCGTGGTACTGGCGAGGCAACAACAGAACTAAATGTGCCAGATCGCAGGAGTGAAGGTTGGCGGGCTTGATAACGCCTCCGGGCTTCAGCGAAGGAGAGTCTTTCCTTTACCCGGATCTCCTGGATCGCCTTCTCGTCCAAGTACCGCGGACAGTCGGCAAACGACGCAGAATGAGATCCTTTACAATTAACGCAGACGCGGGCTGTTGAACAGGTACCTTCGTGTGAGGGTTGGCTACATGATGCACAGATGTTAATGGCACTCTTACATGAGGCTTGCGTATGCCCAAAACGTTGGCATTTGAAACAACACAGAGGTCTTGGAATATAAGGCCTCACAGCAATCCGTTCGTACCCTGCTGAAATGCTCGTGGGCAGATCGACGGCATCAAATGTTAGAAACAGTGTACGAGTGGGTACCAATACGCCGTCGCGTTTGGCCTGCACTCGATGAACCGCTGTCACCTTCTGGTCTGCAAGATATTCTACCAGGTCCTCGTCCGATATACCATCGAGGCTATGCGGGGTAACGACGCCCCGACAGGAATTCAATGTGCGGTGCTTCTCGACACGGATGGGATAACCGTGGAGAAGCGTAGCGCGCAACAAGATCTTACTTTGCTGATCGGACTTAGTTTGTGCCAATAAGAAACCATTCCGTAGACGAGTGCAGGATTGAACCGCACCAGCAATAGCATCTATGCCCTTCTGAATTATGAAAGGGTTCACCTTCTCAAAGTTTTGTCCTTCTTCTGTTCTTGAAATGACCAAGTAACAACCAGATGTCGGCGGTGCTACTTCTGTTACAATAACTTTTCGGCGCTTGTTTGTATTAATGGAGGAAGGGTGCTCCATAGCGAAATAAATCCTCCACCATTGCAACCGTGTCCGACTTCGGGCTCTGACTTCCCGGGCGTTACCCCGGCTTGGGTGAGTGGCCTATCTATACCTATCTCACCCCAGGGTCACACCTCTCAGAACATAGACAGAGGGACCCAATCGCCGTCAGAAGTCAGCAATTCATGCAATGGCCCCCCGCGGGACTGCAGTTGAACAGCGGATACGAACACAAACCCTAAATGACGACCCCGGGTGTTGGGGATGACGCCATTACCCACTCACCCAGCTGCGCACCCCATGCGCGGGTATCCGTCAGGCTGTGTCCACGGAGGATTAAAAGAAAAGATTAAAGAAATAAAACTGTGTGGGCGTTTCGCACGCAAGGTATGCCGGCGAGGAAGAAAAAGAGATGTGCGAATGTCGTGGTGTGAAATGGCCGGAAAGTGACAAGGGAAGAAAGAAACGATGGTGAGGTGCGGTATGAATGGAATGCAAAGAACGCACGAGAGCCTACCTTGTGTCCCCGGTCACGAGAAGAACCCACCTCGACCGAATGGGGATGAAGGGATGAATATGGCGATGATTGGCTCGGGAACTCCCGGGTACACCAACACCCGTACTCACATAAGGTGAGCCCCTGAGGGGATGTTAGAAGAGCTGCATAAAACACTACTGAGGACTGTTCGCGATCTATAGTAACGAGCTCAGACAAGCACAGCAGTTCAAACATGCGGAACCGGAACAAAGTTCAGCACTATGAGTGCATCATCGTGTTTCTTCAGCAATGTCTCTCGTTCCTGCTGCAACAGATGAAGCCACAATAGAATAGTTCTGGGAAGGGTGCATTACTGTCCTTTTCGATGCAAAATACTCATATTCCGAGATCAATAAGTACTTGCATTACGATCTCCGGTTAAAAGCGGAAGGTTTCTAACTTATTGTTACCACCTGTTGGTTAAACAAACTATGCAAGTCAACTAAGTGTAGCGTAGTTAACCTGGAGGTGAAAACTTGTTATATTAGATCTTTAAAATAAGCAATCTGCTATGATTTTCTTGATTTCGCCATTTGATTTCTTGTATAATAAAATATAAACTTTCTATTAAATTAGTTTGAGAAATTTTTTGATTGATGTGGATCGTCTCTGACGGCTGAAAGCATTGAGGAACGTAATAAAGCATCTTGTTAATATTCCGATTTGTGTAGCTTAGCTAGCGGTACGTTTCTAAGGGTTTATGCCGTTAGTTTAGTTTGCATTGGAATAGGTTAAGTTGTTTAAAAATGAATAATTTGCCGTTAATATAGTTATTAGAAATACTGTTAAATAGGATATAGCTATACGTGTAGCGTGGTTTGAAAACAAGTTAAAGCATTCCGGAGCAATGGTTATAAGGTACTTCACTCTCAATATGATTTAGTTAATTGAAAAAATAGATTTTCATATAATATAAGAACGCATTGATAGCTGAGGATGCCGTAGTCTCTCTTGAGTCTAACATACGCTAAAACGTATTGCATAAGTGTTGCTGTTAAGACATTCGAAAATGGTTAGAACAAATATGAAATGATTTACCTGATGTATATTAGTATCGTATTTATTTCATTTGTGCCAGGTGCTTGATGGCTCAGAGGTATTATTCGTAAGGCTTACTCCACTACATTTACATTTGTAACGGTTACATTTAAGTAACAGTTGTTGTGGAACTGCTACAAATTATTACAGAACATAAGTGTAATAGAAAATAGGACCAGATGAGACGATTATGGCTCTTTCTTTCTTCGAGGGACACTTTCGCAGAGATGGCCGCAGCTCTTCTTGTATCCACAGTCATACAATACAATGCTGGCCCCTGCTTCTTATGCTTACAGCCTGCCTTGCATTAGAAGTCGGCTGTACAAAGCTCTACAGCGCTCGCCAGGTTGCGCCTTCTCCGCCAGTACAGGTAGCACTAATGTTGGTTCAACGTCATCACCTGACCTGCCCAGCGTGTATCCCGAGCGATGGCTGAAGAAGGAAAAAAGACAGTGTATCACTTAGTTCTCGACTAACATCGAAGAACGACTTGGAGTGAGCTTCGTGTCTGGGAGCGGCCTCCTCCACACTTTTGGGCTTATTCTAAATTTGTATAACATGTATCTTCGGGCGTAAATAAATTTCAAAATTCTTATACAGTGAGGAGCGGCGTACAACATTTTATTGAAGCGAGTTTGCATCATATATTTGGCGTATTGTATTCTCTTTCGTGATGGCAAATATGTGTGAGAAGGACAGAGTTAAATGTAGCGCGCTTTAATTGTATTATATTTCTGAGTTAAATTATTCAGTACCTTTGGGGCTATACAGATTCTTGTTCCTATTTAAAGCGTCTTTAAATCCTTTGATTCCTTTAAGTTGTAGTACTAAATAATTATTACTCTGGGGGAATGCCTTACTTATAATGCATTCTATAATGAGCCCGGCAGATATTTGTTTTTCTTAGTTGTGACTTTCTTGCATCGAGTATCCGTGAATCGGCTTTGCAAGAACGTTACAGGAATGGTAGCAGAGACGTGAAGATTATTATTGTACTACATTTTCTCGGATTTATATTGTCTCTAGATATTTTTCCCGAATTCTTTCTTCTTGTTTTTGGAATCGCGCACTTCTTGGATTGGTTCCTTCTCACACTTGCCTGTATGAACATAGCATACGTTTACTCGTCACGCGTGTTCTAACGCATAGTTAAGTAGCGACCACAAACCTCGAGTTGCTACGTAAAGAGGAATTGCTTTTTGCTTTGAAATTACGTGATTTGTCTCCTGTACAAACGGTACCTCAGCTAGTTAAATTATTGAAAGACAATTAAGATGTTCCACTGAGCTTTTGGATTTCCTTCAAGACGCTGGTTTCCAATTACAGGAATTTTCGAATTTCTTGGCTGAACAGACTACTTCATTTTCTCCGTCAGCTATTCGACGATTACGTGCGCGTATAATGCATTACGTGGAACGTTTACAATTTTTGGACACTTCCTCAATTCTTATATCCAAAGCGTATACTTTGGCAGACCTTAAACGTGAATATGCAAATTTCTTACAAACTTTTACCACTTTAACTTCTAATAAAGAACCGTTTGAATTGCAATCGGCATTTCAAACACCGAATCTTCCTACATTAGCCTTGTCTACGCAAGAATCCCCTGTGCCGTTAGCCCCATTTAACTTTCAACCATTGAAACTAGATCACCCAGCGCAGAAATTGCTGCTTACAACTAAACCAATTTTGCTCAACACTCCAAATCAAGCGTTAGAACTTTTGGATCTTTTTCTTCGACTTTACGATACTTCAGCAGAAATATTTCCTATCTTTGTGGATTTTTATAAATTACTATTAACCATTTTGGAAGCCAAAATTGTACACTTAGTACTAACGGCATTACAATCGGAGTTTAATATTCAGGTTTTTCAGGACTCCGTTTTACATTTTTTTCTTTTCGCCTAGAATGCTCTTTTCGTTTTTGGCTTCATATTACTATGCCATACAAGCACCATAGGAAACTTTGATTGCATTTACGATCGAGTTCGTAAATATGCCCGTATATTTCGTGTTCCTGATTCGGAACTTCAAATCTGTGAGCTTATTCTTTCGGGGTTAAATGATACTACACGTCTTCTATATACCTTCGTTTTGGACCAAAATCCTTCGCTAAACTTCATCGGATGATTAACTGGGTACAACAAGTTCAAAGTACAACTTATACTCCTAACAACTTAGTTCAATCTACACAGGCGAACACTACTGATTTTCAGACCTTGTCTTGGGTGTCTTCAAATTCTGTTATTAATTCTAGTAATTTTCCGGCATCTACCATTTCACGTTGCGCATTTTATAACAAATTAGGACATACTATTTCCTCCCTTTCGACCATTACTTCAACAATCCATTCCTACTAGATTATCTTCTATTTCCGGTGTGACTTTTGTTTCTCTGCCAATAATTTCAGTACTTTGCGGTTCACAATCGGTATCCGCTTTGTTAGATTCTGGCAGTGATTTAAATTTGGTAAATGTAGAATTTTTGGATACATTACCACGTTCGTTAAGACGCTCCTTTCGGCCTCAACATGCTTCGGCTATTTCTGTAACGGGAACAGTACAAATTATTGGTACAGTTAAGTTGCATATTAAGTTTCACAACTTTTCTTGGGATATATAGCTTTCTGTGATTCCTCGTTTGACTTATTCTTTGATTTGGGTAATCCTTTCATGCGACATGCGCAGGTATTACTCGACTATTCTAAATTTACCATTAGCTTTGCTTTTTGCCCACATCAGTTTTCAAAATTTTCATTGGGATCCCGCACCCTTGCGTCTCTACACTCTTCTGATGGAATACTAGCTTCCTTAGGAATTAATTTGTTGCATTTATCCGAAGCTAAGCGGCTAGATCTACAACGTGTCTTAGTATATTATACCGATGTTTTGACAGATAAAATAGGATTTGTACGTGACTATAATTATCAAATTCAAGTATTAGATAATACTCCGGCCCGCAGTCCACCATATAAGCTTTCGTCTCCTAGAATGGCCCTTCTTCGAGACTTAATTGATCGCATATTGCAGGCTGGAATTATAGAACCATCTGACGCGTCATACGTCGACGCGTCTTAAAATGAATCCGAGAACTATACGACCTCCCTGAACGAGGCTCTCAGGCCGACTGAAGTGCCCTCTCTACCGCACCCGTAATTAGAGCTGGTTTCTCCCTCCCCACTCTCGCTAGCACCAGCAGCTTCATCTCCCTACTCTCACAGCGCAGCTCGTAGCTTGCATCACGCGTGCCACCTAGTGAGAGGTTGGAAAGCTGGCTCTTCCGCTGAACGATGAAGATGCCGGAAGTATCTGTGAGGAAGCAGCTATATTGAAGTGTTTAACGTGCATGGCAGCCATATTGGGTATATGAAGACATCCATTATATGCATTAAACGCATGTATGATTTGATTTTAAAAATGGATTGCGAGACATTATATTTAACAAAACGGTTTTAAAAATGAAATATGATAATCTTTACGCTAAATGTAATCGATGACTTTAAAAATGTTTACCCACTTTGAACTGAAAAAATATGATAAATTTTCTAATACGATCCCACGAGTTTAAAATCCGTGTAACTCTGGAAAAAAAATACTTTGCTCGTGAGCGGTTTTCTGCGATAACTGCGAATTAAGCATGTTTTTCTGTGATAAATGGACATTAAGCGTATAAAATATGTCAAATTGTGTACTGATTCTTTAGGGTGAATGAGAGGGACGAGGGAAAGAAAGTACTGAAAACATGAAATAATAGGATATATACATGAATTTAATTAAATAAGGAGAGAAAGTATTATAATAAAAATTATTTCAACTTTGCTGTGAAATGGATTGAGGTGTTGGTATGCGCGTTTCAACATGTCGACTGACCCTCGACAGTCTGTCTACAGGTATGACGTCATCTGGCATGGCATCCTATTATGAGTTGTATGGTATAAACCTGTTTTTACGGTCTGGTTCAGACGATTACGTCTGTGACTTGCATTCGAGGTCGTAGGTTCGATTTCCGTAGGGACGGTCACTCTGACCTTAGTTTCTCGCAGTTTTCGCTGGTCTGGCTGCGAATGCCTGGGCGGTTTCTCATCTATCGCGATTTATTTTCCCTTTCATTTACATCTTTCACGTGTATAATCCGATGGTCTCCCTGGTTCGATTACCGTTAGTTGTTCACTCTGACATTAGATTTTTCTCGATTTCCCTGGTCTGCAGGTGAATGCGTGAGTGGTTTCTCATCGATTTCTATTTTCTTACATTTTATTTGATTTACATCTTTCGCGTGTGCTTCTAGTCCTTTGTTTGATTTCCCTGTCGGTCGCTCACTCTATCCTGGGATTTTTCATGGTTTTCCCTGGTCTGCAGGCGAATGCCTGAGTGGTTTCCCATCTATCACGATTTTCTTTCATTTTATTTGATTTACATCTTTCACGTGTACAATCTGAAGGTTTCCCTCGTTCGATTGCCGTTGGTTGTTCACTTTGACATCAGATTTTTCTCGATTTCCCTGGTCTGTAGGCGAATGCCTGAGTGGTTTCCCATCTATCACGATTTTCTTTCATTTTATTTGATTTACATCTTTCACGTGTACAATCTGAAGGTTTCCCTCGTTCGATTGCCGTTGGTTGTTCACTCTGACATCATATTTTTCGTGATTTTCCCTGGTCTGTAGGCGAATGTCTGGGTGGTTTCTCATCTATCACGATTTTCTTTCATTTTATTTGATTTACATCTTTCACGTGTGCTTCTAGGGCCCTTTGTTTGATTCCTGTTGGTTGTTCACTCTCACATTTTTCATGATTTTCCCTGGTCTGCGGGTGAATGTTTGGGTGGTTTCCCATCTATCATGATTTGCTTTCATTTTATTTGATTTACATCTTTCACGTGTACAATCTGAAGGTTTCCCTGGTTCGATTACCATCGACCACTCGCTCAGACCTGAGATTTTTCATGGTTTTCCCTGGTCTGTAGGCGAATGCTTGAGTGGTTTCTCATCGATTCCGATTTCCTTTCATTTTATATAATTTGCATCTTTTACGTGTGCTTTTAGCGTTCAGGAGTTCGATATCGATTGGTTGCTCACTACGACATCATATTTTTTATGGTTTGTCTTGGTCTGCAGGCGAATGCCTGAGAGGTGTATGCTATAGCGATTTTCTTTCATTTTATTTCATTTATATCTTTCACGTATGCTTCTAGAGTCCCTGGTTCGCGTCCCGTTCGACGCTCACTCTAGCCTGGGATTTTTCATGGTTTTCTTTGGGCTGCAGGCGAATCCTGAGAGGTGTATGCTGTCACGATTTCCTTCCATTCTATATAATTTTCATCTTTAGCGTCTAGAATCTGAAGGTCTCCCTTGTTCGATTCCGGTTGGTCGCTTACTGTAGTCACGGATTTTTCGTAGTTTTCCCTTGTCTGCAGGCGAATGCCTGGGTGACGTATGCTGCTACGTTTTCATTTTATTTCATTCGCATCTTTAACACGTGCTTCTAGGTTTGGTTGCGCAGGGAAATGCTTGCCTCTTGCTCTATCAACGGATCGTTCATCACCTTCACGAGTCAAGCACCCGAACCTGTACGATTATACCCGAACAATACATCATCCTCGCAATACATTACACTTTCTCTAAGCGTTCGAACCTGAACGGAGACGCTCGAACATCAGTGTAACACGAATTATAATATAAGAGCTTACACGCTTCATCACCGTTGTTAGTATTAATAATCAGGATATAATTGATCTAAAAAGATTCATGCTTCCTCTATAAATAGAGCGACCTCTAGCATTGAAATTCATTCTGTTGATCATCTCTGAGGTGTTAACATCGCTGTTCTCTCAGAAAATAATCGGCTTCCTAAAGTGTTATCAAGGTGAAAAGGTGCAAATTTCCTTGAAGAAGGGTTAATAAGTTATATAATTGATCCAAAAAGGTTCGTGCTTCCTCTATAAATAGGGCCACCTCTAGCATTGAAATTCATTCTGTTGATCATCTCTGAGGTGTTAACATCGCTGTTCTCTCAGAAAAAAATCGCGGCTTCCTAAAGTGTTATCAAGGTGAAAAGGTGCAAATTTCCTTGAAGAAGGGTTAATACGTTATATAATTGATCCAAAAAGGTTCGTGCTTTCTCTATAAATAGGGCCACCTCTAGCATTGAAATTCATTCTGTTGAACATCTCTGAGGTGTTAACATCGCTGTTCTCTCAGAAAATAATCGACCTTCTAAAGCGTTATCAAGGTAAAGAGGCGCACATTTCCTTGAAGAAAGGTTAATACCTTATTATATCAAGAAGAAAAATAAATAAGTCCTCATATAAGGATATCATTCCTAGTGCCTCAGGATATTCTCGTGGTAAATGCTGTAAGAAGTTCCTCCGTGGATATGATAAAAGACGACATGAGCTACGTTGTAAAAAGCTCTTCAAGTGTAAATATTGTGATGTAGCCTTCAAAGACAGTTATAAGAGTCGCCGACACGAAGATACGTACGAAATAAACAGACCTGAGAAGAAACGTAGATTAGAACCGACAAAGCAGGACTTATTTCTACATTGGACGACTGTGACATGAAAGAATATGAAACTTCATTCCATGGACGCTTGAAATCATATTTTATACGTTGTGAATCAGCTAAGGACCTGAATATGTACCTGCATGAAGCGAAACAGCGGATAATCCAGGCTGTGCATAAAGAGATTGGTATTCACAAAAGTGTGAAAATTAACCTGCTAGCTGAGTGTAGATTTGTTAACAGTGTCGGGGAAACCTGTGACAAAACATTTAAAACACGGAATCAAGCTGTTTCCTAGAAACGGATCTTGACTCTATGTTGGAAACAAAAATGAAGAAGATGGTTACTGAAATGGAGGAATCGCAACTTAAGGGTGGCAACTGGGCTTTGTTGCTTTAGAAGGAGTTCGACTTCGTATCAGCAAGTACAATCTGTTACGAGGAAGTAGCTACATACCCCTACCGCCCTCTGTTGAAGCAAGAAAAGCATGCATTAACATCCAGAATTTAACTGATGAGCTATGCTTTATGTATTCTGTATTAGCCAAATTCGTTGAGAAGGATTCACAACGGCTGAGCAAATACAAACAACTTCAAAATAAATACGACTTCAGCTGTATTTCCTACCCTACGCCACCTTCTCAAATACCTAAATTTAAGAAGCTTAACAGGATGTCTATCAACGTCTTCGGCCTGGATGAGAAGCATGAAGTGTATCCGATAAAGGTCGCTGAGACTGAACTACCTGACCACCGTGACCTACTATTGAGTGACAGTAGTGGGAGACATCACTACGTTTATATAAAGAATTCTGAAAAACTTATTCGACGTCAGAAAACCAAATGTAAGGAACGTGTTTATACCTGTAAGCGTTGTATTACACATTTTGATGATCGATATGGACAAAGTGGACTGGAAAAACTACAAGAACATGCCACCATCTGTAATCAGCATGGTGTTGCAAGGGTAGTTATGCCTACAAAGGAGAAATCAATTGTATAGTTTAAAATTTTTGAAAGGATGTTGAAACTACCTTACGTCATCTATGCAGACTTTGAAAGCATTCTCGCTCCATGTCATACATGCATACCCAATCCTGAAACTTCATATACATCCCCTTATCAGCAGCATGTTCCCATGAGTTTTTGCGTTTACGTTAAACCATCAACCAACGTTGAACATCTGGAAACTGGTCTTCCTAAGCATCCTTATCTATATCGTGTTGTTGATGCTGCTCAGAAGTTTATGGAATACCTGTCATTCCTTGCAAAGGAGATTAATAATATATACAAATCTGTCATGCCCCTGAAACTTACAGATCAACAGCAGATGGATTTCATCGCCTCTACGGTATGCTACTTGTGTGGAAAAACCTTTACTGAAGAGAACTATAAAGTACGCGATCATGATCACATCAGAGGTGAATACCGAGGAAGTCTTCATAATGAATGCAATTTAGCCTGTAAAACGCCTAAATATATCCCTGTCTTCATACATAACCTTAGCGGATATGACAAGTCCTGTTTAGTATAGCATCTTTCCTTATATTCCCTATCTCTCTCGTATAAAGCGTTTCCCTCCCTCCTATAGCATCTGACTGGTCTAACAACAGCCCTGGTATTCCCTATCTCTTCCCTATAAACGCATTTTCCTCCTTGAACCGTCGCATCTGCCCTCGTTTTCCCTATCCTTTCCCATATAAACGCAAAAGTGGCCCAGCTTCTGTCGTATAAAGCATATCTCTCCCTCCTTCAGTCCCTGCTCTACCTCAGAACTCTCCTCGTTTTCCCTATCTTCTACATATAAACGCATCTTTCCTCCTTGAAGGTTCTCTCAACCTAGCATATACCTTCGTTTTCCTCGTCTCTTCATATAAAAAGCCATACTCTACCCTTCAAGCCCTGAATAGTCTAGTACCTCTCCACGTATCCCCTATCTCTCCTGTATATATGTTCATATTCACCCTGCTTCAGCATCTATCTATCCTAGCATCTGTTCACGTTTTCCCTATCTTTCCCGTATAAATGCATATTTCACATCTCAAACTCTATCTAGTCTAACACTTCTCGTATTCCCCGTATCTCTCATATAAAACGCAACCCCACTCCTTCAACCTCTATCTAGCCTAGCATCGATCCTCATAGTCCCTATCTCTCCCATATAAACGCATTTTCCTCCGCATCCACCCTAGTTTTCCCTATCCTTTCCCATATAAACGCAAAACTGCGCCAGAATCCCTCTATATATGCTACTAGTAATTACACATTTTTTTTTTAGATACAAGGCGGATAGAGGAAATCAAATCGATAGTCAGATGTTTAAAAGCTATATTCTGGTCTTGAAATTCCGTATTCTTTCTTTGACGATGCGAGAAATAGCTGAATACGATAAAACTTAAAAAATGGCGAAATATTGAAACATTAAAAGCAGTAAAAACGCATATCTCCGAAATAGCTAATGACACAAAATATTTAATTGGAATAAATTGCGTGTTAAAGAGATCTACAGTTTTGGTGTAATAAGTTTTTGTCTTTGCTATTACCAAATTTTACAACTTTTCTGAGCAGTGAGGACAAATTCAAGACAGATATTTTATTTTTCATGTATACATATTACATATATGATATTTTAGTCAAGTTGGTTACAGCCAAATTTGGTAAAATAAAAGAAATATGGAACATTTTTCCATTAAGTGGAGGGAATTATCTTTAAAATCTTATTGTTGCATCTTTGAAAGATACTGAAGTTAAATATAAGTTTGGTATTTATACATACAACTTTTCTTCTTTGACTTATAGTGTTCGCACACAGTCGCACACGCACGCACACACCAATACATTCGAACGAACCTTTTTATAAAAATACGTTTTGGATTCTCAAGGTATATGTTTCCGATGAAATCGGAACAAATTTTCGAGTGGAATGCGATATTTCCTCTGCCTACCAGATACGTGGTACTTCTTTAGACCATTCAGGATTAGGCTACCAGGGCCTGTTGCGGGTCACAATCCCAATGCTTCTGAGGTCACCCACTGGCCTAGCTGAAATGCCGACGTTGGTATTCCTTAGTCATCGTTTCTAAAAAGGTGTTCTTTTTAATTCTGTGTATATGCTTCATTTCCTCGACTATATCTGATACTCGAAACTCTTCCCTTATAATTTGATTGGAATGTGATCTCTAAGAGCAACTGCCATTAAGGGCCTCAGAATTTCATATGTTGGTCTTCCAGCCTTTTCTAATCCTGTGGTTTAGAATCCAAATTTTCATTGACTTTGCTATAACTATACGTAATTTTAATTGTAGTTTTCTTGAAAACTTGACATAATTTTTTCAAATTTTCTTTCTATCAGCCCATTTATTTTATAGTGCCTGTTTAATTTTGCATCTGTATAATTATTATTGTTATTATTATTATTATTATTATTATTATTATTATTATTATTATTATTATTATTAAATACTGAAATAGCATTACCTAAATAAGTAAATGTCCCAACCCATTCAACTATTTTTCCATCTATTACAATTTTTAATACTGCATGGTTCTTTTGCTCTCGTTGCCATAGATTTTGTCTTGTCGAGAGAAATTTTCATGACGTATTTTTTTGAAATTTTAAATAAGTTTTAAGCTGAGATCAGTAGCTCATTCTTAGTTTTATTAGAGTGACCACGTCGTAGGAATATAACCATGTAAAAACAATCTTATTCCTTCAAGTTTTAATTCCTGAGGTATTGGATATCTTCTGACCTTGTACTACTTCGTTTATTAGAAGATTAAATAACAAAGGAGAGAGTTCCTATCCTTGCATTATCCCTTTTATCGTTTTAATTTCATTTGACATTTCACTATTTGTTTAATCCTCACTTTAGTATCATTACATGAAGCTTTAATATCCCCCACAAGTTTCCAAGATACAGTATAAAATTCAAAATATTCCATAGCACTGATTGTCTACCCTGTCATAAACTGATCTAAAATCAGTAAATAAAATGCGTGTTGTAGTATTAAATTCCTTCCTTTTATAAATAATCTTTACATGTGGTACAGACAGTAAAAACAGCAACTAGCTCAGCGTTTGTCATGAATAATTCAGAAGACTGTCCTGGGTTATATGAATCAGGTAGTGTAGAAATGTTGCAGAAGAAAACGGCACTAGTCAACCCTTTTTCTCCTCTTTCAACGCTCCTGACGTCCTACCCCGATTCTCGTATCCCTGGGAAGCACAAACCTCTGAACTTCATAAACAGGCAGAACTTTATTCCCTAACTACTTGCACGAGGAAAAGGATGGATTTATGTGGACTGTCCAATAATACTGTTAAACGGTGGTTTGGCAGACGTCTACCTGTCAATAAACGGTAATTTGTTTATACGCATTCAACGTGCTTTCTCTGCTTTGAATCCAATTAACACAGTGTTCCCAAATGTGCTCTCCCTATTACGTTTCGCTCTTCCCTCTGATTTTATTTACTCCATCGTTTTCTTGTTGTGCTTTCTTCATATCTGATTTTAAAGTAAGACTTTCATTACCTTTTAACCACTGAATATTCATCAGAGGTAGGGTGGTTGTGCAATTGAGATCCATTGAAAAAGTAAGGGATTACTGAATGCTATTTCCATTTTTGTAAGTAAATATTAATTTGTACATTAAAAATACAGCGTTTAATTAAACGAACTTCGGTAGTAAAAGTCATATAAGACAACTTATGTTGAGCAATGATTTTGACATGTTAAATCAACGAGCATAAACGAACGTAAATGGAAACACTTGTAACGTCGGTATTAAAACGCAATGTTTAAGTAGCAAAACTGAAAACTAAATAATTTTATTTTACAGGTTCTCTATTGCAGTTTTGCTTATGTAAATCATACACAGATTTGGTTGATACAGCCGTTCACACCTGGCTTTTTCCAATCGCTGTTTATTCCGAATATAAAACGCTTCCGAGCAATAGCCATGAGTAAACGCCCAATTTCGTTATCAGTGTTAAGGACAATGGAGGTCATATTACAGTTCTTATTTTTAAAACTTCGTTTACATTTCAATACCCTTCTTACTTTTTCAACTCCGAAGCAAATAGCATTTGGCCGCCACCTTTTCTTTGATTCCTCTAAATGTTGTTTTTAAGTTGATCCTCCAATCAAGTCTACCGTGCTTTAGAAGTACTGTTCTCAGTTTGTTTTCTTCAATACGGGATTTATGCATGTCTTCAGGATTGGCTGCATCACATTTTTGAAACTGTGGAACATCGGTGGAAGAAACAAAACAGGAGTATATCTGTTGCGGAGGATGAAGAATATTGGAGCGGCTCTTAAAAACAATATTTAATGTGTCATTAACCAAATTGTAAACAACGTTCAAACCAGAGGATAGACTATTCAGACCTGATATTTTTATTATGATTGTTGTTATTATTGCTGAAAGAAATTAAAACAGCGGTTAAAATGTGCCGTTTTCGCCTCCCCCATAGCCGTGGCTCATGCAACCAGCACGTCACAATGCTGACGTCATTATAGCCAGAGAAAGCCAACGTCTACAATTTCGAACAACATACTGTCAGGCACGACGTAAGACATCACCTCATCACGTAATACATCAGGCACGATCGTCATTGGCTGGGTTGCGACACGCCACTGATGCCAGCGCCATCATCTTCGACGGGGCCACGTACTCCCGGGCAGGCAGAGAAGAGGAGTCGCTTTTTCGCCGGGGACCGAGGCCGACCAACTAGCCATCGTGACAGCGACGTTCGACATAATTCACCAAGGGTTATTTCGGCCTTTTCTAAATTATCTTTAAAACCTTGTTTGGTAAGCTTTTCAAAATTTTATCTTTAAACTCTTGGTGCTTTTACAAATTCTTGTGCGGGAGAAATATTGACATTGCATTTCACGTAACTTCATGGTGTTCGTTACTTTGTCAGACATTCTTTAAGTGCACATGGCAACTTTAAGCGTAGAAGCCAAGAAAATATCACATTGTGTTTGAGGATATTAATTTGTTAAACAAGTGTTAAAGCAAGCTGATCTAATCTTTGCAACTGAGATATCACTTTAAAATAAATTGTTATTCCATGTGTTGGTGAATATTAGCTACTTGCTAGCTCCCAAGCAATTGTCTCCTTTCCACGGAAACCTTTCCCTCTGTGTAAATTGTAAACGGTGCAAACATATTCTCATGCAGTTTGTGTGATAGTTATTCACAAGCATTCCTCATACTGTACTATTACAACTGTTTCTTTTGCGGAAGGTCCGAAGTGAATTGAGTTCCTTCATTCTTCTCGTTTCACTTACATCTAATCACTAGGACCAGATTTTTATCTAAACATGTTTGAAAAATGACCTATAGAGCGGCCCTAAAAGTTTTAAGCTTTCGGGCATAAAATACTCTTAGCATGGCTTTCTTCGAAAGTGAAGTAAAGTCGATGGTCCCGTGTCGTAGATTTACGGCATGTAAAAGAACCTCAAGCCTGATAAAGAGGCCTCTGAGCACACTTTAAGAAGTGTAGCAGTAAAAGAGCATACATAAAACGCTCTATTTGTTTATCTTAAAAGTTTAAACATGACATAATAATTATTACGAGGGATGTCCAGTAAATAACCTCCATTTTGAAATAAACATGAAACCAGGAAGCATACAAATTTTTTATTGTACACAACTGAAAACTACAGCTTTTCTCTATTTTTGTACATAGTCTCCAAACAGATTCAAGCACTTGTCATACATTTTCACAGTCTTTGAAATACCCTCTGCATAAAATTCTGCAGGCTGTGAACTAAGTCAACCTGTCACGGCGTTTTGAAGCTCTTCGCCATTGCCAAAGTGCTGAGCTGCAAGGCACTTTTTCATGTACGGGAACAGATGGAAGTCGCTAGGGACCAAGTTCGGGCTGTACGGGGGATGGTCAAAAACATACCATTTGAACTTGGATATAAGTTCATTTGTATTTGTTGCTGTGTGAGGGCGAGCGTTGTCATGCAAAACCGCAGCACTAGATGTCAGAAGACCACGACGCTTGTTTTGGATTGCTCTGCTTAGCCTTTTCACTCTTCTCACTTGGCGGGATTTGTTATTTTGGCGCTCATGTTGTTAGGTTATAACTAGCAACCACGCGACAGTACATGCTTCACCTAGAAGCGTACTTAGCCACTGCGCATGTATGTCGAAATGGCGGCGCTACACCCACTACTTCTCGTGCTATGCGTGAACGGAGGTTACTTTCTGGACAGCCCTCGTATAAAGAAGACCTAAAATTGAGATTTATTTAATGTATTAACATTAGTGTACAGAAAACCATAAATTATATACATGGGTATACTCCTATAGAAGTGGAAAAGGTAGATATAAGCATGATGACGAGATAATTTAAAAATTAATTAAAATATATTTATTTAATGTTCTTGTTTGAAGAATCTAAGAGGTAATTAAGGAAACTACTTCTGAAGCAGGTAGCACTGCACTGAACTGTAGCATTAACTGTTGAGTTCTAAGATTATACTGCGAATGTAGAAGCCTTCTCTGGCTGTACTCACTATTAACGCCTAGTTGAAAAAGTGACTTATGTAATCCCTTGTTTGGGACATTAATTTATAGCTGTAATGATACCTGCTTGCCTGGCAATAGCCATCCCTACACTTTATTACACATTTCATTGTAGGAATAAGAAGAATGCAGTAAATTAAAGCGATAGTCAAATCTTTTAAATGTGCGTCGCTATTATGTGGATTTGAAATTCCGTTCCCTTCAGATGATCGCGCAAGAAAGAAAGAAAAGAATTATGATGTTCTACATTCCATGGCTTTTTCTAATAATTCTTCTACAAACTATACTTACAAAAGCTTATTATTCCAGCTTCTTCTTGTTAATCCAGATAAAAATTCAATTTACATTTACAATTTCGTTATATGATGCAGTAGGCAAAGTGAGTCAGCTTTTTAAAGAGCGTGTGGATATATGAGGGCTTTGAAATTCGATGCTCTTTGCAAGACCACGAGAAAATAACGAAAACCGACTTCCCATTTGAGAAAATGATAAGTAGGTTTTTTTTTCCACAGTAAGATTTTGCCTATCATGTGGTTTACCACTTGTGCAGAAGCTACTCAGAATGAAGAGAAGATATTCCCAGGAAATTCAATGTATGCATTTGACATGAAAATATTTTAAAATTGTATGTAATCAAGATCGTTAAGGTTAAGAATCATTATTGAAAAAACAAAGCTTTTGGAAAAGTTTCCATGTAAAGGGGGGAAGACTTTCTTGAAAAATCTTCCTGACACATGTTTGGAAGGTGCTGAACTTGAATACCAAACTTGTTATTTAACGATTTTTCTTTTCTGTGTTTGCTGTTCAGACACAGTACGATTTTGTAGGATCTCTAGTAGTAGGATCGCTTAAAGTTTAGCATTTACATAAAAGTCATTCAGAATGAACAGCACTTCACAGGCTATTCCCAGAAAATTTGAGATATACCTAATTATATTTGTTATGCAAATATCTTAAACAACAACGCAGTTTAATCAAAATTGTTGGTGCCATTTTTGAGCAAAGGGGTAGTTTTGGTGTAGAGGAATTTTCTTGAAAATCTTATCACATTCTTGGAGATACTAAGCTTGTATTATTTTTTTATTTTTGCTGTTCACCCACACGCACACCTTTTGCTAAAGTATTTTTTTAATTCAGGCACTCTCAAAACGTATATCTCTAATGAAATCTCGGTATCGAATTTTTTCATAGAATGCAATACTTCCTCTGTTTGCTATACCTAAGTGATAGAGAAATTAAAAATTGTTTCAAGACGCAAGGACTCGGATGTGTGCAGATATAAAGAGTTATTTAAAAGAGAAAATGTATAAGGTTGCACAACATTTTCTTCCAGAGACAAATGAACACGAGTTAGACATTCTAACAATCTTGAAAAGATCCTGACGTGTTTTCATCTGGGTACTATAACGCTAAACAGAATGTGAATGAGGTCATAGCGAGCCGCTCTCATTGCTGCACGACTGGTAATGTAATCAAAGTGATTCAAATGAACACTTACGTAGAGTAGAATGCTCGTTCAAATCAAAAACGATTATAACTAAAGAATTTCATATAAAACCAAACTTAAATTTAACTTTCAACGAAATGAAACTCTTTCATCCAGTTTAAATTTAATTCATGATAACATCTTATAGATTCTTGGAATTACGTAGTGATATTTTATATAGATGCAGAGGATATTAATATAAAGGTGCAAAAACGGAAATTGAAATCTACTTTCAATATATCAGTTGGTGACACTTGTAATACTATCAAATAAGAAAATGAGGGATTGGATTTAGAAAGGGGTTGAACGTTATCTGTTGAAAGCTGGGTGAATCTCAATGCAAAATCTTTGATTACAGTTGTGTTGTTTAAAACTGTACCTCTATAGGTTTCATAAAAGAGAGTATGATTAGCATGAATGAGTATACAGATATTTAAGTGCAGTAAAGATTTAAATCGCCTCCTGACAGAAGAATAGGCATGTCTGTTTACTTTGCTGATGTGTCGTGGTGAAGGTCACTGAGCAAAAGCTTGGTAGGTGATAGCAATAGCTCAACGAAGAGGGGAAGGTTTTATTTATACCAAACCACGACCTGATGCTCGATTCTCAACTTGCTTGCGAGCTGCAGCTCACAAGCTTTTGCTTGTTTCTATTTATATCACCCAAGAACTCAAAAGAAGTTCGTATCTCAGAGAGAAATTTCAGTATTCTCACAACTCTCCTGCTCCTGCAGGCATTAGACGCAATGATTTCGATTCGCCCTCATTTGTAGTCAACATTATTGCGGATATTTTGCTAGATAGTGTGGCATTATAAGGTTAACAAACGAACAAACAAACACATGCTCTGGGAACTAAAAAAATCATTGTGATTTGTAGATGCAATCAGTGTGACGTTACTTTCCTCCTTCTTTCTATACGAGGTTTATCAATAGGTGTGTATTAAAATCATTATTAGAATTTAAACTTTAAAACACAGTATGTGAACTTCAATTGTCACTCCTGTTGAGAGCGCACCGCGTTTCAGAGTTATTAACCTGTTGCTTCCCCAAACTGGTACAGCAACACTAATATTGTATTCCCTTTTTAGACTTCAACACTCTTTTTGGTAGTCTCTCTGTTATCAGGTTTTATATGTATTTAACCCATTTGTTAGGTATAACTGATACTCCACTCAATAGTCCCAATATTTAACCTATCTTGCTAATTCTTCCACCCAAATTCATTTGCAGTATTGATCCTTTTAGGATTAGCACATTTTTACGTGCACTTTTAGTTTGTATATGATTAACTTTTACTAACGCTTTTTTTCTACTCAATGGACCTAATTTTCGCCTGTTTCATTCATTCTTCCTCCTAAGTATATCATTCGGTATTGCAAATTTTAGACCTAGTACTTTTGTTTGGCATCTACTTTTTCAGCTTTTTTGGGGGGGCGGCTTTCTCGTTTTGCTTAGGTGGTGTACATAGGGGGTAGAAGAGGTATTAGGGAGGGAATCTCCTAATGATAATATACAGACGAATAAGAAGGATTTAATGATTTTGGTGTTATTTAGTGGATTAAAGGTTTGAGGAATATAAGAAAACTGGAAACCGAGATTTCAAAGGAAAAACGTGGTTTTATTTACATAAATACACTACGTGATCAAAAGTATCCGGACATCTGGCTGAAAATGACGTACAAGTTCGTGGCCACCTACATCGGTAATGCTGGAAGTCAATATGGTGTTGGCCCAACCTTAGCCTAGATGACAGCGTTCACTCTCGCAGGCATACTTTCAATCAGGTGCTGGAAGGTTTCTTGGGGAATGGCAGCCCTTCTTCACCGAGTGCGGAACTGATGAGAGGTATCGATGTAGGTCGGTGAGGCCTGACAAGAAGTCGGCATTCCAAAACATCCCAAAGGTGTTCTATAGGATTCAAGTCAGGACTCTGTACATGCCTGTACATTACAGGGATGTTATTGTCGTGTAACCACTCCGCTACAGCCCGTGCAGTATGAACAGGTGCTCGATCGTGTTGAAAGATGCAATCGCTATCACCGAATTGCTCTTCAACAGTGGGAAGCAAGAAGGTGCTTAAAATATCTATGTAGGTCTGCGCCGTGATTGTGATACGCAAAACAACAAGGGGTGCAAGCCTCCCCCCCCCAGGTAAACACCACCACCTCCGAATTTCACTGTTGGCACTGCACACGCTGGCAGATGACGTTCACCGGGCATTCGCCATACCCACACCCTGCCATTGGATCGCCACATTGTGTACCGTGATTCGTCATTTCACACAACGTGTTGCTACTGTTCAATCATGTAATTTTGACGCTCCTTACACCAAGCGAGGAGTCGTTTGGCATTTTCCTGCGTGATGTGTGGCTTATGAGCAGCCGCTTGACCATGGAATCCAAGGTTCCTCACTCACGCCTAACTGTCGTAGTACTTGGAGTGGATCCTGATGCAGTTTGGAATTCCTGTGTGATGGTCTGAATAGATGTCTGACTATTACTCTTTACGAACCTCTTCAAATGTCGGTGGTCTCTGTCAGTCAACAGAAGAGATCGACCTGTACGCTTTGTCCCTTCACGTTGCTACTTCACTACCACATCAGAAATTGTGGACCTAGGGATGTTTAGGCGTGTGGAAATCTCGCGTACAGACTTCTGGCACAAGTGACACCCAATCACCTGACCACGTTCGAAGTCCGTGAGTTCCACGGAGCGTCCCATTCTGCTGTTTCACGATGTCTAAGACTACTGCGGTCGCGGATGAGAACCAGGCAGTAGGTGGCAGCACAATGCACCTAAGATGAAAAACGTATGTTTGTGGGGATGTCCGGATACTTTTGATCACACGTATATCTTTTTCCTAAATAAAAGCATTTTTACAAAAGATCTGTGAGTTTAAGTGTATGTGTGTCTGAACAACATAACTCAAAATGAAAAAGTCGGATAAATAACAAAATTGGTGTTTTTATTACCTTCCACTGATGTTCACGAAGATATTCAAGAAGATCCCCCACACCAAACTACTGTTTATGTATTACACTTTTCAAAATCTTTATTTCCGCAAAGATAGCTCTAAATAATTTTATTAAAACACCATATATTAACGATAGTTACATGAAAAAATGTATATCTTGAATTTTCTGGTAGTAATCTGTGAACGTTTCTTCATTGGGAAGAAATTTTATATAATATTGTATAACTGGTAAAAGTTAAGGATATACGAAAACGTACTGCACACATTAGGTCTCTTTAAAACACACAGTTTAATTTAAATAACTTTTTTGTTTCATCAGCCATTTCCGAGATATCCGTTATTAATGCTTCAATTTGTTCAAAGATTTGTTGTTCTTTTTAAGTACCGTTGTTTTTCAGTTGCTTCTCGCGATTGCATGGAAACAGTAAGGGATTTTAAGACAGCGTTTAGCGTCCAGTTCTTAAACATTGACTGTTTTCCAACCTTTGTGCCTATAACGAAGTGTGTGATGCAGTTATTTCTGCAAAGGTTTATTTCAATTAAAAGGAAAGATAGAAGAATTAACTTTTGTAACAACAGCTCGTGTTCCCTCTAAAAAACGACAGAGGGTAAACGGTTATGAGAATGTAACACGTCAGATATTTCCAATATTAAATTCAACTTTGCTTAAACACCCTAGTATACAAGGCTTTGTTTATAAGCGCTTACCGCTCAATATTTTAAGTTTTAGGTAGTTGACGATCCAGTGACTCCTGTGATGTAGTCCCGCTAAAACTCCTCATAGCGAATGTTGGACCAGTCATCCTCTTTCCTCTGAACAGAGGTTTTACAAACAACACACAGTCTAGTTGACACGATTAGTTTTAACACAGAAGTGTTTATGATTTCACTACCTTTACCTTTAATTATTCCAGCATGTGGCTATTTATACTGTACATTTTACTTCAGGCACTCTCAATTGAAATAAAAAAACTGTCATTTAGGAAATAGAATGAATACACTAGCACCACCAAAAAGCCCATAAACTATGGGCCAAATAAAACTACATTCATCATGATTCACCCGTGTTGGATGGGTTTATTTGCATACTTTCTGAGAACACCGCGCCGACCCACCGACGCTCAGATTTCAAAAGAATTAGCTGAGTGAAAAATTCAGCGACTCTCGTTCCGGTAGTCATTAAAATCTTGGTGGAATTTGAGGCAGTATTTTTAATACTAAAATAAGTTCAGTCTAATTATATAATATATAAATTCAATAACAGCCCACCTTAAAGCAATATGTGTACAATATAATATATAAAATGTATGTAACAGCCATTGTATTATGTTTATATTATTGTGTACATGTTTAATAATGTTATGTGAATGTACGTAATTTAATAATGTGCTGTGAGAATAGAAGCCGAAAGTTGCTAATAATGTGGTAAGTATGAGGTAAGCTTGAGGCAATAATGAATTGCAAAGTTTAATAATGCTACTAATAATTCTTGGAACAATAATGTAATATTTAAAAACAGTTTAGAAATAGCCAAACGACAACCAGTAAAGCTGAAAGTTAAATAAAAGTATTCTATTGGAATAAAATTAGCCAATCAGAGACGTGAAATAGAAAAATTTACAAGTATAAGCGGTAAACGCCAGTTGCTAGAAGGCCACGTACCTGAGGAGTTCGTTCGCTCGGTATACGTATTCAGTGTGAGACATAAAATTCATTACGACGAGAATATTATAAAGTTTACGTGTTAAAAACTGCAAGTAATTAATAAATAATCTCACAGCTCTCTATATCAGTGACTCTTATTTAATCGTGTGAAGGATTGATAAAAGGAGCGAAGTAAAAATTATAATTTGTGTAAGCCTACATTTTTTAGCCTCATCGCCCCCTGATAAGAGATACATGTTTCTACAAATTAATACTGACGCAGTTGAGGCAAACATAAATATATATAATATTCAAAGAAACATAAAAATACAAAGTTGATTCCTAAACGTTGGGGCGAAAGGCCACCGGATACTTCGTACCATACTTGGGGCAGTTACTACATAAAGTTTGGCTCCCCAACTGTGGAACTACAATACAATATAACCTTCAAATTGGCTCCCATACGTGGTGCAACAACTATAACAATAAACTGTTTCAAATTAGTATAGTGCCTAGTTGGGCAGGGAAATGTTTTATGAACCTTGATAGCGGAGAGATGAAATATCGAATTACTTAAAATCAGTAGTTGTAGGTGCAATTTAGCAAAATGTAAGCTTAGAGCTTTGCTCTTCTTGCTCTTCCGACGAACTTTTCTCAACCACATTTTTGTTGGAAGCGGTCATTCTGCGAGGTATGCCCACATTTTCCATACAGGTGAATTTGTAACTTCGCCCTCCCATTTGTACTGGTAAGTAGTGGATACAGGATACCAATCTGTGAAAATCCACAGCTTCAGGTCGATTTCTGCAGAGATTTTGATATGGCAGTCAGGACTTAATGCATAATATATAGACAAAGGTTTATGCATATGTTAAAATTATTTCCAGCAGTATTAACTTATTTTATTGTTTTGTTTCGTATTTTGAAAAATTGCCCCACGCCGTGCAATTATTTTTAAAAAGTACACGTTATAATTAACATCTCTAATATTTATTAATAAATTGGAGAGTTTTATTTTTTATTATTCTGCTAGATTGGGAGAAAATAAATGTAAAATATGTCCAAATTTACACAATAAGACAATTATTGTTTAATACCGTCATAACTAAGCATGATAACCTACATGCACCTCATCATTTTTGTTATCTTGTTGTTTACAAGGAGGTATGAAAAATTTGACTTGTACCGAAAAAAAACATTATGTGGAGCAATTTGAAAATGAGAATGCGTCGACAAATGGGAACCAGAGAAATAAGAATTTAAAGGGTTATAAAGTTAAAAAAAAAAACGCCGTTCATGAGATTATTTCATGTTTTTCCGCTCCGCCGCTGCTAATTTCGTATTTGAAGATTCCCGAGGCATCTCTTAAAGAGTTTGTTCACTTTAGTGTAGGCAAAACTTCTCGTTCTTTACTACAATTTTATAGGAAGCTAGGCTTACAGGGAATTGAAATCGATATGTAACATGTTCTGTATGGTTGGTCAGCTATAAAATCTACACAGAACTTAAGTAGAGGTTCTTAGTGTTTACTAATATTAAAATATATATTTATGAATTTTGGCAATTTTGGGCTTTTTCACAGATTATTAAGCTTAGCAATGACATATACCAAAGCCATGTGGTGAGGTTTATCATATCTGTCTATAATCTACCAAAGATGTTTCCTGAAGTCCTAATGCGGCTCAAATCCTCATTATAACGATTACTCGACACGACATCTTTAAACCTCGCAAGTATGTACAACTGGGAACAGTTCCGCTAAGTTCAACAAAACCTGTACTGTTCTCATTCACGAAGGGCTCGGAGCTTGGCCCAGCGTGCATCTAGAAGTTCTTCTGGAAGTACCTCGTATACCTCGTATATTACCGTTACGAACGAAGGCGGTAAATGGCAGATTTTGTGCAGGCAGTTACAAGGAGGGAGAAGAGTCATGTTTGCAAGCACGGGCGGTGGCAATATCTGTGGCAAGCACATTCAGATATTACTTCATTCTTGTCCGCTGGATTCTCCCTTAGGATCCAAATCTCGAAGGGTACCGCATAATGTAAGTCGATTTAATTTATTCGGGATTAACAAATTCCATTGTTAAATAGCAAGCAAGTTAATACAATCACACTCTGAAAGAAATTACCACCCGCAAGCGTATGCCCAAGACGAAACTGTCATGTCCCAAAATTTAGGTCCTGCGCAGTCGTCTTCATTCGTTTATGACAGGTACTTTAGGAGCTCTCAACGAACAGCTGCTCATGCGGAAAATCTGAGGCTCGTATTTGATTCGATTCCTATTGGCTTTGGGCTTTGTGATATTCTGAGATCAAATGCTGAGAGGTATTCTGCTACAAATGTTCCCATTCATCATTTCCTGCAATCGGAGCACATGACGGAGATTGAAAATCAGACCACTGTGAGGCAGTATTTTTAACACCTAAATGATATTAGTCTAATTATATAATACATAAATTCAATAACGCCCACCTTAAAGCAATATGTATACAATATAATATATAAATTGTATATTACAAACATTGTATTATGTTTATATTATTATGTACATGTATAATAACGTTATGTAAATGTGTTACGTAGTTTTAACAATGTAGGAGCTGTGAGAATAGAAGCCGGAATTTGCTAACAATGAGGTAACCTTGAGAGAACAACAAATTAGAAAGTTTAATAATGCTACTAATAATTCTTGGAACACTAATGTAATATTTAAAACCGTTTATAAATAGCCAATCAACAACTAGTAAAGCTTTAAGTCAAATAAATGTATTCTATTGGAGTAGGAATAGCCAATCAGAAATTGAAATAGTGGAAATATACGAATTTAAGCGGTAGACGCCAGACGCTAGAAGGCAGCGTTCCCGAGCATTCGCTCGGTACGTATTCAATGAGAGACATAAAAGATTCATTATGGCGTGAATAATATAAAGTTTACGTGTTAAAAAGTACAATTAACAATAATCTCACAGCTCTACAGTAGCATACATCAGTGAAGTGTTATTTATTCGTTTGAAGGATTAATAAAACGAAGTTAAATACTATTATAACTTGTGTAAGCCTTCATTCTTTAGCCGTACTACCCCTGCTAAGAGATACGTGTTTCTGTAAATTACTACTGACACAGCCAAGGCATACATATGTAATATTTTAAATAAACATTACAATACAAAGTTGTTTTTTAAAGGTGGGGCGAAGGCCACCGAAAAAGTTAAAACGTGGGGCGAAGGCCACCGGAAGCTTTGTATCGTACGTGGGGCTACAATAATTCTACTTCAAATGGCATGAGAAGTGAAGTAGTACTGCCATCCCAAAATATACCAAAAGTATATAAATGCATAACATGTTAATTTTAGATATAGGATTTAAATTATGTTAAGTGTATACCAAGGGGCTCAAACAATCATTCCTTGTAATTTTATGTTTCCTGCATAATAGTTGCAAAAGAATTTGCCGCATCACTGCTGTTCAAAGGGGCAGTGCAGGTACAAAGCGAAAGGTCATTGAGGTAGTGCTGCTGTCTGCAGGTGTTTGCGTGGTAGTTTCGTACTGGTAAGCGTCGCGTGGTCACTGTGTGCAGTTCGAGCCAAGTCATTCAGACATAAAGGTAACGTTCACCAATAACGAACAGACAATCTGTGCGGAGACGCATCAAAATGCAGCTGAGGCTCGAAAGCTGTGTTTTGAACATTGTCGGATGCGGCATCCATCTTCTGCGCACGTTTTTATTTGGGTGGGCCTTATAGATATACTATAAAAAATGATGGTAGAACGTGGACCTGAGAGGTCCTTATAGCAATTCACCCATTAAGACGGGCAAGTTTTTGCACATGCTTATTATGAATAATGCATAAATGGAAAATGATTCAATTCTAGCGCACTTTTAGGGTACATAAATATAACAAGAATAAAATTTTGTTTAATCTTGTTAATTTTGCGGCACCACTTGGTGCCATATACTTGTACTGAGTGTAGACTGTCATGGTATTAAATGACTTAATGCGTGTGTTCAGGTTTGCGTCAAGCAACAGTCCTGAATTCTTGTTAATGAGCGAATTGGTCATTTAATAATCGATAACACCCCCTCACATATATACATACACACACACACACACACACACACACACACACACACACACACAAGGTTGCTCTTAAATCAAACACCAGACTCTGGGCATAGCGTGAAATGTTTTTGTTTAAAGACAGCTTTATGAAGCCCATTCGTGAATCGAACGTGGTATGCCTAATATGGTAGGCAATTTCTCTAGAGAATGAGCTCTGGAACCAGTAATAGAGTTAAAGTGTTCATTTTCAAGCATTGGTGTCTTTCATTTACCGGCCTCCTCTCCGTCGGTTTGAGTCCCCTTTGCAATTTTGCTTAGGCAAACCTTTAGGCTTCCTCACTATTCGGTATAAACTAACTTCAACGAAGAACGGCTTGTGCAGGCCGCCTGTATATGCTTTCGGTATAACTAACTGTCTTAAGTATGAGTGGAAACAAACTCGAGAATGCTGACGGATGTTTACATACATGTATCCACAGTCCTTTGTCACAGCGAGGAGAATAAACTCTGCTCGTCTATTGTGCGGGTAGGCTAGGAACGTAACATTATATCTACCGAAATGAGGTAACCTCTAAAATGTTTCTATTATATGATTACGTGAAAACGAGCGGGATAGCTCAGGCGGCTACGTCTGTACCCCGTATTCGGGAGGTCTCGGGTTCGACCCCATGGGCTCTTTCGGGGGGTTTCACGGTTCGTAAAGTGAATGCTGGAGGGGTTTCTTTCAGCCTCTAAATTTCCAGTCCCTCCATTTCTTTCCCTTCATCATTTCATTCATCCTTCATCCCATTAGGTCTATCTCACGGTAGGAAGTGTCCACAATGTTGTATCGATGCAGTATGGAAGCGAAAAAGGATGCTCTGTGTTAGACTTTCTCCGTCCCTCGGCTGGTTGCCGGGTATCCGAATCCCTGGAGGGGCGTTGAACCCCCTCTGTGTAGAGCGGAATCTGCGGTCTGTCTGTCTGAATGCCGGGGTGTCTCAATCTGGACCCTATCATTGCTGTGCCCTAACTCCTGGTTCCGGCCGGTGTCTCCTCTCACTTCATCCCTCCATCTCTCCCATGGATGCTCCCTCGTGGAGCGTAGGAACAGTATCCTCTCTGGATCGATATCGAGTCCCCTCCGTTACGGAAGATAACGTAAGGTAAAATCATTACATGAATGGTGTGTAACCAATAAAATGCATGTATTTTGTATTCGGCGCGATGTCAGCTAAAGTATAAAATCAACAGAAATAGTGTTAGCTAGTCAAATGATAAATTTTGAAAATTGTATAAGAAGAAAAAAAAATTATTAGAAACAGGGCAGATTTCAATACACTCTTGACGTGGACGGTGTTTCCGCCGTGGACAGATTCCAATTAGTGGCCGACGGGGGTGGCGCGAAATTGATTACCACGAAGTGCAGACGTGAGTGGTGCCGAGGATTAACGCAGTAGTGTGCTAGTGAAGATTAAATGCTATACAACAAAATATCACTTCACAATACAAAACCTGCACACGAATTTCGCTACCCTCTATCGTTATTAATGGGTATATACATTTTTCTTACGAAACTTTATTTTCCTATCTACTTAATTTTAATCGAGATAAACCCTTCCTTACACGTTTCGTTACAGATACTAAGACAATAGTGACAGTCAATTGTTTTAGTACTGGGCGCTATAAGCTGGCCTTATAATTCATATTCATTCCATGATATCGCGAGAAACATAAAATAAAATGAAACCTGCAATATGCCATCCTGGTACAAACAGCACCAAAGAAAATGTTCAGTGGATGTTGCAAGGTTTTTGGGGTCCTTTGAGGCGTGTCCTTCACCTTACCTATCGCAAAGCGTGGCGGCTTGATAACACAGCAATAAGGGGGAAAAGAGGGGAGGTCTTTGCTTTTTCTGGTATTATTGAAACCAAACATGTTTATTGTCTCAGAAACAGACATTCTGGATAGTAGTGAAATTACTCGTGGACCTATCGTGGGTATATGGGAGGCTGGTCGCAGAGTTACAGCAAGTGCATAAAAGTGTTTTATAGTAAATTACTGGAAAAAAGTATATCAGGAAGGTAGGGAAGATGGTCTACATACTCGTCAGAATGTGGGCACTCCTTGTAAAACATCCGCTGATGATGATATTCGTTTGGTAAATGTAAATTCCACTCTTGTTATAACTGATTGATAATATTTAGAAACTACAGATAAATTTTTATACGTACATGGTTTACCGAATATAACATACATATTATGTCAATAAAATTGGGTTATACTTTTGTCTATAATCCTGTTGTATTCCTATGATCAGCAATATGTTAGTAAAGGTATATTAACCCATTGTAGTTTGAATTAGAGGCAAAACATGTTCCCTTATTTATTCATTATTTAGCTATGATTGCTTCTATACAGCAACAAGAATTAATACCACTGTGGAAATACAGCTCTGTTTATTTTTTACTATAAAGTATTGCTATGTATTTAATGAATACCATTCAAGCTTTAATTTGAAAACCTTCTCACACTGCACATTCTACATTTCGCTAACCTGGACGCTCATCAAGTTTTCTCCTTAACTTTTAACCCTTTCAAAGGCGTATCCTGCACTAGCCGATAAGGTATGGGCTACCAATCACGATAAGAGGTCTGTATGACAAACTGAATGCACTCACTCTACCTCTTTCTCTTTTAGTCAATGCGATCAAGAGCGTAAACATATATTTCGTTTCTACGCCATTTTGTAACCGTTGTTGTGGTTATTGGTGTCACTATTTAGCAGAAGGACTGGCGCATCTTTGCACCGTGGCCTAAAGTACCCAATGACATGGCCATGGCTTCGCAAGTTCACGTACAACGATAAATAATGTGACGTAGACGCGAGGTGCAGTGAAATTTTTTTTGGCGCTCTTTGTACCTTGTTTCCTATACCAGGACGTGCATTCCAAATTTGTGACTTATTTAACACTTCTTTCATTCTGTGCATTATTATTATTATTATTATTATTATTATTATTATTATTATTATTATTATTATTATTATATACATTTTTACTTATAATCTAGTAATTAAAAAGGAATTAGAAAGTATGAATAAAGTAAAGATAATAAATAAAGTTAAATAATGTAACAATCATAATTAAAATTTAAATCGAACATATATTCAACAACTTTTACTGGAAGCCGGCAATATCAAATAACAGTTATCCAGCAATTCCCAGTCTCTAATAAATAATTAGTAATTAAATAAGATATATGCAACAAAATATTCCGTACTGATCTACATTCTAATCGCTATATCAGAATTTTAACTGATATGTTTTATTTAACGTGTCTATAATTACTAGTATTTCATTACACCTTCCTCAATGTATGCTTTAACATAGTCTTCACTTTTCTTAATACACTTTAAGTAAATTACAGTACTTTATATGCTTATTAAGCTTATCTTATTCTTGTAACTAATATCGTGCACTTCATTTAACACATGTAATTTCTTTATAATTTTTTTCACTTCACTTAACACAATAATCACTATATTTGTCACTCTTAAATGAAACTATTACTTCACACACGCACACACACACACACACACACACGGTGACGTTTTTTCTAAAAATGCTTTTTTGTACTCTGGGGCTCAAAACATCACCGGTGAAATCGCTTAATCCAATTTTTGGATGGAAAGCAATATCTTCTCACCTACTATGTACCTGGTAGAGAAATTAAAAACCGGAATTGGATAATTAGGTAAAATGCACAGAGTACAACCAATACTCATACTGGGTCAGGAGATAAAGAGTTCGTATCAACTGCAGCGTAGATTAACAAGTCATAAACAATTCTGCCTTTCTTGTCACGTTCGAGATTTCTTACTGGATAAAGCCCCATTCTTATGATCTATCCCGAAATTCCAACCAAATGAAAACTCCCAACAATAGCTAGCCGGTTACAACCAGAATAGCATCAAATCAACCACAATAGCAGCAACAGCAAGAGACCTAGCGGCGAAAAATTATGAATACTCCTACTAGTCGACCACAATATGAGTGCGCTCGGTGGGAAGAGGAACTAACAGTTACAGAACAAGTGAGAGAGGCACCAGAAAGACAGCCAGGTAAAGAAAATATCCGTAGTTCCGAGTTGCATTTAGCGAGACTTAGGCCTGCCATGTAGTACTGTTTTCAAAGTGCGAATGTGCATTCCCCTATCGCCTCATACACCTCTGATCGCTAGCCTTGATGACGTTACGCATTATCAACAAAAGCAGTGTTGTCCTCCTCCAACCGCACTCACATCGTGGCCGATTAGTAGTTACGACAATCACAAAAATACGTCAGAAGTAACAGGACAGCTTTGTGGTATACTAAGCGTTAGGTTTTGTTTCCTTAGGGAAGCGAAATGCTTTTAGTGTCATTATTTCTAATAACAAACAAGAGCAAAACCTTAACATTTATTACCATTAAGCTGTTAGCTAAAAGCTGTGTAATTTTCTGGTAGTAGAAGTTGTGATATCACGCTGAGGAACTTCAAGGTGAAGTGACATAAAACCCCTATAATTTGATTCTGGCATGTTCTCGTTTTTCTTCTAAGAATTCCTTTTTGTACTAACGAAATGGCAAACCCCTTAATGAAAAGCTCAGTGCTTCCGCTGACCTCTTTTCTTGTAATCCTTGCTAATGGGATAACGTTTTGGTAGAGGAGAAACTGCACTTGACTTTTCGTTTAACTAAAATGAAAATGGACATCAAACATACAAGAAAATTGTTGTGTAAAAGCCATTTCATTAGTTTTGAGCACTAGCCAGAAACCAAACAAAAAGTCCCATCATGGTCAAATCAATGAAAATCCCTTTAACTTGGCACCTGCGCTACTCCATTGTTCCACATTTTTGGTGTTATAGCGTTTTCTGTTAAACAGAAAATGGAAAATTCTGCTGAAACTCCGCATACTTTTTCTTTTAATGGTAATCCCAAACACTGAACTCGGAACTCTTTCTCGAAGCTGCGTATGTAATTTGATACCATTATGCTTCAGTGTTTGGTTGCATTACGCGACCTGCCGCGTACGTTTATGTGTTTCTATCCAGTGCATTACGTAACTATTTGTTGATTCTGAAGAGAAACTGGTTTTAATGTGGCAATTAATTGTTCTTCCACACAGGCCGTGAGTAGGATAAGGTTGGAAACGTAGAATCAGACAACTGAGAAATTCAATGCCATAGTGGGGACTTCAGTCACGGCTCTTCCGGTTTCCGCCCGGTTGCTCTAACAACTGAGCTACCACGGCTACATGCCGATACGACGTTAAATTCCTCAACTCACTGCATGTTTCCCCGTAAACCGCGAGGAGATCTCAGACTAAGATCAAGTCTTATGGTCATGTGCACCATTCTCGTTAAACAAACTCTTCAGGGACCTTCAGCTTACCGCGGTTAGAATTTGATAGTGGTAATCATTACATAGCGGTGCACCAATGTTCACCTCAGTTTAGGTGACCGTGGTTACCTGGTAGGCGTTCACCTTGGTTGAGCGCACCGTTCATTGCAGGTAAACTCTATTGAAGCACCCGGATGTACACCCTGTGGTCTGTTTTACACTCTTTCTTCTTCTTTGCTGAAGCGCATGCATGTAGTTCAGCGTGCAATGGTGGAAAGCAAAAGCAGATCCAAGTTTCTCTATTATGTTATTAAATTTAACATGCAATTCTTAAGAAAAGAAAGAAAGTATAGAGGTAGAAGCGATAACTTTAATATGGTCACGTGGGAAAAGCTGGATCAGACTCATGGATCAGACAGAGTATCCAGGATGGGTGATCAGCCCGATGCCTGGTATGTGATGAACGAAGTAGATGAAAAGAGATGTTGGTGAAATGGATGAAAGGAAAGGTGATGATAGAGCAGTTGGTGGAATGAATGGCGGGGGAAACCGGAGAATCCGGAGAAAACCCGCCCAGACGCCGCTTCGTCCACCACAAATCCCACATGCAGGTTCCTGGGATTGGACCCGGGTCGCCTCGGTGGGAGCCGAGCGGTCTAACCACTCGGCCACGGCGCCGCCCTTTATGTGAATTTCATGCAATTTAAAACCATAAGGAATGGACAAAAACCTTATATATAAAAAGAAATGTAATCTCAAGAAAATGTTCAAAATAATTTTTTCCTAATGTATTATAGAAATATTTCTTGTCTATGTTATAGTTCCCACATGTAAATATATCTGCACAGTATTCGATTCTTCTTTTTTTCCACCCACATAATCTCATCAAAAACGAGAAATATGATGCGGTACACTTACATGACTCCCTATTCCTTACAATTTCACAGGTATTTACTATTCATACAAAATACAATTCTTCCTTTTCCTTACGTCCACTAGGATGAAACATTTGTGTGGAAATGATTTCAAGTTTTGCGAATTTAGTAGTATCTACATGTTCATGTTCAAGGCAGTAAGCTGTTACAACCTTCTGTGTGTGTGTGTGTGTGTGTGTGTGTGTGTGTGTGTGTGTGCTTTTCTGTCATGAGATCATGGAGGTAAACAAATGAACAGTTCGCGAATTTTCAATCTATATCTGCCAAATATACTTAACTTGACAAAATATAAATGTATTAAAGCATGAAATATTTCCAAAACGTTTGACACTAAGAAAAAAGTTATTTTGGCAAGGTATGCATTTTAATGAGCTTCACGTTTTTCCTGAAATTGTTTTTGCCTATCTCTAATGGTTTCTCAGTTAAATTCAGTTTTGTAATATTCACAAAGGTATGGGTACCGCGTACTTTAATCAAAATCGTTAACATCCGTTTTTAACAAAATGAAAAATAACAAACAAGTAGTTTGGGTGGATAATATTTTGTGAAAATGTTCATGTCACATACTTGGAAGATATAGAACTTAATTGAATCAGGGACCTCAAAACATGTATTTTCGAGTGAAAACTCGCCTTAGGTAGGTTGTACAGAAAGCAAGCCGACTTTCTTGCATAAGCAAGAGGATGGCGAAATAAACATAGTAAAGTCATGTAGCTTCATTTGAAATCACTTCTCGCCAAACATTTTGAGCATTATTAAGGCAGGGTTTGAGGCATCACTTTTGAGACGAATAATATAATATGCAAGGGCAGTGCAACGTTTGGTTGGAATACAATACTTTCTTACCTACCATCTAGAGGAAGTAAAAACGGAAATGTTAACATTGTAAGAATTCCTAAGTTTTGCTGAAACTTTAAATCAAGTGGTCAAACATACGTAAGCTGTTGAAAATATATTCCCTAGCAATTTTTTTGTGTGCTGAATCGTGATTATGTTCCCCAACAAATTTGTAATTCACGTCGTTATATACCTCAGAGAAGAAATGCGCGTTTCAGTTTTTACGTATACACCGCCATTTCTGAGCGGCCAGTGTAAGCTGCACTTTGCGATATTTGAAAATTTCAATAACCCGCAACTCGTGGTTCCGTTTGCTGTACATGAATATACATTCATTAGTAAACACAGTATAAAAAGCAAGATGAAGTCTGAGAACATCTTGATCGTCGGCGCAATACCAATACCTAGTTGTATATAAATTTAAAATGTTAGCGGAAAATCTTTCTTGCAAATGAACTTTTAAGATTTTCATCGACAAGGGAAAAGTTGGATATAAATTTAACACTTTAACGAAAACCTTTCCTGCAAATAAACTTTTAAACTTTATTCTGATGCACCAAAGCCTGTCCTCTTTCTTGTACCTGTGGTCCCATTTGAGTAACCAGTTTTTCCTTAAACCGCGGTGATTGACAGGTCCTTCCTAACGACCCTCATTAGGCGGATCGTAATGAATTTCGGCCATTGGCGCAATGCAACAACACCAATCAGGATGTATTCATTGGCGAAAATGACGTGTATCCTTTAGTTGGAAGCTCTAACCTATACCGTTCCGCCATTTTAGCATAACTGAAGTGGGAAATAATTGACGAAAACCGTCCGTTCATGGCCGATAGGTTTAACCGCGGTAAAATCCTCAATAATCTTGATTGAGAATGGTGCTCACAGCCGTTAGTGTGCTTTACTCCATCGCGGCAGCAGTCATGAAATAATTCATTGATTGTTTTAACCAAAATATAAAAGTTCAACGGCGTATATATGCTAAAACCATTTTATAACTACTAGAAGTTGTTATCAAGACAATTTCAAATACAATTTATAGAAGATGCTCAATGCATCTTCATTGAAATCAGTAACTTTCTATAAGAGCTGTAACTTTGTAAGCGTTTTCTTATTTCGCTAAATTCTTAGCGATCAGATATGCCGTTAAAAATACATGAGACAAAGTACGCTTTAATGGGAACAGTTGCAAAACACGCAGCGTATTCGACTTCACTGTATTTAACCCCCATTTTTAAACGAATAACAATTAGTAAGTGCTTTTTGTTTTCACCTGTGGTATTCTTAACTTTTAATTACTGCTCTAAATTTCGCTGATACACATTTTTGTTTGGATCGTTCAGTACAAATGAGATTAAAATGAAGTTTTCATTTTTCTTTCGAAACGTGAATATACATAAGAAATGCTCACATTATTTGAAACAGAAGATGCATCAAATGTGTGAAGAAAATGAACATGGAAATTCTGCTGCAGATGAAAGGCGCGGGAACAATAATGGTGGGAATAACGTGGGTATCGAGTTTTCTTTGTGCGGTGTCCTTTCATCTTACCTACTACTTTTCCTCGATTTTATTCCACAGACTTTTACCAAGTTCTTTTCTTTGTTATCCTTAGATTATCCTATAGGCATCAATATTTGAAAGCAGAATTAAAATATAAGGATATTTATAAGAATTTTAGGAATTAAAAGGAATCATAAGTTTTGAGGGATTTAGACATATTTCGATATGTAGGAAGAAACGGCGATTGACCAACCTGAACGATCGGCGCAGAATCCACTTGTGTTCCATCCGGCTGATTCAACTTTAATATGAAACGAAGGTTTACGGATAATTAAAGTGACATTTTCATAGAGAACTTCACTCTCAGAGTTCGTACCTTACGACATTTCCTGACCAGAAAGTAGAGCACAGTAGAGTAATGTATTTAGTGGTCTGTAACAGTTGTAAATTAAGACCCATACATCGGACCGGTCAGAGACCATACGTGCTCAAATAATACACTATCCGAATGTTTCAGTCTTTATTCTCCATATTAAGGCAATGCAGCTGTGACATTTGGCCCAAAAGAAGAAGAAGAAAGAAAGAAAGAAAGAAAGCAAGCAAGAAGGAAAACAAATTAAGCTTCTGGATATTTTTTTTATTTTTATTATCTATATGCCTAACTTTTAATTTCATGCTACACAAATCCATTTTTAATATCAACAATTTTAAAGTTGCAAATGACTGTTTAATTGCTGCCATTTAGGTAAAGCACCGCGTTGAATTTTAAACTCCATTTTTCTGAATTCCTTTTTTTTTCAGCGTTCGTCACTATTCAAAATAATCCAGGGACAACGGTTTATAAATTAATTAACCTGAAGTTTTGAGGAGAGTCTCAGGAATTAACAAATGTGTACGCTTTAAGCTTGTTTACTAAGTTCAAATTAAAAATATGGGAGCAATACGATATACCTCTGGGTCCAAAGAACATTTCGTATTATCAACAATAAAATGTGATTAATTTTGAATAAAAAATACATTAATAGCATAGCGGTTTGACTTAGCATGTTAAGATTTTATGTGCATTATATACCGTGCGTTCGTAGCTCGGCCGGCCCGTTCCGCGGCGACATTGGACTGGGTGAGGAATGGCGCGCTGCCGCAGAGAGTAGCGCTGTAGCTACCGCTGACGCGTCAATCGAGTTGGATCTTTTGTGAAGGAAAGACGTCTGCACGCGTGATAAGATAAAATTGTGTTGTCTCTTTGTGATAAATTGTCATTAATAATGATTGATTACACATTAGAACAACGTATTTTTCTGCATGATGCTTATGTGAAATACTCTTCTGCAAGAAGGTGTCGAAGAGAATTTCAACATCGATTTGCAGGTGTTCGAATTCCTAGCAGATCAACTGTTCTTGGCCTTGTCAATAAAGTTAACAACAATGTTCAATAACGCCGTGTGTGATACAAGACAAGGTTGATGAAGTAGGGGCCCGGTTAGAGCACTCACCTCAAAAACCACAGAGACGTTTAGCACAAGAGGTTAACATTTCCAGCTTTTGTGGCAATGAAACTTCTGAAACTTAAGTCGTACAGGGTAACTGTAATTCATGCTTTACAACCACAAGAACCTGTAAGTAGGATTAATTATTGCAATTGGTTTTTGCAGTCCGTTCATAATGCGACATGGACCCACTTTTAACGTTCTTCACTGGTGAAGCGTGATTTTATCCTCAAGATCACGTTTCTACTCAGAACAATAGATACTGCGCTACCGAAAACCCCCATATTATTCATGAAGTTTCTCACCACGCTACAAAAGTTGGGGTTTGGTGCGCAATGAGTGCGGGTAGAATTATCGTCCCATATTTTTCGACACAACAGTTGATCCACATGTTACGTAAATTTAATTTTAAATATTTTTCGTAACTAACAAGAAATGAAAAATTGTGTGGCTGATTTCAGCAGGATTCAGCTACAGCGCACACTACTGCGAATTCTAAGCATGAATTGCGAACTGTGTATGGTGCGGGAATAATTAGTCGAGGATTGTGGCCATCTCGTTCCCTTAACGTATTTCCATGCGATGTTTATTTATGGGGAAGGTTAATGAAGAAAGTGTGCGCGTCAAATCCGCACACGCTAAAAGAAATGGACATCACGAGAGAAATACAGGCAATCAGTGAACATGAAGTTTTGCGAGTAAACCAGAATTGTTTTCGAAGTTAAAGGGTATGTGTTCGCGTTGAAGGTCATCAATTTCAACATCTGTTGTGATGCAGGTAAGCCTAATGTAAATTAGTACAGTAGTTAGTGTTCCATACCCATGACTTGCCGGTCGTTTACGTGCAACTCTGGCAGAAGGCGCGCTAATCCTCACCCAGTCCAAGGCCGCCGCGGAACGGTCCGGTCGATCTCCGAACGCACTATATTTTATGTTCTGGGTATTTGGTAAAAAAAGTATTATTCATAAATCAAACACCTTACTCCTCCTAATACACCAAAACTCACTCTCCCTCCTGTCCTGCTCTTCAATGCATTCCGATCTGAGATGCATCAGCTTTTGTAAAAGTTTATCAATGATTTCCGCCTCCCCCTCCTAACCTGCAACTCTCACCTTGGGTTTACAAAGAACACTGATAGGCACTTTCTCTTCAGTAAAAGTTTGGTTCTTTTAGTAAAATGCCCAAGAATATGAAATGAAGTTTCTTAATTTCACCAAGGAAAGAATCTTATAACTTCTTCGTCAACGAATTTGATCGCTCGCCATGATTCCAGTCTAAGCCAAACAAGCTTTGGTTTCTGACTCTATTTCCCGCCAAAATATATTGTTATATACCCTACTCTATTTTTAGTTTTGACCGTAAGCTTAATGATACTTTCTCGTTGCATTGTGCCATTATGTGCTGTTAACCTATCTCTCAGCCAATTGTGTACGAGTACCTTTCTCCACACTTCGCTACATTTTCCTTGTCCTTTAAACACATATTACCTATCTGAACTTTCCAGGCCTCTCTTGATTTTAGGTGCACATATCTTATTCCCTTCCCTCCTAACCTGTCAGTTATAGCTTATTGTTGTATTAAGTGATCGATTCCCTTGCATAATTCTAATCCAATACTTGATCGCCCATATTTTGCATTCAAGTTATTATTTCTCTGTATGCACTAAATTATCTAAGAATGGCGCAGTTTGACAGTTATTTTTCACGAAACCTCCTGAAACTTCCCTAGCTTTTCCGTATGTGTCTAACTCCAGATCTCCGCCCCATGCGTCATTTTGGATCAAAACAACTACCCTATAAACTGTCTATCAATTTTCAGACATATTCGGAATTACGCACCGTGTACGTAGAGTTTGCACAGCTTTTATGCCAGCTTTGAGTTCCATTACGTTATAATCTCTTCTTCCGTTCATTATAACTTTCACGCCTAAATATACAAAGCTTCTTACATTGTCCGATTTCTCACCTGCGTAAATATAGTTCTGTGTTCGACTTTATGACGTTTTTATTCACACTGACGCTTAAGTGCCATTCTTCGCAATATATCTGTGAGCTTTGTAATTCCTTTTGCAGCTTTTCCACAGCAGTAGGGAACAGTGCTATATAGCCTGCATATAAAAGTACCGAGAACCAAATCCTACCGATCTCAGGCGCCTCCATATTGTTTTCTCTTAACATTACATCCACTATGCACCCACAAAGAGATTAAAGAGAATCGGTTACACTGGCTTGCCTAACTCCTTTGTGGCACTCCGAAACTCTCATCATGTCATACTTTACGCAGAATTCCACCCTTTGGTACATAGCCTGCAAAGCTCTTGTCATTTTCCTCTATAACCCCTTAGCTTCTAATATACCGCAATGTATTGCGATTTATTAAATCAAATGCTTTCTTAAACTCAACAAAGACGAGTGCAATCTCCCCCATTTTTTTAGAAATTTTTTTTACCTTTAGTGCATCCAAAATGATCATACTATCTACTGCAGTATATACCTCCGTAAGTCCTCAGATGATATTAAACCACCCCACATGTTTTATCCTTTCCAGAATATTCACTCATGCATCTAGTTGTACTTGAGGAAGCCAGGGATTATTTCCTCCCGAAGCTGCTCAAACATATTCCAACGCAGTGGCTATGGCTCAAGGTTATCGGAATGTTTGTGCCGGCAAATCAGAGAAGTGGCAGTTGAAAACCTGGACGAAGTCACAATATTCTCCACTCTACTGACCATCACAGCGCCACTAACAAGTATAGGTCTAATTAATTGACCTAATAGTGGCTAACTATGAAGCCTGGGACTTCGCCATTAGGGTATACTATTTCAAAATGAGTTTGAGAACGCCTTGTGCTTTACCGGGATATATGTGAATCAGCTGCGGAATATAATGTCATGCTGGGATGTTGCCATGGTAGCTTATTTGCTTAGAGCAATGACACGGAAAGCCGAAAATCCCTGGGTCAAATCCAAGCATGGCATTGAATTTATCAGTCTGGCTCTACTTGAGTAACAATACAGCGTACCTCAAGCCATGTTGTTTTTTTTGATTTGCAAGCTTGTTATTGCTAAATGACAGAAGCGCATATTGATGCAGGACCTTTGGTGTTCAAGAACAAAAATGTATATAGTAATCAAATACTTAAGAAACGGCATTACGTAGCATCTGATGCACCACTTTAGTTATAAGAATTCTTTTGTTTACTCAGTGCTGAAACATGTCACAGGCGTGTGTTGACGTCATCATAGTGTTATCCATTATTAATTTAAGATTTAGAAACGTGCCTGGTTGTGATTAGAAAATAATAACTAAAGTCATGCTGATGCTGATAATGTAAGACTAAAAAAATCTTATGTGTTACACTCACATGACTTTCTCTACTCTTGTACAAACTATTTTTACAAACGCTTATTCTCCGTATGCTTCATGTTAATCGAGATATCGAGATGTTAATCTTATTGCTAATTTTCTTATAGATGCAAGGGGAAATGCTAGGCTTTAAGCGATAGTCAAATATTTTAAGAGATGCTTGCTATGTAGAGTATTCCATTCTCTTTGCATTATCAGGAAAAAAAGAGAAATGAATAACGAATTACCATTTGAGAAAAAGTATAAGTATTGGAAAATTTAAGGGAATAAGAAGCAATATCTTGAAAATGGTTCACTCAACAAACAAAGTGTATATGACATAAATTATGTATTTTAACGCGATCTACATTTTTTCTGTAGTAAACGTCTGTCTATCTCTTATGGTTTACCAGTTATGAAAACGTCGTTCACAATGAAGAACACTTTTAGAGACATTCCCAGAAAATTCAAGACATACATTTTATTTGTCATAAAAGTATCTTAAATATATGATATTTTAATCAAAGTCGTTAGAGCCATTTTTGAGAAAATTAAAATTTTCGAAAAATGTTCCATGTAAAGGGTAATCTGGCGTGGGGGATTTTCTTGAAAACCTTCGTGTCGCATCTCTGGAAGATACTGAACCTAAATACCAAATTTGGTGTTTATCTCACTGTTCTTTTCTGAGTTATGCTGTTCACAGACAGACACACACACGGACATGTTTCCAAAAATACCTTTTTTGGATTCAGGAGGCCTCAATTTCCGGAGAAATCTCGGTATAGAATTTCTGGGTGGAATGCAATATTTCCCCTACTTACTATATGTAGTAGAGAAAGTAAAAACAAAGATTAGTTATCTACATAATGTAACAAACTCCTCCGAGAAAGGAGGAGGGGGAGGAGCACACCACGTTAAAAATCCCAGGCTCAGCTGACCCTAACTTTACAAAAGCCTAATTAGGCCCGTAATGACATACGCAGCTCCGGCATGGGGGCACTGTGCCAAAACAGACATAAAGAAGCTACAAACACTACAGAACAAAGCCCTTAGAATCATAACCAAGGTCCCCAAAATAATCCCATTGGACCTGCTGCATGTGGACAGCAAGATGCACACAATTGAGGAATTCATTAAAAAATTAGCAGACAGCATGTACAAGCAGGCTCACAGAAACCACAACCCGGCAATCAGAGAGCTAGGAAAATATGACACATCAAAAGACAAACATAAGAGACGAATATCGCTGTTCGACCGTACAATTCCACTAAACAGACACGCCATAGAAGAAAATGCAGAAATACGAGCATACTTGAACAACCTTATTCCACCATGATTACGCTACAAATGCCCAACAAGCCCTCGGGAGGATGACGTCCCCTCCTGCGGCGGATCGGGGTCAGAGGGCAGCCCCAAGATATGACGAACCAGAAACTACCCCGAGGACATGACTGGCGATTTGAGTTAAGATAAGGCAAATAAAAGGATGAAAATTACAGAAAAAGAAATAAAAGAATAAATCAATAAATAAACAAATAAAAAAGAAAATAAAAGCAAAGAAAAAAACAGAGATATCATAAAGCTACATATATGTCATAGTCTACGCAGGGAATGTAGACTTACGCAAAGTTACAATGAAAATAATCAACCCACTGTATATATCACTCACACTGTACATGTTCATTCTGTATTAGTTACAGGACCGACAGCAATACGCTGAGGAAGATGCATCAATTCAACACCCTCCGGTTGAACCTCCAATAAAAGGTAATGTACACCAATAACTATTTAAGCATGACACCTAATACCTACTCCATCAGCATGAGCATGAACACCACCACTAACCACAGGTTCCTGGCCTGGGCATCTGTCAAGACCAGTACCTGTTCTCCACTCTGTCTGTGTACTCTCTTGTATACAGGCGTCTGTTTTAGTTATCGCCTACTAACTTTCGGTTAGCTTCGGCGGTACCGGACACCGCTTTACCTTCGATTCCCTTCCATCACTGTAGTGTAGCTAGTGCATGGTAGGGGAGGCGATGTAGATCCCTTTCGGATAATCGTCACCTGGTGCGGTGGAGGCGGGGCCACACCATTAAAGAAAAAAAGACCCGACTGTCACTAACTCGAAGGGGTCTCTTGTCCAGGGTAGGGCAAAGTGCACAACGACGGATCAGATGAGCTCAGCTACGCCGGAAGCTTCTTACTCACGAGGGGACAAATTTCGTGAGTCCTTGTCTGGAGTAACAGGGATAAAGACCTCAACGATAGTTATAGTAGCGGAAGGGGCAGCCCTCTTCGTGGAGATGGTACAAGAAGAAGCAGGATCGAATGCTTGAAGGCAGAACCTGCCAACGACCTTATTCAGCAGTACGCCGGTCACCTATTATGAGAGCACTTAAATAAACTCAAACTCCCCCCAAAAAAGTAGCCAAACTGGAAAAAGAAATCAAAATACCTGTCTATATACTGATAAAGGAAACGGACCTGGAAAACAAACGATAGAAATCAGAGGTGATGTCAGACAAGGGTGTGCATTGTCACCCACATTGGTTAATGTATACCTTAGTGATGCCATAGAAGCTTGGCGAGTGTTTTAGAAACCAATTTTAAAATTAATAATACATCTTTGAATTGCCTGCTGTTTGCGGATGACCAAGTGATTATGGCAAATGCAGAGGATAGGCTTCAGATAGTTGTTCACAAATTATATAATATCATTAAATAGTACAACTTAAATATTTACGGATCAAAGACAAAAGTAATGGGGTTCATTGAAAAAAAGTCACAAAATCAAACATAGTAATCAACTCCCAAATCATTGAACAAATTCACCAACTTTAAATATTTGAGATGCAAGATCAGGGAGAATGGATACAGAAGAGAAGCTTCATAAATATCAATATACATTTGAAACTATAAGATGATGTTTAAGGAATAGAACGCTTAAGAAAACACAATTAAATACACAATTTATAAACCTGTAGCAATTCCACAACTTCTTTATGGAGCAGAAACATAGACCCTAACACAGAATGATAAAAATAGCCTGGAAACTTCAGAAATGAATGGAATTAATTGTTCTTTCACACAAGCCGTGTGTTGGACAGGGTAGGAAAGATAGAATCAGAGGACTGAAAAATTCAATGCCAATGCCAATGAAGTTTATAAGATTGGTATTAGGTATAGAACTGCGGAACATATAAAAACGAAGATATTAGACATAAACTCCATATAAAAAGCATAACAGAATAAATTAATACCGCTAAAAGAACTGGATAGTACATCTGTGAAGAATGGACAAGTCCAGCATCTCAAGCAAAGCTTTCAACTACTCCCCAAGAGAGAGAAGAAATGTTGGTTATCCTAAATTACGTTGGAACCAGCAATTCTGAGGGGCTATGCTGCTACTGATCATGATGATGATATAATGTAATACGACTATCTATGGCAATGAAACAATGAGGCTTAAAATTAAGAACCAATGAGCATTAAGGTAAATGATAAAACATTTGGGCAAGTAATGAATTTTAATTATTTGGTGTATCAGGCTTAATATAGCAAATAAAATTAATAAAAAATTGAGTTTATTTCAACAGATATGTGTCACACTTAAAATATCATTAACAAGAAGCGTAAGAATAGCAACTCTGATGAAATTTTACAGAGTATTATGTATTGTTATGTGGGTCGGAATGCTGGATAATAAACAAGCGCTCGAAAGAAAAATAGAGGTGGCTAAATGAGAGTTTTAAAATATGTAGCAGGGTATACTTTTATTGGATAAAAAGAAAAATCAAGAAATTCGAAAGGAATTAGAAATATGTAGTATAATGAACAAGATTGAAGCATATCGAACAAATTGGTATGAACGTGTATTGAAATGGAAAAGAACGTATACCTCTGAATACTTTGAGATATAAACCGAAAGGTAAAGCAATTCGTGGCAGATTTAATAAGAGATGGATCGACCAGTTAATTTAAACGGAGCCGGAACAGAATAATAATAGTCTAATTCGTGAACGATGATGATGGTGATGATGATATAAATTAGGCAATCATAACCTAACCCGCAGGTTATACATTATAATGACTGTAGAATCAACAATGGTTAAGATTTTTGGATTTGTCAAATTGGTTACTACACATTAAAAATCCTTAATCTTTCAGAAATTGCCGTAAATGATCACAGTTACGGCGTTCTTAGGAACAGTTATCCTGTACAGAGTTTGAACAATGCATTAGTTATATTTATTTCAACGGAAATGGTAATATATCTGAGGCATTACATGAAACAGAATCATTTACAGCTTCCAATTTATATAAGAATATTTTGAGTTCTTGATCGATGATGATGATGATAAGGTTCTTGAAGAGCTTAATAAATGAGGGAACATAGGCGGTAATTTGTGTTCATGACAGTGCATCAGAGCTTGGGGTTCATTAGGCAGTCGGAAGAATCATTATGAAAATGAGAATGCCTACTACATCCGCAATGGCCTCTGCAAATAAGTTGCCCTCGGCAAAAAAGAAAGAACGAAGGAGAGAGAGAGAGAGAGACAGACAGACAGAGAGAGGAAGCTTTCTGAGCCTAAGAACTGGAAGCAATAGTAAACCAATGGTTTAAAAGATCGCTGAAATCTAATTATGGGCTAGATTTGATTTCTTGGGCAAAGGGACTTTGATTTTTATTTGCTCGCATTACTCCTGGTAAAACCAATTCCTCGCCCAGAAGAAGCAAACACAATCAAAAAAATACTATATCAGTGCAAAACCAGCTGTTGCTATGAAGTCAGAATCTTGTCTTGATAGCTATTGTGAGGCATTGCAATAGGAAAATAGTCTAAGGACAAAGGCAACCTATATTTTCATATTTTCGTAAAACTTCCACTCTAAACAGCGGGTGCGGCGTATGTCAGCTCTGTTTTGAATGTATATGTAAAGGCAATGATGATAACAAGCTCACAAAACCCAGCGATCATAATCTAAAATTTATTTTTTTGGTATGTGATAATGAGAAAGTTGCAGACTATTAAAGCTTTATCTAGCTACCAGTTATGTTTAACCTTTTTAAACTTGACTGAAAGTAAGAACCCTGAATTTCTCTAATTGTTTTTGTTCTATTCATACCCCGCCTCTTACTGCATGATCATATCGGCGGTTTTTTATTATCTTTCGAACACATTGTTACGTACCAGGGCTCTCTCTAGCAATATGTAGCATTACCAAAATTGGTTTCGAACCTGGAACTCACAGCAGCCTGAAAACATTATTGCTCAAACCTGTGAGGAAGGCATATTAAGTAGTACTTGGGGCTATACTCACAAGACAGATTGAGAGGTGACCAGGAAGACCTAAACTTGAATATAAAAGAGAAGACAAGTTCTTTCGACCACAATCCTATTTATTCCATTTGCGTACATATACCCTGCTAAATGTCCGCAGTCCCTGCCTCGTAGAAATACTCGTGAAACTAACACATTTTGCCAGACGTCCGTCCTGTTCTGAGTTTTGGCTAATTCTGCTCAACCTTCCGCTTCTTATACTTTAAGTCCCGGCTTCATAGTTTCAACCACTATTAGGTCAATTAATGGAATTAATTGTTCTTCCACACAAGTCGTGTTATTAATTCCATAAATTGACCCCAATATTGGTTGAAACTATGGACTTAAAGTATTTACAACATTATAAGTCGTCATTGGGGTGTGTCATATCAATACAATTTGAGGTCTCCTTGTGGTTTAGTGGGAAAAATGCGAATCAGTTGGAGATTTTAGGGTCGTGCAGGCATGTTGCCATGGTAGCAGTGGTTAGAGTAACCGGGCGGAAATCGGGGGATCCGTGGTTCAAATCCCGGCTATGGCATTGAATTTTTAGTCGTCTGATTCTACCTTTCCTACTCTAACAGAAGTTGGCTTTTCATCTAACAATATATACTAAAATAACTACATAACAATAATTGTCATATCTCTCCCCGGCCCAGAAGGTGACGACCTCGGTGGAGGCGCCGGGTATTGATCCCATTACGTCTCACAATATTGTCTGTCGGCAAAAGTGTTAAGTCGTGTGGAATTTTTGTTGGATATGTAGTTTTTATTTGGGGTTATGCGTTAGATCACACATACATTCACACTCTCGTTCATACTTCCGGACTCTGGAGAGGATGGGGAATAATCCTGGCTAGAGAAACGTTTCTACCGCCCAGCCGGGAATTCTCCCTCACAGGTTGCTATTGCAGTTATTACACCATTATGGCTTCTTTAGAAGCAACATGACTGAAAACGATTAATTAAGTAGTATACTTTACAGAAACATACAGTACAGCAGCAACAGGTATCTAATTTATGTACAAATACAAACAGGAACAAATATATACAGATAAATAGCTATAATCAGAGCTAAATAAGGTAGAAATGAGAAAAGGAAACTCAATTAGTTAGAATAACAAGATAATTACAGAGAATGCGGAAAATAAAATTGTAGTGGCAAGTAGTATAGTTTCTGCCAGATACCAGTTATTTAGTACTCTTGAAGTTATAAAGTTTAAATAAATAATTAGTCAACAGGTTTATTTAGTAAATTCTGAGCAGCAGTGGCTCTTAGCCAGTAACTTGCATGTTGCTGACAGTATAGAATAGAACTGACATTTAAATGTAATAATTTAACTGTAATCATTTTATTCTATTCTTTATATTATTTTTATTCTAGTGTAACATAACTATAATATAATCTGAAAAATAATAATGTAACAATGAAATATTTTAAGTTGAATAAAAAATTACGAAAGTTTGCAATGAATATCCTGGTAAGGAACGAAGTACCGGGACGAAGTATTTCAGATTTTTATTTATTTATACATTTAGTTTTCTATTAACCTTTAACTCTGAGTGAAGGCAGCTTAATTCTCCTTATTCGGCAAGATGACTCTCTCTTTCGCAAAATGAGTATAAAAGAAAGTAATATTTCACGGAGCAAGGAAAATAGGGTTACAGCTTCCCCATTAAATTCTTGTCATCAATTAAGGGATTATCATTGCTTCAAAGAAGAAGTAAATTAACAGCGTATTATTAAATTATATGTATAAGAAGTTAAAGGCACTGAAATTGTCGTCTCTGTGGTCAAAAACTCAATGATAAAGGCAATTTTATCTGTGAAATATATCAGAACTGGAAGAATATTAAAAGGGTGTTTTTTTCATTTTCGTGTGAGAGCATCAACTTTGCAAAGAATTAGGTTTTAATTTTCATGCATCCAAGTAATTTGTGTTATTCCAAACTAAAATGCAATTGGAACAAAGTTGTGTTGCATTTGTTGTTATACAACGTGTTTATTTAATAGTCCGCTAAAGAGCTACTTTGGTTTATTGTGGCGATAAGTCTAAAGTAGTGTAACAAATAAGAACACCAGTTACTGTGAAACACACTTTATTGCTCAACGTATTATAAACATTACCTGAGTCACTTCTGACACACACTCGAAACACAACACAACTGATCCGTCGAATCACAATTCACAACTGAACTGCACTGCACTGTCAACGTTTCACTTCGTAGCTAACCGAACTCCCTGTCCAGGCAAGAGCAGCCGTATGCAAAGCGAAATTTTCTGGAAACGGGTGTTACTAGAACCGGCGCAAAAGAATCTTCTGGAACAGTAATTACCCAAACTGCGGGGAAGTGGCAGATAATGGCTTCGTTACGCGACTATTAGTCTGAAGAGACCAGTAATTAGTTCTATGCAAGCGGCCAGGTAGGCGAGTCGGCATACACCGGCCCGCAGCATTTTCGGCCCACAACGTATCAACATTATGAAGCGTGTGCCAAGAAAGGTATTAAATGATAGTTGTTACACTGCTTCAATGTAGAAACCTTTAAATCTGCTGTTTTTCTATAACATAATGATAAAACGAAGATTAAATGCGTAATACTTCTGATTTCGCTTAAGAAACCACTCAGTAGATGCCACATCTCTCGTCTGCTACCACATCGCGTACACCTCATCGAATTGTTTGAAAAGGACGCATATTTTGAAATTTTTTGCATTTGGCTCAGATCTTTCGAGTTCACTTTAATTCCTCAAGTTGTCTATTCTGTTCAAGGTGTTACATAAGAATTTCGGGCACTGAATTTTAAATTTTTTGTAATTTTGAAACATTTTAATTGGTAATGCTGGAAGTCAATATGGTGTTGGCCCACCTTGATGACAGCGTTCACTATCGCAGGCATACTTTCAATCTGGTGCTGGAAGGTTTCTTGGAGAATGGCAGCCCATTCTTCACGGAGTGCGGAACTGAGGAGAGGTATCGATGTAGGTCGCTGAGGCCTGGCACGAAGGTGCTCTATAGGATTCAAGTTAGGACTCTGTGCAGGGCAGTCCATTACAGGGATGTTATTGTCGTGTAACCACTCCTCCACAGCCCATGCAGTACGAACAGGTGCTCGATCGTGTTGAAAGATGCAATCGCCATCCCCGAAATGCTCTTCAACAGTGGGAAGCAAGTAGCTGCTTAAAATATCAATGTAGGTCTGCGCTGTGACCGTGCCACGCAAAACAACAAGCGGTGCAAGTCCCCTCCAGGAAAAACACGACCACACCATAACACCACCACCTCCGAATTTCACTGTTGGCACTACACACGCTGGCAGATGACGTTCACCGGGTATTCGCCATACCCACACCCTGCCATCGGATCGCCACATTGTGTACCGTGATTCGTCACTCCACACAACGTTTTGCCACTATTCAATCGTGTAATGTTGACGCTCCTTACACCAAGCGAGGCCTCGTTTGGCATTTTCCTGCGTGATGTGTGGCTTATGAGCAGCCGCTTGACCATGGAATCCAAGGTTTCTCCCTCACGCCTAACTGTCATAGTACGTGGAGTGGATCCTGATGCAGTTTGGAATTCCTGTGTGCTGGTCTGGATAGATGTCTGCCTATTACTCTTTACGACCCTCTTCAAATGTCGACGGTCTCTGTCAGTCAACAGATGAGCTCGGCCTGTACGCTTTTGTGCTGTACATGTCCCTTCACGTTTCCACTTCACTATCACATCAGAAACAGTGGACCTAGGGATGTTTAGGAGTGTGGAAATCTCGCGTACAGACTTCTAACACAAGTGACACCCAATCACCTGACCACGTTCGAAGTCCGACGCAGCGTCCCATTCTGCTGTTTCACGATGTTTAGTAACTACTGAAGCCGCGGAAAATGAGTACCAGCAGTAGGTGGCAGCACAACGCACCTCAGATGAAAAACGTATGTTTGTGGGGGTGTCCGGATACTTTTGATCACATAGTGTATCTACCTATCGGAAGTCCTATATTTCGTCTTCCATCTCAGTTATAAGAGAATGCTTGCTGTAGTAGATAGCCAGAGACCAACCCTTTAACATGATATGTCAGTTGTTTTGATACGTATAGTTTCCTCAACCATACATGTTTTTATGTCCAGTGCTGTTCTGATATCCATACTTCCCACTTTATCCCTCAGGGTTAATTCTAGCATTGTTCTCATCTCGTTTCTGAAGTTACTATCCTCTCTTGTCTGCTTGCCTCAGAATCCAATTTTCTCCGCATTACGTTACCCTGGGTTTCGATACTATCTTAGCCTGATCCTTTCCTCCTTGTGTTCTCTAAGTATTTGATGATGCAGTCATTTACTGTACGTTTTATAATATTATTGTCCACATGCTGCTTAAGGTTATATATGGAGAGCTTACATCCCAGATGTTTAAAGGTGATCACTTGTTCAACTCTCTGGTCGTTTATTACTACTTTGGCTCTTCTACTGTACTCACTTCCCGATTAATTTGGTTTTATTTATGCAGATTTTCACATTGTAGTTTTCCAAAAGCCAATATCTAAGAAAATTATTAAACGATACCAATGGAACTTGACGTTAATTATCAATAATAAGAGGTGACTGCACAAACATATAAGCCTATAGCCTAAAAAACAGAAAATACACTGATAACCCCTTAAACATAAAATAGTATGATGCAAAAAATATATAAGTCTTAGGTTTCGACAAATGGGCTTTTACACACGGCCACCGGAATTAATTTATAAAATTCATCGAAGACACGGCTAACGAGGACTGAATAAGAGCAATATGCCGCTGTATCTGGAGTTTACATTCAGTTAAAATGGGTTAACCCTCTAGCCTACATAAATTTAAACTGCTGGCGCATCAGAGCAAGCGAGCAAAATCTACCACACAGTTGCTGTATGCTCTGTCTTCGTTAACAGAGGGTTTCATAAGCAGCGTGGTGTAATGGAAGTTGCAAAAGCAAAGCGCTTTCCTTCGGACATTTATTCTGATTTTTCAATCAAATAGGTCAGTTTATACCAAAAGCTTTACGAGGCGGAGGGCATCTATCGTATGCAAGAACTCACAGGAGGGGAAAATTTCCGGATACGGCACCAACACCATGTCACCTCGCACCGCGCCGCCACGGAGACGGCGCTAGTTGTCATGCGTTGTGTTATCTTCGTATAATGCAGCAGATTTGTAGATAAATAGTCTTCTTCTTGTTCATCTCTGCAGAGTTAGTATATTCTATCCCACAGCTTGCTAAGTCCAGAAAACCGAGAGTCGTTACTTGGCCTTCAAGCAGACCTCCTTTCATCCGCCGTTAAGTCTTGATAGGTATGCAAAGTATACTGTTGTGATACGAGCAGGATCCGTTCATGTTCATTCATTCATTTGTTGCTTTAATTCACGTACATAGTGGTTAGAGAAGGTATTGTACCTCACCAAAATATTAGATACGAAATTGCACCGGAAATACATGTTCTGAGGTCCCCTGAATCCAAAAAAGGTCCATGTATCTGTGTGTATGTGTGTCTGAACAGCATAACTCAAAAAGGAAAAACTGGACAAACACCAAACTTTGTACTCAAGTTCAGTACCTTCCAAAGATTTGACACGAAGATTTTCAAGAAAATCCTCATCCCAAACTACACTTTACATGAAACATCTATCAAACCTTTTAATTTTCTAAAAAAATAGCTCTAACAGTTTTGATTAAAATACCGTATATTAAAGATATATACATGACGAATAAAATGTATATATAGAATATCTGGGAATAGCCTTTGAGGTGCTCTTCACTCGGAAAGAATTTTGTAAATCTTATATAACTGGCAAATTTTAAGTAAAAGACAAGAACGTACTACACCAAAAATGTAGATGTCTTGAGGACACACAATTCCAAATAACTTTTTGTAGCTTCACCCATTTCCGAGATATCCGCTATTAATGATTCCAATTGTTCAATACTTGACTCTCGCAATGTCATGTAAACGGAGTGGAATTTTAAGGCCAGCGTATAGCGAGCAGTTCTAAAACATTAACTATCGCTATTCCCTTTAAATCTATAACGAAGTGTGTAATGCAGCTATTTCCAGGAAGGTTTATGTCGATTAAAATGTAGTAGCTAGGAAAATAAACTTGTGTAAGAGTAATTTATTTAGACACCAATAATTAATACAGGGTAGAGAAAGTCTTGTGAATATAACACTTCAGATTTTTAATCTCTCCTTATTTTAGGCGGATTTTCCTTAGGATTCTTATCTTATGGGTTTCTAAGATCTGTTTCGTTTTTGTTGCATCATCTTTTGTCTCGAGGCATAAGTAAGTGCTGGCCGTATTACTATTTTTTAAATTCTAGTTTTCATTTCTTCATTTAAGTATTTATTCTCTCAGATAATATCATTCATGCAACCTGCTATTCTGGGTGCTTTATTAACTACTTATTCCTAGAAACTTAAAATTACCTTAATATCACAGCCCATGCTTCATTTGGAATATATCTTTTCATGGAAACAGACTGTAAAGCCCACTTTTTGCACCATTAGCTGTAAAGAAACACAAGAATAGGAGAAGAATCAAAACATATCAGTATTTTTATTTCTATATACCCTAATGTTAAATGTAGGAAAATGCAATTAATCAGTTTTGAACCCGCATGGTTCTGACCGTAGTAATTTAAATATATTTTAAACACAACAAAAATATTTTAATAAGTATATTACTTTGGTCTCTATTTTAAAGTGCACTAATATTCAAGGGTTTCATACGAAGGGAGAAGGAGTGTTAGCAAAATCCGATTGCGGAAGTGGAGAAACTAATAAAAGAAAAATGAAGTCTTTAACTTCGTGTTGTAGGTGTAAAGTTAGAAAAATACAAATGAATATCTCTAGCAAGAGTATTATATACGGATTTTGTGAAAAAGCACAATAATTATAAAATATTTGTCAAAATTCGGATTTTGATATAGTGAATAGTATTCCAGAGAATTACAAGTTCTCTATACGTTGTAATTGGTGCATATTTCCGCTGAAGAGATCTATAACAGAAATCGTTTCAATAAACAGTTCAATAAGCACATGTTCACTGCGATGGGAATAGCAGGGAACAACTTACTTTCTAATTTCCCTTTGTGTGGAAAATAGCAGGTTAATTAAGCTGTTACCAGAAAAAAAACGAACAAACAAGCCACTTTGTCTCTAGAGAATGCAGAGTGCTATTTTTCAGTGCAACGAGCGCCGAACACAAGCCATGAGATGTCGCGGTTTAAAAACTCCTAATACCCGCCCCCGGGTGTTGGTTGCGTAAAATAAACGAGTCAGACAAACTGCGTTAACTGCGGATAAAACACGATTCTCAGCACAGCAAAGCTAAACCAAGTATCTATGTTTCCTGCTATCTAAGAGATCAGTGTCTTCACACTATGAATCCTCTTCGTTTTTCTACCAACATTGATTAGACAGAGTGCAGGAGTTATATAAAAATGGAATAATATAAAGGAGCAATATAAAGGAAGAAAGAAAACGGATTTATAAGAGGTAGTAATTACTTTGCACAAATCTACTTCGACACAATACAGGTAGACAAGTAGTAATGTTTGTTCTCGTACTAGTCATGTGGTTTGCAAGTAAGTCCAATTCGGTGAAGTGGGGTTAACGTGTCTGCCTTACATTCAAGAAACCCCAGTTCGAATTCGGTTAGGGTGAGGTGACTGAATAAAGTTTTGCCAGGGTTTTCCCTTATCCTGAGAAGACAAATGTCTGGTAATTCTAGGCGCTAGGGACCCCGGGCCCATTTATCACTATTTTAACCATTTCGTTCATTCACCGTGCGATACCACCTACGCCTCTAAAGGACGTTAAACTCCATAATAAACATTCCATGGCTTACTTTTCGACTTTCTCAAACCTCTATCGTTTATTAATGCAATATACAAATTATACTTACGAATACTTATTTTTCTATGTGTCATTTTAATCGAGATAAGCTTTTGCAGAAATAGCTATGTTATACATTCTGTTATAGATAAGAAGGAAACAGTGATAGTCAAGTGTTTAATAACAGGTCCCTATATAATGGCCTTAAAATTCCAGTCTCTTCCCACGCAATCGCACAAAACAAGAATGTCGAGAGAACCTTCATTGACATTTGTATTGAACAATGCAAACTATTAATAACGTATATCTGTGAAATGCCTCATGCTACAAAAATTTGTTTGAAATCAATTGTGTTTTAAAGAGATAGATCATTTTTTGTGTAGTACGTTTTCCTCTATCGCTCAAAGTTTACCGATTATACAAGATTATATAAAATTCCTTCCGAATGAACAGGACTTCAAAGCCTATTACCATAAAATTGAATATATACGTTTTATTTGCATGTAAATATCCTTAATATATAGTGTTTTAACCAAAATCACTAACAGCCATTTTTTAGAACACAAAATATTTCGAAAAATCTTTGTAAAGTGTAGCCTGCGGTTGGGGGAACCTCTTGAAAACCTTCATGCCACATCTTTGGAAGATACGGAACTTAAATATGTACTATATTGGTATTTATCCGACTTTTCGTTTGAGTTATGCAGTTCAGACAAACACATACACAGACAACGTTTTCTAAAAGTATTTTGGGGGGATTTGGGTGGTATTAAAACACGCACATATTTCACAGAACGCGTGAAAACTCGATATCGAATTTATGGGTTGAATGCAATACCTTCTCTACCTATGCACTATGCAAGTGACAGATAAAGTAAAAAAACCTGCAAAACTGCAAGACTTTATACATACTAAAGTGTAGTGTATTATATTTTAGAATAGTTTCATTAATAATGGTCAATCAGTGACATTGACTTGAGTAAAAGCTATTGGTGTTTGTACCTACTAGCTTTTACTTCCTAGCTGCCTTTGGTTTATTGCTTTAGAATAACTTGGAAACACAGCCAGTCTCACATTAAATATACAGGTATAACGAATTAAAATACAGTTACACATATAATAGAATACCGAGCTATTTGGCTCAGATAATGCATTTGTTGCTCGCATTCGGGAATTTACGAGTTAAAGTCTGGCATAGCCTTCAATCTGACGGATTTTTCATGGTTCTTCTCGCTCACAAATAAATATCAAATGGGATGTCCAATACCACGATCTGCAGTTCTACACCTAGAAGAAAAGATATAGAAATAACATAGAGGATACGGTACCGCAACTAACATCATAGTCCGGCATTACATTGATTTACGTATCCATAGAACAACGTATTCTAAGACAGAAATCCGCCTTTCAACAATAATCAATATCAACGTAACTAGAAAGCACAGAAAGGCGACTACGCGACTAAGGCTATATAGTAAATGTTACTCAAACGTATATACGCAGGTGTCTATGCAACTAAGAACCAGCACTCTTGGCGCATTGAACCTTGGGTATCAAAGAACCCGAAACAACGTTAAAGACGATATAAAAAGAAGGTAGAAATCTCATAAACAATGATAATAATGTTATGTTTGCGGTTACAATAAACAATTGATCTTCATAACATTTATCACTGTACTTAAGTTTCTTTATGCTCGATAAATGCCAGAAAGATTTTGAGTTTAGTTCTCGCTTCTATATATAGCATCCATGCATGGCACAAATAAATTAATTCATTATTCATAAAACGTACGTGTGCTACACATATGTGACTAATTATAATTCAACATGGCTATCACATGAATAATACATGCAATGTCGGATGCCAACCTTTAGCCCTTTCCTGTTACATTGCTAACACATTTGACGTTAAAAATAGCATTTGCCAGGTGAAACATAATAGCCCAGATTTGTTTTCACTCAATACCCACAGAACAAATAGTGAATAAACTCGAAAGGTTGGGATATCCAGTTTCTATTAGGAACTTCATAGCACCGTTACACTGTCCCACCATGTGTGTGTGTGTGTGTGTGTGTGCCAGCGCTTGTATATTTTACTGCTGCTCAGCGAAACTACTGCTATTAAGAAAGCTGATATCGTAATTATTGACAGGAAGATATAAATAATTAAATAAAGAAATTATAGTAAGATAAGGAAAGAATTCCAATAAAGGATTTCTGTGTATTAAATCAAAGTACAGTATAATGAGCTTGAGCTAAAGATTTGTCCGAAAGATGAAGGTAGTTAGCAATTTATGTTAAGAAAAGTCATTAGCAACAGTGAGGAGCGAATGCGTCAGTAAATAGATTTCTGGAATACAATTAGGTTATAAGTTCAATATATTTGCAGAGAATGGAAATTGGAAAAGATTCAGGCGAGTCATAGTATAGCAACAAGGGGAAGTGCGCTATAGCAACAGTCAGAGACGCACATGAAGCGAGCTTAATATTGGCACAGGTGAGAAAGGAACCTCGGTGGGATATTTATAAAGTAGGCGGGACTTAAGTAGTAAAAGAGCGCATGTTGATAAAATAAGTGTCTTTCCTTTCTTTTCTTCGTGTGCAGCCTTAGAGACTTACATTCTTGTACGGTGATACGCAAATCGCTACGCCTAAAACCGCGCTGGGGTATCAGTTACTTAACAGAAGCTGCGAGGGGTTTTGCCGAAAAGCATTTTAGCGACTCGCGGCAAATTTACCCTTCTAGTTTCTTTTATTGTGGAAAGATTAATTCTTTAAGTAACTGTTATTTCAAACCGTAAATTGATACTGCGTGTTAGCAGGTATAATAATCCAATTGTTATAGTTTCGAGTGCTGCGATTCATAATCAGTACATCATTTACTTTCAAATGGTCAGCAAATCGCTTCAAGAACTCAAGTATTAGATCACATTAAACCTCTCAGTCAATTTAAACAGGTGATATCCTTTCAAAATACACTCCCGCACTACTCGTAGCTGTACTATTTGAGCAGTTGACGCACGAGGTACGAGATCAAGACAACAACATCAGAGGTAGATATAGTGAACTGCTTCAAAATTGTTGCACTATCGTGTGGTTTTAAAAAATCAGAAAACGTAGTACGCTATCAACGCATAGCTTTTCTGCGTAGCATGCTTGGTAAGGGAATAGAAAAAGAACAGAAGAATTTATAATTGAACTTTGCATGTATTAAAACAGCCATTATGCAATATACTTCGGCGTTAGAAGTAGCCAGACGGAGAGACCTCCAGTAACTGCAGCGCAGCACCGCATATAGGTCATAGTGGGCCCTTTGTGCTTCTGTGTCCCCTAGGAGGAAGGGGTAAAGAGGATACCGAAGGGCGAGCAGAATTCGGAAACCCGCGTGCGGTTGCAAGGACGGGATCCCTAATGATTGCAGCTTACAACAATTCTGACCTCGGCTAGCACTGCCTGAGATACCCATAACCTGGGGTCCTGATAACAGATCCACACACTCCTAGGAAGGAAGAGGCAGACCCTAATGATTGCAGCATGACAACAATTCTAACCTCGGCTAGCACTGCCTGAGCTACCCATAACCTGGGCTGCTGATAACAGATCAACACGCTCCTAGCAAGGAACAGGCAGACCCTAATGATTCCAGCATGACAACAACTCTGACCTCGGCTAGCACTGCCTGAGCTACCCATAACCTGGGGTCCTGATAACAGATCAACACGCTCCTAGGAAGGAAGAGGCAGACCCTAATGATTGCAGCATGACAACAATTCTGACCTCGGCTAGCACTGCCTGAGCTACCCATAACCTGGGGTCCTGATAACAGATCAACACGCTCCTAGGAAGGAAGAGGCAGACCCTAATGATTGCAGCATGACAACAACTCTGACCTCGGCTAGCACTGCCTGAGCTACCCATAACCTGGGGTCCTGATAACAGATCAACACGCTCCTAGGAAGGAAGAGGCAGACCCTAATGATTGCAGCATGACAACAATTCTGACCTCGGCTAGCACTGCCTGAGCTACCCATAACCTGGAGTCCTGATAACAGATAAACACGCTCCTAGGAAGGAAGAGGCAGACACTAATGATTGCAGCATTACAACAATTCTGACCTTGGCTAGCACTGCCTGAGCTACACATAACCTGGGGTCCCGATAACAGATCAACACACTCCTAGGAAGGAAGAGGCAGACCCTAATGTTTGCAGCATTACAACAATTCTGACCTCAGCTAGCACTGCCTGAGCTACCCATAACCTGGGGTCCTCATAACAGATCAACACGCTCCTAGAAAGGAAGAGGCAGACACTAATGATTGCAGCATTACAACAATTCTGACCTTGGCTAGCATTGCCTGAGCTACACATAACCTGGGGTCCCGATAACAGATCAACACACTCCTAGGAAGGAAGAGGCAGACCCTAATGATTGCAGCATGACAACAATTCTGACCTCGGCTAGCACTGCCTGAGATACCCATAACATGGGGTCTTGATAACAGATCAGCACACTCCTAGGAAGGAAGAGGCAGTAACTAATGATTGCAGCATTACAATAATTCTGACCTCGGCTAGCACTGCCTGAGCTACCCATAACCTGGGGTTCCGATAACAGATCAACACACTCCTAGGAAGGAAGAAGCAGTCCTGAGAGGCGCCAAGGGAGACCACAGTCGTTGGGTCCTACAATCCTGAAATGGATGAGTGAAACTTATGAAAGAAAATGATGGACAGGAAATCACCCAGTATTCGTCTACCGACTGAGAAACAACGAAAAAACCAAGATCAGAGTGGCCGTCCGTAAGGGTACGAACCTGGGACCTTCCTTTTAGCTTTCATAGAATTTGAAAACTTGAGGCTCCTTCCAGGTATATCTTTACCAAACGTAAAGTTTTACTGAAAAGTCAGAGGCACAGTAAAGGTCACCTTCATTTACTAAATATAACCATGTGCCGTAGTAAGTATTACGTATCCGCTTTACATTACGTAGCATTCGTAGTATAATATATGATCAAGATCAAGCATTGCTTCCTTTTGTTTAACTGCCAACTTTGTAGGACCTAGACACCAAGGACTTGCAAGCCAATGCCTTAGTTCAGTACGCGGATCAAATTATCTAACAGCATTCCCCTAGAGACCAAGGAAAACCGCAAAAGAACATTTGCGGTATACTCGTGGAGGGAGAGCATAACTCGCAGTATGTCCGATATATTAATATATGATTTAATATATGAACTATGGTAATGTTGTTAAATATCTGATGTTTTAGTTGTTACTCTTATTGTTTATTTTTATTTCTTGCCACGGCTGCTGTTATTTAGGTTTTTGGTAGAGCTTGTATAACTTTGCAGGGTGTGATACGGGAAGGAAGGTAATAAGTAACAACTCTAACAATAGATCAAGTTATTGATGAACACTATGCTTTAATGGTACACTCATTGACTGTCTTAGTAATAATTTACACAGTTCTTAAGTTAGTTGGAGCTGTAGAACGGTCGAGCCCTACCCTGTTCGTAAGCCAAACTTGCGGTCGCTGAGCAATCTAGTATTTTATACATGCTCTACAAATAATTGTAATATTTATCACACGTTCCTATAGACCTTTAAATCGATAACGTTTCACCGTTCCTACTACATTATAAGAAGTAAATAATATCGCCTGCTTCTGAGAGCTTATATGTATCTTATTCACATCGCAGCACTTTATACTCAACCGGCCTGGCTGATGGAGACGCTAGAAGTAACATTTCTCCCCTTGAAGATTTTAAACATATTCTTCCTTAAAATTTCATTGTCTGTCTTCGTTCAGCTGGGAACCTTCCAGAAGACTTACCCGGCTATTGTTCTACGTTTGCAAGCATGTGGCCTCTCTACAAACATATGTTGTTTTCGCTTGTCGCCTTTCCTGTTTCACAAAGACTCAAGGTCTGGCTTTTATGACTTTCCCGTACAAGTCCTTTTTGCCTGGGCCCTAATTCTAACACAAAGATATGTTTGTCGGCTTTTAACAAGGGTTCCACAGCTCCAGCTATACTTGCACATACATAAAATTTATGCCTTAACTACTATTTATACAACAAGTATTTTTCTTATTAATACCGTTTCACATTATAATTCACATTATTGTATATTTGGAATATGTATAACCATAGTTACTGTCTCAAGAGGCAGTCCCGAGAGGTGCCAGGGAGACCACAGTCGTTGGGTCCTACAATCCTGAAATGGATGAGTGAAACTTATGAAAGGAAATGATGGACAGGAAATCACCCAGCATTCGTCTACCGTCCTGAGAAACAACGAAAAAACCAAGATCAGAGTGGCCGTCCGTAAGGGTACGAACCTGGGACCTCCCTTTTAGCTTTCATAGAATTTGAAAACTTGAGGCTCCTTCCAGGTATATCTTTACCAAACGTAAAGTTTTACTGAAAAGTCAGAGGCACAGTAAAGGTCACCTACATTTACTAAATATAACCATGTGCCGTAGTAAGTATTACGTATCCGCTTTACATTACGTAGCATTCGTAGTATAATATATGATCAAGATCAAGCATTGCTTCCTTTTGTTTAACTGCCAACTTTGTAGGACCTAGACACCAAGGACTTGCAAGCCAATGCCTTAGTTCAGTACGCGGATCAAATTATCTAACAGCATTCCCCTAGAGACCAAGGAAAACCGCGAAAGAACATTCGGTCAGATTAGTCGGCCCCGGAGGTTAGAACCTCCCGAATGCGATTACTGCCCGAGCCATCCTGCTCGGTCGTGATCAAACACAAAGTCCAAAACCCAATTGTGTCTTTGGAAAGACAGCAAATTCGCAATAAGTAAAATGCATAGATAGCAGGCGGAAGACGAGTTTCAGGATGACCACTACTAAGGAATGAAATGTAAAATAAAATCAAAGGCACTCCTCTTCTTCGTCATTGTCCGCTGAATTCATAATGCTTCCAAAACAAAAAAATTCTGTCAAGCGTACAATAAACACCAATAATATTGTAGTCTATTTAATTCAAATTGTCAATCATGACTTCTCTGATTATTGCAGAGGTGTCGCCATATTCTAAGACATTAATTTACGCCTTGAAATTGAACCCTGAGAAGAGATAATGACGTTTAAACGTTTCATTAAATTTTACAATGTACACGGAAGGAAAAAGAAAGAGCTAACAAACAAAATAAAGTAATACTTGCATAACCCAAAGAACCACTAATCATAATTATTCAGTGGACTGCCTTGCCACCGATTAACGTTTTCGCGAGAACCAGACTACCAGACAAAACGGCTAGCTAACATGCGCTCAAATTTATCACACTGCCATGCTAAAGTAGGCTTATTAAAACTACAGATGCCAACTATTTGATATACAATAAAGGACATTTACTTACAGCTGAAGTTACAATTAACTTAAGACATCCAGTGTTACGTACTTGACCCATTTACGACACTAAGTTGGTTTAGTTACACAACGTGAATCGTGTGGGTTATGGTTGGAGCTAGGATTTAAATTGTTCACACCAAACATAATAACGGTTTATTATAGAAAACCTCTTATGTGTTTAGCAATTCTATAATGTTTCAGTAAAACTTGCAGTGTCTTTAAGCATTTAACAACTCCAAGGTTAATATCTTTCAAGTACAAGATTATCGTGTATTCTCTTTCATCATTCTTTGCACCATTTAATCTGTTTTACAGTGTTGCAAGTATTTTATTTCCTGCCATTGCAAAATACAATATAAATACAAAATACAATAAGAACTATGTGCTCTGGCGGTCTGCTCACTGTGTCCCTCGTAGACGACTGACTTCTCCTCTTGCCCGGGAGCTTCCCGTTCCTTCTCACATCTAGGAGAACGCTGCGATTAGTCGACGTGGACAAGCCAGCAAATAGTAGCACTGGATGACCATTTCTTCATTCTACCAGCGCTTTGTCAGATATCACGACATCCTCCTTGAACATTCTTTAGTGTTCCTGAGATGGCGACGTGTCCCACGACGAGGGAGTGCGGATAATAGCACAGTAGATATACGTTATCTATGAACATATGCATTTCTTTGCATGGTTCCATGAGCAACACAGCAACAGTTCAAAGTTTAATGTTTAAAATTTTAGAAAACATAAATGAGCATTTGGGAATAATTGAGCCTGAAAATGATTAACACCTAAACTTTTATTAGATTTACTATAGACGTACGTAGACCAAAAAATTATGTCTTAATTATACAGCTTATAATGAGACGGTTACATGGGTGATACAGTGACTGCCAAAACAAACTTTTCATGATCCACCTCTGTGGCGCATTTGGATCATGTTATGGAGGTTCTGATTTTGAGCCTATGTTGGGTTGAGTTTCATGGATAAAGATCTGTAGCTATCCTTTTACACCGATCTCGGAAGAAAGTAAATGCAGCTGATGCAATGTTGCCAGTTCTAACAGAACTAAGGAGGCAACAAATTATGGACTTTAATTTACGCAAAAATCGTACATTCTATTGAAATATGCCAAAGGAAAAAGTCGTTTATTCAATTTTCTATGAATGTAGTCCTAAATTAAGAATCCTTAATGAATAGTAATCCAGCAAGGTGATAATAAAGTTTTTGGATAGAAGCCTTTTATCCTCGGAAAGGGTACATTTAATTACAAAGAAGTGTTGTAGGTTTTTGTTCATCTACATCACTCACTCACCTCCCCCAGTCCGCAGGACTATCACTCCCACCCTGTGTAATAATAATATATATAGTTTGAACTTGTACATGAAATAACACGTTAATCTGGAAAATCCGGACTAAGAGTAGCACAGCAATCGAAACTGTATTCAAAATTATGGTGCGCATTATATTCAAAAGCGCGTTAGAGTATAGTACAAAATCGTTCCGTAGCTCGCCGGTAACCGCAATCAAATTTATCCCACCTATCTTACGTCCCAATGCACTGTTGTCATTCTCTATTTCGTTAAATTTGTCGTTGGCCTATTATTGCAAAGGGCGTGGGATTAATAGGTAGTCAGGAAATGGAGGGAGAACAGAACATATTATGACGCTACTTTCAAGCGTAATGTGACACCTTATGTGAAAAGATTGGTAACGAAAGGCAGGAAAGGAGTTGAATTTATCGCAGAGCAACGGCGGAAACAGAAATTGGCATTATCTGCAACTAAAGTTAGTAGAAATGTGCTGGTAACATTGGCAGTAGTAACTGTTTATGCAGCATAAGTATTTCATGTTCACTTTTTTATAGGTAATTTCTTTTACACTGACTGTGTCACGCAACAACATGCTATTTATAAATATGGGGCATATTCTGAAACATTATGCACAAATCCACTGTTGTAGGAAATTTGTTTACCCTATCATTGATGCGCATTACCTTCAATGACGCATTATATTTGCGTAAGCGCGGCATTATTTTGTTCTTTTGGTTGTGTTGTATGGGGTTACCTGCTTTATCTTGTGTATATTCTGAGTTAAACAATGAGTTATCGTTTAGGGATACGTCTACGACGATGTGGTATATTGCTAAGGGATTCTTCAACAAGATGAAGAATACGAATCATGATACAAGCTGGTCATGAAACAGCTGAAGTCGCTTAGGCCGCAATACTGTTCAGAATAAAAACTCTATTGCAGAGTTGAAATTTAGTCACAATATTGTGTTTTAAGTACTGATCAACTAAGTATATGAACATTCTTGAGAAATACATTTTTTCTGCTCTCAACATTTACAGTCTTTAATTCCCAGATGTTTCTATTAAGACAAATACCTCATCCAGCATTAATCTTTGCAGATATCAGTGAACAGAATAGAAACTTAACCCACAACATAACATAGAGGTTGAACTAAAGGACTCCTCGAACTGAAAAATAAGTGAAAAATACAGTTATGAAGGGCACAGAAAATATTAGACAAGAAATAGCACTGAAACAAAATAGTGAACACCAAATCTTTAAATGAATGAGGCAGAGCTGGGATTACTGAGAAGCAGATCTTGCGGTGGTCTGCGTTTCAACTGTTGGCCCACGAGTTCTTCCTCCGAGGTATTATTCTACTGCTCCCTACATTTGCTGAAGGTTGGTTAAGAAAGGTTTAGAGACGTGTGGATGAACTGGTGTTTAGTGGAAAGTCCCAACTCACGGTGAAACTTCGATTCTGATGAACCATGGATCTTTGGTGATAACATGAATTGCTCTATTTTGTATGATCTGAAGGCATTGAATGTGAGTCTTGCTGGCAGGTGACCAGGGGTCGCAGATGAAATGTACATATGTAAGAGCAAAGAGCATTCAAGAGGCAAAGGTGATCTTTGGGAAATACCGAGTGATGTGAGAGTCTATCAGAAGCCAAAGTGACCATGCGTTGTACATGAGAATTCCACGTAAGCCTGAGGGAAGTAGCACACCGAGACACTTCACTAGCTTTTGTAGCAGTAACTAGGATGGAGGCTCGTTGAGCAAGACGATAAGTAAGGGATTCCTGTAGGGATGGAGGGAGGAGATTTTGGCCTGTGTTTTGTAGGCATTCAGTGAAATGCGCCAAGTGACGTGTCAAAGAGAAAGTAGATCAATAGAATGCTGTAGAGTCGTCATAGCTGTGCGCAGATCGGAATGAGAGCAATAGAATATGGTATCGTCAGCATACATGCTTGTAAAAGTAGGTGGTTAATTGGGAAAGTCAGACAGGAGAAGTGCGAGGATGAATCCCTGAGGAACACCTGTCGTAATGGCTCGCTGGGAAGAAAGAATACCACCAAAACGCCTGTCGTTTAGGAAAATACAAAGGATTTGAAATAAGTAATCAGGAAGGCCAATGATCAACAGCTAAAGAAGTAAGACAGCATGCCACACCTTATCAAACTCTTGGGCGATGTCCAAAAATACTGCTGGACAAATAAATGTTTCGTGTGCTGATGATGTTCAAACCCGTGAAGAATGTGCTGCGTGAGTCGTAACAACTGGTGCGTAGTGGAATCCTTGGGCTGAAACCCAAACTGGTATGGAGGTAAGAGATTTGCCTGCTACACGTATCCGGAAAAATGTCAATGTATAAATTTCTCCGAAAGCTTAGACGTAGAAGAAATAAAGTTATGGAACGGTGCTTGAAATGAGGTTCTTAGGGTTGTGGGGTGGAAAATAATTATTTAAGCCAGATTCTATTTCTGAGGAAAAAGCCGAAAAACAGCATTAAATATGGAAAATAAATAAGATAATGCTTTTGTTTTTGATGAGGTATTTGAGAGCATAATTGGAAATGAGATCATACCCAAGAGATTCCTTATTAGGAAGCACCCGAATATGTTGGGCCAATTAGCGTGAACTAGTGAAGCAAATCCTGTCGGGGACGACGGGTTTCCCAAGTTGATCCTTCAGCTCGTGTTCAATACAAGAGGTAGACTGTGGGATGAACTGGCGTTTGGGATGAGGATGCGCTGGAATTGGGAGGCTAGCTTATCACACTTAAAAGGTTTATCGGCAATTATCTGGTCGTTAACGTGTAAGGCTGAAACAACAGTATGCGCTTGGTAGTATGCCACAATGTAGGAACATTCTTGGAGATGGAAGAGATCTGACGTTGGTATAACTGCTACCTTAAAGATTCAAGCTCGATTTTCACACAATACGCGAGCTCATTCAGTTTCCGCCGTAGCCAAGCGCAACGTTCTCTTTGACACAGGCGTCTGACGCGGTGATTCTCCTGGATGTGTTGCAGAAGGAACGGAGGTAAGGAATTTGTGTATGGTAACCTCCTGCGATGAGTAGTTAAGGGTATAGCACTGGAACAAATTGCGGAAGGGAAGTGCGCAACAGCAGCATCCTCTGGGTTTGAAGACGTAAGAAGTACACAATGATATATCTAACCAGTGCTGAAAACGGTACCAATGGACAAAGCCATCAAAAAGACGTTCGATCTCTGGTAGGAGGCTCGGAGTGAGGTGGAAAGAAGTTAAGACCAGACAATAATCAGAACTGAGGGCAGATAAGAGAGTCATGTGAACCGAATGGCGTAAATCCCGATGAATCCCATTATGGAGTATATCAAGATTAGTGGAGTAATATATGAACTCGCTAGGAGCCAAGACGTGCAGATTTCGAGAAGTGAGAGCGTCAAAAAGACGAGTATCATTTGAATTAGTGCTGAGACAAACCCACAAAGCATGTTTACAGTTCAAGCCTCCAAGCAAAATGTGGGTCAATCGGAGGGAAAAAGCAATGAAATAAAATTGATATTTAATCTATATTTCGCAGCCTTATAAGCACACAGCAGTACATAATCAGGGTTGTCGTGAAAGTGAAGTTTAATTCCAAGAATTTCGAATCCAGGGATACCAGGTAACAAATTTCAGTGTGAGAAATGCGATGCTTGTCTTGACAGCCTCCCTGTCATAGCGACGCATACGATAGCCTGGAAGAGTAAATGTTTCGCGACGCAGAAAATGGGTTTCGGATGTGCAGGTGACATCAACCTTGTTCATGGAAAGAAACTAAATACGGGACCGGGTCTGCCAACGCAGAGACCACACCCTCGCAAACCCAGGAGTAAACTCGTGGGGCTTTCCATTAGGAGCGGTGCCTATTTTATATACCGCCCCCCCCTGCCTGGTCGAAATCGGGCTGGGACACCACCAGCACCGACCCTTCCAAGCAGGGACGGAAGTGGATACGCCACTTACGCGCGTCAGGCCAGCAGGGCGAACCCTAACTGGGGGAGACTACCGAACAACCTCGGTGGGGCCGACAGTTTCTAGCTACCGTCTACCAGCTATCCCTCATGGCTGGTGCCGGAGAGTCTCGAGGCGTCTCACAACCCCGCCTGGGAACTGTAAGAATGCAGCGCGTCTCGCGCTAAGGCCATTTGCAGTTCAGATAAGGGGGGTAAGTTGTTGAAAAGAACGATTATGTCCCGCCATTTGCAAACACGGAAGATAAATAAGATAAAAGGTGTTGTTGGATTTCAGATAAAAGTGAGGTAATAAAAGCAGGTATAAAAGAGAACAGGCGTGAAAAAATCTCATTGGTAAAGTTGAATGGGGATTCAGCAGGACCAGTTTCTGAACGCAGTTCCTGTGGAGATGATTGATGTCTGCCGGGATTGGAGAACTGTTACTGCTGCTGTCCTTACGGCAGTCTGGATTGTTGTTGCTGCTGTACTGATTGCTGGTGACAGCATAGTGGCGACGATGTTGAATCCTGAGGGTAAGGAGCAGGTCCCCGACCAGAGGGTCCTTCCCACAAGATCCTAATTGACCTTTTTCTTTCAGACTCAAATAATGAGAACATCCTTTAAAGTTAGCCGGTTGCTCTTTTGTGTAGTTGACACGCTATGTGAAACATTCTTCGGTTTTTGCACGTGGAGTAGTGATGAGACTCCAAAAAGCGTACACAACGTAGTGGTAAGCGACAGTAGTTTTTAATGTGCCCATGGCGTTGGTAATAAGTGTACTGTGGGACTTCAGCGTTGCGTCTGCGGTATTCTACAAGACTACACTATAGAAAAAGCGAGGGGGATTGAGAATAGCTCTTCCAGAATCAGTACTTCCAGATCTACCGCGCAAAACGGGGTTGGCTGTTTAACTTGGTTCAATAGACGGGTAACCTTTTTTTCCAGCATATTGCAAGGTCACAAGTTCTTCGAAAATCTCCTTTTGTGTGAGTGAGTATGGGACGTTAGGAATGACACACAGAACATTTTTTCACTTGGGTGGAGGAATACACTTTCAGCAGAGTTCCTCTATGTTCAGTATGAAATTCGGAATGAACAAGTTTTTGAATGTTCCTAAGCTAGAGTTGATAGTTATGTACATCTCGAATGCAAATCGGAGAAATGTTTTGCTTGAATTGCAGAGTAGAGGGAGAGGAGTCTAATGAGGCACTAAATTATAAATATAAATAAATTATTATAAAACTCATATCGAATTACTGAATAACTAGCTAAGATTATTAAAACACAAATTCAAAATCAATATTAGTTATGAACGTTTGGGAAGACGAAGATTGTTAATTAATAAAGGTTTATTAAATTATCGGCCATGTCTGAAAGCGATTATATATAGGGATAGCGTAGCAGGAACCAGGTGACTACTGTGAAGTCGGAAGCGAGGTGCGTTGACGTTTATTAAGTCTGGGAGCAGACGCATGAGGCGACCAGGTTATCTGTGATGCATGGTGAAATGGGCAATTATCTTTTATCTTGTCATCCTCTTGTGCGAGGGGGTATCAATACAGGAAACGTTGGGTAAAGAAGATTATTGGGAGAGGCGAAGAATAGGTTTACTCACACCATATGTAGTAGTGTATATCTTTATATTTAGAGAAAGATTGCTCTCCCTGTTGTTGTTGGAAACATTGTGTATACTGTTATGTTATTTCTGCTGAACTGAAGAATTAAAAGGTCTTCCTTAAGTTGGCAGTGATATAGTTGCATCAGAAGTTAGTATAAATGATGTTAGTTGAAGAGCGAACTAGCCGGCCAGTACCATTCGGCGCGAGAACCATAAGGGAGGAAAAGAAAAAAGAAAAACACTGAAACACAGGAACAATTACTTGGAGTATAGGTAGAAATCGTAAACAACACGCAAGGTTAATAACCAGTAGCACTAATGGCCGTAAACACTAGAATACACGAGAGGACGGCTACGTGACCTTCCTCCATGAAAGCTCAGTCAACTCTTAATTTGCAGCTAAAGGTGCGATTATTCACTGGTTATTATACAGGGTCGACCATTTAGGTCGAGACTGTGCAATACCTCCAAATCTAAGCGTTGTAGAAAGAAATATCTTGGTCAAAAGTTGCTTGATATATGGGGGAAATTATATCCCATTAATCGTGTTTTATGTGAAGGACGTTGTGATGGCCATTTTAGGATAAATTTAATTTTTTTAACGTAAAGCTTTTATTCTGTTTTCTCACACCTCATAAGAAACTAAAAAACACTTGTATAAGGTACTTTGTAATTGTTCTTACACCAACGTAAATAACACCGAACATTCTGAATGTCCGTGTACGAAGAGCGCAATGAATGGTTGGATCATCCATGGGTGGTCATTTGAGGGTCAAGCTACATTTATAATTTATTCCTCATCACAAAACCAACAGCTTTGTATAAACCATTTTCTAATGAGAAGACAACATACAAAATGTAGATTCCTATTTTAATAAAATAAATTTACCCTGTAATGACCAGCATAATGTCCTCCAAACAAAACAGGACTAATGGCACTTACTTTCTCCCATACTATCAAGCAACTTTTATCAAAGACATTTCTTTCCACAACGCTTAGTTTTAGAGATATTCTATAGTCCCAACTTAAATGCTCCACTCTGCATATACGTATGTACATATATATTTGCGTAGGTGATAAATAAATAAACATCAAGAAGATATATGTCATCCTAAGTACACTTGTTTATGATAGGAAGACAAAACTCCTTGCAAAGCGTCGTTGACAGACAACTAACATAATGGTAGGTGTAATGGGCAGGTTTAATTTTCAACAGGGACTGTATTATAGGAGTAGTCATCGTATTAGAGTTATGACCTTAGTAATTCACATGATACGTGCTGTTGCAAACGGCACCTGTAAACTTTCCAAGCTGTATAATTTTGTTGATATTTTAAAGGCTGAAAGCTAAAGCTCTCAATCATTTTAAGCTGGCGGATGCTATGCCTGACTGAACCACGGTATAATCCATTTATGCTTCTCTTCCCTGGTCAGCAGACTTCCCCTCTCTCCTCTTCTTTAATATCTCCCTCAATATTATTCTTCCTATCCATTAGTGATTTTGAATACCATTCATTCTCTGCATTACAGTTTTGTCTTGTTAAGAAGACACTCTGATGCCAAATGGACTTTCTTCCCCATTCAACAATTTTAATGAAACGCTTGCTTAGGTTAAATTGCACCTATGATGATACATTGTTGGTATAAGTTTTATTGCTCAAGATTTTGTAATTAAAAATTATTTGTTATGTTTTTAAAATAATTGGGTAGTAATAAAATGTATGCAAGTTTGCAATTTAGAATTAAATAGAGATCTGAAATTTGGTATGCTATTCCTATGCAATATACTTGTGAGCTTATTTTCCAAAATATTAGTATTTTTTAGAAATATGATAATTTTTGTATTTAGAACAAAATAAAAAAATATTACTAAGAATTATAAAGAAAGAAAAAAAAAGGATATACTTGTATGTATGAGAGTAATTAACAAAACAATGCACAGTTTCCTTTAAAAAGGTGTATTCTACATGTCCTAAGAATTGCAATGCTTACTGCAATAGGTATACCTCAAATAACAAAAAGTGCTACATAAAGAAAAAGCTATTTTAAGTTTGGGAACACAGCTGTCAGATGTATGCATTTTTAGTTATCAATTTGGATTACACCGATTTCCAGATGCATTTAGAACGTAATAAGTACTGGCTATATTCTAGACATGGTGAAGATACTGTTTCCCTTAATAACAGTTTTATGAAAAAATAGCATGTTTCTATTTTGGAACCAGAGTGTTTCCGTAATTCACAAGCCGCTTGACCACCTGCAAGTCCTCGTGTGGTAGTCTTAGCACTACCACCCAACCAACTTAAATCCTACAATCAAAAACTATAATTACTAATGGGATCTTACAGGACCGCAATAGTCGGAACTACTATAATGAAGACCATCACGTGGTGATACTGGCTACTTGTCAAGTAAATAAAAATAACCCCATTACCAAGCTAAGACATGGGTAGTTATTACATTCGTAACACGATTTACAACTTCTGCAAGTTACTGTTTTTCCGTGTCAATGGCTCCTGAATTTTCGATTGCTTCTTTATAACCTCTGCCCTGCCCCGCAAAAATCGTAGAATCATTATTACAGCAAGAGGCTAAACATTATACCTTAATGTGCATTCATTTATCATAGCTTAAAAATTTTGATGTACACAAGCGAATTCTTGTGTATTATTGCTGGGCTATTCTTTCTTCAGTTGCGTATTTTAATAAAATACGCAAACTTCAAATATCTATATTTTAATCAAATTCTTTTCAGAAATTTTGAGCAAAAAATAGAAACGAAAGCAACCTTTTCTTTTCAAATTTAAAAGTTTGCTTGGGTTGGAATATCAAATACAGATGTTGTGGTTATTCCACTTCGTTATATTATGTGGTCAATATTCAGAAACCACCCTTGAATTTTTAAAACACACGCTTATTAAGCTCATGTTGTGGTTATTCTACTTTTCCTTATATTATATAGCCAGTATTCGGAAGACCTCCGTCCAGACTATTTCGAAATGTGTGATATTCTCCATCAGGGAGCCTAAGTCAAAAGTTCCCAATGTCATTTACCTTGGTGAGGGCATAACTTTTAACCTTCGCAGTAAGGGTCACCTTACCGTCACATCTTAACACGAAGGGGCTTAAGTTTCGTCTGCTCCCTTCTTAAACACATAGCAAGTGAATTGAATGTCATAAATATGGAAACAAAATATCTGATAGTTTCGTCATATTCTTCTCCAACCTCCGGATAATACCGCGTCTTATAGGACAATAGTGCGCCAACTTGCTATCTATCATAGACCCAATCTCATACTCAACTTATGAGTGCGTGCAGAAGCTTCCTCGTTTTGGTAGCCAAAGAAATTTGCTTGAGTGTGATATTAATAATAATATCATTATCATTAAATAATAATGGACAGACTATATATCAATAATTTTTGTCTTTTCCAGAACAAATGTTTACTCTGAGCGCTAGAGAGAGCTGTGAATTGTACGGCTATCGATAAATTCACTGTCTTCCACATCACCACATGAGCTGGTGATCATTTGTAAATTAAAAGTTTTTCTCATACGTTTTTCTCCAAAGAATAGAGCGTGCTTAACACAAAGTGTTTCAAAACAGAACTCTACTTGGGAAATGCTGTTACAATAATTAATTTTGTATGAATTTAAAATCGCTTAGTATTATAAAGACAAATCACAAACAGGTACTTTAGTGTGTCCTTCAATCTTGCATTACTGTTTCTTGAGGTTATTGCGTAACAATATAATATGTAGGTCGAAATTAGGGATATCAACAAACAAAGAGATCGATGTATTTAATGACGCTGTTTAATAAGAACAATCTATATTTTCGTAAATTTCAGTTTTATCGGTCTGTTTTTCTAAACTTGAGTAAGTAAACGTAAATTGTGGCATAAATGACGATGAAATCCGCCGATAAATTACAACTGCATGTGAAGAAAGCGTTTTAATATAATTAAAAATACGGAATATTCAAATGTAAGCATAGCCTTTGTTTACAGCAAACTGCAAAAACATACTGCACAGATACATTGGTGTAAGTAAACTATTGGGACCTCTAGCAATAGTGTAATGTTACTCAAATTTTACATTTATTTAAGTAGTAATCTTGATTCCTGATGTTGAGTTTAACTATGCAGTTGGGTTTTAGAATATGTGTTAAACAGATCCCAGTAAGGTATCTACATTGCTTACGCGCACTGGCACCTAATTTTTAAACTTACAATTAGCTTCAGCTTACATTGTTCGATATGCGACCATCACAAACAGGTTATTAAAGATCGAATTTAAATTAAAATAAAGGACGTGTATTAACTCACCAAATGGATATCATTGCTTTCTAAAGCATTTTTATTTCAGTGTCATGTATTTAATCGCCATTTTCTTTAGACTTGAATTTGTGACAAGTGTCGTTTTCTATGCTCACAACACCTTAGATGCAACCTTTCTTCTGTCATTGTGCTCCTTAAAAGGATATTATGTATTGATAGTTAAAACTGAGCTTTCAGCTGTTGCTGACGTCACTGATATAGCCATGTGGTATGTCCGGCTCCCTTTCTGTTGGCAGTCGGTCGCGCTGGGTGGAAGGTGGCGACCAGTTAGCAGGTGGACGGACGGACAGATGGATGGAAGAATGGCGGGAGGGAGGGATGGGTGGATGGATAAGGTATCTTTATTGGTTTCAAATTATTGTGGTTATTACACAAGTATTTAGTGCATGGGTCACTGACCATACATGCATATTTAAGATGCAAATGTGGTGACAAAATAAACAACAGAGAAAGAAAACAAAACAAAAAAGGAAAAGGAAAAATAGAGATAAATTACCTTTGTCTAACTGAACAAATTTGATCTAGCTTCGTGCACTTAGCCAAGAACTTGCCCATGTTTTGCTAGTTCCTTAGGTGTGGTGGTGATGGTGGTGTGGAGTTTAAGGGCCCGTCGACGGCTAGGTCATTTGGGCCCAAGTTCCTTAGGTAGCCAGTAGATCCCAACATACCAATCTCTTTCATGAGGGACTTAAGAACTTTGAGTTTAATTGTTCGCTAGTTTTCCCACTAAGCGCATTTCGCCAAAATATGTATCCAGTCCTCATCCAAATCGCAGAATGGGCAGATTCTCCTGCCAGAATCGTCAGTCATTTTCTGTGCCCTCCAGTCCCCCAGTCTAAACTATTAAAACATTTATTTCGTTCCCGTTTTGCTTGTTTGATTATACCATAATAATCAAAATAACCAAAGTACCTCAAAGAAAACAAGCTTGGTAGTATTAAAACGTTCTGGAAAATAAAGATGGCCCAGGAACACGAACACAGAATTCCTATCCAGATGATTGTGCCTACAAAATTTCATTTTAATATCGACCTTCCTTTTTAAAATATTCCTCAGTGGCGTGTGGATTCAAGACGTCTTTCATAAATCGCAGGTAAATGTATTGCCAAATGATCCTCATTTATCCGGCCCTCATTAATCCTGTTTTACCGGATTGATTTTTTGCTTACTTACGTTTGCTTAGTTTGTTTGTTTGGTTTTTTTTTTTTTGGTTCTCAAATGCAACAACAAATTTGAAAGAGATGAAGCTCACATTCTATTTCAAAAAATAAAAGCGAATACTAAGTTTAAGTGCCCAAATCTGATATTTTCCTTACTTATTAGTGACAAAATAAATATTTGTGTAGATTAATAATTTATATTAATTAAATAGTGTTATCCGTACTTTCGTTCACCCGGACTACCTCCGGTCCCACTTAGTCTGGATAAATGTCGTTCTTGTGTACTACAATTTTCGAATGGTTATGACCAGACTAAGGATCCGGGACAAGTTGGCAACCTTACTATAGAGTCCCGTTAATACAGTGCTGTTGATGTAAACAAAGAGTCAATGCGCCGCCTATTTGCTACTGTAAGCAGTAGGTCTAGTGGTGGTGAAAAATGAAGTAGACACACACATCGGAACAAGAGACACAAGTGTATTGTACGTCTAGTCACGAAGCGGATTGTACACGGCCTCACAGATAAACAACACCCCAATGCACCACCGCGTCTCCACCCTACTCGATGCACATTATACTTCACTTCACTCTTAAGTTGTCCCGGATGCTTAGATTTTAGGTGATCTACTGTTACGTTATTATGCCGTTTCTCTGGTAGTCAAAAACTGTTTTTGACCAGAAAACGGATAATCTCACATTTTCAGCAATTAAATGACAGCGATGCCGGACTCCTGCCCTTTTATCTCGGTGGATGGAATGAAACGGGCTGATGGAAAGACAAACAGCAACATGTTTTATTCTTCCTCAGTGGCCGCTCGTGAGTATACATTTTGGGTGTTCACAAAATGTTAGATTCAGACAGCCCTGAAAATGTGAAATAGAATCTACTGCATAATCGGTGTGATTATGAACAAGTTGATTCAACTGCAGCAGCAGCTAATAATGATAATGATGATGATAATAATAATAATAATAATAATAATAATAATAATAATAATAATAATAATAATAACAATAATGTGTAACTCGTCTGATAAAAGGAAGGTTGTTTTATGGATTTTTATTGTTCTGTACATAACAATTTAGAGCAATGATGAAGTAAACTGTAAAATTTCGTAGTACCGCTGCGGTACAGTTTTCGCTACTGGCTATTTGCAATCTTTCTTCAACCAAATGTTAATATTAGTAATTTATTAGTACTCGCCAAGTAACATTTTCTGAAGCAGGAAACGGCATAATCTCTTCTTATAAAATATCCTGTCCCTCCAGGTTAAGCAATATAAATGCACGTTACACTGCACTGTAGGGACAGGTAGGGAAAACCACACTGCATCACGGCTTAAACCGGTGGTGGCGAAAACGGGACTCGCGACGTAGTGTGACTGGCAGGCGCCACTCGTTTTCTAACCGTCTATTCATTTGTTTTCCATATGCTGCCGACTGGTGTAGTGCGCGTTGCATATTTGGTGACTCGAGGGAGAAAGTCATTTTCGCCACCCTTGGCTTACACTATCTATACGGGGTAAATTAAAATGAGTTTCTTTATGGACGCTCTTTAACTGCTGCGGTGCTTAGCGTCCCATTCTATATTGGGCGTGAAAGACCGGTAATTTTGCTCAAAGGCCTTTCTATTAGACTTGAGGTTCTTTTACGTGCCGTAAATCTAGGACACAGGACCACCGGGTTTACCTCCCTTCCAAAGGAAGCCATGCTAAGGATTTTTACGCCCGAAAAAATCCATCGTCCTCCTCCGGGTTTGAAGCCGCGACCTCGGGAACTAGAGACTAGCATGGTAACCACTACACCACGTAGAATGAAATCTATACAGGTGAAAATAATTTCGGGAGGTTGTACGGGACGGTAGAGGGCACCCCTCTTCAGTTGTAATGACTACTTTGTTGTTGTACCGGTAGAGGACACCGCTTGTAAGTTGTAATGGCTGTTTCACATTCACAGTTTGTTGTACGTCTTGGCCCAGCACAATACTTATATACTAATGTAGCGATACGCCTGGACTGAGTACACTGATATGGTTGGTGCTTACTACATAGCGAACCACAACGGGCGAGCAGCACAGCGGTTTATGAACAACAATATCCCAATCGCCGTACCCAGCGTTTGCTGTGCGTATCAACGTGTACATGAGACCAGGTCATTACCTGGACAGGAACGACGTCGCACAGTAAGAAATCTGGAACTTTGAGGACGTTGCCTGCGGTATGTGGAGCGAGATCCCTCCACCAGTACTCGTGTAATTGCGCGTCAAATGGGAACAAACCAGACGAATGTAAGAAACGTCCTTTACGAGCAATTGCTTCATTCATATCACTTATAGTGCATGCACAATCTGGAAAGAGACGATCATCAACACAGAGTTCAGTTTTCGCAATGGTACCTCGAACAGTGTCAAATGCCGCCTACATTTCCGTCCTCTGTGCTGCTTACAGAGGAAACAACGAACGGGGGTGATGAATTCTTCAACATATACAATTTGCATGTTTGGAGCGATTTTAATTCAGTAAAGCCATATTTACTGGTGCTCATCAAGTGCAGTTCGGCGTGAATGTGTTGGCTGTTACTGACTGTTTAATTGGGCCATATATTCGACCTTGGCCATTAAACGACGAGCATTTTTATAATTTTCTCGCCACGACATTGCCAGAATTGCTGGAAGACGTGTGATTCGCTACAAGACACCGCCTATGGTTTCAGCATGACGGGGCGATGGCACATTTCAGTCGTCGTGTGCGTCAATTCTTGGACCAACAGTTTCCAGAAAGGTAGATTGGCAGGGATGGTTCTGTACCATGGCCTCCCCGATCTCCTGATTTAATCCCTCTGGACTGTTTGTGTGGGGAGAGATCCGCAACCTTATTTATAGAACCTCTATTGAAACAGAAGATCTGATAATAGCAGCAGCAGCAGGAGAAATCAAGGACATTCCTGCACTCTTTGACAGTTTAGACAGTCCAAGGCCCGCGACTGTGACCTTTGTTTACAAGTGAATGGAGGCATTTTGGAACCTCTACTTCAATGGAAATAATTGTTGTGTCTCAAGGTAATAAAGAATTACAAAGTGTTTGTATTAATTTTTTCCTAAGATCTGATGTCCTCGTAAAATGGTGCCTCACAGGAAAAGTACGTGTTGGAGTCCCGTGCAGTCTCCCAGAGTTTGTCGGTTTAAATATACTTTTCACTCTCCTACGGGGAGGAAGAAATTCAAAATGTTAAACACTTCGATTACTTAGTAGTAAGGTTTGATATGGGCGGAAAATGGAACAAGAACATGGAGTTTATAAAACACAAAGGGATTGGACAACTTTCTGAAGTATTAAGGATATTGACCCAGGTACCAGATATGCCAGTAAAAACATTACAGACCATGTATGAAGCAATGGTTAGGTCCTCATTACTATACGGCAGTGAAGTGTCGGGATCGGAGAGAGTGGATAATGTAAATAAAATGCAATACAATTTCTGGAAGCGCATTCTAGGGTTGGGGAGGGGTACTTCAAACTACGGAGTTCTTCGTGAGGTAGGATGCTGGGAAGATGCTGTATTTGCTAAACTAAACGTAGTTAGGTACTGGCTGGGAATAATTAAAGGTGATCAAACAACTCTGAGAGCAATATGTTATCGTCATCAAATGAACAACATAGACCATCCAAAATGGTGGGCGGCGGGGTTTCAACGCGAATTATCAAAAATTGGCTTAAATGATATCTGGCAAAGGGGTAACGAAAATACATACAGTGACGTGAGAAAAGTCAAAAGACGACTATGCGATATAAACAGGCAGAAAATAGAATCTGAATGTAGACAAAGATCAACATTGGAGCTACAAAATGAAATAAAAACTAGGTGGTGTATGGAAACATATATTTTGGAATTAGGTATAAAACAGAGGACTGGAATAGCATGGCTTAGGTTGGGAGGGTGGAAAGCTCGCAAGATTGTTGATGACGATGGCAGGAGGATTTGCCCATTATGCGGGGAACAAGAAAACTGGACGCATATTTTGGCAGCATGCGTGCAGACGAAGGGTATTAGGAAAAAACTATTACCGGAAGTATTTTTGGCTTCCAACAGACGGAGGACAGCATGCTGGGACATGATTCTAAGCAGCCAAAACTGGCCAAGCCTGGGCACAAACTTAATGGAAGTACGTGTACTAAGAGATAAAGTGTTTATGTAATTTTTCTTTAAACATATGTGGTGCTTGAGTACTTGTGCGCGACTGTGTGTGTGTTTGAGTGTGTGATTCAGAGTGTTTTTTCAATTTTATATGTATATAGTGCGGTGATTATAAAAAAATAGTTGTTTTCTGGTTGATACTGCAAGTCACGTATACAGACCAGGTATTTTTCTAGAGAGCATGTACGGTCTTATGACCCATGTGACTGTGTTATGCAATTAATGTAATACTAAATACTTAATAAATACCACCACTACTACTACTTTTCACTCTGTATATAAAGAAAATACATGCGTCTGTTTCTCATTCTCGTAAATGGCTTAAGTGCGTTATGTTTGAAGTGGTTAGTATCGTAACAACATGATGTACCATAACCTACCTAGAAATATAAATATATATATATATATACATTAAGAAAATAAGGGTTTCTTCCTTATAACTATAGCATATACTGTCACATCAAATCTAAATTTTGTTGTACAGTGATTGAATTGGTATAACTGATAAGTATGAACTCGGCGGGATTTATATCAAACTTAAAAGCGAACGGGGGTTCCAAATTTCCCGCCCTTCCACTCCCGCATGAATGAAACTTGCGCAGTAGTGTGTTACCACCTGGTGGCATTGGCGTAAATGTGTTGCTGAGAGATGGATGGTAAGGGCCAGTGCACGTCTTCAGTGAACACGACCCTTATGTATTTCATGCACAAGGTGATTACGTCATACCAGCTATGCAAAAGCTCATAAAAAGGTGCACAAGGTGAAGTTAACTCGTGACTCTGTTGCCATATCTCATCGAGTTTAGAGGAAAAGCGCGTTAAATTTAACGCAGTGGATTTGAAGTTGCCGCGTCTATGTTACGTGTAATAGCGTTCAAAGAAAACATAACCAATAAATCTGAAACGTGTCAAACATTGGGGTGTTCACATGCTCTTGTACTCTTACACAACAGCCGCCACTGTTTTTTTAGGAAGTTGGTCTGCTTGCTAGAAACACTTTCTTATGGGTCAATGCTGCCGAAGTTCGTCTGAGTCTGTTTGCCTATCGTATACTTGCTCAGTACCCTAGTTATCTCATTGAAACTCTGTTTACATACGGGTCTGCGGAGGACGGCCGGTTTGATTTTTGATTGTGTATCTCTGCCGGGTTGCTGATGGTGCTTTTTTCGCTGCTGGTGGATGGCGAGATGAGGGTCGGTGCAAGCAAATCTCCAATAAATAACAGTTGTTTGTATTTTCAATGGTTCTCTTTACCAATGCACCGAAGTGGAGAAGTGCAAATTTTCTTATTTTGGTGCAATAAATTGAATAACAAGGTACCGGATTTTAATAGGTAAGAATTTTGTTTTGATCTCCCCATATTTATTTATTTATTTAAAATTTATATGTTTAATTACAGCATACCTTTCCTGTAAAATATACCAATTTAATCATATAAATCTCTTTTACACTGAAACGAAGCATCGTAGTCCATGGATGCCTTAAGAATGGTTTAGGTGCTTTCCAAAGAGATGATTCTTCCCTGAAACTATCAAAAGACTTCGTATTATTTCGGTATGATGTTTGCCACTTATTATCCAGCTCTATTGGAACGTGAGGCAGTATGTTTAATACTTAAATGATTTCAGTCTAATTATATTATATATATATATTTAAATTCAATAACAGCCCGCCTTGAAGCAATATGTGTATGTAATAATTTGTAAAATGTATATAACAGTCATTGCATAAGCTTATATTATTGTATACATGTTCAATAATGTTATGTGAATATATTACGTAATTTAATAATGTAGGAGATGTGAGAAATAGGTCAGAAGTTTCTAACAATGAGGTAACCTTGAGACAATAATGAGTTTGAGAGTTTAATAATACTACTTATTATTCTTGGAAGTAATAATGTAATTCTAGTGGCAGTTTATAAAATAGCCAATCAACAACCAGAAAAGCTTTAGTTAAATTAAGGTATTCTGTTGGAGTTGGATTAGCCAATCAGAGACTGAAAAGGAGAAAATTTTACAAATTTAGGTTTCAGTTGCCTGCAGACAGTGTTTGTAGCCGGATGCGAGATGCGTCCTCTAGAGATTTAATACGTATTCGTGTGAGACGAAAATAGTTTTAGGTGTTAAAAACTGCAAGTAATTAATTAAAGAATCTCACAGCTCTCTATATCAGTGAAGTGTTATTTAAATCGCATCAAGTATTCATAAAAGGAGTGAAGTAAAATTATAATCTGGTAAGCCTACATTCTTGTCACATCACAACCCTGCTAAGAGAAGCGTGTCTCTAATAATAATACTGACGCAGCCGAGGCAAACATAAATATAATATTTATAGAAACAGTCAAATCACAAAGGTAAATTTTGTTTTTAAACTTGAGGCAAAGGCCACCTGAAAGTACATTTGGGGCGAAGGAACCGGAAACTGTTTACTATACGTGCGGTTGCAACTACTACAAGTTCGGCTCCCCAACAGTTGAAATATAATACAACTCCTTCAATATAAACTACTTCAAATTGACGCCCAAAGCGTAGTGCAAATAACGTAACAAACCATCTATCTCAAACGGATCTATATATTGTAGTATATATGCAAGACGAAAGGGGTCGTCCTCCATGATGTAGTGGTTACTTTGCTAGGCTCTAGTTCCCGAGGTCGCGGTTCAAACCCGACGGAGGGCGATGGATTTTTTCGAGCGTAAAAATCCTTAGCATAGCTTCCTTCGGAAGGGAAGTGAAGCCGGTGGTCCCGTGTCGTAGATTTATGGCACGTTAAAGAGCCTCAAGCCTGATAGAAAAGCCTGTGAGCAAAATTACCGGTAATTCACGACCAATATATAATGGAACGCTAAGGACCACAGTAGCTAAAGAGTGTCCAATAAATAAAACTGAATTTAGTTTCATGAAAAAGTTATTGGAGGCTATTGAGGAAGCATAACTTTCCACTGTATTTGCAATATAAAAACTTAAGGTACCTAAGGCTATTAATAAACCTTGATGGTTCTGAATTTTAATTAGTTGTCTTTAGATTCGATTTCCTTTGCCTATATTTTACTCTATTTATACAGTTTTGAACTACGTATATTAGAACATATACAATAGAGTCGAAATTAATGGTTCCATTCAAACAGCAAAGCTCTATATACCTACGTACAAAATCATAACGTTCCAATTGAACCCGCAATACAGTTGCAAATCGAACGGACTTCCGATACCTGCCCAAGTTCCTACTGTTTTTGCTTATATATATATATATATATATATTTATTCTTTTATTTAACAGCATCTTCCATTACAGAAATGTAGTAATACTACATGCATGGGTTTACATTTCAAATCATGTATATATGTATGTATGTAGGCATGTATGTATATAAATATAAATATAGGTATAGGTATATATACCTATACCTATACTTACATACATGCCTACATATATGTATATATATATATTTGTTCACTGTAAATGGATATTACCGGTGACAGATTTAGATGTAAAATAACATTATAAAGAATAAATACATTAATAATAATAATAATAATAATAATACAATGAAATATTAATAATGATATGAATAAAATGTTTCCATCTGCGAATCAGATTATTATACCTACCAGTATATGGTTTTTTAATATAATACCTAAAAATTGAAATCATTAATTACTTCAATATTTACATTCCCTAATTTACCTATCCAGTGAGTGTAACCAATAATTTTAACCCTGGTATTCATAAAAGTTTATAAAATTTCAAATATACAATTAAGTAACCTTTATAAAAATTATCCAAAATTTATTCTATTTAGAATTTTCGTAAATTCCCTCAGAACAAAGCACAGCCTGAAAGGTGCTACGTGTATTTCATTCCGTTCTTCAATAGCTGTATTAACGATTATTTTCCTACGTCGGTTCTGTGCCTTCTGTCCTTAATTGTAAACAAATGAACATCTTTTTGGAATTACACAGCTATTATTCCAAGAAACATTATTTTCATTCTTACTTCCGCGTATTTTAGTATACTGGTGTTACACGATCATCATAAATACACCTACCTAATTAAGAGTGTTTTCAAAATTATCACCTATTTATTGCAAGGATGGTCCACAGAACTCCTTTGGATCTGGAAGGCATGTTCGTGAGGAATGCTGCTACATAAAATGATAGCAGAGACGTGTCTTCCATCTCTCTTGTGGCATAAGAGACTGCACATTCTACCAAACTAGTGACTTTAAGCGAGGAACAATTAATGTAAGCGATATAAGCCTAGTTGTTTACTTCACCCCAAGGTTATTACAGTTCCAGTAATTGTCATTTGTTGAATTGGCTACGACTTTCATGACCGACACTCGTGATCTCATAAAGGAACGCTTCATGAAATATCCACATATAGCACTTCCAGGCCTCCTCTCGTAATCATGATAAGTGATGTGCTACTGAACGTTTTCTTTCCACATGGAAGCGATCACTCATAGAGTAGAGCATTAACGTCCGCTTTTGAAATCCTGATTTCGCTCCTGATTGGAAAAATGACAATCTGTAACATCACAGCAAGTAAAAAGCAGTTCCCCAGTTTTAAATTCTTCACATTTCTGTTGATCTATATAAAGGCAAGCAAACTAACAAAACATCTAATTAATGTCCATAAACATCAAAGTTTGTTAAGGGCTAAAGCCTTCATGTCATTAATCTGCTTCACCAAAACATAACATGCTAAAATCTCATCTTAGTGGTTGCATTACCTTTTGTGCTGAACATTTAACTGAAAATTAAAAAGTTTTTGAGAGCAAATAGTGGAATAAAGAATATGCTTCTGTTTTGTACCAAAACGGGAAATACTTGCATTTTAGATGGAATAAAATTCATAGATTCATAAGAAAACTAATACACAAAAATTCAAAGACAAAGTGTATACCAAAACCGTTTAACTTAGTAGGTATTTGCTCCACAGGTATCAAAAGAATATCTTGCAGAAATATTGAGTAGAAAACCGCCTGTACTTTTGGGCTATTAAAAATCTGATGTGTTACACTCACATAACTTTCTCTACTCTTGTACAATCTAATTTTACAAACGCCTATTCTCCATATGCTTCATGTTAATCGAGATATCGAGATGTCAATCTTATTGGTAATTTTCTTGTAGATGCAAGGGGAATATGGTAGCTTTTAAGCGATAGTCAAATATTTTAACGCTGGTTGCTATGTGGCGAATTCCATTCTCTTTGCATGTTCAGGACATAAAAAAATGAATAACGAATTTGAGAAAAAGTATAAGTATTGGAAAATTTAAGGAAATAACAAGCAATATCTCGAAAACGGTTCACTCAACAAAAGAAACGTATATGACATAAGTTGTGTATTTTAACGCGATCTACATTTTTTGTGTAGTAAAATTTTGTCTATCTCTTATGGTTTACCAGTTATGCAAAAGTCGTTCACAATGAAGAATATTTTTGGAGACATTCCCAGAAAATTCGAGATATACATTTTATTTGTCATGACAATATCTTAAACATATGATATTTTAATCAAAATCGTTAGAGCCGTTTTTGAGAAAATTAAAATTTTCGAAAAATGTTCCATGTAAAGGGTAGTCTGGGGTGGGGGGATTTTCTTGAAAACCTTCGTGTCGCATCTCTGGAAGATACTGAACCTAAATACCAAGTTTGGTGTTTATCCGACTGTTCGTTTTTGAGTTATGCTGTTCACAGACACACAGACACACACACAGACACACACACACACACACACAGACACACACACAGACACACACACGGACATGTTTCCAAAAATGCTTTTTTTGGATTCAGTGATTCTCAAAACATGTATTTCCGGTGAAATCTCGGTATCGAATTTTTGGGTGGAATGCAATACTTCCCCCACTTACTATACGTAGTAGAGAAAGTAAAAAAGATGTATTCGCTGCTGGGAGAATTTCTTTTATTAAAAGAGTCGCTCTTCGCTGTTTAAAACGACAAATTATGTGAATGGTATAAACGGTTTCAAAAGACTCCAAATAATATATTTTCAGAGGAAATCTAACATTTTTTTTATAGGAGTAATGATAATAATTATTATTATTCAGCTTCTTTTAAGGGTTCTCCATGTGGTACATTTATGCTACAAACATTAAATAACTATAATCGAGGAACATTTTCATAGAAGCGCTACATCCTAGATTAGTATTGTTTTCGTTCTTAGAGAGAGGATATTGCAACCTGCATTACCCCGTATAGCAAAGGTAAAATAAACACAGGGATCTGGCAGACGCTCCCCAAGAAAGAAATCGGTGTATTCATTCTAAATGTAATCGCAGTGCATAACCCAAATGCATGAAACTTGTAAATTGCAAGTATATATCTGAGATTAAATTAAAACCGTTTAGGGTAATATTTTCGTCTATGACCTGTGATTAAAAGTGTGTTTTTTCTGCATTTCACAGCACACACAGGGACGTTCTAAAAGTTCTCGACCTGGCTCAATACACCTGAAAGTGGCTAAAATGCTATGGTGGTTCAGTGTCATTCTTTAGATGGCGAGCTATAAAGTTTCAGAAGCGTAAGGGTAATCACTTGTTTATGGCGTGGTGTAAGCAAACTAGTGTTAAAATGTTGTACAAAATAGATGAAACTGAAATACGAGCTTTGATAAGTACTTCATTTTGAAGGAATTATCCCCAAAAGAAATACAAAAGGAATGATATGCAATATTAAAGGGTTCTTTGATTTAGTCGGCTAAAAAGTGGGCTGCTGGATTTAAGCGTGCTTTTACATCCAACGAGCATATCTGCGAAGCAGAGGTTTCTTAGTTTTCTGCCATTGATGTTTATGTCAGGTTTTGTATTCAATTTCAAGATTCGAAAAACTACCTCTAATACAGATGCACAGTTTGGAGAAATTTTGTTCATCAATTCACTGCAAACACTACAAGAAATGCTTAACGACCTTAACACAGGAGCAAAATCATTGGTCCGACGATGAAAAAAACAAAAACAGAAATGATAGAAAGGACGAGTAACCCCAGTACGATTTGACGGCATAGAACTGTAATACGTCTGAGCATGCAAATACGTGATAGAACACGTAGCCTTCAAACAGAACACCAACCTCGAGATAAAACACAGGATTTCATCGGTTTGGAAGCCATTCTGGAGTCTGAAGTTCATATTATTGGACAAATCAATCAGCCGTAAACTCCGGAGTCCTGCATCCTCCCAGTAATCCTCTATGGGTACTAAACATGGACAGTCTCTGCTAAGTAGTTTGCAAAACTACAAACATACCAGATAAATATGCTGAGAAATAATACAGGGAGTTACTTTGAGAGACAAAATATCGAACACCAACTTATAAAGAATAACTAAAACATCCGACGCGGCAGAACGACCTATGACGACGAAGTTGGATTGGAAAAGACACGAGTCAAGAATGTGCCATTCAAGATGGTCACATGGGACTGGCATACGGGTAGAAGAAACCAATGAAGATCGCTTGTCAGGTGGTCGGACGTATTTGTGAAAACGGCAGGTCAACAAAAGCAAAATACAAAACTCGTGGAAAGAACTAGGACGTGGCCTACCACAAACTACGGTTAGTTAAAGTGTTATAGTGTTAGCGTTAAATAGGAACAAAGAAACATTAGTTAAAGAGTATTTATTATAAGGCAGAGCCAAGAGAGCAAATTACAGAACTCATTGAAAATACTAGGATGTAGTATACCAAAATTTATCACAGTTAAAGTGTTTATGTGTTAGAATTTAGCAGGATCAAACAAACACTAGCAGCAGAGCGTTAGTGTGTTAGAATTAAATAGGGCATACGTTTTAAGGATAAGCAAGTCGACAGTACGTTATCTCGCTTGGAATGGTTTCCAAGCGAGAACTTAAAGAGCCACTAAATATACAAGCCACTAAATTCATTCATTCTTCCATCCATTCAAGGTGATGGGAACTCTGGATGTAAGCCGCGAGATTGTTGACAAACATTCATAATGCCGTACCGGCCGGCATTAATGTGATCGCCGATTAAAGCTACATGAGTTGGCTGGCATTTCAAAGACCTCTATAGGCCTTGGCCACTGCATTTTAGACAAAGTTTTGAATATAAGAACGCTTTCCGCTCGATGGTTACGGCATTTATTAACAATGGACGAAAAACGCATTCGAATTAACGTTTCTCAAGAGTGTTTATACTTATTAAAAGACATCCCAGTGAGTTTTTCCGACGCTCATAGCAGTAGACAAAGCTTGGATTCTTCACTAGCCGCAAGAAATGAAGCAACACTCAAAACTATGGGTGGCAACAGATGAAAGTGCACCAAAGAAAGCAAAAATGGTTGCGTCTACAAGAAAGGTCATGACTACGGTTTTGTGGGATTCTCCAGAAGGGCAGAACCGGTCCCGCATTACTACTGCACCAGTAATTGAAGCATGCTTGTCAGATACACATCCACACTTTTGCGAAAAGGAAAGTTATCTTTCGTCATGATAATGCCCTTCATACACAACTGGGACTGTAAGTGCATGTCCTCTTCCAAGTACTTCTCCCTATATTCCCGGATTAGGCTCTCAGCGTTATTTTTTGTTCCCAAACCTAAAGATGTGAATCTTTGTCCACCGAAGGATATCAAATGATGAATTTGAAACTGAGGCAGACGCTTATTCTGCACAGCTGGACACATTTTGTTGAAGGTATCTGAAAAATATTGACTATGGAAACAAAGAAAAAAGATAATAAAGAAATAAACGATCAGAGAAACTTGTGAATAATAATGTTCTAAGTTAAACACATGCTGCTTGTATAGATGGCAGGCGGTACACGCAGCGGCAAATTTAAACATAAAGTAACAAACTTCAAATTATCTTCTTCTTAATTAATGACAATGTCCTGTTTGTTTGAACTATTAGTAATAATCTCCGTTTCCATCGTGTTGGCGGTATTCCCACTGACTTTGGTGTGTGTGTGGTTTTGAAGTTTATGCGAAGTTTCGGGAGCAGATCTTCATCCATTCTATTAATATGATATTCTTTCCATTCTTTTTTCCTTCGTTTAATCCATCTCCTAAGGTCAGTGATTCCACTAGTGCTCCCCATGTCTTCAATAGACTATTTGTCATACAACGTATGCCATGTTGTTGATCATAGTATTTTCATTTCATTTGTTCGAACAAATTGTTCTGTAGTTCTAGTTTCCGCTCCTCCGCAGCACCACTTGTCTAACACAGTTTTATAGCTTTGTTCTCTTTGCTCATATGTTTATTTCTTCAAATAATGTCCATTGATACTCATGGTATAAGCGATAACTTTCTTTCCTGTGATTTCACTTCTGCAATTTAATTATTACTACTAGTAATATTAAGACCCATGTAAATGAAACTTATTATTTGGTCTACACTTTTTGTTGCTTACTGATAGTTTGCATATATCAGTTCTTTTGATATTGTGAGTGACTCAATCTTTTTCCAGTAATATTTGCATATTATATTGTTTGGCAGTTAACTAACATTTATATAGCAGCTTTTCTAAATTATTCCAATTTTCTAATAGTAGCAACTCATAGTCCGCATAGTATGATACTTTTATCTCCTCCATCTGCAATTTAAAACCACTACTATCTTATTTTGTTTCTCTTGCGATTTCGTTCATTGGACTTAGACTGTCTCCTTGCCTTATACCTACTTACTTGGGAATTTTTTCGGTTGGTTTTCCATTTATTTTTATTCTTGTATAGTTATTTGTATTTAGTTCTTTAATAATAATTACTATTTAGTCAATGTTTTTATTGGGTAGCAATCTTAACACACCGATCAATTTTACGCTATCATATGCTTTGTTTAGATCTGTAAAGCACATGAAAATGATTTTATTAACTTCTATAGCCTTCTCCACATTCTATCTGTGTTAAATATAGCGTCTATCGTTGATCTGTTTTCACAAAAACCGTGTTGTTTTCCACTTACACTATTCCTGCTAATTTCTATAGCTAGTACTTCGTCAGCAGTTTCTGGATCGTATATAATTGCATATGACTGTATTATTTTTTTAAATTGGTTTTAGTACCTTTGTTAAAAAGTGAAATTGTTATGCTCTTCTTCTAAAGATTAGCTACTTTTGCATTTACTAGTATGGTTTTCTTTAAATAAGCTACATAATTAAGTTATTAATATTTATCCTCCATGTTTTAACAATTCATTATTAATTTGATCTAGCCAGGGGATTTGCGAGTCTTTAATTTCTTCACATATAGCCTCTTCTGAGATTATTGTAGTTGTATCTGTGTTTCTTATATCTCATCAGTGTAGTCTGTATAATCTTCGGCATTTTCATTCAATTTTTTAAAATGTGTTTTCACTGCACTGGATTTATTCTTGATACTAGAATATTTTTATTTAATGGCCTCTTCCTATTTCTAATCATGTTTCTATAGTTTTATATATAATGTTCCATATCAACTAAGAGAGATCACAACTTGCACACAAAAACACTGACTATGATTGATGTGACACAGTATTAAAGCTATGTAGCCTAGAGGCATATCTGCATCACATTCTTGTGTTAAATCTTTGAATAATACACTGAGTTTATTATTCACACTATACTAAGTATCTCGTTCAGCGCCTTTTACCATGTGGTCTACCAGTCCTTGGGCTATTCAGCACCACAATGTTCCGAAATCGATTAGGTCGATGTTGCTCTGCTTGGCCACTGTAGTTCTGCCATATACATCCGTCCTTTTGTTCGACTAAAATAACACCTCAGCGACAGTACCTACGTTCTCTACAGAAATAGGACTGTAAATGTTGGATTGAGAGATTGCATAGAGTTAAGCACATTGATTGAATATCAGGTAAAGCTTTAAATCATTAAAAAGTGTATACAAACAACACCAGTTGCAGAAGAAGAGCGAACACGCTCTAACAGCATTTTCTAACGTAACCTATTCCTGTGATTAGGAACCCACACTCAAATGCTGAGAAGCTTATAATTGCATCTTGTTTCCTATAGTGTTTTCCTTATGTTGACACAAGCTGATTGACCGCCCTGGTTTTGATTTTAAATAAATTTTGAATCATCAACCCAGATCCTTAATAGGGTAGAGGTGAAAGAGGGGAGTGATTACATTTTCATTCCAAATGGCTGCTAATTTGTAAAAGATATCCTCTATAAGAAAACATAAATTTACGAAGTGAACATGGGATAGCAAATATCCATAGTTCTCTCATTCTTTGGTTGGGCTTTTTCACCCGTCTGTGTTGTTTCGGTTTTTCTCTTTGGTTTGTCCTCTAGTCGAATTGCCACTTATGCACTTTGATTCTACGGGTATGTTTATTTAGGATATCCTCTTGAGCAATTCCTGCCAGTTTTAAGACATTTTTTTCTGTACCAAATCACTTCATAGCATCCACTTGTGATTTACTTCTATTTTCGTAGAATTTCATCCGTTTCATATGTCCATAAAATTTTAACCTTTATTTTCTAATGTCACTGTGAATGATTGCATATATTTTTATATAATTTCCACTTCTGAGGTTGTAATGTTCACCTAGTAATTGTGGATCTATTTTGTATCATTTTTACTTTCTGTACCATGCACATAGTAGGTAGAGAAGGTATGGCATTTCACCCGAAAATTCTATAACGAGATTTCACCGGAAATATAAGTTTTGAGCTCTCTGAACCGAAAAAGGCATTTTTAGAAAAAGTTCGAGTGTGTGTGTGCGTGCGTGCGTCTGTGTACAGCATATATCAAAAACGAAAAGTCGGATAAATACCAAACTTGGGATTTTGAATAATCTGGTATAACTGGTAAGCGTTGAGCGATAGAGGAAAACGTACTACATAAAAAATTTAGATCTCTTTAGAACAAACAATTAATTTGACATAACTTTTTTTTTGTGAAACCAGCCTTTTGCGACATACCCATTACTGATTCGAATTTTTCAGTACATAGCCATCCCTTTAAAGTCCTGTGGATTTTCAGCTATTTCTCGCAATGTCATAGAGAGGGTATGAAATTTTAAGGCCAGCATATAGCCTCCAGTTCTAAAATATGATACAATAATCATTGACAGGAGGATATAAATAATTAAATAAAGAAATTATAGTAAGATAGGGAAATAATTGCAATAAATAATTTCCGTATATTAAATCAATGTATAATGTTGAATCATTTTGAGTAATCAATGTATAATGTAGAGTTGAAGAAGTTGTCCGGAGCAAAAGGTAATTAGCCAACAGTCACGAGTAATAGCTGATAAGCGAACGCGTTAGTATAAATATTCCTTGAAATGCAGCTAAGGTTATAAGTTGGGTACATTTGCAGAAACGTAAAAGAGAAAGGTGAATGAAATTCTTAGATTTAGAGAGGCATAGCAACACGCATTCGTAGGAGTTTGAGACTGGCCCCATGCAAGAAGGAACCTTGGTGGAATAGTTCTAAGGTAGGTGAAGCTTAAGTAATAAAAGGGCGTCTAACATTTTATTCACAGAAACCAGCGGGGCAAACCTTGTATTCACTCGGAATGTCAACTCTACAGATGTGGCGAATTCCTCAATGATTCTTCAGAAGACTAGATTCAAGTTTGTCTTTTTTTTTAAAGTTCCCTTGTTGTACCCAGTTTATGCTACTGTGTTTTACTGTTTTCATACCGCTTATTTGCGCAACATATATATACACACACACAAACACACAAACACACAAACACCCATGCCCGTGGCGGGACCCGAACCCGCGATCCTCAGCTTGGCGGAGCGCCGGAGCGACCACTCCAGCGACCACGGCTACGAGGGCCCGTTGTCTTTGGCAAAGCCATCTAACTGCTCCCTCACGGAAGTAAAAATATATAAAATTAGCCTTTTACCTTTCTTTTCTTCGTGTACAGCCTTGGGGGCTTACAATTTTTTACGCCTAAGACCTGCTGGGTTATCAGTTACTTAGTGGTAGCCGCGAGGGGTTTTTCAGTAAGCATTTTAGCCACTCACCGCAAGTTACACTTCACGTTTCTGTTATTGCGGAAATATTTATTTCAAACCGTAAAATTGATAATGAAGCTAGCAGGCGTAATAATTCAATTATTATAGTCTCGAGTGTTAGGATTCATAATCAGTTTCATGCTTTATCTTCAAACGGTCGGCAAATCACTTAAATAGCTCAAGTATTACATCCCATTAAATTTTCATTCAATTTAAACTGGTGTTATACTTTGCACAACGCCCACGCATATCCTGAGAGAAAGCTCTCATAGCTAATCACTGTAGCACTCTGCCGCAGAATCAACAGCAGATATTGGAGTTGACGTCAAAAGATGTGACGGGAAATTCATAGTCAATAGTGATGCGAGGACATCGCCCGTCTTCCAACATTTAACTGCCGCTATTCGCTTTGTATCTATAACGAATTCGGTGATGGAGCTACGAGTATTTACAGAAAGCTTTATCTGGATTAAAATGAAGTGAATAGGAAAATAGACTTTTGTGAGAATAATTTATATACCCAATAATAAGCGATAGAGAATAGAGAGTGTTAAGTGAATGTAATACATCCGATTTTTTTCACAATATTATATAATAATTTATTAAATTATGTAATAGTTATTATATATCTTCTTTTCTGCTCAAAATTAACGTTTCTGCTCCATAGAGGTATTTTGCTTTAATTACTGTGTTACATTGTCTTAGTTTTATATGCATAAACATGCATATTATTATTATTATTATTATTATTATTATTATTATTATTATTATTATTATTATTATTATTATTATTATTATAATAAAATTATCATAAATGCTATTGTAATTACTTCTATATTAATCGTGTTTCAAATGTTCACCTTATTCAATTCTTATTTCCTATTTTACAGAATTTAAAGCCTATGGGTATAAAATGTTTGTTAATTTCTAAGCATAAAATCGCCAAAAAAATAGGTATTTATGGTATAAATCTGAATTCTTAAGGATATGACATTTCCTCTGATTACCCAGTCCTTCCTGTAGTAAATGACTGCTTGCAAGATTAATAATCGCAACTCTTGTTATGTTCTTTGACATATACTTTGAGCAGGTAAGAGGAAGAACTGTATTCCACTCAACATTTTGCTGTCGGGATTTCACCGGAAAATATGTTTTGAGGCTCCCTGAAAAATCACTTTTAGAAAAAGATCCGCACGCGCGTGTGTGTGAACAGCATACTGTTCAGCGAAATGTTCGATAAATACCAAACTTAGTATTTGAGTGCAGTATCTTCCATAGATCCCCCAATCCAAACTAGTGCTTACATATGAAAATTATCGATATTTTTTATTTTATTAAAATGGTTCTAATGATTTGGATTATACATCCATACGTTTAGGATGTTATATAAAAAGGAAACGTATATATTGTATTTTCCTGAATTTTCTGGGAGTAAACTCTGAAGTCCTCTTCATTCGGAAGGAATTTTGCTGTGTCGAACGGGTAAACCATAAGGGATAGACAAAAGTTTGCTGACACAGAAAATGTAAAGCTCTTTAAAACACACAATTTAAAAGATATTTTTGTTGTATTAGCCGTTTCCAAGATATCCGTTATTATTATTATTCTTATTATTGTTATTATTATTATTATTATTATTATTATTACTACTATTATTTCGAAATTTTCAATATCTCATCTTTTTAAAAGTGCTGTCGCTATTAATTTGTTTCTAGCGATGCCATGGAAAGAGTATGAAGTTTTAAGATCAGCACAAAGCAACCTGTTTTTTAACACCCGATAATCGATTCGGTTTCCTCTATTCCCCATGTACCTACAACGAAATGTGTAATGGGAGAATTCTGAAAAAGTTTATCCCGGTGTACATGAAGCGGTCAGAAACATAAGTTTTCGTAAGAATAGTTTGTAAATGCTACAAAAAATAAACGAGAGTGGCTAGAAAAAGTAATGTGAATATGACACATCAGAATTTTTTTAAAGAATGATGCTATTATTTTAAACATCTACATGGCGAATGCTAGGGTGGTTCATTTTCTACCACGACTTCTCTGTCCCTCATTTCGTGTACGCATCATCTTCGTTGTTATCTGTTTCAGGGTTTAGGACCAGGCGATGCTGTTCAGCGGGTGGCGGCTGGGCGGTGAATGTGCATTCTGTAAAGGTTTTCTTCCCTGGCGTCATTGCGAAACTGCTCAGTTAGGACTCACCTCGGATGCTCACGGAGTACGTCCTTTCGGGGGATCCCCGGTGATTAAGAGCTTGTGGGTGGGCCCGGGAGTTGTCTGGAAATGTAAGTGGCCCCGTTCGTGCTTGCGGCCGTCGTCATCCGGATCCGGTCGCCCTTCGGATCTCTCCCCTCATCCCTCTCTCCCAAGGGTCACGATATAAACAAAATGGGTTGTTGGTGACCTATTTGTGGTGCTCTGCCCCGGTTTTGGGTCCCCTCCGTTTGTCCGTACTTTTAGCTTTATCTTTTATTTAGTGTGAAAATAGTATGAATGAAAAGGGTGGAATGATAGCTTATTTGAGCGCTGAGTCCACGTGGAACTGAGATTGCCGATGCTCCCGCCAAAATTCAAACAGTTCCTCCAGCCGAAGGTTGCCAACCCGTACCGGTAATTTGAGCATTAGTACGATATTCGTTGTATGATACCGGCTAAACATATGATATCACTGTTGTATTTGTCACAAAAACGATTGAAACGAATCTGACAACACTACCTTCTTCCTTATGCTGATGCAGCAATACTGAATAACAACAACCAAATCTCACTCCTCTCTTAATTTCGCTCCCATGGCCAATTCCCATTCCTCCAAATTATCCACCACATATCCCTCAAAACCTCCTTTCCTTTCTTGCTCTCATTGCCAGCATGCCCAATGAACACAGTACTTTTCAGAACGTTGATGATCAGTTGAGAAAACTCGGAAAAACTCGTATTGCATGCAAAATAGAGGACGTGTCTAACTCTCAGTGCTATAAACACATGTGGAACTTTCTCAGAGAGCACTGGATCTCTGCATGGCCGGTGGTACATCATCTGCCTGTCCGACTGTCGGGGCGTTTCAATCTGGAAGCTGCTGTAAGGACCCTGTCATTTCTATGCCGCCACTCCTGATTCCGGTCTCCCTTCGCCTCCTCTTACCTCGCGGGGTCGCCCCTTGTGGAGCATAGGTACAATATTCTCACTGGAGCAGTGCGGGTCCCTCCCGATAATCAGCAATACAAAAGAAGATCTGGGCAACCCTGGTGGAAATGACGATTTGAAAGAACTAGCGAAATTTGGGGTGATTTTATGAGCTTCTTGTGAACTAAAATTCACTACTAGATACAGAAAATGGGCACATTCTATCACTCCAGTGTGTGAAAGAAATTGATGGGTCTGAAAACCTTCGGGTCATTGAGAGAAAGTTAAACTCTCTCGCAACAAATCTGTAGGCTGCTGCAGAAGATCTGAGTGAGATGGTAATTAATGAACTAGCGGAATTTGAGGTGATTTTATGAACTTCTTGTGAACTAAACTTCACTACTAGATATCGAAAATGGGCACATTCTATCATTCCAGTGTGTGAAAGAAATTGATGGGTCTGAAAACCTTCGGGTCATTGAGAGAAAGTTAAACTCTCTCGCAACAAATCTGTAGGCTGCTACAGCAGATCTCAGTGAGATGGTAATTAATTGTTCTTTCACACAAGCCGCGTGTAGGAGCAAGGTTGGAAAGGTAAAATAAGACTGAAATAGACGGATTTTGAGACACGGATCTTCAGGTTTCCGTACGGTTACTCTAACACACTGAGTTCCCATGGCAATATACCGACACGACATAGCGTTGAATTATTCAATCTGATTCTATCTTTTGCAACCTTATCATATATATGACTTAGTGAAAGCAGAATTAATTACTATTGATTGACCTAATAGTTGGTTAGAGTATGAAGCCCGGTAATTAAATACTTACAATATTTGCGATATTGTAAGTCGCCATTCATCTCAAAATGAATTAGGGATGTCTTTGTGGTTTACGGAAAAAATGCGGTGGTTCGGGAATTTAATGTTGTACTTGCATGTTGTCATAACAGCTCAATTGGTTAGAGCAACCGGACGGAAACCGGAATATCCATGGTTCAAATCCCGGCTATGGCATTGAATTTTTAGTCTGATTCTACCCTTCCAGATTGAAGATGCGCAGATGAAGAAACACGTGTAGCAATCGTGCTATTTATATTCTATAATATTAATATTATCCTGTGTTGTTTTAGTGTTATTAAATTTGTTAAATGTACAATAAATTACAACCAATCTCTAATGTTGAGTGTACGTATATTCCCATATAAAACTGGCAAACCTGCTCCAGGCTTACACACAAACAGACACAGAGATTAGCCCGCTCAGCTATGAGAAGAATTCACAATACTATGTACCAGTCAAATGAGATGCCTGCTGTAAAGAACGTGAAAGCTTATAATGTTCCTTAGTTTAATTTCTGGAATACATCATACATCATGCAATTGAGCGAGTTGTGACGGTTTACAAAATGAAACCGATGCTGCTCTGTACCGAATCACAGCAAAGTACAGGTTAATTTCAGTCCGAACGTTCAACTGTCATAGAGTCATTTCATGTTTGACGTACGCTGATGCAAACGCTAAAAGTGCTCATACCTGTGGCTTTGAGAGAGGATCAATCATCTGTTTCGCGATGCAGGAAGTAATTTCACGCTTGTCTGATATGAACTTATAACCTTTGCAATGGAGGGCAGCAGGTTTTATTATTACGACTTTTCATTTTCAGCAGCAACCTCTATCTAAATAAATTCACTGTAAACCTCCTAAGGTTTATAGATGCTGATAAAATTAACACATTTTATATTTATTATTCAATTTCATAGATTTGGTTTTTTAGATGGAATACTCAATATGAAGCAATTGGAGATTCATGAAAGGTTCATTACATATGTATATATAGTTACAAAGGTAGAGGGAGATATTCAAGTTAGAAATATGACGGAGAAGGCTCGAGTTACTAAAGTTAATTTTCTTGCGTTTCTTCCATTTAACAACATTCATTTTAAAAATGCAGAAATAACCTTAAATGACTGGTAGTTCGCTCGACTACGCCAAAGCTTACTTCAATATATACGAGTCAAGGAATTATTTTACTAGCAGAAAGAACATTACGAAATGTCTTACTTTTCAAATGTGCCTAATGCTTTAAATAAACACAAATATTAACTTCTGCTACTAGAAGCAATGACAAAATTGTAAATTTTAGTAACAAAAGCAGACAAAATATTTTAAGATTGCAAAGATGCACTGGGTGTAAAAGGGTGATATGTTCCCCTAGAATCCAATGTTTTTTCTTCCACAGGATTTATACGTTTATCTAACACAAAAGTGCACCCAGATTTAATCACTTCTTTCTACGACTGACTTGAAGCGTATTCCAAGAAACAAGCAGTAGAAAATGAGCGATGTTACGAGTATATTAGTGTGAAACAAAGGAGGTGTTCGAAATAGCTCATTCTTAATGAATTCTACTCTAGATGGTTCATACAGTTGGCTGAACGAAATATGATTGTAGATCGTAACCTGTAGAGGGAGGAAATATGGTTATACTATTATTATTATTATTATTATTATTATTATTATTATTATTATTATTATTATTATCATCATCATCATCATCATCATCAGCAGCAGCAGCAGGATTTTTTTTAAGGCAGGGGAAAAAATCTTAGAAAGACACCCATCGGGTGAGTTGGATTCCCACCAACTAAAAAACCCCTGCAAGGCATAGTCGACTTCTTGGAACTACCTTGAGGTATTACTTCAAGAAGAGGCTGTAATTGGTCTACATACCCATTCACAGTATCAGGGTTGCACCTTCCGTTCATTCTTCTCCTTAGTCTTAAGGATTCAAGTTATCATTTGTGCAATAATTTGCCAGTTTACCCTAGATTCCAGCACTGTCGGAATAATGTTGTACGATCTTCATCCTGACCTAATTTTTTCTAACTCTGATGTCGTATGTTATTCCACTTTGAACAATGTAAAACAGTGTGTTCAGGAGTATCTATTTGTGCGCAGTACGAACAAAGGGCCGTATCAGCCAATCCCATTCGAGTAAATAAGATTTAAAGCGACCGTGGACAGTCAGAAATTGTGTTACATAATAATCCAGATAACCATGCTTCCTAGATATACATGGTGTTATCTCGGGAATTAGCACATTTGACCATTGAGCCGTCCTCTCTTCCTGGTTCCATTCTACCTGCCATTGCCTGGTAGTTTTCTCCCTGGTCAATAGTTTATTGTCTCTGCAAGCATTTATCTGATCGTATGTGCGTTCCTGAACTAGGAGATGAAAAGGTATAGTTCACTAGAACTTTTATAGCCTTCGTGGAGGTGGTTCTGTACGCACTAAAAATGCGTGACGTAACCTTTCGCTGGACTCGCTCCACCCACATTCTATATATTGCCTTATCCATGCAGGTCTTCCAAGCGGGCGCACCATATAAAATAAAAGAATTAACCACGCTACCTAGGATTTTCGTTGTTTCAGCTTGGGACCGCCAATATTAGGCATTAAGCGACTCAAGGCAGCAATCACTTTCTCCGCCTTCTCAACCACGTATTTTAGTGGACACCGATATTCATATTGTGATCAAACTGAAGACCAAGATATCTTAATTGTCTTTGAGGCTTTAGTGCCACGCCACCAATATTTACATTAACTACCCCTAGGGGTCGTCTTCCCTCCAAAATCACAATTTCAGTTTTCTGTATAGCCAATTGCAATCCCTTCTTCAACATCCAGATTTCAATTTGGTGTGTATACCATTCGATTTTATCCTCCACCTCATCTCTGAATTCCCCAGACACTAGAAGGGCCAGATCATCGGCGTATCCAATAGATGTTGTGCCCGTCGGTAACTGCACTCTGAATAAATCATCATGTTAGGCCCCAAAACTGAACCTTGTGGTACTCCGCAAGTCATATCCAGATGATTGGTAACATCTATCAAAATCATCCTATTACTCTACATATACTTTTTATCAGTTAAGGTGCGACTTCTCGAGAGGATGACCCTCAACCGCTTGTTTCCACTTGGGAGACATTCAAGCTATCCCTACCCTTCAGTTTGAATTCCATCCTGGGTACTCGGTAGCTCAGCAGATGTTGGGAGTGGTGGAAGCAGCCCCCTGGGTTCCCAGGATGGCTCTTTCACCGCAACGCCAACGCTGGATGTCGAAAAGGCCTTCTCAACATCAACAACATGGTATCTGGGTCTCCTATACAAACTCATCCAACTGGGATTACCCACTCTTAAACAACATTCTACACAGTTTCCTCAGACACCGAACCTTTAAGGTCACAGTTGCGGGGAGAACATCAACACTTGGGTCAGTAAGAACTATTCCCCACGCTATTTAGCGTCTTTATGACAGACTTTCCGACACAGCAACAAGTCGTAATAGCCCAGTATGCTGACGATGTGCTGCTATTCTGCACCAATAAACACTTCCTCAGAGCCCTCAACCCAATATAGAGACACCTCCACCTCACGAGGCCAGTGAGATGGTGACGACGGTTGATCTTAAGAGTTTACTCGCCAAATTGTCTGCCTTGTTTCAGGCTTGGGACCGCCAATATTAGGCATTAAGCGACTCAAGGCAGCAAACACTTCCCCGTTTAGTTACAAAATTTGTTGGCAAGCTAAATAAAGATTCAAAAATTTGTTTTAATCGTAGCAGATATAACTTGACCAAAATATTACAGCCCTTTGCTGGGCTGGCTTCCGCATGTATTTAACTGCAGGTTTCCGCAAGGTCAAGTGCATTAAATAACACAATCATACAATCAACTACCATTTGCACTCGTATATCACGGATTACACTGGTTAATCCCCTGGGATATGTCTAGAGCAAATTACTAGTAATAGTCAAAGCATTCCATTCCCAAAGTACAATTTTATTACTGAACATAACACCTGACTAAGTCAAATACTTCTTTCTTTTGCAAAAACACATTAACAAAGCTCCATATTCTTAACAGTTCAAAACAGACAGAATGGGAAATCTAATTTAAAGCGTGATCTATAACTAACTTGCCCGAGACATAAGTCTAATTTTTTTAATTTGTCATCTGTAAGTGAATATACAGCTACTTAAATGCCAGCGGCATTACAATACCCAACAAAGAGGGTATACAACGGAGGAGTACACCTCGCGCACTGTGACCCATGTGAGATCTATTGTGGCTATCAAAAAGATGAAGGAAAGTATCACAGGAGCCTAAACGCTGCGGACAGGCCACAGAGAGGCGCGGAAATCCCTAACGGTTCCTGGCTCGGAGACACTGACGTTGCTCAGAGAGAGCGATGAACGAACCGTTCAACCAAGCAGCCTTCTAGTGGCAGCCTTTCTTTGGAGGATCACCATCTTTGCGGCACCGCCACGGAACCTAAACTCACACCTTTAACATAAGAAGGAAACGGAATGAAAGGGAAATAATGGAAAGGAAATCGTGGTAGGTGAGAAACCATCCTAGAATTCGATCAGAGAAAACCATGAAAAATCCAAGGTCATTGTTGGCGTCCGACGAGAATCGAACCCGGGACCTCTCGAATACGAGCCTCATACGTTATCTCGGAACCATCTCGCTAGGTAATCCCAGCGACTAGCACAAACTGTAGAGGAGTCGACACTGTTATGTCGATGGACAATTGTTCCAAAGTCAGGACTTTAGATCTTATAGGTGTGATAGATAAATAAAACAGTATAAGATTACAAAAGCAATAAAAAACCAACTAAAATACTGACCAGACCAACACTCACATTTTTGTTCTGTGATTACTTTTTTATTCATGTGATAACGAGCAGGCAATAAGCATTCAATTTAATCCCTTTGTTCCCTATAAAAGGGGCCCTATACTAGGCGACACATCATTTATGGTTAACTTTGGTTGTTTTTTAAGCTTGAAGATTGATGTGCTTTTAGATATACAGGTGCATATTGCATTCGAAGTGTATTAAATAATTATTCCTACACTACTCGGTTGTATAAGTTCCTCGAAGGATAAAACGAAATTATTAAGCACAATTTCAGCTTGAAAATCGATAGAATGAGTCATTTGCATAATTTAACTATAACTTTTTAAGTTATTATCCTTTACTAGAACTTTAGAACCTATATAGTCGCCTGTTGTCGGAAGAAATCTTGCTCTTGGGGAGAAATGTAGAATTCCATTCAACATAGAGTATGTGTGGACTCCATGGGAACACATACACCTCCTGTGAAGGTGGTAACCCAGTTACGAACTTCTTAGGTAATTTTAACCCAGTAATTTAAACAAATACACAATTACTGTTATTAGAATCAGGAAAATACTAAAGAGAATTGGCAATAATCTCTAATCATCAGAGAAGCGATGAGTTTATTCAGATTAAATTACTCGTAGAACATTATATTTTTATTTATTTTATTCTGTTCTAGTACCAGTAGGTATATTTATCTATTTCTCATACCTGAAGAAATATTTGTTAGCCTGAGTATAACAGCATGTACAAAAATCTGTTGTTACCCTTTCGTTTTCGCTTAGTTACTGTACTAGAGAATTTTCCCACAATGCTGTTTATTGCCCCGTACCTACTCTGACGTTGAAAGATCATACAACTGTTGTTAGGTTTTATTAATTTAAACTATGCGTATATCGCAACCATAAAATCTTTACGCTTTCATGTAATTTTCTTCATTTAGAGCAATCATGATAAGCACGGGATAGAAGATCACTTCTTATACAGAAGTGATTCTACATAATATATTGAATGAGATATTGTAGTAGCATTTTTCCCTAATATTATTGCTTCCTCCGTAAAACTTATCAAGCTCTATCAAGCTTAATCAAGTGATTATACTGTGATATCTGTAATATTAGAACGTACTTAAAGCCAGAGACAATTTGAAAAAGAACTGGAAATATTTCCCCTCTACATTGTTTGTAAATTAATTGGATTTGACACGGTTTGTAACAGAAGCTTCCGCACAATCGTATTCGCAACGCCAGTGTTGATCCCCCCCCCTGAATCGTGGGGCAACCCACACCTTGTCATATATGTCCCTCAAAGTTGAATCTCAGTAAATAAGAGCAGTGACACTAGGCTACAGTGAGGTGAAAACAGATAAAGAAATATAAAGAAGTTAACTTTGGAAACACTCATAAATCCGGACGAAATATAAACGCCTTTAATTAAGAAGAAACCTGAAACAGTGATAGAGATGTAAGTGAAACTATTAAAGCTAAATTTTCTGGCAAAATCTTCCCGGATCTCACTATTTTTCTACGGAGATGCAGTAAATATAACGCCTTCATTCAGGCTACTAGAATTGTAACAATAGGTAAAAATAATTGAAGCTTTCTGCTGAAGAATTTTAGGAACGTAATAAGTTGTATGTATGTTGTGAACAAATAATTTTTCATTACAACATTTATGTAAGGTTATATTGCAGATCAAACGAAAAATAACAACGAAGAACGAGAAAGCATGTCATTTTTTCACCTCACCTTTAAAAAGATCTGGAGCATAATTTATGTCAGCTGATCGAAAAGGTCTATCATATAACCAAGCACTGAAACTTTGAAATACAACTAAACAGAGACTGAAATAAAGCATGCCATTTTCTGGGCTGTATATATCAAAACCTCTATACACATCATTAGTTGATTTAAACTGTATTGGGGCGAAAACTGAGACTTTTGCAAACAAATAGTTTTTTAAACAAATATCACAAAATGGGGGTATCTTATTTAGTTTTTTTCGTGATCATTGTGATGATTTGCCTTAATGTTTCCCCAAAGCTCAGTTTGGAATGCATAAAAAGCCTCAAGTTCTATTGTTTTCACTTAAGAAATACATGTGGATTTGACATTCAATTTCTGCAGTATATCGTGGTAAACCTAGTTAGTTACCCTTCTCTCAAATGAAATAAACTGTCAGCTTCAGAATATAACGAACATTACATTTGTTTTACATTATTATAGGCACATACTAGATTGCAGCTCAGAGCGAGTTGCATCGTAGATTAAAATCTTCTATACCAGGGGTTCCCAAACTAATTCGACTCGCGAAACCCTTCCACAAAAATTTGATTTTGGAACGACCAGCTTATAAAAATGCATACTTACTGTAGACATGCAAATAATTTAAATACCAAGCAAACGGTTTAATGTTCTAGGGTCACTAAGATACACACTGGGCAAGTCTAGTTGCAATATTAAAATATTTTACACGTCTCTCTTAACCTGCAAGTTTTCATTATAGAATTAAGTTACTCACCTCTTTCTTGGAATTCAGTGAGAAGAATGCGCCTGCTTTGCATTGACTTTGAAGTCAGAACCACAGAAGTGAAATACACTCTCAAATCACTTTTGGTAGACAGTTTGTTTCCGTATTTATTTTTTAAGCAGGCATATTAAGAAAATGCCTTTTCGCACAAATGTGTTGACGAGAAAGGCAATAAAGCTATTATGGCTTTATCCGCTAACACTGGGAACTATTTCCTTAAACTGAACCTATCAGTAATGAAGATTTATGTAACGGAAAATTAGTTCAAATTTCCAAAAACTGCTGTTTTTCATTTACACACATGTATTCCAAAACTGTTGATTCTTAGAAGGATTGCAAATCCAATTGTTATTACTGGACAGAGCACCGAAATGTTTTCGAAGAGTTTTTCCAAATTCTTCAAATGTTCCTTAATCAAGTCCTTGAGTTTTTCGTCCAAAGAAATATGATTTTCTACTAGGAAATCTTGATAGTATCAAATTAATCAGGTTAATTGTTAATTAAACATATTCCCCAAAAGATAAGTTTTTACATTAACGATTCCATACCGTCTTACACTGAGAAGGTTTGTACTTGCAGAAAATAAACTTTTTTATTTGGTCACTGAAGCGAGAAATTTAAAGCATTTATTTTAGAGAAAATGTCTGCCAAAGAAGCCAAGATCACAAGCCAGATTTTATCTTCCATGTCCTTTGTTTTGAAGGACATAAACTTGGTCTTTAAGTTCATGGAAATATTCTACCACGAAATACGACTTAACTTCCGTGTGATTGAGTAAACACTTGTAATTGTTTTTCACTTCCTCAAAGAAGGTTGCAAAAATTCGGGAATTAGGGACGAGCCTTAACGCATTTTAATCCATCGGGCATGAGTTTGGATACACGAGCCTATCTATGAGTACAACAATGTGCCCAAAAAGCATTTGGTGATACCGATTTCACTCTCGCCAAAATCTCGCACAAAAAACATCCTGTTATAGATTTGATATCAACACAGCGTGACCAGCCTATTGCATTTTCGCGGAAGTATTCGTCGGTTAACTTAAAAGTAGTTCTCTCTTTCAAGGGTCTGCTGATTAAGAGCTCTTTTCTACAGAATCCCCATTAAGATAACGGACGAAAAGTAGCAAATTGGAAACGTCAAAAGATTCGTCAAATTGAATTTCAATTGAAAAAAAAATAAAAAAGGGGGGACTACTGTGCACGCTTCTAAGATTTCTTTTCTAAATGGTTTGTTACGTTGATAATCCGGTGATTAATTGTGTTGTCACATTATGATACCATTTTGGTCTTCCTTGTCTGAAATATTCACTATTATGCATCACCGTGGCGCAGGGGATAACGGCTGTGGGCCGCATTCGGGAGGTTCCAGGTTTAAATTCCATGGGTCGAACAATCTAAATGTTTTTTTTCTTTTTCGTGGCTTCGCTCAATCGCCAAGATCAATACCAGATTGAATACATAATACCAAGTTGCTGTACATGCACCAAAATGTACCAGAGATTCAAACATTATGTCTGCAAACCATAAATAGGTCGAAAAGATATAAAAATAAATACATACTTTTAACAACTCTCATCCGTACAAACGTAGACAGAACACGCCGAGCAATCTACTTAAGCACAACGAAAGTGACCATTGCTTTGTTATTAAATAGCACCCAATAGCAGGAGCAAAGACGCACTTTTGGTTGTGATTAACGAATGCTATGTATAGGTGGCTGATCGGGCTGCTATTTGCTTTAGTGCACAGCGGTTATGCCAAATCCCTGCTTGTGTGTTATTGGAAAACGGATTATGAAAGCTGATTTCTCTGGCATAGCTTAAATTACATATTGCCAATTTAGTTTCATAATAACATTAATGATAATTTTAATTACAACAGAATAACAATAAATATATAGTATTAGACCTAACCACAAGACCATCACCACGGAAAAATTCCCTCTAACCCCCTTAGGGTTCGAGAACCATAGTTTGGAAAACGATGTTCTCTAAAAACTAATCATGCTACTACTAAGAATTTGCTGGTCTACTTCTTGCTTAAACTCTTCAAATAGTTGTCATAAACAGATGGTGCACTGTTTGCTGTTTAAGGCATGGGATTGTGACTGGGAGACATATCTTGGGAAGTCAGATGGTAGAGACTACACTCGCACTTATCTGAATCACTGAATTTATTAAGCCAACCAAAATGAAAGCATTCACAGTGTGTCCGGGTTCGGTTTTCTTCTCATGGAAGTCCGTCCTTTTTGAAGCAACAACCTTACAGAATGCATAGTGTTGAACACCAACAGTGAGTCAGATTTAATTACTCTGAGTAGGTAAAAATAATATAGTTACGCAATATTAATGAATCTGAGTTTACCCCACATGGGGATTACTTTTGGACAGTTGACGTATCGATGAAAGGTAGCATCGTGGAGTCAACGGGACGGACGTCGTGTAACACAGCTAACTGATCTCGGTTAGGATTATACCGCCGCAGGCGGGCTCCATGGCCTTTTATATAAGTTATGGCAGCTTAGAGGGTTCTCTGCGATATTCCTTAGGCTTTATCAAGTATGTTGTGAGTAGGAGGGATATGAGCATTCTAGATCACATGATATGCAGAAATGTGCAATTAATGTTAATTTGATCTCCCCCTCCAACTACCACGCCCCCTGGTCTCCTTTCGTATCAGATGAGGTCATAAATTTTGTTGAGTATAATGGAAAGGTTGACAGGTATGCAATTAAGGTTGTCCATCACCTGTCAAAATGAGCAATGGTGTAATAAAGTATGCTTTGTAACAAAGGAGCAGATGCTATTCTCCCCATTCCATTTCCGCACAGGTGCAATTTAGGAAAGCCACACCTGTAGCAACCCCCTCCCCAATCTGCATTCTATTCTCTCTCCATACACGCGCATCTGGGTAATGTAACAAAGACCGTAACTTTTTCCTGTCAAAATGTACAATGGTGTAATAAATTATGCTTTGTGACAAAAGAACAAGCGCTATTATCTCCACTCCATTGTCCCGTAAAAGTGTTTGTTAGGATGGCCACACATGTAGCAACCCACTCCACCACTGCATTCTATTCTCTCTCCAAGCACGTAATATAAGAAAAGGCCTGACTTGTGCCATGGTAACAAAAGCAGCTAACAAAAGAACAAGCGCTATTGTGCCCATTCCATTGTCCCGCAAAAGTGTTTGTTAGGAAGGCCACACATGTAGCAACCCTCTCACCCTACAGCATTCTATTCTCTCCAAACACACGCACCTGCACAACAAAGGACCAGACTGGCGCCCATGTAGCCATTAAGGGGACCTAGGACAGATTGTATGATTTTCTATAATTTTTTTCAATATTTATAAAATTTTGTATGTTGGTTTCCTTCATTCCAAATAGCACTATGTGTAAATTTCATTAAAATTGATGAAGTAGTTCTTCAGATATGAGTTATTTTCTCTTTTTCATATCACGATATTTGAAAATTATGAAATACTCCTTGCGGGACAAATGTTATTTTTCATCAGTACCACATTGTCACATTAATATTTGAACCCCTAACAAATTATCCTAGTATTCTTATTTTCATTTTGTGCTTTAAATAACAAATTATTAATTATAATCATTGATGCAGATATTACACCATAAAAAGGACACATTTTTAGGATTAATAGCCCGATGTGGCCAAGTTTTACATATTAGTCCAAAATAATACTACAACTTCTTTTGATAGAACAGTAGGACTACTATGCCAAGTTTCATGCAAAACTAAGGAAAACTGTCCCGCATGGGGCATTTGACATATTGAAAAATGTTCTGAGAAAACATAAGTTTTATACTTAAAACATTTATACAGGCTAATGTACCTGGTGTAAAGGGTTAAAATTATCCAGTACCATACCTCTTTCCCTCCACCTTCTAAATGTGTACATTTCATTAAAATTGATGAAGTAGTTTTTCAGATATGAGTTATTTTCTTTTTCTCATATCACGATATTTGAAAATTATGAAATACTCTTTGCAGGACAAATTTTATTTTTCATCAGTACCACTTTGTCACATTAATATTTCGACTCCTAAAAATTATCCTAGTATTCTATTTTCATGTTGTGCTTTGAATAACAAATTATTAATTATAATCATTGATGCAGATATTACACCATAAAAAGTACACATTTTTAGGATTAATAGCCCAATATGGCCAAGTTTTACATATTAGCCCAAAAATACTACTACAACTTCTTTTGATAGAACAGTAGGACTATTATGCCAAGTTTCATGCAAAACTAAGGAAAATGTCCCGGATGGGGTATTTGACATATTGAAAAAATTCGTTCTGAGTAAACTAAAGTTTTATAGTGAAAACATTTATACAGGCTAATGTACCTGGTGTAAAGGTTTAAAATAGTCCAGAACCATAGCTCTTTCCCTCCTCCTTCTAAATGTGTACATTTCATTAAAATTCATGAAGTGGCTTTTCAGATATGAGTTATTTTCTTTTTTTCATATCACGATATTTGAAAATTATGAAATACTCTTTGCAGGACAAATTTTATTTTTCATCAGTACCACTTTGTCACATTAATATTTCGACTCCTAAAAATTATCCTAGTATTCTATTTTCATTTTGTGCTTTGAATAACAAATTATTAATTATAATCATTGATGCAGATATTACACCATAAAAAGTACACATTTTTAGGATTAATAGCCCAATATGGCCAAGTTTTACATATTAGCCCAAAAATACTTTTACAACTTCTTTTGATAGAACAGTAGGACTATTATGCCAAGTTTCATGCAAAACTAAGGAAAACTGTCCCGGATGGGGTATTTGACATATTGAAAAATTTCGTTCTGAGTAAACTAAAGTTTTATACTGAAAACATTTATACAGGCTAATGTACCTGGTGTAAAGGTTTAAAATAGTCCAGAACCATAGCTCTTTCCCTCCTCCTTCTAAATGTGTACATTTCATTAAAATTCATTAAGTAGCTTTTCAGATATGAGTTATTTTCTTTTTTTCATATCACGATATTTGAAAATTATGAAACACTCCTTGCAGGACAAATTTTATTTTTCATCATTACCACTTTGTCACATTAATATTTCGACTCCTAACAAATTATCCTAGTATTCTTTTCTCATTTTGTGCTTTGAATAACAAATTATTAATTATAATCATTGATGCAGATATTACACCATAAAAAGGACACATTTTTAGGATTAATAGCCCACTGTGGCCAAGTTTTACTTAGTAGCCCAAAAATGATACTACAACTTCTTTAGATAGAAAAGTAGGACTATTATGCCAAAGTTTCATGCAAAACTAAGAAAAACTGTCCCGCATGAGGCATTTGACATATTGAAAAATGTCGTTCCAAGAAAACATAACCTTTATGCCGAAAACATTTATACAGACTAATGTACATAGTGTAAAGGATTAAAATTGTCCAGAACCATAGCTCTTTCCCTTCTTCTTCTTCGTCTCTTCTGATTTAAATTTCAACACCTTCTTCTTTCTGGTGCACTTTTGCTGTTGTAATATGGTTATTTTGAGCTACACTCTTCCTCCTTTTTTGCTGTTTTTGCCTCTATTATTTTTTTAAAAATGCTGTCTTCATAATTTGACCAGTTGTGATACCCATTTTTGCATAACTTTGAGCCTACCATTGCGAGTAAGAATAAAAATAAAAAAATTACTTCGGGGCGGGAACTTCTGACTATGCAACATAACCATACCATGCCACAAGGCCTTAAACACCTCGGCCATTTGAACACATGATAGTTCCGCATTGTTTGGTCTCATTAATTAACAATGAGGGTAGGAATAAAAAAAATTACTTTGGGGCGCGAAATTCTGTCTATGCAGCATAACATTACCATGCCACAATGCATTAAACCGCTCGGCCATCTGAACACATGGTAGTTGCAGCATTGTTTGGTCTCATTACCTGCCGAATATAGTGAGTAAACTTTTTTAAATAAAAAGAGGGTGGTAAAATGCACGTAATGTAATAAATTAAAACCCGTCAACATCCAACCGTATTGTCACACCGCTTGCTTTAGTTGGGCCCCCCATCCTTTTCTATAGATTTAATTGAGTGCCGAACATGCATTTTACCGCGTTTCGATCCTTGGTCTCGATAGGTTAGCTTATCGTGCTTTAGACCGCATGGCCATAAATCCCGATGTCGAAAATAAGTTGCAGATGGAAGCACATTGCAGTGTATAGCAGAATGCTTTTCGCGGAAATCCCCTTCCCGGTGTCCTTAATCCTGTACCCATCCTTTTGACACACTGACTATGGCGCAAATTTGAATGATTTTGCAAGCGAGAACAAAAATGGGCGTGGCAGGCATTTAAACTTCCGTGCATGTTTTTTAAAAACACCTGCCAAACCCTTTAAAAAGTTTATATCACCATAAAATGCATTTAAATGTTTGACTAATACCGTAAAGAGTAAATTTTTGTAGAAATCAAAAAATTGAAACTGTTGGCAATTTTGTCTAAAAAATCTGTCATAGGTCCCATTAGTTACAGACCTCGGCATCCTGGCTCCAACTTTGCCCTAGGGCAGCATTCATTATACCACAGGAAGTTCTCTCTGCGCATGTGCAGCACGAGATAATACAATTGGATGCAATAATCACGTGACGTGTAACATCCCCCCACCGTGATGATGTGCTGGCATCGCCTGCTGGCTTTAGCTCTCTATATAAACTGCTAACGACGTATGCTAAATCCATATCGAGTATATTAACTCAACGTTAAGAGTTTTTAAAACATTCGTGTGCTACAGTTTAATTGAAGTCAGTGCTATTGTCTTCTGCACAGCATTTATTCATCATCGATAATAGAACACAAAGTGAGCGATTTTTAAATAACTATGAGAAAAGACGAATCGTTGCAAGAGCATCATTATTTATCACGCCGTTAAAGTCTGGAACACATTCAAAATAATAAATCTGGGTGAATTCAGCGACCTGTACCTGAAAACGGATACGCTCTTCTTGGGCGATACATTCGAGAAGTTTAGGGACCTCTCTCTGGAGATGTATAATTCTGATCCTTGCTGTTGCTATACAATGCTAGGGCTTGCATTTGACGCCATGCTCAAGGTAACCAAGGTCAAGCTTGATCTCATGCATGACGAAGAAATTCTCAAGTTCTTCGAATCAGTGATCAGGGACGGTATGTGTAAGAATGAGCCATTTCTTTATTATCAACCTTAATATATAGGTCGAATCCGCACCTACATAAACCATTATTAATGGAAAATTCGGGATCTATTACCATAAAGGGTCTTTATTCCGAAGAGCTCTCCAAACACCCTTGCAGAAATCTTTAAATTCAATATACGACATGTCTGTATTCACGCAACCTTCATATATACATATCTGCTTCAAGTATAAATTATCCTGTCTGAAGAGTATGATCATGTTCGCATTATCACAAATTAAATGCCCTGGAGCTTTTGCGTGGAATTGTGCTAGATATATAGAATCCACATTTCGATGCTAGCCCATGTTGTAAAAGGAGGAAATCTTGTCTTCCTTTTCAGTGATGACATAATCAAATAAAACTATTGAATTTTCTTTAATTTCCGACGGGTGCAAGACGCTATCTCCGTTTTCATGAGTATACACTCCTATACCCTCAATGTTTTCAAGCAGCTTAATAAATCATTGACACTTTGGCTGGTATAGTGACTTTGAATAAATGTAAACGTTTCCAAATCGTAGTCCCTTATTGTGAAGTATCATATCGAATAACACATTTGTTTTTCCAGAACTGAACTGCCCAGAATTAACGCTCCAACATAGCCAGGAATCAGCTTTCCCTGACGATCCCGTCTAAAGTCGATTTCAAAGTCTAACAGCTGAAAAGGCAGGGAGCAAACTTGCTTCACCAGCTCCATCAGAGCAACTAAAATAAAATAAATTACACTTAATGTATATAAGCTAATGAATTTAAGCAATGACAGATTATAAAAGAATTATGCAGCAATAAAATCAATTAGTATACCATTTGAGCTAAGGAGGTTCAGGTCGCAAGAGGTTCCGGTTTAATTAACTCTCTCATTAAACGGCTACCATTTAAGCACATTTGCCTCGTTACGATACTACGAACCTGGGGCAAAGCTGCAAGAAAGATTAAAGAGAGGAGACCCCGGAATCAACCCATTAGACGAAGCGTGCATACTTCACGACATTGCCTACTCTTAGCATAAGGACTCTGGTTCGAGAAACATTGCAGACAAAATCTTGGCTGAAAAGGTGTGGAAAAGAGTGCAATCATCTGATGCTACATTGGTGAAAATTTGGCAGCGGGACTAAAAACAACAATTACGAAGGGAAAGGTAACAATTGGAGCTGGATCCAAGAAGAACAAACGAGAAGGATTTCTACCTCCTATACCAATTATTGCAGCCCTAGGTGCTGTCGCTGGAAGTGCAGCACAAATTGCCTCAGCCGTAAATAAGAAAAGGGCTGCAGATAAACAACTTGCCGAAATGATGAGACATAACAGAGAAATTCAAGCAAGAAGGAAAGACATTGGATTGAAGAAGAATAAGCCGAGGAACACCGAAAGGAGGAGGAGGCAGAGCAAGAAAGAGAATTCAAATAACTCCGGCTGAGGGCTATACTTGTCCCGGAAAAAGCATTGAGTAACATAGATCTCTACTTGTATGCCCAACGTTTAAAGATTTTTCATTTTAGAAGTTTATACATGATCGATCAGCTACCTTCAAGACCTCGTTACAGAGAGAGATTATTGTCAAACTCGATACTTCAGAGAATGGAGGCACTCATTGGGTTGCTATAAAGAAGGATGACAACTTGTCATTTTATTTCGATAGCTTTGGAAACTTGAAGCCTCTAAAAGGGATAGAAAGGTACCTCAGAGACGTTAAGGTGCTGTATAACATGAAGATATTTTAGATTTTCGGCTCAGTCACCTGCGGACACTTGTGCTTGCATTTTCTATCGCAATGAGTTACACTTTAGCTGTCAGTGGCAACGAATCTGTTCTTACTACATATCTGAATCCCCCTCTTCAGATATATCCAAAGGAACATTATGAGATTGCTCCATTGAATTTAGAATCCTCCTATTCCATTCCCAATGTCGACCAGAGTAATAATAGGTTTCATTACATTCACAGTGATGAATTTAAGATCATTGATATACCCGATGGAACTAACGAGTTTGCTAATATTAATGAATACATCAGAGGTTAGCTAGGGGTGGATGAAAATGTCTTCATTATTAGACCTAATAATAACACAATGAAGGCTGAAATTAAATGTCCTTTCACCGTTGACTTTTCCAATGATTGTTCTATAGGATCGCTCATGGGTTTCAGTGACGACGTTATTCCAGCTAATCAACTGGCTAAATCTGATTTCCTGCTGAATATATTTAAGGTGAGCATCATACGGATCGAGTGCAGTATTGCAACAGGCTCTTTCATCGACGGTAAAAGCGGACACTCGATCTATGAGTTCTTCCCATATGTTAAGCCTGGATATCATATTTCACAAGAGCCATCAAATCCAATTTACCTTCCGAACATAAACACCAATGTCATAGATCAAATTAGTCTTCTTGTAGTGGACCATCATTGATTTTAGAAACGAAGATATAAGCATAAGACTTCACATCCGATACAGTGGCAATAGATTTTAGAAGTCAGTGACGTCCAGGATATAATGATGGAGTAATTCGACGCCCGCGTCATACTCTGCCTTTGACACCCAGTGGGTTAACATCGCGCAATTGTCAGTTCCTCCAGGAATTTTCCCTTCAGAATCCTATAATCATGGACATCTTCAATGTTACCAAGACCCCGAGATTCGACAAGATCACTAAAGAAGAGAACAGGTGTTTTACTGTATAATACATCAGCACTGGAGTCTAATGACGATATTAGGATCCCTTGTCAAGCTTAGGATTTATATGCATTACCTATTCGAAGTTATCTATACATTGAGGGGAGCATTATTAAACCTAATGGAGCAGCTACTACTACAAAGCTTAACAATAACGCTATGGCATTCATGTTTGAGGAGATTCGGCCCGATATGAACGAGTCAACTATTGATCGAACCAGAAATTGCGGGATCGCACCAACTTTACGCAACTATGCTGCTCTCAACCCAATGGAATCTGATTGTCTGCTGAACGCTGGATGCTGCTACCCTGGTGAAGACACGGACATTACACATGTAGAAAATGCAGCCTTCAACGCCATAGTACCGCTTTCGATGCTTCTGTGATTTGCTGACGACCACAAGGAATTCATACTCAATAGCAAGTTTGAGTTGGTGCCGATTCGATCCAAGGACTCTAGAAACTGTATTATAGCGCCTCAAGGTGAAGAGATTGCCACTGTCAAACTTGTGCGAATCGAGTGGAGAATGTCTGTGATTCAACTTTCTGGTGCTGAAAAGGTTGAAATCCTCAAGATTGTCAAGTCGGACAAGGCGCTGCATCTCCCATTTAGGACCATGGATCTGCATACTCAGCCTGCCTTTCACCTGGAATGTCGCCACCACATCGAAAATGGAAAAGGCGAGATTTGTCATTTTGGCTGCTCAAACTTTAAGATCCAGTAATGTATCTAAAGACTGTCCCCTTTTTGATCATTGTAACATAACTAATTTGAGGCTTTATCTTAATAGTGAATGTTATCCTTACTATAACATGAATTTGCACTTTTGAAAACTCGAGATTTGCATCATTGTGTATCAAAGTTTCAAAACTCTTATTATGAAAAAGAGAAATATCCTTTATTGAAGAGAAAAAGTTTTCTTAAATTTGCTGGCATCAATTAGAGGAGGTTGTAAATGGTACTGTCAACGTCAGAATAGAAATGAAAAACTAGTGCAAATTTCCCTGCATAGACCTCCTCGTATTGGTTAATAATTCAAGATAAAGTACTTACATAGAAGCCTCTGACTCATGGATGCAGCTTATATTTCAAACTAATCATTGTAATGTAAGGATTTCTTTTTTTCATTAGGAATGTAAGGATATTTTAATGAATAGAACATTATGTAAAAACATACCTTCATTCTTTTTTATTATTTTTATCATACAATTCAAACACTTTCCTCCTCCAAGTCCACGTTCCAGCATATGGCATTACACTTGCAACAGATAGGTTACCTAAGTGATAATGTATACGATTTAAGTCATTTTAGGGTGCAAATTTCATCACTATTTAAAAGTATTTCACATTTATTTAAATTGGGGTTCAAAAATTGTATTTTGGCCTCTTCCATATAAGCAATGACATAAGAGAAAACAATATTTTCCCAATATTCCACTCGCGGGCACTTTCTCGATTGGAGGAATGCTTTGAATATAGGGATATTCTCTCAAATTATCTCCCAATCTTGAATTGTCATGTATACACATTTGTCTGTGTTTTTCACTATAAGCACTGGAAGATCGTAGAAGAACCCTATCTTATCGTTGTGGCTTCTCGAGATGTAGACGCCTCGGCACCTGTTTCTTAGCGGCATGTTTCTTGGGGATGTCGATGCTGGTTGTTCTATCCTCCAACAGCGTCAACCTCCTTTACAGATCTACAAAGCTGTTCCTCTTCTTCTTCCCCTTGTTGCACCGTCTGAAACATCGCCCAATAAAAACCTTAGAAAACATGCTCTTGTAAGTTCTAGTAGCCTGAAAACAATTGCATTTTGTTAGGTTACAGGGAAATGAAACAAAGATTTTTCCTACATATGAAAATACGTCACTGTTCTGCTGGCTTGAAAGGGAAAGGTTCTGAGGTCGTCGGTGTTAGATCCCCGGCCGCCTGGGAATTGGACTCCTTCTGTTTCTCAACCATGTGATTAGCACACTGCGCTGCAAGGGGGTATTCCACTATATCTTCTGATTCTTTATCACCCGAATCTATCTCGTTTTTAGTGCAGGTGTCGTCATTTGAATTCTGCAAAGACATAGTAATTTCCAATGTTAGTTATGTTTAGATACCCCTGTACTATAGTACTATGTATCAAAATAGCAATGCATGTTAGCATGGCCTAGGCAATTAATTTTTTCATTAATGATCTTTGAGGTTACTTATATGGCGATACCAATGTACAATCGTGTGGTATATTTTTAAAGCGATATTTACTTTAAATTTCTCTGCCTGAAGAGGAATACACTGCAGCTCTCATTGCATGCGAAGTATAAATGTCACCTCGAGCTTTGCACACAGTACAGAGTGAGTATATCTATTGTATACACTGATTGCCACAGAGAGCTGTGACTTGAAATGATGCAGTCCATCTCACCATCACTTTCGGAATCAGTCTCCCTGGAAAAGAAGCATTACAAAACAACGAGCAATTTTATTTTCACTCTTATTTAGAAGACAATTGCACAGTTTGTTTTAGAATTAGCATTCAAGAATAAAAAATCTGTACTTACATCATGCTTCTTTTGTAGACTGGGCAGTTGTCTGCGCATATGCCTTGAGAAGACATCTAGTCATGATAGGAAGGCATGTTACACACTATAGAGTGCATGATGCCATGGCACCACTCTTTATGATAATATGTATAATGTGTGGCGCTCACCTCCTCATCCGTAGCTGTTAGGCTTACCTTGATGCTTCTCCCGTTGCTTCCAGGAGTTCTCAGTGGGTTGGTTGTCTTCTATTTATCCTCGGCTAGCTGCAGTAATTTTCCTTAAATTATATGGGAGCATGGACTTATCCTCGGTAAAGGAAAACGTAGATCTCGGGTGGTGATATAGGAAGACATAGACTTGTTTTGTTTATGAAAAGATGACACTGCCGTTTCTTTTTATTTAATTAACACTCGTAGTATACAAAACTGGTATTGCCGCTGTAAAATACTGTCCACCGCTGTTAAACTATGGCGTGGATATGGCACGAAATATAACTATTCTTATTGTCGCTTTCAGAGTAGCGGATCTTAGGTGTGTTGCTAAAACTATTTTTGATTCCCTGTTTTGGCGCGATATCTCACACATCCTGCAGCATCTCTCCCTGACCACACATTACGAAAACTCTCGAATAAACTGCAATACTAAGCTGACATGACAAATTTGACTTGATTCCCTTTTTGGCGCGATATCTCACACATCCTGCAGCATCTCTCCCTGACCACACATGACATAAACTGCCGAATAAAATGCAATACTAAGCTGACATTACAAAGCTGACTTGATTCCCTTCTTGGCGCGATATCTCACGCATCCTGCAGCATCTCTCCCTGACCACACATGACATGAACTGCCCCGAATTTTCCCCAAACAGATCCATTTATAGTCTCAGGCTCCTGAGGCTGCTTCCTTTCCTATTGGTACATTTTTAGCGCGACTCGACGCGTCTAACTATTTCGAATAAACTTCCAGGGATTTCATTGGTCCAATTTTAATATAAATCGCGGCTTTTCCTACATGTACCGTTAGATTGTCCTTCTCACTCACTTGGTCACGGCGAATTATCAAATAATGGTACAAAGGCTCTACACCCTCGCTGTAGGAATAATAGCACTGCGACCGGAGAGAGGTAATAAAACTAGGTTTTCTGCCTTCGAAAGCACTATTCCTGTAGCTAAAACATTCCACCGTGGACAGTATTTTAACATAGCGCTTAAATTATTTATATTAAACCATTTATAACTCTACTAATATTAGTAACCTAGATAGATACATAATGTTAAATCACCCTTCTTAAAATATACAAACAGTATGAGAAAAAGATATTTACATAGTACGATTTAATATCAATAAAAGTTAATTAATCAATTATCTATAATTATGGTTCTCGGGCTCGGCCTAAAGTTGCCGTTTCAAATTGCCCTGTTCTGGAAAAGAATAAATTTTTCAGCACTTGATACAATTTTCTTTTCCAGAATAATTCCTCTGATTATGGCCTTTGTTCGTTTGTTTTGTTGACATAGACCCTTCGCTATACCGGTTCCTTCACAAGGGTTCTGCCAAACCAGTGGTGTTTACATTTGGGTCGTTCACTCTACATTTGTTATGGTTGATCCCCTCTCTCCCTTTTAAAAACAGGTTTTCCGAGAGACCTTCTTATACACAATGCACTTCCACGCACACGAATAACTTGTAACGCAAACAAATACACTAATACTGAAATTAAGTCCTAAAATTAAATCTATTTACATACATATTGGTACATAATTATTATGCCTTTATTTATTTCTTTACATACTTATTTATCGGGTGTATTACCTTTACTATTTGTTCACAGGGTTGCTACCTCATTTCAAGTAAAACTAACCTGATTCTTTTCATTACATTCTTCACCCTTCTCATTCTCTAAGCATTTGTATGGTTTGAGCAACGGTTTATGATATCTCCCTACGATCTTGGAATTCTTTATTTCTTGTAACGCAAATGTATCCGAGCCAAAAATGTTAATCACCCGGTATGGACCTTTAAATAAATTTTCCATTCTATGATACCTTTTTTTTTTATAATTAATAGAACTAATTTATATGTTTAAAGAAAACTGTCAGCCTATTGCTAGCATACCAACCAATTAATAATTTACAACTATTGCTAAATATCAAAAAAATAACAAATATTCTGACAATAAAAGCTGTTTCAACCTTAAGACAAACTTATTCAAGCAGAAAGAAACTGAAACATATTAATGGCAAAGGTGTTTCTTGTTCTTCTTCACTATCACTAATGAGCATTTAATACTCAAGTCTCTTTAGTAATGCAAAAAATATTCTCCACAACTGCTTACGATAATTCATTAGTTTACATGTGAAAACTCTCCTTTCGAGCACTGTAGAGTCAGGATCAATGATATTATGTCTCTTTTTTTTTTTTTAATTTGAATGCTGGATTTTTTTTTTATATCCATACTAATTCTCCAAGTTCGATCAACCCTTTCTTTCGCTTCCTTGTTTTAAATTCCTGCTTTCTTTTCTGCGCCCTTTTTAACATTCTTTCAAAAGCTTTCTTTAACGTCTCTTCTCCCGTTAGTGTTTTCGGATCTTTAGTTTCTAGTATCTGTAGTAATTTCCCTTCAAGTGTTTCTATTAACTTCCCCTTCATCATCTCAACTAATTTCCCCTCTACATTCTTATCTTGTTCACTTAAGTTTCTTTCTAAGTCCTTATTCTGCTTACTTAATTTCCCTTCGAAATCCTTTTTCTGTTCACTCAATTTTCTTTCTAAGTCCTTACTCTGCTCATTTACGATTCTTTCTAAGTTCCTACTCTGCTCATTTGATTTCCCTTCTACATTCTTATCTTGTTCCCTTACGATTCTTTCAAAGCCCTTACTCTGCTTATTTACGAGTCTTTCTAAGTCCTTACTTTGCTTACTTACGATTCTTTCTAAGTCCATATTATGCTCATTTGATTTCCCTTCTAGATTTTTATCTTGTTCACTTACGATTCTTTCTAAGTCTTTACTCTGCTCATTTGCGATTCTTTCTAAGTCCTTATTATGCTCATTTGATTTCCCTTCTAGATTCTTGTCTGGTTGCCTTACGATTCTTTCTAAGTCCTTATTCTGCTTACTTACGATTCTTTCTAAGTCCTTATTATGCTCATCTGCTTCCCCTTCTAGATTCTTATCTTGTTCACTTACGATTCTTTCTAAGTCCTTATTCTGCTTACTTACGATTCTTTCTAAGTATTCATTATTCTCATTTGATTCCCCTTCTAAATTCTTATCTTGTTCACTTACGACTCGTTCTAAGCCCTTACTCTGCTTACTTACGATTCTTTCTAAGTATTCATTATTCTCATTTGATTCACCTTCTACATTCTTATCTTGTTCCCTTACGACTCTTTCTAAATTCTTACCATGTTCACTTACGATTCTTTCTAAGTTCTTACTATATTCACTTAAGATCTTACCCCGCTCATCTATTATGCTTTCTAACCTTTTACCCCGCTCGTCTATGATTCTTTCTAAGTTCTTACTATGTTCATTTAAGATCTTACCCCGCTCATCTATTATCTTACCCCGCTCATTTAAGTCCTTACCCATCTCGTCTATCTTTGTGCTCAAATGTTGAAGCAATATTAGCAGCTGGTTTTGACCTGCGTCAATGACCTGCTCAATCGGTGATTGCCTTTCTAGACTAACTTCTAATTCTGCTGCACCCATATTTTTTCCATCTGTTGTTATGCTGACAATAGCCTCCCCATCCAGTTCTTCTGAACCTTCCCTTGACCTACTCATGGTTCCGTTAGCAAGTTCTACCTCCCTAGTAATGACTTTACCCCCTCTCAATAACATATGTTCACAAAACTGAGTCGCTACTCTGCATGCCTTTTTGTTTGTTTTTGAATAAATGTTCTAACCTGTATTTTTTTTAATGATAACTGATGCGTTCCGGGTTCGAATCCTGGTGAAGTTCTAGAAGCGATGCTCTCAGCTGTTTTGTTGTCCCACGTAGGTAGACTAGAAGTTCGCGTTGTAATTTTGTTCTGCTGTGCCCCTTTCCTCTGAAGATTCCTCGTCTGTTCGTTGTTTCCTAGTCCTCCGTTTGTGTCGTTCTTCCCTTCGAGCTCCACGTTATGGCGCCAGTTTGCGGCGCTCACCTCCTCATCCGTAGCTGCTAGGCTTACCTTGATGCTTCTCCCGTTGCTTCCAGGAGTTCTCAGTGGGTTGGTTGTCTTCTATTTATCCTCGGCTAGCTGCAGTAATTTTCCTTAAATTATATGGGAGCATGGACTTATCCTCGGTAAAGGAAAACGTAGATCTCGGGTGGTGATATAGGAAGACATAGACTTGTTTTGTTTATGAAAAGATGACACTGCCGTTTCTTTTTATTTAATTAACACTCGTAGTATACAAAACTGGTATTGCCGCTGTAAAATACTGTCCACCGCTGTTAAACTATGGCGTGGATATGGCACGAAATATAACTATTCTTATTGTCGCTTTCAGAGTAGCGGATCTTAGGTGTGTTGCTAAAACTATTTTTGATTCCCTGTTTTGGCGCGATATCTCACACATCCTGCAGCATCTCTCCCTGACCACACATTACGAAAACTCTCGAATAAACTGCAATACTAAGCTGACATGACAAATTTGACTTGATTCCCTTTTTGGCGCGATATCTCACACATCCTGCAGCATCTCTCCCTGACCACACATGACATAAACTGCCGAATAAAATGCAATACTAAGCTGACATTACAAAGCTGACTTGATTCCCTTCTTGGCGCGATATCTCACGCATCCTGCAGCATCTCTCCCTGACCACACATGACATGAACTGCCCCGAATTTTCCCCAAACAGATCCATTTATAGTCTCAGGCTCCTGAGGCTGCTTCCTTTCCTATTGGTACATTTTTAGCGCGACTCGACGCGTCTAACTATTTCGAATAAACTTCCAGGGATTTCATTGGTCCAATTTTAATATAAATCGCGGCTTTTCCTACATGTACCGTTAGATTGTCCTTCTCACTCACTTGGTCACGGCGAATTATCAAATAATGGGACAAAGGCTCTACACCCTCGCTGTAGGAATAATAGCACTGCGACCGGAGAGAGGTAATAAAACTAGGTTTTCTGCCTTCGAAAGCACTATTCCTGTAGCTAAAACATTCCACCGTGGACAGTATTTTAACATAGCGCTTAAATTATTTATATTAAACCATTTATAACTCTACTAATATTAGTAACCTAGATAGATACATAATGTTAAATCACCCTTCTTAAAATATACAAACAGTATGAGAAAAAGATATTTACATAGTACGATTTAATATCAATAAAAGTTAATTAATCAATTATCTATAATTATGGTTCTCGGGCTCGGCCTAAAGTTGCCGTTTCAAATGATATGACTCTTCTCCACATTCCCTCCAAAAAAAAACGTCCATCGTATTATCGGCTCGATTACACTTCGAATAATATTCAGAGCAGTGTGAGCAGAGGCTCCTTATATACACGGGATAGAAAACCGGTTTCGTCAGTTTTAATGACATGCAGAGAGGAGCTGTTTGGGAAAGGCTCTGTAGGGTGAGGAGGGATGTGATTTTCTCTATGCAGGGGAATCGAGAACAGCTTGTAGGCTAGGGATGCAGTGAGGGGGAGGGGAATAATAACTCCTATTATAGAGAGGAATACACATAAAGGTTTTTAATATCTCTGTTTGAAAGAAACAATTGGTGAGTTAGAATAGGTTGTACATATATATCCATGCTCGGTGACTCTCGTAGGACTTCGTGTAGGTTCGTGTGTTTGCAGGAGTGCTATTTTGTTATGTGTATGCGTGTGTAGGTGTATGTGCGTGCACTGGTGTATGTGCACATGTTTGTAGGCGTATGTGTGTGTACGTGCACTGGTGTATGTGTTGATATTTGTAGACGCATGTATGTGCGTGTGTATGTTTGTGTTTAAGTGCCCTGGTGTATGTATACGTATGCATGTGTATGTGTGTATACGTTTGTGTAATGGCTCTGTTCATGAGCTCGTGTATATATATGAATGCTTGGATGTATGCAAGTCAAGAAGAAAGAAAGAGATAGAAAGAAAAAGGGAATAGAAAGAAAAAGTGAGAAGAAGAAAAGTGTCTAGGCATCGGGATACCTGAATATACAGCAGGGTTTCATACAAATAATTATATTTGTTAAATACATGTTAATCTGACCGCGCATACTCCAATAGTTTCATATTTAATAAGCATTAGAGTTTCGCAGGGTAAGATTCGAACTAGGACCGTTGCGTGCCTAAAAATATCCTATATTAAGCACCCTAATAATATATAAAAACTAACATGATTTGCCCGTACTCGTCTATGTTACATAATTTATTAGTATTAAGCATTAATGTTTCGCCACACTAAGACTTGAACTCTGACTACTGGAAACCCGAAAACGCCTTTCATTAATCCCGGCAATGTCACAATAATGTTTTACCCTCTCTAAGTATGAATTTTTCATTAGCAATTAAAACATTAAACTTTTGCTTGACGTAAGATTCGAACACAGACCTAAGGACACCTAAGTATACATAGGGGTTTAATATAGGTAATTATATAGGCTAAACACATATTTTAATATCGCTGTTTGAAAAGCCAATAAATGCACACACAGAGGCTTACAGCATGTATAACTATGCTCGGTGATTCTCGCAGGTCTTTGTGCAGGTTCGGGCGCTCTTGGATAGAACTACATACTATATCATGATGTCTGCTCGAGGGCAGAGCCGGTTCCATGACGGCGAGGTCGAGTGGGGGGAATTTATTACCTAGGAGGTAAATGAAGCATGCATCTTGGAAACGCTTCTCTCTCTTTTTTCACCGTCAAGCAAATGCACGACAGGTATAATAGCACAGGCTCCAAGCGTTCTTTTGTCACCGTGGGTACCAGTCGGATCGTTTATTATATATTGCACGTGTTTGGAGAGAGAATAGAATGCAGTGGTGGGGTTGCTACACGTGTGCCCTTCCTAACGAACACTTGTGCGGGGCAATGGAATGGAAACAAAAGCCCTTGTTCCTTTGTCACAAAGCATAATTTATTACACCATTGTTCATTTTGACAGGAAAAAGGTACGGTCTTTGTTATATTGCCCAGGTGCGCGTGTTTGGAGAGAGAATAGAATGGAGCTGGGGAAGGGGTTACTACAGGTGTGGCCTTCCTAAAGCGCATGTGTGCGGAAATGGATTGGGGAGAATAGCATTTGCTCCTTTGTTGCAAAGCATAATTTATTACACCATGTTTCATTTTGACAGGTGATGGACAACTTTAGTTGCATGCCTGTGAAGAGAATTTGCTATTTACGTTGTTTATTTATTTGTTTAGCTCCACGTCTGGACGTCAATTTTGAAGTGGATTGCTTGTTACGTAATATGCTGCTATGTATGAAAAGCTGACTTGAAGATGTATTTTTGTTGTTACGCTCCAAGTTTAAAAAATAATATTTATTAATTTTTTTACTAAACTGCTTCTATAGATAGTATTTATGTTTATGTTTGACTCGGCTGCGTCGTATTACTTTAGAGACACGTTAATCTTAATCAGGGCGGGGTGCGACAAGAATGTAGGCTTACACAGATTTTAAGTTTAAATTCGCTTCTTTTTATTAATCCTTTTAACAAATTAAATAGCACTACACTGATATCAAGAGCTGTGAGATTCTTTTATTAAATACTTGCACTTTTTATCGCGTATACTTATTCTTCGTCTCACGCGATACGTAATATATTTCTCTAGAGAACATATCTTCCATCCGGTTACTACTTAGGTCTGCAGGCAACTGAACATATTTCAACCGTACAAACCCGTAAACGTCTGTATTTCAATGCTCTGATTGTCTAGTCCTAGTCCAATAGAATACTTGCATTTAACTATAGCTTTTTCTGTCTGTTGATTGGCTAATTTTGAACTGTCACAAAATTTACAGTATCATTGCTCTAATAATGACTAGTAGCATTCAAACTCTCAAACTCATTATTGCCTCAAGGTTACTTCATTGTTAGCAACTTTAAACTTATTATTCTCACAGCTGTTACATTATTAAATTACGTAATGCATTCACATAACATTATTGAACATATTTACAATAATATAAACATATGCAATGACTGTTACATACATTTTTGCAAATTATTGCATACATATTGCTTCAAGAAGGGCTGTTATTGAATTTACATATTTTATAATTTAATTGAAATTATTTAAGTGTTAAAAATATTGTCTCACCTGTCAACCTTTCTATTATACTCAAAAAATTTATGAGCGCAGCTGCTACAAAAAGAGACCAGGGGGCGTGGCAGGTGGAGGGGAGATCAAATTAGCATATTAATTGCACATTCCTGCATATTAAGTGAATTGGAATGCCTATATCCCCCACTGGTGTGCCATCACTCTAAGTTTGAATTATAACAGCCGATAGTAACCAAGTATTGAAATTGTTCTAGAACATTTCTAGTGACGCATGACAGACCGGAATTTAGCTTGGTGCTGTGAAAGTTTGCACGTAGCCATGCAAACGATGTCTTGGTAAACTCCATTGAAATTGTCATAGGAAGTGATTAACCCTGTTTCATATTGCGAGCTGCTAAATTTCACAATGTAAGAAATAATTTGCAATATAATGTTGCCTGAAATCACAAGATTTGCATAACTCTAAATAAATGTCCAAAATGCCCAATAAAATTTATTGCGCCTCCCATCAGTATACATAACGCCATATCTCGTATAATTAACGAACATCGTAGAGGTTTGATGTAAACGAAGCGTGTGAAAGAAGAAAGCCTAGGCTCAATTTTAACCTTGCATCTACTGTTTCGTTATGTCAGACAGGTGAAATCGTGACGTGGCGTTTCTTTTAAGAAAGATTTGCTCATGTGAAAGGCCCATTGGCTCAGGAAGGGTAAAACGCAACTGTGACAAGCTAATGATTCGGCGTGCCAGATTGCCGTTTACACCGACACTAGCTTTATTTACGATGCCGCTAATCCATTTTGAGTTTACTTTTACATAGCGAAATGCATTGTTTGGGAAAATGAGTACCGGAAGCAGGAATGGCAAAACAAAACAACAACACAAACTATTTCTACCTGTCACTGCTACAATGCCAGATTTCACATCTCTAATAGAGACATATACTTCTGGACATAACATAGGAGCCACCGAGCGAATGACGCCGCGGTATGAGGCCCGCATTCGGGAGATCCCGGATTCATTTCCCATGGTGCCGACTACTCTAAAGGATTTTTTATGGTTTCTTCGGGTCAATAGCCGAATTCCGGCGTGGTTCCCCTTCTACCACAAATGTCCTGTCCATCGTTTCCTATACCCATAATTTCCTTTCATCTGTTTCACCTTATCTATTTCAGGGCTGTGGGACCAGGCGACGGTGGTTGGTGTGTTGCTGTAGGACGGTGGAATTTGCACTTTTGAAAGATTATTCTGTGACGCTTGGCGGGACTTCTGGACCCCTGTTTCTTCCTGGGAAATGTCTCTCTACGCCTGAGATCCTCAGGTTACAAAAGGATTTGTAAGGGCTAGCCAGCGCCAGGATTGGTGCCATATTGGAGTAGAGACGCCGTCCTTTCTAGTGCACATCGTCGCCCGGATATGGTCGCCCTCTTGGTCTTCCCTTCATTACCTTCCTCCCAGGTGTCACGTTGAAACCAAAAAGGACCCTCTATGGCCTACTGTGGTGGTGTGCTCCAGTTACTGAAGGACTCTCCGTCTGACTACTCGTAACTCCTCAGTAACTTGCCCATCCGCCATCCTACTGTAGCCTTGGTTATACACCAAGGATCAAAACATATGTCTTACCTCATATAAACATATGTCTACGTCGTTTTTTGTCCCTCTATGTCTATCTCTCTCTGTCTCTCTCTCTCTCTCTTGATACTAACCACCTTCGCGAATTTTGTCACATGGTAGTTTCTACATTTCTATTTCATAATAGATGAAATGTGATATGGATATAAAGGAACGGTGATGATCTTATAATAACAGCAATAATAATACACTGTATCAAAATTATCATAATTTTTTATTATGGATTTATTTGAGTTTTTTTATTATTATTGTTATCCTTTCGCGTAAGATCACCTGAACCAAATAATTTGAAACCTTGTATACAGCCGGCTACCAATATCGAAATTGAGAGCCTCAAACGACACAGAAAACACAGAACACCGACACATCAGCTACCCTCCGAAGAAACGTATTTTCTTCGACGTCCGCCACTTTAAACATCAGCCTTCTTAACACCATGAGCAAGGTATTGGAAAAGATAATTCTAAAGCGCCTCAATGCACATGCAACACGCAACAACCTATTACAAAATGAACAGTTTGGCTTCCGCTCGCATCATTCCTCGACCCTCCAAATACTTAGGGCCACGGAATACATCTCCCACGGCTTCAATAATAACAGATCCACAGGTGCACTCTTCCTGGATTTAGAAAGCGCCTTCGATAAAGTATGGCACGAAGGCTTGCTACGAAAAATGATATTCAGCAACTTTGCAGACTCAGCCACCAAACTAATTGCAAACTACCTATCGGCACGATCCTTCAGATCAACCGTCAACAATACACTATCTAGTCTCAGACCGATATGCGCTGGAGTACCCCAAGGTAGCCTGCTCGGACCCGTACTTTTTAATATTTACATTAATGACATCCCAATACCAGATTACGTGAAAACCTTCATTTACGCCGACGATACCGCCATCATGGCACAATCCTGGAGACCGCAGCTCATCCGCAACCGTATACAGAACAACATCACTGAACTCGAAAAATGGCTAACCAACTGGAGAATCAAACCGAACCCTAACAAATGTCAAGCAATTCTTTTCAGCAAACGAATCACTCACAGGAGACATAACCTCCCCCCACCACAACTATTCGGAAAAGACATCCCGTGGAGCGACACTGTAAAATACCTTGGCATCACAATGGACATCGGCCTCACATGGCGTAACCATATTAAACTGACAAGAGGGAAAGCATACGACCGACTTCGAGAGCTCTATCCCCTCCTCAACTACTCCAGCCTTCTCCCACTCGAAACAGCGTTAACTATCTACAAGACACTTCTCCGACCGATCCTCACCTACGCCGCCCCAGCATGGGGATTCGCAGCAAACACACATACACACACTACAAACCTTCCAGAATAAAGTACTGCGCCTCATCTGCAAGCTTCCACGCACAACTCCCGCCGCGCCTCTTCATGATGAGCTCCATATGCACACAATAGACCAGTTCATCCGGAAACTAGCATGTGACCTCTACAAAAGCACAGAAAGCAACTACAATCCGCTAATTTCAAACCTAGGTAAATACGACCCACTCACCGATAAACATAAACGCCCGTTATTCCTCTTCCACAGAAGACCCAACGATGATGTCACTGCTGATGACATCATGGATTACCTCCACAACCTGGTTCCCTAATAGGCAACATCCCCCCCAGATCACAATCTTCGCATTAGCATTCCAAGCCCTCCCCACACTCCACTACCCTATTACATCCTAACATGAAAACCACTAACCTCCTTCTCAACACTAATATACCCTGAAACCTGAGATACCCATGCAATCAAACACACAATAATACACTCAGACACACTACGCACATATAACAGTATCAGAAATCCATTTAACCTGCAACTCACACACACTACACAACACCCACTACGCTCAACTTTACCACAGACTAATCACTCCATGCACACATAACAGTATCCAAAATTCCTTCAATCCGCAATTCATACACACTACACACAATAATACACTTAGCTTTACCACAACTAAACTAAGCATGTATACATACCAAGATTCAAAATCCCTTCAATCCGCAATTCACACACATTACACAACAAACATACACACATTCCCCTGTCTGGTACTCAGGGCGAAAGCCATGTTTACCACTCAGGAGTTGCACACACAGCACACCCAGCATGACTCATTGCTGCACACATTACACAACTAACCAGAGTGCATACCGCGGGATTTGCAAATCCTTTTCCTTCCAACTCTCCGGTGGAGGAGTTTTTTAGTGGGTATGGCCATCCGTCATGATGGCGAGTCCCACACACCCCAACCCCCACTCACATCGGGGTTGGACAGCACGGAACATGTGTTTTTCTCCTCCACTCGAATCTAGAAAAAAAAAGTTTTCTACGGAAGGACTCAGCTCCGAGATGGCGAGGAAGAAGGGTCGCTCTGTCGCCGCTCCTGCTAAGGCAGGAACCATTCATCTCCTCCGGCACACGACGAGGAGGTATCGCCGCAGCCGCCGCAGCCTAGGGCAACCTACGCATCGACCGCCGCTTCGCCACGTGCCAGCACAGCTTCTCTGGACTGCAACCGCAGCTGCCGCCAGCTTCACCGCAGCCAACGCCGCCGATCCTGGATACTGTCCAGCCAGCGCAGATACAGCCTGTGTCTCATGGGAGGTGCAGTGCTGTGATCCGAGGGGTCCCGAGGGACCTGCCAGTCAGGTTCCTCATCAGCGCAGCACGCCAACAGTGGCCTTCAGTCATGAAGGCCGCTCGGATCCACGGAGCACAGGGACCCACATCGCTCGTTAGGATCGAGTTCGCAAACCCTGGTGATCAGGAAGCGGCCTTGAGGGCGGGCCTGCCCTTATTAGAGCGGTGCTTACGCATCGAGGCCAGCCGAATGTAGAGCCAGGTTCCCTGCCGACGCTGCAGTGCCTACGGGCACAACGAGACCTCCTGCGCGGCGAAACCAAGGTGCCACTACTGTGGCGCTTCCAGCACCACGTCTTCGTGCACGCAGCACGAACTTCGCCGCCGACGCCGCTATTGTGCGACCTATGGAGGGTCATCCCACTTCACCGGCCAGGCGCTCTGCCCCCTGCATCCCCGCAGGAAGTCACCGAAGACACCTCGACCAATATCGCAGTCATCAGCACCTCCACAGACACCAGAACCATCACCAGCGCCGACACCATCATCTACTACGCCGATCCACGAGGAAATCCAGGGTTTGCGCGACGCCGTTCAGGATCTCCACGCGGAGGTCCTGGACATTGGTGTGCGCATCGCGGCTCTGGATGACTTCATCACCACCACCACCGAGAAGCTCCAGGAATTGCAGACCGCCATCACTGCTGGTACCACCCAGTAACAAATCACTGCCGCTGATCTGCTGTCCAGACTGCAACTCATCTCCACACGGCTGCAAAACCTGGAGACCAGCTTCGAGGAAGGAAGACCATCAGCATCATCACAACTACCAGAGAAGTCACCGCTGGTCATCTCCGAGAGCCAGCAGCAAATTCTTGCACAATGCCGTGCGCTTGTGCAAGAGAAGTCCAAACGACGACGGCCTCCAGAGCCAGAATAAGTCCACCTTCATCACCATCCCTTCGTAATATCTCCTTTTGAACCCCCCTTTTCTATTACCACTTCCTAACCCCTAAGCTGCAGTCAGGGCAATTTGTCATGGCTGTAGGCTAGGACCGCACTTCACGCCGCTCCCGCCCATTGGGCGGCAGCTGAGAATCTTTCGTTAGACTAACACGGGTGCTATGCGGGACCGTGCTACCTTTCCTTTGAACTTCCTTACAAACCCACAACCTAACCGGTGGAGGAGTTTTTAGTGGGTATGCCGACGCTCGGTGAGTCCCACACTCTCAGTCCCGACTCCCATTGGGGCTGAGGTTAGTGATTAAATCATTTTCTCCTCCACTCGAAAAAAAAATTTCTATGGAGATGCCGAACCTCTTCGTCTCCTCCAGCACCCGCCGAGGAGATCTCGCCGCAGCCGCCGCTGCCTAGGGCAACCTATGCCGCAACCACCGCCTCGCCGCCAGCAAGCGCCGCATCGCCGCTACTGACAGTCGCCACGTCACTCACCGGCATCCACGCTGCCGATTCTGGGCACTACCCAGCCACCGCAGATTCAGCCTGTGCCTCAAGGAAGGTACAGTGCCGTCGTCCGTGGGGTCCCGAGGGACCTGCCAGCCAGGTTCCTCGTCACCGCAGCCCACCAGCAGTGGCCTTCAGCCTTGAAGGCCACCAGGATCCACGGAGCACAAGGACCCACATCGCATGTCAAGATGGAGTTCGCAGATCCTGGCGACTACGAGGCTGCCTTGAGGGCGGGCCTGCCCTTGTTAGGGCGGTGCTTACGCATCGAGGCCAGCCGAGTGGAACGCCAGGCTCCCTGCAGACGCTGCTGTGCCTACGGGCACAATGAGACGCCCTGCGCAGCTCAACCCATGTGCCACTACTGTGGAGCAGCCTGCAACACCTCATCGTGCACCCAGCAAGACCTTCGCCGACGACGCCGCTACTGTGCGACCTGTGGAGGGTCATCACACTCACCGGCCAGGCGCTCTGCACCCAGCATCCCCGCAGGAAGGCATCGCCGACGCCGCCTGCACCTACGCCGCAGATAGTGACATCTCCACAGCCACCGCCTCCAGCACCATCACCAGCGCCGACACCAGTACCACCAACGCCGATACCAGCATCTTCACTCTCGCCGATCATCGAGGAAGTCCAGGGTCTACGCAACGCCGTTCAGGATCTCCATGAGGAGTTCCTGAAGATGACGACGAAGCTAACAGCCCTGGAGGAACTCATCAGGGAACTTCAAACATCATCAACTGCCCAACAGGCTTTCCTGGCTGGGCAGTTCGACAGCACCTCCTCAAGACTCACAGCCATCACCGAAGCCATCCGGGTCTCATCTCTCAGCCACCGGCCGAAGACGGACCCGACCAAAGTCGCGAGCTTCTTGCAGCAATGCAAGGAATTCAACCAGCAACAGGAACATCATCGTCAGCACCATCCTAAATCCTAACTTCTATTCACTTCCTAAACCCTCGCCATTCCCACTAGTGTTGCAGTCAGATTTCATGGCTGCAACCTAGTAACTACTCCCACCCGCTCCCGCCCACAGGGCGGCAGCCAACAGCCTTCAAGTACTAACGCGGGTGCTATGCGGGACCGCGCGAAGCCACGCCATTCCACTTTTTCCTTCTTCCCTTTTTCCATCCGGTGGAGGAGTTTTTAGTGGGTATGCCGACTATTGGTGAGTCCCACACTCTAAGTCCCGACTCCCATCGGGGCTGGGGTCAGTGATTAAATCATTTTCTCCTCCACTCGATAAAACATTCTACGCACTTTGTTTAGACTTCAAGATGGGGAAGAGAAAGACACGCCGGACCGCCGCAGCAGAAATCGCCGCTGACCCTCCTGCACCCGCTGAAGGGAAAGCCACCACGCCAATCGGTGCTGGAGCTACACCGGGACTTGCCGCCGCCGAATCACCGGCCGCTCCCCTGGCATCTGCCGGGAGCGCCGCCTCTACGCCGCCGGTGGCCGTGCCTTCACGGGCAACGGTCGCTGCTTCGCCTCGGCAGCAACTGCAACCAATCTTATCTCCAGTTAACATCACACCTCACCTCGCATCGCCGCAGTCGACAACACCAGCCACTAATCTACAGCCCACGCAGCACCCAACAGCAGCACCTTCATCACCAGCGACGCTGTATCCACGATGCAGCGCCGTGATATCAGGAGTACCCCGGGACCTTCCATCACGATACGTTCTCACCGCCGCACAACACCGGTGGCCTTCAACCCTGAAGGCCACAAGGATCATCACATCCCGGGGACCTTCAACTCTGGTTCGTCTGATTTTCGCTGACCCGGCCGACCGCGAGGCCGCCTTGAGTTCCGGCCTGCCCTTGCTAGAGCAGGTCCTTCGAGCTGAGGCTAGTCGAACGGAATGTCATCAGCCTTGCCGACGATGCTGCTGCTATGGACACGACGCCTCTTCCTGCGCTGCACCTTCCAGGTGCCATTACTGCGGTGACACAACTTTAACTGCACACTGCACCAACCACGACCTCCGCCGTCGCCGCAGGTACTGCGCCACCTGTGGTGTCCAGGCCACTTTACGGGCCAGGCGCAGTGCCCGCTCTATCCGAGGGCAATAGCAACTCCTCAACGAACAACGCCGCCAGCTCAACCACCAAACCTTTCAGCACCATCAGCGCCAAACCACACCGAGCAGCCAACAGCTTCGAGTACTTCAGCTTCACTTCAGCACCTTGCTTCCTGCGCTTCCACAGCATCAAGCTTGCAGAACGCTGTGGAAAGCATTCAACTCAGCCTACGGGATATCGGCCTCCGCCTCGAGGCGTTGCAGCGGTCTTCCAGTGCACGCCTGGCAGCAATGGAGGCCAGACATCGCACAACCATCCGATACCTCTCAACGATTGCCTCACAGTTCCTGCGACTTCGACAGAACGTCCAGGACAAGCAGAACCCACTAGTCTACTCGTGTCAGCGCAAGCTGCAACGCATCGAAACTCACCTCCTGGAATCAGATGACGCCACAGATAGCAGCTGCAACGACCGGCCCACGCGACTGAGAGCCCTAGAGACCGCCATTGCTGGACTTTGAGAGCAGCACCAGCATTCCGAAGCCACTGTTCTTCAAAAGCTCCAGCTACTGGAGGAGAACCACAACAAACTAGACGAAAGCAACACATTTATAGGCACGTACATAGAATCACATCTACTTGGGCAACCACACTCCCAAAGACGCTACAACCGCTGAGAACACACACAAACAATGCAGATTAATAAATTTTCACCACACACTCCCCAGGAGCTAGGGACTAGTGCCATGGCTGTCCACCTGAGAACCCAATCAATGCGCCTGACCGGCTCCACCGGCAGCATCCAAAAATTACGTGTAATGACGGAGGTGCTTATGCGGGACTCCACCATTCTTTCCTTTACTGATAATTCCTATCTACCACCTAGACTTCCTTACCTCACCAGGCGAAATAAGCCAAATCTATCTTCCCTTCCAACTCTTCAACTATCTCCCCTTTCCAAAAAAAAATTCTACGCAGTCCGTGCCCGCCGCCATGACAACGAGTATATAAACAACTAAAAAAGAAGCAGTACGCACTGCGTCTCAGTTCGGGCCACGGGGCCAGTTAGCGGGCTTGTCCCGAGTACCAGAGACAGGTTGCAGAGGCGCGCAACCTTCCGGGGAATGGTGGTCGCTCTGGTGAGCGGAAAGTGGGGAGCCGTGCGCGAGGGGTGGCTCCGGCGCGACTGCCACCCTCATCCGGCGTGTCGGTGTTGCAGCACCAGCATTCCGACTGAAGCGACCGCACGGGTGGAAAGGCCTAGGGTTCAGAAACCCAACCAACCACCAGGTAAGCCACGTCAGTCTGCGAGGGAGGAGACGACCAGAGAAGAGACCCTCGCAGATCCGAGACTGCAGCAACCAGAGGAACACTACCACCACATCTTCCGCACAGGATGGGAATCTGCTGACCTTCGAGAGTCCAGCATGCAGATCCTGGAACTTCTGGCAACGTCGGGACCGTCGGAGACCCGCTCCATCCTTGCCTCTTACCGCGACTGCTTTCAGCTCCTTACCTCTCCTGGCTTCCTACGAATCACACACCCATCCTAAGTATCACCAACTGGAATGCCCGAGGAGTGCGCAGACGAAAGACCGAACTTAAAGACTTTCTCTCGCAACACAATACCCACATAGCGCCAATTACCGAAACCCATCTCTGTGATCGCGACAGATTCAACTTAAAAGGATATACAATACACCGTAATGATAGGAACAGGCGCGGAGGTGGAACCGCGATAATAATAAAACAAAGCATTTCTCACGATTTAGCACCTCAACCTCAGCTCAGAACACTTGAAGCCACAAGTATATACACCACTATAGATCAAAATCGCGTATTAGTAACGGCGGCGTATGCTCCACCAGGCACACTAGACACAGCAGACATAGATGCACTCATGCAGCTAAACAACAGGGCAATAATTGCAGGCGATCTAAACGCAAAACACCAAATTTGGGATTGCAACGAGACCAACTGCGAAGGCTCCGCCCTCCTAAACCTAGAAAACAACTCGGATTATATAATTCATACACCAGCCGAACTTACAGCAGAAACCAGCGCTCAGAAATCCTGGACATAGCAATCACACGCAACTTAACGCACAGAATAAACCTCCAGGTCAAAAACGAGCTACCCTCTGACCACTTACCGGTCATGATAACTCTGGAGGGCTCTATAACTCAAGAACCCCCAGCCCAGCGCCACAACTACAACAAAGCGGACTGGGACAAGTTCGCAATGACAGTGAGCGAACACCTCCCTGCAGCAGAACCTACACTATTGAAAATTTGAACATAGCAGTCGAAAAACTAGAAAAAGCTATTCAAACCGCAACCACAGAAGCGGTACCGTTAACCAAACCGAAAACAAATAACTCGCAATTTCCGCAAGACACACACATGTTAGCGCAAGAAAGAAATCGAGCCAGGCGCAAATGGCAGAAATCGAGGCATCTGGTGGACTAAGAATACTTCAGTGACCTCAACGCACTGGTCAGGGAACGAACTACACAGTTCATTTCCCAGAAATGGCAAAACACACTCGACAACCTCAACTATGAGAGAAGAAACGGTGTGGCGAATAGCCCGCTATCTAACTCAAGATAAGGTCCACATCCCACCATTACACACAACCAAAAAATCTAGCGGATGCGTTACAAGAAACACTAACTCCCAATCCCACTCCATCTTGCCCACTTTTCACGGCAGTCACGGAGGCGGAAACAGAAAACTACAAAGAACAAGAAATGCATAACATGATACGTAAAATGTGCCCAAGCGAAATTAAATGGCTAATCAGACATTTCAAGAAGAGAAAAGCCCCTGGCCCAGACAGCATTCCTACCTCAGTGCTCATGAATTTGCCTGAGGATGCAATAAAGCTACTTTCGAAAATCTTCAACTTCGTGCTAACAAGCGGGCACTTTCCAGACAGATGGAAGCTGGCCACTGTGGCCCACTTCCCCAAGAAAAGGAAAGACCTGTCCAACCCGCAAACTACAGACCAATTAGTCTACTAAGCACAATAGGCACACTGCTAGAAAAAGTAATACTTAAACGTCTCAACATTCACTTAATTAAACAAAATACACCAATCCCAGAACAGTTTGGATTTCGCGCCAAACATTCAACTACCCTACAATTACTGAGGGCAACGGAAAATATCACGTATGGATTCAATACAAGAAAATCCACAGGCGCAGTGTTTCTTGACGTTGAACGTGCGTTCGACAGAGTATGGCACGCCGGGATATTAAAGAAACTTAAAACGCTTAACATTCATGACTCGCTGATCAAACTTATAGCGAGTTATCTAAACAACAGAAAATTTAAATCGAAAGTTAACAACCATCTTTCTACAAAGCGACCAAACAGAGCAGGAGTCCCACAAGGGAGTTTGGTCGGGCCGACACTATTCAATATATTCATCAACGATATTCCAAAAACCGCTAATACAAACTTATACATTTACGCGGACGACACTGCAATCATGACACAATCGGCAAAACTGAATTTATAAACAGAAGGCTCCAAAACACCATCAATGGATTGGAGGACTGGTTTACAAAATGGCGCATTAAAGTAAACACCCCTAAAACGCAAGAGATAATATTCACAAAACGCAACAACCACAGATTCCCGAAACACCAGCTTCCGCCGCTTACCATATTTGGTGAAAACATAAAGTGGAAGGACACGGTAACCTGGCTTGGCTTCAAAATGGATCAAGGCCTAACGTGGAAGAAACACGTCACACAATTACGGGGAAAAGCAAACGCCCAATTAGGCAAGCTCTAACCGCTCATCAACATGGACACCCAGCTGAATCTCATCACGGGTCTCACGCTATATAAAACACTAATACGACCAATATTTACTTATGCTGCACCTGTCTGGGGGTATGCCGCCAAAACATACATCAAAAGACTACAACGATTTCAAAACAAAACATTGCGCATGGTCGCTAAGGTACCGTACGTAGCGCCATCTGATTTACTCAACGAGGAACTTAAAATGCACACAGTAGAAGAATTAATTAAAAAGCTAGCTTACGACATGTATAAAAGCTTACGCGTACATCACAATGATCTAGTCAAAGCATTAGGCAACTACGATTCCGTAAACTACAAGCATAACAGACCACTCTCGCTATTCGATAGAACGCTATCCCAAGACAACACGGAGGAACAAATCCAACAGTTCCTAAACAATCTACTCCAAACGTGACAAGGGCATTGACACAGGACTTCCATCTCTATATCCCATCACTAATCTTTCTCCTGCTTTCTACACTTGTTTCAGCCCACGCCCGTCACAGAGCCCTCAAGTCCTCAGCAACCGCTGAGGTGGACCGGGAGAAGGGGCCTCCCAAAGTGAACGACGTGGGCAGCGTAAGACGGGACGCTGCATTATGGAGACGTTCACACAGACGACAAGGGCGACCATCAGGACAACGAGCACAACGAAGGACCTAGAAGGCCGGATCACACGACAGACGCCTGTGCCCATTTGACGATCAGGAAACCCTGGGAAGAACTGCACAGCACACAATTCAAAATGTTTCAATTAATCAAAGACTAATATACCACAATAACTATACAAACCTATCAGTAAGTTAATGCTAAGTAATGTGACACGCAGGCATTCCCTGCAAACAACACACATTTTAGATCTTAGGCATTATTAATCATATACTAACAACATAAGAAACATACGCACATAACCCACTGGTATTGTCCAGGTTCCATGAGCAATACCAGCAAGTAACATTTGACGCGCTCGCATGCAATGCATGCCAGCTAAGTAGCCATTCACATACTAACCGGGATGCTATGCGGGACCCGAATAAAAGCATGCAAGCATGAATCACGATCTTACTCAGCAATATACAATTAACACGTGGTAAGGTTTTAGTGGGTATTCCGCTTCCGAGCGGCGAGCCCCACATATCCCCCAGCCATTGCACACCGGCTGGGGGTCGAATGCAATAATGCATTTTTCCCCCACGGAAAAAAAAACGAAAAAAAATCGATGGCGAGGAAGAAGGTCCGCTCTGTCACCGCTCCTGCTAAGGCAGGAACCTTTTCGTCTTCTACGGAACCCGCCGAGGAGATCTCGCCGCAGCCGCCGCAGCCAAGGGTAACCTATGCCACAACCGCCGCTTCGCCGCGACTGCCTCCGCAGTCGCCGCATCACTCACCGGCATCTACGCTGCCGATTCTGAGTACATCCCAGCCACCGCATAGCCAGCCTGTTCCTCAAGGGAGGTACAGTGCAGTCATTAGAGGGGTCCCGAGGGACCAGCCAGCCAGATTCCTCATCGCCGCAGCCCACCAGCTGAAGGCCACTAGGATCATCGGAGCACGGAACCCACGTCACTAGTCAGGATGGAGTTTGCAGACCCTGGCGACTACGAAGCTGCCTTGAGGGCGGGCCTGCCCTTGTTAGGGCGGAGCTTACGCATCGAGGCCAGCCGAGTGGAACGCCAGGCTCCCTGCAGGCGCTGCTGTGCCTACGGGCACATCGAGACGTCCTGCACAGCACAACCGAGGTGCCACTACTGTGGTGCCCCCAGCACAACTGCAAAGTTCAAGCAGCACGACCTTCGCCGCCGACGCCGCTACTGTGCGACCTGTGGAGGGACAACACATTACACCGGCCAAGCGCTCTGCCCCCTGCATCCTCGTAGGAAGGCACCGCCGAAGCCACCAGCACCAACATCGCAGTCATCAGCACCTCCACAGACACCGACACCAGAAACATCACCAGCGCCGAAACAAGCATCCTCAACGCCGATCCACGAGGAAATCCAGGTTTTGCGCGACGCCGTTCAGGATCTCCACGCGGAGGTCATAGACATTGGTGTGCGTATCGCGGCTGTGGACGACTTCATCACCACCACCACCGAGAAGCTCCAGGAATTGCAGACCGCCATCACAGGCTCGTACTACTCAGCAACAGACCACCGCCGCTGACCTGATGTCTAAACTGCACGTTCATCACTGCACGGCTGCAGTATCTGGAGGCCAGCTTCGAGGAAGGAAGACCATCAGCATCATCACACATTCCACAACCACCAGAGAAGTCACCGCTGGACATCTCCGAGAGCCAGCAGCGAATTCTTGCACAATGCCGTGCGCATCCATAGCCAGAGTAAGTCCATCTTCATAACCATCCCTTTCTAATATCCCCTTTGAACCCCCTTTTCAATTACCACTCCCTAACCTCTTGGCTGCAGTCAGGGCAATTTGTCATGTCTGTAGCCTAGGACCGCACTTTACGCCGCTCCCGCTCATTGGGCGGCAGAACAGAATCTTTCGTTCGACTAACACGGGTGCTATGCGGGACCGTGCTACCTTTCCTATGAACTTCCTTTCAAACCCACGACCTAAGCGGTGGAGGAGTTTTTAGTGGGTATGCCGACGCTCGGTGAGTCCCACACTCTCAGTCCCGACTCCCATCGGGGCTCAGGTTAGTGATTAAATCACTTTCTTCTACACTCGAAAAAAACGAATAAAGGGCCCAAAATACCGATCCAATCATTCAGCATCCTGAAGATGGAAGAGATGTACGCTCCCGAAACGTCGATGTCTCCACATCACTTCACCTGGCTTCAAGCCCGAGAACGTCTAGAGGAATGGATAGCGTTTTTTTTTGTTCTGATTATAACGAAAACATTGCCTGGTATGTTCAAAAATTATACCTTGCATACTACGAAGTAATATATAGCGGCACTATTGCACATGTCATGTTGAATGTGCAGAACTGAAAGGTATTACTATAATAATTATTATTATATGACACGTTCATCGTAATTGCAATAGTAAGCCTGTTATGATGATGATTATTATTACTATTATTATTATTATTATTATTTATTATTATTATTACTAATGAACTGCAGATTACTTGTTTATTGATTTATTGATACATTATTTCAGTATTGGAACGAGCCAAGAATCTAACCGAGCTAAAGTAGAAGCACACTGTTCCTGCTACTAAATAACAAAATATGACAGAAAAACAACTACTGGCGTGGAACATAGGTAAAATCCTTAAATCTTTTCAAAAGCGGAAGTTTGTTAATCATGTATGACGGACGTGGTAAAAATTGTGTGGCCCAGGAACTGATTAATTCTAAAAACAACTTGCAGCTTTCACGACAAAGGGTGGTATAAATAAAAGCAAGCTTTAGCTCGTTTCTCACTAATTCCAAGCATTTTCTCGGTTTTGTATAAATAAAGCTTTTCTGCTCAACCTCCTCGCGAGGAAAAGCTTGCTGACCTTGATCGCTGAGCTATTGCTCGCGATATGGTATAAATAAAAACAAGTCCTGCTCGTCTTTAGTAATTTTTTGCTTGCTATTTCTTGTGGTACCTCCGTAGGTACCTCAGCTTGCTCAACAGCTTGCTCATACATCAACTACAACTTTTTTATGCTTTGAACTGTAGAATATGAACTAGAAATACTTTACAATTTGAACTAAAATTTTACAAGGCGCGTTTAATATCGGTAATAGGTACAACACAATGTTGCTTATAAATTAGTACGTAACCAATAGCAATTTAAATAATTCATCAGTGGATGAGTGGAATTACTGGTCTACAGTTTCACACTGGCCACCAGCTGCTTTATATTGCAATGTAGAGACGCGTTTTGCATTTGTAATGACTATATAAGGAACTGAAAAATATGCATATATGTGCATCTACTAGTGGTGAGAGACATACCAGAGTGAAAGGTTTTGTGGTAAGAAATTAATATTTAAAAACTTAAAATATAGAATAAAAGTAAAATAATAAGCTCTTTTTCAAGTTGCATGTTTTATTACATTTATTACGCTTCTTGTGATACATTCAGTAGCAATTAATTAATAAGTACTAAAACTAAAATATAGAATTTTTCCTTAAAAACCTGGTGCTTATTCTGCCCAATAATCATTTTTCTGAGTTCTAAGCTTTAAAAGCTCCTACCGGATTAGACTACTATGCTTTAAGTTGAACATAATTGCAAGCTGCAAATTCTTGTACATATACATTTCACCAAGGCCTATAGTTAAAATATTTTACCTAATTTTAATATATCCAACAATGAGTTGTAAATAAGAGACTGAAAATAAGAAGTGATTGTTAGAAGTCGTCGATAGCCTATAATTAAATGTAAGTATCCAGACTTCTGTGTAAATCAGATATAATTATTTAGATTAGTAACAGATTCAAAGTAAGGACACAAAATAGTTTTTGAACGTTGTAAAATACTCAGTAGCTTCTGTTAGTGCTAAAGTACAAGCGGCAGTTTTTGTCAGGTTCGGTCAAATGTTACAGATTTGTATATTCGGGGTTGAAAGGGCCTTTTTGTAATTTTTAACACACCGTTTAATTTTACCAGTTCCTAGTGTAAGTGCAAAGACTTGTGCACAGTTAAATACCTAAACTTTATAATTAAGGGGAGTAAATATGGAACGAGGAGTTCATAAAAACTGTGGAGTCCTCATTAACTTCATTCGGGTAAAAATTTGTCCAGATTAGTGAAAGAAATTTAGATTTGCACCGGTAATTTCGAGTGCCTACTTAATTATTGTTATGGTCTACATAATTATTGGGTTACTGTTTATAACCAGTATAAACATAAGACAAGAGATTGCTCTTGTATTGACGCATTAGCATCGTTGTTTTAAATAGCTTTCATCCGGGGCTAATGACTGTAGTCGAGTAAGTATCTCTTACAGTGTGTGGAGCGTGAAATGAACGGAATATTGGAACTATAACTTGTGAAATATTCTTATTTTCATTATAACACTTCCCTCAATTAAGGGCTGCCATATAGACAAAGTATGCCGATACAATTTATCTTTCAATCTAATGTCTTCTGCGCAATATTATCTGAAAATGCTAGCTTATGCGTATACTTGTGTATTAGAGAGAGCTGTTGCGAATCTGCGTACGTTGCACCGAAAATATTATAAGTGCTGTATTTACACTATTACAGAAATTCACACGTATTTAAAAATTCATCCATTGGATCCCTTCGTTTTCCCCTTGCTCATTACTCTCTACTTATATCGGATTTCCTAAATGATTAAAGGTACTGTAGGATTCTGACGAGAAAAAGTTTGCGGCGTGTTCTACTAACCGGAAGAGTGAGGGGGGAACAGTCGAGCCCGAGAAATAGTTGCTAACTTAGTTAAATTCCGTGACGAGGAAGGCAAACAAAAGCAACCGGTCATTCAGCATTGCTAGCACAAGAGCGTATGTTCTCTAAGAGGCCTTGAACCTTGTCCATATGTCGAAAGTGGAGCCGTAACCTTTCTGAGATAGGCTAGATTTGTTGATGTCAACACATTTCTTACAGACACATTCTTGTGAGAGGAATGCAGTAATAGCTAAAAATGTACTTTCTGCGACTACATTAACACAAGCCGACCTCCTCGAATCCCTCCCAGGGGCGCACCTTATGTGAGTACGGGTTTGGCGTAACCGGGGTGCTCGAGCCACTCATCGCCATATTCATTCGTTCATCCCCGTCCAGTCGAGGTGGGTTCGTTCTCGTGACCGGGGAACACAAGGTAGGCTCTCTGCGTTCTTTGCATTTCGTTCCATGTCGCCCCTGGCCATCGTTTCATTCTTGTCTAGTCTATTTCCGACCATTTCGCACCACGACCATTCGCACATCTCTTTTTCCTCCTGGCCGGCCTACATTGCGTACGAAACGCCCACAGAGTTTTGATTTACTTTACCTTTTTATTTTAATCCTCCGTGGACACAGCTTGACGGATACCCGCGCACTGAGTGCGCAGCTGGGTGAGTGGGTAATGGCGTCATCCCCACCACCCGGGGTCCTCATGTAAGGTTTGTGTTCGTATCCGCTGTTCAACTGCAGTACCGCGGGGGGGGGGCATTGCATGAGCTGCTGATTTCCGACGGCCATTGGTCCCTCTATCTATTTTCTGGGAGGTGTGACCCTGGGGTGAGACGTGTATGAATAGGCCACTGATCCAAGCCGGGGTAACGCCCGGGGAGTCAGAACCCGAGGACGGAGACGGTTGCAACGGTGGAGGATTTCTATCGCTATGGAGCCAACTTTCTCCATTACTTACAACAAGCGCCGAAAAGTCTATGTAAAAGAAGTTGCACTACCGACATCCGGTTGTTACTTAGTCATTACGCCAACAGAGGATGGTCAAAGTTTTACGAAGGTGAACCCTTTTATTATCCAGAAGGGCATTGACGCTATTGCAGGTGCGGTTCAGTCCTGCACTCGTCTTCGGATTGGTTCATTATTGGTTCAAAACAAATCCGAACAGTAGAGTAAGTACTTGCTCCGCGCCACGCTTCCCCACGGTTATCTCATTCGTGTTGAGAAGCACCGCACCTTGAATTCCTGTCGAGGCGTCGTTACCACACATAGCCTCGATGGTTTGACGGACGAAGAACTCGTAGACTAACTTTCAGATCAAAAGGTGACAGCAGTGCATCGAGTGCATGCCAAACGCGACGAGCACTCTCGTACCTGTTTATAACATTTGCTGGTGTCGATTTGCCCACGAGTGTTTTAGCAGGGTACGAACGTATTGTGGTGAGGCCTTATATTCCTAGACCTCTGCGTTGTTTTAAATGACAACGTTTTGGACATACGCAAATCTCATGTAAGAGTGCCGTTACCATCTGTGCGTCATGTAACCAGCCCTCACACGAAGTTACCTGTTCAACAGCCCCCGTCTGCGTTAATTGCAAAGGGTCTCATTCTGCGTCATTTGCCGACTGTCCGCGGTACTTGGATGAGAAGGCGATCCAGGAGATCCGGTTAAAGGAGAAACTCTCCTTCGCTGAAGCCCGGAGGCGTTACCATGCGTGCCAACCTTCGCTGCTGCGATCGGGTACATTTAGTTCTGTTGTTGCCTCGCCTGTACCCGGAAGGATGCCGAAACAGACCTGGACCATGACTGCGCTGACCGCCACTGCCATCCGGCCGTCCATTCCTGGCACTACTATCAAGCCACCTAAAGCTGGTCCTAAGGTTACTGAAGTCGCAAGGCACTAAAAAGAAGCCAAAACAGAAATCTCGTAAAGAAGATTTTCTGAATGACCCTCCGCGTGCGCGCGGTAAGAAAAGTTCACCTTCTCCTCCTCGAAGATCGCAGTCCCAGGATGATCCTGAGACAAGCCAGGCTCAGCGGTACCCCTCACCCATTGCCACCTAGAACGATTCTTGGCGCTTGAATCGGTTTCTGGTACTGAGCGCGTGGGCCCTTCCTTCGAGGAGGCTATGGAGTCTGAACAACTCCATACCAAACGCCCGAGCCCAAAGGTTAAGCAGAAGGTAATTTTGAGCCGCCCTTCTAAGTAGACAGTTTATCCCATTTTCTTCATGGCTATCCTGACCTGGAATTTACGTGGTGTACGATCACATAGGGTGGAAGTGCAACTTTTATTGCGTTCCCATTCACCTATGGTCGTGTGTTTGCAGGAGACCAAGCTTCGCCCTCACGATCCCTTTGAGCCCCGAGGGTACACTCCGTTCGCTACGATCTTGCACCGGATGAGGGTACTCCTGCTCATGGAGGTGTTCATGATATTAGTGCGTAACGACGTTCATTTTCAGACCCTCACACTTACGTCCGACTTGCAAGCTGTTCCCGTTACACTTCACTTACCCTGTTTTTTCTTTTCTGTTTGCTACATCTATTCACCTCCGTCGTTTCCCCTAGCTAACGCGGACATCCGAGATCTCCTGTCCGCTCTCCCAACACCATTTATTCTGTTGGGAGATTTTAATGCCCATCACCCTCTGTGGGGTTCTTCAAGGGCTTGTGCGAGGGGAGCTCATCTTTCCGACTTTTTTATCATTGCAGCCGCTCCATCCTAAATACAGGCGTGCCTACTTTTCTGTCTGATTCTTCTGGTACATTCTCTCACTTGGACCTTTTCGTTTGCTCACTCCAGCTTGCTATTCGTCTGCAGTGGAACGTGGTCGCTGATACCTAATCCAGCGACCATTACCCTTGCATCGTTTCTCTTCTGTATCACCACGTCCAGCATTCCAGAGTACCTACCTGGATATTCAGAAAAGCCGACTGGATATTGTTTTCCAGCCTCGTGTGTGTTGAGGACCACCCCATCACTGTCGGGTGCAGCACCTTACCTCTAAGATGATATCTGCCGCGTAACGCACAATTCCCCGTTCGTCCTCTCGCCCTCGGTGTACTCCTGTTCCGTGGTGGAACGAGGACTGTCGGGACGCCGTTCGTGCGCGTAGAGCAGCACTTAAAGTGTTTCGGTGGCACCATACACTTGATAATTTGGTTACTTTGAAACAATCGCTCACCAGGGCTCTTCGCATTATTCAGGATAGCAAGAAGTCGTCCTGGACTCGTTTTGTCGAGTCTTTTAATCGCTTCACACTTTCCTCTTTTGTTTGGGATAAACTTCGTCGCTTCTCCGGTAAAGTGTCGCATTGTACTGTGTCTGGCCTTCAGGTTTGTAATGCCACCATAGTGGATCTGGCTGCCATTTCTAACACTCTGGGTGCTGCCTTTGAGGCGGTTTCCAGTTCTTCCCATTATTCCGCCGACTTTCGCACTCTCAAAGACAAGCTGGATTCCGAGACCTATAATTTTCGGTCTGCTAATAAGGAGTGTTATAATGAACTTTTCACAATGAGGTAGCTGGAGCACGCTCTTCATTGCTCTAGGCACTCCGCTCCTGGGCCGGACGGCATTTATGTCCTGATTTAAAGAACCTTTCTGCCGACAGAAACTCTTTCTCTTACAGTTCTATAACCGTATTTGGTAAGACGGCTTTTTTCCTTCCGTTTGGCGCGAAGCCACTATTGTTCCTATACTTAAGCCTGGGAAGGATCGCCAACTACATTCCAGCTACCGCCCTATCTCCCTCACCAGTTGCATGATCAACGGATGTTGACACGATGGCTTGAGTCTCAGAAACTTCTAGCGGACGCTCAGTGCGAATTCGTCGCATCGCTCTACCGTCGACCATCTGGTGTCTCTATCGACGCATATTTTGAATGGATTTCTGAGAAAGTGTCAAACAGTAACTGTGTCTTTTGACCTGGAGAATGCTTATAACACTTGTTGGAGGGACGGCATTTTACATACACTCCACGCATGTAATTTTCGCGGTCGTCTTCCCATATTTCTTCGGGAGTTTATGACGTATCGCGTCTTTCGTGTACGTGTGAGCTCGGTTTTATCTAGTAGATTTATTCAAGAGAACGGTGTACCGCAGGACTGTGTACTCAGTGTCACACTTTTTGCGTTTGCTATCAACCCTGTTGTTGATTGTATTCCACCTGGTATATCATCGTCCCTTTTCGTTGACGATTTTGCCATTTATTGCTGTTCATGGCGGACCTGTCTGCTCGAACGCCGTCTCCAGAGCTGTATCGATCATCTCTACGCCTGGAGTAACCCCAACGGCTTTAATTTCTCCGCCGAGAAATCCGTCTGTATCAATTTCTGGCGCCGGAAGGCTTTCCCTCCGCCCTTTCTCCATCTTAGGCCGGAGATACTACCGTTTGCAGACGAGGCGAAATTTTTGGGGTTGCTCTTTGATAGAAGGCTCAGCTGGACTTCTCACATTTCCCTTTTAAAAGCAAAGTGTGACCATTCTCTTAGTAGTTTACGTGTTTTAAGTGGCACATCCTGGGGAGCTGATCGGACCGTCCTTCTTCGTCTTTATCACTCTTTGGTCCGATCCAAGCTTGATTACGGGTGCATTGTCTATTCGTGGGCACATCCATCTGTGTTACGTCGATTGAATGCCATTTACCATCGTGGCATAAGAGTCGCTACTGGGGCCTTTCCAACCAGCCCTGTACTTAGTCTATGCTGAAGCTGCAGAGCCTCCGCTGTCCTTCAGGCGTGAGATGCTTTTGTGAAGCTATGCCTGTCGACTCTCAAGCTTGCCTGATCACCCTTCATTCGAGTTATTTTCGAGGATTCGCTTGATCGACAATATTTAAATAGCTCCTCTGCATTGCTCCCTCCAGGGGTTCGATTTCGACAGCTTCTTCGGCATCTGGACGTTACGCCAGCGCCGGCCCTCCCCAGAGGCGAAACGCGTTTTCCTCCATGGTTGCGCGCTGAGGCCCACTGTCAACTTGGGTTAACGTCGATGCCGAAGAATGAGACCCCTTCTTCAGTCCTTAGATCAGCGTTTTTAGAACTTCAGGCGCAATTCGGGGACTTGCATTTTATATATATGATGGGTCTAAGTCTGATGTTGGAGTAGGGCGTGCCTTTGTTTTTGGTCGACGTAGTTTTACCTTTCGTTTACCCGGGCAGTAGTCGATTTTTACCGCCGAACTTTTTAGTATTTATCAAGTCATTTTATACATTCAGCGGCATGATTTACGTCACTGTGTTCTTTGCACAGACTCTCTGAGTACCCTTCAGAGCATTAATGCGCTGTACATTTACCAACCACTCGTACAGCGCATATATGATCTCCACTCGCTCGGTGTTTCTAGCACCAGCGTCACCTTTGTGTGGATTCCAGGTCATGTGGACATCTGGTGACGCAGCCGCCAAATCGGCGATTTTATCACCCAGATTTTTTACCTCTGTTGTTCCCTCGTCAGATTTGTGTGTTATTTTACGTCACCGCATCCTCTCGCTTTGACGCGATGAGTGGACGGCCCTCCGGGGGAACAAGTTGCGGGAGGTTAAACCTCTCCCGTTAGTCTGGGGTACCTCTTCTCGTTCGTGTCGTCGGGAAGAGGTAATTTTAGCTCGTTTACTATCGGCCATTGCCTTTTTAGCCATAAGCACCTGCTCAGTGGTGACCCCGCACCGCTTTGTGAGCAGTGTGATGCGCCCTTAACGGTGCGTCACATGATAGCTGAGTGTCAGGTTTTAGTTCCATTGCGCGTTTGTGCGTCTCCGCCTGTTGGCATGGCCAACGTTTTGACGGACGACGCGCATGCTGTAGAATGTCTTTTAGTTTTATCAGTGACAGCGTTTCTAGTAAGCGCATTTGATGCACTGAGCGTCCTTTAGTTTTGTGATTTTATATTGTCTGTTTTAATGGGGATCATCTCCTCCGGGGACATATGGTGCTCTGGTCCCTTGACTTCTACAGTTCCTGACACGTCGTTTTACACTTTTATTGTTTTATTTGCCAAATTTTTAGTGTGGTGGTTTTAGCATTTGCTGCCATGTTTTAGTGTTTTCGACTACGCGGGTTTGTGTCCCCTTTTCTGTTTTAGTATTTTAAATTTCATACGTTGTAAGGGCACTGATGGCCGTCGATGTTTAGCGCCCTTAACTCTATTTCATCATCATCATCAATTCCTCGAATTTAAGCTGATACTAACTTATTTCAGCTGAGAGTTTTAGCTTGGCTTCTCTACCCTAACATGCTTTTCTATTTGCTACTCCAAAAGTTACCTGATATTTACAGTTGCTACTCCCGCGTTTGGTTCTTCCATTGCTGCGTTTTTTTTCTGTTGTTTTTTTTACAGAATCTGTGATCTTGGCTAAAGAATTTCTCCTCAGAAATAAAATTTAATGGGTTCTCTCTGACTGAGAATCAACTGCTCTCTTCCTGGTCTATAATAGCTAACTCTGAATACGCGTCGTCAAAAAAGTCCAGTTACAACTTTAGCTTAATTCCTATAAAAACACTACGTAAACAATAAAAGTGCAAAACATATGAATTAACATGCATATAATTGCCACTTATTATTATTATTATTATTATTATTATTATTATTATTATTATTATTATTATTATTATTATTATTAATTAATTAATTAATTAGGCTTGTGGTATGCTGCATTGTTTATTTGATGTTTATGTGTTCCAAAGAAACTGTCATAGGTTTCAATGAAGCACTTCGAAAGCAAAATAAGGAAAGGTAAAGAGTAGCGTAAATGTTTTGCCTCCTCATACGGCATATATAAAATATCGTATTTATAGTTTAAAATGTGGTTTAAGTTTCGTGGTAATGTTTGTCATAGACAATGACTCTCAGCTGCGTCGTGATGTTTTGAAATTCTGCTGGCGACAACTTTCAGTATTGTTGATTACGTGCACCGCTTATGGTCGCATTTCCGTTACTTCACTTCTGTTGTTAGTTTCCACGCGGTCATTCTCCTGCTGCAATTATAAATACTTCAAGAACTTCAAAACAAAAGCATTTCTAACGGAATGTTCCAAAAGCTCAGGAAAGTAAGTCCCGTCCTGCAACTCATAAAACACAATAATAACATAGTCTAAATTTTCGGGTTAGTGTAGCTTTCCAAATGCATTCTCATTCCTCTGCAGTCAACATCTTCAAAACGAATACATTTTTTAAAAATGTCGTTTTTTCATCTTTATCGTATAAGTAAAGATTTTTGTAGCAACGACCAATTTTCGCGAAAGTTCGCGACAAAATTAAAGCCATAAATAGGTTACATTTGTCATAAATCGTGCATGTGGTTCTTGCTGCATCTCTGCGTTCCAACCCTGAGCGTAAGTCTCCAAATTCTCGTCCAGATCGGCTGCATTGTGCAGGTTCTTGTTTAAGCGCTTCAAAGCAGGGATAGGGATAAATCTGAGAGTTTATAGATTTTGGTTGTGCTATTTCTGTAGATAGTGTAATCTACCGATTTGCATTTAAGGGCTTCAAAATGTAGGTCAGCCGGTTCCTAAAACCATTGTTTAAATGTATCATAATCATTATCATCAGCATGATTTTCATCTTTTCTTAGGTTCCCTGGTCAGTATTAAGCTCGTCCCTGTATCTTCGCTTCGGGCGTTCAGTTAAGCCTCCGTCCGTTATCTTTTGAACATGGGGCCAGCAATTGTCCTTATTTTGGATTATTCTTTCTTTAAATTTAAATATTTTCAATCTGTCTCCTCTTTCATGGGTCCATCTACAGTTCTGCAAATTATTCCCAGTAGCAGATACTAAAAATGTAATTTCTGACAATTCAATTTTTCTTTTCTGCTTGCTGTTTACGGCTCGCATTTCTTCGGATATAAGGGTACGGAAACGTTTTAACTATAACATTTTAACTGACTTTCTTTGGTTGTCTATCTAGGCACTTTCCTTATTGTGCCTTCATAAGGTTAAAACTGCATAGATTATTGTCTACATATTTTATTCTAATCCAGAAGTCAATTCACAAACTAAGAATCTAAATCCTGGAACCTGCTCCCCCACTTTAAAATTTACTAAAACCATGCATCTAATATTTTTGTCACCTCTTATGCCGTTTCGTTCCGACACAGGAAACATCTTTTGGCGCGTAGTTTGTCTGGTACCTCGTGGTGTTGACTTTTTCCCTTTGTACCTAGTTTTCCCGCTTCGGGGGATAGTTTCGGGATTTGGTTCAGGACTCCGCTGCCCAACTTTTGGACGCTGCAGACTCTGGGCTTCTCTTCTTGGACTGCTGCTCTAAACCTGGGAAATTGGTAGGGTGTTTGGCCCGGTGTGTTAAACGACTTTGGTAAGTTTCTCCGTAGCGGAGAAACTTACCAAAGTAATAACTTTAGTAATAACTTTTAATTGTGCCCTTTGATGGTCAGTGTTGATCGTGTGTTTCTTGAGCATACTGTATTTTTTTTTCATTCAGGCAAAATCTTAGGTTACGGCTCCAAGTTGACGTTTGTTTTTGTTATTTAATACAGTGGGTTATGTGGTGTCGCAATATTTACTTTGGTAAATGGTACACTTTTAAATTACCGGTTTTAATTGGATATTATCTGCCAATTAAATGTATCCATTTTGGGTTTATATAACCGAGTTTGTAAATCTGTCCATAGTATATTAATGTGATGTTATATATTCCTAGTTTTCCTGTGTTCTGTCTCAGCATATATGTAATAGATATTATATTGTATTTTATTTGCTATATCCAGTGCATCATTGTAATATTACAAGTTGTATTCTGTGTAAGTTTTACGAGGTTACGTATACAAGTTTGTTGTTAATGGGGTATCTCCGATTAGTTAATTGGTTGCCGAACCCCAACCCGACCTCTGTTTCTGACTTGCGTTTTAGGCAGGGGTTTCCATAGAGCTGATTGCAAACACGTTATTTAGCGCAGGTGGAGGGGCGCGCCTTTATGCTAGGCCTGTTTAAAATATTCAAATAATTCGTCAATAAGTCATTCAAAATTTGCACTTTGATTTAAAAAATTATCTTCTGTTATACAATATGTATATTTGTTTTCCGCTCGTTTTCAACGTTACGATTTAGTCCATCATTGAACTATTCCATCGTCTTGAAGAAAAGTCTAGCCTCCCTATCTGTATAATGGACGTCCAACTTTTCGCTTATTCTCCATCTACTTCATGTTAATCGAGATAAACATTTGCAGACTCTATCTTATTGCTAAGTTTCTTACAGATGTAAGGGGAATATATATTTACAAGGGAAATATAGAAATACAGTAGCCTTTAAGCACATACATATATCTTAACAGCTGGTTGCTAGGTGCAGCACCATTACCCTTGTCACAGATTAATACTCTTTGCATAAACAAGACAAAAAATGAATAACGAATTCCCATTTGAGAAAATAAGTATTGAAAAATTTAAGGGAATAACAAGCAATATCTGGAAAATGGTTCACTCAACAAAAAAATGTATATGAGATAAATTATGTACTTTAACGCGATCTACATTTTTTGTATAGTAAACTTTTGTCTATCTCTTATGGTTTACCAGTTATGCAAAAGTCGTTCACAATGAAGAATACTTTTGGAGACATTCCCAGAAAGTTCGAGATATACATTTCATTTGTCATGAAGATATCTTAAACCTATGATATTTTAATCAATATCGTTACAGCCATTTTTGAGAAAATTAAAATTTTCGAAAAATGTCCCATGTAAAGTGTAATCTGGGGTGGGGTGATTTTCTTGAAAACCTTCGTGTCGCATCTCTGGAAGATACTGAACCTAAATACCAAGTTTAGCATTTATCCAACTGTTCGTTTCTGAGTTATGCTGTTCACAGACAGACACACAGACAGACAGACACACACACGGACATGTTTCCAAAAATGCTTTTTTTGGATTCAGGGGATCTCAAAACATGTATTTCCGGTGAAATCTCGGTATCGAATTTTTGGGTGGAATACAATACTTCCCCTACCGACATCGGTAGGTCGATACCGAGATTTCACCGGAAATACATGTTGTGAGACTCCCTGAATCCAAAAAAAGCATTTTTGGAAACATGTCTGTGTGTGTGTGTGTGTTTGTGTGTCTGTCTGTGAACAGCATAACTCAGAAACGAACAGTCGGATAAACACCAAACTTGGTATTTAGGTTCAGTATCTTCCAGAGATGCGACACGAAGCTTTTCAAGAAAAACCCCCACCCCAGATTACCATTTACATGGAAGATTTTTCGAAAATTTTAATTTTCTCAAAAAATGGCTATAACGATTTTGATCAAAATATCATAGGTTTAAGATATTTTGATGACAAATAAAATGTATATCTTGAATTTTCTAGGAATGTGTCCAAAAATATTCTTCATTGTGAACGACTTTTGCATAACTGGTAAACCATAAGAGATGGACAAAATTTTACTACACAAAAAATGTAGATCGCGTTAAAATACACGATCTATGTCATATACATTTTTTTTTTGTTGAGGGAACCCTTTTCGAGATATTGCTTGTTATTCCCTTAAATTTTCCAATACAAATTTTCTCAAATGCGAATTTGTTATTCATTTTTTTGTCTTGTATATACAAAGAGTATTAATCTGTGGCAAAGGAAATGGTGCTGCACCTAGCAACCAGCTATTAAGAGATATGTATGTGCTTAAAGGCTACTGTATTTCTATATTGCCCTTGTAAATATATACTCCCCTTACATCTACAAGAAAATTAGCAATAAGATAGAGTCTGCAAATGTTTATCTCGATTAACATGAAGCATATGGAGAATAAGCGTTTGTAAAAATAGTTTGTACAAGAGTAGAGAAAGTCATATGAGTGTAACACATCAGATGTTTTTATTATTTACACCTTCGATTGCTTGCGGTAGATTTTGATAAAACTTTTGTTGGTTTTTTCCTTCCATTTCTGGTGTACAAATAGGAAGAACTTTCATATTCTCTTTTGACTTTAAAACGTTCTTACTGTTAAAATTCTTTCGTGGTAACAGCAACAACTATAAATTCTATTTATCCATGTATTCTTTATAAACATAACCACTCCAGCGGATGGTGTTTTTCTTGCTGAACTCCGCATACTTATCTAATACATATCATTCTCGTAATGTTTTCTTGGTCTCTGAAATTGCAGTCTTTCTTTCTTCTAACCCGTTTGTAACATTTTTCTTTGTGGCATAAGCTTCTTACGTTCCAGGTAACAATATTAAGTTTTTCTATTATACCTGATCGTTTATCGTTTGCATTCATGGTCGTTTGTCCAGTTAAATCCGTCCTGTTATTTCCTTATTGGAGCTTATGAGTTTTGTGCTTTTTACATGGGCGAATAAGAGTCCGTCACATTACCTTCACTCTGGTGGACCGGGTTTATTTTGGGGTTCCTATCCCTAGGAATGTTGCCTTACCTACGGTTAACAGCTTGCAACTCGTAACCCTGAGGAAGAGGTCTTTACAAGGAATTATTACCCACCGCGCCAGTGGGACCTGGAGCTCACAATGGCAGGGGCGACTGCTCCCTGGGATGAGCTAACTACAAGAGGTCTCATCATGTTACAGAGTGGCCCATTTAAGTTGAGACTCCACAATATCTCCAACACTAAGTGTTGTACAAAGAAATGTCTTGAATAAAAGTTGCTTGATATTATGGGGGAAAGTAAATATCCTTAGTCGCGTTTTATTTGGAGAATGCTACGATGGTCATTTTAGGGTCAATTTATTTTTTTAAATAGGAACCTACCTTTTTATGTTTTCTCACTCCTCATAAAAAACTAAATAAGATTTGTATAAAACACTTTGCAATTGTTCTTACACCAACGTAGATAACAACGAAAATTCTGAATCACTGTGTATACGGAGAGCACAATGAATGGATAATCATTTACGAGTAAAGTTCGTTTCGTAGTTGGAAACCAAAATTTTTTATTTTGTTTCCGTATTCCTCATCACAAAATAAACAGCTTTCTGTTAACACTTTCCAATGATAAAACAATATATAAAATGTAGGTTCCCATTAAAAAAACTAAATTCACACTAAAATGACCATCTTAACGTCCTCCAAACAAAACCCTATAATGGTATTTACTATTCCCTATAAAATCGAGCAACTTTTTTAAACACATTTCTTTCCACAGCACTTAGTTTTGAAGATATTGCAGTCTCAACTTGAATGGTCCACCCTATACATACAGGATGAGTTTGAAGTCCACCGACAAATTTCAGTGTGTGATTCCTGGCTGGAAATGGAGCACCAAAATTCATGTCACCTTGTGTTCGAAAATGCATACTTTCCATGGTAGATGACACTGAAGAACGACATGACACAAAGAAACCTGGCACACGTTACATGGCCTGAATCTCATCCACGTCGCATCATGGATTGCTGACTTGTTTAAATGTCCTGGACTATGTCCGAATATTGCTACAGGCTACGGGGACACGCTGTTGAAGGGTCTGAACATGAGGAACAGATTCACCGTACACACTGATTTTCAGATGCCTCCACAAGTAAAACTCCAGGGGGTTTAAGCCCGCTGATGAGACCTTCAATCATTTCGTGGCGATTTTCTGTAGCCCATAGATTACGATTATGTAATGTCATAATCTCTACCAAACGCCACTTCATCGGTGAAGAGGGCTGAAGACAGAAATCCCATAATGGTGATGGTCTCTTACAGAAAGCAGCGACAGAATGCTTCCCGTGGAGGAAAATGCGCTGGTGATAATCCGGCACACGTTGGAGGTGATAGGGATAATAGCGGTTGTCACGTAGGATATATATATCCTTCCTTTGGCTTACACCATGTTAACGGGCCAATTGCCTGGAGCTTGTACCAGAGTTGTTTTCAATATCATGGAGAATTAATTTAAACCGGTCTTATCCTTTCAAATCTCCCAGGCATACTCTGAGAAAGTACTCATAGCTCTACCATTGGAGCAGCTGGCGTACGAGATAACATCAGAAGCAGGTAAAGTACACTGCTTCAAAATTGTCGCACCATCGTGCGGCTTTAAAAATTCAGATAAGATAGTCGTTATAACCCTGGAGCTGTTATATAATAAATTAAATAAAATATGCTGTCATATATATTAATGTTTAACTAATTGATTATTTCCATTGTGTGGGAGCCAATGGTTATTCATTATGTGCATTTTACTTGTTGTTTCTGTAAATTACTAAGATTAGTTAACAACATTGTTTATGAACTACTTTTGTATTGGGAGAAGCAAGTACAGTAGTAACACTAGCAGCTGAGGATCCAGGTATCTGGGTATGCAGAAGCGCTTTAGACATACTTTCCGATGTGCCCAGTGACTGAAATTCAAACTTATATATTTAGAAATAACGAAAATATTATTGCAGTGAAAGGAAACGGGCACGAGCAGATATTAATATCCGGTTGACATTGGAGTTTGAGGGATATACGAGGGGGGATTGATAAGTCAGTCACCTTTTAAAGATTTCTTTTTCTTTCAAAAAATCAATTTTATTTTTCAACATAGTCTCCTTTCAATTCAATACACGTTGTCCAACGTTTCTCCAATTTTTAACCCTTCCAAAAAATATGATTTTTCGAAGTCTGCAAAATATGAGGTTGTTTCTACTATGTGTTTACTGGACGTGAATTTCTTCCCAACGATCCAATATTTCAAGTTTGCGAAGAGGAAGAAGTCGCTCGGAGGTATGGCTTAGGTAATATACTTCGTATGGTTTAGGTTTCAGTCTTGCTGTCTTAACACTGCAACATAGCTTGCAGGTGTGTATATATCCTGATTATTTAATTTCCTCTCTTTGCATTGAATCATATTCCATTTGTGTGTGGCTTTTGGCAAACACATTTGAACTATAAAAACGTTCATCTTATCACATTTCTATTCTGATAGCCACAACCATCACTGCAAAATATTATTTCATATTTTTTGTGACACGTTACATGTTTCGAGATGAAATCGCACAAAATTGTAGCAAATTCATTAGCACTGAGCCCTTCTTCACTCTCGTGCCATACATAACAATAGCCATCTCCAGTTTTCACGTTATACAGGATATATGGCCGAAGCCTTCAAGTTTGGGCACAACAATACAGACTCTAGATCCATTGTATACACATGCTTCGCAGTTTCTTTGTGTTTTAATTTTTCTCCCCTTGCTGCTTCCGTTTTGCTGATATGTGAACTGTAAGTATTCACTGATATGTTTCCAGATTCGTAGCTGTAACAAAGATCACACTTATCTTTTTTGGGACTAAAGAGGACTCATTGAGGGGCTTTTGCCCACCGGAATGTCTGGTGATACGTCAGGTGATGTTTTATCGTTTAGACCATGGCACAAAGCCCGGTTTGTTTTAAGAATTTTAATAATAATGTTTATAATGTTGACACCGGCCATAAAAGCTTAAGTATGTATAATAATACAAGTAGTTTCTTTTGCTTGCTCACCTCGTGTTTTCTTTCATTTTCATATTTCACATGCCCATTTGGTCCACTTGTTGCATTTAAGATTCCCCGTATATTCACGGATTTATCACTTTTATACCCACTTTCTTCAACCCAGTTTAGGACTGTTTTTGTGTAAATGAAAACTAAAACTGCTTACTCTTCTGGAAACTTCATTTTTCATATTTTTCTTGTCCTTTGCATTATGTTTATCCTTGAGATATAGCACCATGGCTTTTTTTTCATCCCATGACTTCCTCCAGAAAGCTTCAAAGTTCTCTTTCCTGTCACCATCTGTTAGAGTTTTGCAATAAATCTTCTTGGACTTGGTGCTCATTATGCAGTTGCATATAGTTCCCATTATCCTACTTGGTCCTTCAATACATACTCCCATTTACTTCCAGATCTTTATGGTCCCTCTATATGCTTTACCATGCATTCTCTTTTGTTTATTTTCCTCTGACGTCCATGGAAGCTTTCCGCATCGGAAAGTCAAAGGTTGTTTAAATTTCACTGGGTGGATTGGCAGAGAATCAGAACGCATTTGGTTCCACCATCCCCGTATCAGACGCTCTTGAATGCTTTTTATGGGGATGTGTAATGTAATAGGTGTACAATCCGGAATCACTCCATTGCTCGTATACAGAAAAGCTTCACATCTAAAAGGCTTACGAAAGATACTCCGTGGAGCGCTGCTTCCACGTGGAACGTGGCAAGTGAAGCAATGTTTGGTTATAGATAAATTTCCCATAAAACGAATATCCTGCAAATTATTTATGTTAAGCCAAGCTGTAGTATTGCGTGCTTTATGGGCTGGACAGCCACCATTGGGTACCATAATTTCCTATCAGTCTGCAAAGGAACGTCTTCTAACATCTGTGTGTGATGGTCTGTCAGGAGGCTGCGATACTTGTGCGTGTTCAAGGTTTCATATATACACTACCTGATCAAAACTATCCGGACTCTGGCTGAAAATGACGTACCAGTTCGTGGCACCCTCCATCGGTAATGCTGGAAGTCAATATGGTGTTGGCCCACCCTTAGCCTTGATGACAGCGTTCACTCTTGCAGGCATGCCTTCAATCACGTGCTGGAAGGTTTCTTGGGGAATGGCAGCCCATTCTTCACGGAGTGCGGAGCTGAGGAGAGGTATCGATGTAGGCGATGCGGCCTGACACGACGACGGCGTTCCAAAACATCCCAAAGGTGTTCTATACGATTCAAGCCAGGACTCTGTGCAGGCCAGTCCATTGCAGGGATGTTATTGTTGTGTAACATCTCCGCCACAGCCCGTGCAGCATGAACAGGTGCTCGATCGTGTTGAAAGATGTAATCGCCGTCCCCGAATTGCTCTTCAACTGTGGGAAGCAAGAAGGTGCTTAAAATATCAACACGTCTGCACTGTGATAGTGCCACGCTTAAACAACAAGGGGTACAAACCCCCTCCAGAAAAAGCACGACCACACCATAAAACCACCACCTCCGAATTTCACTTTTGGCACTACACACGCTGGCAAATGACGTTCACCGGCCATTCGGCATACCCACACCCTGCCATCAGATCGCCACATTGTGTACCGTGATTCGTCACTCCGCACAACGTTTTGCCACTGTTCAATCGTGTAATGTTGACGCTCCTTACACCTAGCGAGGCGTCGTTTGGCATTTTCCTGCGTAATGTGTGACTTATGAGCAGCCGCTCGACCATGGAATCCAAGGTTTCTCACCTCACGCCTAACTGCCATAGTACTTGGAGTGGATCGTAATGCAGTTTGGAATTCCAGGTGTGATGGTCTGGATAGATGTATGCCTATTACTGTTTACGACCCTCTTCAAATGTCGGCGGTCTCTGTCAGTCAACAGACGAGGTAGACCTGTACGCTTTTGTGGTGTACATGTCCCTTCGCGTTTCCACTTCACTATGACATCGGAAAAAGTTGACCTAGGGATGTTTAGGAGTGTGGAAATCTCGCGTACAGACTTTTGATTACAATTGACACCCAATCACCTGACCACGTTCGAAGTCCGTGAGTTCCACGGAGCGTCCCATTCTGCTGTTTCATGATGTCTAATGAATACTGAGGTCGCGGATAATGAGTACCAGGCAGTAGGTGGCAGCACAATGCACCTAAGATGAAAAACGTATGATTGTGGGGGTGTCCGGATACTCTTGATCATATAGTGTATATAGTCTACCTATTTTGCTCATAAGTTTGGTGATACTTTATAAACACCTCGTGTTAGTATTGTCTATGAAGAATCGTTTCTGATCATTTGAATCAACTTATTTGCTATGTGGGTCAATCCCTTACAAATATCTTTTACGTATTACGTCGTTAGTTTGTTTGTAAGAAATGTGTGCGCAAGTGATATAATCACTTGGTAATAATGAGATAATCAATAATATGTGTCATTGTCATTCACTTGGAGCTAAATATAATATTATGTATAATATGATCGTAATCGCCACGCACATACTTCATTTAGGAAGTATCTTTCTACTTCTACAATTTTTGTACTCATGATTAGCAACTTCTGTGCGATAATTATAACTTATATAGTATTAGATTCAAGTAGCTTATTATAGAGAGACCTGGTCCAATTTTTTGCGTTTATATGGGAGAGAAAGGGAAAACGAGGGCTGATGATAGCCCAGACAGAAGTTGAAGGAGTGAAATGCGACTATATGGGAAAGCATAGGGAACACGAGGCTACATGCAGCGGTTGAAGGAGCAGAATGCGTTTATATGCGAGAGATAGGGAAAACCGGGCTGATGATAGCCTAGACAGGGCTTGAAGGAGGGAAATGCGTATTTATGGGAGGGATAATAAAATGGAGAGAGATGCTAGGATAGACAGGTGTTAAAGGTAGAATGTGTTTTATACGGGTTAGATAGGAAACCAAGGAGAGATACTCAGCTAAAGAGGGAATGCGCTTTATGGGTGTTAGGGAATACGAGAAGAAGTGCTAAACTAGGCAGAGGTTGCGGAGTTGAGTACGGTTTATATGAGAGGTATAGGAAAACGGGAAAGGGTGTTAGGCTAGACAGAGGTTGAGGAGTAGAGTATGCGTTTATATGGAAAAGATAGGGATTACGGGGAGAGGTGCTAGACTAGACAGCGGTTGAGCGTGGAGTATGCGTTTATATGTATGAGAGGTATAGGAACAGGAGGAGAGGTGTTAGGCTAGACTAATACAGAAGGACTAGAAATATGGGCTTATATACAGCAGAGATAGGGAATACGAGGTGAGGCGCCAGACTAGTCAGGACTTGAAGGGTAGAATATGGCTTTTATATGGGAGAGAAAGCAAAACGAGGTGAGGTATTAGGCTAGGAGGGTTTGAGTATGCTTTTATAAGGAGAGACGAGAAAACGGAGAGAGATCCTATACTAGAAGAGAGTTGAAGGAGAGGGAAATGTGTTTTATGTGGGAGAGATAGGGCATACGAGGAGGGCATACTAGGCCAGACATGCTGAGCAGTAGTGTATACGTTCATATGGAAAAGATAGGGATTACGGGAGAGATGCTAGACCAGACATGTTTAGGAGTAGAGTACGCGTTTGTATGGAGGAGATAGGGATTACGGGAGAGATGCTAGACTAGACAGAAATTGAGAGTAGAGTATGCGTTTCTATGTATCAGATGTATAGAAAAACGAGGAGAGGTGTTAGGCTTGACAAATACTGAGGGAGTAGGAACATCGGCTTATATACAGGAGAGATAGGGAATACGAGGGGAGGACTTTGAAAGCGACTTTAGACGCGAACTTCATGGAAAGCTGTTTCCTGTCAATGTTAGAACACTAATTCTAGCCAGTTCTAGCACGTAACGCCCTCCCGCTAGAAATGTAGACCTTTCTCGTTAAAAGGCAACCCACTCACTCAAAAAAGGTAACCCTCTCACGCAAAAGGTAACCCACTGACGCAAAACGTTTACTCACTCACGCAAAAAGGTCAACCACTCACGCAAAAAGGTTACCTACTCACGCAAAAGGGTAATCCGCTAGAAAGGTAACCCACTCACGCAAAAAGGTAACCCATTCACGCGGAAAGGTAACCCACTCACGCAAATACGTAAACCACTGTCGCTAAAAGGTAAGTAATTCATAAGGTATTACAGGAGGATACATTCCATGGTTTGGATGTGTATAGCTCCATATGATTTTACAGGCAATTCAGCTGGTATCTTAGGAATTTATGCTTATTTAGCTAGTATCACAGAAGGCAAGATTCCAGGGGCAGGGCGTGTCATAGCTGTATATTATTTTCACTGGTAATTCAGGTAGTATCGTGGGTATTTAGGCTAATTCAGCTAGTATCACAGGAGGCTGGATTCCAGGGGCTAACTGCATCATAGTTGTGTATGATTTCGCAGGTAATTCAGCTAGTATCGTAGGTATTTGGGCCAATTCAACTAGTATCACAGGCGGATAGATTTTAGGGATTGGGTATAGCATAGTTTCGTATTTTACAGGTAATTCAGAGAGTATCGTAGGTATTTAGGTTAATGCAAGTATCATAGGTGTTTACAGTAATTCAGGTAGCATTACTGGAGGGTAGGTTCCAGCGGTAGGTTATAATATAATTTCGTATTGCACAGATAGTTCATTAAATATCATAAGCATTTGGGGTAATCAGCATAGTTTCACAGATACTCGTGATAATTTCGATCAGCAATTTTCATCACCGCTATTTAAGGTAATTGCAAGTGATTCAGGTTGTATCAAAAGTATTTGAGTAATTTTAACAGGTAATTCAATTAGTATCATTGATATTTAGGGTAAACCAGATAGTATCACAGAGGGTCGTGCTAATTTCGAGCAGGGATTCGTATCGGAGATATTTATGGTAGTTTCACATGATTCGGGTAGTATCACAGGTATTTAGGTCATTTTATCGGGTAATTCAGATAGTATCACAGATATTCATGGTAATATGTCGAGTAATTAGATTATAAACATTTCTCATCCAACGTTACAACACTTTATATACTTTTTTTCTAAATCTTACAAAGGTTTTATATGTTAAACAGTTAGTGTGCGAGGTGCAGAGGAATAAACTGCATATTGGTTTATAAATTGAAAAGTTTTACTCAACATACCTGTATTTTAGTTCGTTGTAGGCGCCTCTCCCCTTTATCTAGGGTTGAGACTAGCACTAGGATTGCTCCTAATGGCAGAGTTAACGCCTCCCCTTGCATCTTGTTCTTTCTTCATCAGGTGTCTGCTAGGTGTATACACAGCACATGGGCAAACTTCCATTTCTTTTAAATTGAAGACTCAATGAGAAAATCTTCATCTTCGACTTACATTCTCTTAAGTACTGTTTGTAATAATGTAATGTCCATACGCATAGGTAGCTATTCCATTCTCGGCAATAACTCTTTTATCATCAAAAGGAATCAATTTAATTTTATTCACTTGCACTGTGATAAAAGCGTACTCTCTTGATAGTATCAGGTTCATAGGCGTTCTGATGATTTCCTCTAGCTTTAAGGCACTCTGTATAGCTGTCAAATATGATGTACTGCTTAATATCAGTACGTTTTATACGTTTAATTTTTTTATCATTGAGCCTTGAATATCTAATACATACATCTTAGGTCGTAGTCCAACAAAACTAGAATGATTTTGCTATTGGTTCCATTTTTAAATTTTCCCAGCACCTTTTCGTTCTGCGTAGAGTGGCATATATGGTTGACAGGGTAATCAGCAGTATCCAGATGCTCAACAGAACGTAGCTTATCATGGTACACATCCTCAGTTGTTACACGATGAATGAATGAATCAGTATCCATGTACATAAGCTTCAGGTTTTCAGCTCCGTAATATGGTAACGACACATCATAATGATAGTGATAGATTAATGTCTTAAGGATGTCAAACACACTCATATAAATGTATAAGGCATGTTGAATACAATCTGACGAGAGGCCATATGCACAGCAGCTAGATTAGCAGCATATGTTATCCTATCGATAAACGTAGGCTTGGCTATCAGCTTCTCTAGAGTCTTTTCATTTGCCAAAAGTCATATATCCATACGGTTAGGCAGGTTCTCCATAGTTTTTCCAAAGATGGCCTTGTTAAAGAGCTTGTAGAGGTCCTTCTCGAAATAATTTGCAGCTTGTTGTCTTAGTGTGTTGTTAAATTCCCTGCTCGAAATTAGCACGTCCACCTGTGATTCTATCTGGTTTACCCTAAATAGAATTATACCAGTGGAACTATGTGTTGAAATGACTCAAATATCTTTGATACAACCTGAATCACCTGCAATTACCTTAAATAGCAGTGATACAAATCGCTGATCGAAATTATCACGAGTATCTGTGAAACTGCGCTGATTACCACAAAGACTAAACGATACTACCTGAGCTATCTGTGAAATACGAAACTATGTTATAACCGACCCCTGCAACCTACCCTCCTGTAATTCTACCTGAATTACTCTAAACACCTATGATATTTGAATTATACTACATACCTACGATACTCTCTGAACTACCTGTGAAATACGAAACTATGCTATACCCAACCCCTGGAATCTATCCTACTGTGACACTAGCTGAATTAGCCTAAATACCTACGATATTAGCTGAATTACCTATGAGATCATACACAGCTATGATGTAGTTAGCCCCTGGAATCTAGCCTCCAGTGATACTAGCTGAATCAGTATAAATACCTATGATACTAGCTGAATTACCTGTGGAATCATACACAGCTATGTTGCAGTTAGCCCCTGGAATCCAGCTTCCTGTGATACTAACTGAATTAACCTAATTCCCAACGATGCTAGCTGAATTTCCTGTAAAATCACATGGAGCTATACACGCCCAAACCATGGAATCTATCCTCCTGTGATACTATATGAAATACTTACCTTTTAGCGAGAGTGGGTTACCTTTTTGCGTGAGTGGGTTACCTTTTTGTGTGAGTGGGTTACCTTTTTGCGTAAGTGGGTTACCTTTTTAGCGTGAGTGGGTCAGCTTTTTGCGTAAGTGGATTACTTTTTGCCTGAGTGGGTTAACCTTTAGCGTGAGCAGGTTACCTTTTTAACACGAGTGGGTTACCTTTTAACGAGAATGGGCTACGTTTTTAGCGGGAGGGGGTTACGTGCTGGAACTGTCTAGAATTGGTGTTCTACATTCACAGGAAACAGCTTTCCATGATGTTCGCGTCTAAAGTCCCTTTCAAGGTCTAACACCTCCCATCGTATTCCCTATCTCTCCTGTATATAAGCCGATGTTCCTACTCCCTCAGTATCTGTCTAGCCTAACACCTCTCCTCGGTTTCCTATACCTCTCATACATATAAACGCATACTTTACTCTCAACCTCCGTCTAGTCTAGCATCTCTCCCGTAATCCCTATCTTTTCCATGTAAACGCGTACCCTACTCCTCAGCATGTCTGTCCTAGCATCTCCCCCGTAATCCCTATCTTTTCCATGTAAACGCGTACTCTATTCCTCAACATGTTTGGCCTAGCACTTCTCTTCATATGCCCTATCTCTCCCATATAAAACACATTTCCCTCTCCTTCAACTCTCTCCCAGCATAGGATCTCCCTCCGTTTTCTCGTCTCTCCTTATAAACACATACTCAAACCCTCCTAGCCTAATGTCTCTCCTCCGTTTGCTATCTCTCCCATATAAAAGCGATATTCTACCCTTCAAGTCCTGACTAGTCTAGCGACTCCCATCGTATTCCCTATCTCTGCTGTGTGTAAGCCCAAATTTCTAGTCCTTCAGTATCTGTCTAGCCTAACACCCCTTCTCCTGTTCCTATACGTCTCATACATATAAACGCATACTCTACTCTCAATCTCTGTCTAGTCTAGCATCTCTCCCCATAATCCCTATCTTTTCCATATAAACGCATACTCAACTCCTCAACCTCTGTCTATCCTAACACCCTTCCCCGTTTTCCTATACCTCTCATATAAACCGTACTCAAATCCTCAACCTCTGCCTAGCCTAGCACTTCTTCTCGTATTCCCTACCTCTCATAAAGCGCATTCGCTCCTACCCCCTGTCTAGCTGAGTATCTCTCCTTGGTTTCCTATCTAACCCATATAAAACACATTTTTCCTTTAACACCTGTCTATCCTAGCATCTCTCTCCGTTTTACTATCCCTCCCATAAATGCGCATTTCCCTCCTTCAAGCCCTGTCTAGCCTAGCATCGGCCCTCGGTTTCCCTATCTCTCGCATATAAACGCATTCTGCTCCTTGAACCGCTGCATCTAGCCTTGTGTTCCCTATCCTTTTGCATATAAACTCAAAAATGTGGCCCAGCGCCGTATATAATAAGCTACTGATTCACTTTTTTGCATGTTTTATTGTTTGTCTGTTATTTATTTAAGTATTATTTGAAATTAGGCCCTATTTGCTCCGGATTAAGCCGGTTGAGCCATAGGCGATGTAAGCTTTCCATAGCCTATGAGAATTGTGTATTCTGGGCAAATATTATGTTATAAAATATGCCGGAATTACATTATTCTGATTAAATATCGGAAACTATGTTAAAGATAAGGCAGACATATATTCATTGCAGAATAAAATGGGTGGCTGCCAATATACGTTTCAGAATCTTGTGGGAACTAGCGCAAATTATTTTAATTACTACAGAAGGAGGAAAACTCTTATCAGGCAGCATGTGTTTCGCCGTTCCTCAATAAAACAAAAACGGGTGCGAAAGTCAAGCGTATTAAATCGCCTGTAAAATGTTCAGTGTTTGAAATGACATGAAAACAGCTCATCTAATTTAACTCGTTTGCATATTATATGGGTGTTGACTGATGTTTGTCTCTTTCCAACACCGAGGTTTCTTCAGATAGCTTTAGTTTCACTTGAATAAAATGGTTGCTGCCATTAATAATAATAATAATAATAATAATAATAATAATAACAAAATAAGAATACAATAAAACTTTGCAGTTCAATTACAAGAATGTAATTTACCAAGTTACATCTTGAAGTTCTCGCTTGATATGATGCATGTCATTCTGCTAAGGGAGGGGAGGGGATAAGCTCCAGTCAGAAATCATGTAACTCGCACAGCCGTTATAAATACTATTTGAATGTCATGCTAATTCATTTTCAAGGAGTTGGAGTATTTTGGGAATAATGTTACATTGAGTTTAACCTATGCTGATTTTTGCAAAATATTAAAACACACACACTCAAAATAGTCAAATATGGTACAGCGTAACAAAACTGTTGTATTACAAGTTGTATTTTTATATAACTTTATTATGAAATGTGTTTCAATATGGAATATTCCAATATTCAGTTTTGCTTATATATGTCTGGCAAACAAGCGGCATGGGGAATAACTACTGGAAGTACAGTCTGACTAAAATCTGAGTGGGGTGTGGAGCAACAATTAAAACGGGCACAAAACTCAATAGACAGCGGCTCGCGTAGTTTAGACTGGGAGCAGGGCAGATATACATATTACTGATGCAACTGGTAGGAGAAGCTGCTCCATTTGCGAGAAAAAGAGTCATGGGGGCATAACTTGGCAAGCTGTAGGTGTACGGAGGAACGAAGGGAAAAATATTTACCGCGATCCTTCACCACTTCGAATGAAGATTTAAGGGCATGTTGGACGCTACTGACAGGCAGGGAAGACATGAAAGGCATAGGTAAATTTCTACTTTAGCTGAGATAACAGAGACCTGAGAAGGCTGATCATAGGAACAGCCAAACATTGGTGTTGGTGCCTAATTTTTATGCCATTTTTTTACTTATTGTTAGTGTGCTGTGTATATGTATTCTCTTATCTGTTCTTTGTTTGCTATAATAGGGTATAATAATGCATCGGAATACGATTCACCGCTCTTTTATGGGTTGTTTATATTTAACATGCTATATTTGAACGTGTTTTACTTTTTTTTCCTGCTACGGTGTTTTCTTGTGGTGATATTTTTTTCTCGTTTCCTTCTATTTCTTGCCATTTTTATTGTTATTAAACTTGCTTATTACTCTGTATATTATAACAGCACGAACGGTCTGTAGACCCTTGCGAGCGATCGTCATGTAAATAAATACACTCCTTCATACATACATACATACATACATACATACATACACACACAGACATACATACATACATACATACAGACATACATACATACATACATACATACATACATACATACATACATACATACTGCGACGGTATTTCTTATAATGTTTGTGTATTTGTGTTTACTTCACGCGTTGAAGCCATCTTGTGACGTGATTCATTTGTTAGGCTTGTTAGCTCCATCTGGTGTTAGCAATTTGCGGCAATATTAATGTTCGTTTGAAAGAATGCTACTGTTATTTTATTTAAATTTGGTTCTCTGTCCTCCGGCTAGCTATTATCTTTTTCTTGGGTCGAGCACTTCTCTTTATACAGGTTGTGTAAACGGAAAGGAATCTTTTATCCAAAGATAACACTAATGAAAGAAATTTGTTTTACACTTTTATTGTCGAACACGTTAACTATCACATTTACACATTGATCTTGACACTCGCCAAACTGAAACTGTTATAATAACTTCTTACTGATCACTTTTAATCCACGTACGTCAACCTTTTGTATAATTAACTTTACAACACTTTAGATTTTTCATAATTCTGCTACGCGTAACTTGTGAATCTATAGCCGACGTGTAATATTTCTGCTGGACTAAAGGCGACGTGTATCATACAAAATATTTTCGACGAACTGACGGGGTCTTTACCTCTAACCTACCTTTTATACACTTTCACCCAGATATGCCTAAAGATTATAACTGAACTGCAATTGGCTAATAAAACGCGCCAACATTAGCGTCTATTTTAATATCCAATGAAAATTATGAATACATATGCTCTAGGGAAATTTTCCAGAAGATTCTAAACGCGCCAACATTACGTAACTTCCTCGTTTCCAATAATGATAAACAGCTCACCCCCTCGCTGCATTATTGCACGCTATTATTGTCAGTTTCAGTAAGGCGGTATAAACTTCTTTTCAACAATAATTACAATCAATAAACATCTCAAATCAATGTCACATAAAAATGCATACTCATATTACAATCATTATTTACATTTGAGTAATTTGTGATACAAATTACTGCATCATATTCCCCACTAGAAACATAATTATAAATATTTACAACTTGTTTGGAAATTTTATACTTGGGTTTTTAGTCTCCTAAATCTTGGAACACACGCTATCACTTTCACTTAACACTTCACACGCATTTAACACATGACATATGTTTTTCCTTTATCTCGCCACTACTTACTGGCTCTGGTCTAATGTGTTTAGACATTAATCTAACATTACAATTTTTTTATAGCCAATACTGTACCCTGAATTATTTAATTACTGTTACAAAATTGCTTACTTTCTTAGATTGTTGACAAAAATTTATACATTTAAGAGTTTTGTAATTATTACACATATTTACCAAAATATTCACCCTCTACACAAATGTATTTACATATCTTAAATCTAGGTACTGTTTCACATGTTCTGTTTGCTACATAAGTATTTTTTTTTTAATTATTTTTACCCCATTTTTGTTGTTTTGTACATTATATTCACAATACTCTTGGAATTATATTTACGTACGTTTACTTTAATATCATATTAAGTTTCAATCTTTACATTCTTAATTTCAAATACTGTTACAGTTATTAAGAAAATGTTATTTTCCTTTTAAAAATTTAGTTATGTCCAAAATTTTATTTCTCCTTTCTTATGACATACATACATAATTAACCCTCTTACGTTCCAATACATTGCTCTGCATTTCCGCTTTAACTATCCAGCATTTACTATTTATCATCTTTGTCTTCTGTTTCACCTTTATTGTCATTGTTGTATGGTTTCAGCATCTCAATATGGAACTTTCCAAGGCTTTTTCGAGTTGCTGGATTACATAACTCATATGTATTTGTTCCATATACTTCAACAACTTCATATGGTCCATGGTATTTGAGAAACATTCGCCAATAAAGTTTATTTGCTTTATCCGACAATTTCTTGGTTTTAACCAAAACTAAATCTCCAATTTTGATCCCCCATTCCTTTCTCTTCTTTTCTTCGTGTTTAATTTTTCTTTTTATGGCCTTTTTCTTCATCCTCTCGAATGCTTTTCGGAACATCTCTTCTTCTGTTTGTGGTATCGAGAGCGCATCTGGAATGACTTCTGGAATTTTCTTACACATTGTATTGATCTTCTTTCCCAACTTAAGTTCACATGGTTTGTATCCTGTCACATTGTTTACGGTTTCATTTAGTAGATTCTGAACGAAATTCACGTATCCATACCATTGGGTTTGTTTTCGATGACACAGCACCCTTAAATAATTTGAAATTTCCTTAATTTCCCGCTCCACTGGGTTGGAGTTCGGTCTGTATCTTGACGCAAAATATTGTTTAATGCCATTTTCTTTCAGTCCGTCCATAAATTTTTTTCCTGTGAAGTACGAAGCATTATCGCTCAATACAGATTGGATAGGTCCTTCTTTTATCACATATGACTTGAGTAGTCTATTCAAACATGCTAAACCTGTAGGTTTTCTCAAAGGGTTAATTCTTACATATTTGCTGAATATATCATAACAGACAAATATATATTTATTTCCAAATTGACTTGGAGGCATCGGACCATGAATATCGATACTAATTACACATCTCGGCTTATCTCTTATAACCGAATTAGTTTCAAATGCATATGCTGCATTTATTTGCTTTGCCTTCTGACACAGGTTGCAGCACGATATAAATTTCCGCACTTTCTGACGCAATTTGGATATGTATAAATTTTCTAAAATCATAGAAGTTGTCCGGTCCGTCCCTGAGTGTGCTAACCCTTCGTGAAAATTCTTAATTAGTTCCGTTTCCATGCTTTTCGGAACCATTACCTTCCAACTAGGCATTTCTTTTCCATGCTTCTTGTATAATGTCCTATCCCGAATTGCTACAATTTCTTTCTTTGTCTCCTCAATTAATGGTGCATTTTCTTTAAGTTTTAATAATTTTGCATCCTCATTTTGAATTTCCCCTATATTTTTCAATTTTCTAATCATTTCTTTGCTTAAAGGAATTTCAATTGTCAATATTTTGACTTCATTTCTAGGCCTTTCAATATTTTCGGGAATTTGTGGGTTGTAGTTTAATCTTGATAGCAAATCACTGAAGGTATTATTCTTGCCAGGAATGTGTATAATCTCAATATCGAATGCAGATATTGCATGAATGTATCTAGCAAGTTTTCCACTACATAATCTACACCGTTGTATGAAAGTTAAGCTGATGTGGTCTGAATATACTTTCACCTTTTGCTGATAAATATAGGTTTTAAAACGAATTAATGAGAAATATAGTGCTCCAATTTCTAACTGAGTTACTGAAGAATTCCGCTCAATATTTTTAAGTCCTCTAGAAGCTGTACTAATGACGTGAAAGTCATTGTTGATGTCTCGCTGTCCTAAAATTCCGGCGTATCCTTGCATTGATGCGTCGACATAAATCTCATATTCCAAATCTTCTCTGGGCCTCTCGAGTAATATGGACTTGGCAAAAAGTTCTTTTACTCTCTCAAAACATTTTTGATGATCCTCTGTCCATTTCCACTTATTGTTCTTTCGGAGTAGCTGCCGCAGTGGTTCTATTTCAGCCGAATACCTTGGTACGAACTTACTCTGAAAGTTCAATAGCTCTAAGAGACGTCTAATTTGTTTTACGTTCCTTGGTGGTGGAATTTTCATTATTGCTTCTATTCTCTTCTGATCAGGTCTTATACCTCGTTCATCCACTACATAACCCAGAAAATTTATTTCCTTGACACAAAATTTTGATTTTAGTATGTTCACAGTCATACCATGTTGTTGCAGTTTATTTAACACATAATGGACATTATTCATGTGTTCTTCAAATGTTTGACTAATGATTAGGAAGTCGTCAATATACTTTATTAAGAAGTCGTCTGCAGAATTTCCAAAGATACTGTGAATGGCTCTCAAAAATCCAATTCCTGAGTTCTTTAAACCAAAAGGATTTACACAAAAACGATACTGGATCCCCGAGTATTGAAATGAAGTGTAATCACGCACTTGTGGATCTAATTCCACTTGCCAATATGAAGCAGTGAGGTCAATGGATGTCAGAAATCTCCCTCTTGAAAGTTTCGTAATTAGTTGTTCAATTCCCTCACTTTGAAAATGATCTGGCTTCATATACTTGTTGACATATCTACCGTCTAATGTTAATCTCAAACTACCATCTCGTTTAATACTCCAGCAGATTGAATTTATATACTGAGAATTACTTTGCTCAATAATCCCATTTTCTAACATGCTATTTATTAGTTGTCTAGCTTTGTCCCGAAGACTTATAGGTAAATTGTCATACTTGTGCCTATATGGTGGTACGTCTTCTACTTGAAATGTATGGTGATATACATTACATCTGCCTGGGATATTACTAAATACTGAACTATTGTTCATCAAAACATCATGAAGGATTTGTTTTTGCGTTATCGTAATATTATAAGCTTCTTCACAGTTGTGTATTATTTCCTCATTTCTCTTCTCTTCCCAGCTGTTGTCTGTCTCGCTCACATGGTCGTCTTTTGTTTGGATTGTAAATTTCTCTACTTTCTCTGGCATTTCTGCTAGCTGTCGGAAATATGGCGTGGTATTCCCTTCATATTCTGTGACTACCTGCTTTATCTGACTATTTGTATCAGTCTCTGTTATTTGTACAAAAAACTCTTGGTCACAAAGATTTTTCTCATCCTTTGTCATCTCAATCACAGAAAGTTTCTCTTTTATAAAAGCTACCTTTATTTCTCTATCTTCTTTTGTTATTTTTAACTCTTCATGTTTAAAATCTATACGTGCTTCATATTCATGTAGGAAGTCACATCCTATAATTATGTCACAAATCAGATGGTTTACAATTAGAAACATAACCTCAAAATTCTCTCCGCCGATAAGTATGTTAAGTAGAGCTTGTGTTTTTATGACCTGTGTCGTTCTTCCGATTGCAACACGACAAACTAAATTACTAGTGGGAAGAGCCATAATTTTGTTACCTTCATTAATCAAATTTATGTAAAATTTCTGTGAGCAAATTGAAGCTGACGAACCAGAATCTATAGTTGCAATGATCTCTTTCTTCGCAATTTCTATCCGAATATGAGGTGACTCGAAACTTTCTCCCTTATCTTGTGTTGCTGCAATCTTATTACAGGGTGTGTGTGTAGGCATATTATTTGTATTGGTAATGGATACTGAATTATTAAAGACGTCCTGAGAACCTACTACACAGGAGTCTATTAACAGTTTTCCTGGATATTTCCATGTTCACGTACGGGACTGCCATTCCAAACAGGAGCTAAATCTATCTCATTGTCGCTACCACTGTTTTGAGTTCCCCTTCCTCGAGTTCGAAATCCTCGATTTCTGAAATTATGTCCTCTTGGCACATAATTTTCTTGCCGTTCCTCAGATCTTTCCCGGTTATTGTTTTCCCTCCAGTGAGTGAAATTTCCCCTTTGTCTAGTGTACCGCCTTCCATAATTTTGTCCTCTTTCTGGCAATCTTTCTGTCCTGACATAATTTATTTGTTCCTGTCGACCTGGTCTCCCATCTATCCTCGATCTTTCAAATTGTGGAACGTATGATTGATACCGTTGTCTGGTATTATTTTTATGACGCCTGTCTTGTCCTCTACTTTGCTGATAACTACCTTGGTAATTTCTTCTATCTCGCACATCTAAAAATCTATGTTCCCACTCTCGAGATATATCTTCTTCCTGTTGTTCCAAAGCTGTCATTAATTCTGTCATCTCATAGATGCTACGTGGTTTTGCAATTAATAAGTAATTTTGTATCCTTAAAGGATAATGCCTTGTGAGCAAACTCACAAAATCTTCCTCATTGATTGGAGGTGACAAGTTCCTAACCTGACTTGCATGTTTCAGTAAGTAATCAGTCATTGATATTCCCTCTCGTGGATCAAATTGACCATGACTAAGCATTGCTCGAATTCTGTGCTGTACCGTAACATTCCAAAATCTGTTCATGAATAGTTTCTTAAAGGATTCATATGAAATTTCACCCCCTGATACCATTTGTAACCAATCTAAAGTTTTCTGGTCCAAACATCTTTTGACAACTATCATTTTTAATGCTTCAGGTATCTTTTTAATTTGAAAATACTCTGATAAGTCTGCAATAAACTGTACTGGACTGGAGTTTTCATTAAATTTTGGAAGTGGAAAATCACTTAAGATATGATTGTAATTTTGCAAATTCCCTACTCCCATATTTAAATTCTCTAGTGTTACTTGTGCACTCTGAGTTTCAGCATTAGCTGTAGATGAAGCTGCAGCATCACTCACATTATTTGTCATACCTGATGAACTACCTCTATCATTATTTTGTACATCAGATACATTCACATCACATATATTTACCCTTGAATTTAATTCTAACCTATTTACAGTACCTTGCAGATTTTCTATTGTCTGTTCCAATTTTTTATTATTCTCATTTTGAACAGCTTGGTGTTTGTTAATTTCAGAAGTTAGCTTTTGATTCAAATCTTTAGACAAATCTTTAAGTTCTTTAGACAATTTATTTCTCTGTGTTTCTGACTCCTTCTGAATTTCAGATATTTCCCCTCTGAAATTAACTTGCACCTGAATTAAATCTGCATTTGTAGCCTCCTTCATCTCTCTTACCTCACTTGAAATGCTACTCATTCGGCTACCTAACTCTGTACATTTTACATCAACCTGTTCTATTTTATTATTAACCTCACTTTTTTGGTTCGATATTTCCCTGCTCATGTCTAACATTTTCTTTGAAACTTCACCTATCTCATTTGCTATCATTTCCTGATTTTCATTTCTCATTCTCATCATACTACTATCTAGCTCCATGAATTTCTTTTCAATTTCTTCCCTGTTTTGTTCTAAGCTCTTACCAATATCTTCCCTTAATTCTCTCTTATTCTGATCTAGTTTTTGTTCAAAACTCCTATCAATATCTTCTCTTAATTCCCTATTATTCTTTTGCATATCTTCCCTTCATTTCTCATTACTCTGAGTTAATTTTTCTAATTTCTCATTATACTTTTGCATATCTTCCCTTAATTGATCTGTAATACTCTTACCAATATCTTCCCTCAATTCTGTCTTATTCTGATCTAAACTCCTATCAATATCTTCCCTCAATTTCTCTATATTCTTTTCCATATTCTCATTAATGTTTTTTTATATTCTCATTATTCTTTTTTATATTATCATTCATATTTCTCAGCATTTCCATCATCATACTAGCATCAAAATTAACATTTCCTGCTATTCTATTCTGACTTTCTGCACTAACATTTTCTCCCTCAAATCCTACATTGTTTGAGCTATTTTCTGTAACCTGTATTGAATTACAGCTAACCGTTACACTATCTCCCTCCATAATTATTTCTTCTGTATTATTAGGGGACATTGTTTTCTTTATCCTACCGCTCCTAAGGTGCATTTAAATTTTGTTACCCTTTTTTTTTAGAATTAACATAACACTTTTCTAACCTTTCTGATGCTATCTGCTGATGTAGCTTTGATGTCCAGCTTTCTGCCCCTCTCTCCTAGATTATATGTTGCTTCTGCGTTGTATTACGATGAATCTACGTCGTTTTGGTGTTTTGTAGTTGAATTCCCCCGTTGCCTTTTAATCTCGGAATTACGATGTCCAATCATCCGCGTTGTCTGTCGTCCCTTTTGTTGTTTCTGGAATCTGCGTCTTGTAGTTCAGTTCACTTCTCCATTCGCCCCTTCCTGGTTATCTCACTTCTTCCTGGTTAATTCTGCCCCTTCCTGGTTATTCTGCCCCACGTTCTGGGCGCCAATTTGCGACGGTATTTCTTATAATGTTTGTGTATTTGTGTTTACTTCACGCGTTGAAGCCATCTTGTGACGTGATTCATTTGTTAGGCTTGTTAGCTCCATCTGGTGTTAGCAATTTGCGGCAATATTAATGTTCGTTTGAAAGAATGCTACTGTTATTTTATTTAAATTTGGTTCTCTGTCCTCCGGCTAGCTATTATCTTTTTCTTGGGTCGAGCACTTCTCTTTATACAGGTTGTGTAAACGGAAAGGAATCTTTTATCCAAAGATAACACTAATGAAAGAAATTTGTTTTACACTTTTATTGTCGAACACGTTAACTATCACATTTACACACTGATCTTGATACTCGCCAAACTGAAACTGTTATAATAACTTCTTACTGATCACTTTTAATCCACGTACTTCAACCTTTTGTATAATTAACTTTACAACACTTTAGATTTTTCATAATTCTGCTACGCGTAACCTGTGAATCTATAGCCGACGTGTAATATTTCTGCTGGACTAAAGGCGACGTGTATCATACAAAATATTTTCGACGAACTGACGGGGTCTTTACCTCTAACCTACCTTTTATACACTTTCACCCAGATATGCCTAAAGATTATAACTGAACTGCAATTGGCTAATAAAACGCGCCAACATTAGCGTCTATTTTAATATCCAATGAAAATTATGAATACATATGCTCTAGGGAAATGTTCCAGAAGATTCTAAACGCGCCAACATTACGTAACTTCCTCGTTTCCAATAATGATAAACAGCTCACCCCCTCGCTGCATTATTGCACGCTATTATTGTCAGTTTCAGTAAGGCGGTATAAACTTCTTTTCAACAATAATTACAATCAATAAACATCTCAAATCAATGTCACATAAAAATGCATACTCATATTACAATCATTATTTACATTTAAGTAATTTGTGATACAAATTACTGCATCAATACATACATTCATACATTCATACATAAACAGTATACTCAATTTTCCTTAATGTACTTTCGACACAGGATAGAAGAAAACAAAATCCCTGTATGTTTGATTATGAAACCCTGCAGTTAGTAGCGATAGCTAAGTTTTTTCGCATAAATCCCTTATAAATAACTTTTTGTTACAAATTACCATTTAACACAAACACTGACGTAGAGGTTCACCAAGGACGGCTTGATAATTCCTTGTAAACAGAACAGACAGTGCTTACTGTGCAATAAGACAAAAATAAAATATAAATGAGAAAGAGATGGGACAGAAAGAAAGAGTACAAGAAATTACTTTACTTTTCTTTGTCAATCGAGTGGGATGACTGCAAGGTCTGACGCCTCTTTCTGGAGGTCCTAGTTCAAATCCCATGATGATCCACAGACTTGTCTAATTTTTTTCCTAACCCCTAGGCAAGATGCATGCTTAATTCTCTTTTCCCTCATCCCCATTGATGCAGTAATTTGTATCACAAATTATTTAAATGTAAAGAGTGATTATAGTATGAATATGCATTATTATGTGACATTGATTTGAGATGTTTGTTGATTGTAATTATTGTTGAGAAGTAAGTTTATACTGCCTTACTGAAACTGACAATAATAGCGTGCAATAATGCAGCGAGGGGGTAAGCTGTTTATAATTATTAGAGACGAGGAAGTTACGTAATGTTGGCGCGTTTTTCTTTAGAATTTGCTGGAACATTTTTCCTAAAGCATATGTATTCATAATTTTCATTGGATATAAAAATAGACGCTAATGTTGGCGCGTTTTATTAGCCAATAGCAACTCAGTTATAATCTTTAGGCATATCGGGGTGTAGGAGTATAAAAAGGGCTAGGTTAGAGATAGACGCCGTCAGTTCGTCGAAAACATTTGTACGTTACACGTCGCCTCAGTCCAGCATAAATATTTGTGCAGTACACGTCGGCTATCGATTCGCAAGTTACGCGTAGCAGAGTTATGAAAAATCTAAAGTGTTGTAAATTTAATTATACAAAAAGTTGAAGTACGCGAATTAAGAATGATCAGTAATGAAGTTATTATAACAGTTTCAGTTTGGCGAGTGCTAAGATCAAAGTGTAAATGTGATAGTGAATGTGTTCGACAATAAAAGTGTAAAACAAATTCCTTCATCAGTGTTATCTTTGGATAAAAGATTCCTTTCCGTTTACACAACCTGTATAAAGAGAAGTGCTCGACCAAAAAGATCATAGCTAGCCGGAGGACAGCAAACCAAAATTAAATAAAATCACAGTAGCATTTTTTTTAAACAAACACTAAATACTGCCGCAAATTGCTAACACCAGATGGAGCTACTAACCTAACAAAGAATCACGTCACAAAATGGCTTCACCACGTGGAGTAAACACAAATACACAAACATTATAAGTAATACCGCCGCAAATTGGCTCCCAAACGTGGGGCTCAACAAATTAAATAATATTACAAGTATACCACTTCACCATACAATTAACTTCCATCTTGAACTTTTACAGCTGCGGATCGGGTTCAGTGGACCGTACGTGTTGATTAGAGGGTGTGTTTTAAGGCGTCGAAAGCTCCTGTCCGATCCTCTCTGTGAGGATAGGGGAGGGGGTGGCATCGAAAATGCTCTCTGCCGGCGTGCGTCATCTGGAGACGTTAGCCACCACGCTGCATTGTGTCTGCTGCCACCAGGTCTAGCCGCCCTTAGTAATCATTCACTCGTTCCTTCCTTCCGAGGTCACGTAGGTGCAAGAAACCTACTAGCTGCAGTGTTTAAATTTCCTTCGTCACCAAATTGTACCTTTATTTTATTAGAGCACATACATTCTGAAACTGTCAAATAGTACGCAGAAGGGCATTACCTTAATGAGGCCATTAAATATGTATTTCTTAAATATTACATTTATTAGCATAGAAAATTTATAGAGACACTACACTCGTCATTACAATACTAACTATTCCAGTGTTTTTCTGTATTATTACTGTATTTAGAAAAAAATGAAAAGAAAACTATTTTATAGAGAACAAACTCATATGGGACTCATTAAATATAATAAACTCATATGAATTGAAAAAGTAGGGCTTCAAGAATAACACTGGATAGGTAGCAGCCCTAACGACAGTATTATAATCTCTGGCATCTGTGTGTTTAAGTATTCCTCTTCTGCCGATTTTCCTTCCATTTTTATTTAATCTTGCTCTGTATGTCTGCGTCATATATTAAATGTGAAAAACAATTTCGAGCTTTAAGTCATCCGCAGTTTTCTCAGCTTTATTCATTTCATAAGCAGCTGCCACGTTATACAGTATTTTTATTTGTTCTGGACCAATGCACCTTCTTAATGAAAACAGTTCTTTTAGTTTTTGATGAAATATTTCATTTCCTTCCTTCGTGGTTGAATAACACGCCCACTTAATGTAATTTGTAAAGAAACTGTTTCTTAAGTGTGGGTGCTACGTCTCACGTAATGTTTTCATTATTATCCTCACTTTGCCAACATAAAAACCATTTTCTCCATTTAAGTTGAGTTAAAATTGCTTAGAGGGTAATGAAAACCGAAGTTGTAATTCAGTAGCTCTTTTACTCCATTCAGCCGCAATTTTTAGTCACTAGCAGGAAATAACAGTTGTTCGTGAAGGGCCAGTTGGCTATCACAATGTAGAGATGATTTGTATGACCGAAACAGAAAATAATTACAACAATTTTATTTTTTCAAAAGTGATTTCCTTCTTTGACTACGCTAAGGTGCTCTTACAGGAGATACTACATTCAGTCCCAAAAATGCTATATAAAATCCTCAGCAATGTGCATGATTAGAGGTATTCTGCAGCCGAAGAAATCAGTTTTAGATGAAAGGCCTGATCTGTTCTTAATTTTGTTGTACATACACTGCCGTTTTTGAAAATTGCAACACCAAGAAAGAATTTCCCGAATAACACCAAACTTGGTGGAAGTGTAGAAGAATGTGCAAGCAATAACTGATTAGGTTTGCAGAGGGATGGTATACACGTAGGTTCGAACACATAGCCCTCTCGTGTCGGTCCGACAAGGTCAGTGTTGCGCCCAGTGTAGTCGGTGCGGAGCTGTCAAACAGGGTGGAAACAATAAAGAGAGTGCCAGTAAGTCTCGTCAACGTCAAAGGGAGCCATATCGGCATGTGAGTGAGTTCGAACGGGGCAGAATGATCGTCTCCGGGAAGCGGGTTTGTCATACCGTAACATTTTGGCTCGTACAGGGCATGCTGCTACGACAGTGATGCGTGTGTGGAAGCAGTGGATAGATGAAGGTCGTACGCAGCGTAGAGCGGGTACTGAATCACGGAACATGACCACAGCACGGGATGACCGTCATTTTGTCCGCATGGCCGTAATGGACCGTACAGCTTCATCCACAGTGTAGGCTCGACGCTGGAGCACTGCAACAGGTATGCACTTCTGCATCAACGGTTCGTCGCTATCTGCTGCAGGTTGGACTGGTTGCGTGCATGCCATTATGTGGGCTTTCATTATCCAGAAACCACAAGCTTCTCCGACTGCAATGGGCACGTGAACACTGTCACTGGAGTGCTGAGTGGCAAAATGTATTTTTTTTGGGCGAGTCCCGCTTCAACGTGTCCTACAGTGATGACCGCATACGTGTCCGGCGATACCGTGGTGAGCGCAACCTGGAGGGTGCATTGTTGAGCGGCATAGTGAACAAACACCAGGTGTGATGGTTTGGGGCGCCATTGGTTACAACAACCGATCTCCCCTCCTACGAATTGAGGTCACTTTGAACAGCAGCCGGTACCTAACGGTGGTTGTAGAGCCTTAGATACCCCCCGCTTCAGGTATCTCCACAGGCCACATTTAAACAGGACAATGCCCGGCCACATATTGCGGGGAATGTACAAGCCTTCTTCGAAAAGCGACGGGTACCATTGCTTCCCTGGCCAGACATGTCGCCCATCGAACATGTCTGGGATATGGTTGGTCGGTACCTGGTGCGTCACGGTCCTCCAGTAACCAGTGTCACAGATGTGTGGACTCGAATACAAACTGCGTGGAGAGAAATCCCTCAAGAACTTATTCAGAACATTTTTGATTCGATGCCACGGCGTATAGCAGCTCTAACTGCAGCGCATGAAGGCCACCACACCAAATACTGAATATTAGGTCTCAAAGGTCATGTATAGATTTGAAAAGTTTATTATCTGTTACTTGTCATGTATAGCGTCTTTCAACAAGAGTGTCCTATTTTTAACATGTGATAGCTGCCGTTGTTATTGAGTTACAGTTGTCATTTTTTCATATGGTTACAGCTGTTATTGACAAATAGCCATGGAACGTTACAGCTTTCAGCAACGCATAGAATTTGTGAAAATTTATTATCAAAATGAATCATCCGTTCGCCAAACCTTCCGTGTATTGCGTAAAGTTTACGGTGTGCATAATCGTCCCTTCGAGGCAATGATTCGGAGTTTGATCGATAAATTTGAAATAAGTGTTTCTATCAGCGATCAAAGAACACCTGTACTTAATCGACGTAAGTGCTCCAACGAAAACATAGGCGCCGTTCGTGAGAGTGTACTTGAGAACGGAAACAAATCAAATGCTCGTCGAGCGCAACAATTGGGGCTTTCGCCGACCATAACTTGGCGAATTCTGCGTCTGCACTTGAAGTTTCACGCTTACAAAATGGTGTTAACTCAAGAACTAAAGCTCAACGACCATAGGTTGCGCCGTGTGTTTGCTGACTGGTTTATGGAGCAATTGGAAGCTGACCCGGATTTTTGTCAAAAATCATCTTCAGCGACGAAGCCCACTTTTGGATGGATGTGTTAACAAACAAAATTGCCGCTATTGGAGCAATCACAACCCAATGTAGATTCAAGAACGACCACTTCATCCCCAAAAGGTTACTGTGTGGTGTGGAGTTTGGTATGGTGGAATCATTGGTCCATATTTTTTCCAAGATGAAGATGGAGATGCTCTAACTGTCAATGGAGAAAATACCGGGCTCTTATAATGGACTATTTTTGGCCTCACTTGGATGGTAAGGATCTCAGAAACATCTGGTTCCAGCAAGATGGTACCAAATGTCATATTGTTCTCGAAACAATCGATCTTTTGAAGGAGAAGTTCAGAGGTTTCATCATTTCCCGTGGTGGTGATGTTAACTGGCCCCCGAGGTCATGTGATTTAACGCCGTAGGATTACTTCTTTTGGGGTTATGTTAAATCTCGAGTTTATGTCAACAAGCCAGAAACAGTAAATGATCTAATGAATAACATCATGCGTGTTGTTCGTGAAGTTGGACATAATTTACGTTCTTCTGTCATTGAAAACTGGGTCAACCGTATACGCGCAACCCAACGAAGTCGCGGCGGTCACTAAACTGAGGTTCTCTTCCACACGTAATGACATTCATAATGTTCCAAAATAAAAAAAGAAATAAACCTCTATCATTTATGGAACTTGTTTTATTTAAGTTCAAAGAAAGGACACTCTTGTTGAAAGATCCTTTACCTAACCTGTGGTATTTATTTAATTGAATTCACGCGTTTCCTTCTTGGTGTTGTAATTTTCACAAACGGCAGTGTATTATTGTTGTTGTTGTTTGAGGCTGTTATGTTATTGTTTCTTAGAAACTCACACGCTGATTGAGAAATATTCCGACATTGTTCATAAATTCAGTATCATTTTCTTTCAATAGATTCAGCTTTTCAGGCATTTGAAAGCGACAGCCCCGGTAGAAAATGTATGCAGCTTTATACTACCACAGAGCCAAGCAGTAGTGGTGGTGATGACGGTAGCTTTTGGGTGGCGCAAAACTGCTGGGGTCATCGCGTCACACTCTGCTACATATTTCTTTACATTTTGGTACAAAAACAATACAAACTTTGAACACCATAAGATTCAGAAAAGGAACAAAAATAAGTCATACAAAATTATGCATTCCAATTCAGTACACAGTTGTAGCAAAATATTTAAGAAAATGTTAAACAAACAGACAATAATGAATGAATACACAGGTTTATTAAATTCCATTCAGCTGAGAAGCTTCTTCCCTAATATCTCTCATTTTAACATGCACAGGTCTGACAAGTGGGCCAAACTACGGCGGACACTTCAAGGATTTGTTGCCATTAACACACTCATCAGTCTTTCCCGAAGGCTCACCACACTTCACACTAGTCCACTAGCCGAGATTGAATTCCACACAACCTGTACACTTTACTGTAACTCTCCGTGTCAGATGATCGGAGACCCCAACATACAACAATTACCAATTACTACTGCCTCAGCTGAAGGCTCATCTGCTTCTCTCTTTATGTTTCCTATTGTGTCTCTTTTTCTTTTATACACTTCGTCCATGTTTAATCTTCCCAGGCGATTAGAGCAAGATATACTCTAAGTCATCTTCTTTGGCATATTCTTTCAATGACAGTTCAAATTTCTATACTTTTGAAAACACTTCTATTTCATTACGTAAAACTTATCAAGTACATGCATTGCATATCGCTCTCCACAGAATAGGATCCAAGCATTGTATTGCCATCATTTAGCTTGACACCAAGGGTGTTCTCTTTGCTGTACATCTCTAGCTTCATTGTTGCCGCAGTATCTGCATTCAGAAGTTCTAACTTACCCTTCAAATCAGCCATTGTCAAACTTTTCGGAAAACAGCTGTCCACACACAAAGGATGAAGATCATTGCAGTTTTACGGGCAGGGTGTTGATACTAACCCAACTCCCAAGACCTGGAGGACCGGTGGCTCGGGACCCCGGGGAAACGCCAAACCCGGACTTACCGAAGTAAACCCCTGGGGGGCACAGAGCCAAAATGCATCTATATATAATAACTTAAAGGTGCCAAAATCCCTGCTGCATTCACCATATACCCTCGTTAAACTGGGAAGAAATCAACCATTATAACGTCCTTTGTACAAAAGCAGTTGAACTGGAATCTGTTTAAATATTTTATTTATGTGAGTTGATACTTGTAAACCCGCTCGCCTCTCACCGAGGCGGCCCGCGTTCAATCCCAGGGACCCACATGTGGGATTTGTGGTGGACAAAGCGGCGTCTGGGCGGGTTTTCGCCGGGTTTTCCGGTTTCCCCGCCATTCATTTCACCAACTGCTCCATCATCACCTTTTCTTTCATCCATTTCAACATAATTTCGTTTCATCTACTTCCTTCCTCCCATACCAGGCATCGGGCTGATCACCCATTCTGGATATTCTGTCTGATCCATAAGTGTCTGCTCCTCGACGGGCCTCTGACCCCAGGCACCCGCCTGTAAGTCCTGGGGGGTGTAAGTCCTACATAAGATGAGGTTAAAAAGAGAAAGAAGAAGAAGAGACTTGTAAAAATCGAAATGGAGACCTGGTAAAGCGAGAAGCTGTAAATATCTCATACACCCAAAATCAAGCCAGAATTTTGCACATTAAGGGTGGAAAATGCTCTGTTTCGATAAAGTAAGTGATAATACAGGCTGCTGTATACTACTGCCTGCTGCTAACAGCATCAGGGTGAAACAGGCGACGGTACGCACTGTATTCCAGATTGAGCAGGATTTTTAACAATGGTCTTTTTTATTAATACATAAACCATTCTTAAGCTTTTTTTGATTATACTAGTTAACAGGAAATAACATAGAACACTTTCCCTCGAACTGTTGCCGGAGTTAATAATGGTAATGTGAATACCTCGTCGCTGATGTTTATCTGTTTTGTGTGTTGGTTTGATTAACGTAATTCAAAAAGCAGAGGTGACGAAAACGGGAGTGGAATCCTTTTGGGCAGGAAACCACCTCATCGCTCCTCTAGTTTCCTTATGGTGCTGAGCGGTAGTTATTTGTTGACTCGCGGAAAGATGCCATTTTCACCATCTCTGCTGAAACGTAGTATAATCGCTAGTACAGCATTCAAAGCATACACCTTCCAAGCATGCCATTACTAAATAACTGGATTGAAGCTACGTACATATATGATTTACATAATAAATTTTAAGGTATACATCTTTCAAAAGCGAATTCAAACATTAAACCGCTATAAATATTATAATATTTGAAATAGGGGAAAACAGGACAGTATTGGGCAAACAATGGAGTTTCGTTTTAATTTTTCCTGTTTACATGCCAATATTGCTATTGTTTTGTTAATTTGAAAATTAGTGCTATTACCTACTGCTACAGGAATTTATAAGTTTCAAACCATGGCTCTATCAATAAATGTTAGAATACAGCTGATTCAATACTATTATGAAAGCAATGGGAGTCTTACTCAAGGTGTGAGAAAATTTAGTACTCTTAACAATTTAGGAGCAGGGCCATGCTCTATTCGTAATTATGGGAATTTAATCAGGAAGTTTGAAGAAACTGTCTCTGTTGCTGATAGGAAGAAATCTGGAAGGCAAAGGTAACCAGTGATGTTACTGTTGCCGAGATGCTTCACGCTTATAATGAAATAAGTAGAAATAATTATTACCGAATTAGTAGTGTTGCTCAGGTATCCAGGAAACAACAAATGAGCAATAGCATAGTTTGGAGAATTCTCAAAAGGCATCTTTGTCTCCATATAAACTAAAAGCAACGGTTAGAATCAAAGAAAGCGACAAGCGGGGAAAAAATATGATTTTGCTTTATTTTGTACTAGCAGAGATTCATATTCTTTTTACTTTCTCTACTACGTATAGTAAGTAGGGGAGGTATTGTATTCCACCCAAAAATTCGATACCAGGATTTCACCGGAAACACCTGTCTTAAAGCGCCTGAATCCAAAACAAAGAGCACTTTTAGAAAAGGTCCATTTCTGTGTAGGGGGCGCGTGTCTGCGAACAGCATAACTCAAAAACGAAAAGTCGGATAGATACCAAACTGGTATTTCGGTTCAGTGCCTTCCAAGCATGTTACACGAAGATTTTCTACAAAATTCCCCTCCCCAAACTACCCTTTTTATTTTCTAAAATAGTTTGATTAAAATACAATATATTAAAGATATTTAAATGACAAGTAAATGTGGCTATATCCTGAATTTTCTGGGAATAGCCTGTGAAGTTCGCTTCAGTTAGAAGAAATTTTATATAATCTTGTACAACTGCTAAACGTTAATCGATAGACAAAACGTACTACGCAAAAAATGTAGATCTCTTTAAAACATACAATTTACTTCCTACAAGGGTTTTTTTGTGGCATAAGCCATTTCTGAGATATCCGATACTAAAGGTTGGAATTGTTCATTACTTGGTCATTCTTTAAAGCCTTTCACCATTCAGTTGTTTCTCGTGATTGCATGGAAACAGTATGGAATTTTAAGGACAGCATATAGCGCCCAGTTCTTAAACATTTGACTATTGCTGTTCCTTTTGAATCTGTAACGAAATGTGTAATGTTTCTATTTCTGCATAGATTTACTTGGATTAAATGAGGTGGATAGAAAAAAAAACGCTTTAGTAAAAATAGTTTGTATAAATGATTCATATATTAATAAGTGATAGAGTGTAGAGAAAGCCATGTGAATGTATCACATCAGATTTGTATCACATAAGTCTATGTGTGATGAACCGATGAAACTAAGGTTCTGTATTGTTTTTAGGCAGGTAATATATTTAATTGAAAAAAAGGAAAGAAGGAAAGGAAAAAAAAGAGAGAGAAGATTATGTTTTGTTTTTACTCAGGGTAGTATTTGCTTTCAATTATCTTTTTGTGGATAATATTATTACAGATGTAAACTCATATTCACAGCCTTAGATAAACAATTCTTTAATTCTGTTTAACAATATCTCAAGTCATCATAAGGAACATTTTGTCCTAGTAGCGTCGTTGTACTGAGAGTATAACTACCTCTCCCTTTATTATTCTCAACCGTTGTTGCAACTATTAATATGAATAATACCAATACCTTAAGAATTTGTATTACTTGACTTGTCCCTTTTTGGCGTCGTTAGTTATGTCGTTGAATGATAATCCATTATTTAACCTGTGGCGTCTCTCCACAACTTAGCCATCTTTTAAGAGAAATTTTCGTATATCTGTGAATTTTTTTATCAAGCAGTAGGTCTTAATTTTAGTCATTATATTTTACTTATTAAATAATGTTCTACTTAAATATTGAATCTGATAAAATAATAATTCCATGTGAAATTGCTTTAATATTGCTTTCTAAAGTTATTTACAGTATTAGAAATAATACAAAAATTATTTGGGCATTTTCATAAAACATGTTGCTTTATCTATGACTTAATTGTTATTTTGTCCTTCCTCTTCTTTGTCTTTGTATAATAAAATAAGTGTAACCAAATATTTAACATAACAAACTACAATATTACTCCTGTTGCTGATCAGAGTGGGCCGACGCCGGGGATCGAACTAGGAATTACCGAATGCGAATTGCACACGTTACCGCGGCGCCATCTTGCTCGGTGATAGGCTCCTACCTTCTTCCTGTGCGATTAAATGGCTATTTCCGCCACCAGTTTCTAGTCCACTACTGCCCGAGGTTCTTAAAAACGTGTCTTTAATCATCTGGAGAAACGAGTGGTTACAGCACGATGGAGCAACTCCTGATTTTGTTACGACTGTGTGACAACGACATTTCGACAACGGTTTTCCTGGAAGTTTGATAGGGAGAGGTGGTTTTATAGCCTGGGCATCCCGCTCTCTTGGCAGCACTGCGATAGACTTTGAGGCAGTATTTTTAACACTTAAATAAGTTCAGTCAAATTATATAATATGTAAATTCAATAACAGCCGGCCTTGAAGCAATATGTGTATGTAATAATTTGTAAAATGTATGTAACAGTCATTGCATATGCTTATATTATTGTAAACATGTTCTATAATGTTACGTGAATGCATTACGTAATTTAATAATGTAGGAGCTGTGAGAATAATAAGTTAAACGTTGCTAACAATGGGGTAACCTTGAGGCAATAATGAATTTGAGAGTTTAAATGTTACTAGTCATTATTAGAGCAGCAATAGTGTAAATTTTGAGACAGTTTAAAAATAACCAATCAACAGCCAGAAAAAGCTTTAGTTAAATGAAGGTATTCTATTTGAGTAGGAGTAGCCAATCAGAAACATGAAATACAGAAATTTACAAGTTTAGACGGTTGAAATCTATTCAATTGCCTGAGGACAGTGCTCATAACTGGATGCGTTGCTTGTGCGTCCTCGAGAGATTTAATACGTGTTCGTGTGAGACGAAAAATAAGTTTACGTGTTAAAAAGTACAAGTAATTAATTAAAGAATCTCACAGCTCCCTATGTCAGTGAAGTGTTATTTAAATCGTATCAAGTATTAATAAAAGGAGTAAAGTTAAATTATAATCTGTGTAAGCCTACATTCTCATCGCATTACAACCCTGCCTAAGAGAAACCTGTCTCTAACAATAATACTGACGCAGCCGAGGCAAACATAAATATTAAATACTTAAAGAAGCAAATTTAATTACAAGGTTAATATTTTTTTAAACTTGGGGAAAGTACATTTGGGGGAAGGCTACCGGAAACTGTTTACTATACGTGCGGTTGCAACTATTACAAGTTCGGCTCCCCAACAGTTGAAATATAATACAACTCCTATAACAAACAACTTCTTCAAAATTGACGCCCAAAGCGTGGTGCTAATAAATAACATAACAAAACATCTTCTCAAATTGGCATCCATACGTGGAGCTAAAATTAAAATCACCTTTCTTCAACTTTTTCCCATGGAGGACATCTTGAGGGTTTAGTGTTTCAGACAAGGAGTTATTGGCAAGGTTACTGGCTGACTGTGACTCAATTTATTCGAAAGAGGGGAGGCTATTGTTTACGTAGATGCAACCTCAATAGGAATGTTGGAGCTCGATTGTTGCAATAGTTTTTATACGCATTTTCTGCATTGGGAACCGGAGTAGTTTAACCCAGTTTCATATATTATTTTTAATTATTTTCCTTAAACATAGCTTTTACACAGACGTAAAGCTCCAAAAACCAATCTATTTCGTCATTATTTCATTTTGCTTAGCTGTTGTACAGAAAAATCTGAAGTATTTTTATTGAGATTCTCTCAGAAGTCAGAGAACACTACTTTACTATTTTCAATATTCATTTTTCAGTTTTCTTGACTAAGCTTATGTATACAAGTGTACTCTACAGTAAAGCTCTTTAAACTATTAGCAACCGGAATTGTGGGTACAGATTTTAATATATTTTTTGTGTGTTTCATTTACATGCCGCCTTTAACATCTAAGGTCATTTGGACGGCTTTTGCCTTTTGAAATAATTTTCTCATTGATAATGATGTTCACTCGTTTACTATTCTCTTAATCTTTGGTTTATTTACAATTGGTATTCTCTATGGGCATTAAATTCACACACGCGTACACACACACATTTACATTCTCACTCATACTTCCAGATTCTAAGGGGGACGGGGAATAATCTTGGCTGAAGAAACATTACCATCCTCGTTCAGGGATCGAACATCTTTATTTGGAAGCTAGCATGCTAAGTTAATTACTCATTTTCAGAATGTGCTGTTCTCCGAAATTCTTAATGCAGTTTTGGTTTGTAATGTGCTGTAGCTACTAAAAGGAGTCAACACAAAACATTTCACACGAAGATTTTAGAGAAAAGTATCAGAGGAAAAAGTTAGGATATTGAGGTGATACTGACACAAATCAATTGTGTAGAGAGAGAGAGAGAGAGAGAGAGAGAGAGAGAGAGAGAGAGAGAAGAACAACTGTCGTTGAGATTTGCCAAGAAATCGAGGTTCCTCTTAATTATCGAGCTAAACAGACACCACGTTGGTGCCTCTTCCATAGCAACACATGCAGGACACTACTAGGGGGCATTTAATCAGTGGCGTGCAAACTCTTAATATCTTTAACGTAATTGCCTGCAACTTTACAACCACAGGCCATTAGTCCCCGATCTCAAAGTGTTATTCAATAGTCTCTACCATCCGTTTAATTAGTGTGGTTGAATTCTGTAACACCTGAGGGAGTGTCTAGTGTAACATCAGAAACCCTTAGTCGATATTTATAACTAACAACCGAGAAGATTACTACAGACTACATGCAGTTTCAAAAATCTTTAAATTGATGGTATGGTTTGAATAATCTTCATATTGAGAAATTTTGTTGAATATTTATATCGGGAATTCCGTATTATGTGAAAACCTAGGAGTCTTTGTGGTATTAAGCTGCTACGGGAATAAAGAGAACGTACCAAAGTTTAAAACCTTATCTTACGTCATTAACTGAAACTTGCTCAACAATTCCATAATTATTTCACCGCTAAAAACATTTACAGGTGCATAACATTTCTAGAATTTGGAAGACGAGTGATTTTATAAATATTTATTTGTATCTTAGAATAATTTTAGCATTTTTACTTTAAGGAGAGGTGAGGGAAAGCAGAAGCACATCGGCCGATATATGCCCATTTGCGTGAATATTAGAAATTTTTGGTCCCTCATTATGAATTTCTTAGGGAATTTTACGAAATCATAGTACAGATTCGTCATCTTAGAATACCATTGTACAAAACTTCATAAAGAATACCGGGAGGGTATAGGAAATTAATTAAATCGCCATTCCAGATTTTAAAAAACCAGCCAGAAACACTGGGAAATGCAGCTACTGATTATGTTTATCTTCAATACCAGAAGAACTTGTAACGACATTGTGTGAATAAATGTTTACTAAAGAACCGACTGATTAAAATTAGTAACCCGCTTCTACTTTTCACATTCTTAGTGAAGTATCTCATGAAGAAATATAGCGTTTCTATATGATACAGAACTGATTTATAGAAATACTGTTTTGCACTGTATTTTAGGAAGGAGCTGTATCAATATACATCAAAGACATGAATGTCCTTGCTTTGATAATCAACGCTGATGTTGCCTGCCATCTGCTTCGTTACATAGAACATTTATGAAATAATATGTGCATATACACCAAGTTTTCTTTCCTGAGCGCACACGTTAGAGCTGATCGAGATTCTTAAAATGCTGAACTTCCTGAAAAGGCGAGATTATGGAATAATAATATTAATAATAATAGCAACATTTAATAGAGTAGTATAGAGATTACAGCAAAGAGACCATTGTGGATTATTATAAAGCCTTTGACGTGGTCTTGAGAAATAAATTGTGGTATATAATGAACAAAACAATAAGAGTAGTTCGAAGTATGCACCAAAAAACAAGTATAAGCATTAAAACAAACTCATTAGACGCGTAGTTCCTGGAGATAAATAAAGGTCTAAGACAAGGTTGCTCATTATCATCAGTGCTTTTTAATACGACCACACTAGAGACAAAGTCATACTAGAGTAGCAGCTCCAGACAAAAATTGATCAACTGCCAAATAATTTGATTCTAAATACTGCTTGATATGCAAATGACCAGGGACTAATTGCCAGATTGGAAGAGGAAGTAGAGAAATCAATGAACATACTGGTCCAGATACTAAAGGCTTATACTTTGCATATATCTGTAAATAAACAAAAATAATGGCGTTCACCGGTAATGAGTTTATACGATATAAAATTGTACCTAATAAACAATAATATTATCGAACAAGTAAACAAACACTTAATTACTTTGGATATTTGTTACGAAAACAGGAAAATCCGATAGAGGCAGCCGAAATGAGATTTCCAATAGCAGTCGGGGAATACAGTAAAATGGATAAAAAGAGAAGCACAAAAATTACGGAAGAGTTAAATACTTTTAGATTAATGGAAACAATTATAGAAAATAGAAACAACCGGTGGAACACTCAAAAATACTAAGAAAGATATTCTAACACAATCTCAGACAGAAAAGAATAGGACACCCATATATGAAATGGAGAGACTACGAATTCTTACATTGACCGTAAGGATCGAACAGTTCAGTGACGGACTAAGCCGTATAGATGATGATGTTGGTGATTGTGATAATAGTGATAGTAGTGGCATTGTTGCCGGTGGATTTAAGCCTTTGGATTTAAGCCTCAAAGTATTTTTTGCCCTGACTGTGAACAGTGTACATGTTTATACAACTGAAATTTTAGAAATCTCATACGTATTTATATCGTTACTCCTACGTATAAAGCTAGATATCAAGGATCTATATTACGTTACAAACTGGCAGATATCTCCTGTGTATTTATATCGTTACGCCTACGTATAAAGCTAGATATCAAGGTTCTATATTATATTAAAAAGGTTACAAAAATCTAATATGTATTTACATCGTTATGCTTACATAGCTAGCAAGTATCTATATTATGTTACACAATGACAGAGTGAGTACATAGTCATCCCGAAGAACATCAAAGTGGGACCAACTGTAGTGAAGTATGCCGCCTCGAGCAACGTTTTTGATATGGTGCTGTTGTAAAAATCTTTGGAATTAGGAACTGCTGCTCTGAGGATGAAAGTCCCGCCTGAGGCATGAGTGGACCAGATTGACTTGTCATTACTTCAACAGGCTCCAATTTAAAGCACAGAATATTGGAATAAAAATCTATAGTGAACTTGTGTCTGGTAGAACTCGTATATCTCCGTACTTGGCTCAGTAACACTTTCCAGTGGAGGCACTGTATATGGGGTACGAGTATTGTCTATGCAATCGAGGACGTCTGCGGAACAAACACCAACAACCTCGTGCGCATCATCGAAATGTGATTAGTGGCCCCAAAAGTTAAAGGTGTAAAAATGAAGGGTTCAGTAGTTAGAATTGGGGTTCCTTTGCCTGAAGTCGATGATAAGATAGCGAACTGTGGAAGGGGGAGGGAGACTATTTGTCTTTGGCAAAGGCCACTAATAAAAACAGTCGTACGGAACCAATATCAGTTTATCGGCATCTAAATACTGAGCACTTCGTATTTCTGCTTTTGTAGGCATTATTAATTAATGTAATTTCACGGAAACTTTGCTTCCAGAACATACACAATTTAATCAGTTAATACACAGAACGAATTGCAATAAATCGCATTTGCTGTGTCTAGTTTAGAATTGTGACCGCAATGAAAGACCAATTGCAAGATCATACAGGTCCAATCTAAATAAGTTCAGCCTTTAAACCAATATTAAAGACATCATTCTGAATCAGTTATGTCAATTAATGTTTTCTAGCATCTTTTATGTAATGTTCATTTATAAAATCAAGGTTTTCAGGCATAACTGTAGAACTACGTACAATTGTACGTAGTGATTGTCTCCGGCTTCTTACTTTGAGTTACATTAAACGTAAACAAGGAATCCACACTCTTTCGGGTGGTTTTCTTCGTGCTTGCCATGTTCGTGCCAGGATGTGCATGTTTGTTTACATAATGAACTAACGCAAGGAGCAAGCCGTAAACCAATTGATAACCGCAGAACGGTATGTTGATCCTACATTACTTTTGATATTTATTTCCGTGTTCAACGTTTTGGCTAACCCAGGACCCTCTGGATACCGGACCTGACACTGACATTCAAAATGGCGGCCGTATGTGGTGGGAATTTGGGAAACGCCTTAATCAGTTCTTGTTTACAAGTTATGACTTCTCCACAGTAAAATACAATTAATGTGGTGCAGTGACATGTATTTTGTGTAGATATATCCTGTTGTGCACAAAAACGCTGTCTTTTAAGTAAACTAAATGCATTTTAACATTAAATGAAATATGTAACCTCAAACAACATTCATGCAGTCTACAGTTTTGTATGCTATAACTTAACAGCATTTCTAAACTACAGTTACTTATTTAAATTACAAAGGAGATAGTTTTATAAACTCCAAACACTGTAATACTTGCATGAAACAGAATTGTTGATATTCAGGTTGACACTGATTGAGTTCACTCAAAATTACGTGTCACTATTTACACTGTTAATCACACTGTACGTACACAATATTATATGCACAAAATATACACTGGATGGCACGAAATGGCGTTGTTTACAGTAATTAGCTATTAAATTTAGAAGTTTTAGGGTTACTTTTGCTTTCACTGAACGCTTTTCATTTATAAGTTTGCAATAATTATTCAAAACTATACCACTTAGCGACTTATAGCATCCTTCACTAGTTTTTGCAGAGAGTCCACACCGACAGACTGAAATATAACAAATAAGTAAGTAGTCTTAAACCAGCACTACAAGTGAAATATATGAAATACATAACCTTAAACAGCATTGCAAAACAACATTCATGCAATCTACAGTATTGCATGCAACAACGTAACAGCATACATACGATGGCTGAATTAAAACGAACTGTCAGAAATGCACCATTCTGCAGTTTAACCACTTTCTTAGAACCGTTATAAAAGAACCACCGTAACGGAATTTATCCTTTCTTATAACTAAGTCGGAAACAACGATGTAGGTATGCATACAGATGAATCCTTCGAAGGCGTAAAGTGTTTACGATTTATGAATATTAACCGTATTCTTTTAAATCTTTATATTTTTGAAATATGAATGGTGTTACTCCGGTATATGAGAATAACTTGGACTCATTATACACATACACTCTCAAATACTCATAATTGTTTTATTGTATCTCACAAATATACATAATTTAATATATTTTATAACTCAAATTAACACTGTATATAGCATATTTTAAAATATTTATCACATATTTGCACCTCTATTCATTATAATCAAAGTTCGATTTACATCCGGAAACATAATAGCGTTGTAATGTTTTAGGTTAAGTATATTTACAACCAATACGTCCAAACTGTAACAATTTCTTTATTTCACCACAGAAACCGTGACACAAACTATATTCTCAAGTAGGTAAATTAAAAAATGTATAATTATACTTTACATTTAAGTTAGACATAATCTACATGTAATATATTAGTAAACTTAAGTAACACTTGGAAAGCACATGGCAGTGAAAACGCATGACTGGGATTTTTCCTGTTTCCCAAATTGCTCAAATAAAGGTTTTCAAACATTATTGCTTCGCTAATGTGATTACAAACTGCCGCAGTTACTAAAATATTATAAATCACAGGCATCGGAAACACAACACAGCAGTTGGCGAGTGTAAACATCTCAGGGATCACCACCAACTACCGCCGCCATTTTTCTCAATCTCGAACCCAGTGTCAGGTCCGTTGTTTCTAGAGGGTCCTGGCTAACCCCAATTAATTTCAGTAACTGCCGTTGGGCGGTGTTGTTTACCGACCGTCTTTTTATTAGTCACTGTATGTGACGTGTTGATTTTTTTCGGTGTCTGGGTCCATTCCAGGGTTGCCAAGTCTACTGATTTTGCTTGAGATTTCCTGCTTTTTAAAAAATCTGCCGCTCTACTTCCAAAAAATGAACGCCTGCTTTTTACAAATATCCCAGACTTAAACTTTGTATTCCCTTTATATTATATAATTGGCTCTTGTGGACCTTTTACAGGCTTGTGTATAAAAATAAATATTTATTTCATAATCACGTGTATACATAAACATTATAGTGCATAATGGATAGCGTCATGTAACAGCTTGCTGTGGTCGTTCCCTGTTGGAAACTAAACTGTGATGCACTATATAAAAAACTGGAGCTAGGAAAAATGTGTGCTGTTTCAAACGGGGTATTTGAGATACTACGGAATGAACAGTTAGATCTAACGAAGTGATTTCTCAAGCCTACATTCCATAATATTGCCATTCCTGATAGTTCAAGAAGCCTACTCGCCAGGTATTAAGTTGTTTCTCATTAGGTGATCCCTTTATTACCTTGTTAGAAGTGTTAAACCCAGCTAAAGTCCAAAAGTCCATCTCCGTAGTATAGGATAGTGTGTTTGCCCCACATGTAAGAAACCCCGATTTCGAATCTCGGTCAGGGTCAGTTACTTACATAAGATTTTTTCCTAGGGTTCCCCCATATCCTGAGAAGACGAATATAGGGTAACTAAAAAATAAATAGGTTAACAAATAATGTGTATATATATTTTTTTCTTTGCATGTGTACTCTTTTTATGTGTTTATTCTTTTGTATTTTGCTTACCGCATCAATTGTAAAGGTTGTCCATAGCAGAGCAGTATGGTCATTGAAACTGTGCAAATAAATAAAAATAAAATAAATAAGCTCTAAGGTCTATGGACCCCGGGCTCATTTCAGCATCAGTTCACCTATTTCATTCATTCATCCTTTGATATGCCTACCCGGTTTAAAAATGTTAAACTAAAAGTAAGGGAAAAAATCTAAACATTATAATCAATTGCAGCACCTGTTTCTCGTTTTTCTAATTAGGTGAAACCAGAAAAAAATCCAACAATGAGATACAGAGGGTCATTATTTTAAAATCTGAAGTTCAATTTTAAGAAAGTAAAATTGACATGTTTGAAACTAATCTGTAAATAACAGGTTCAATTATGAACTAATACTGGTGCAAACTAGATAAGGATCGAAATAAATAATGTGTTATTTCAATTTTGATTTATATTTGGGAATTTTAATAGCAACTCTAAGCTGTTCAGAGTTTGTAAATAATAATAATATGAATACATAAAGCAAATTTTCCAGTTACAGTATCTACTGTCATCTCCTGCTTTTCTCGAATCAAATCTTCTGCTTTTAATTTGGCACATGTGGCAACACTGGTCCAGTCACGTTTCACCTGGGTCGTAGAGTTCTTTTCTGTCAGTGTGAAAGGACACACCTGTTCTTTGGTGAGTTTCTTGCATGTCTTAGTAGCCGAATTTTAGAATTCCCGGTAGGCTTGCTGACCAGATTCTCATTCCAGAGATATATTTCTTAACTTTGTATCATTGTCTTTGTTTGGCATAGTCATTTGATTTTGTTAGTGTGATGTCCGAGTTCGTTTCTCTTTGGCCGTTTTAGCAATATTTAATATCTTTTAATTCTCATGATTTTGTTAAGCTTCATCCTAATTGTTAAGTTACTGGGGGTTTATTTACATTATTATCTAAATTATTAGCTTGTTCAGAGTTTATGTAACTTGTTAACGTGTTCAATGTTTATCTAATTATCCATATTTTGTGAGGGACTTGTTTTGCGGCATTACGGGAATTATTTCATAGTCATGTTGTTTTATTAGAAAAGGAAATTGAGGTTCTTAAACCCTTTTCTAATAATTGTTATTCTTCTTTTTCCAATATCTGATCAGATAAATTAACTACCCTATTAGGTTTCTTGATACTTTTTGTATTTTTCAAAGAATGGGATTTGAAATTTGGAAGCTACTGTTCTTTTAACAGATAAAGTTTTCTCTTTAAAGTGTATTTCTTATTCTGCATAAAGCAATTAAGACGAGAGCAGCATCTATCTTCAAAGCTTTTCCAAGTTATTAATTAAGGTTTGAAAGCCAACTGTTTTAGTTATTAATATGTACAATACCAAGCTTAATCAGATTTAAAAATTGAAGCAAGAAAACTGCAATCTATTCGCTCATACTATTCATCAGTTCTGAAAGATAAAGGAAATTCAGGAAAAAATATTTATCAGGGAGGTTTTCAGGAAGTTAACCCACAGAAGTCAAGAAGCAATATATTTCCAATAAATAACTTAGCCTAATAAGGTGCTTAGGAAACAAATAATTCAATAGTTGCTGAGCAACTGAAGAACAGCTGCTGGAGATAAAAACCGCCCATAGGCGACAGAAGATGAATCAGAATGCTGAATACTATGGATGCTTTTAATGTATGGTCCGTTATGCAACAAAATAAGAACTGCTGAATATTTTGAACTAATGTTTAGTCCATTACACACGTAAATACCTTAAACTTTCTTTCCATATAGTTATCATAGCTAATTAAGTTCTCATTCTGTGTAAAAACCAGGTGACCCAATAAGACGTCATCAATTGAAGTTAGTTTATACCCGATAGAGTGGATGGCAAAAGGTTTGCTAAGCAGAACTGCAAAGTGACTCCATGCCGACAGAGAGAAGATCGCTAAATGAAAGATAAATGCTTGAAACTTTCAAATCCTGTAGCTGATCCCAGTGCTCATTCGTAGAGAAACTGTCTGCTCTATAAGGCATTCCGGGTTCGATTCCCGGCTGGGCTCTAGATAGTTGTCTTTAAACAAAAACATTTCACAGTATACCCAGAGTCTGGCGTTTGAATGTGAGAGTATCTATGTATGTGGGGGTGGGTGTTATGGGTTATTTAATAAGCAATTTGCCCATTAAGAGGAATTCAGGTTTGCCACTTGACGCAAATCTGAGCACTTGTGTTAAGACATTTAGTTCCATGAAAGTTAATTTACAATCAGTACAACTATATGGCATCAACTGGTGCCTTAAAGTTAACGAGATTAAACAAAATTCTGTTTTTATTATATTTATGTACCCTTAAGGGTGCGTTAGAATTAAATTATTTTCTATTAGTGCATTATTCATAATAAGCATTTGCAAAAATGTACCTGCCTTGGTGGACGAATTGATGTAAATGCCTTTCAGGCCCATGTTCTACTTGAAATAATTAATATTATTTACGTACGTCCCAAAAAACAAGCATTCAAAAAGAAAAGAAAAGAAAAACGTGGACAGAAAGAAGATGCTGCGTCTGAAAATGTTCAGAACAGAGCCTTCGAGCCTCAGCTGCATTTTGGTGCGTCTCCGTACTGATTGTAACCATCTCTGTGTGTTCGTTATTGGTGAAGGCTACCTTTTTGTCTGAATGACCTGGCTCGAACTGCAAGCAGGCAACCACGCGACGCGTATCACATGCAAACACCTGCAGACAGCAGCACTACCTCGGTGACTTTTCGTAACTTCTTTTGCACCTATGTATGCGGGAAACATAAAACTGCAAAGGACGGCATGTTTAGACCACCTGGTACATTTTAGTGCGTTCTCCTAATAGAAGAAGATTCCGTGGAGAAAGCAATTGTGTTATTGTTATCGTTGGTTTTAGGAGGTTTCAAACTATTGGTCCGGAAGCCATCGTATATTTATCACAGCGTAGCTGCTAGAAAACAATTGTGAATTTGCAAGTTAATGTGATTATAAGCAAAAAAGGAGACTCATTATTTATATACTTGAAGGAGATTTCGTACATGAACCGCAAATGTTCCCTAAAACATTATCATAGCTCATTTTAATACCGAAAAAATTAATTGCAGAAACATTTACACGTTATCTGACTGGACTGGCGTCGGAAGTCTGTGACGATGTCCTAAAAGTGCTACGATAAGACAACTGTTCGAAAAACATTGATAACCGGTAGAAAAGTAGAGTAAGGTTTAGGTAAAAAATAAAATTTTAGTAGTTCGTATTTTATTGCAAAACGGACCTTACTTTAAAAATACTCTCGTATGTAACGGAGACAGCGGATGTAGTCTTGTACGATTGCATATGTTCGACTTTGGTCTCTTCAGCGATGTGGAGCCCAAACTGATCTATTACTGTAGACAGATGTAATAGCCATGATTACTTCAGCTACTTCAATTCTTCCTTATCTCGTACTCGGATGTTACAAAGAAATTTCTGGATTGTAAATCTAAAATATGAAATTCCTGAGAATGAAGTAGAGTACGAGAGATTGCATACCCAGATCCAGAGTTTCAATAGAGTTTCTGATCTCATCCGCAAAGATTGTAGTCTCCCAGTTCGGTTTTCTCTGGAGAATATGTGATAGACAAGGCTTACGTGCCACCAATATCAAAGCTCCATGATATGGTGCTCTTGCTCTGGGGATTGGAATAGATAGAAATACTAGAGCACCAGTGTGGGATTTGGTTGTAGATGAAAGGTGTAGCATCGACAAAGAAACTCCAAGCTAAGTGCACCGTAAAATAAAATATGAATTACTTTCTGTTTTCTGCATAAAGTTATACACGTTCAACTGCAAGGTACACGGTGAAGAAGAATCTGAAAATAAAGCTCGTATGACAGACACTCCGCCTTCACATTTATGGCACTGTTTTAATTATGAAAAGCATACAGGTTTCAAATCTTTAGAAAAGCAAGGAGAAACATACAAATACATATTTACCTTTTCTGTCGCCTACCTCAGTGAATAAAAGAAGTATTCTGTTCAATCACAAATATAGGTGTTTAAAGTTCGCAAACAAAAACAGAGAAAGTTATCAAAGAAAATACTTTTATAAAATAATCCATGTTTTCTATTGTCATAAACATTAGTCAAGGAATTTTTATTAAAATGTCATGTTTGAAATATTGGCTTATGAAACAAAGTATATATCTTGAATTGTCACAGAATCGTCTGTGTAGCGGTTTTTATTCGTATAGAATTGTAGATAATTCTACAAAACGATTACAGCGAGACAGAAACATATTGCACAAAACTCCTTACAATGTCCAATTTGTATTAAATGGCATTTTTATTTCTCTATTGTGCACATGGTAGGTAGACAATGTATCGCATTCCATCCAAAAATCCGATACCAAGGTTTCCTCGGAAATACATGTTTTGAGGTCCTCGCATTTCAAAGCAAAATTTTATAAAAAGTCCGTGAATGTGTGTCTGTGAACAGTGTAACACAAAAACGAAAAGTCAGATAAATACCAAACCCGGGATATAAGTTCAATATCTTCTAAAAATGCGACACGAAGATTTTCAAGGAAATTCTCGTTTTCTTAGCTATCCTTTACATACATTTTTTGAATTTTTTACTTTCTCTACTACGTATAGTAAGTAGGGGAAGTATTGTATTCCACCCAAAAATTAGATACCGAGATTTCATTGATTACATGTTTTGAGGACTACTGAATCCAGAAAAAGTATTTTTGGAAACATGTCCGTGTGTGTGTGTCGTCCTCCGTGGATTAGTGGTACCGTGCTAGCCTCTAGTTCCCATGGTCGCGGTTTCAAACCCGGCGGAGGGCGATGGATTTTTTCGGGCTTAAAAATCCTTAGCATGGCTTCCTTCGGAAGGGAAGTAAAGCCGATAGTCCCGTATCGTAGATTTACGGCACGTAAAAGAACCTCAAGCCTGATAAGAGGCCTCTGAGCAAAATTTCCGGTATTTCACGCCCAATATAGAATGGGACGCTGGACCATAGTATTTAAAGAGCGTCCATAAATAAAACAAATCTGATGTGTTACCTCACATGACTTTCTCTACTCTTGTACAAACTATTTTTACAGACGATTATTCTCCACCTACTTCATGTTAATCGAGATAAACATTTGCGGACTCTTATTGCTAATTTTCTTGTAGATGTAAGGGGAATATATATTTACAAGGGCAATATAGAAATACACTAGCCTTTTAAGCATAGACATATATCTTAATAGCTGGTTGCTAGGTGCACCACTATTCTTTTTGCCACAGATTACTACTCTTTGCATATCCAAGACAAAAAAAAATGAATAACGAATTCCCATATGAGAAAATAAGTATTGAAAATTTTAAGGGAATAACAAGCAATATCTCGAAAATGGTTCACTCAACCAAAAACGTGTACATGACATAAATTGTGTATTTTAACGCGATCTACATTTTTTGTGTAGTAAATTTTCTCTATCTCTTATGGTTTACCAGTTATGCAAAAGTCGTTCACAATGAAGAATACCTTTAGAGACATTCCCAGAAAATTCAAGATATACATTTTATTTGTCATAAAAATATCTTAAACATATGATATTTTAATCAAAATCGTTAGAGCCATTTTTGAGAAAATTAAAATTTTCGAAAAATGTTCCATGTAAAGGGTAATCTGGGGTGGGGGATTTTCTTGAAAACCTTCGTGTCGCAGTTTTGGAAGATACTGAACCTAAATACCAAGTTGCTGTTCAAAGACACACACACACACACACACACACACACAGACAGACACACGGACATGTTTCCAAAAATGCTTGTTTTGGATTCAGGGGCTCTCAAAACATATATTTCCGGTGAAATCTCGGTATCGAATTTTTGGGTGGAATACGATATTTCCCCTACTTACTGTAGGTAGTAGAGAAAGTAATAAAATAAACCTGTCTGTCTGTGAACGGCATAACTCAGAAACAAAGAGTTTTTTTAAAGCAAGGGAAAAATTTTATAAAGACGACAGACGAGAGTTGGATTCTCACCAACTAAAACCTGTTACTCTCACAGTATACCAAACTGGAACTGCAGTAATGCATCACATCAGAATGGTAGCTCTAACTCTTATCTCGCTTCCTTTTGTCCTACTCCCTTTAAAATGACACTAATACAATTGCTATGTGTTAATTTTAGGCTGCTGTCTTCCTTTCATCTTTGTTTTTGGTTTCCTGTATACTCGTATACCTAGCTATTTGTTTCACCATGCTCTATGCCTTTACGCTCTCGATCATGGTGGTACATGTTTCCTTCTGTCAATACCACATCTAATTTCTCTTCTCATCCCATCGTGGACTTCGAAAGAAAGTATGCTCTACTGAATCTTCTGTATTACAGTAGAGACTTCTGGTAGTATCAGTTTTCCCCATTTCAAATACATTATTCTTGAACTAACCATTGCCAGTCACAATGTGTGCCAGGAAATAACTTGACGATGCTTACACAGCAGCCATAATCTCACCTCTGGAGATACCCGTTTAGTCCCTGTCCTACTATAGTTGTTACACCCGTCTTGCTTGCCATTCATTAATAATTTCATCTCTGATCTCTTCTTTAACTTCAATGGAAATGTATCGATTGGAATGGCCCCTGCTACACTTGCAATGCTCTATTTGAAACTGTTCTATAAGCACAGTCATTGTCAATAATACTGAGTATTGAGTGTATAATCATTTAGATTTTCTAGTTTTTGCATAAATTTCTATTGTGATCAATGCTTTGTGAGAACAACCAAAGTACTTCTTTTCCACGAAATTTAATGACATTTATGGTATATTTCTCAGGCTGCATTCACTATTCTTGGTCCCTGGTTTTGATTTGAAGGTAGCATTCCATCGGTTTCTAAATATTTAAAACAATGGTGACTGGAGAAGATAATGACGCAACCTGGGGTTTTATCTGAATTATGAATGGAACTTATTTGCTAAACAGGCGGCAATATATTGTTCTCCAGTCACCTGGTTTTATAATGGTTCGATTTTATCCTTTATATTTGCTACCCCCAAAGCCCAAAATTAGCGTTTCCAGCTATAGACACAATCATCCCCCTTCCTCTTCTGCCAAGGTCTATGCTTCTTTGGTTTGCAAACATACATATGTTTTGATTTACGAGCTTAGAGTGCTGTAGGAAAGATAGATTATAATTGTTGTTGTAACAATAATTATAGTTTGTTATTTTTTCAGATCAATTATGATACTTTCAGGGCTAAAGAAATATGGTTGTAACTTAAAGTTAGAATATGTTTAAGACGTTATTAATCGACGTATTCGTTTCCTAATTATTTCTCACGAGTTGGGAGGGAATTTTTCACTTTCAACTGAAAACCAATGAAAAAGCGATCGTTAGGAAGGAAATACAAAGCTCATATCCAGGCTAAGGATCCGGAACAAGTTAGCAACCAAGGTATGTGTGCAACCTTACTTTACAGTTCCGTAAACAAAGTACTGCTGATGTAAAGAAAGACACCAATTGTTATTTGCTACTGTAAGCAGCACAGCCTAGTGATGGTGGAAAATGAAGCAGGGCAGTCATGAGAATGAGAAACACAAGCGTATTGCACCTCTAGTCACGAAGCGGATTGTACACGGTCTCACAGGTAAACAACACCCCAATGCGCCACCTCACTCGATACACAGTATACTTCACGTCACTCTTAAGTTGTCCCAGATCTTTAGCCTACTATATCCCATTGGATATAACAATAAGCTTAAAGAGAACAACAAAGAGCTTAAACAAAGACTAAATTGAGGTATATTGGCTTTCATCTTTGACATATCTTACTTTCGAACACTTTGATTATTGATACAGAGAATCCAATTGTCCACACTAAAATCACAACCTTTAATCCTAATACCATTCTACGTAAATGCAGGGCGTGTTTTTAAAATAAGCCCCGATAATTTTAAAAAAATAACAGAACATGTTTTCCAAATACTACACTATCTTTACCTCATACCTTACACTACTTCTCCACATAGTCACCGCCGTTATTCAGGCACTTGTGACGGAAAGCAGTTTTTGTATACCTTTGTCAAAGAATGATGCCGGCTGTGATGGAAGCCAAGTGTGCACTTCTTGTTTCACACCATCATCGCCGTTGAAATGTTTTCCACCGAAGAACTTCTTCAGATGAAGAAACAGATGAGAATAGCTTGGTGCCAAATCCGGCCTTTAGGGAGGGTGGTCGAATTGTTCCCAACCGAACGATGCGATTGGATCCTGTCAGTTACTATTATTTCTCCATAAACCTCACCAATTGGCGATTAATATTTGCTGACATAAAATTTATCGCAATCAAAAAACGAATCACGAATCTGACTACACTGACAGAGGGTCGTTCAACTGCTCTGAAAATTTCAAACGCTCTAATAGTAGGAAAACATAAAGTGACGATCGCTCACATCTGCGTCTGGCTTCAAATTGAATGGAGGAAGTGATCGCTTATGCTCAAAATCGCGACTACAGCGCTGCAGCGGCAAAATATTAAAACGGTACTTAGTTTAAAAATACACCACGTACAATAGGCATATGGGTGTTGTGTACCAGATAATCAGTATAATTATGTTTCTTAAATTTTTCATTCAAAATCCATAATTACCTGAACCCTGTCTGTTACATTTTTATTATAGGTATGTTTAGAGTCAATTGTTTGCAACCATATTTTAAAGTGCAAATTAGAAATTCATCTTAGCACACATTACTTCCTATTGTGGATCATTCCTTAAATACAAATAATATAGTTAGTATAGGTTTTCTGCAGTGAATTCGGAAGTATGTAACTTTATGTTATATCAACTGATGTTGGATATCACTGAGAAAAGGAAAACAGAGGAGAAGGAAATCAATAGAAGTAATATGTAAGACAAACACAGCGAATGAAAGTTGACAATGTTTCTTTAACATTGCTATCGACAAGGCATGCTTATTTTTCTTCCGTTTAAAGAAAAACTAAAAAGAGTAACCACAATGATCCCTTGTTGATGAATAACAAAGAATGTCAAAAATAAATACAATAGGCAACTTCTAACAGGAGGTTATTGAAATTCTTTTCAGGGTGGACGCGAGAAGTTCCCCCCCCCCTTTTTACGGACGTTTAACGTGTCTTAATAATATAGTCTACCTGTTTTTCGCCTGAGAAGAAAGTTGTAAAAGAAAGTATGCCTACGCCTTCAATGAGAAGTTGCTATAATTTTCTAAGGGTTTTTAGAAACTAAATGTTCTGAATATTTCTAATGCAGAATGAATAGTGACACAAAGACAAAGAATGGAGTTTCAAATTGATGTTATTTCTTTGCAAGAGAAAGATTCAGTTGCAAATTATGAAAACTTGACAGAAAAGTGGGTGACACATTAGATTTGTAGAAAAATATGATGTCTCCCTCAGCCAGTTAGTGTGTGTCTGTTTTGTGCACGTTCGCACTATTATTCAGAATCAAAATGAGCAGTCAGATAAATCTCCTAATCCAGTTAGACACCAACAAGAATACTTGAAGAAACTGCACACATTCCATACATCTGCTTAGAAGAAAACATAGTTTTATCTCATTCTTTGTTGTTAAAAATGGCTCTGACGATTTAAATGAAATGTTTGAGTGACGAATAAGCTGTATATCTTGAACTTTCTGTAAAAAAGCTTTGAAGTCATCATTAAATTCTATGTTTCAGTGACTTTTCTACACCCTGTTCACATCTGTTTGTATTAAATAGTAGGAGATGTCGACTGTTAGAAAGTGGAATGCTTTGTATTCAAGCCTCCACGATGATTGGGATATTTGGATATATTCAGTAAAATGCATCCGTTATCTCTATCATTATTAGTGTTTAAAATATAATAAAACTTAGATATAATAAATAGAAAAACTATTAGCAAGACTTTAGTCATCAGCCATTTACTGCAATATATTATATGTGAAACAAATTCAATGCTTAATTTTATTTGGAAGTTTCATTCATATTGATTGAGATAACGAGTTAACTCCCCTTACATAATACTGAATAAGGAGTCTTTAAATTCTTAAATTGCTTACAATGTCCTTCTTTAGCTTTTAAAGGGTTACCTAAACATGTGATATGCATAACAGTTTTTCTGTGCTGCGCTTCACAAATATGCCATACAGTTGTAAATTCTTAAAACATCCAATAATAAGAATTACAGCTAGCTTGCGGTATTGTCGACTATCTTCAGCTCCCAGTAACACGCAAAATTTACAAACTTTAATTAACTCTGTCAACCCATTTGACCACTTTCACGGTGAATCGATATGATGTGAAACTATGACTGGAACAACAAAACTATATGTTTTCACTGAACCGCAGCGTTAATAATATATGACTGAATTCTCTTGTGAATTACAGTCATTACTATTTAATTCTGGTTGAGTGCTGGTGATAACAGCTGATTAAAGCGGAAGCTCAAAGCTAAAATTAAGGTTTTCATTGCTTCCCTTTGTGATGACATTGTGCTTTGGCTATTCTTTGCATGTCATCCTGGGTCCATGAACCTGACTTTTCTGCATACGTTTACCTATATGCGATAAACAATTATAATACTTTTCAGGACGATATAACCTTAATCGTGAATTTAAGAAACTTTATAAGTATACTGAAGGAAAGTCTTCAGCAATTATAAAAACTGTTTCATTTAGGAACGCAAAACTTTCCAAACCCTTTAGCCATGCTTAGGATATTATGAGAGATGTATTCTGATAAACATGCTTTTATTATCATCATTCATGCATATGTGCCAAAGAAGTGTCATGAGGTGTTTCTGAAATTCATAATGTGTTTTCTCAAAATTTGTGCTTTCATATTAAGTAAGTACATAAAAATGGACTAAAAGTAAAATGACCAGAAATTATATAGCAAAATACTGGTGTACTGCAATGTAACGGACAAATATGCTAAGAGTATTTAGGTTGCTTTACATCAAATTTTCATTGTTTAGAAATGGTGGACCGAGTACAGAATCCATCACAAATATTCCTGGATTCAACAGTGCCCGGCAAATAATGTCTTAATTTGGTTATGTATTATAACTGCGATGAATTTATTGCAAGTCTTCCTTCGGAATAAGCTGTATTCAGAGGTTGATGCGATTCTGTCAGCACAAAGATGTGCTCTTTATACTATCAATGTAACTTTTAGGTTGCAAAGATTCAACACGGTTCTTTGAACTCCAAAGAAACCTAATCTTTAACTACTCTTTCTTGGTTTCGAAAGGTAGAATCAGATTACTTAAAAATTCAATTTGAACCACGGATCTCCCGGTCTCTGTCTGGTTGCTCTAACCATTGAGCTACCATGGCAACATACCGACACGACATTAAATTCTCCAACTGATTCGCATTTTTTCCCGTAAACCACAAGGAGATGTCAAATTGTATCGAGATGACATACCCCAATGCCAACTTACAATGTTGTAAGTACTTTAAGTCTCGAGCTTTATAGTTTCAACCACCATTAGGTCAGTTAATGGAATTAATTGTTCTTCCACACAAGCTAATCAGTTGGAGAATTTAATGTCGTGTCGGCATGTTGCCATGGTAGTTCAGTGGTTAGAGCAACCAGCCGGCAACCGGGAGATCCGTGGTTCAAATCCCGGCTATGGCGTTGAATTTTTCAGTCATCTGATTCTACTTTTCCAACCTTGTCCAACACACGGCTTGTGTGAAAGAACAATTAATTCCACTCTTTCTTGTTTCTTTCAAAGGAAACTTTTTTTTTGTGTAAAAGAAAGTTGGCCACTTTCAAGTCTTGGCCAAGTCATAAGTAACACTGGTTGAAACAACATTTAACTCCAATTTGTTGTTAGTTGAGTGCACTAACAACCACATGCATTCCGCATATTCCACATACCTATTGCTCATTACTTCTAACACATTCTGAATGAATTTCAGAAACATTTCCAGATTTCCCCGAAACTGTATAAGATGTATAAAACTAATGTGAATTCATGGACATATGGGATTAAGTACGAAATGATAGATGTATTAAAGAAGAATTCCGTAGTAATGTGAAGTAATTTTGTGAAAAAAGTGAACATGTGTGGTTTCTAGATTTCAGGGTTCATAATACTCTTTTCTATTTTCCTGTAATTTGCTGAACCGATTATCAAATTCAGGGCTTTTAACTTCACAGGTTGCTAGAACGAAGTAAGATTTCAATGAGGGCAGTAATTATTATAAACTTCTCTATAAAGCCGGAATATATTATAGAGAATGAATAGGGTGGTGAATGAAATAAGGTTTTCACTTCACTACTTTGATTCACCACCTCGAAAATCCCAAGGTCAAGGGCGTTCGACGGGAATCGAATCATGGACCTTCCGAGTGCGAACCTCATACGTTATTGTGGAGTCAACTCGCTCGGTTTGTGGGCTAGCAAGTACCCCTCCTTTCGTTTCCCATTAGTTCATACTAAGTGGGAGCACAATTAAGCCTATTGCTTGTCACCTCTCTTTTTAAGCAGTCGTCTTAGCTCCTTCCTCTGTACCTACAACAAAGTGTGTTTGAATCACTTTATAGCCAATATCTATTATGATTAAACGAAATAAATTGCAAAATAAGTTTTTCTTCAATAATTTATAAATAGACATGCAACTAAATGATAATAAATAAAGATGTGTGACAGTTATACATAAGATCTTCTATGTGCAAATATCATGTGTTTCATAAACTGATACCAAAACGTATATGTTTTTTAATTTCACAGAGGAGTGTCACCTCAGGCCATGTTGGGAATGAAATATGAAACAAAAGTAAACAACTTGCCAAACGGCTTGTCATGGTTTATATACACTGGTGTACAAAACCTAAGGACAAAAGCAATCTTTGCATGCGGTGACACTGCCAAGTATCATAACTCGATGAATCTTAAATCACACATTGAGGGAACTGCTACGGTATGCTACAGTAGGCAACCAAACGAAATATGCAAAGAGACGAACACAAATGCCACTTTTATTCATAGACCATAAGCTACACTAAAGTCAATACGACAGATGATGGCTCTCTAGATTTACAGAAACAGATACATGGTGTTTAAAGGGATGTATGATCACCACGGACAACAATGCATGCTCTGCATCGTGCTCCCATGCTAGGGACAAGGTTGGTAAGCAGTTCTTGTGGTAGGGCGTTCCATTCCTCCAACAGCGCTGTTGACAACTGTTGGATGGTCGTTGGTGCATGTGGATGTGCTGCAACGCGTCTACCCAAAGCATCCCCCACGTGCTCAATGGGATTTAAATCGGGTTAACGGGCAGGACAGTCCATTCGCCGAATATCCTCTCTTTCCAAGAGATCCTCCACCTGCGCTGCGCTGTTCAATGCGGTCGCGCATGGTCATCCATAAAAGTGAAGTCAGGGCCGACTGCACTCCTGAAATTACGCACATGGCGAAGGAGTACAGTATCACAACAACGTTGACCAGTGAGCGTACCATGTTCAAAGATTTGGAGGTCGGTGTGCCCATGCAACATTCTGTCTTCCCAAACCATAACACCCGGACCACCAAAACGATCATGTTCAAGGATATTCCTGGGTTCATTATGTGCCCCCACCACTCGCCAGATGAGGGTGCGTCGAGAATCATTACTTAGACTGAATCTGCTCTCATCCGAGAAGAGCATGCGACCCCATTCCTCGTTGGTCTAATTTTGATGCTTTTGGGACCATCGCAAACGGTGCCGCCGATGTGCGGATGTCAATGGAACACAACGTACTGGCCGTCGGGCAAAGAGACCACCTCTGTGTAGTTGCCGTGCCACTGTGTATTGTGAGATTGCGTGCCTAGCTGTCCTGTTAAATGTGGTTGCAATTGCATCCGCTGTTTGGCGTGGATCCGTTCTTGCCTGTTGCACAATGTAGCGGTCATCTGTAGTTGAGAGTGGTCGACCACCACCTATCCTTGGAACAGCAGTGCCTGTGGTTTGGAAGGTTCCCCATGCACGTGAAACAATACTGTGAGCAATTCCAAACTCCTGAGCAACACTCGTCACACTTCGCCTTTCTTCCAGTGTCCCGATGATTCTTCCCCGTGTAAAGTCATCCAAATGGTATCTACGGGCCATGTTGCAATGAAGAACACCACTACAATGCACCATAGCAGCTCGCTAATTGCCACACACCGTCTTGTCCTCTTTCGTCAGCTGCCCGTTTTGAGGGACCAGACCCATTTGGCACTATTACAATAAATCGTATGTCTAATCAGAAGAAACTTGGGCTATACAATTTGTAATTGCATTGTACTGGTAAAGCAGCATTTAACTATATTATCACCTCAACATTAATTAGTCTTGTTAACTTATTAGTCATGAGATACATTATTTAATGAAGTAATCAAGTTTTTGCAGGAACAAGAAGTTACTCTGTTTTGACTTGAACCTTTATCACCTATTGGTTCGTATCATGTGTAATATGCAGTACACCTTTTGCAAAAAAGTATGTTGAAACATTTCAAAGTATTTTGAAAGTATTGGCAAATAATAATGCAGCGTTCAAGATTTTGGCAGGTCAAAAATAAAAACTGTTTTGTTACTTCTATTCGGAATATCTCGGTTTTCTTTCCTCTTGAGACATTCCTGTCAGTCATTTATTTGTTTTTCAAATATTTCCTTAAAGGGGGGGTGTAAAATTACGAAAACTGCCAAAAAGAGCATAGAGCATACTTTGTTTTTGTGCAGTTTTATAAATTGGAATTTACTCCTTCAGTTTGTATGTATTTATAATTTTAGGCACAATAATTATATTCTAAATGTATTTTTAAAAATGGTTACTGCCATTTGTACACGGAATTCTACAGCATTCGCAAAAAATAATCATAATTCCTACACTTCTCGGAGAAGAGAAGTTACTTTTAGCTCGTCTTTTAAAGGAAGTTTTTTTTAATATATTTATTTCAGTTTTGCAGAACTGAAGTTTTTTTTGAGACGGCAATGTTACAGTAATAAAACACATATATACAAAAATATGTAAACACATATATAAAAATAATGGAACAATAAAGGATTATTGCTGGAACATATATAGAATAATACATAAGTACCTAAGAATAGCAGGCAAATCATTAAGGGATACAAAGTAAAGTATTGCAATTTAAATTGATATATACATAGAAATATCTTTAAAATAACGAATAGTATTATGAAAGAACTTTGAATTATTTAGAGCTATGGTAATTTCTGATGATACCGTAATTATTTACGCGAATGCATATAAAAATTAAATATGAAAATGATAGTAAGATAAAGAAATAATTGCAGTAAATAGTTTCCGTATATTAAATCAATGTATTACGGTAACAACCTTGATTTGAAAAGATTTGCCACGAGAAGAAGGTGATTAGCGAGCCATGTAACGAAAGTCATTAGTATCAGCCGAATAGAGAACAGATTACCTTAAGGATTAGGTTATAAGTTTAGTACCCTTACACAGTCACGCAGGCAGGAATTCTGGAAAAGAGAAGTGAAAATTATAACTAATATGATTTTCCGGGCTGTTATGCCGTGGTCTGCTGAAGAAAGATTTCCCAGACGTTTCGTCCACAACTGCGGTGGACATCTTCAGTGGCGCGGACGAAGTCTTCTCGGTGAAAGTATCGCAGCGTCTGATGCGTTGGCCGTTAGTGCCGCTCTCTTTATAGTGTGGGCGCTCTCTGCTGATTGGCCCGCTGGTATGAGGGGGCTGGCGACGGCTGTGTTGTTGCTCTCTTCTGATTGGCTCGCAGTGTTTTTCGGTTTTGTATGACCTTTCTTGTTTTTGATGACTAGATGCCAGTTACTGTTGAGTTTCAATGCTTCTTCTTTCGTATTGAAATTATTGGGATGTTTATAAATCTCTATTGCTTCGCGTTGTAGCCGGGTATGGTAATGCTTTATGGAGGAAAGAATGTTGGTGTCCTGAAATCTAATGATGTGTTCGCCCTCGGCTTCAATGGCATGTTCGGCGACTGCCGATTTTTCTGTATGGCCCAGGCGGCAGTTCCTTTTGTGTTCGCTCAGTCTGGTGTTAGCGCTCCGCTGTGTGGTACCAATGTACACTGAACCACACGAACAGGGAATACGGTAAACACCGGCCGATGACAGGGGGTCTCGGGGGTCTTTGGAAGAGCGCAGTAGGCTGTTTAATTGTCTTGTAGGTTTGAATACTGTTTTGACGTTATGACGTTGAAGTATGTGTTCAATACGGTCAGTGACATTTCTGAAATATGGCAGAAAGACAATGGACTTGCTTTTGGATTGGTCCTGAGTAGCCGGTCGGGGCTTGGCCGGACGGCAGGCTCTTCTCACCTCTTGGACTGAATAACCATTTGATTGTAGAGCTGTTTCTAGGTGTCGGATTTCTTGTGGAAGTAAGTGTGGTTCACAAATACGGGAAGCACGGTTTGCGAGTGCCTTAATCATAGCACGTTTTTGTCTAGGATGGTGGTTGGAGTTCTTGTTAAGGTAACGGTCTGTGTGTGTGGGTTTGCGGTAGACAGTATGACCCAGCGTGCCGTCAGCCTTCCTGCTAACGAGTACATCTAGAAAGGCTAGTTGGCCATCCTTTTCTTGTTCCATTGTGAACTGTATACGCTGATTGATGCTATTTAGATGTAACAAAAAATCTTGAAGAGCTTGTTCACCATGGGGCCAGATGACGAAGGTGTCATCCACATAGCGGAACCAGGCTGTTGGTTTGAGTGGAGCTGAGTTTAGTGCCTTTGACTCAAATGCCTCCATGAAGAAATTGGCCACAACAGGGCTAAGGGGGCTGCCCATGGCAACACCGTCTATTTGCTCGTAGAATGACCGGTTCCACTGGAAATAAGTCGTAGTCAGGACATGGTGAAAAAGTGTAATGATATCATCAGAGAAGACGGGTTGTAACAACTTCAGAGTTTCTTGTACTGGAACCATGGTGAATAGGGACACAACGTCAAAACTAATTAGTAAATCCTTAGGTAGCAATTTGAGGTTGCGGAGAATTTGAATGAAATGAGTAGAGTCTTTGATGAAAGAGTCGGACAAGCCGACATGGGGTTGTAGAAGACCGGTTAGGTATTTAGCTATGTCGTATGTGGGAGAACCAATACCACTAACAATGGGCCTGAGCGGAACATCTGGTTTATGGATCTTGGGTAGCCCGTAAAGTCTAGGCGGCTGAGCTTCGGACTTGGTAAGGCGGCGTTTGTCTTCCTTCGAAAGCGAGGAGTTCTTGATCAAAAGATTAGTTTTCCGTAGAATACGGGCTGTCGGATCACGTTTAATCTTATGGTAGGTTGCTGGTTGCAGGAGTTCAGAGATTTTCTGTTGATAGTCTTGTTGGTTAAGAATAACTGTGGCATTACCCTTGTCCGCTGAGCAAACAATGATGTCTCGGTTGGAGTTCAGCTTCTTTAATGCAGTTCTCTTGATTGGTTAAATTACTGGTAGGAGGTTTGGCCTTCTCGAGAACCCTGGCAGATTCCCGGCGAATTTCATCAGCTGCAAGCCTTGGCAGAAGTGAAAGATATTTCCGAGATTTTAACCAGGCCCCCTAGTAACCAAAGTTAGAGACGCGCATTAAGAGAGGTAAACATTGCCCCGGGCATGAAATAAGTTTGGTGGGATTAATTCTAATGTAGGCGTGGCTTAAGTAATATAGAAGCAGGCATCTAAATCACCGTCAACAGTACTTATGTGTGTGATTTTAGGCGCCCAGTGACGCACTTCTGAGATTAAGACTTCGCGGCTATCGCGAGGTGTCTTTCCGAGTAACATTTTAGCGACTCATGGCAGGCTATGCTGCTAGTTTCTTTTAATTAGCTTTGATATTGAACCGTAACGTTGATATTGCAGAAATTAGCAGGTATAATAATAAATATATTTTCATGGTTTCGGGTGCTACAATTCCTAGTCAGTATATTTCTTCACTTCAATGGCTGGCAACTTAATTCAAGAACTCGAATATTAGTTCTCAATAAATGTCTCAGTCAATTTAAATTGGTGTTGTCCTTCACAATACATCCACGCATACCCTAAGGGAAAATGCCCATAGCTCAACCATGGAGCAGCTGGCAGCAGAATCAATATCAGATACTGGAGACAACGAGAAAAGGTGGCAACTATATTTGTGTATCAAACTGGCGCACCATCGCGGAACTTCGAATTGAGGATCACCAGAAGCTGAGAAGACTGCTGGAAGTCAAATCAGTAACAGACAGCGCGGGAAGGAAGGAAGGCAATCCAGAACGCCAGTAGCTCAGGTTACACAGGTACACCGGCAGCAAGATGGAAGAAAGAAGACATCGCAATCAGTAGACAACAGCAGTAAACAAGGAATTGCGTGTAAATTTATTTATTTCAATATTATTTATGTAGATGTGGCTATGCAGTGGAAAAATGTTAGGTAAAAGGAATTTATTAGAAGCTATAGATATTCCGAAAGTAGAAAAAAGTAGTAGTAGTAGTAGTAGTAGTAGTAGTAGTAGTAGTAGTAGTAGTAGTAGTAGTAGTAGAAGACAATAAATTATACAGAATAGGATAACAGAAGTAGGAGAAAATTGCCAAAACATGAAGGATAGCTCAGAATCAGGAAACAACGGAATTCGGGGAGAAAGAGTAAATAATTAAAAAATGGGAGGAAGCGATGTAATAGCAGTGATGGAAATGTTAAAATAGGAAGCCAGGAAAGAAATTACAAAATAATCAGCAAAAGCTAGGAAAGAAATTAGAGAAAACTTATCAGAAATTAGAAAACACTCATCAGAAACTAGAAAAAAATTATTTATGGGAACTAGGAAAGAAGTTATAAAATCAACTGCAAGTATTAAAAACATTCAAGGATGAAATTAGAGACAAGAAAATTTGTAACCAAGTTAGTGAGAAATGATAGATAGAAAACTGGAAATTAAAGGGAGGAAGTAGCTAAGGAATTTGAAACAGAGAGGCAAATAGTAAACAAGAAAATGCAAAGGGCTAAGGAAATAGCTAGAAAAGAATTGGAAAACGGTAGAAATGTGGATATGAAAAAGCAGAAAAGGGAAAGTAGAGGACAGGTTAGAAACTTTAAAGAAATTGCAAATCAAGTTAAAGAGTAACAGCAACAAGACGGCAATAAAATGTGCATTAGAAAATTTGAAATTAGATATCCATGTACAAAATTCAAATTTTGGTAATGTAAATGAACCAGCAGTAAGAAACGAAGCAATACAAACTGTGTTAGCGGACATCTCTTTGAGAAATGTAGGTGCAAGCACTTCCAGAAGTGAACTTAGACGAAGTAATGCACAGAGAAATAGAGTTTAGAATCATAACATCAACTGGCCTAATCATATGTTAAATGAAATTGCACACCCAATTTTGGAAATGAGGAGTTGGACGATCCGAAATCTTTAATTGAAGAATGCAGGAATATTCCACCGTAAAATGTATACCGGAGAGTGCAAAATGACTACAGTTAGGAAATGTTTTAAGGGAACTATGGCTAGACTTGACAAGGACTTCAGTGCCTTGACAATGACTTCAGGAACTTTACAGATATGTTCATGAGTAGATATTGTTACATACTGGGGTGAGGACCAAAAGGGTTCCAGAAAAAATATTAAATTTTAATCACCCCAACATGCACATGGGGTAACGTAGCTACAGATACTGCGGGAGGACCAGGACCTTGAATTTCACATCCCGTTGTAGGCGGGGGTTTTTATAACAAATTTACACAAGATTCACATTAGCTGTGGTTTGTTCAATAAAAGATGTGGTGTCCCTGCATCATCACACAAAAGAGAAAAAGAGAGAATTAAGGGGAGATGCCTCACACACGAACTACATTTACACTCTTTCACACACAAACTCACACACTCGACTCTCAAACCAGACTGACGCTCAACACACAAAGAAACAACGATAAAACATCCCCCCTCCAACCCTCGCTAGGCTCGTTAGCTTGAGCTGGTGAGTTGCCAGCACAAACACAAAGGCCGAAAGAATACTGAATTACTCCCAACAATGCTGTCGCCAATACGACGCAATAATATGTCTGGCATGACAATAACTACTAATACCTACTAATACGCCACAATATTGGGAAACAAATAGGCAAGCAAGCATTAGATTGGTTGGGCAATTAGAAATATAACCAGAGAAGTAACCCTTGAATGATTATTTTATGAAGCTAACCAGGAAATCAAGAATGATAAAGTGACCACCAATAAGTGACAAAGATCTCACAAATATTATAAGGACGCATTTTCCAGAAACTGTTCAGCATTATCAAGTAATAGCACAGACAAATATCGTGTCAGAAATGATTGATTTGCTGATAGCATTAGAGAGTAACAAAGAAAAGTCCGGGGCAGAAATTGACAGAAATTAAACAAAAAAGTAATGGAAAGTTCACACTTCTTCAGGCAAGGAGCACAGTTTCTAGAAATGGAAATCAATATGATGTCAGAAATAACATAGAGGTCCAGTTCCTAGATTAGAACCAGCTCAGTGGGAAAAAAGAAACAGAAGTCGTTTCAATAGAAATCGGCAACATAGAAACTCAGACGTAGAAGTAGACATGTTCAGGTCAATTATATGAATATGTGAAGATTTGATGGGCCTAGAGGAAGAAATCCGCGGTTTAGAGATTTGCTAGACAAAAGGAAAGAAATAGAAGTGGGAGAAATTCGCGATACAAAAGTATAGGGCGGAAACATTAGAAATAACAAGGCAAATGGTAGAAAATAGCCTAAATCAGTCAGGTCAAAACAGAATTTCAAATAAGAGTTTAGCAGGAACAGGTACAATTAGTAGGATGCAGTCGTAACTTCTAGCTTTTGATAAATAAAGCTGCCTTTTGCAAATTTGTTTATAGGTGATTATGATAAATATGCATGACGTGGAAGACAAAGCTCTGAAAGCTGTAACAGATAATGAGTACAAAATTACAAAACAAACAAACAAAAATCAAGAAGAAAAGCTATTAAGTAGAAAGCAGAGAAAGTGAAGTGCAGTGAACTTAACAAAATTAGTATTGGTGCTACGAGCAAAATAATCGAACAACAATGAATCGAAAAATACAAAGAAAACAGACTCTTGGAAATTTATATAAATTCAAAAGAGAAATTGACAATGTAAAAAAAGCATAGTAAATCTAGTATAAAGAGTATTGTATTAATGTATATGGGGGATATTAACTGTAAATGAAATACCTGTATGTAAACAAAAGTGGTAAAGAATAAGACGTTTGTAAAATATGAGGCAGTATTTTTAACACTTAAAGGATTTCAGTCTAATTATATAATAATAAATTCAACAACAGCCCGCCTTAAAGCAATATGCATTTAACAATATATAAATAGTGTATATTAAAGACATTGTATACGTTATATTATTGTATACATGTGTAATAATGTTATGTGAATGTATTACATAATTTAATAATGTAGAAGCTGTGAGAATAATAGTTTAAAAGTTGCTAACAATGAGGTAACCTTGAGGCAATAATGAATATGAAAGTTTAACAATACTACTTGTAATTCTTGGAAGCAATAACGTAATTTTTTTGACAGTTTATAAAATAGCCAATCAACAACGGGAAAAAGCTATAGTTAAGTGAAGGTATTTTATTGGAGTAGGTTTAGCCAATCAGAAACTGAAATATAGCAAAATTTACAAATTCAGAAGTCAGTTGGTTGTAGACAGTGTTCCTAATCGAACGCGAAATGCGTCCTAGAAATTTAATACGTATTCAGTGTGGGACGAAAATACTTTACGTGTTAAAAAGTGCAAGTAATTAATAAAAAAATCTCACAGCTCTCTCTCTATACATCAGTGAAGAGTTATTTGAATCGTGTCAAGCATTAATAAATGGAGTGAAGTAAAATTATAATCTGTGTAAGCCTACATTCTTCAGTCGCACCACTCCCTGCTAAGACATTGATGTCTCTGAAAAGAAAGTATAAATACTGACGCAGCCGAGGCGAACATGAATGTATAATATTTAAACAAACAGTCAAAATTACAAAATTAATATTTTTTAAACATTTTTGGGGCAAAGGCCACCGGAAAGTACATTTAGGGCGAAGGCTTCCGGAAACATTTTACCATAAGCGCGGTTGCAACTACTTCAAGTTCGGCTCCCCAACATAAGAACTACATTACAACTCCTACTTCAAATCGGCTTTCCATACGTAGCAGCAATAAAACTTCTTCAAATTGGCGCCCATACGTGGGGCAGAAGCTACCTTCTTCAAATAATATATGAAAACTGAAAGAATTGTTAATAAGGTATCAGATAAATATAAAGGTAAAATTTTATTCGGGCAAACATGTATTTTGTTTTATTATTGAGAATAATAATCGAATGTAATGGGGCATTTAGTATATCGTAAATATTGAGTGGAAGGTATAAATAATTAAATAAAGAAATGTTAGCAAGATAAAGAAATATTGCAATAAATAACTTCCCTATATTAAATCAATGTATAATGTAAGAAGATTAAGTTAAAAATTTTGTAAAGAGAAGAAGGTAATTAGCGAGCCATGTAACAAAAGTCATTACTATCAGCCAAATAGAGAACAGATTAACTTAAGGACTGTTGTGAACGCAGTTAGGTTATAAGTTCAGTACGCTTACACAGTCGCATAGGCAGAAATTGTGAAAAGATATTTTAACCAGGGCCCCAAGTAACTAGGAACCAAACTCAGAGCCGCTCATGAAGAGAGTAAATATTGGCCCGAGCGTGAAATAAGTTTGGTGGAAATAATTCCATTGTAGGCGTGGCATAAGTAATATAGAGGCGGGCATCTAAATAAGGGAGTTACTCTCTTGCTGGTACCGTCAACGGTACTTAGGTGTGTGATTTTTAGCACTAGTGTCGCGCTTGTAAGAGTATAATTTCGCGGCTATCGCAAGGGATCTTTCCAAGCAACATTTTAGCGACTCACGGCAGGTGAGAAGAAACTTGTAATTTCTTCTATTGCGGAAAAGGTTATTTCCAACCATAACTTTGACACTGCAAAAGATAGCAGGTACAATAGTTTATTTGTCATACCTTCGAGAGCTATAGTTCCGAGTCAATCTATTTCTTCATTTCAACTCAATTAAAGAACGCAAATTCAGGTCGGCAACTCAATTCGAACTCAAACATTAGGTGACAATAAATGCATCAGTCAATTTAAATTGATATTGTCCTTCACAATACATCTACGCATACCCCGAGAGAAGATACTCATAGCTCAACCACTGGAGTAGCCGGCAACATAATCTACATCAGATATGGAACACAATGAGAAAAGGTGACACTACAGTCGTGTATCAACTGGCAAATCATCATTGCGGCATGATTGATACTACTTCATTGACATCCTCTGTTTCTTCGTAACTGCGTCGTATTGGCACATTCTGTAAGGATTGGCCAGCCCTCTTAGCCGTGGTCGCTGGAGTGTATAGCTTCGGTGCTCCGCCAAGCTGAGGGTCGCAGGTTCGAGGCCCGCCATGGACATAGGTGCTTGTGTTGTGTAATTGCGGTGATAAGCAGTAACGAATACACTAAAACACAGTATAAACTGGGTAAATAAAAAAAGAAGAAACAAAGGATGTGGTTTATTGCTAGGAGTGTTCTACAGGACCTGTATAGCGGCGGGTTTCTTTGGATAGCAAATAGGAGTGAGTCAGTTTGGTGTGTCCAATTCTTAATCTTGTTTTATATATATATATATATATATAATTTATTATATACATATATATAAAATTATGTATTCATTCAATGGATCTATTTATTTGAGACGAAAATAAATAATTTTTAATATTTATGATACAATAATTAAAACACAATTAACTCTTTAAGATTCACGAAAAAAATGTATCATTAATTTTAATATCACATAGGCTTTTTCTCCATTCTTACTTTGAACAGTTTTTCCTTTAATGACATTTTGTAATAAAAATGACCCATTTTCCCAGAACAATTTAACATAGCTTAATGAAATTTTAATGTGATAATAGCAATTCTATTACTAATCTACTTTGGTATTAATGAATTGGTTAATTATATTTTAAAAAGCTTAATTGCTGATAAATTTTAATCCTAAGAATGTGTAATTGAGAAAAAATCCTATCTTTCTTAATAAACCACAATATTGTATAAAAGTGGATCAGTGAACTAAGAAGGCATGCAACTATGTCCTAAAAAGTTCAGTCATGGATAATGAAGTTAGCATTTTTAAAACTGGCGAAATAGGGCTTTTCATTTCCCCTTTAAGCCTGTTTTATATCATTTTTGTTCTGCTTGAGTTTGATCTGATGAAAGACAAAGTTATACATATGTTATTTTAAGTTTGTCGCTTATATTTAGTGCCTTTGTAAAATATACAAAAACCGTATTTTGCAATATTTTCATTCATATGTTCCTCAAATATTTGTGTTGGCCAAGCGTCAAAAACATTCTGTAACAGTGACACACCAAAGGGTTTAATAATAGTGAAAAGGAGTATACACTGGGGTCCGAGAGACATCACTCGCGCCGTTTGAGATATAATGACCCTATTTCGATAATGTACAGCACGGGCTAAAGTACCAAATTTTGTTCACAGGTGCTAAAAGTATAAAATTAATTGGCGTGGAGTTTCATTCGCCTGTCTCCAAAAGGATTTAAAGACCGGAAATATCAATTGCTGCTTGGATCCCACAGATCCCACTGTGCATGTATGTACCAGAGGAAAAAATTTTTATTTGCTTGTTTATCGTTATATCGCGGCGGTTGAAGCAAAAATTCATGGTAATTTTGTGTGGATACTCCAACTTGAAATAATCTATTGCTCGATATGAAATAAATCAATTGTTGTGAACGATGAGGCTGTTATTTATTTATTATTGTAGTTTTTATTTTCTCTTAGTCGTAATGAGTCGAAGAATATACTGTCAGGAATTATGAACCCTTAATCTAATCTTAAGGAATGTGTAATTTCATTCCTTATTAAAACATCAGCTTTTTTTTTGCAGCATGCTGAGGCTCACGTGGTTTACCGTAAAGTGTCCCTTGAATTGTCGTATAATTTACTTTAACTATTAGAATTATACAAGTGTTTCTGTTATTTGCTTCGATAATCTAATGTGCGACTCTCCCGTCCCCTGCACTACAACTTCTCTGTCTGTGGTTTTTTCCAAATGACTTTAAGCATCTTCTTCCACACGCTATATTGCGTCTGGTTGATTTTCAAGGAAATCAGTGTAAACAACCCTTAAATGTGTCCTATTTAACATATATAATATTATATGGGTATCGTCTAAGTACGATCTTCTAATACAATGTTTATTTAGCTCGATATTCATTAACTTTGTAAATGCTCTGTTAACGAATCATTCTTGCAGGCACTACTACTACTACTTCTTAGCGACAGCATTTACGGTGTTTATTAAACTTAAATGTGCAATGTACCCATGCCGACACATCTGCGTGATGGAGTATAGTTCCAACGAGACCTAATAAATTAGTGTAACATTTAATGGCAGTAAATAGTTCTTTACCAGAATTACTTTATTGAAATTAATTGAAGCAACAAAGTAGTTAAATACAAATTCAGGTTAAGCAATACTAATTAATCCTCTTCGTGTGTAAATTACAACGTGTAGATCAATAGTGTTTTACCATTACTGATACATACTAACATTCACATGTGCCAGACAGGTGGCCTTAGTTGCGAAGTTTCTTTTCTGTGTCATATACTTGCAAAACTTACTGCGATACTTTATTTGCTTAACCCTTTCCAGCCCAATTTATTTTCGCCAGAAGCAGACGTTTGAAACCTGTTGGTGAATGGTTGGTACGTACTTGTGCTCTATAGCTTGCCTTAATCTCTGCCTTAATTGGTTCCTCAGCAATGAAAATCAATAACCTGAATTTTGAATCTTTGCAGCTGTGTTATCAACTCTTTGGGAAAGGATGGGGAGTACTCACGTAAAATAAACGGTGACTGAGATATGTGAATGTTGTCATAAGAGCTGAACGCATGCTTTGAATTATATTAAAAATAAAATAAAATATACACATTTTTACCTCAGCTTTTTATTCTAGCTATGCTAATAGCAAATTCAATGAAGTATTGAAAATAAAGAAGTATAAAGTAGTATACAGAATTACTGCGAGTGAAGTTTGCAAATCAAGATTTTTACCCAACTTCCAATAACAAATATACATAATAGTGTCATATGGCTGTATTGGGTTGTAAAGGGTTAGTTGCATTCTTGTGCAATTTAGTTTGTTGCTTTTGATTCAAAAGGAAGTTGCTCATTTTACTGTTCCATGAATAAATACATGTAGTCAGTGTAATGCTTGACACATTTGCAGAACTTTCAAACATTAGGGAGATAATTAATATACTTAACTTCTTAAAATTCTTGAAATGTAGAACTATACACCAAGAAACTTTAAATGTCCTCTAAGATGTCATTCTCTGATCGGCACAAAAGCTACAAGTAAGAATTGTGAGTGTCATTATAAACATTACAATGCAACAAGCACATACTACATAAAACATCAAGATCTTTTGAGCGATTCCTTAAATTTTTGTATTGTTAAATTCTGTTCATGTAAGGCGACTGAAAAATGTTAAGCAGGTAGTTTATGTTCTGCTAAGCTAATCCGAGAAAATAAATCCTTCTTTTGGCGAAAATCACAACTTAGAGTAAGTTTAGAAGACAATTGGTTCAATTTTAATTTTCAGTGCACATTTCGTAACCACTTGGGAGTTTTATTGGCATATCGTCTTTAAGTGCAAGCAGTAATGTGTTACGTTAAATGTTTTGGGAACCTAAGACGTAATTTTAACTCCAAAATGCGATTCCAGTACACTTAATTGGTGTAAATTTACTTGAGGTAAAAGGGACAAAAGGGATCTAATTGTTGGTTCTCTTTCTATCTATCACTACGCAGAAACTTAATAACAAAATTTTCTTTTGCATTTTCGTATTTAAATAGTCTGTTCACTATTCCATTTCAAACACATTTATACGTGTTAATTCAAAATATTTTTCTACGTATTTTGCTTTTAGTAAACCGATATTTTATTCGGCACATAGAATTCATTGAGAAGGTAAATAGTACTTGCATATTCATTTCCTAGGAATGAGCTCAACATCAATTAATGATAAATGAACTGAATGTTATAAATAAAGAAAATGTAATTTATTTCCAACAGTCAGTAAACTCCACAGATTAACAAATTATAGACTCGCTAAAGTTGGCTTATTTTTGTCACAGTGCAGTAAAACATAAAAGAGCATGGTTATACTATCTATCTGGATGCACAATTTCCACTTTTACGTTTTGTTTAGGTAGAGGTAGTATTCCATTAAATGCAAAAATACCTGTAATTGTGTTTTGCCCCATCGCTCCGTTTCCGATCCCGGTCGGCTTTGCAAGGGAGGAAGTGCCGCCTTAATTTTGTAGAATGTGATAAACTTTGAAGCCCAAGGGTAGTGGATAGCGGTGATGCCGGTTTGCGTCCCCCTGCGGTTGAAGACAGCGAGTTTATTCCCGTTTTCTATAGGTGAACAATAATATCCGTGTTGTTTCCCCTAGTGACGCTTCGCTCATCAGGTCAAGGTTGAAACGAGTCAGTGCAATGTGTTTCGGCAGTGAAGTTGGACATAATGACAATGAAACTGGTAAGAAGCTGTTGATAATAGAGGAATATAAATCCTATTTCTTAAATGTCTCAACAATGGCGTTGATAGATACAGGTGTACTACGAGAACATGTAAGTGTTTTGTAAAATTAAATTCTGTAAAATGTATTGTCGGTTCACAATTACGTGATAACTATGAAAAGGTTCACTATGGTGTAATAAACCGGCAGAAGGTAAGCAATATTATAAGGAGAGAGCCTGAAGAAAATAACTGCCTAATGGTGTTATTAATACTCCCGTAACATATAATTTGCTCCGAACAAGGAGAATATTAATGCCACCCAATTATGCTAACTTTGGAAGTTACCCAATGACTTACCGAAATTACACGAAGCACTAGGGGAATATGATTTTAACACAAACAAGGGAGAACATTTACTATCAAAAATCACTTGGGCAAGAATATTGTGTGCTTCTCATGTGCAAGCAATTTAAATGTTCTTAAAGATTCGAAAACCTTAGTTATGGATGTGACAAACTGTCACAAAATATTTATAATTCACGGTGTTAAAAAGAAAAGCTCTCTCCGATTCGTAATTCTTTTTCTTTTATTTATTTATTTATTTATTTATTTGGCTTTATAATGAAAACAATACGATGAATATAAGATAGCTGATTTTGAGACGGTAGTTCAGACTGTTTGGTCTAAAACGGATACAAAATGTTGCATATTTCACCTCAGCCAGTCATGGTGAGGAAAATTCAGTAACTGGAGTTATCAAACGATTTTAAAGTGAAAGAATCTGACATTGGAAGACTTCTAAAAATTTTATTTAGACTGCAGTAGTAATAAAATGATGGTTTACGCTCACTTAATATGCAAGGATGTGCAATTAATATGATAATTATCCCCGCCCCCTCCCCCCGCCCCCTCCCCCCGCCCCCTCCCCCCGCCCCAGCTCCTTGGTACTTTTAGTTGCAGGTGTGGGTCATAAATCTTGTCGAGTACAATGGAAGCTTGACAGTTAAGAAATTAAGGGTATCCTTCACCTGTCAAAACAAAGGGGTCATAAATTTATGGCTCTGTAACAAAGGCGAGATGTTTTTCCTACCCATTCCACATCCGACCACTTAGCAGTTACCCACCCCCACTCCCATTGTTTCTCGAACACGTGGAGGAAGCCATCCATCAATGTCAAAATGAACAAAGAGCTTGCTGGACAAAGGAAGAGATTCTATTGTATCACTTTCTATTGTTTACCTTTAGAAAGAGCACCTGACATCCTCATTCCACTAGCTTTTAACAAAAGAAAAATGCTTGCCCTTCAGCTGTCAAAATGAACAAAGGCAATGATAAATTAGGGTCGTGACAAAAGAGAACCTGAAGACCGTTAACAGAGAAACAAGGTCTATCCTTTCCCATATAAACGCAAAAGTGGCCCAGCTTCTATCATACCCGCTGCCCCCGTTTTCCATACATTCCTCATATAAGCGTATACCCTACTCCTTAACCTCTGTCTACACTAGCACCTCTCCTCGTATGCCCTATCTCTGTCATATAAAGCATATCCATCCCTCCTTCAGTCCCTGCTCTAACTCGGAACTCTCCTCGTTTTCCCTATCTTCTACATGTAAACGCATCTCTCCTCCTTAAAGGTTCTCTCAACCTAGCATATACTCTCGTTTTCCTCGTCTCTCCATATAAAAAGCCATACTCTACCCTTCAAGCCCTGAATAGTCTAGTAGCTCTTCTCGTATTCCCTATCTCTCCTGTATATATGTCCGTATTCCCCCTGCTTCAGCATCTGTCTATCCTAACATCTGTTCACGTTTTCCCTATCTGTCCCATATAAACGCATATTCCACTTCTCAAACTCTGTCTAGTCTAGAACTTCTCCACGTATTCCCCCGCCTCTCTCATATAAAGCGCACTCTCACTTCTTCAACCTCTATCTAGCCTTGCATCGATCCTCGTAATCCCTATCTTCCCCATATAAACGCATTTTCCTCCGTGAACCGCCGCATATACCCTCGTTTTCCCTATCCTTTACCATATAAACGCATATTCCACTTCTCAAACTCTGTCTAGTCTAGAACTTCTCCACGTATTCCCCCGCCTCTCTCATATAAATCGCACTCTCACTTCTTCAACCTCTATCTAGCCTTGCATCGATCCTCGTAGTCCCTATCTTCCCCATATAAACGCATTTTCCTCCGTGAACCGCCGCATATACCCTCGTTTTCCCTATCCTTTCCCATATAAACGCAAAAAACTGCGCCAGAATCCCTCTATATATGCTACTTACATCAATATCTAATATTCACAACCAACACATATCATGTGTGTTATTTCATCCGGTAGTACGTAATTGACCATATAACACTCGGAAACATACTAAGTTTTGGATAAGCTTCTCTACTATCCACTCTCATACATCAGCATAATATATGTTTAATTAGGGGCGTGCAGTCAGTGCACCAGTAGGACTAGGTTAGTTCCCTAAGTATCATCAGCTTATATATAAACTTTATTAAATTGCATATTTTAGTTATAAGAGACACAAATTTGTTTTCGTTCGCTAAGCGCCTGTAGATATCTTAGCCAACGCTCTCCCTTGCGACCAGCAGCACCCAATCAGCTCGCCTAGGACTAGCTACACTGCATGTGTTCCTCGTATCACGTTATAAATAGCACATGGTTGGGCGTGCGCTGATAAACAACTTCCGTGTATCCATTCTTGTTAGAAAGAATGGACTTTTATTTCTTTTGTGTATATTACGAGTTAAGTGTTGTAAGTATGTCTGTGAAGTGTCACACAATTATAACAATAATATGTGTTTTAGACTGTTTGGTATTCATGCAGAGGGACTCGGTTCAGGATACAGTCCTTTGCATCTCACATCAACTGAAACGTCATCCGGCAACGCAGCCAGTCACGTCTGCCACAATGTTGTGTTTTGGATCGTTTGTTAAGTACCGGTACTTCTTCGGAGCTTTGTGCTTTCAGGAGAAGCAAGAGATTATAGTAATGGGTAGGACTACTCTGGACGTTTCTGTGAATATACAAATGAAAAACTATGCATCATTTCAAAATTGAGTACTCCAACTCTTCAAAATGGTGACTGCATGTAAATCGATAAATAAAGTATTTTTCTGGCCTTGTATTCTTTTTGGAACCGAAGAGGAGTATGGAAGAGTGTAGGTTTCTCTGATATCAGTAATTATCACAAGAACCTTTATTCGACATGAGAAGACGCAATCACATTTATTTTAATAACGAAATTGAAAACATTTGGTAAAACAAGGATAGACTTTCAACTAAGTGAACTTGATCGGATATTTTGAAACACAATGCCGAAATTGACTCTAAAAGGGCAATAAAGAAGCAATTAATCGATGTAACTTGCCTACTGGCAAAGCAAGAGCTACCTTTCAGAGGTCAAAACGAGCATAATGAATCCCTTAATTGGGGAACCCATATTGAGTTCTTGTGTGTGCTGTCTAAGTATGACATCAACGTAGGTACACAGTTACAAAACGCTAAAGTTTTCAAAGGAACGTAAATCGAATTAAAAATATTATTGAAAGTATTAATGACGCAATGAAAATCATAATAACGAAAGAAGTAAAATGTGCGTCTTTTGTTGTTTTAATGCTGGACGAAACGATTGATTGTGCAAAATTATCTCAGCCGTTCCAGTATCATTCGTTATGTAAACGAGAGTGAAATTCAGTAGAGACATTTTGGCTTTGTCTCTGAAGTTAAGTGAGCATGTATATAAAATCCTCACAGATTTTCAGTGTCGGTCAGGGACCAAGCTCGTAGCTCTAGGATATGACGGGGCTGCAGCATTTTCTGGTCATTTAAATAGGTTACAAGCGCTATTGAAGAAAAGATTTCCCAATGCGCTATTCGTCCACTATTATGCTCATAAGCTTAACCTAATTTTATCGCAGTCCAGTGTAAACAATAAAGGAATATAAAGTATTTTTCAAGACATTGAATGGCTTTTATTAATAATTTTCATTCAAAAAAGCGTGTAAATCGCTGAATGCTTCGGAAGACAAAAAGATGTTTCCATTGGTGTCAATTACCGTTGGAATGAACACTCTAGGATTGTGAACATGGCGCATGAAAATAAAACAGAACTGACATATCGTTTGAGCACATTGTTGATGACCCAGACTCCTGGGATAGTGACACTTTTATTTCTGCCAGAGAATATATAGCATCATTGAAGGATTTCATCTTTTCTTTTCTGTTGAACATTTTCAGTCATATTTTTGCTCTCACTGATTTATTATTAAATATTCTCCAGATAAAGACCTTTGATGTAAATTATTACATTGCGAAAGTGAAAGAGGCTATTTCTTTCATTCAAAAACTCGAATCAATGTTGAAAATATGTATGCAACACCAGAAGCAAGTAACACGAATGAGAATGAAATATTTGCATCTTTAGAATGAGACATTTTACACAATAGTTAGCTAAATGGAAAACGATTTCGTGATTTAGAAGAACTAAAATTTATTGAGTTACTTGATTCGATCTTTCAATGCTACATTTCCCCATTTTTACATTTGTTAAATCAGCCTTTAAAAATGTTTTTCATTTCGATTTTTTTACTCTATTTTATTTTACGTCGCTTTAACTGCTTGATCATATCGCGACGGATATGTTGGTGGATAACTCTTAGAACGATATGTGACGGACAGTTAGCCTTCTAGGTCTCATCCCTGTAACCACCCACTCCGTCACAGAGACCCTAGAGCATAGCTACCGATCTTCTGCTTCGTGCCGTGCAAATGGCATTAGGGTTCCGTCCAGTCCAATCGCCGTTCCCATATAAAGGCGGACAGTTGGCCTTCTAGGTCTCATCCCTGTAACCACATGCTTCGAAAATTTGCCAAGTGAATTATTGGCTGTTATTGGTTGTCGGACTTTTCAGACAGGACATTGACTGAGATTGCAAAGTTTTCGAAAGACGCCGAGTTAGAAGAAGAAGCATTTCCAGAAGCTTATAAATTACGCCGTCTCATAACTACAGTTCTAGTGAGCACATCCATGTTTTCCTGTTTAAAACGCGTAAAGAGTTGCGTACGGAACACTCAGTGCGAATACCGGCTTTCCCAACTTTCACTGTTATCAATTGTAGCGTTTAGTTTTTATTGCTACAAATCTTTTTAGGTTGCATTATTACCAATAAAATAAATAAAAATTCCTAATACCTAATTGCAGGAATGTTATAGTGCTGGCCCCATTTTAATCCAGACACTTCAAACACGAAGTGTCTCCAGAGGTTGCTAGTGCTTTAAATTTCCTGACCAATCAGCAAAGGAATTGAATACAAGGATTAAGAAAATACCTATTAAACATAATAAACGTCTGTCTTATTGCAGCCAAATAAAAATCAACATATTCTTTATAACACGAACAGTTTAAATTGGTTTATATATAACAGCTTGGCTTTAGTACATATAACATTTCGTAACAAATCTTTAGTCTCCCTAACACATGTGAGAATGAATTTACAATTGTCCTTTAAAGCAAAGTTATTCTCGCTATATTCCGGAAAGATAAAGTCGACACACGCGCTGGATGTTTAAATTTAGAATGTTACTTATGCCAAAAACGTTAGAGTAGAATTAAGACAAAGCCAAAATGGCGTGTGCACTACGATGCTTCCCTAGAGCCGATATTAAAGTGCTCCTTCCTCGAAGACCAAAGATCTCAGACCTCTTTGTTCAGGTCGTCACTAGCCCGTGGTCCCTCCGATAACCGAACACATGATTGACGTCGGAACCTATGCAGCGCTCCCTCAGTCTACTTGTGTTGCCATCTCTTAACTGGAGTGTTGCGGAGCACTGGCCGGTAATAGAGATGGTGGCTTGGTGGTGCTATTTTGCTTCAGCCAGGAGAAGGTTGAATAACGGCTAAGCCAGCAGCATTGGTCCCACAGATTTCGCATGTTATTTTAGCACGGCAGCGTAAATTATTCTGTGAGGTGGGGAGCCATCATGGCTTGCAATTGAAAAGGCTCTATTTCAAAACAAATTCAAAGTCAAAGACATTTTTATGATCGTGTCAAAGAAACACTTGCCCGAAAAGAAGACAGGAGGATTCCGTTCATGTAAAGATGAAAATGAAGGGGGTAAGCTGTATTTTCGTTCTAATGTGTATTACCTATAACAACACGTTTTTTCATATTTTTATTGCGGTATATTTGTAAAAGTGTCGTAACAGTTCTATTACTGCTGATTGTCCCAGAAAAATATTACCGCACGTCATGTTTGACTAGCGTAAACACAAACAATGGAAGGAAAGAACAAATATTTTCATGAGCTATATTATCTCACGTCTTAAGTTCTGATCTGATTTTGATACCGGAGTAGGTAAAAGTAATGGCTGAGAGTGAGTCACCAAGCCAGGCTATTGCAGTAACGTGATTTATTGCGTCAGCTACAACAGCTTCATTTACAACTTAATTAACGCTGCAATTTACAACAGTAGAAACGAAAACAACGTTTTTAGACATATAGACACATGAATGTCTGGAATATTGTATTGATTCACTCACAGGAAAGACAGTCAAGGGCTATCAAGAACTATAGTCCAGCAACGCCTTGGAGGCACGTGCGAGGCAATAACGTGAAGTCTCGACTCCTTTCATTCTTTATCTAGCATAAAATTCAATGCAGCAACTATCAAAAATTTAAATCTTAAACATTTAAAAGTGTCGAAAAAGTATCCAAGTTTTATCTCAAAGTATTAGGCATACTTCGATACTACCAAGTATCGAGAGTATCGAGGTCCCATCCCTATCTGAATTGAACTCATAATTGGGAAGGAAACGTATCACGCTTAAATGGGTTGGTGGTATGAAATATAATTATTATGAAATACAATAATCGTATATAAATCTCTGCCAAATTAAATTCACATTAATAGTGCAGTTGCATCTTTAAACTCACATTCAATCCTGATTACGCTGAAATAACCTTATTCGGGACGCCCGGTATTTATGCAATAATTTAAATACTCACATTAGTGTCAGCGATGTCAGCAAGCGGCCATTACCGACTCATTACCTTTAAATAAATATAACACTTTCCTGAATAATAAAAATGGACAACTATTACTTTGAAGACAGTTGAATGAAAATGAATGGATATAATAATGTAGAATTTAAATGTATATGTTACATGTGTATTCACGCAGCACACACATGCAGAAGGCCAAGGCTGGAATACTGAACTTCTAGTACGCATGCGAAAATATTAGCCAAACCCGGAAGTAATCCCTCCACATCTGAAGCCAGCGACCTTCTAATGGAAGGTGGGTTAAGTTTGAACTGAAATGTAAACAGCACAGGTATGTATAACATCAAATTTATTAACTCCGCGTACACAATACAGGAACAACATACGAACTCTGAAATAACAAACTCAGCGGTTTAAGTGTACCGGTATGCAATTGTCTGTTTTCGGCAGAAGGCCAGTCCCGACTCCCTGCCTTAGTGTTGCTTCCCGGCAGGGGTGTCTTTGCGACCCAAGTGCACAGCTGGCCCTTGTCACTCACTGCTCGGTGTCTGGGAGATGCTGCCCTTTGAAGACGTGCCCACCCTTGGAAGCTGCTTCCAAGAGACGGTCAAGTAGCTGCTTTCAGTGTGGTGGTTGAGCCGCCACATCACTCCCCTTAGGAGAGAGGTGCCTAGGGCCTATAATAGTCCGGAAATCGGACATGTCGTTCAGAACGAGTGGTTGTCGATGGCGCTGATACCGGCGTGGTTGTGTGGGATGATGGAGTTTCAGGAATGATGGCGTCTCTGAGAATGAAAGCAGGTTTCACGCGATCAGCGGATATCAGTACTGCTTTGTTCCTAATGGCAATGCGGAAGGTTTTCTCGGTACGGTCTATCACTTTGTAAGGTCCAGAGTAAGGTGGTTGTAAGGCACAGCGAAATGAGACTTGCCGAAGGAAAACATGAGTTGCTTGGATAGGGATGGGTGGACGAATGTGGATGGTGAGCAGTGGTGACTGGCTGTATTTGGTCGCAATTCTTCCATTGTCCTCCTTAGGTTTGCGAGGAATTGAGAGGTGTCAGCCGCTAGAGAAGCAGGTTACATGAACTCTCCCGGGATCCGTAGCGTTTCACCATACACCAGCTCTGTCACTGAAGCCTGGAGGTCCTCTTTGAAGGCCGTGCGAACGCCAGGAGAAGGAGCGGCAGCGCGTCGCTCCACCTGGCATCTTCATGGCACATCAAGGCGGCTTTGAAATATCGGTGTAATCTCTCCACAATGCCGTTAGACGCTGGGGGATATGTTGTGGTCCGAGTGAGATGGATACCACAAAGTTTGGATAGTGATTGCAAGAGCTGGGAAAAGAATTGAGTGCCCTGGTCGGTGGTGACCTGTTTGGATATCCGAAGCGTGTGATCCATCCAGTTAGGAACGTCATTGCTATTGTTTCTGCAGTGATGTCCGGAAGAGGAAATGCCTCTGGCCATCGGGTGCATCAATCGATATCTGTCATGCAGTAGCGGTTGACTGTAGAGATGGGCACGGGGCCAACAGTGTCAGTGTGGACATGAAGGAAGCGTTCTGGTGGAATTGGATACCCTGTGTGTCGGTTGATCTTTGACTGTTGGCAGGATTGGAAGTCTGTGCCTCAAACTTGACCATACGAATCGCTTGGAGACCAACTGGACGGAAGCTTTGTTCCCGGGTTACTAAGGATATGAAGGGAGACAAAGACTTCCCGGCGAAAAGTTTGAGTGACAAAAGGAGTGGTCTACCAGTGGAGGTGTCACAGTACAAAGATACTGCAATACCGGTAAGAGGAGAGAAGAATCAATGTTGTGGAGTAGCTGACGAAGCTCGGCATCCTATTCCTGAGACTTAGCGAGTGCCACCAAGTCCATGGGGTTAGATAGGGCGTCGATACGAGAAAGGATATCGGCAACGACGTTATCTAAACCAGAGAGGTGTTCAATGTTGGTGGAGAATTGGGAAATTAGGTCTAGGTACCGGAACTGACGAGGAGAGAAGCTTTCGCTCTTTTGCTGGAAGGCATGTGTAATGGGTTTGTGATCGGTGAAGATGGTGCTTCTAACATGTGACGGAAATGTTTAACGGCCTCCTAGATAGCCAGAGGCTCTGGCATAGACACTATACTTCTGGTGCTGGGTGGTGAGCCTTTTGGAAAAGAAGCCGAGTGGTTGCCAGTTCCCATTTATCCTACAGAGCTGCTCCAAATGCGGAACCGGAAGCGTCTGTGACCAGAGCAAGAGGGACAGAGCTATTCGGATGGCCTAGAAGAGTTGCCTTTGAGAGACTCTCCTTGCAGTTCTCGAAAGCCTGAAGTAGCTCAGGTGTCCAGTTCACAGGATCAGAGCCTTTGATTCGAGAGCCTGAGAGAATGGCTTGAAGGGGTGCCTGAACGACAGCAGCATTTGGTAGAAAACGGCGAAAAAAGTTTATAATTCCCAAGAACCTTCCATGTTTTCGGATGATCTGGAGTGGTGCATAGGATTGCAAGTTAACCACTCGGTCGGGCAAGGGACGAGAACCTTCTCCCGAGACGATTTAGCCTAGGAAGACAAACTCTGGCACTTTAAATGTGCATTTGGAAGGGTTGATTAGAACTCCGAATTGCTGTAATCTGCTGAAGATTTGGCGAAGGTGCTGGAGATACTGTTCCGAAGTCTGGGAGAAGACTAAGATGTCGTCCAAGTAGACGAAACAGAAATTCAGTCCACGGAGAACTTCATCCATAAATCTTTGAAACGTCTGATTTGCGTTTCTGAGGCCAAATGACATAAAGGACATTCAAATAGAGCGAAAGGAGTAGTGATGGCTGTTTTGGGCATATTATCAGAGTGAACGGGAATCTGGTTATATGCTCGGGCGAGATCGATTCTGGAGAAGACGCAACAACCTGAAAGATGGTGGGAATAATCATGGATATGTGGTATAGGATATCGACCAAGAATGGTGCGGGCATTAAGAGCACGGTAGTCACCACAAGGGCGCCAACGGTTGTCTTTCTTTGGTACCAGGTGTAGGGCCGAAGACCAAGGGCTCTCAAATGGAGGCTGTACCCTCCTGCAGCATGTTGTCGAACTCAGTCTTAGCTACCTTGAGGCGCTCTGAAGCAAGTCGATGGGGCGACAAGAAACATTGGGCTGGGCGTTGTTCTGATGTGATGAACAATCTGATGTTGCACAGCTTTGGCATTCCCGCAGGCCAAGTGAGCTCGGGGAATTCTGCGAGAAGTTCGTCAAGTGGTGTACCTGTGAGAATAGTTTCAACACTAGGAACTGCAGTGTTTGTGCTAAATGGAGCTTTTTGTATTTATGGATGCTCTTTAACTACTATGGTCCTTAACGTCCCATTCTATATTGGGCGTGAAAGACCGGTAATTTTGCTCAGAGGCCCCTTTATCAGGCTTGAGGTTATTTTACGTGCCGTAGATCTACGATACGGGACCACCGGCTTTACTTCCCTTCCGAATGAAGCCATGTTAAGGATTTTACGCCCGAAAAAACCATCGCCTCCGCTGGTTTGAACCCGCGACCTCGGGAACTAGAGGCTAGCATGGTAACCAGTATACTACGAGGGACGTTGTGTTTGTGGTAAGACCGTGTATTGACAGTTTCGTTGTGCCGTCCAGTAAACGTTCATGACGACAATCGACCAGAAGATTGTAATGGGACAAAAAGTCTACACCAATCATTGGGATGCTAACATCAGCCACCACGAAACGCCAAAGAAATGCTCGCCGAAGTCCAAATTTTAGGCTTAAATGGATGTAACCGAAAGTGTGGATAGTCGTGCCATTGGAGCTAACAGTTGGTAATCCTAATTTGCTCTCCTGCCAGGAACTAACCTTTTAGGAAACACGCAGAGATCCGAACCGATGTGTCTTAGGAATCTGCACTTGCTTGTGCTGTCAGTAATGAACAGGCGGCCTGATGAAGAGGTGCGGTTGTTTGCCGCCACTAACGGCTGCTGCTGTCGTTTTCCGGGATATAGGTACAGGGTGACGTACACTTCCGGGCAGCGTCGCCGAAACGATGGGGTAACAACATTGACTCCAAACTGACGACGAGTCGCGCGAGGAGTGTGGTGACGGACTCCTTTGTTGTTGAGGGTTTCACGAATGCGAACGCTGTCGTACTGGACGGGTTGTTAAGGTTTCAACTCTCTGTAGGAGCATGGTGAATTCGGACGATGGGTTAACGCTCGCCACGCAGGAAGGTGGAGTCGTCACCTCGTGAATTTTGACTGCCAATAGCGAAACTGCATCAATGTTAGCGTCCATTTGGCAGGCGATGATGGTCTGGCAAACGACTGGACCATATACTCCTCAGGAAGTCGTCCGGAACGTCTGGTGCGAGGCAAAAACTAGGATGGCTTGCGGTGCCAAATTTCCTAGTGTGTTAACAACTGTGGAACGCGTTGCTCCTTGGAAGTGGACAACCTGCGTACCAATTCCGCTTGAATTTTGTGTAGGGACCTTCAGCTGGTGAATTAGTTATTATATCCTCCACTTCTGCGGCATATCGGTGGTCGAGCTGAGCAATTCCATGATTGAATTTAGTTCTTTCACTCGTAATACCACTGAGTTCGAAAAGCCCTTCTGCTTGGGCGAACCATAGCGCGGATTTGTCTGCCCAGAAAGGAGGCAACCTCACCGCCACACGATAAACAGTACATGCAGCTACCTGCTCCGTCGTCATGTTTGTTGTATGTGTATACGCGGCACCTAACACGAGTGAAATTGTAACTTTTTCACGATCACTTTTTCACTTTTTCACGATTACTTTTCACTATCACGTCGGGGTCACCAGATGTGGATTAAGGTTTAACTGGAATGTTAATACCACACGTATGTATAACATTCAATTTATTAACTCCGCTTACACAATACAGGAACAATATACGAAGTATGAAATAAACTCAGCGGTTCAAGTACTGGTATGCAATCGTCTGATTTCGGCAGAAGGCCAGTTCCGACTCCCTGCCTTAGTGTTGCTTCCCGGCAGGGGTGTCTTTGCGACCCAAGTGCACAGCTGGCCCTTGTCACTCACGGCTCGGTGTCTGGGAGATGCTGACCTCTGAAGACGTGCCCACCCTTGAAAGCTGCTTCCCGGCAGGGGTGTCTTTGCGACCCAAGTGCACAGTTATCCCTTGTCACTCACGGCTCGGTGTCTGGGAGATGCTGACCTCTGAAGACGTGCCCACCCTTGGAAGCTGCTTCCCGGCAGGGGTGTCTTTGCGACCCAAGTGCACAGTTATCCCTTGTCACTCACTGCTCGGTGTCTGGGAGATGCTGACCTCTGAAGACGTGCCCACCCTTGGAAGCTGCTTCCCGGCAGGGGTGTCTTTGCGACCCAAGTGCACAGTTATCCCTTGTCACTCACGGCTCGGTGTCTGGGAGATGCTGAACTCTGAAGACGTGCCCACCCTTGGAAGCTGCTTCCCGGCAGGGGTGTCTTTGCGACCCAAGTGCACAGTTATCCCTTGTCACTCACTGCTCGGTGTCTGGGAGATGCTGACCTCTGAAGACGTGCCCACCCTTGGAAGCTGCTTCCCGGCAGGGGTGTCTTTGCGACCCAAGTGCACAGTTATCCCTTTTCACTCACGGCTCGGTGTCTGGGAGATGCTGACCTCTGAAGACGTGCCCACCCTTGGAAGCTGCTTCCCGGCAGGGGTGTCTTTTCGACCCAAGTGCACAGTTATCCCTTGTCACTCACAGCTCGGTGTCTGGGAGATGCTGACCTCTGAAGACGTGCCCACCCTTGGAAGTTGCTTCCCGGCAGGGGTGTCTTTGCGACCCAAGTGCACAGTTATCCCTTGTCACTCACTGCTCGGTGTCTGGGAGATGCTGACCTCTGAAGACGTGCCCACCCTTGAAAGCTGCTTCCAAGAGACAATCAAGTAGCTGCTTTCAGTATGGTGGTTGAGCCACCACAGAAGGCTTGTCAGATAATCTCTAGTGAAAGGAACACTTTTCCACGCTAAACAGATTAATGCCGGATGACGTCAACTAATGTACGTTTATAAATTAACAGAAATTTGATCATATTTTAAAGTCTCATAGCTGACAAAGCTTAAGTTGAATAAATAGTAAATTTCATTCGTAAGTCAGGAAACATTTTTAAGGCAAGGGGAATATTTTTAAGATCTTTCCAAGCATGTATTTATGTACCAATATTTTTGTAATTATTTGAAAATTATTTCGATCATATGAATGATACTGCCATGGTGAATAGGGTTTATTTCAAGTAGCTGTTTTTTTATATAGTTGATGAAGTCCTCTTTATTCTCCTCCTCTTTATTATTTATTGTTTGAAAAAAGTGCGCGTTTCAGCACAAGTGAAACGAAAATACTAACTAATATGTTATGTGTGTATATGTATCAAATGAAAAGTTATAGCACTAACCTTATAAGAAGTAGTTCTTCTTTACCATTGACATTTTACCGTATTTAAGCAGTTCACTTTAAAATGTTAAGACACCATTATTTTAATTAGATGAGTTTATGCAAAATGACTAGTAGGTATATCCGCTTCTTAAGCAATGAACTCTTAGCCTTCCATTTCTTGCATTTACAACACTATCTGTTTCATCACCATCTGCTTTTTAAACAATGCATTTTTATCCTTCCCTGTTTTGCATTTACAATACTATCTGTTTCACCACAGTACTTCCTAAGATATATTTTGGCCTTCTGGTATAACTAACACTAAGTAAATGATACGAAAGCACGTTTTTATTTAAATACCAAGAAGCCATTAAAATTAAAAATATTGGGTAGAAAAGGTCCTTTGATAGTTACTTATATCAAATATGGCTTACAACATACGTCATGAATTACTGACAAAAATCGTAATGAACTTCCACCTACATAATTACATGCTTTGTTTCCCCTACCCCCGTTTTACTTTAGTTTTTAATCTATATTCCTTTGAACCATATTCCTTACAGGTATCTTAGAAATTATGATAAATCGAATTCATTTTAAATAAAGACTATATAAATACATTAGAGTCTCGCAAACTCGAGGTTTCGTTAAATCCCAGCTACTTAAAGATTCATTTTTTATTTATTTTTTTAACCAAAGACTAGCCTTCAGTTTACACGATCATAATACGTATCTACAAAATGTTGCGCTTCCTTACCTCTCGTCTATACAGTGTGTTACCTGAGAAGGATTAACTTGCTTTCAATTAGGGACCAGCCAAAAACTGGGAAAACCCTTCCATAATATGTATGTGCATACATTGTAGCAAACATTCCCCACCGGAAATACTTTTCAGCTGCAGTAATAACAAACTGATACATACATTGCAGCAAACATTCCCCAACGGAAATACTTTTCAGCTGCAATAATAACACGCTGACTAGTTTATAACTGCAAAAGTATGACAGCTATTATAAGAAAACAGCTAGCCTTAATAGTTAACATATGTTTGTTGAGAGGAAAAGTATCTCTTGCAACCCAAACATCAAGCCAGGGTTGTGTCGAGTTAAAGGAGCGTTTTTTAGTATGTTCGTAGCCTTCTTTGTGAATAGAGTACGTTAGAAGTGTTTGCACATCTTATTCCTAATTTATTTCAACAATGAGTACTAAATGTAAGAGGAAATTTATACCATTAAAGGTGAAATTACAAGCTTTAAAAAGACTGGATAAAGGAGAGACAATTAAAAGGCTTGGGAAAGTATCAGTTGAAGACTAGCGAAGGAACAGGGATAAACTGGAGAAGTATGCAACAAAATGTTCAGATAACGCTTTTAAAAGAACGTGTACGAGGAGGTCAGAATACGAAAACACTAGTGAAACATTATTTATCTGGTTGAGTCGACAAAGGTGATTCTGAAACTGCAGTGAAATTCTGTAAAAAATTTGAACATTTTATAAGATGTGAAAACCTCAAATGATCAGTTATACAATTGTGACGAAACAGGGCTCAACTTTAAAACGTTACCTTCTAAAACACTCGTTTCACGTGAAGACCGCCATGCTCCTGGCCACAAAACAAAGTTGTCACTCTTTCTTTACTTCACTCTGGGTGATACTACACTCAGTGTGTACTTACTTACACTCGCTGCACCAAATACATAGGTGCACACAAATTAAAGCTTGTCGTCATAGGCAAGCTTGTCGTCCGCGAAGCCTAGCTCTCAAAGAGCTGCACTGCCTATTTCTTACAAGAACCAAAAGAATGCTTGGATGAACACAGGAATATTTAAGAAGTGGTTTTTTGAACCAAATGTGCCCGGAACTAAAAAGTTTTTAAAGAAAAATAGTTTGCGTAGTAAAGCAATCTTGTTGATGGACAACGCTGCATCGCATCCAAACGAGGAGGAACTGCAGTGTGATGTTCAGGCTTTGCTTTTGCAGCCTAATGTCACAAGTTAGATACAACCGATGGATCAGGGGGCTTTGGAATGCTTAAAAAAATGTCGACTCAGCCTGTTGTAGTCACTTCTGAAAGCAATGGAAGAGGATGGAAACATCACTCAATTTCTAAAACGAGAAACCATGAGGGACGTAGTGTATTCGTTAGCAGAGTCATTGCATGAGGTGAAGCCTGACACACTTGTGAAATCGTGGAAGAAAAATTTAGAAAGCAAATCGACTGGTGAGAGTGAATTGATGAAGATGATATATCCCTGTCACAGTTTCTTGATTATATTGAAAGTGAGGTTACGGAATGGATAAAGAGCGATGAACAGTTTGAACTTATGGAAACATCAATTGTTGAGATGTTGAATGAACCATAAAAGAAAGCGACGATGAAGACATAGAAGAGAGAACGCGAAAAATGAGTCACAATCTGGGTTTTGCTGTGTTGGAGGCGGCCTTGCGTTATATAGAGCAACAACCAGAAGCAACACAGAGCGACCCCATGTTATTCAAACGATGGCGTGACATTGCCGCGCAAAAGCGTTTATTCAGTATCCTGAAGCAGAAGACGCTTAAAGAATTTTTTTTAAAAAAAAAATAACCCCATATGTACACATTTTGTTTATTTCTATTCAAAAACTTTAAAAACTTACAGTAAATAACTTCACCTTTATTTTTTATTGCTTTTATTTCATCTTTAATAGGTTTTCCTATGATACTCCGTATAGTCAGAGTTATCCCAAACCAGAGGTGCCTTCACCTCCCCCCCCCAATTACCTCGGATTAGCCAGACACTATTGTACTGGCGTTAATCCTGGGTTAAGGACCAATTTACAGAAGGGACCAGAATATGCAGTTAACTGAAGTTTAGAATCTCATATGTATAAGGATATAAAGATGACTTTTTTCAAATGTGTTCCTGTATGAGGCACATGCTCTTTCGTTTAGTGAGTGCAGAGAGAAATCACGAAAGTAAAACAAAGGACTATGGTGAGTAGGAGGGACCAAGAGGGAGAACGTGAAAGAACTGGCAATTCATCGAATGATTTGAACCAAAAGAGCTTCCAATCTGGGCCACTGGAGTGTGTGAATTATGGATCGACTGCTCAATTGAATTGACGTATAGAATGTCTTCACTGTAAAACAGCCTGGAACAAGAATCTCTATATTACGTGCCTTCAATTCCAGTTAATATAAATGCCTTGTATATTGTAATTTGCCCTGCACGTCTAGAAGGTGCAGCAGAGCTTTAGAATTTATATTTCTGCTGCTACCGTGAAGGAACAATTATGTGAATTAAGGCAGTTCAGAAAGGAATTCACTGAAGTTATTAAATAACGCTCTTTTATGGAAATGTTTCTTTGGACTGTTCTGTGCATTGTGATTCACATTAGAAGCTGTAGCTTTCTTTAACAACTCACTGAACAATGCCAAAAGAATTTTTATACGTGAGTACAAAAGAAGCAGCAGATTAAGCTGTTAGTTTGTAATTTGATGTATGCTGAATCTTATCCAGACCATTTCTTGCAAGCTTGAATTACAGCTAGATGAGTGATTCAAGCGACAGCATCTATTCTTAAGGACCCAAATTTGTTTTATAATTAGAAGATTCACCATGCCGGGAAATAACAAAATATTGCAATATACAAAGCTAACGACAGTCATTAATTCGAAAGCATGAATACTTAAGTAAATGCAGATACACATAGTATAAAAATACGTTACAACAGATAAACCAAACAAGTTACACTAGTTCTGATAATAATTATTTCTTAAAATGATAAACAACTTAGCTGTCCGCAGTCGGGGTTCCCAGGCTCAAATCACTTGGGTCAACTTATCTGAATGGAGTGCTTTCGAGATTTTCCTTAGTTGGCAAGGTAAATACAGAATTTGATATTCAATATCATGACCCCAAGTTCCATCTTAAGTCTAAAATAATAGTAAAACAACAAAATAGATGGTAAAACAAATGCACTGCCATCTATCAATAGATAATGAGAGCAGGTAGACTAGGCTGCTCACTAATACCATCTGTCCGGCACGTGTAGAAGCAGAGGTACAGTTGCTGTTCACATGCCTCTGTGGACACGTGTCGAGACTACCATCTGCTATCACAAAGAAGAGCTACAGTTTTCTTTACACATGCTTTGTGAACATGTGTCGAAGTAAGTGAGTATGGTACAAGGATGAGAAATTGAAGGCTAATTGTGCACCACACACCGACCCACGAAGTATTTCCTAATAGATCCGACGCGACATGACCACGTAGTTAAAGCGACATAAAATAATAAATAGAGAAAACAAATTGACTGTTGCGTAATATCAAGCAACGCCGAGCCGTGGACGTTGGACGTTCCCATAGAGTTTGGAATCTACGGTTTTAAAGAAATCCGGTAGGCAAGAGCACCTTTAAGAAATAGGAAAGGACAGAAAGAGGGAAAATATAGCAAAAAAATTAATAATAAGAATAAATAAGTAATAACTGGCTATGTTCTATACACAGAAAATTAATAAACAGAATTTAAAAACTATTTATATACAGCTAAAAATCACAAGGGTAAGCGAAGCGTTAACAGTACAATAAAGTAATTCTGATCAAGACAAGGCACAAGTATAAGATCCGTCTATATTGTGATTGGAGTTCTTTAAACCTGATAAGGCGTAGTAACTTTAATTAACCAATATGTATTTCAGGAGTGTATTATTAAGAAATTAGCATTTTGCAAGGTTTTAAAATTCAGCTGTGATTAGTAAAACCAAAAATATTAAGGTTAAAACTCAATAATTTTTTACATTGAATTATCTTTAGCGAAGGCCCATGCATAACAACCTTAAACACATTCATTAAGAACTTTCTTAACGTCACTGAAATTTGGGGCTGGCCCACCATACTGTCTGCCTTAGTCTGCATGTACAGTCAAGTGCAGGGAAACGTCGATGCTTTTTGTTTGCTACAGTCTTTTTATTTATTCTTTATTTAATGTTGGCTGGAACTATATCGTCTACGTACCACATCAGCCAATCTCTTGCTGATTTGAATTCAAGTCCGATAAACATGCATCGGACCATAACAAAGGCACGTTTCGCCTACGGCGGTCTGCACCAGCCTCTGAATGTCTCTACTTCATATTGTACAGATCTAACACTTATATATTAACCTACAAACATGTATCGGTTTAGGTTCAGGTGAGAAGGAGAAGTGGGGAGTAAGTAAACATTAAATGAAGTAATAGAACTATATAAGCGGTGGGGACTGGGCGTGGCGAATGCCTATTAGCGTTTCCTTAACATAAATCACTGCTCATGTCGGCATGATTCCATGCACTACACTGTACATATTCCATTAACATTTCAGGTGTCCTGACACAGTCAAGCAGAAGTTTGCAAATCTTAATTACTGTTCCCTGATATGCAAGGTAATAGTTAAAAATTCTTTCTTGTCAGACGCTACAAAATACCTAGTTCTAAGTCGCATAGACCAGGACATTTAGAAAGAAAAAGAAAAAAAAGGAGGGCAACTGTGATGTTCTAGCAATGACAGGCGGACCCGACCGATTAGCTTCTATAGGCGATAAGGCAACCAAAGCACAACTCAACACCAAGCTGCAAGGATAGGATTGCATCCGCAACCACCTTCGAGCACCGCCACGCCACTCTTCTCCCAGCTTTACCAGTTGCCGCTTCTTCGCAGAGTACTCCATGTTGCGGTAGCCGAGTTCTTTTGCGATTCCAACATGGAGGAGAGATACGGAAACAAGGAGCCTGATGTCACGCGTTTGAAACCAACATCTCGATCAGCTGGCGGAGATATAAGCAGTGAATGCAGGACAATCTTAGCGCGGATTTTTTTTTTCTGTGGTTCGATTAATTTCAGGATTCGTACACACAACAAAACTAGTGTCTCTTTATTGTGTAGTTTATTGCTGCAAGGAATCATTCCGAAAGGATTCCTGTGTTTATTTTCACAGATAGTACACATTTTTAAACAGCACAGTCAAAAGCAATGACCCATTATTTTTGTCAGAATTAAAGCGTCAAATTTGTTCAGTGTATTAAAACCACGAGGAAGACGGGGATATGCAATTTTACATTAGTATTTAAGACAACTGTACAGGGAAGAAAGACAAGCTGAAATTAAAAAGAATCCAGTTTAGAAAAATATGCATGGTTAGACTGTTTTGTGTTGTGACATTCAGGCTCTTAATACCTTATGACAGACAGCCGCCTACCCATATCACGTCTAAACACGATAATGTGAAAAACCTGGAAAAGAAAGAAAAAAAGAAAACTGTTGCCCAAGAAGCTTGCGATTCACCTCCACCCTTCCTTATTTAGGAAATTAACGATGTCAACATAAATAGAAGACATTTGAGAGGGAAAAAAGTCAACACGCTCTTTTGCTTAGGTCAATTTTGCAGAATATGGGGCAGTATTTTTGAGTTAACAAAAATTGTTCTCAGAAAGATGGAGATATATCGTTGTCAAATTATTGGGGTACCTCATTTTATGTTCTTCGTGTCAGATGTGTTGTGCACCACTGGGTTTTCTCATACCCAGGGGTATTAATTGCCGTGGAAAAGAAATATTGCTAGGACCTAGGAAATTGCTAACACTCACCGACACATAATTAACATTTTATTTTAAACTGTTAAATTCGCTAACAAATCTTTGATCAGCTTGCTTTAACATTTTACAAAATAATATCCTCAAATACAATATAATGTACTCTTTCACCTTTCCACATTCAAAGTTGCCATATCAATTTAGAAATTTTATGAAAAAGCAACGAACACAATGGAAAGTTACATGAAGTGCGAAATTATAAATGCTTCTCCGATAAAAGAATTTAGAAAACACCAAGAGTTAAAAGGTTGAATTTCAAACCTTACCAAACAGGTTGAAAAATAATTTGGAAAAGGCCGAAAGAATCACTCTTGGTGATTTACGCCAAAATCTCGCTGTCATCGGTGTAGTTTTTAACGTCTCGGTGATCGGCCGAAGAGCACTGCTGGTGCCTGCCCAGGAGTTGCTGGAGTCGTCCACGAGCATGATGGCGCTGGCGTCAGTGACGTGAAGTGAACCAGCTAATGATAACTGTACATGATGCTTAACGTTGTGAGAGCCTCTAGTACCTAAGGTCGCGGGTTGAAACCCGGCGGAGGGCGATGGATTTTTTTGGGCGTAAAAATTCTTCGCATGACTTCCTTCGGAAGAGAAATAAAGCCGATGGTCCCGTGTCGTAGATTTACGGCACGTAAAACAACCTCCAGCCTGATAAAGAGGCCTCTAAGCAAAATTACCGATCTTTCACGCTCAATATAGAATGGGACGCTAAGGACTATAGTAGATAAAGAGCGTCCATAAATAAAACTCAATTTCATTTCATTTTACGTTGTGAGGACTTACATCACGCATGACGATATGTTCTTCGAAACTTCAGCTGCTAACTGTCTCTGTCGATGAATGATGTCATCATTTCTGAAGCATTGTGACGTCCTTTATGCTGTTTGCATAAGCCACGACCAAGGGGGAGGGGAAACGGCACAGTTGTTTTGGGTGTTAAATTTCATTTATAACTTTTAACTCCTCTATCTGAAGCTTCCTAAATCATTCTATAATTGAAAGTGTCATAATTACAAATGAAATCAAGACAGCTTTTCTGGATACAAATAGAAGCGATAAATAATAGCGTACATAGAAACATGTAAAGAAATAGGTTTATTTGTTTACATTGTTTAGTATTTGAAGAGCTTTATAGGTTAATTCTTACGATATTCTTTGTTCGTCACATATGACAGGAGTAATCCCGCTGTAAGGGATGAACACTATCTTGAAGCCGGAAATATAAAGGCAATAATTCTCATAATATTCTGAGAAGGATAGCGATATAAAATAAGTAATAATACATTTAAAATCAGTGAATGTATAAAAGGGAGAAGCATTGTGAAAATTGTTGATTGTAAAAGCGACAGAAAGACCAGACAGGCACAGTTTTGTTAATTAGGGACCAGCCTCAGGTAGAAAGGGTAAATACCATTGAAGCAAGTTTTTCCTGGTAACAGCCGAGGACAGCTGCACTTAGACTGGTGAAGGTCACTCTAGGCTTCAGGACGCCGAGTTATGACGAGCGTTTGAGGGGAGAGTAGGGGAAGTGAGTAGCTTGCTTTTCCTTGTAGCGCGATGGTGAAAGTCAGTCTGTCCTGAGTGATTGGTGAGAACGGGACGACATTCTCGTCGAATTGTGAACATTGGCGGCGAACATGCAAGAGGGTAGAACGTTCAGCTGTAGTTAATAATCTTCGGTCTTGGTAAAGACACAGTAGCATCGTATGCATTTAAAAGTGATCGGCAAACCTTAAGTTTTATTTTAAAATGGTGAAAATAAAAGCGTTCCAAGAAAGCGTTCGTGGTTCTCTGTACTCATCCACGCATACCCATTGATTAAGATCTCATGCTCGAGCAGCCGTGGCAAAGTATAAAAAAAAACAACTCGAAAGAGAAACGCAGCAATCGTGAGGCAAAGGTATTGCTTCATTGTTGGAGGACGTAGCGTGGCTGCGTCATATGGCGTCCTAAGCGTGGAGCCCGAACAACGGAGAAGCTGAACGATGGAGACATCATGGAGGCTCGAATAACGGGGAAGCTGAACAACGGAGAAATCAAGGAGACCGGGACAACGCGAAGGACAACAGGAGCAGCATCGAAGAAGCAGTTGCAGGTAGCAGATATAAAAAGTACTGAGTGTAAATTTATTTACGTGTTCCAGTGGTAAATGCAGTTAAGGAACGGTAAAATGTTTGAGCAATCTGATGCAAACATGGAACTTCAGGACGGTGATAGTAGAACTGTGCAGGACGTGAATAGTAGTGTAAATAAGGTAGTAGAAACAGTAGACGATACAAATGTACAAAAACAGGTAGAACAGCCAGGGGGAAGTACGGAAGCTAACGAGATGTTAAAGTTAATTATGTCAATGATACAGGGTCAGAAATAATTAAAGGATGTAACAGAAAACTTGAGAGAAGATTTAACAGGAAAGATGATACAGGGTCAGAAAGATTTAACGAAAAAATAGAACAGGGTCAGAAAGAATTAACAGGAAAAATGGAACAGGGTCAGAAAGAAATAAGGGATGAGATGAAAGCTAACCAGGGTGTAACAGAACAGGGTCAGAAAGAATTAAGGGATGAGATCAAAGTTAATTATCAAAGTTTAAGGGAGGATTTAACAAGTAATTTAACTGAAATTGGGAAGAAAATTGAGAACCAGCAGAAAGTCTTAGAAAATTTCCAGGAGAAGGCTAGAAATGAAATAGAAAACGTAAGAGTTGTGGTTAGGGAAAATCAAGAACAGGTTGGAGAAGAAATTAAAATTGCAAGGCAAGAGATTAGTGAAAGAGTAGAAAAAGAAAACAGAAAATTGAGGGAAGAATTAAGTCAAGAATTATTTAGAGAAAGGGAAGCTAGTAGCAAAGAATTAGAAATATACAGAAACAGGTTTAGAACAGTCTGAAAGAGAAAGTAGGATACTTGCTGTAGGAATAGATGATATAAATGATAGACTTAAGGAAGGATTAAAAAAGTGTGTATATCTGACAATATTGGTAGCTCAGCATGTAGCAATGTGAGAAGTGCAACAGTAAGGAACGATGCATCGCAGAATGCGTCAGCTGACCTTCCGATGCTGAATTTAGGTCCAAGTACCTCCAATACAGTAATAGCACAAATGAAAATAGAAATGACGGCCCACCTTTTCAATGGCCTAACCATGTTCTCAGTGAAATTTCACCACCGATTTTTGAAGACGAGGAATCAGATAATCCGAAAGCATTCATAAATAGCATACAGGAATATTTTAATGTTAAGGGTATACCTGAGGAATACAAGATGACTGTAGTACGAAAATGTTTTAAAGGTAATGCTCTCAATTGGCTAGAATTATCTGTAGGGCTAGATAACAATTACGGTGCCTTTAAAAAGCTATTTCTGAACAGATATTGGGGTGCAAGCAGGCAAGTGAATTTACGATTAGAACTCAGTAATGGCAAGTACGATTCCCGTAAGGACCAATCTATGGTGAATTATTTTATGGTAGTGGCAAGGAAATCTAAGATGCTGGATGCACCGATGGGAGAAAATGAATTAATAAATCTAGTAACCGCGCACTTTCCGGAGACAATACAAAACTACATAATTATTGCAAAACTGGTTACGATAGCAGCCATGATAGATTTGTTGATCGCTTTGGAAAGGAAGAGAAATCAAGATGGCGTGCTTAAGGATAGCAATTTCACACACAAGGAAAGAAGTCATACAAAAGTTTTCGGCAGGGGGCATATCCAGAAATGATAGGAATTTTGATGTGAGAGATAGATACCACGGGCCTGTACCGAAAAATAATTACAATGATAACAGGAGGAGAAATAACTTTGAAAATAATTATAGGGGAAGAGGCGAAAACTACCGAAGACGGAACGCACAAACAAATTATGTACATACTCACAGATGTAATTATGATAGAATGGAAAGGTATCCTGGAAACAGACGCTATTCTGAAGATGATTGTAGCAATAACTATGACCGTAGGTATAGACCAAGTTCACCAAGACAGGATGCGAGAAGTAGAAGTGGGAGGAATTCACCAGTTCAAGAAGATAGGATTGACGCAATAAACTCTACAAGACAAATAATGGGAAATAATTACCGTCATGAAACGAAAACAGGACATTCGCATAACAATATTAGGACAGGAGCAATTATTAAAGTGTCGGAAAACTGCAAACACAATCAACTTCGCCTTCAGTGCAGATTGGGAACAACAATTCCTATAATGAGCGGTATACGAAAAGTAGGAATAATGGAAGGCAACTAATGACAGAGAAACATCAGCAAGGGAGAGATAGCGAAATTTTAACTGATCCACCAAGGATAAATATTGGCATTAATGGCAAACAATTCCGTGCAATAATAGATACCGGCGCCAACACTACAGTTTGTTCACAAAACGTTTATGAAGAATTAATAAACAGTGGTTTAAAATTAATGTCTTTAACAGTACATGGGATATATTGTTCAGTAGCAGTGGGTAAAAGAAAAGAAAGAGTAAGATTTCAGGCTATGATGAATATTGAAATCGGAAAACAAATTATTGAGAGGTTATTTTTAATAGTACCTAGACTTGTAACTGACATAATAATAGGTTGTGATAGTCTATACGCATGGAACTCCATTATAGATTTTGAAAACAAAGTTTTGAAGCTCGAAACAGAACAAGACACCATAGTCGTACCATTGTTGGAGGACAGTAGTTCAGGAATAATTGCCCGGGATCAGGTAGAGGAAGAAATAAAAGGGGAAACATTCTTTGTGGAAGTTATAAGCATTGGAGCTATGAAATTAGCCAAAGTAAGGTTAGAGGATTGCCATGAAATTAATGAAGAAAATATAATCTACGGAGAACATGAGAAATTTTGTATTAATACCCCAAGAAAAAATCCCAGATTTGGCTTGAATGATAAGAATGCAACTAAGTACGATAAAGTGGATGACTGTGTCGAAATAGAAAATTTGTTGAAAAATAAGTTGAATCAGGCTAGTAGACTGAATGAGAAACAAAAGAAGGAATTATGGGAAGTTTTAACGGATAATAAGGAAGTGTTTTCAGAAAAGCCGGGAAGGTGCATAAATTACACCCATTCATTTGAAATGACTGATATTAAACCATATGCATATCGTAGTAAGATCTTCAGGGAGACTTTAAAGAATCAGAACATAAAACTCTATCATGGTTCCACTTATTTTCCATCTGGGAATCCAGCAGAACGCATATTGAAGGACATTGGAATCTATTTTGGTGACTGACACATAATAATCACAGAAATTGGGTAAGGTATTGTAATGTGATAGAAAAGATAATAAATAACACCGTCAATACGACGACAGCATTTGCACCAATACAGCTAATGCAAGGAATTGAACCTGAACCTATTTTTAAAGGAATACCAAAAACGATTAAAGGAAACCAATCAACATTATCTGAAGAACAAAGGGCTAAAATTGTTATTGACAGGTTAAAAGAAAAAACAGAAAAAAGGAAATCTAAAGTGAAGAAGCGAAAGCATAAGTGGGAGCCGAAAATAGGAGACCTTGTGCTGGCCAGAGATCACAAATTATCCAGTGCATTAAAAGGAAGAAGTCATAGGTTAGAGCTCTTATATAAAGGCCCGGTAATTATTACTGGTAAATTTGGGGAACATAATTTTGAGTTAGTAGATGTGAAAACTAATAAATCTTTTTGTAAAAGGCACAAACAACTTATGAGACATTATAGAAAATCATTGAATGATCCTGATAAAACACAAACGGTGTGAATTTTCTGAGAAACGTTAACGTGAATATAGGAATGTCATTAGGTTATGAGAATTGTAAAATAAATATAAGTGAAACAGTGAAGTGAAAGTGATCAATGAACAATGTGAACGTGAAGTGAGAAAGAGAATAATATTCCCAAAGAAACAAAAAGAAAACAAAAATAGATACTCCATTCAGAATAACAGAAAGCAAAATATAATAATTGTTTAAATTCGAATGCTGTAAGTTATTGAGTGTAAATTTTGTATAATAATGTTTAATTTAAATGATGATGTTAGTGAATGTAAATTTTGTATAGTAATGGTTAAGGTGAATCATGTGAAGGTTAAGTCATATGTATGACCAACATAATTGTAGAAGGAACATAATTGTAAACAGTGTAAAGAAATTTATATGTTGAAGAATTGTAAAAGAATCATGTAACCAATTCAAGGTTTGCCGATCGATCACGAAATTACTGAGAGGAAATTGTTTCGGGCAAGAAATACACATTGTAATATTATTGTATAACATGAAATGTATATGGGGGCATTTGAAGCCGCAATTATAAAGGCAATAATTATCATAATATTCTGAGAAGGATAGCGATATAAAATAAGTAATAATATATTTCAAATCAGTGTATGTATAAAAAGGAGAAGCATTGTGAAAATTGTTGACTGTAAAAATGACAGAAAGACCAGACAGGCACAGTTTTGTTAATTAGGGACCAGCCTCAGGTAGAAAGGGTAAATACCATTGAAGCAAGTTTTTCCTAGTAACAGCCGAGGACAGCTGCACTTAGACTGGTGAAGGTCACTCTAGGCTTCAGGACGCCGAGTTATGACGAGCGTTTGAGGGGAGATTAGGGGAAGTGAGTAGCTTGCTTTTCCTTGTAGCGCGGTGGTGAAAGTCAGTCTGTCCTGAGTGATTGGTGAGAACGGGACGACATTCTCGTCGAGTTGTGAACATTGGCGGCGAACATGCAAGAGAGTAGAACGTTCAGCTGTAGTTAATAATCTTCGGTCTTGGTAAAGCCACAGTAGCATCGTATGCATTTAAAAGTGATCGGCAAACCTTAAGTTTTATTTTAAAATGGTGAAAATAAAAGTGTTCCAAGAGAGCGTTCGTGTTTCTCTGTACACATCCACGCATACCCATTGATTAAGATCTCATGCTCGAGCAGCCGTGGCAAAGTATAAAAATACATCTAGGAGGAGAAACGCAGCAATTGTGAGGCAAAGGTATTGTTTCATTGTTGGAAGACGTAGCGTGGCTGCGTCAATCTTTAATAATGTTTCGTAATGGTTTCTCAAGTTCACTTCAAGTAATTAGTGAGCAATCCAAAAAACATAAAGCTTTCAAAACACACTCGCTAATAATTCTACACCAAGTAACATAAACGCACATTTTTAGCACTTTAACATGCAGTCCCTTTTTATGGTTAAACACAACAGCTTGTTCGTCACTGTATATATTTAAGTTCTTCACTAAAACAACTAATGTTGTTTTCACCACATAACCTAGCTTCTATCTTACGAGGTTTCCATATCAGGTTCAAGTTTTAAACGTTGAATGCGCGTTATTTACTGCTCTATATTAATAAATTATCACGAGAGACTTTTACATTTACACAATTTGCTTGACGATGAAAATTAAGTTTTATTTTAACATTATCATTCCACCTTTCCATTACGGCTTATGGGCGACATGACGCTTTTCTACCATCGTCATGGCTTTGATGTTGATTTCAAGACACGTGAGAGATCGGGCCATTCCGTCTCTTTCTGTATGCATGCTCGAAGGCCACCACAAGAAGCAGAGTTATAACTGGCGAAACAGTTCTAGACACGTGAAAATCTTAATGACAGCTATGAAGCGAGTTTCATACCAGATCAAGAGGTGACCGTTCGTCTGCATGCTGCAGGAGTGCGTGGGACAGTCATTGTCAAATATCCGCACACTGGTTGTGCGCTGCACTACACGATAAACTTGTAGTTATATACAGTATATTTAAATCCACCGCTGTAAAATGTCCTTAATATAAACACTGTCAACCATCTGCCTCCAGTTCTTCCAAATCTGACAGCCCTTCCTCTTCTGCGGAATCACTCACATCATTGCCGCTATCACTGCTGTCGCTACTTTCTGCACCATTATCCTGGATGAGAATTTTTTCTAATTGATATTCTGCAATTCCGTATTTTTTGAAATAATGATTCTCAATTTATTCAACATGTCGATATACATTTTCCCATTCTGGCCTTCCAATTTCTGCAAATCGCTGGCGACATAACTGCTCCACATCTTTTAGTTTAAAAGTGATATTTCTGCAGGCCACCCAGTTTTTGACATCAGCCCAGATTAATTCGATTGGGTTTAGACCTGGGTGATACGGTGGCAGTCTAAGTACATTATGGCGATGTTGTATTAATATCTGGCCAAGTATTACGAGTTATGACTTCTGAAGGGATTTGTTGGCTTTAACTAAGTTATATTTGTTTTACTCATGCTTTCATCAAAAGTTATATTATGCCTAAGCAACCAGGCTTTTATTTCTTCTTTCAAAGAATTCGAGATAGGTTGTTTGACAATTTGAGTGTTACCACATTGTGAAGCATTGTCGATAACCAGAATAGACCCAGCAGCCATCTTAGGTATCAACATGGTGTTGATTAACTTCATGTAATTTTCTGTATTCATTTCTTGATGAAAATCTCCTGTTTTTTGTCGCGACTTGTAAAAGAAGGGCATTTGGAACGAACAGCATGAACGATAATAAGTATTTGCCCTTTGGCAACAGGTGCCTGAAAACCTAATTCGCTATCGTCACTTCAACTTTTAGATGTATGACTGCTGTGTATGTACGACTCATCTTCATACACTATAGTTTGACCCTCTAATTTGTACCTCTGAGTAAGGTACTCTTCCAGCTGAGATTGTATGTCGTGCTTTTCTATTAGAACTCTATTTGGTTTCGTTTTCTTCCACTTAAACCCTAAATCTTTTATAATTTTTCTGAGATATTTAGCAGCATCTTGAAAATTTATGCTGATATAAGTACATATAAAATTATAGTCATTTGGAAAGTTAGTATGAGTCTGCAAAATTCAGTGCCATAGCCAGGATTTGAGACTTGTAGCACCACCTTGAACATTTATGACATCTTTCAGATTGATGAGCAATCTGCTTATTGTTGGCACAGTTTTTTCTTCCACATAGAAATTCTGAATCGTGCACCGAATGACGCATTTGTCGAAATCGTCTATTTCTGTAATACGTTTAGGGACCTTATGTTTCTTCCTAGGCTCGGAAGCTGGGGTGGCAATCAAGGTCACGATTCCAGAAGTTTTGCGCCAGTTATACCGACAGCACGAGAGATTAGAATTTAGCGTTAAATTAAATTAAATTGAGTTTTATTTATGGACGCTCTTTAACTGCTCTGGTCCTTAGCGTCCCATTCTATATTGGGCTTGAAAGATCGGTAATTTTGCTCACAGGCCTCTTTATCAGGCTTGAGGTTCTTTTACGTGGCGTAAATCTACGACATGGGACCACCGACACCGACATGGGACTCTTTCATCCATATGTTTTTTCTTATCTTTGAGAAATCTGGAAACGGAACTCAGTGAAACAACAGTTGCTTTGGCTACTCTTCCTTTCACTCTCTTAAGGCTTTTGTGGAACTCGGGTAAACATATATTTTCTTCCTTCATCTCTGCTTCTTGCTTCATGAAGTCGAGGACATTTGCAATTATTTCCCTGCTTTGAATACGTAATACCTTACCATTTAACTTTGAAAACGTAGGAGCCATGGTTATAAATATCACAAATATAAAATAAACACTATTTACGTACTGATCTCTTTGAAATTACAAGACGCGGACACTTTCTATGCAGACTGTATGTGTTACGCACTGTGAGTAAGCAAAGGTATTATATAGCTTTCGTTGATTAAGCTAAACATAAACCATTCCTAGGCTCGGCAGCTGGGGTGGCAATCAAGGTCACGATTCCAGAAGTTTTGCGCCAGTTATACCGACAGCACGAGAGATTAGAATTTAGCGTTAAATTAAATTAAATTGAGTTTTATTTATGGACGCTGTTTAACTGCTCTGGTCCTTAGCGTCCCATTCTATATTGGGCGTGAAAATCGGTAATTTTGCTCAGAGGCCTCTTTATCAGGCTTGAGGTTCTTTTACGTGGCGTAAATCTACGACATGGGACCACCGGCTTTACTTCCCTTCCGAAGGAAGTCATGCTAAGGATTTTTATGCCCGAAAAAATCCATCGCCCTCCGCCGTGTTTGAACCCGCGACCTTGGGAACTAGAGGCTAGCGCGGTACCACTAGTCCACGGAGGACGACTGAATTTAGCGTTGGCACAATACTTGACATTAAAGCCGCTTGCTTATAATTCCAAAATACTTACTAAAGTTTGCCAATGTACGGGATCATACACGAATTCCAATCATTTGATCAATGTTGTAGAATCTTCAGGTTAGTTTTAAGGTCAAACTATCATCTGCTATCGTTTTGGGCTATGTTTTCATATATCTCTTCATGTATGTGGAACTTTTTATTTGGAAGATTGCCTGGGCAATCAAGGATATTACATGATCTCTTGACTGCCGATTTTCGTAATAAACACGAGGTTCCGAAACATTTTAAGATATGAAGAGTTGAATCAATCAGATTTGAAAAATTGAGTAGCATAGTCTAGACTCAAACCACATGTCCTCGGCTTTCTGAATCCATACGTCTTCTTTGTAAGTTTCCTCTCCCAATTATAATTTCATTTCGTATACCGTCAGCCACCTCTGGTGCTATATGTGGTAAGAACTGGCGCTAAACACCATTAAGAATATAATATTACCCTCGAATAAAAGCTTCTGTTACATTTCCTATTTAGTATACATAAAATGTACGAGGACTGATCAATAAAGACTCAGATTGATTTTTTCCTGTAACTTTCTTGAGAGTTTCCTGTCTCTACCATGAATATTTGAAAAGAGCGGGGTTTCATGTATAATGTCCATAGACGGCACACTCTCGTATCGTCGGTAGGTTGGTAGTAATGCTGTATATTGTTGACCCTAATTGAATTTCGCAAACCACAAAATGAAGGTGACACAAGAGGAGCAATAAAATTTTGTTTTCGTTTAAATCATACAGCCTCTGAAACTTTGGAAAAGCTGAAGCAAGCATACGGTGAAGATGCACTACCTCGTGCAACAGTGTTTAGGTGGTTCAAAAACTTCAAAGTAGAGCGAGTCCTCTGTGCTAAGCAAGGTGGGCCTGGTGCTTCGGCTTCTGCTATGACTGAAGTCAACATCAACACAGCTGCTGTGATGGTTGTTCCCACTCACACCACTGTTACAGCAGCGTACTACACGTCAGTATTAGCTACACCGAGGTATCACAGTGCAAGGAAACATGCAGAACTTATCACAACAACGTGCGGCCTCACGTTGCAAATCAAGTCCAGGAATTTATGGCCAAATTCAACATTACCTGTGTGCCGCATCTGCCATATAGCCCCAATCTTGTCCCCTGTGATTTCTTTTTATTCCTATCACTAAAGGCAAAGCTCCGGGGCATTCGATTTGAGAGCACTGAAGCAGTGCTGAAGAAAAGTGAGGCGGTTCTCAAAGACCTGACAAAGAATGTCCTGTACCATGTGTTCGAGGACTGGCAGAGACGCTATAAAAAGTGCATTCAAGTAGGAGAGGACTACTTTGAAAAAGACCATGTCAACATCGAAATGGAGTAATAAATATCTGTGAAAAAAAATTAGTCTCAGTCTTTATTGATCAGCCCTCGTACAATCTTAAAATACGCACGTAAATAGTATAATGATGGTCATTTCTTTATGCTTAATCACTGGTTAGGATGCCCTGCTGAAGTAGTGGTGGCCATTAGACGGGCGAGGGGTGGGCGCCCCACTGTTTAAAGTAAAATTACTTTCCGTTCCATTTTAGCCAGCAAAAGCTGGGATTTATAAAAAAAAGCAATTTATACAAATTTTGTTAAACACCTAATTATTTTTTCTTTAACTGCTTCAATTATAAAAAGAAATCTTAGCAGAAATACGTACAAAATGTCATGCTTCGCGACTAACCAATTTGTGCAGCGTACATCAGGTAGTAAGGACTCGCACAGTAGCGCGTAGAAACAAACACGCTGAAGAACGCGCAAACACACATAGGAAAATAATTAACGGGTTTCTTAAAGCAAGGGTTCTTTAGTTTTGAGGTAGTTTAATTAACTCGTCCGAGATTGCAGTGTACTGCAAAAAGAATAACCGTTTACCCATGTAATGCCTCGGATCAGACCATGAATGAATTAATGAAATGAACGCGGAAACGAGCTTGGAAACCTAAAGTGTTAAAGCTGCGTGACAGTCATCCCAAATACTGCGGGAAAACACCAAATAAGAATCTTGAACCAGCAGCTTGACTCAACCCGGGAATCTTATTTGGATGCACCGCGCTTTTCAATGCTTCCATAATCATAGTTCAGTCCCTGGGCAGCCGCTAGTGAATAGCTGGAGTTTTCCACAATAGATGAATCTACGTTCGATATACAACGATAATCAGCGCTCACCAGCGTAAACACAAGAAGTGCTATCGCTAGATAACCACAATCATCTGGGTGTTTCTCCTTCTCGAACCTTCGAGAACCTTGTGGAAATTTCCATTGGCGAGAGGCCAATGGAACAGTGGTCAATCTGTGAATGGAGAGGTCAGTCAGTGGGCGAGCAAGTTGGCGGGTGCGTTTCCATTGATGGGGGTGCCGTTCTCCGAGCGAATTTATGGCGAATGCTGTGGCGTGCAGCGGGTGCTGCTGGGGAGTGAGAAATTCTGGAAGTCTTGTGTTCGACTTCCCAACGAGTGAACCGTCCGAAAGAAGAGGCTACGTCACGAAAAAAGTGAAGTGACGGAAATTGAACTGGTTCACCTAAGCAAAGTGACAATGAGAACTAAGTGAAGTCCCAGTGAAGTTGAACTGGATCAAGTCAGTGAAGTGGCACTAAGAACTGGGTAAATTCACAATACATTCGGGTACGTATGACGAAACATTTTAATTATGCTATTACATTTTGCGCTCTAAAAATACTAGTAACCTTAAAAAAAAGACGCTTTCGACATAAGTACAAAAACAATTTCCAAATAACGTTACAAATAAGCTTTTGGAACCGATTTGGAAGACAGGGACAGAGTATACAGCTTAAATGTAAGAACTGCAATTTCTTCAACTCGTTTGTTTGCCCTAATTAGTAGAGAAAATAAACTGCTAGTCAACGAAAAGCCTCTTGAAATCTGAAGCTGTGAGAACTTCGTGCACTTGCAGCATAGCTGCATAAATCTCCGTACCGGCTTACAGCTTGACTTCATATTACTTATTGCTCATTGGCTTAGAGCTGCCATACTCTGCTTCCCACCGTTCTTAAGTAGGATCCTTTCCATTCTCTCTCACTTTTGCTGTAAATAATCACTAAAATGTACAATACAGAGGCAGGGCGAGCCTGAGAATCCATTTATTCACGCTGAAGTACTTTATCCGCACTTTACTGACAGAACAAATCAAGCAAATGTACGGCTAAAATAGGAACTTAAGAATATTATTACCAGCCCGATACAGCAGGAGTTAGTAAAGCAATGAATAGTTAATTGATAGGTCTTAACGACTATGAATATTAAATACCGCATTCATATAGTAATTAATTGTTCTTTCACACAAATCGTGCATAGGACAAGGTTAGAAAGGTAAAATTCGACTTAAAAATTCAATACCATAGTTGGGATTTGAACATCGAATCTTCCGCCTGGGTGGTGTAACTAACTGAGCTACCATGCAACATGCCTACATGACATTATATTCCCAATTGACTCCGTACGATTGCTCTAACAGCCTGAGCTATCATGCAACATGCCGGCACGACATTAAATTCACAACTGACTACGTCCTCTTGTTCTAAGCAACTGAACTACCATGGCAACATGTCGGCATGACACTAATTTCAAAACTGACTCCGTCCGGTTGTTCTAACAGCCTGAGCTACCATGGCAACATGCCTCCACGACATTAAATTCCCAACTGACTACGTCCGATTGTTGTAACTAATTGAACTACCATGGCAACATGCCTGCACGACATTAAATTCACAACTGACTACGTCCGATTGTTCTAACTAATTGAACTACCATGCAACATGCCGGCACGACATTAAATTCACAACTGACTACGTCCTCTTGTTCTAAGCAACTGAACTACCATGGCAACATGTCGGCATGACACTAATTTCAAAACTGACTCCGTCCGGTTGTTCTAACAGCCTGAGCTACCATGGCAACATGCCTCCACGACATTAAATTCCCAACTGACTACGTCCGATTGTTCTAACTAATTGAACTACCATGGCAACATGCCTGCACGATATTAAATTCCCAACTGACTACGTCCGATTGTTCTAACTAATTGAACTACCATGGAAACATGCCTCCACGACATTAAATTCCCAACTGACTACGTCCGATTGTTCTAACTAATTGAACTACCATGGCAACATGCCTGCACGACATTAAATTCCCAACTGACTACGTCCGATTGTTCTAACTAATTGAACTACCATGGCAACATGCCTCCATGACATTAAATTCCCAACTGACTACGTCCGATTGTTCTAACTAATTGAACTACCATGGCAACATACCGGCACCACATGAAATTCCCCAACTGAATCCGTCTGATTGTTCTGATCTGTGGTTCAAATCCTGACTATGGCGTTTAATTTTCAGTGTTATTCTGCCTTACCACTTTCACATGTTGCTGTTATTCTAAGCGTGACTCATTTAAGTAATAAGTGTCATTAATGACTAAACCACACCAAAACATTAAACCGGCTGGAAGAATAGTTACTAGTCGGGTACGATATGAGTGCGTGCGGAGAGAACAGGATTTAAACAGTATCGGAATAATTGGGCGTGGTATCGGAAGGACAGTCAGGTGAGGAACAGTTCCTCAGTTTCAAGTTCCATTTACTATCGAGGCTAAGGCCTGTAAATGCATTGTTTTCATTGGTAACTGTACATTCGCGTATAACCTTGCCCCTCACTCTGGTTCCTAGTGACGTTCGCATTGACAACAAAAGCAGTGGAATCCCCCTCCAAGCGCGCTCATATCGTGGCCGACCAGTACTGATACAACATTACTCGAGATGACAGGAAAAGTCTGGCATATACCTGCAAGGCAAGCTTACTGGATCAAATATGCACACAACTTTGGTGGCATTCTGGCGTACAATTAAAACAAGTACTACTTTTTCTACCATAAGTAGAGGAAGTATTGTATTCCAGTCGAAAATTCTATATTGTGATCTTTGAGGTCTGTGAATCAAAATACAAAGAAAGTAGTGCACTAGCAAGTAATTTATCTAATTAATTTTTTTTGAGTGTGCATCTAACGTAACTAACCGCCCTAGAATCCGATGGATCAAGTGCTGGTATCTCATCAAAAGTACCCATAATAGCGATGTGATTAACTGATAAACTCCTACTGTATACCTGTGTACAACTGTGTAACTATAAACGACCACGGGTCACCGAAACTTCCGTTTAGTTGTAGCTGAGAAAAATCAAATAAATACCAATTTAATGAAGTTAAAGAACATGAAAGTACAAATAACACAATAATCAGGAAACCAAAATTTACATTAGCCAAGACAAATTTCGCCTCTCCTTTAGAAGATGACGTTTTGTCACTCTACTGCATCAAAGTTATTGTAACGTAGGATGGCAGACAACAGGACTGAGTGGTGCGCTGGCCTGTATAGGTAATAAGTTTCAAGTAACAAGTGATGAACAAATATGTGTTTCAATTTAACTGGGTGTATTGAATAAATTGTACAATCGAACTGAATTTTTTGCTGCTCTGACGAATAATGTAATATCCGTTTAATGCAAATGGCTTGATTTACTGAACTCTGAAATTGCTTTAGTGCAATCCTACCATTATAAACAGGTTTTTACGATATTTGTTATCTTGCATAATTGGCTCATTAGAGCAGCAATCACGTAATACGATATTCCAAGTTGCCGTGGCTTATAGATAGAGAAATAAAAGCCTTTGTTCATTATAAATATAGAATAACTAAAATCTGAATTTATACAAACTTGCCATGTTGTACTGATAATATGGTACATCACAGTCCGTAATATGTGCACACTTTTCTCACAGGAAGGGAACACATGCAAGTGGCTATCTTTCTTATCGGTTCAATTCGCCAAGTAGTAATAAATGAAATGCTGGGAGAGAGTCTAAAATCTCATTTAAGAAATAAGAAGACATACTCACTTATGTCAGCAATGGATGCCTAATTATTTCATTATTTTTTCCTTAATTTATAATTCTATACTCTTCCCGAAATATGAAACACACATAAAGTACACAAAAGGCGGGAGGCAGGCCCAATCACGCGGACGCAGTGAATGGTCTCATTGGTACCTGACTGCAACGCCCAGGCTAAAACATTCCATCGTTTCTTTAAAATGTGTCTTTAAAAGCCCTTAAAAGGTGCTAATGTATGCGTTTAATGATTTCCTTCCAAAATGCTACATTTCACTGTTATTTCGAAATAGAAACCAATCAATTTACTGAAACTAAGCAATTATCACATACTGAATACATATTATTGGGCGGAGTAGTACAAAAGTGTGTTTCTTAAAGCAGATCCAGTGTAGAATTACATAAAATGTGTCCAGCTCTTGGATAATGTTAACATCACTCTCGTGAAAAGTGTCGTACGAACGATAGCTATCCTCTTACAAATATTTACTCGTGCCATAATCATCAACATTATTTACTAATTGTACGAAATCACTGTTATGTATATCCAAGTTTTGGCAATATTATGTTTATTGGTGGTAGTTGAGAATAAAATGAGATATTGTGGTACATTTCAAAGTTTTAATAATAATAGTAATAATAATAATAATAGTAATAATAATAATAATCTCTAATTGCAGCGACATTGTGTAGTAGGTGCTAAATATGCTAGTTTTACATTTCCTATCCATCGCCTGTTCCTCTTCTTGCTTCTGGACGCCATTAACTTGTAAGATGTAGGGCAGATCTTCGCCTTAGAAGCGCAATTTAGAAAGGGCTCTGCGAATCACTAACGTTGCTGTAGGCAGATTGGTTGTCATGGGGCTGTACGCTTTCAGGCAAGCACTGCATTGTTTGGAACTCGTACGTCACCAAGCTCAAGCACTTTTACTTTCGAAGGATACAGAGAGGAAGATTGTGCCAGTTGTGCCCATCTTTTGATTAACATTTTGTCAGCAAATATATTTTTAAAGTATAACTAACCATCTTATTAATGCAAGTAGATCTACAACATCACGTCGAGGTTCTTTTTCTTCTCATTTTCCCTCAGATTACCCTCCTCCTTGGAGGACGTATACCCCCAGGACTTACAATCCAATGCCTTGGATCAGTAGCTGTAGAGAAGCAAGCAAACTTTGCATCATATCAGAACCAGGATGAGTGATTGGCGGCCCAATGCCCTATATGGCAGTGAAGAAGAAGGAAATGAAATGCCGTGCTGAAAAGGATCATAGAAAAATTCGCGGATCAAATTATCCAACCCAGCATTCTCCTAGCCACCGGAAAAAAATTCTGTTAGATAGCTCGGGGAATTGAACCCGGAACCTCCCAAATGCGGGCCACAGACGTTACCGACTGAGCCATCCTGCTCTGTTACAGTTTATTTTTATCATCCTAAAATGTAATTTAACTATCTTAAATAGTTTTTGAGAAAGTTGATCACTTATACCACAGAAAAAGCTGTTCATAGCAAATATAGAGAAAACAAACCACATGGCTGGAATACATAGAGGTCGCCATATTAACATAATACCACTTTGTAGATCAACCGTCCCCTAAAGTGGATTAAAGCAGGAGCGGGGTACAGGTAGGTCAATCTCTCCCAAAGTTAAGTATTATTACTCTTAAATATTTTCATTTAGTGATAGGTATATAATTTATTTAGGGAACTTTTAATTCTAATGTATAATTAAGTAAAGTTTACTTATCGTACTGTATTTTGTATATGAAAAATAGCTAGGTTACTGGTCATTACTGCTTTAACAAAAGAAAAATTACGAGATGTGTAATTTTAATATAGATATTTCACATTTAAGAAATAAAGGTTAACTTTCTCTTAGGCTAGATGTGTCGTTAAAATTCATGTGAAAATTCCGACAATTGCTTTTAGATTATCTGGCCCCCCTCAAGCAGAAACTGAAATAAATCCCTGGGTTAAAGTTTTACTCTTTACACCGAAATGTACAGGAGTTGTGATTTGTTCTGCAAACTGGTGCAGAATCAGTAAAAATTGCCGATGTAGTACAGTTTTTATGAATATGTTTAGAACATACGTTTTGTGCCCAGTGATAAAATATATGACAAGTTACAGAGGAGCTTCCTATTAACAAGAACACAACAAGCTAAAAACTCATTTTGGCATTTTCGCCATTAGAGTCCCCTAAGTTTGGGGACAACAGTGTTATACTGGTTTTACATCAGTGGCATATTGACCGTACCTTGTTCCTCTAAAGCTAACTGAACGTTTACTAAAGCAGTTTCTTTGTTTCGTTTAGTTCTGTTTAGTTGAAGTTTGATTTGTTTGTTCAGGATTTTCGATTTGATTTTGAATATATGCAGTTATATATGAATCGCTATTTTTAAAACGGCGGAAGTCCAAAATTGCAAATTTGACAGGAGAAGCAAAAAACTGCTTTTAGCAATACTATGTACATTGGACCTTTCTTTTTGCACTCAACAACTTGTTTTGGATAAGACTTTATATTGCAGCTGTTTTTAAAGTGTAACATTAATTTAGGTAACAAATATGGTCTTAATTTACATTGGGACTTCTGTCCTTTTAACAAATAATGGAGTTTTATACAAATATGTTTCCTTTAAAAGTTACATAAACATTTTATTCATAAAAACATGATGAAATATAAAAAACATGTTACTGAATGAAAACGCAAACAATAATTATTAAGTAATTTGGAAATTAACATTTTATTTTCTGTAAGAAAATGATCACACACAGAATTTTGTGAACCTTTACAGAAAACACATTATGAAATCAATATTAATATAGCTTATATATGAAAAATGCAAACTTTTATGTTCACAACTTCAGAATGTTAATTTATTATTTCTTCATAAATGTATCTATAAATGTCTTCAATGCATGGGATAACTTCTTTCAAGTCGTTGACTTTTTCCTCCTTCAATGGTAGTTTCTCTTCGGGGTATGCCACTGAAGTTGGGAGCTGAATGTTGATGTGAGAATTGTGGCGAGGATGAATGTGTTTTCAGTTAACCCATTGATGAAATGTCTTGCATTACTGTTCCTGGATGCTGATTATAGTACACAAAATGGTAAAAGTTACTAATTCCAGACTATACTTTATCTCGATCTATTTTTGAAGTTTCAACAGTTGCTGCCACCAACTCCTGAAATTGTACATTATAGGATTGGCTGTACCAACTTCAACTACTGTGGATTTCAGAGAGGCACTACTTCGAATTATCAGTTCAGTGAGCTGATGAATTGTGTAAATTCGGTCACGTTTTCGGAGGCTTTGGGTGTAATAACTTTCCCAGCATGATTATCACATCCTTTACCTATTAATTTAGCCATTTTAATTATATTTTGTTTATATCCACTATTATTAGCTCTTCGTATTTCAATAAACTCTTCATCTTTATCTTCAGAACCACTCATCTTGAACAACAACTGTTATCTGTGAGAATGTGTTATGTGAACAATTCAACAATGAACAGTAATGCATTATTGTGCACCACTAACTCCATTTGTTTTAGCAACTTTGAATATAATCAGAAATAATATATTTTTTGTTAAAAGGCCAGAAGTCCAGATCATCCGAACTTTTAACATAAACCATTAAATTTTAGAGACGAGTTTAACCATTTGTACTGGGATTCTTAAAGCCATTTTAAGATAAAACGATGTGTCTATGGTAGGAGAACATACAGTTAAATAAAAATAGATTTTGAAAAAAAATGTGACTTCCGCCCTTTTAACAAATAACGACTCATATGCAGTGTGAAATGTTCATGTTTACTTACATCGTGACAAACCAAACCTACAGCTCTCTTGTACGCTAAACGTTCTACCTTGCACCCGGTCTAAAGGACCTCCCACTGGCTGTTACCTCTCACTACTACTGCTGTGAGAATTCGGGAGTTCCTCGGCGACCGCCCGCTCTGAACACGGGTTCTTCGTGATTTTCACGGGTCGGTAGGTGAATGGAGGGGTGGTTCCTCTTCTACCATGGCTTTCTTGTCCCTCATTGTCCCTTTTCCGTCATCTCCTTCATTGTCATCTGTTTCAGGGTTGTAGGACCAGGGGACGGCATTCGGAGGGTTACGGCTGGGCGGTGGATAAGCACTGACGTCGTTGCGGGACTGCTCAGTTAGGACCGTCTCCGAGCGCACCCGACATCGCTGGGGGTCTGAAGGCTTCTGAGGGCTCGGGCGGCTTTCGAACTGCAAACGTTAGGGACTCCGTCATTCATGCTTGCGCTCATCGTCATCCAGATCTGATCGCCCTTCAGGTCTCTCCCCCACCCCTCCCTCTCAGGTGCTACGGCAGAAGCAAAACGGGCTATTGTGGTCTACATGCGATGCTCTCCCCGGTTGTAGGGGGCCCTCCGTTTTTCCGTACCTTCTTTACCCTTTGTTGCTGTGATTTCTATCAAAATGTTGGAACCAATAGACTTCATATATGTGAAACAACCAAATTTTGTAAAACGAGAGGCATTTGACACTCGATAGAGCTTGTAAGCAGTTTTAATCCCTAAATGATGATACATACAGAAATATACAAATACTTGAACATTTACCAACGCTATTGAAACAATTATGGAAGGCTTTCCATGCTTGGATTTTCATAATGGCCCCTGCTAATTTCACAAAATGTATGGATAGCTTTTGAAAGAATCCAATATATGCAGCATTATGTTTGAGCTCTATTCATAATTTGATCCCATTGCTATCAACAACCTAACCGAATTGTGCACTGTCATTTTCTCCTATTATCGGCGTTAGTTCAGGACTACACCGATTCGACATGTAAAACGTGTCCACTCAACCACAGAATGCAGCAAATAATTAATTAAGCATGCAGCTGGGAACCTGTCATTGCCACGGCTTTCAGCACCACCCCACAGGGAATAGCATGAAGGACAAACTCTGTCCAGACCACCCCTATTGAAAACACTGACATTAAAGTAACTTAAACAATACCAAATACAGTAAAAGTCGCATTTACCAAATCGTAAGTAAATTACATCTCTTTCCGAAATAAACATAAAAACATCTGATGTGATATATTCACATGACTTTCTCTACCCTCTATCGCTATTATTGGGTATACAAACTATTCTTACTAAAACTTATTTTTCTATCTACCACATTTAATACAAATAAGCGTTTGCAACAATAGCTACATTACACATTTGGTTATAAATACAAAGAGAACAGCAATAGCTAAATATTTAAGAACTGGACGCTGTATACTGTTTCCTGCAATCGGGAGAGCAACTGAAAATCGATGGGACTTTAAAAGAAAGACAAGTATTCAACAATTCGAACCTTTGATAATGGATATCTCAGAAACGGTTTATGCCACAAGAAAACTCAATTGAAGTAAATTGTGTGTTTTAAAGAGAGATACATTTTTGGTGTGCTACGTTTTCGTCTATCGCTTAACGTTTACAACATTCGAGAAAATGTTGGTGAAATACCAAGTTTAGTAAATATCCAACTTTTCTTTTTTGAGTTTTGCTGTTCACAGACACGCCGCAGGCACACTCAGAGACACACACAAAGTCTTTTTCTAAAAATGCCTTTTTTGGATTCAGGAGGCCTCAAAACATGTATTTACGGTGAAATCTCGGTATAGAATTTTTGAGTGGAATTAAATGGGTACCTTCTCCACCTACTATGTACATGGTAGAGAAAGTAAAATTTGACGGTTCTCATAATTACTTCGGCTTAAATAACGCACTGTTGCAGTTCTCAAAGGCATTTTATAAGAATTCAATGGGTAGAAGAGAAGAAGATATCTAAAGGTTCATTTTGCGCAGTGATGTTTTCATCCCTTTGTGCCAAGGTTTAAGAACAGATTAAAATTCCTATCTCACCCATCTACTAAGTGCATAACCCATTATTTCAGAAAATGATATATCAGACAGAAATTTTAACTGAGGCAGTATTTTTAACACTTCAATGATATCAGTCTAATTATATAATCTTAAAAAATAACAGCCCACGTTAAAGCAATATCTTTATATAAAAATATATAAAGTGTATATTACAGTCATTGTATATATTATTATGTACAAGTATAGTAATGTTATGTGAATGTATTACGTAGTTTAACAATGTAGGAGCTGTGAGAATAGAAGCAAGCTATTTTTCCTATCAAACAGAATTATAAAGTAGAAGCCGAAAGTTGCTAACAATGAGGTAACAGTGAGTTAACCTTGAGACAACAATAAATTAGAATGTTTAATAAAGGCTACTAATAATTCTTGAAACAATAATGTAATATAACAGTTTATAAATAGCCAGTCAACAACTAGTAAAGCTAAAAGCTAAATAAAAGTATTCTATTGGAGTAGGCTTAGCTAATCAGAGACTTGAAATAGAGAAAAAGTACAACTTCAGGCGGGAGACGCTACAAGACAGCGTTCCCAACCAGTCCAGGTTAGATTCGGTATGGTACGTGTTCAATGTGAGACACGAAAATTCATTGTAGTGAGAATAATATAAAGTTTACGTGTTAAAGGTGCAATTAATACTCTCACAGCTCTATAGTAGGATACTTTAGTGAAGTGTTATTTAATCGTGTGAAGGATTAATAAAACAAAGTACAATACAATTATAATTTTGTAAGCGTTCATGCTTTAGCCACACCAGCCCTGCTAAGAGATACGTGTTCTAAATAAAATACTGACACAGCCGAGGCATACATATGTAATATTTAAATAAACATTAAAATACAAAGTTGATTTTTAAACGTGGGGGCAAGGCCACCGTAAAAGTGAACGTGGGGCGAAGGCCACCGGACATTTTGTACCGTACGTGGGGCAAACACTCCAAGAAACATACGTGGAGCAAATAATCTACTTTCATAACAAAATGCAGATCCATGCTTTTCAAGTTGAATTATCTGTTTTTATACAATAAGTCTGTTTATTAAAGAAGATAGTTAAACTTAAGGAAGTTTAATTACATTACGTTTTGATTAAAATTTATCAGCAATTACGTCTTTGAAGCTAACCAACTATATTATTAACACCAAAGTAGAACCATAATAGTACTTCTAATACTTAGAATTTGTTTTTATTATCCTAAAATTTAATTCAGCTATGTTCAATAGTTTCCGAGAAAGCAGATCATTTATACGACAAATGTCATTTACAGAAGGATCTGTTCAAAGCAAAGGAAAACAGAAATTTTAATTATACCATCTTTTGATTAAAATTCATCAGCAATACGAGGCGTGGTCATAAAGTTTTAATTTCATCTCGAAAAAATCAAGCTGCGGCCGTGAAAATTGATGATAGTTTTAGTCCTTCCCTACATGTTCACCCGTCAATGTGACACATTTTTACAAACAATGAATGACTTGGCGGAGACCTTGGTTATAGAAGTCTGCATTTTGGCTGTTCAGGAAACGTTCTAGCTCGAAAATCACCTCGTCGTCATTCTGGAAATGCCTGCCACGCAATTGGCTTCTTCATCAAAAGAAAGAGGAAGACTGAATATCATGTCACGGGAATATAGTGGGTGAAGCAAAATTTGATAGCCCAAAGAAGCAACATGCGTGGCTGTGCCCTGTGAAGAATGAGCCGGGACGTTGTCGTGGAGTAGAAAGACCCCCTTGGACAGCTGTGGTGTTTAAAATGTCCTGTTAAAAATTTAAAACTAACGTATAACTGATTTTCATGTTTTCCACTATCACCGTGATTGTGATACACCGCTCTTGGAGCACCAGGGCCTCCATTTCTACATAGAGAGAGAGGTCAGTCACTTCGATCTTCATCCTTCAGCCTTGTTTAACCACACCGAAAGCGCCTGCCCATCTAACCATTGCATCATATGATGCTGCATTGTTGTCATACAATTCCACCAACTCATCATGGATTGTTGCAGGTTTTCCCCTTCAAATGTAGAAAACAAATTACCACACGATGCTCCAATTTATCAACGGGGTGCGCCATTTTGTTTTGGCTCCTCTAGCGGCATGCTGGGATACTCTAGCGCGGGAATTTCAAATTGTACCAGAACTGCAGACATGTAAATGCAAATAAAAAAAAATTAATTACTGAACATTATTTTTCGAGGTGATAATTAAAACCTCAAGACCACCTCTCGTATTACCCTACTTTTTAAATAAATAACCATGTCATTAAGCCCAAAGTAGATCCACAAAAGGGTTGTTTTCATCAAACTAAAATTTAATTTAACTTTCTTCATTAGCTTCTGAGAAAACAGGTCAGTTTTATATCATAAAATGACATTCACAGGAAACGTTGTTAGCAAAAATGGGAAAACAAACTCTGTACTAATTTCAACTTTTACCACAATTCAATGATGAGATGTTTACGAGAAAGTAAGTACACACAAAGGAATCATACACAGGAAGTAATAGTAGGACTACGTTGAGGAATAATCTTATTTATTGTTTCAGACGTTTTCTTTTTTGTATCAGTTTTCTGAGCCTTATATTCGCCAACAGAGAAACCACATGGCTTGAGCACACTTAATACTTAACAAAAGTACAAATTTTAGAGCAAAACGTTTACTAATAGATGAGCCTAAATTTACCTCTCTACTCTAAAGAGTGTGCTAGATTTTTTCTGTGAAGTGATACAGAGTTCACAGTATAAAACGGCATTTTATATATATATATATATATATATATATATATATATATAAAAGGTCTAATAACTCTCAGATTCCTGGGTTTACGTTTTTGCTACATACAATCTCATTTGAATCAATAGTTCCAAATTGATTGTATCTATTCACTTCCAGAGCTTGACACTGAATATTAAGTGCGAGACAGTTTCTCCTCTACACCATACATACTGCATATTGGGTCTTCTGAGAGCCCAAGTCCCAGACCCACAATGAGCCTCATCTATTTCCTACTTAATTTTAGGCCTGCAGTACTTACTTATTCTAAGATATGGCTGTGGCATCATTAGCTTCCTTTGTGTTTGTTTATGGATATATTTCTAATACTCTATATGCTATCCTTGAATCCACTCTAATAGATTTGTTCTTACCATTAATTTGTTAATATCCAAGACGCTTCTGGTCCTATAAATGGGTTCTACACTCCCATTTTAGCAGGCCTGTCTGCATTTTCATTTAGAATCACCCCAGAGGCCAGGCACCCATGCTAGCTTGATTTAAAGTATGTGTTGTGCCTACGATGATATATATATATATATATATATATATATATATATCAGAGAAAATTCTAATTAATAAGACTGCACAGAGAAGTAAAAATGTAAGATTTTGATAATTTTCGCCAGTTAGCCTCCTCTTAATTTATGTATACAGAAAGAAACTAAAACTATATTAATTACAGGGTTAGATCATGTACATTTTTTTCTGATAATCGACACTGCTCCAGTGAGGGTATTGTATCTATTTCCCACAACGGGGCGCCCCTTCTCTCTGAAATGTACATAAAAATACAAAAATGAAATGTAATATGATCATATAGACTCATAAAATTGTTCAAAATAGGAGAGAAAAAAGAAACAAAGAAGAAAGAAAAGAGAAGAAACAAATTTCAACTTTTCAGCAAAATTTTATAAGGTTACCTAAATCTCTTTTGGTTTGTACAAAAAGTAAATCAGCCACCGCGAAAATAGCGATGCTTTCGTTATCATCCCTGTACTGCTTCTTCTTCTTCTTCTTCATCATTATCATCTTCTTCCTTCTCCTCATCAAGTCTTGGGAAATAAACGCCCGTTCCATTTTGCCATGGTCAAATATGAATATTCTCCCATAGAGTTTGTAAGTATATGGTAAGTTTATAATCCATTTGGACCTATCCTTTCACACGTTTTAAATTATTTCACTATATTTTAATGCCTATCTAAGTGAATTAATCCGATGTACTATTATTGTTATCTCTAAAAGATAACACGCAAGTCTCATGTGCGCCACTTCCGTTTCAAATTCCATGATTCATAACTGCATATTGATACTAGTTTTGTAGCAATGTTATGCATTCTTTATTTAATGTTATTATTCGTTTACTTAAATTTCCTCTGTTTGGTTTTCTGTATTTTGATATGTTTACCTTCAAATGCAGATATACGAAACAATATATAAAACTCTGCTTAGTATTTATAGATATAGGTTATACAACGTAAGGGTACACATCGACCTACATAGATCTATTATGGCTACCAACCCGTAGGAGAAAGGGATGGAGTGAAGGAGCCACAGGCAGTCAGACCACAGAGACGCGCGGAAGTTCTCAACAGCCTCTGGATCGAAGACCTGTTTCACTGGTAGAGCTGCCTAGAGAGTGTGATGAACGACCCGTCGACCAAGCAGACTTCTAGTGTCCACGGAGAGCAATAACTCCTTTGAGCAAGCATCTGCGCCATCTGTCCGGCACCGCCATACACCACGAAACCTAGAAACACATCTAAAAGATGAGGAGGAAAGGGAATGAAAAGAAATTAATGAAAGGAAATCGTGGTAAATGAGAAGCCACACCAACATCCGCCTACCGAACAGAGAAACAACGAAAAGCCCAAGGTCATAATGGGAGGTATCCGGGGATCGAACCCAGGACCTCCCTAATGCGCGAGGTTCACATGTTACCCCTCCCGGTTAGGTAAACATAATTCATACACTTCAGGCAAACAGATAGTCCAATCCTAATACCAAGAAGGCAAGTAGAATGAGACTTATTATTAAGTCTCTCTGGTAGATATGACGTAAAGACTGTTAGTAACATAGCATGCATCTTGTAAGATAATACATTCGTGTTTGAAATGCTCACGAGTTAAAAATATTTCCTTAGCTCATATATTTTCTTAGATTTCTTTATAATAATTTCCACGATTCTGGAGATGATGGTTCGTTTTAATTATTTCATTCGCTGACAGTCTTCCTTTAACAGCTCCACCCATCATTTCTAAATCTATTACTTTTAATTTAATTGTAAAAAACCCTATTAGATTTTGAAGATCCGATTTGATTACCAAAACCATATTTCAAAGCAGTGTCTTTATATATTATAATTGCTTTGCTGATTTTTTTTCTACCGTGAAACGCCAACTGCGTTTGATACACTGCAAATTATATCCTAACAAAAGTTAATATCATGCCTTCATTAGACTCTCTAGCCGAACAAAACCAGCAAATAGCCTTGTTGTTTACAAATGCATATTTAACGGTAATATGTTTTGTGATAAAGGTAAAAAATCACCACGACTGTCAAATTGATGTGTACGAGTACCAGTATCAGTGTACAGGGTGGTCACAAATTCCCGTAACTCGCTATCAGAATCGACAATATTCACGCTATTGATGTAATTTCGGTATATGGTGCACTCCCACTATAAATTAACTTTCTACGCTTTGGGATGGTGTTAAATGTTTGCAGAAGAGCGCACACATATTGGTCCATATGGGTGTAACTTAAGATCATTTTTCATATGCTTGAGTATGGTTGATCCGGGGATATGCAGTTCTGCAGATCGTTTCTGTGTTGACTTCTAGGGGATCCTTCCCTGATTGTGCAACTTGTATGCATTGTTCATCTTGTGATGACAAATATTGACAAATATTCATCTTATAAAGTTAACTAATATTTATTTAGTTATATAATAATTACCTCACCAACAGTGTTGTTATAACTTTTGAGCGTTTTTCCTTCGAAATGCTTATAGTGTTCATGATGAGTTTGTTAGTTATTTTTGGTGTCAAGATTCATTGAACTTATTCTAGAGTCACTTTTCCATAAGCATGATACTCACGCTGTTACCCCTTTGCATCATTGTTGTCATATGGTACATACTACCCGTCTCTCCCGTGTCTGTTGGTATAGCCCGAACTCTAGTTAGGGCTTGAAGTTCGCCCTAGCGCCAGCGGGCTTACTTTGACGTGCCTACCTTACCACTAGTCTGCCACGATATGAGTGCGATTGGAGGAGGGCGCCACTGCATTTGTTGATATGCCTAACGTCATCAAGGCTAGGTATCAGAGGGGAGTGAGGGGCAAGTCAATAGAGGAATGTGCAGTTGCACAATCAAAACTTGCTAGTAAATGCAACGCGGAACTGCGGATATTTTCCTTACCTGACTATCCTTGCGACGTCCCGTTCACCTGTTCTGTAACTATTTAGTTCCTCTTCCCACCGAACACACTCTTATCGCGGTCGATACGTATATCTTTCTCATTCTATAAAATGCAAATTTGACATAAGTTTAACAATTCATAACTTAATCACCAATGAACCTGCTTGTTTATGTGGAATACCTGGAAGATGTGCTGATTAATTATTGCCTTATCTTTATTTGAATTTGCAAGAAGTTGTAAAAATTTTGTTGCTTGTGGGGGACAGAGTGGTAAGAGTATTGCGGATGCTATGTTCAACTTCTCTATTGGCAAAAGGCTTAACATCTATATAATTTGCCACAACTTTTGGTGAATGGGCGCACACACGTGGAATGCGATTCCGACCATGATTCTATCAAAAGGAGAGAGAGAGAGAGAGATAGACAGACAGACAGACAGAGAGAGAGGGAGAGAGACAGAAAAGGGAATGAAAACTTTCTACCCCAATACCAATACTAACTCTTACGTTCATGTTCGTAAGCTTAAGAAACCATTCCATAGTTTTACATAAGATGGGAAACGTTTCTAGGCTTGAGCTTCTTGGGGAAACAAAACAAAAAAAAGCAGAGGCTCTTCCTCGTAAAGAAAGTTGATATAAAATCTACAGTCAAGGCAAATATTAAAGCATTCCTTCCACAAGAAGAATCATTCCAAGGACCGTTCCTCAGAGAACGTGGCTATAATATCCTACTCTTATCAATACGGATTATTGAATACTGTCCTATTCCTAAAAGCGCTGAAAACGAGGACTGTCTTGTTACCATTGATTGACATTGTTTTCCATTACTGCCATACGGACTTAGACACAGTTCAATTTTAATCCCAATTTGGAAGAAATAAACGATTATGCATGCGATGCAAATTTAGATGTGTAATGAAACGTATTATTTTGTGATTCCACTTTACTTTTATAATACTAATTGAAGTAGTGTATTACTTACTTAAATATTTTAATACAGAATATTTGTTTGCAATAAAATGTGTATAGTTAAATATATTGTAACACTTCTTTGCTTACAGTTTTGAAAAGTTTGTAACAAACATGAAATTAAGTGGCTACATGTTTGAGTTAAAATGTGTTTTTATACTGCATGTCAATATTTGTAATTGTATTTATTGTGTTTAGCTGAATACAAGACATAAAAGGGATTGGCGTTCAGCCCAGGCGCAATGCCTCTCCCACTCATGATAACCTATAATGTTTACAAGAACTTTTTTCTTACTTCTAATTACTAACTATGTTATGACCTAATTGTTTCTTTTTAATTTCCATAACCATTTACTTCCCACTTAATTCTCACACTCCAACCTTCTCATAATCCTTCATAAATATTTCCTTCCCTTCAGTATTCGGGTTAACCTTTGAACATTTGTCACTTATCTGTTCCTCCCTCTACTTGTTAGTGGCCCTACATTTAAACAGTATATGTACTAGATCCTCCTGTTCTCCACATAAAGGGCACTGGTTTCGTGCTATTCCCATCCTCATTCCTTTTAACCTCCATATTCCTGATCTTACCCATGCTATACTTTCTCTTGCTTCCTTACCCGTTTTTTCCACATATTCCTCCCTTCTCCATGTTTAGTTTAATATTTTATAATGTATTAAAGAAGACGTTTTGATATTTCATTAAACATTCTTTGTGTTTCCATATACTCTAGCCTCTTAGTTCCCTCTAAAAAGGCAATTCATTACTCTTCCTATTCCATCAAATCTTCCTAAACTGTTGAATTGTAGGATGTTCCTCAAACTATACACACACTATTTTTGAAACATTTTTTTAAATTCCAGACACTGTCTTACTTATATTATTTTCTTCTAGGTATAGAATTGTGTACCAATACCTCAGTGCCCTCTCCATAATCTTACCCTTGCTTGATTCTTGGCCCATTTTCATCTGTGCTACCTGTTTGACACTGAATATTGGTTAGCCTAGAGCTTCTTTACTTGTACTTCAACTACTTTCCAACCCTTATCAAGTCCCCATGTTTCTACTTCTTACAGAATTTTGGGATCCACCACTGTGTTATATACCACTTGAATTTATGTCGGGTACTTTGTATATGCAACTTTTTATCAATACTAGTGCAAGCTTTCCTGCAGCTAAGGCTACTCTTTTCTGTTATTCCCATTTTCCGACCCCATCTATTTTGACTCCTAGGTAATTACTTTCTCTAACCAACGTATACTCTTTCGCCCTTATTTTCCATTTCTCATTTTTGCTCAATTTTCCTCCTTTCTTAAGCACCACAATCCGGGTTTTTTCGTGGTTAAATCTCAAACCCCAGTCATTGCAATATTTTCCTACCCCTTGCAGTGCTTGTTTTAATCCAATTACCGTAAATGATTTCACCACCAAATCATCGGCAAAAAGAAACCCCGGTATTTTTACATTGTTTATCATTTGCGGATGCTAATTGAATCTTCCCATTTCTTGTAATATGTCGTCATAAATACGTTAAATAATACCGGACTTAATTTACAGCCTTGTCTGAGGCCTTTCCATTGTCGAATTCATCTGTAACTTCCCCTTCCTCCATTCCTATACAAAATGTGTTTGTTATCTTTTGTACAATGCCCGTAACAATTCTGCACCTGTGACAGCAACCCAAGAGGATATTCATCACTGCCAAAATCAACAATGTGGATGCAGGACAAAGGAAGAAATTCTATTGTGTGAATTTCTATTGTCCGGGGCAAGGCTACTTTGGAAAGAACACTGGCATACTCATTCCACTAGCTTTTAACAAAAGAACAACGCTTGCCCTTCAACTGTCAAAATGAACAAAGGCATGATAAATTAGAGTCGTGACAAAAGAAAACCTGAAACCTGTTAACAGAGAAACAAGTTCTATTGTCCGGGGCAAGCCTTCTTTCTGGCATTTCTCATTCCACTGCCCCATAACAAAGCCGGATCCTTTCCATTTTTCTCGAACACCTGCTAGCTTAACAAAAGAATCTGAGGGTGGCTTTATGCTAGTCCTGTCCTTGTTCGCGTGAAAGAGAGAGACACACTTGCACAACGTCAGAGTCAACCATCATGGTTTTTGCCCTGAGGGGCTGTTCTCTCCGATGTTTTACGAGATCTTGCGAATATATCCGAGCATAGTTAAACAAGCTCTCTGTTTATGTAGTTGACTTTTCAATCGCAATATAAAAATGTTTTTAACCTATGTCATTACATACATTAAACCTCTGCGTGGATATCCATAGATCGGTGCTCGATTCTCACTGTAATCAAAAGTTTATTGCTAATGAGATATTGATGATTGATATTATTATGTCATTACCCTAATTAATAAAAGGGCGTTCAGATGATTGTAGCTCGAATCATACCAAGTGAAACTCTAACGCGTAATAACTATTAAACTATGCACCGCCAGATTAAAAATGTATTTAGCAAATATAATTTAATTTTTTATATATCATTACCCTAATTAATGAAAGGGTGTTCAGAGGGTTGTAGCTCGAATCTTACCCAGCGAAATTTTTAATGCTTAATAAATATTAAATTATGCAACGTCAGATTAAAATGCATTTAACAAATATAATTTAATTTTTATATAACATTACCCTAATTAATAAAAGGGTGTTCAGGGGGTCCTAGATGGAATCCTACCCAGCGAAGCTCCAATGCGTAATAACTATTAAACTATGCACGGTCAGATTAAAATGTATTTAACAAATATAATTTAATTTTTATACATAATTACCCTAATTAATGAAAGGGTGTTCAGAGGGTTGTAGCTCGAATCTTACCCAGCGAAACTCTAATGCTTAATAAATATTAAACTATGTGAGCATTGGGCGGTCAGATTAAAACGTGTTTAACAAATATAATTTAATTTATACGACATTACAATGTTTAACGAGCTGTATTCTTAGGAACCCAGAGGACCCTAGTTCGAATCTTACCATGCGAAGCGCTATAATAAGGGGGCGGTCGGATTAAAATTGCATTTAACAAATATAATTATTTATATTAAACCCTGATGCATACTTAGATATCCCGATGCCTAGACACCATTCTTTCTTCTTCTCTCTTTTTCTTTCTTTCTTTCTATCTATCTATCTATCTATCTATCTATCTATCTATCTATCTATCTATCTATCTATCTATCTATCTATCTATCTATCTATCTATCTCTTTCTTTCTTCTCGACTTGCGCACATTCAATCGTTCACATATACACGAGCACTTGTATACACATCAGCAAACATACACCAGTACACGCACACATGTACATGCAAGCACATACACGTACACAAACACACGCAAGCACATACACACACGCACATACATACACCAGTACACACACGCATTCACGCACCTCATGCGTATACATACACCAGTGCACTTACACCCACACATACATATACATGGACACACACGCATACACACACATACACGCACACACACTCACGTACATACATACACCGTTACACTTGCACATACACATACGCACACGACCGCGCACACACTCAAACACACACACGCACATACACACCCACACGCACGCACACATATGCCTGTTCACTTACACCCAACAGCACCAACCACACACGCACACACATACACACACACCAACTCACGCGCATGTCCTGAATGAAAAGAGACAAAATGATGCAATAAAACTAATTATAACTTGGGATGCAAGGCGCCATTTACGAATTGCTCGAAACTGGTCTGGATGCATGGGTTCGAAACCTAGGACTGATTACAAATTCATCTTCTAATAATTCCAAAACTAATTAAGATAAAGACGGTAAATAAACTTTATTACTTTTATGTCATTAGCTGGTTTCTTGTGCATGTATATATTAGAGTACCAGGTGTCATGGGTTCGATCCTTAATTTTAAAATCTCAATTATCTCAGAAACTAGCAGGGATAGAGGAGCGGAACATAGCATGATTGTTAGCTCCTATGATGGACAATTAATGCCTGTATATAATTTCCAATCAGTTGTCTCTAGTTGGAATCCCGATCTTTCAGTGACTTCCTTAATTTTCCTCTGTACTCTAGAATATATCACTTAGATCAATGTTGTAACTGCATACAGGTCTTTTAAACACATCAAACTAATATTATAAATAATTTTGTTTCTGGCGTTCTGAGTTCGAATACTGACTCAATGAAATTTACTTATAAATTTAATAACATAGTAAATAATTAAGATAAAGGCACCAAATAAACCTACTACGTTTATGTCATCAGATAGTATCTTGTGGCTGTATATCCGGGTACCTGACGTCCACGGTTCGATCCTTAAGTTTAAATCTCAATTATCCCTGAAACTAGCAGAGATAGAGCTGCGAGAGAAAGCATGTTTGATAGCTTATACAATGAACAATTAAGCTGTATATAATTTCCAATCAGTTGACCCTAGTTCGAATCCCGATCTTTCAATGACTTCACTGATTTTCCTCTGTACTCTAGAATACATCACTTAGATTGATGCTGTAACTGCATGCAGCTTTGTGTAAAGACATTATGGATGTACTCTGTGTGTGTGTGAGAGAGAGAGAGCGAGAGGAAGTAAAACAAGTAGGGATAGAAGTGTTGAAAGTCTCTGCGCATGCGCAGCAAGAGATGATAATTCCAAGGGTGTAATAATCACGTGATGTGTAAGCGTCACAGTCATGATGACGTGCTGGCATCGACTGGAGGGGGCTTAGATCCTTATATATATACAGATATCTAAGCATGTTAGAACTGTTGTGTATTTATTAACTTTACATTCAAGTTTTAAAGAACTTTAAAAGCAACGCGAGTTGGAGGCCATCTACACATACAGCACATATCAACCGGTAACAATGCAAGGTGAGTTTGTTACATAACTCTACAAATTCAGTGTTAGCTTTTACAATACATTTAATTTTGTTTAAACGTTACAGTACATGAAAGACGATTCGTTGCAAGAGCATCATATTTTCTAATCTGTGCTTTACATTCACATGGATTTCTCTGCGTACTCTTATCCAGTTCACAGGATTTTTTCTACTCATTCTTCTTCTATAAACATCGCATGATTTTCGCTACACATTTCTCTTACATAAACATTCATACGATTTTCCCCACTCATTCTTTGTTTCCCTGCAGGTTCATACTCTATTATCATTCATACATTTTCTCTACTCATTCTTTGTTCCTCAACGCATTCATACGGTCTTCGCTACACATTCTTCTTACATAAACATTCATACGATTTTCCCCACTCATGCTTTGTTTCACCATACATTCACACGATTTCCTCTACTCATTCTTTGGTTCTCTGCTGGCTCATCTTCCATGAACATTCACATGATTTTCTGCACTTATTCTTTGTTTCTCTACACATTCATAAGCATACCTACAAAACATACACGCACCATAGTTCTAATATAAAGAAGTGAATAACTTGTTCTTCAACAAGAATAATGTAGTGAAAATAATAATTCATGTCAATGACTGTTACAGATGGTTTAACTGATAGGCTTAACGAGATGGTTGAAGAGCGTAGTTTCCTACCGACTCGTCGAGTTCAAGATCTCGAAATAGGACTTAACTATGAGATAAAGTCCTTAAAGAGAGTTCAAACAAGATATGGTACCAGGATCGTATCTTCACTGGAGGATTGTCAAGTGTTCTTGCCAGAGCGCTATAATAATGGTATGGCAGAGATGGGGAAATGTAAGTCGTGTAAATTGTCTTTTTTATATTCAGAGAAGTTGTGTAGAAGTGTTAAACTTAAGTATTGAATGTTCTCCTATTTTAACATGAAAAAATTCTTAAATAAAACAACTGACTAGTTGATATTACATATAACGATACAAAAGATGAATGCTATAGAATTTTTATAAACAAATTTACGAAATCACATGTTTGAATTTAGTTATATCTAATGCATTTAAATAACGATAAATATCCGAATGTTTATACACATCTTTTGTGTTTCATTTTACATGTATCATAACAAAAAATATAATTATTTCAGGTTGCCTTTACTGGTCCAAATCAGTTTTCTAAGACTTTCATTGTGCAATGTTTCAGACTGTGCAATAAGAGGAAGAAGAAGAGGAATAGCCTGCAGCCATGCAAGGGAGGGCTGACGCTAATGGAGGATAGAATAAGCAGCATCGACACCTCCAAGAAACATGCTGGTATGAAGCGGGTGCTGAGACATCTACATCACCAAAACACGCTAAGAAGGATACTTATATAACAATACAGGACATACGATGAAAAAACACGGACAATTTTGTATAAAATTCAATGCATAGCTGAGAGTTAGCTCAAGCGAGTCTCCCTATATTTGCTGAAATTAAGCATTGTGAACAGTAATTTAAATGATTGTGAAATACTTTTAAATAGAGATGAAATTTGTACATTAAAAGACATGAGCCCTGTATACATTAACAGCATTAAGACTGTTTGCCACGCTGGAATACAAATTATGAAAATAAAAAGACTTTCATTTAAATAATAAAGAAATTTACATAACCTGCTGTTACAAGTGTAATGACGTATACAGAAACAATGAGTCGGATGAGGAAGTGATAGAAATATAAGATAAATAATAACATTAAAAAGAATTAAGGTATGTTTTACATAGTGTTTTTATTCATTAAAAATCCTTACATTCCTAATAAAAAATAAATCATTACAATGATTAGTTTTAGTTATGTTACAATGATGAAAAAGAGAACCGTCTTTAGACGCATTACTCGATCTTAAAGCCAGAGCACCAAAAGTCATAAATCCCGGCTTCTCCATTTTAGATGTGGTGTCACTATTCAGGTAAATTCCTGTAACACAGCAGGTTGAGTATGCAGATCCATGGTCCTAAATGGGTGAAACAAAGTCTTATCCAGCTTATCAGGCTTGAAGATCTCAGCATCAGAAAGTCGAATCACAGGCCTTCTCCACTCGATGAGTACAGGTTTAACAACAGCATTCTCATCTGGCCGTGCATAGTTAAATATGATGCTCTTTCAACGAATCGTCTTTCATGTACTGTAACGTTTAAACAAAATTAAATGTATTGTAAAAGCCAACACTGATTTTGTAGAGTTATGTAACAAACTCACCTTGCATTGTTACCGGTTGATATGTGCTGTATGTGTAGATGGCCTCCAACTTGCGTTGCTTTTAAAGTTCTTTAAAACTTGAATGTAAAGTTAATAAATACACAACAGTTCTAACATGCTTAGATATCTGTATATATATAAGGATCTAAACCCCCTCCAGTCGATGCCAGCACGTCATCATGACTGTGATGCTTACACATCACGTGATTATTACACCCTTGGAATTATCATCTCTTGCTGCGCATGCGCAGAGACTTTCAACACTTCTATCCCTACTTGTTTTACTTCCTCTCGCTCTCTCTCTCTCTCTCTCACACACACAGAGTACATCCATAATGTCTTTACACAAAGCTGCATGCAGTTACAGCATCAATCTAAGTGATGTATTCTAGAGTACAGAGGAAAATCAGTGAAGTCATTGAAAGATCGGGATTCGAACTAGGGTCAACTGATTGGAAATTATATACAGCATTAATTGTGCATTGTATAAGCTATCAAACATGCTTTCTCTCGCAGCTCTATCTCTGCTAGTTTCAGGGATAATTGAGATTTAAACTTAAGGATCGAACCCTGGACGTCAGGTACCCGGATATACAGCCGCAAGATACTATCTGATGACATAAACGTAGTAGGCTTATTTGGTGCCTTTATCTTAATTATTTACTATGTTATTAAATTTATAAGTAAATTTCATTGAGTCAGTATCCGAACTCAGAACGCCAGAAACAAAATTATTTATAATATTAGTTTGATGTGTTTAAAAGACCTGTATGCAGTTACAACATTGATCTAAGTGATATATTCTAGAGTACAGAGGAAAATTAAGGAAGTCACTGAAAGATCGGGATTCCAACTAGAGACCACTGATTGGAAATTATATACAGGCATTAATTGTCCATCATAGGAACTAACAATCATGCTTTGGTCCGCTCCTTTATCCCTGCTAGTTTCTGAGATAATTGAGATTTTAAAATTAAGGATCGAACCCATGACACCTGGTACTCTAATATATACATGCACAAGAAACCAGCTAATGACATAAAAGTAATAAAGTTTATTTACCGTCTTTATCTTAATTAGTTTTGGAATTATTAGAAGATGAATTTGTAATCAGTCCTAGGTTTCGAACCCATGAATCCAGACCAGTTTCGAGCAATTCGTAAATGGCGCCTTGCATCCCAAGTTATAATTAGTTTTATTGCATCATTTTGTCTCTTTTCATTCAGGACATGCGCGTGAGTTGGTGTGTGTGTATGTGTGTGCGTGTGTGGTTGGTGCTGTTGGGTGTAAGTGAACAGGCATATGTGTGCGTGCGTGTGGGTGTGTATGTGCGTGTGTGTGTGTGCTTGCGTGTGTGTGTGTTTGAGTGTGTGCGCGGTCGTGTGCGTATGTGTATGTGCAAGTGTAACGGTATATGTATGTACGTGAGTGTGTGTGCGTGTATGTGTGTATGCGTGTGTGTTTCCATGTATATGTATGTGTGGGTGTAAGTGCACTGGTGTATGTATACGCATGAGGTGCGTGAATGCGTGTGTGTACTGGTGTATGTATGTGCGTGTGTGTATGTGCTTGCGTGTGTTTGTGTACGTGTATGTGCTTGCATGTACATGTGTGCGTGTACTGGTGTATGTTTGCTGATGTGTATACAACTGCTCGTGTATATGTGAACGATTGAATGTGCGCAAGTCGAGAAGAAAGAAAGAGATAGATAGATAGATAGATAGATAGATAGATAGATAGATAGATAGATAGATAGATAGATAGATAGATAGATAGATAGATAGATAGATAGATAGATAGATAGATAGATAGATAGATAGATAGATAGATAGATAGATAGAAAGAAAGAAAAAGAGAGAAGGAGAAAGAATGGTGTCTAGGCATCGGGATATCTAAGTATGCATCAGGGTTTAATATAAATAATTATATTTGTTAAATGCAATTTTAATCCGACCGCCCCCTTCTTCAATAATTTAATAGTTATTATAGCGCTTCGCAGGGTAAGATTCGAACTAGGAGCCTCTGGGTTCCTAAGAATACAGCTCGTTAAACATTGTAATGTCGTATAAATTAAATTATATTTGTTAAACACGTTTTAATCTGACCGCCCAATACTCACATAGTTTAATATTTATTAAGCATTAGAGTTTCGCTGGGTAAGATTCGAGCTACAACCCTCTGAACACCCTTTCATTAATTAGGGTAATTATTTATAAAAATTAAATTATATTTGTTAAATACATTTTAATCTGACCGTGCATAGTTTAATAGTTATTACGCATTGGAGCTTCGCTGGGTAGGATTCCATCTAGGACCCCCTGAACACCCTTTTATTAATTAGGGTAATGTTATATAAAAATTAAATTATATTTGTTAAATGCATTTTAATCTGACGTTTACATAATTTAATATTTATTAAGCATTAGAGTTTCGCTGGGTAAGATTCGAGCTACAACCCTCTGAACACCCTTTCATTAATTAGGGTAATGATATATAAAAAATTAAATTATATTTGCTAAATACATTTTTAATCTGGCGGTGCATAGTTTAATAGTTATTACGCGTTAGAGTTTCACTTGGTAAGATTCGAGCTACAATCCTCTGAACGCCCTTTTATTAATTAGGGTAATGACATAATAATATCAATCATCAATATCTCATTAGCAATAAACTTTTGATTACAGTGAGAATCGAGCACCGATCTATGGATATCCACGCAGAGGTTTAATGTATGTAATGACATAGGTTAAAAACATTTTTATATTGCGATTGAAAAGTCAGCTACATAAACAGAGAGCTTGTTTAACTATGCTCGGATATATTCGCAAGATCTCGTAAAACATCGGAGAGAACAGCCCCTCAGGGCAAAAACCATGATGGTTGACTATGACGTTGTGCAAGTGTGTCTCTCTCTTTCACGCGAACAAGGACAGGACTAGCATAAAGCCACCCTCAGATTCTTTTGTTAAGCTAGCAGGTGTTCGGGAAAAATGGAAAGGATCCGGCTTTGTTATGGGGCAGTGGAATGAGAAATGCCAGAAAGAAGGCTTGCCCCGGACAATAGAACTTGTTTCTCTGTTAACAGGTTTCAGGTTTTCTTTTGTCACGACTCTAATTTATCATGTCTTTGTTCATTTTGACAGTTGAAGGGCAAGCGTTGTTCTTTTGTTAAAAGCTAGTGGAATGAGTATGCCAGTGTTCTTTCCAAAGTAGCCTTGCCCCGGACAATAGAAATTCACACAATAGAATTTCTTCCTTTGTCCTGCATCCACATTGTTCATTTTGACAGTGATGAATATCCTCTTGGGTGGCTGTCACAGGTGCAGAAGTGGCCGGATGTGGAATGGGTAGGAAAAATATCTCGCCTTTGTTACAGAAGCGTAAAATTTATGACCCCTTAGTTCGTTTTGACAGGTGAAGGATACCCTTAATTGCTTAACTGTCAAGCTTCCGTTGTATACAACAAGATTTATGACCGCAGCTGCAAGTAAAAGTACCAAGGAGCTGCTGAGGAAAGGGGGAAGTGGGGGAGGGGAGTTCATTTGCATATGAATAGACATTGCATGCTTATTAAGTGAGCCAGCTCTTTTATTCTCCTACTACTTTGCTCATCCCTTTATTTAACAATTTATACCACAGTAAGTGTAATTCAATACTATCATAAGCTTTTTCTGTGTACACAAAGCCATATACAATTTCCCTCTTTTCTCTTTTAAATACTTGTCGACCAATGTTTTAATTATAAAGATGTTGTCTTATGTTCTTCTCCCACTTCGAAACCCATTTGGAATTGCGATAATATTTTGTATTCATCCGCCTATATTTGCATCCTACTTGCTAAACTACCTGTTAGTATATTCCCCACGTTAGATAATAAAGTAGTGCCCCGATAGCTATTTGGTTTGTCCACATTCCCCTTGCCTTTATATACCTCTTATGATTTCATTAAACAAGTCGAGTAACAGCCTAATTTTGCCTTTTTCCATGCACTATTATTTCAAAAATTCATTGGGTATACCATCTTTTCACGTTGCTTTACTTTTTCCGCATTTTTTGCACCTGCCTTATTACTTCCACCGTGCTTATTTCACTAACACTTCTACAAAATTATTACTTCTAAACTGCCAATCGTTATTAGAGATCCTTGATCTCCATAGAGCCCTTTAAAATACTTTTACCAGTCCCGTGTTTTTATATTAGGTTTGGGCTGTATACTCCTTGAATGTTTTCCATATCTTACTTGTCTTACCCTCTATTATTACACTTATTACCATATTTTCCTGCGCCTTTCTCCTCATAGCTTTCTTGCGTTCAAGTAATAAATTACAGAAGCTTTTCTCCTCTTTCATTCCTATCTCCCTCCATCTAATCATTAGCTGCTTGATTTGCCCTTTTTATGCTCTACATCCGTCATCATATCATCTCCCTACTTTTCTGTTACCCCTCTTAGTTATTCTCATTTCCTCACCCGCTTTGTACGTGACATTATTTATTAGATTGACTGTTGTTTCTATTTCTCCGCGTTCTATCATATATTTAATCCCACATTCTGACTTGAGCCCTTTTCTAAAGTCACCCCGTATTCTACTTTCCATTTACATCTTGTAATTGTTTCTTTATTATTCCCTGATTCACTCTGTATTTCCCTCTCTAGCTGAAGTTTTGTTTCCACTATTAACGAAAATAACCACTGCTTGAGCTAAAGTTAGATACTTTAAAATTATATACTATAGATATTAGATTACTAGGACACAGAATATACTCAATAACACTCTGTCCACTGGTACTTACGTATGTGTATTCAATATCTCCATCTTCCCCACCCTTCCCGTTTAATATCTCACTTCACAAAATCCTATGAATTTATCGCCTTTTCTGTCCATTATCTTGTCTTTACTACACCTTGGTATTTCTTTCCTCTCTTTCATTATCACTACAGTAGATATTAGCAACATTAACGTAATTTTCTCCTAATATTATATTAAAACCACTCACAATTGCTATTTCTATCTTTTCGTGTTTTTTTAGCTGTTCTATATCTTTTCCTAGCTTTTATGACACCTTGAGGACGTGAGGTTTATATACTATCCCTAGCCACAATTTGTCTTCTTCTATCTTACTCTCATCTATTCTTATCCAGAAGATTTCTTTTTTCTTTGAGCAGTACTGTTTAACCCGATGTCTTATAGCCTTCCTTACAAATAAACCTATCCCTCCCGACGCTCTTCCCTTCTTTGTTGTTGTTTCGCCCTTAATTACTATCTAATCAAAACTTTTAATATTTATGCGTTGGCCTTATTTTAGCCATGTTTCAATACTACTATGTAATCCAAATTGACCATATCTGCATTAAAGTGCCTGATATATTTTGTTTTTCACCTCCTCACAGTTCCAAAATTCCTGACTACTCAATTTCTCCTTTTCCTACTGTGATGCTAAACTGTTTCTCCTGAATCTATCTTTAAAATGTGATCTATTCCTTAGATCCGTACTTTCCCCTTTTGATGTTGACGACTTATTTCCTTCCATTGTCAGGTTGCCTCTTTGATGCGACATTAGCACTATCACTGGCTTGTGTTCACAATGATCACTTCCTCTCCTTGATGTAACTGCTTCAATTAGTTGATATGCGTGTCAATAGAATCACCGTGCAATGAACGGAAAAACAAAGGTTATTTAATCCAACTACAGGCGGTTGTGTTAGGTAAAAGGATTTTGCTTACAAATTTATACACTCACAAAAAAATTCAATCATGAAGTCGCGATAAGGGTGAGAGTTTCAAAGTTAGCTCTAGTGTCGACCTCCATGGTGTAGTGCTTACCACTAGCCTCTAGTTCTCGAGGTTGCGGGTTCAATCCCGACGGAGGGCGATGGATTTTTTCGGGCGTAAAAATCCCTAGCATGGCTTCCTTCGGAAGGGAAATAAAGCAGGTAGTCCGGCCGTTTTAGGCACATAAAAGGACCTCAAGCTTGATAAAGAGGCCTCTGAGAAAATTTAACAATCATTCACGCCCAATATAGAATGGGACGCTAAGGGCCACAGCAGTTACAGAACGCCCATAAATAAAATTGAGGGTTTTTTTCTCTAGTAAATTTACTTTTTGAGGCTACCGGTCTTTTCATACTTGTTTTGAATCAGCATTCAATCCAATAAGAAAATAGTAAATTTTATTGTATTATAAAGTCTATCATGCAGTTAATACAGCTGCAACAGAGAAGTCTAAATACACAAAATGTTGTGGCAAATACTATCATAAAAGATTGCTATCTAAACTGTTAAGAGCGGGGAAGCCGCAGTTGGTTTTATTATAGTAGCTGGCCAGGGTAGCTGTAACATAGCTTGTTGTGTGTTACAGCATATTGATAGGTTTAACAGTACAAAAGCACACTTCCTTGCCCCGCATCTGTCGCTATGGTCCACAACAGAATGTACCTACAATCTGCGCTCTCATAGCAAAACAATTTTCTGTTTACACAGAAGCGTGTGTATATGACAGGCGTTAACATTCTCACTCTCACGCTGGACATTTAGAGGGGGCTACAGGAGTAGGATTTCCTCACCTTAGCCGCAAGTGTTTTTTATAGGTGCTTCACCTCCAGAGGAATGAATGGTAACACCCGCACGGGGTCTTTGCAAAAAGAAATGATTCGTTGCGGTAGGTGGCAGTTTGCTAATGTTTTTTATAGTACTCTAAAAATTCTGCCTTCGCCCCTATTCATACAAATCGGGCGGAAAAAATCCACACAGGGACAGCCAGGATCTAGGAGGCGCGTTTTTAAATTAAATGCCGTTTTAATATTCTGCCGCTGCAGCTCCGTAGTCGCGATTTTGAGCACGGGCGAGCACTTTCTGCATTCATTAGGAAGCCTGACGCAGCTGTGAGCGATCGCCGCTTTGTGTTTTCCTGTTTTTGGCGCGTTTCGATATTTTCAAAACAATCGAACGTCCACCGACTATGAAGTCAGATCAGTGATTTGTTTTTTGAACGCGAGAAATATTAAGCCAGCAAACATTCATTGCCAATTGTGTGAGGTTTATTGGGAAACAATAATGAGTGGCAATGCCCGGCTACACACAGCCAAAGAAACTCAAGATCTGATACCACCATATGATTGCGAACAATTTGACCACACCCCCTACAGTCAGGATTTGGCATCAAGCGATTTTCATTTGTTTCTTCATCTGAAGAAATTCCTTGGTGTAAAACATTTCAACGACGATGATGCTGTGAAGCAAGAAGTGCAGTCTTGGCATCTTTTTTTGATGAAGGCATACAAAAACTGGTTCCCCATTACGACAAGTGCGTGAATAACGGCGGTGACTATGTGGAGAATAATGTAACTTGTAAGGTAATCAATGACAAAATATTTGGAAATTAATGTTCTGTTATTTGTTTAAATTATCGGTCCTTAGTTTAAAAATCCGCCTCATAGGAGAGGTATAGTCGAAGAGTTTCTTTTCTTTTTTTATTTATTTTGTTATGCTAAGAGGTTTTTGTTATATCGTTAGTAGGTTATTTAGGAGAGATCTGGCGCAGTTTTTTGGCATATATGGGAAAGGATAGGGAAAACGAGGCTGGATGGGGCGGTTCAAGGAGGAAAATGGGTTTATATGGGAGAGATAGGGAATACGACGACCGATACTACGCTAGACAAGGTTGAAGGAGGGAAATACGTTTATATGGAAGAGATAGTAGAGAGGTGTTAGACTAGAGAGAGGTCGAGGAGTAGAATATGGTTTATATGAAAGGTATAGGAAAATGAGGACGGGTGTTGGGCTAGACAGAGATTGTGGAGTAAAGTGTGGTTTATATGAGAGGTATAGGAAAACGAGGAGAGGTGTTAGGCTAGACAGAAGTCGAGGAGTAGAGTATGGGTTATATGAGAGGTATAGGAAAACGAGGAGAGGTATTAAGCTAAGGAGGTTGAGTATGCGTTTATAAGGAGAGACGAGAAAACGTAGAGATCCTATAATAGGATAGACAGGTGTTAAAGCTAGAATGTGTATTATATGATCGCTATAGGAAACCAAAGAGGGATACTCAGCTAGACAGGGGGGCAGGAGGAGAATGCGCTTAATGAGAGGTAGGGATACGAGGAGAAAAGCTAGGCCAGACAGATGTTGAGGAGTAGATTATGTGTTTATAGGGGGAAGATAGGGAAGATGCTAAACTAGAAAGAGGCTGAGAGTAGAGTATGCGTTTGTATGTATGAGAGGTATAGGAACGGGAGGAGAAGTGCTAGGCTAGACAGAGATTAAGGAGTAGAGTGTGGTTTATATGAGAGGTATAGGAAAACGAGGAGAAGTGTTAGGCTAGACAGAGGTCGAAAATAGAGTATGGGTTATATGAGAGGTATAGGAAAACGAGGAGAGGAGTTAGACTAGACAGAGGTCGAGGAGCAGAGTATGGTTTATATGAGAGGCATAGGAAAACGAGAGAGGTGTTAGGCTAGACAGAGCTAGAGGAGTAGAGTATGGTTTATATGAGAGGTATAGGAACAGGAGGAGAGGTGTTAGTTAGGCTAGACAGATACTAAAGGAGTAGCAATATGGGTTTATATAAGGAGGGATAGGGAATAGGAGGTGCTAGACCTTGAAAGCGACTTTAGTCGAGAACTTCATGGAAATATGTTTCATGTCAATGTTAGAGCGCTAATTCTAGGCATGCCAATTAGTAACCTATTCAGGGAAAAGGTGACTCGCTCAGGGAAAAGGTGACCCACAAAGGGAAAAAGGTGACCCACAAAGGGAAAAAGGTGACCCATAAAGGGAAAAATGTGACCCACAAACTGAAAAAGGTGACTCACAAAGGGAAAAAGGTGACCCATAAAGGGAAGAAGGTGACCAGCAAATTGAAAAAGGTGACCAGCAAAGGGAAAAAGGTGACCAGCAAAGGAAAAAAGGTAACCCACAAATGAAAAAAGGTGACCCACGAAGGGAAAAAGGTGACCCACAAAGGGACCCACTACTGTTTAATCGCTTATATCTCCTGAATGAAAATAGATAGAACAATGGGATAAAAATTAATCAATTCTATGGAATGCGCCGCGTCCTACAGATATTATTACAAGTTGGCCTGGATGCCTGGGTTTGAATCTTAGGAGTGATTACAAATTTATCTTCTAATAACGCAGAGACTAATTACGACAAAGACACCAAATAAACTTTATTAAATTTAGCTCACTAGGTGGTTTCTTGTAAATGTATACTTGGGTACCTGGTGTCCCGGGTTTGATCCTTAATTTTTAAATCACTATTATCTCAAAAACTAAGAAAGGTAGAGGGATGGACTAAAGCGTGTTTGATAGCTGTTATAATGTGTAATTAACACTGTATATAGTTTCTAATCAGTTGTCCCTAGTTCGAATCCCGATCTTTCAATGACTTCCTTAATTTTTCTCTATACACTAGAATATATCACTTAGATTGATGCTGTAAGTGTATACAGCTCTTTTAAACATGGCAAACTAATATTGTAGATAATTTTGTTTCTGGTGCTCTGGGTTCAAATACCGATAAAATGTAATTTAATTATAAATTTAATAGCTCCTAAACTAATTAAGAAGACGCCAAATAAACTTTGTTACATTTATGTTATTAGGTAGTATCTTTTGAATGTGTAAATAGATACCTGACGTCCTGGGTTCGATCCTTAATTTTTATATCTTCATTATTTCGGGAACTAAGTGAGGTAGAGGAGTCAGCCGACGCATGATAGATAGGTTCTGTACTGGGTGATTAATGCTGTCTGTAATTGCCAATCAGTTTGCTTGGTTCGATTCCCCATCTTTTAATGACTTCCTTAATTTTCCTCTGTACACTAGAGTATATCACTTAGATCGATGATGTAACTGCATATAGCTTTGTTTAACATGTCAGACTAATATTATAAATTATTTTGTTTCTGGTGTTCTGGGTTCGAATACCGATTCAATGAAATTCCTTGCAAATTTAATAACTCGTAATTTAATTTAGATAGACACGTTAAGTATAAAGTAAACAGATTACCTTGTTCCTAAATATCGTTATCATTATAAAAATTACTTTAAAGTGCTTATATAGAATCCCTAAGGGGTGATTTCATATATCTTCAAGCCTATGGATCATATCAGGTTCGAGTATAGATTAAATGCTTGATGTTGATGCGGGGGAGCTAAATTACTAAAATACATTTATTAAAAGTATTAGCGGGTTCGATTCTAGAAGCTTAGAATCTCTGTAACTCTGGAAAAATTGCTTTGCTCGTGATTGCAGTGAAATGTAATGGTTTTCCTGTGGGAAGATGGAAAGGAAGAATTGAAAAGGGAATGAAAACATGAAATAATGTAGTATATACATACATTTAACTACACAATGGAGAAAATCTTCTACGTTACCTTTTAAGCCTTTACTTTTAAGTATTGTGATAATAGAGATTGTGCTAGCTTTGGTGTAATGGGTGGTGGTAGGCTTTGAATGGAACATCTGGCTGAATGAGCGTGTGGCAATACTTCTCTTGTTGGTGTGACAGCATATACAGGTAGTTACGAGACGAGTTTAAACGTGTTTGATACTGCCAGACATCCTGTCTCTGGTGAGACGTCATAGACATCGAGCATCCTATAGAAGTTCACGATCTACGCAACGATCTACCTTTCCTGCCTGAGTGTATGAAAACATTGAAATCATATACAAAGAAACTGGTACCTCGTCTTGGACCTCGAAAGAAGTATGTAGTACATTACATGGCTTTGAAGCAAGCTCTTAATCATGGGTTATGACTAAAAAAATCCATCGTGTGCTGCAATTCCAACAGTCACAGTGGTTAAAATCTTATGTGGAATTTAACAACAGGCTACTACAATAAGCTGCAAATGATTTCGGGAAGGACGTCAACAAGCTCTGTAACAACGTCATGTTTGGAAAAAACTATGGAGAATCTGCCTGATCGTGTGGATATACGACTGGTGATAAATGAGAAGACTCTAGAGAAGCTGATCGCCAAGCCTACGTTTATCGATAGGACAATATATGCTGCTATTCTAGCTGTTGTACATATGGCCTCTCGACAAGCCTATATACATTGGTATAAGTGTGTTGGACATCTCCAAGACAATGTACCACCATCACCATGATGTGCTGTTACCATATTACAGAGCTGGAAACATGAAGCTTATGTACATGGATACTTATTCATTCATTCATCGTGTAACAACTGGGGATGTGTACCATGACAAGTTACGTTTACTTGAGCATCTGAATACTGCTGATTATCCTACAACTAAATATGCTATTCAGCTCTAAATAAAGTGCTTGGGAAATATAAAGATGAGGCTAATGGTAAAATCTTCCCGCGCTTTGTCGGACTACGAGCTAAGATGTATGCCTTAGATATCCAAGGCTCAATAGTAAAAAAGATTAAGGGTATAATACGTAGTGCTATTAAGCAGTATATTACGTTTGATATCTATACAGACTGCCTTAAAACCTGTGAAATCTTCAGAACGCCTATGAATCTAATCTTATCACGAAAGCACGCTGTTACTACTGTGCAAGTTACTATTGCAAGTGAATAAAATTACATTGAATCCCGTTGATGATCTCCGCGAGTCTACAATGTTAAAAAAATTAAAGCTTACTCATGTGCTGTGTATGCACATAGCAGACAAATAGTAAGGGAAGGAGAAGATGGAAGGGGAGGCGGTAACCATTGTCATTAGGAGCAAATACTAGTGTTAGTTTCAGGCCTATATAAAGGGAAGAGACGTCTACCCTTACAATCCTTGTTTAACGAAGCAATAATTTATCTGATAAAGCTGCTACATTTGAACTAAAAATGGATTAGCTACTGCTGCTACAGTTGTAATGTAACCGGTTGTTGTCGCTGCTATTATTGTATCAGATGTTGCTACAACTGTAGAATCTGTTACATCTATTGTTGTACAGCTGATGTATCTGCTACGATAGTAATTGTATTTGATTTTGCTACAGCTATTGTGCTGACTGTGTCTAATGCTGCTACAGCTGCAGGATCTATTGCTGCTATCGTTGTTGCTGCTGTTGTTATAGATGCTCTATCTTCTACTACATCTGTCGTATTTAATGTTGATGTTGTTGTGATGACTGCTGTTGCTGTGGTAGGTGAATATACAGCTGGAATATCATTGCTGTAATGCTTGTTATTGCTAACACTGCTAAATCTCTAGCTGCTGCTGCAGTTGTTATGTAATGCGACTGCTGCTGCTATTGTTATAGCAGATGCTGCTACAGCTGTAGGATCTGTTACAGCTGTTGTTGTACAGTCTCTGTATCTGCTACGATAGCTGCTGTATTTGCTTCTGCTACAGCTATTGTGCTGACTATGTCTAATGCTGTTACAGCTACCTGATCTGATACTGTTATCGATTTAGCTGATGTTACAGTGTTCTATCTATTACTTCAGCTCTCATATTTGATGTTACAGATACCGTGATGGTTGCTGTTGCTGAATCTACAGCTGGAATATCATTGCTGTGCTGCCTGTTATTGCTAAGAGAACTAAATCTATAGCTGCTGGATTAGCTGCTGCTCCTACAGCTGTTATGTAACTGGTTGTTGTCGCTGCTATTATTGTAGCAGATGTTGCTATAGCTGTAAGATCTGTTACATCTATTGTCGTACAGCTGCTGTATGTGCTACGGTAGCTATTGTATGTGCTTCTGTTACAGCTATTGTGCAGGCTGCGGCTGATGTTTCTGTAGCTGCAGGATCTATTGCTGCTATCATTGTAGCTGCTGTTGCTATACATGTTGTATCTGTTACTACATCTGTCGTATTTGCTGTTGTTGTGATGCTTGCTGTTGCTGCTGCTACAGCTGTTATGTAATGCAACTGCTGCAGCTATTGTTGTAGCAGATGCTACAGATGTAGGATCGGTTACAGCTATTGTTGTACAGGCTCTGTATCTGCTACGAAAGCTGCTGCATTTGCTTCTGCTACAGCTATTGTGCTGACTGTGTCTAATGCTGCTACAGCTGCAGGATCTATTGCTATTAAAGTTGTAGTCGACGTTACAGCATTGTATCTACTACTACAGCTCTCGTATTTGATGACTGCTGTTGCTGTGGTGGGTGAATCTACAGCTGGAATATCATTGGTGTGATGCTTGCTGTTGCTAAGAGTGCTAAATCTATAGCTGTTAGAATAGCTGTTGCTGCTACAGCTGTTATGTAAATGGTTGTTGTTGCTGCTATTATTGTAGCAGAAGTTGCTACAGCTGTAAGATCTGTTACATCTATTGTTGTACAGCTGCTGTATCTGCTACGGTAGCTGTTGTATTTGCTTCTGCTACGGCTATTGTGCAGGCTGCGGCTGATGTTTCTGTAGCTGTTGGATCTATTACTGCTATCATTGTAGATGCTGTTGCTATAGATGCTGTATCTGTTACTACATCTGCCGTATTTGCTGTTGCTGAACAAACCGGTTGTTGTCTCTGCTATTATTGTAGCAGATGTTGCTACAGCTGTAAGATATGTTACATCTATTGTTGTACAGCTGCTGTATCTGCTACGGTAGCTGTTGTATTTGCTTCTGTTACGGCTATTGTGCAGGCTGTAGGCTGTTTCTGTAGCTGTGGGATCTATTGCTGCTATCATTGTAGCTGCTGTTGCTATACATGTTGTATCTGTTACTACATCTGTCGTATTTGCTGTTGTTGTGATGCTTGCTGTTGCTGCTGCTACAGCTGTTATGTAATGCAACTGCTGCTGCTATTGTTGTAGCAGATGCTACAGATGGAGGATCTGTTACAGCTATTGTTGTACAGGCTCTATATCTGCTTCGAAAGCTGCTGTATTTGCTTCTGCTACAGCTATTGTGCTGACTGTGTCTAATGCTGCTACAGCTGCAGGATCTATTGCTGCTATCGTTGTAGCTGCTGTTGTTATAGATGCTCTATCTGCTACTACATCTGTCGTATTTAATGTTGATGTTGTTGTGATAACTGCTGTTGCTGTGGTGGGTGAAACTACAGCTGGAATATCATTGCTGTGATGCTTGCTATTGCTAAGAGTGCTAAATCTATAGCTTTAGATCAGCTGTTGCTGCTACACCTGGTATGTAAATGGTTGTTGTTGCTGCTATTATTGTAGCAGAAGTTGCTACAGCTGGCTGCTGTATCTACTACGGTAGCTGTTGTATTTGCTTCTGCTGCGGCTATTGTGCAGGCTGCGGCTGATGTTTCTGTAGCTGTAGGATCTATTGCTGCTATCATTGTAGATGCTGTTGCTATAGATGGTGTATCTGTTACTACATCTGCCGTATTTGCTGTTGCTGAACAAACCGGTTGTTGTCTCTGCTATTATTGTAGCAGATGTTGCTACAGCTGTAAGATCTGTTAATCTATTGTTGTACAGCTGCTGTATCTGCTACGGTAGCTGTTGTATTTGCTTCTGTTACCGCTATTGTGCAGGCTGTAGGCTGTTTCTGTAGCTGTGGGATCTATTGCTGCTATCGTTGTAGCTGCTGTTTCTATAGATGCTGTATCTGCTACTACATCTGTCGTATTTGCTGTTGCTGTTGTTGTGATGCTTGCTGTTGCTGAGGATACTGAATCTAGAGCTGTTAGGTAATGCGACTGCTGCAGCTATTGTTGTAGCAGACGCTGCTGCTGTAGGATCTGCTAGTCATCGTTGTACAGTCTCTGTATCTGCTACGATAACTGCTGTATTTGCTTCTGCTACAGCTATTGTGCTGACTGTGTCTAATGCTGCTACAGCTACCTGATCTGATGCTGTTATTTTTGTAGCTGATGTTACAGCCTTGTATCTACTACTACAGCTCTCGTATTTCATGTTACAGCTGCCTGATGACTGCTGCTGCTACACCTGTTATGTAACCGGTTGTTGTCACTGCTATTATTGTAGCAGATGTTGCTACAGCTGTAGGATCTGTTACATCTATTGCTGTATAGCTGCTGTATCTGCTATGCTACCTGTTGTATTTGCTTCTGCTACGGTTATTTTACAGGCTGCGGCTGATGTTTGTGTAGCTGTAGGATCTATTGCTGGTATCATTGTAGCTGCTGTTGCTTTAGATGCTGTATCTGCTACTACATCTGTCGTATTTGCTGTTGCTGTTGTTGTGATGCTTGCTGTTGCTGAGGATACTGAATCTAGAGCTGTTAGGTAATGCGACTGCTGCAGCTATTGTTGTAGCAGACGCTGCTGCTGTAGGATCTGCTAGTCATCGTTGTACAGTCTCTGTATCTGCTACGATAACTGCTGTATTTGCTTCTGCTACAGCTATTGTGCTGACTGTGTCTAATGCTGCTACAGCTACCTGATCTGATGCTGTTATTTTTGTAGCTGATGTTACAGCCTTGTATCTACTACTACAGCTCTCGTATTTCATGTTACAGCTGCCTGATGACTGCTGCTGCTACACCTGTTATGTAACCGGTTGTTGTCACTGCTATTATTGTAGCAGATGTTGCTACAGCTGTAGGATCTGTTACATCTATTGCTGTATAGCTGCTGTATCTGCTATGCTACCTGTTGTATTTGCTTCTGCTACGGTTATTTTACAGGCTGCGGCTGATGTTTGTGTAGCTGTAGGATCTATTGCTGGTATCATTGTAGCTGCTGTTGCTTTAGATGCTGTATCTGCTACTACATCTGTCGTATTTGCCGTTGCTGTTGTTGTGATGCTTGCTGTTGCTGAGGATACTGAATCTAGAGCTGTTAGGTAATGCGACTGCTGCAGCTATTGTTGTAGCAGACGCTGCTGCTGTAGGATCTGCTAGTCATCGTTGTACAGTCTCTGTATCTGCTACGATAACTGCTGTATTTGCTTCTGCTACAGCTATTGTGCTGACTGTGTCTAATGCTGCTACAGCTACCTGATCTGATGCTGTTATTTCTGTAGCTGATGTTACAGCCTTGTATCTACTACTACAGCTCTCGTATTTCATGTTACAGCTGCCTGATGACTGCTGCTGCTACACCTGTTATGTAACCGGTTGTTGTCACTGCTATTATTGTAGCAGATGTTGCTACAGCTGTAGGATCTGTTACATTTATTGCTGTATAGCTGCTGTATCTGCTATGCTACCTGTTGTATTTGCTTCTTCTACGGTTATTTTACAGGCTGCGGCTGATGTTTGTGTAGCTGTAGGATCTATTGCTGGTATCATTGTAGCTGCTGTTGCTTTAGATGCTGTATCTGCTACTACATCTGTCGTATTTGCTGTTTTGATGCTTCCTGTTGCTGAGGATGCTGAATCTACAGTTGTTGGAATTGTTGCTGTTTCTACTACAGCTGTTATGTAATGAGGCTGCTGCTGCTATGACTTAAATAACTGTGATACTACTCGAATCATGTGAAATTACCTTAACTAGCTCTGATACGAATTCCTGCTATAAATTAGCACGAGCACCTGTGATACTATCTGATTTGCCCTAAATATCAATGATACTAGATGAATTACCTGTTAAAATGACTCAAATACCATTGATACAACCTGAATTACCTGCATTTACCTTAAATAGCTGTGATACAAAACACTGATCGAAATTATCACGAGTATCTGTGAAACTATGCTGATTACCCAAATACTTACGATATTACCCGAACTATCTGTGAAATACGAAACAACGTTATAACCGACCCCTGGAACCTACCCTCCTGTAATGCTAGCTTAATTACTCTAAACACCTATGATACTTGAATTATGCTAAATACCTACGATACTAACTGAATTACCTGTAAAATCGCGCACAGCTATAATGCAGTTAGCCTCTGGAATCTATCCTCCTGTGATACTAGTTTAATTAGCCTAAATACCTACGATACTAACTGAATTTCCTGTGAAATCATACACTGCTATGATGCAGTCAGCCTCTTGTAATACTAGCTGAATTAGCTTAAATGCCCCCGATACTAGCTGAATTGCCTGTGAAAAATATGCAGCTATGATACGTCCTGGCCCTGGAAATTAGCCTCCTGTGATACTAGCTGAGTGACTCTAAACTCCTAAGTTACTTGAATTATCCTAAATACCTACGATACTCTCTGAATTACCTGTAACATCATACGGAACTATGCTATATCCGCTTCCCGGGATCTGTGTTACCCTGTGATACTAACTGGATTACTTACCTGTTAGTGTGAGTGGGTTAGCTTTTCCCGTGAGAGGGTCAGCTATTCCTACCCTTTTCCCTTTGTGGGTCACCTTTTTCCCTGAGCGGTCACCTTTTTCCCTTTATGGGTCACCTTTTTCCCTTTATGGGTCAACTTTTTCCCTTTGTGGGTCACCTTTTCCCTTTATGGGTCACCTTTTTCCCTTTGTGGGTCACCTTTTTCCCTTTGTGGGTTACCTTTTTGCCTTTGTGGGTTACCTTTTTCACTTTGTGGGTCACCTTTTTCCCTTTGTGGGTCACCTTTTTCCCTTCGTGGGTCACCTTTTTACATTTGTGGGTTACCTTTTTTCCTTTGCTGGTCACCTTTTTCCCTTTGCTGGTCACCTTTTTCAATATGCTGGTCACCTTCTTCCCTTTATGGGTCACCTTTTTCCCTTTGTGAGTCACCTTTTTCCGTTTGTGGGTGACATTTTTCCCTTTATGGGTCACCTTTTTCCCTTTGTAGGTCACCTTTTTCCCTTTGTGGGTCACCTTTTCCCTGAGCAGTCACCTTTTTCCCCTGAGCGAGTCACCTTTTCCCTGAATAGGTTACTAATGGGCATGCCTAGAATTAGCGCTCTAACATAGACATGAAACATAGTTCCATGAAGTTCTCGCCTAAAGTCGCTTTCAAGGTCTAGCACCTCCTATTCCCTATCTCTCCTTATATAAACCCATATTGCTACTCCTTTAGTATCTGTCTAGCCTAACACCTCTCCTCCTGTTCCTATACCTCTCATATAAACCATACTCTACTCTTCTAGCTCTGTCTAGTCTAACACCTCTCTCGTTTTCCTATGCCTCTCATATAAACCATACTCTGCTCCTCGACCTCTGTCTAGTCTAACTCCTCTCCTCGTTTTCCTATACCTCTCATATAACCCATACTCTATTTTCGACCTCTGTCTAGCCTAACACTTCTCCTCGTTTTCCTATACCTCTCATAAAGCGCATTCTCCTCCTGCCCCCCTGTCTAGCTGAGTATCTCTCTTTGGTTTCCTATACCGATCATACAAAACACATTCTACCTTTAACACCTGTCTATGCTATTATAGGATCTCTACGTTTTCTCGTCTCTCCTTATAAACGCATATTCAACCTCCTTAGCCTAATACCTCTCCTCGTTTTCCTATACCTCTCATATAACCCATACTCTACTCCTTGACTTCTGCCTAGCCTAACACCTCTCCTCGTTTTCCTATACCTCTCATATAAACCACACTGTACTCCACAATCTCTGTCTAGCCCAACACCCGCCCTCATTTTCCTATACCTTTCATATAAACCATACTCTACTCCTCGACCTCTGTATAGTCTAATACCTCTCTACTATCTCTTCCATATAAACGTATTTCCCTCCTTCAACCTTGTCTAGCGTAGTATCGGTCGTCGTATTCCCTATCTCTCCCATATAAACCCATTTTCCTCCTTGAGCCGCCCCTTCCAGCCTCGTTTTCCTTATCCTTTCCCATATATGCCCAAAAAACTGCACAAGATCTCTCCTAAATAGCCTACTATCGTTAATTGAGTTCAACAGGTATAATAGGAATAAAAATACATATAAACGAAAAATCCATCCCGTAATTAAAATTTCCACTAATGCCTTGGTAGATTTACCAACATCTTCAAACATTGTGTTTATGTTTATTTTTATGTAATGTATGACTTGTATCCTGTATGGCTGAAACAAATCCTTATTGGTATTAAATACAAAAAAAACTTATCAACCCTTTATGATGTATGTAATGTACAATAAAGGTTTGAACGCTTAAGTATTGTCTTTTTCTTACACTGTTTAACGGCACGATATTTTAACACTAAACAAACACACAGTATACTACCAAAAGGCGCCGAGGATATCCGGTCTCACAGCTGCAGTCGACCATCCAAGGGAGTCGTTTAACTGGCCTTTTCTTTGTTTCTTCTTAAAACCCATGGGCGAACACCGGGGATCGAGCTGGGAGCTCCCTGAATGCGAGTTGCACGCGTTACCGCGGCGCCACCTCACTCGATTATCTTCAGAGCTGACACAGATCACCACATTACTGCCACATGCTCGTGAGAGAGACAAGTACTATGGAAAGCATGAAAACAACAGGAAAGATAGGTAAGTGGAAGTTTAGAGAATTCCAATGCGGAGAAAAACGCTTGAAAGTCCTCGAGCAAGTTAGTGGTACCGAGTCCTTCCGAATGTGAGAGACAGACTTTACTAGCTAGGCCAACCAATGTTCTTATATCTGCGTACTGTAGCTTTAAGAGCTTGCCTTTTTCTCAAGGAAAAGGGTTTATTCAAAAGCTAAAACGCTTCTTTAACAGATATTTTCCATGTCACCAAATTCACGTGAATTCCTTAGTGTTTTTAACATCATGTTCTTGACTTATTAAATGGTTTTTGCATTAGATATTCTCACCAGGTTACTTAATTAGCACAAAACGCATATATATTAATTGCAAATGTTCCCTCCTTTATTATGCCACGCGCTTTGCACCGCTCTGACGGTGATATCTCTATGTCTCACTCTTTACTACTGATCAGACGCTGAATTCCAGCAGGGTTGCAAGCTACGAGTTAGCACCAAATGCATTTGAAATGCCTTGGCTAGTCTGATAGAGCAGTACCTGCTTCGAAAAGAACATTAATAATAATAATAATAATAATAATAATAATAATAATAATAATTAAGAGTTTTAATGCCCAGTTCACAAAAAACAAACAAAAAGTAGATTTGCTACCTCACTCATTGGAAAACACTTCACTTGGGGACACAAACTCTAACTACAATTCTCATCTGCACATAACCGTCTGTGTATGGATTTGAAGTGAATAAAAAGCATTAATTGTAAGTTACTAATTACTCTAATAGTATGATTCTCAGCTTCTGGTCGTCTTATGGCTTTCGAAGCTATTAGAAAACGAAAGAAACAAATAAAATTACGTGGTTCTTGTCAAGCTCTAAACGTATAAATCGCTCGCTTTGGAGATACTAAGGCAGGATTAGCACGTGTATCTTCGTATAGTCTCGCTTCATCCAATTTTTCCCACTCCTCGAAACCTAGTTTCGCAATTCCCATTCTATTCTTTTAATGAAATGCAAAACTTTCGTTACGAAGTTAGGAAGCTTATCTCCCACGAGAAAAGAGGAAGGTACTTCAAAGACAGGAAGAATCTATTCCTGTCCATAGTCCTGAATCCCAGAAGGGCATGCTTTGTATGCTTTCCAAGGATCACACCGTTACATAAATGACCATCAGAGAATACGGTTTCAAGCTGCCGAAATAGGAAGGCAGATGCAGTGGTAATGGGGATTGGTTTGTATTTTGGATGTTCTATTTCTGGGCAATCCCCAGTACCACATTGATTTTTCTCATGCTGATAGTGCGTTGCACTCAATTTCATGAGGTCATTACGATATAAATGAGATATTTGATTGGAAAGTATTGGCAGTATCTAAGCAGCCGGAGCACATAGCTCTCTACCCAAGATGTGCTATGTCAACGGAGGCTGAGGCTGTAGCGGTCGTGCTTAGAGCTCTCATCTAGATCAAACCATTTTGTCTGCAAGTTCACTTAAAGCCCAAAGAAATATTGTCATGTACAGCCAAAAGTGAAATCACGAGAAATATTTTCGTGCCAAGCATAGCAATTGGTATCGAAGGGCAAAAGTTATAAGCTGTGGCTGTTATTTACCATTATTGATTCGCCCTTCATTTTATGCAATTCAACTGCGTAACAAGTAGTGTCTGCTTTAAATTCCTAGCACACCTGCCTCTTTTATTTATTTTTTGTTCATTCAATGGCTTTCAGCTGAGTGTTCATGAGCGTAAATCCATAAAGGCTTTTTTAAGTAACAACTGCAGCGGTTGCATCCAGAATCAGAGCTTTCAGTTTAATTTTAAAGGAGTTAATGAATACTTGCTGTAATGTCAATACTTATTACAGGTACGTAGAAGTAATAAACGTATTTTTCTGTTTCTAATCTATTTAAGAGAGAATTCATACAGAGGTTTATTTATTGTTTTATTGTACTAAGTTATGTTAATTTTTAAAGTATAGCAGACTTTGACATATTATTTTATGAACTTTGGTTACATGTTACAAAACAACCATTTAAGATACTTCGTGGAAAGTTTATATCCGGTTTTTAAAACATTTATGTTTAATATTATCTATTATTATTATTATCTATTCACACATAGTTCAGTATGTTACATACTATTTTAAAACATCATATTTATTGGAAAACTGTAATAGAAAATATCAACCTTACAAAAGAAACATGTACCTTATTTGGAGAAATTTTAAACGAAATAAACCAAAATATAAAATGTGTAAAACTGAGAATCACTGCTTTGTGATTCACTTTTAAGCAACGTAATTAACACGACCGTGCTTAGTAGAAGTGAAGATACCAGAGGTGTCGAAATGCACATATAAAGTGCAAAATGGAATCAAAATGTTCTCATCAAATTTGAGTGTTCTTAGTCTAAACATTTCTAATTATAATAACAACTATGCTTCAAAAAAGTAGCTTCTAACCTTAAAAAAGCCACAAATCCATCCCTGAAGTATACAGACAAGCTTACAGCCAGTGTATCTCCCAGATAAGCTTATGAACTGATAGTCGATTTCAGAAATTAATCATGGAAAGCTTAATCGACTAAACTACGGAGGAGATTAGGAAGCTCTTGCTGATGTTTATTTCTATGAACCTCCGGTGCTTACCTGATTAACTCTCAAGACATATATAGAATGGCTGCAAGGTACTGTTACTTCTATGTAAATTATAGTAAGAGTATGTTCTGGTTTCTGTTTCGCATCATTTGATAGGATAATTAGACAAAGGGAGGCATCGGCCACTGGAGCTGAGCACCGCACTTAGGACACTTCAGTAGGTCACTGCATCTTACATAAGCCGACCATATTCTGACGAAGATGCGCCCAAGCAAGGATGGGTTATAACGATTCCAGAGTGACATCAATCTTGACGACGGTGACCTCAAACCGGGGGTTGCCGGGAACGAACACTCTTAAAAAATGGGCACTAGCCGATGATCCAAGTGCCAGGGAGAAATCCCTTACACAGCGCAAACTCTCATCCCATCAGCACGCACCAATCGCCGTCGCCTGGTCCTGCAACTCTAAAACAATGAAGGTGGAACAGATGGAAGGAAATGATGAGAACAGGAAATTCGTGGTAGAAAGGGAACCACCCTAGCATACACCTACGTAGCTGGGAAAGCCACGAAAAACACAAAGTTTGGATGGCCGGCTAACCGGGATTCGAATCCGGGACGTCCCGAATTCAAGTCGCACGTTACGACAGAGCCATCTTCGTATGAAGTAATCAATGGTTGATATGTCCCATTACACTAGTGAACAGCTTATTGTTGCTAGTTGTTCGATGAATGAAGGAATCGACAGGATTGCTTAAGAAGTACGTACTGATTTTCTTACGCGATGTCAATGGGATCCACCTTCAAAATAAACATTTTTGGGATAGGAATCTAAGAAAAGAATTGGTGGAACACCCACCAGAAGAGAGGTATGCACAAGCATGAAGAGTAGACGCGCAAAGGATTTGCGAAGTTTATCAGCCATCAAATGCTGCTTTACTAATACTCCTTTTTATGTTCATAGAGGAATGATTGTGTTTGCAGTAATATTGCATTTTATGTATTTATCGCTAACTGACACAGAAGTGTCAAAAGAAGTTAACGATCTTATTGCACAATTAACTAATATAGACAGGGAATTGAAGCAAGACATATATAGACCTGCTGAAGAGGTATTGGGAAAACACAAGAAATAGAAGAATAGGAAATACCTTCACGTACGGGATGCAGAACTAGCAAGTTCGATAAAGGATAAGAAAGCTGCACATAGCAGGGGAGCAGCCATTGTAAAGAGAAATTACGAAAAATTAAATGTTCCAGTAGGATATGTGGGATGGATCCATCCCGTATACTAGTCAGCATATATAAACATAAGCTCAGAGAAGAAGAGAGGTTGGAAGACCGAGGAAACGTCGAAAGGACCAATTTTTAAGCTTTGTGAACTCGGAACGGGCCAAAAGGCCCAAAATGTGCAGTATTTGATGATGATGATAATAATGATTCCTTTTTGACGCTTGTCTGTAGTGTTATATTTCAGCTTTGCAAATAAATGATTGATGTATTCATAAGTTCCCATCTTTGGATATATGACAGCAGCTTTTTAATTCTTACTAACCACAATTTATATACATAAATCCATAATTAGTGCAGTGTCTAACATTGTGTTATAAATAACTATTCAAACTCTCTTAACTATTTTGTAATATAATACAATACCTTCGTTTTATGCCAAGGCCACAGCCGCCTTATATGCGGCAGTGACCTCGGTGTTATACTACTGCGCAGAAGTGGCGCAGAACGTGTCAAGGGTACGTTTATCAGCTTGACCTGTCTCAGTCGTTGTTTTGTCTTCATGTTGTGAAGTGTTTCAACAATGCGTATGCTGTGTGTGATTTTCTTAGGAATGTTATTCTCTTATTAGTTCACGGAAATACCTGCCAACAATTTCACGCTTGAACAGTGTATTTTTATGTACGATACATACGTGAAGACTGAATCATGTAGACAGGTGTGCACACAATTTCAGCAGCAATTTCCTGGTTATCCAGTTGTGAGATACTTGGTCAATAAATTTAGAACAACGGGATTGCTAAACGCTAAAAAATAAAGTTTATGGGAACTATCCCCACACTATATACGAACTAAAGGTCAATATAAAAGCAGAAATTATCAACATTACGCAAGAAGAACTTATGCGTTTGAATAGTAATTTCATCCGACGATGTCAAAAATATTCTCGGACAGATGGACATCACTTTCAACAACACTTATAACAAGGTTAGTACTCATTACATATATGTTACTAACACTGGTGAGTAAGTAAAGCGAAAGTTACGGAACGGAAAACCCCGCAGTGTAGAAGACTGTGTGCGGAGCACGCAATCGCGCGATCCGCGACCTTGGCATAAAACGACGTCACTGTATAATGGCAGTTTATTTGATATAAGAAAGAAAACTTACGAAGTCTATAAAAAAAGGTAACTCACTTATGTGAAAGTATGCACTTATGCCACTATAACAATTTCTTAGCACATCTGCCATCATAAAAGCAGCTTTCTTAATATGTTAGGAAAGTATCGACATTTTGCATTAAGTCTATATAATATGAATGAGACGCTTACCACTCCATGTTTTTAACAGTCAATTCTCCATGTACAATTTTCAGAAAAATCTTCAGTGAGAACTTCCAACAAGTCCCTTGCAATTACACATTCTTGTAGTTAGGAAACGTTACTAATTGAGTTCATTCACCAACGTCCTTTACATCATTAATTAAAATGATTGAAACACGCAAAAAAAGGCTGTAGCTTCATCAAAGTTGGAGTAACAAATCACCATGCTCAGTATACACTAAGTAAGGGCGAATGGGGTAAAAGTGTCTAAAGTCCAAATTCCATTCTGTACTAATTTATGTAGATGGTCATCGTTCGTCATTACACATGTTAATCATCAATGCGAATAATGTAACAAAAGTAACAGTAAGAGAAACCAGAAAAAGCATGTATAAAACTGTTTATGTTAATTAAAGAAAAGCTTTATAACGAGCCCAATCAAAGCGTTAATTTTATGAAGAAATTACTAAAATACCGCACAGCCAATTTTCTAGCCAAAGATAAATTACATGACTAAAAAGTATAGATCTCCACTTCAAAAAATTCTAAGAGCCAAATTAACGAAGAGAAAAGAACAAACAGTATTATTTATGTTTTGAAAGTTTTCAACAATTTTTAATTTTATTAGTTTCACAATTTTGAAAATTACGCCGATTTTTCAACTTTTGAGTTACGCTTAAAAATTAATATACAAGATGGACCATTTAAGTTGAGACTGTACACTATCTCCAAAACTAAGCATTGTAGAAAGAAATGCCTTTAATAAAAGTTGCTTGATATTATAGGGGACAGTAAATGCCATTAGTCGTGTTTTATTTGCAGGATGCTGTGATGTTCATTTTAGGGTTCATTTGAATTGATCCCAATGGTAAGTTCCCATTTAAAAATATTAAATTGACTCTAAAAAGACCATCATAACGTCCTCCAATCAAAACACAACTAATGGTATTTACTTTTCCCCATAATATTATGCAACTTTTATTAAAGACATTTCTTTCTACAACGCTTAATTTTGGAGATATTGTACAGTCTCAACTTAAATGGTCCACCCTGTATATGAAGTTGGTACAGCAAATGTTATTGTATAACACTCGAAATGGCTGTGAAAATGAGTTCTGATCCAAATGTCAAATTTAGGAACTATTAGCATTTTCATTTGCTTTCCACGTTAGTGCCTCAGCTTTTATTTTACAAATTTATTTCTCCGTCAGTTTAAATCCTACATCGGTAACAGTGTGAGGTACTATGTAAAAGATATGATGTATTTCATTCAGGTGACTTTCTTTGCACATTCTTCTACCAGCTATTCTTTTGTATACTTCTTGTTAATCGAGATAAACTTTCATTACACATTTACATATTTCGTTGTATAAGAAGAAAAATGAATGCAAGGATAAAGCGATAGTCAGATATTTAAAAAGCGGGTCACTATGCGGTAGCTTTGAAATACTCTTTACATGACCACGAGAAGAAAGAAAAGAAAAAGAACACTTACCTATCACATGAACAAACAAACAGAAAAGTAACTATAAGTTACTTGGAAATTAAAACCAATTACAAAAAAATCTCCAAAATGTTTAACGACATAACAATGTAATTTGATATAAATTGTGCACTTAAACGAGATTATATTTTTATGTGTGAAATTTTATCATCTTTTCCGATTTATCGATTATACAAACTTCATTCAGAATGAAGAGGATTTAACAGGTTCTTAGCAGAACGGTCAAGACATATATTTTATGTGTGATGGTAAAATCTTCAACATACATATATTATTTTAATCACATTATTAGTGATGTTTGAGAAAAAAAATAACGAATATTTTTCGTGTTAAGGGTAGTTTGGGATTGGTGATTTTCTTCAAACTCTTCATGTTGCATCTAAGGAAGACACTGAACTTAAATATCAAGTTTGGTATTTAAGTATTCATTTGCTTCTGTACGCCAGTGAAAGCTGCACAAGGATGAAGTATAGTGCGATCGTTTCATGGTGAGGCCACGGATTGCACCCATGCGTGCTCTGCACACTGTCTATTACACAGGTGATCTTTTGTTCCGTGTTACTTACTCACGACTGATACAGAGTGAGGCAAAAGACTCCGAACCGCCTGCGCGGTGTTTTTCCTGTCCGCGTCCTCAGCGCTCGTTGCCGTTTGCCGCTATGTAGAAAGGCGCGGATGAAACCATACATTTTTAAACTACTTTTAAAGGCTTTACTTACCAACTTTACAAAACGAGATGCTGAAATTGGCCACCGTCGTTGCCCATACATTTTTGGTACCTCTTTAGGAAATTATCGTCGTAGTTCACGTTGAGAAATTTCCTGGCGGATATTTTGTTTTAATTCTTCCAGGGTGTGTGGGTTTGTCTTGTACACTTTGTTTTAAGTTACCCCGGAGGGGTTTTTATCAACAATATCATCGGCTGCGCGGTGTTTTTCCACAGGGCGTGTGGAAATATGATAAAACATGATAACGCACTGCTGCTATAAACAAAGTCACGCTGCTGTGGCCTGTGCAGTGTGAAGTGCAGTATTGAGTTGACGGTGATTTGATGTGGTTCAGTTATTACGAGTTATTTATTGTTTTGTCCTGTACTTAGTCACGAAGTATATGATGTATTTTCTACTGCACAGCGTGTATTTATTTATGATTCGTATGTGTTAACTTGGTCAGCTCGCCAAGTGAAAGTACGTTTTGCAGAAAGATTTCCAGGTGTAAAAGTTCCAGGCCGTACAACAATCCATGAACTTTACAGTAAATTTCAGGCCACAGGAAGTGTTCAGGCTAAGAAATCTAAAAGGCGGCGTTCGGTTCATACCGAAGAAACATTAGACGACATCGGTCATGATGGATAGTTTTCTAAAGAGGTGCCAAAAATGTATGGACTACGATGGTAGCCAGCTTCAGCATCTCCTTTAATAAAGTTGGTAAGTGAAGCCTTTAAAAGTTGTTTTAAAAATATTGTATGGTTTCATCCGCGCCTTTAAATGATAGCGGCAGACGGCAACGAGCGCCGAGAACCGGACAGGAAAAACACCGCGCAGGCGGTTTGGAGTCTTTTGGCTCACTCTGTAGTAACATACACTGTATTGAGTACTAATACAGTGTTATAAGTGGTGTGGAAAGTGGGTCCATCTGCGTGAAGACATCTTCGAATGAAATTTCTCACCATACATAATTTCTTCTTGCGTAATGTTTATAATTTCTGTTTATGTTATCTTTAAGTTCATCTATGGTGTAGGGATTGTTTCTATAAACTATTTTAATCATTTCTTATGGTTTTCCACAAACAGATGCACGAATTCCGTCAATTTTTTCCTCCGTTACAATATTTCGTTTTCGCTTTTTAGATTTAGCGATTAGCGAGCCCGTTGTTCTAAACTTATTAAAGGCGTCTAACAGTTTCTCTGTTTGGAACTGGAATACAAGGAAATTTCTCCTGGAATTGTCTACATGATACGGTTTTTACGTATGTATTACACATAAAAATTCATTTTTCAAACGTGAATTTGTCGGCAGGCATTGCGGTATATTAATAACAAGATATTAACATCTTAACAGATCACAAACAACACAACTGTCTTGAATAAATTTTCACCTTTGAGATGCAACTCTGTTTTCAGTACGAACAGAGGAGCGACTGAAACACAGCTGATAAAGATAACCTTGAACGCTCCATGCGACGCCAGTTGCGCATCGGAATTATACCGAGGTCACTGCAGTACAACCTGATACGCATACAGCTGATCTCTGCGTCACCTTAAAACGCCCGCACTGTATGTATCTGGCATCCAGGCTTCGAAATGAAATTTCTTAGTTTAGACCTGTACTAAAACACACCAACTTGAAAATGCAGCTATTAAGAGGAATTAAACGAAACTGTGAATGACAAAATTGTAAGCGTTAGTGTGAATGACCCTCACGTGTTAAGAGGAGTGGAAGTAAAACTCCAAATAAAGTTCTGAAGTATCGACAGGATTGAAAGAGAAGAGTGAACAGAGATTCTAAGAGTTGAGACTGGAGTAGCTTATTAGTCTATCCCGTGCAAGACGTAACGATGTAAGTATAGCCAATAAAACACATTTTATTCCTCAATGATTAAGGGTTAAGAAAGAAAAAAAAAAAAGATGAAAAACCAAATACGAGTCCCACTGTGAAACTCAGTTCTGCAACTTTCACTATTATCTCCGTCTGTTTCCCTCGCTCTTCTTTGTCCTTTGCTTTCCTTATCTGGTGACTGACGTTTTTCTTCTTTAAATCGTGCTTTCACCCTATTCCTTTTCGTTCTACCTTATTGGGTTAGATCCTTGGATTTACTTTATGGGCTCTCTGATTGAAGTTCAACAATAGTGTTGAACGCTGCATTCTGAATGAACGCTCTCACTCGGTCTTTCTTTGTAACGCCATCGTTCCTTTTTATTTCATGTCCTTTTGTGCTTGGTGCATTTGCTTTTGATACTGATAGTGTTGGCATTTATTGACTTTGTAGTAAGGTTTTCGAATTGCTGTTTCTGCACGCCTTTAACGATATTATCTACAGACTTTAACGTTCAAAAGTACAACCTGTTGTTAAACGAGGCTGGTTAAGTTAGTTTGGAACCATCATTAACATACGGATCCGTAGACGAATCGTAAGATGATGGAAGGTAGCTAGCTTAAGAGAAACGTTTAATTTAATTTCTGGGGGGTTTCTTCTCTAGCACGCTTTAGTTTCATAATTTCCCTTTAACTCCGCTTCCTTCTCATCTTTCAGGTGTGCTTCTAGGTTTCGTGACGTGTGGCGGTGCCGGACAATGGCGCGGATGCTGTCCAACGGAAAGAATTTTCCCTGTGGACAACAGAGGGCTGCTTGGCTGGTAGGCCGTTCTTCGCTCTCTCTCTCTCTCTCTCTCTCTCTCTCTCTCTCTGCGGCTCCAGCAGTAGGACGGTCTGCGAGCTTGGGAGTATTAGGGACTTCCATGCTTATCTCTGGCCTGTCCGCCTACGGCCAGTAGCCTGTTGGGTTCCGTTCCTCCTGGTATGTGGTAGGCGCAATAGATCTGCAGGTAGCAGCGCGCGAGGTTTTGAAGGTTTACCATTACGTTGCACAGCTTAGTACAAGAGATAGTCCTAGTACCTGAAAGCAGGTGAAAGACGAGCGTTGGCGCTCCCACCTTGGACAACTCATTGGGTACAAATCCCCTTCTGCCTGTCTGGCGCAATGCCGATAACCAGGGTATTTAACGCGGAAGAAGTGTTTTGCTAGACTGGACTGTGTTATGCAGGGTGACGTCAGAGGTTACATCCTTGAAACTCAAGAATGCTACACTGTTTATAGGTAATTCGGACGATAGGTACGACACTTTTATTGTCACCCAGTAGCAAGGCTGTTCAGTCATTCTATAATCAGTCCGGCGTTTGAACCGCACTTGATGTAAACACATCTCTCCACGTTAGCGCTGTGTTCAGCACTTACAGAAACAGCCATGTTTATCTGCTTACCAACTGCTCATAATTATCGTAGGAATGCAGAAGAGGGGTGAACAACACCACAGACACCTTCTTTAGTTCATATAATTTACAATTCCATATTCATCAAAAGTTTGGAACCAATTTTAATTATCGTAATATGCTTCTGAAAACCTACAGATAACATACTATGGTGTGCTTCGGTTTCTGTGTATCCTTTGATCCCTTCGAACGATTATAGTGATAAGTGCGTTCATTATATTTCTGGGCCGCGGATCGTGCGTATGAGCTATGTATAATGAGTACTAACATTGTTATAAGTTGTGCTGAAAGTGATATCCATTTGCACTGCGACATTCCTGGCATCTTCAGATAAAATTTCCACTCACACATTTTTCATCGTCATGACGATGACGATAATATGAGGTTTACTATTTTAAAAGTTTAGCAGTTCTAAGAACAGAGACTTTTTAAACACCCAGTTGCTATGCAAACATTTCGTAAATTGTTTCCTCCGTTAGAGCATTTCTATTTCGCTTCTCCGGTTTAACGTTTAGCAGTCCCATTGTCCTAAACAATTTATCTGTCTGGAACTCAAATACCAGAAAATTTCTCTTAAAATTGTCCACACACCTGTCTACATGATTCGGTTTCTGCGTAGGTAAGTAACGCACATAAACATCCTTTGTTCAAGCGTGGAGTTTCCGGTAGGCATTTCGGTGGACTAACATATGTAATTCACACACAACACGGATGTCTTGAATGATCTTTCACGTTTGAGATGTACAATGAAGAAACGCTAGTTCTTTACAGCTCAAACTGGAGGCAGCAACTGACACAGTATAACACAGCTGATAAACTTAGCCTTGAGCGGGTCATTCACCACCAGTGTGCTAGCGGAAAAACACCAAGGTCACTGCAGTGAAACGGAACTACGTATATACGCGACTGTGGGCCGCTTATAAATCGAACGTACAGTAGCTTAAGCGTACACCCACTGTAATTTCCAACTGTTAAATATCCGATTATATTATGTTAGAAAAGACAGAACACATTTCCTGGTGTAATGAAGAGTTTGTAAGACCTTCATTTGTGTATATCAAGTGCTAAATTCACATAGTTTTTTCTAGCCACTATCATTTGTTTTGATATAGCCTTCTTCAAACTATTCTTGCAAAGAATATTCTTCTATCTACATGAATATAATTGACACAAACGTTGGCATAAATGCTTTCATTATACATTACGTTACGGGTACAAAACGTATGTTGATGTCAAACGTTTAAACACGGTTCACTATATACTCACTTAAAATTCTGTTCTATGACATCGCGAGAAAAACCTGATGGTTGGCATTACTTATAAATTAAACGGCAAAATTGTTTAACAATTCAAACTAATAATAACGGATATCTCGAAAATAGCTAATGCTACAAAGGAGTTTTTTAAATAAGTTGTGTCTTTTAAAAAAATCTACATTTTCGGTGTGCTAAGTCTGTGTCTATCTCTTATGGTTTACCAGTTATACAAAATTATAGATTCTTTTTTATTGTAGAGGCTTTCGTAGGCTATTCGCAGAAAATTTAAGATAGGCGTTTTATTGGTCATGTAAATATCTTAAATAATGGATATTTCACTCAAAATTCGAGTTTCCGAGTTTCTGCAAACCACTCAACGCATGCGTATTGCATACTATTTTTGACGATGGTGAATAATAGAAACAGTTTCGCGAAAATAAAATTAATTAGTGTTGGATCTAACCTATGCAAACCGGTGACCGATCACCTATGCCGAAAGAGTTATACGAGAGCTGATCATTAAAGACTGAGTGTGATTTCATTTCACAGCTGCTTATTACTTCATTTGAATATTTACATGATCTTTTTTAAAGTAATCCCCTCCAACTTCAACGCACATTTTATAGCGTATCCGCCAGTCCTCGAACACATGGTGCAGGCCATTCTTTGTCAGGTCCTTGAGAATCGCCTCACTTTTCTGGAGCACTGCTTCAGAGTTCTCAAAACGAATGCCATGCAATGCAAAATCGAATGCTTTGCCTTTAATACTGGAAATAAAAAAATCACAGGGGTTAAGATCAAGACTATAATGCGGATGCCTACATAGGTAATGTTCTATTTAGCCAAAAACTGCATGACTTGATTTGTGACGTGGTGAGGCCGCATGTTGTTATGATGACGTCGCCACCCAGTCCGATGAAGTTCTGATCGTTTCCTTGCAATGTGCTTCCTGGGTTTAGCCAATACTGACGTGCAGCATGTTCCTGTAACAGTGGTGTGAGGGAGAACTGCATGCTGGCAAATTATTTTGTGGTATGCGAAATGCAAGCAGAATCTACAAAACAGAGCATTATTGCCAACCTACCGAAAGGAGAGTGCTGCCACCCATGGGCATTATGCATAAAACCTCGCTCTTTTCAAATATTCATGCTACAGATGGAAAACTACTAAGGAAGCTATAGGAAAATTTTTCTCAGTCTTTGTTGATCAGCTCTCGTATCTAAATGCTGCATACATTAAATCGTAAGTAAATAATTAATAAATAAAGGAAATAAAGATGGTAAGATTTAAATGATAAAATTAGCTGTCAATGACAATATTGTAGGTCTGTAAAAATAATACACATCTTAATATTTGACGAATTAAGTACATTTTATCAATATCTGCGGTCAAAACAGGAGAGCAGGAATTCCAACTTCCCACTCATGAAAGTATGACCGGGAGGTGGATAAAAAAAAGAACACTCATCGAAAAAGCCGTATTCGGTACCAACATTCGGCGATATTATGTTTTGTAGTACGTTGATAATGTAAATGTTTGCAAATTGTTTCTTGTAACTCCTCCGCCTGGATCATGTCCAACTGAGCCTGGTTATGAACTACGAAGTGAGTAAATTAATGAAAGGTTGTTACGTTGAAGCTATTTTCCATGTATCATCATCGCCTCATCTTATTATTGTTGATGATAGGGGTAGTATTCAGTCAAAAATTTTGCAATTTGTGTTAAAAACACAATATCATAATTTTGCTTATTTACAAAAATAGCAAGGAAAAAAACAGCATAACTAAATAGTTTCAAGAAGAACAAACTCTTCATATTCGTGTCTTAAACAGAACTGTACTCTTTAAATTTCACCGTATATGCTGAAGCAGTACTTTTAACACTTCAATGATTTCAGTCTAATTATATAATATATATATATATGTGTGTGTGTGTGTGTGTGTGTGTGTGAGAGAATAATGCTTCAAAAGTTGCTAACAACGAGGTAACAATGAGGTAGACTTGAGGCAATAATGAATTTGAAAGCTTAAATGCTACTAGTCATTATTAGAGCAACAATGATGTAAATTTTCAGACAGTTTATAAAATAGCCAATCAACAACCAGAAAAAGCTTCAGTTAAATGAAGGTATCCTATTGGACAAGGATTAGTCAATCAGAAACTGAAATATAGCAAAATTTATAAATTTAGAGTTCAGTTGGTTGCAAACAGTGTCCCTAACCAGACGCGAGACACGTCCTCGAGAAGTATAATACGTATCGTGTGAGACGAAAATAGTTTACGTGTTAAAAAAGTGCATGTAATTAAAAAAAGAATCTCACAGCTCTCTATCAGTGAAGTGTTATTTAAATCGTGTCAAGCATTAATAAAAGGAGTGAAGAAAAACTTAAAATCTGTGTAAGGCTACATTCTTCAGTCGCACCACAACCCTGCCAAGACATCCATATCTCTAACAATAATACTGATGCAGCCGAGGCAAACATAAATATTAAATATTTAAAGAAACAGTCATATTACAAAGTTAATATTTTTAAACATTTTTGGGGCAAAGGCCAACAGAAACTATATTTGGGCAAAGGCTACCGGGTATTATACGTGCGGTTGCAACTACCTCAATTCGGCTCCCCAACAGTTGAACTACAATACAACTCCTTCAATACAAACTACTTCAAATTGACGCCCAAAGTGTGGTGCAAATAACGTAACAAACCATCATCTCAATTCTATTATTTTTTTTTTGCACAATATAGGATTTAAACTTAAATAATTTCATCTTTATTTCTCAAAAGTATTTATTGTGAAATTTTGTTGTGATTTGTAAATAAAATTATGTACCTAACTTGTAGATCATGAGATTTTTTTATACTCTTGGTGAAAATCATTCCACTTGTTAAAAAAATCGTATTTACGCCTGAAGTTGCGCGAATAACCTTATCAATCCGTTCCATATCCTAGATTTATCCGTGTAAAAAACAATTCTCTTGTAATTAATACTTTATTGGCCCAATGGCAACTGCTGGTGGCTTTTTGTATAAATGTTGGCAACATGTGAACAGAAACATTTGGCATCCCTGATAGAAGTGCTCGTCATAGATGTATGCAGCAAAGTGCATTTACTGGTAAATAGGTTGCATGTTACCATGCCAGTTCTTTTAATACTTACAATACCATTTCATTCCGCATTAGTGCTATTTTCTTCATCTTAGCACTGAAGGTCTGTTCACTAAAAGAAGGTGCTCTATAATGGGTATAAATCTAACAAATGAGCTCACGTATTAGAAATTTTCACAGCATCTAAACTAACCAGGTAAACTGGCATACCATGAAGAAAATGGTTGTGAGCACCGCTTCAAAGCATGTTAGCGTGTAGGTTCCATCAGAGCAATCTGACACCTCAGCGCGTCTCGAGTGTCAGTTGTTTGTAAAGTACGTATGAGAAACTTGCACTAGCTCGTCACCTCAACTTACATGTGCATCTGAAACTTTCCCTACCGCTTAATCAAACTTCCACGGAGTTGCGGTGTCAATCTTGTGGTTGTGGTCACGTGCTTGTTAAAGGGTATTAAAGATTGGAGTAGTTAAAGCGGAATTAGTTGATTAGTGTCAATTCCGAAACCAGTTCAAGAAGCACAGTGACCGAGCGGAATGGCTCAGGCGGCTACGTCTGTGGCCGGGTTCGGTCCCCGGCCACCACCCACTCTGGCCCAAGGTTTTTTCATGGTTTCACCGGATCGACAAGCGAATGCTAGGGTGATTCATCTTCTGCCACGACTCCGCTACCTCTCATTTCATGTACCCAACATACCTTGCCATCTGTTTCAGGGTTGTAGGACCAAGCGACGGTTTCAGTGGGTTGCAGCTGCGCGGTGGCTGTGCGTTCTGTAGAGGTTTCTTCCCTAACGTCGCTGCAGGAGATGCTCAGTTAAGCCTCCCCTCCGGGTAGGCTCCACCCCGCGGGTACCAGTCGTCGTCGGATGTGCTCAGTCTCGAAACATTATGGACCCCATCTGTGTTTGCGCCCGTCGTCATCCGGATCTGGTCGCCCTTCAGGTCTCTCCCCTCATCCCTCCGGGGATCACTGTTAGAAGCACAAGGGACCTGCTGGCCTACGTGCGATGCTTTGCCCCAGTTTCGAGGCCTCTTCCGTTTGTTCGTACCTTGGCCATTTACTGGGCTGGATGACATACTGTAACTAATGCAGCCTTGAATGTTGAAGGTGATATAATTTATTAGAATCTTCCAAGAAGCCAGTGAATCAAATGCTCCAGCATTTAAGATGGATTTTCTATCGGTAAAAATCAAACGACCACTCCATTGCGTCTAAGGTTTTCCGAAGACCTTTCTCCGTCTAAGATATGGGATTGATTGGATTCTTTCCTAGCGTTCCCTACCATTCACTACATTGCTTCCTACTGGTTTCCTAAAGGTTATCTGTCAGTACAGAATAAACAAATGCAAGATCCGTGTCCTAATGTCTTGAACTAACACAAAATAATGCAGTTACGATGGATTTACAATATTATTGGTAATTGCAAGTACCGGTAAGCAATTCTTGTCTTTTTGCACTGAGGATGAACTGTAAGCGACAGGGTGTATCTTTATTTTTGTCATATATTTGGGGGACGTGTTCCTGACATCAAAACAGTAAAAAAGGTTCATATGAACATGGGTCTGAAAATAATTTATTTCAGAGTTACAAAAATTGCTCGAAGTGGCTTCCTCTTGCTTCTATGCATGCAGTAAGCCTGCGTTCCATGTTATGGCGTACGCTGTTGAAAATTCCTGGTGCTTCGTATTTGGTCAAATCAAGTTTGGATATTATGTCCTCTCAAAATGTCAACATTAGGTATGACAGTCATATAAACCAAGGACTTCAAATGTCCCCAGGCGAAGAAATCAATTTAATTCAAATCAGGCGAACGAGCAGGTCATGAAATGGGTCCCCCTCGACCAATCCATCTTTTGCGGAAATCGATCATTCAAAAACTTACGAACTATCATACTAAAATCAGCTGGAGCATCATCGTGTAAAAACCACATTCGTTGGATGTGTCCAGAGGCACATTATCAGTTAAGTGATGCAACTCATTTCTGAGAAACTTGGAATAGGTTTGTCCATTCAGACGCGGAGGGAAGAAGTAGGGACCAATAAGGTGATCATGAATGATTCCACCCCAAACGTTGAGAGAAAACCTCTGTTGATGGCTGTCCTGTCGTACTTCATTAGGATTTTCAAATGAATAGTTATGAGTGCTATGAAAATTGAAGATGCCGTTGCGAGTAAATCCAGCCTCATCCGTGAATAAGATACAGGCTAGGAAATTGATGAACACAACGCACTCCTGTAACATGGGTTGACAGAAACGTCTTCTTGGCTCAAAGTCCGCCTCATTTAATCCTTGCACACGTTGAAGGTGACGCGGGTACAGAAATTTTTCATGCAGAATTCTCCAGATAGTTATATGACTAACTCTTTCCCTTACAGCCATACGTCTTGTGCTTTGTGATGGGTCTGCATCCACAGCACGAGGAACTCATTCTTCAAGCTCAATGCCTCGTACCGCTCTTGGTCTCCCAACATCCCTAGTACTCCTCTCAAATGTGCCATTCTCTCGCAAGCGTTGGTGAATTCGTGCGAATGTTCTTGCACCGGTAACGGCCTGTCAGGGTACCTTTCTGTATAAAGTTCACGTGCTCGTGCTGCATTGCCGTCTACACGGCCATACGTGTAGTGCATATCCGCATGTTCACTCACGGAATACATCTTGTTTGACCTATAACTGCGAAACGGTTGATTTTCAGACCCATGTACATATAAACTGTTTTTACTGTTTTGATGTCAGGAACACGTCCCCCAAAAGATGCATTCTGTATATGTGCTACTCCTTACAAACTTGAGTCCTTGGATTTTGTCATTAAAAATCTGATGTGATACATTCACATGGCTTTCTCTTCCCTCTATCGTTTATCAGAGGATATGGGAACCAGTCTCACTAAAACCTAATTTTATATCTACTTCATTTTAATTCAAATAAACTTTTGCAGAAATAGCTACATTACACATTTATCAACAGACACAAAAGGCAGAGCGATAGTCAAATGTTTAAGACTGGAAGTTACATGGTGGCTTTAAAATTCCATTATATTTCAATGGAATCGACAGAAACAGTGACTGCTGACAGGACTTAAAAGAATGGCTAAGTATTGAACAATTTGAACCATAATAACAGATATCTCGGAAATGGCTGAGGTCACAAAAAATGTATTTTAAATAAATTTTGTGTTTTAAAGAGATTTACATTTCTTGTGTAGTGCATTTTCATCTATCGCTTAACTTTTGCCAATTATACGAGATTGTACAAAATTCCTTTTGAATGAAGAGCACTTCACAGGGCATTCTCAGAAAATTTTATTTTCATGTAAATATTTTTAATATGTGGTATTTTAATTGCAAACTTTAGAGTAATTTTTTAGAAAATAAAATCGAAAAATGCACCACGTAACGGGTAGTTTGGGGTAAGGAGATTTTCTTGAAAACCCTCGTGTCGCATCTTTGGAAAGTGCTGAACTTAAATACCAAGGTTGGTGTTGATCCGAATTTTTGTTTTTGAGCTATGTTGTTCTGAGGCACACACGCTCGTGCTCGGACCTTTTTCTATAAATGTTTTTTTTTTTTGTATTCAGGGGAATCAAAACATGTATTTCCGGTGAAAACTTGCTCTCATAATGTTTTTTGGGGGAGGGGAAGGCAATCCCTTCTCTACCTACTAGGTAGAGGTAACAAACGTATACAACGTATTTCATGTGATAACACGTTACAGCATGAAAATGGACAAACCGAAACTAAAAAAGAAAATAAATTATTAAATTAAATAATATGAATAAAATTAACTGCAACAGAAATAATATTCATATGAAGGTTGAGTAGAAATATCCGTTTTAAACCCAATAAACCACAGGCGAAAAATAAAAATAAAACAGAGCTGAAAGAAAAAGAGAAATCCAGAACTGGCAGTAAACTTCTTCCCCATTAACCCACCCATTAACAACCCGCTGGTAGTCTTCTTTTGGTGTCTGTTTAAAAGTGCGCGCACAGGCACAGACACAGACGTATTTATTGAGATAGCCATGCCGCAGTTGGACTCGGACCCTTTTACCCACACGAGCGTGGCTAGGGAATAGACAGCCTCTGGTGATGTCGGAGTTTTAATAGCGTGGAGCGGTATGCATTTTGTGGCGTCCCCTCTTTAACTATCACATCACTCAGTTCTCTCTTGTAACTTCACCTTCTTCTCGACTGGCGGCACGAAATACGCACGACTTAGTCTCTTCTTCCGGACGATTCACTTCTGGAGAGTCGAACACAAGACTACTCTAAGCTCTCCTGCAGCAGCACTCCCTACACATTCGCTAGAAGAACAGTACTTTTCGTCGCGCAAGAAACGCACTTGCTACCTCGCTTACTACTGACTGACGAACTCAATGAGTAATTGCCAAACTCAATGGCTTATATGTGCAGTGGAAGTTTCCACAGATCATTCTAGTGTGTTCTGGATACGCGTTCTGGAGGAGGAGGAGGGCGAGGAGGGAAGGGATTTTCCAGAAAATTCTAGTTATCCGTGAGAGGTTACTTTAGTAATTAATTACTAATAATTAAGTTATAACATGATTAATTACCTCTGATTACAATATTTTATCACAGCTACTAAATCATGTCGGATACTAACAAAATGTGTATGTATATTCATGTATATATATATATTTATATATATATATATATATATATTGTATTTTAGCGTATAAGCTTACTGTGTATTAGGATGAAGCTGATGCCGGCTGAAAGTTTGTAACGAGAAGGTATTTCAGTGCAAGGAGGGCTGTTTCCAGGACTTAGGTAAAGAAATATCAATGGCCCGACCTTGAACTTGTATAACTTACAATCAGAGTGGAGAATAAAATTCTAGAAGTTTTCCACAGGCAGACATTTGGGGACGCTGATACTAACAGTCGTGATTTTAGAAAGCTGGTCATGTGACTTGCAGCAGTAAATAGTAGTGTAGCAGTCACATTTTAAATGCATCAAGTAGCAGATAGGCAGCAATGAGATTTAGATAGCCAAAGTTTAAATGTTTTGAATGTTGCAAGGTAAAAGTTAGAGTACCAAGCCAGCACACTTGCTTGTCTGATCGTCGTGATGTGAAGAGATATATTTTGATGTGTAAAAAAGTTAGTATTGTTTGTTACCTTTAATACTGTGATCGATGCAGTAATTGTTGTTATGAAATGTAGAGCAATAAAATACGATTTTGCCGAGGTAATTCTTATCTGGTCCTGCGCCGTGGCGCAGTGGGCTGGAGCGTTCTGCTCTGGTTCCTGGCCACGCATTGCGCCCGGGTTCAATCCCATCCTTGGTGATGCGGATTTTAGGTCCCGGTTATAGGCCTGGTGACCACTCAGCATCGTGAGGAAAGTGAGGAGCTGCGATAGGCAGAAGTCCAGGCTTCGCGAGCCAACTTTCCGGCTGGGGGATGTGTGATGCTGGCCACAACACCTTCCCGTATCGGTTGGATAATCGCCCACCTCTGACGTGCACACACGTGGACGTCGGACAACATTCGGGTTGGCAGGCCCAGGTCCTTCGCGAGCTGTAGTGCCACCGGAATGTTATTATTAATTTTTATCTGCCTAAGATTTATAGTTAATTCACTACTCTGGAACTTATAAATTTTACGTTTGTAACGACACCTCAGCAGCTGAAGTACATCAGTTTCACCTATACATTGTACAAGTGATAATTCGGTGACAGTGTTAATTGTTGGGAATCATATAAAATAAACCCTGAGGTTTTTAACAGCATACAATACACGTGAGTCTTTTTAATAATATATGTTAAACATATCATCCGCTACCAGCCCCGATAAAGAGACACTTGCTCGACCACATCTACGACCCTGAGCCACGCCGAGGCAAGAATGACTTCTACAACTACGCAGAACCTGCAAGAACTGTAAGCAAATGTGCAACACGAATACCAGTGATAGGTGCCACTATCAGATTATAACAAAACACACAGAAATAAACATTTACATAATTACATGGGGAGTGCCGCTTCTGTCAATACGCTTCTGCTGTTTACTCAGGACGCTACTTGTCATTGTTTATCTCTGAATCCCCGCGGTCGACCTGCTAATAACCCTTGGCTTTAGCCACTGCGTCACTATGTTGCCAAAGCCCATGGCCAATGCATCGGGAAGCACCTTTATATTCCTTACATTCCCTAAATTCAACGTTGAAGTTAACAGTCTTGTAAGAATAGCTGTATAATGATTTTATGAGCCTATAAAGGCCCTGTTGTTTTCAATGTTTAATAATTTTAATTTGTTTATGTATATACATGCATACTTTAAGTGAGAATGCATTTAAATAACAATGTTTGTTACATACATTAATTTCTAGGAGCTGAGAAGCCGATTCCTTAAGCAAAGGTTACGTTTTTAAGTTTTGAATTTTTACCTTTAAATATCGTAGAGACGTGAATTCTTTTAGCTGCGTATTTTTTAACATTTATAAAAAGATCAAACGACATTGTGATACTTCCCCTACACATTTCTTTAAATGCTCCCTTCATATTTGTGTGATACAAATCATCACATTTTGCGTTTTTACTAAAAACTGTATGCCCTACTTCTCAGGTTGTTTAATTGTTTGTATCAAAACACGTGATAAAGTCATTTAAAACTTAAATATACTTTTGTGATTGCTTTGCTAAATAGGCACAACAAAATTAGTTTAAATAAAATAAGAAACGTCTATCAATAAACAACCTTTCATTTATATCATGCAGTAAACACTACAAAGCTTTTGCATTTCGCAAATTTTATAGTTTATATTTAATTATTTATTTCATTACTACTTTTGAGTGTTGTATATTCAAATTATTGCAATGTTGTATTGGGCTAAGAGCTAATTAATAATAAAAACACGCATTGAATCAAAATATACGGTAGTTGAAAAACTTAAGAAGCTTAATTTAAAGTTTAAAGCATAACATTTGGATTAAAAAGCACAAAATACGGCACCAAAGTCGAGACTCTAAAATCTTAACAGTTTTATTTTAGGTCGCTGGATTAAAACTATGAATTATATTTTAGAAAAACGAAGTTTTCGGAGTGAATTCTCATGTGCAATGGGGCGCAGAAACCTAAAACAGGATAGATTTTAGTTTTTCGGGACATGTCGCAAAACGGGGATGAGAGGAAATATATGGGTAGTTATTAATAATTCTTCTCGATTTTCTGCCTTACACATAGGGACATATCTCCAAAAGCGTAAAGCTACAATGTTGAATTTGAGATTTTTCAAACATTGCGCACTTCCGTAAATTTGGATTGTATTAAAAGTTTACAAAACATTCTGAAAAATATAAACAATAATTTTTTGTAATCAAATAGCATTAATTTTTGACCTTAAGAAAACATTATTTTTCCCAACGGTACATTTAAACAACCAATTAACTGAATTAATGAACCAATTAAACGGACAAGCGTATACTTTTTAATAGGCATGTCCATCTTTAAATCATTTTTTTTCTTTTTGGCAAACCTTCTTTAATCATTTTTTTCAGATTCCAAATGCTCCAATTTTTGCAGCTCCTCTCTAAAGTACTTTAAAGAAAATAATATATAAAATTTTAAAATAATGCTCCAATTCTGAGGAATAAAGTATAGGGTTTAAAAAATCATGAACTGAGGTTTAATATAAAACATCTGATACGACGTATTTTTTAAACTTTATTTACTGCAAAACCTGAATTTTTTATGTGATTATTTTTAAAAATGCAATCATGTATTGTGTGGAGCATTTTTCTTAGAACTAAGAACTACACAATAAAAAAATCAATCTTTAAAGAGCCATCCAAGCCAGAATTTTGAAATCTGACAAAAACATCACAGCTGTTTTGTGTAATAAGGGACATAACTTTCAACAAGCGATCTTATTTATTGTATATTTTCCAAATTTCACGGATGCCGCTACCTTAAATGCTCAAAAATGCAGTAAAATAAGAGAAAAGGGTTTACGGTAGTTTTCCCGCTCCATTTCTTCTATTGGCTTGTTATTAAAAACATAATGGTATGTTAATTCCACACAATAGAGAATTTGTATTCTTTAAAGTGTGCATACATTTTTACGGACTCTGTACGTCGATTTACAGGTATGGCCTGTCAGCAAAAGCTTCGCACTGATGTTGACCTATGTCGCTATCGACGACGGTATTAAGTCACCGTTATTAATGAACATGAACGAGGAGTAGGAAAACTCATTTACACTCTTCACTTAAGTAGAATTACCTGGACATGTTTTGAGAGTCCCTTGCTCTCATCGACAGCTGCTGACCTACTGGCTGGTGGTTGTTTGATTGTCCTGTATCTGCCTGTGTTGACCACGTTGTGTTATCTGGTGAGGATTTGATGTACTTGCTGCATTTGTCCTCTGCTGAGATATCGAAATTCACTGCAACATTCTTGTTCTTCCAGATGTAAATTTTCTCCCAAGCGTATAGTTCCATAGGTTTTGAGACTTCTTTTAACCGTTTGACATCTGGGTCTATTTCGTGGTTTTTCTCCCAAAAATGATTGGCAACAGCAGATTTTTCAATTTATTTTGGTGATGTTCCTGAAGTGTTCTTTTGTGCGCGTTTCAATATTTCTTTTGGTTTTCCCAATGTATTTCATGTTGCAATCTGGACATTCTATGGAGTATATACCGGACGTTTGTTCTGGAGGGACTTGATCTTTCAAATTTGAACTTAGGAGATTTTTAATGCTGTGTTTGTTATACGGTGCAAGCTTCACGTTAAATTCTCTACAGATGTTTTCAAATTAGTGAAAAAGTGAGGATGGTATGTAAATTTGTAGAAACTGTATTGCGTTTTGATTGGTTTGATAGTGGAGACTTCTGTAATCTTCTTCTATCTTTTGAATTTATTTATTTTGTACGTATCTATGCCAAATTTTAAAAATCCAAGGGAATGCTATTGTGATGTGTTTTCTTTTTTAAAAAATTCATATATAGATCTGCGAGTAACGGAGAAAGAGGGTTTCCCATTGCCAGGCCTGAAGATTGTTTGTAAGTTTTCTCATTAAACGTAAACTCACTCTGGTCGATAGATACACTGGTTAACTTGATTAAGTCTTCTGTTTCATTAGTGTTCAAACCTATTGAATACAGCCATTTCTTTAATTATGTGATTAACTACATCAAATGAAACCAATGTGTCTCCTGGTGGAATACTGCACTATCAACCGCTTCTACCTTATTACTTATAATCACCGTTATTAGGTTTGTTTTACATGTTAAACTTAAACCTATAGTTCCCAGGTCCATAGGTAAATACTGGGGTGGATTCTATGCGAGTTTTCTTGTCCTTGTCGCTTCATTTTAATGTCTGTGTCAGGTTAGGAGGACCAGTAGATTGTACGACGTGTCGAGGTGTGTGGCGGTGGAATTTGCTTTGAATAATCGTCTGTCCTGGAGTCTGGGGTACATCCTTGGAGGAGGCCTCTGTGCGTGGTCTTGAAGCCGTGGGGATCCTACACTTGGAGACCCCGCCTGCGTCAAAACGCGGGATAGCAAATGCGCAAAAACGTAAAAGAAATTCCACAAAAATTAATTTTCATTATCGCAAAAGGTACATGTTCAATATCGCTAAACTAAATTCCTAATTACATACTACGTAAGTTTGGAAATCCCCATTTATTATACCCCATCCTGCATACATAACTATTGCGACTTGTAGATGGTGCCAGATCAAAATTGTGTGTTGACTCTATGGCCACAGGCTAAAGTTACTGGCAGAAGGTTGTATGTTGTGTTGGGTATCTCCACGTACACACTTGAAAGTTACTTCTTTACGTAGGTAGTGGGAACGAAGTCTGAAAGTGATATCAAAGTGCGTTTATCTTTTTATTGTCACTTTAAGCGTTTAAAGAATGGACCTCATAAAAACTATTACAAATCGTGGAGTGGATTGTATTATTAAGGACAATTTTAAATACAGAAATCAGCGTAAAATGAGGACGGGTGACATTTCTGAAGATGCACGGAGAAGAATTGTGTCGCATTTACATACTAATGCGGAAATGAGTGAAATGGTGTATTTAAGAGACCCATGATCATGAAAAAACAGCGCTAGGGTTAGTGAATCAATGAAGGTTATGCGGAATAATTGCAAAAGAAAAGCGCGTGAAAAACTAACTTTACAGCTTATTATCTAAGTACAGTGAAGAGTTATCGTCAGAGTCAGTTAGCGATGAAACAGAAAAACGAGACAACTAATTTTCGTTTATCATTGTACAGACCCTGAAGGAAACAGCTGCCCACTAATCCTGTACTGCAAAGGAGGCATTAGAGCAGTTAAATAGTTTAGATATTTTAACAAATTGAGGCGAAAAGTTCTGTTTCGTAAACTTGGAAAATAACACAGTATTTTTCATTTATGAACAAAATCTGCAATTTCTGTGCAGTAATATGTGTACTGTATTAGCGGATGGGATATTTTACACTTCGCCAAAACCCTTTAATGAGTTTACATGTTACATACAGGTACTACCTTGGAGTAGGTCCAAGTTGCTTTTTGTTTAATGTTGTCAAAACTATCTCAGCGTAAGAAGGCATGTGGAACGGTATTCGTAGTTTGTGCAGTAACAATTCTAGTCCTGAACCATTAATCTTGCATTTTGAAGTTGCAGTCCATGTGGCGGCACAGAAAGTGTTTTCGAGCGTTAACTGCAGTTTTCACTTGGGTCATTCATGGTAACAAAGTTAGTCGAGCTTGAACTTCATTCTAAGTATATCAGTCCTCAACCAGAAGTCGAAAGGTTTCTGAAATATATGTTTGGTTTAAGATTTCTAAGTCCAAGCAAGTGAGGGATGCGTTTGTAGAGTTGTAGTATTACTGTCAATCACAATCAGTTAATTGTTTTCTAGACTATGTACTTGAAAACTATGTAAGTGAAGATGTTAAATTTTCCCCTAATTTATGGGCCAGTATACCCACAGATGAAATCAGAACTACAAATGGTGCGGAGTTTACGAAATTTTTAAAGCAATTGCAAGTGAAACTTATCTGTGCTTTAACACAGTGCACTATAACAGAAGAGTAAAAGATGTAACCGTGAAAATCATCGTGTTGCTGTTGAATTGTGGGAATTATCGTTACTGGAGTACGTAGAAAGAATTGCACATCGTTTTCAGCCTACCCCACTCTACGACAAGTGTTTCACTGGGGCAAGTAGTGTGCTGCGCTGCCGTTTTAAACGTAAGCTGTTGTACACTTTATATTTGCGGTAATGAAAATAGGAAGTTTGGCGGTAAAGCTAGACTGTTTTGCAAAAATGCAATACGCCGGTCAAACGCTGCCGCACCGGATCTAGTCGCCCTTTGTATCCTTCACTTCACCCCTCCCTCCCTGGGGTTCAGTAGGTACAATAGGCAAAAACAAACCAGACATCAGTAACGCCCATATATAATTGAAATAGAATTCTTTTGACAATCTTTTTAAACGAATAGTATGTGAAAGAAAAATAAAATACTCTTTCCGTAGTATATTGTTAAATATTAGACACATTCTCAATAAAATACAATTTCTGTATGATATAGACCTAGGGATCTGACAGACAAAATCAAACGTAATCTCAGGTTCAAGTGTCTTACATTAAAGTTTAATTGTTCTAAGAAGAATGAATTATCTATATAATAGTTAACCAATTTATAAAGTAACATTTTATTAGTAACTGCTCTTCTAAACTCAGTTTGCCTATATTAAATTCACTAAAAATCCTGGTAGTGCATACCATCACTATATGCTGATGCGTTATATTTCTTCCAACAAAGAAGTTGAAGAAGTCAAAACAACGTACCGTACAAAGTTTCCGGTTGCCTTCGCCCCAATGTTCACTTTCCGGTGGTCTTCGCCCCAATGTTTAAGAATCAACTTTGTATTTTAATGTTTCTTTGGATATTATATATTTAGGTTCGCCTCGGCTGCGTCAGTATTAATTTGTAGAAACTTGTTTCTCTTTGCAGGGGGTGATGCGGCTGAAGAATGTAGGCTTACACAGATTATAATTTTTTACTTCACTCCTTTTGTTAATCCTTCACACGATTAAATAACACTTCACTGATATAGAGAGCTGTGAGATTGTTTATTAATTACTTGCACTTAACACGTAAGCTTTATAATATTCTCACCATAATGAATTTTCTCTCACACTGAATAGGTATTAAATTTCTCAAGGACGTGTCTCGCGTCCGGTTAGGAACGCTGTCTACAAGCAACGGAACTGATTTCTACCGCCTGAATTTGCAAATTTCATCTATTTCAAGTCTCTGATTGGCTATTCCTAATCTAATAGAATACTTTTATTTAACTTTCAGGTTTTACTGGTTGTTGATTGGCTATTCATAAACTGTCTCAAAAATTACATTATTGTTGCTCCAAGAATTACTAGTAGCATTATTAAACTTTCCAATTTATTATTGCCTCAAGGTTACCTCATTGTTAGCAACCTTTGACTTATATTATCACAGCTCCTATATTGTTGAATTACTTAATACATTCACATAACATTATTAAACATGTACATAGTAATACAAACATATTATCCTCCTGTCTATGTCTAGTAGTTTTTTCCAGGATTCTTTCTCTTTGCCTACCGTGGTCCTGCCGAAGATCCTCCTCAGTTTGTCTGCTCAGCTGGTTCTCTGCCTGCCGACGTTCCTCTGACCAATCCTGAGGTCCCAAGAGGTCAGACTGTGTGTCCGTCTAACCTGTCCTGTCCATTCTGCGGACGTGGCATTCTTTAAACGTGTCCTCTTCTTTATCTCTTACAGGGAATCAATACACCTCATCACAAGGCCCAAGATGGTAAAGTTTAGGACATTTAATACCTAACTAGAGGATTTTAATTACCTAATGTAAATGTTTTAAAATTGGATTGAAGTGTAACAACACACAAAAGTAGGTATAACTACCGTGTAGTATAGTTTGAATTTTACATTTTTTACAAATTGCTTCGCTGGAGGCGGTCGCTCTCACTTGCTCAGCAGTTGGTGTTTCATTCTCCTGGGAATTGAACTTTTACCCATAAGGTATGGCTCCCGTGTCCGTGGGCAAGTTGAGTGGAGTCATTAAGTGCCGAGTTGTACAGTGGGTGAGGTGAAGGTTTTCAGCTGCCACACTTATACTTACTGGAATTATAGTTCTTCCCTTTGCAGCTGTCCATATACTGCGGTATCCTGCTTTCCCATTGGCTACGTTTCAAGTTTGTTCATAATTACAGATTAGGTTTCAATTGTGGGTCCACGGGAGATCGTTCAAAGCGACATACTTTACAATATGTTTAATATTTCAAAATAAATAAGGCGAATGCTGGAATGGTTCCTCTCATCCCCCCAATCTCCTCCAATCATTTCATTCATCCCTCAACACTAAGATCTGTTTCAGGGTTGGAAGTAATGGGATTGTGTTACGGTGCGGAGAGGCAGGGTAAAATAATGCTTTATTTGAACTTTCTCCAACCCTCAGCATTCGCCTCGTTGCCCTGGGTGGGGGGGGGCGTTGAACCCTCTTTTTTGGGCGGGGTCCCCAGACGGTCTGTCCGACAACTGGGAAGCCTCAACCTGGAAGCTATAGGTACCTGTCATTGCTGTGACGTTACTCCTAGTTCCGGCCTTCCGATGTCTCCTGTCACCTCATCCCCCCTCCCGGGGGCGCCCACTGAGTGGCATAAGTACAATATCCTCATTCACTTGATCGTCAAGCCGCCTCCGAAACACATTCCACTCCATTCCAAAGTAAGGATTTCTGTTCGTTAATTGCCCTGATGTCAGATTTAAGGTGAATAGTCTCTTTCACGAGGGTTGTGTGTTTAGTTCGCTTTGATCATTTTTTCATAGAATGCTCTAAGAATTACACTAGAATTACACTAAGTTAAACAGTCAATGAATTTGTTGATTTTGCTAAAGTCGTAATTATGTTAATTTATTTTGCATTTTGTGTATGCCCACGTTTACAGTTCTGCATCGAAACTATTATTGTGTTTCTGATTTTAAGATGTAAAGGGACAGTTCACACGTACCTTGTTGTCATAACTTCTAAGCAGGCTGTTACATTTCGTGAAACAGCATTACACTGGGCATCCATTCGAATTACGTAAAGGTTGAAGTTCTATCATTTTAATATTAAATTAATTCTTGGCCAACTATCTTGGCTAAAAGGCTTAAGTAATACTATGCAATGTTACCACCATTTGTTCGTTTAATATGATGTCCGATTCTAAGGATATTTAGTGCAATTTGGATTTTTATGATTTTCATAAACTGTCTAAGGGAATTAATGTTTATATAGAGCACATTTTCCTGTTTTGTTTCAGGAAAACCTCATCCGCCTTACGTATTATACCGTTTTTAATATACCAGGTGAGTCAGCTGCGACTAGGTATACGTATCTATGCAACCCGCAGTTTATAGTCTAATGTGAAAACATCTATCTTTTTAGCAAACAAACTGTTAATGTAGCTCTGCCCTTCTATTCTGTACTATAGGTAACTAGCGTTAATAATTAAAGGCCTGAATTAGAACCAAGGAGCTGCAAAAGGCCTAAAAAAGGTGGTTGTTCATCGATATAACGCTTGCAAGGAGGTAGAGAATGTTCTCGCAAAAAACAGCAGAGAGCGAGTTAGCCGAGTGGGTTAGCTGCTGAAATATGATGAAGCAAAGGTTAGTTTCGGAGGTTCGAATCTAATACAAGCATCAAACTGTTTTGTTTATTTTTTTCTATTTTTCTCTTGGTGTTTATTTTCTGTATTTTAGAATATTAATTTATTTATTTTCGGGCGGCGCCGTGGCCGAGTGGTTAGACCGCTCGCCTCCCACCGAGGCGGCCCGGGTCAATCCCAGGGACCTGCATGTGGGATTTGTGGTGGACGAAGCGGCGTCTGGGCGGGTTTTCTCCGGGTTCTCCGGTTTCCCCCGCCATTCATTCCACCAACTGCTCCATCATCACCTTTCCTTTCATCCATTTCACCAACATTTCGTTTCATTTCCTTCCTTCATCCCATACCAGGCATCGGGCTGATCACCCATCCTGGATGCTCTGTCCGATCCATGCGTGTCTGCTCCTTGACGGGCCTCTGACCCCAGGCACCCGCTTGTAAGTCCTGGGGAGTGTAAGTCCTACATAAGAGGAGGGTAAACAGATAATGAATGAATGAATTTATTTATTTTCGTTATTTGCTCTCCTATGAGTCAAAGACACAACAATTCAAGCAGATAATTGTGTAACATGTTTGCCGTAATAATCTGTACCGTATCTGGTGTAGTTAGCTACATAGTTAGCTTTCATTCTTTTGTGCGGATACCGACGATTTTAAATCTAATGCTTTTTGTTTCATGTTTAAACCATATGTTTCACTTCTTCTACCGACAAAGGAGTTGTAAATGTGCTAAGTTCACGGGTAAACAGAATAATAAATTGTTAAAGAGCGTGGATTTCATCATCAACGAAGTATACGTTAAAAATGATGACACCCTTCATCAATGCACATTTGTGACGTTGCATGAGAGACCTTCTTGCATGCTGTAACATTCGTGGTGTAATCTGCCTGCATTCCTCACGTAGATGTTTTGGGCTTTGCGGTGGAAAACATGGCGATTATTCTATTTTGTACACACTTATGTTATCAAAAGTGTTATTTATATCATAATATCAAATTATATTACAAAAGGTAATAAAATTACATAACTTAACCCGAAGGATTTGAACCCGAACTGAATGCGACAGTGTTAGAGCAACCATGATAATACATTTCCTCTAATGCTACCTTGCAAGTTTGGGTTCCTGTTTGAATTAGTAACAGCAGAACTTGACCCTACCTCGAATCTTTACATGCTCTTTGCAGCTTCATACAGTGTTTTGAGCTCGGTTTGGTAGTTTTAACTCAAATAAAGAGACTGCGTTATTCATTACAGTTACTGTATGAACTGAAGTATGCCATAGTTTGTGACGGAGGGGAAATTATCTACCTAATACTTAGCCTTTTTTGCAAAGACTGTACTGTGAACCTTTGTTGCCGGACGGCTTAGATCCAATTGGTCGCACTGCGTAGATCTGTCATTTTGTTTTCAAATAGTTTTGTCAACCGATGCCTGTGATAAGTTGTTCCTTCAGGGGCGTTTCAAAGGTGTGTAGGCATGTATGCTAAAGAATAAAAGTTTGTAAAATCAGCTAAAAGTGTTGCTGCAGCTGCCATTGTCACATTGGGGTGTTTTTGAAATTGACATACATAGCGATTGGATTCTGTCCCGTAAAACACTTATGCACTGAGATATCTATCCCTCCTCTATAAAGTGTTATGCAGATAAGCCTTTAGAAGGCATTCAAGAAAGCCGTAAGTCACATATGTCGCTTAGCATGTTGCATAGATTCAAAAATAAATAGGCGCAGCTGACTCACCTGGTATATTGTGGTTCTGTGAAGGCTGTTAATAGGATCAAAGAGTTTAAGCAAATTTGTAAATTATATCACATTAGTAATTAAAATTCCGCTGGTTAAAGACACTTATCTTTTAGTATCGCCTTTGGTTGTATCCTTGTAATGTCCAGTTTACATAGACGTGTTAAGCTGCGCCATTTGTGGGGGGGGGTGCACTACGAACTTTAATAACAGCTGTTAGGAGCTTACACGCCTTTTGACATTTGCGTAATGTAATCACGACTAAGTCGTTTAAGTTGAAGGCCAACTTTTCCCGCACTTTTGAAGCGTAGTCAAACCAACTGAAGCTGAAAGACACACTCCCACTCACGTTGATGCTGTCTGGCCAGTTAGATTCGAAGGAAAGAGGGCGGAAGAACCGCGGAGGTGACAAGGCGCAATGCGGTTGCGCCAATCTAGAAGGGGAAAATTCTCATTGCCACTTTTTAAAAGCAAAATTTATTTCAGTAACAAAAGTCTAATTAGTGTGCTGCAAACGAATATAGCAAGACTGTGTCAATTATAAGTGGATGCTCTATTTGTGAGGTTGTGAGATGAAGAAACAATCTTAAAGAAGAAAGGTAGGTAATTAGGGGAAGAAGTGTAAAAAATTATTGAGAATTAAAAACCAAGGTTTGTTTCTCCGGTTAGTTAGATGATACCATGGAGCCTGATCGAGAGAGCGAGTGGTATGATTGCATTGACATACGTCGCAGATGAAATGTATGCATATATTATGAGCGGCTTCAGTTTACGTGACAAATCAGATATTAAATATTTTAAGAGGAAATCGTTGTAATCCAAGTGTGATATAAGCTGTGTTTGCACCAAGGAAGGCCGCATTTGTATTTGGACGTGTGCGTTAAATAAATTACTTTTTCCTACATGTTTGTGTAACATATTCATTCCTACAGAGGTCTTGAATCCATATTGTGAGCTCCAGATTATGAAAATGCATATGTATTTGGTCATTAATTATGCCATTTTCTGCTTTAGGACATTTTTTCGATTTTACGTCATTATTTTGTTATTTTCTTACTCTTTGTTTCTTTTCTTAGTTATTTTCTTGCATTTACACTGATATAAAGTGTTTTATTAAAGTGTCGTTTTACATAGCCAAGTGCCATTTTACATAGAAGTTTTACCCTTTAACTAAGAAGTAGCCTAACTTTGTACATGCTTTATTCGCATTCTTGAAAAAAAGACATCAACATTCCTACTTCATGGTTAGTGCCCATACACAATGAAATGTAAGTGCTAACATAACGCAGCATAAGTGCAGGCGTGAGGAAAGATCATCTACAGTGCAGCTTTGGCGTTACGTAAGAATTTGGCATGGGCTTCTACTGTCTGTTACTCAGGAGTTTAGCTATGTCCTTGGGGTTGACGTAAGCGAACCTGAGAGAGCGTTGTGTTATTCTTTCCTATCGCTTTATTGTTTTACACCCTGTTCCAAAAGTACTTATCCTTTCTTTCAGTGACAACAAATATTAGGCGAAGTAACATCAATAGTACATTATTACCGCATCAAAAAAAAAAATTATGATCATACTTTCAATAAGTGAACTTGTAAAGCCTGTATACATGTAAAACAGTATATTTATGACAACATAAATGTGGAATGTTATTTTACTAACCTGATTAATCCAAAGGGTGTGCAAGATCTGATGCAGACGATTCGGAGTCCGATTCATCGGATGATATCCCTTCTTGCTCATCAGAAGAACTGTCGTTTGCATTTGAAATAATAATCTGATCGACCACATCAGAAACCACACGATCCTTGGACCAGTAACCATCTTCTAATTTTCTAACATGCCGGTGATATCCTACCCAGTGTTCTGCAGGTACCGCAGAGATTCCTTCGTTGGTTAAACTCAATAAACGAGATAACGAAAATTCGCCAGTAACATTGCGCTCCCTTATGTAGTGCTTTACTGTCGCCCATGCAAGTTCAATGGGATTAAGATCGCAATTGTAAGGCGGCAGATACAGAGTGGAGTGTCCATGTGCATTGAGGATACGGTCAATCTTGAATACCTTTTCTCTTGGTCTGTTCATTTCCATCAAAGAAAAAAGTTGATGTTTTAGCATGCTTTCTTCACAATGAACTCCATTTTTCTGAAGCCATGACATCATGTTAACTTTAGTGTCGTATTTATTTGGGGGCTTATTGATCCGAATGGTGTGATAAGGAGCATTATCTAGAATGATTACAGATTTTTCCGGATGGTTTGGAATCAAGCGTTCATTCACCCATCGTTCGAAGTTGTCACCATTCATTTGCCCATGGTAATCACCTGTCACTGATCCTGCCTTGTAAATCAGCAATGCTGCAGAAATAAATCCATTCTCGGAGCATGCGTGAACAACAATGAGTCTGTTTCCTGCACTACCATCAGTAAGCACCCCTGTGATCCCATCAGCTTGCCAACATTTCTTGAATGTTAAATTACTGTCCATCCACGTTTCATCCAAATAAACGATATCTCTGCCTTGTCTTCGGTATTCCCTTAGCTCAGCTAAGTATTTGCATCTCCATTCAACAATTCTTGGCTTTTCGATTAAGATTGTTCGCTTACCTCGGCACTTGCGCCATCTAAATCCCAATTTCCGAATAACTCTCCTTAAAGATTGTACCCCCCATGGAAATTGTATCTTACTTCTAATTACAGGAAGTAACTTTCTGCATGTCGGAACTATCTTTTTATTGACGTAGAAGTCCATTATAGTCCGCCTAATGACGCACATGTCGAAATCCTCTATATTTATGTTTCTTTCTGGATTTCGAGGTCTTGTCTTGCCTGGAGTGCGTAAAGGGCTTCCTTCTGTTCTCTTCGCACTTTCTTGTCGTATATTCTTAATTGTTCCCACAGACACACCGCAGTAATTTGCTGTTCTCTCATCCGCTCGCGAAATCGGCAGAATTAGTTGTTTCTGCTCTGCTTCCTTTTTGCATTGCTCGTTTACATGGTTTATTATTTCGCGAGCCTCGCTATGAATGGTTTTTCCCTTTTTCCGAAAGTTAGCCATTTCACTAATGAATTATATTAATTCTACACTCACGATACAACGCGTTTAACACTGTAGCATCCACTGACACTGCCTGCAGTAAGACTGCACTTGTTGACAATATTTTTGAACTGTTGGTGTTACACTATCTACACCTGACGCAAGAAGCTGCCCAGTCCGCTGCACGCTTGCACTTCAAGGACAAAGTCAATCTCGTGGGTCACTGGTAGTAAATCCTTAAATTAATTGCGGACAATATAAAATTAGAAATTTCACTCAATGTTTTATAAATAAATAGGTCACAAAGGGTACTTACGCACCATTAACTCTGGCGTAAGTGACTTCATGATTGTTTGACCAAAATATTGAAAGTAGTTATTGTGCAGATATTGAAACTGCAGCAAGTTACGTATGTGGTGATACGGTTGCACAAGTTGCATTAATGCATTGTGTATTATCTATTTGCGCCTTACGATTTGTCAAACCCAAGAGATATAGGTGCAGATAGTGGATTCATCCATTAAATCAAAGGAAGATTCAGCAAGGAGACTACCATAACCTCTTGAGGGAAATGAGAGACGGCGTCCCACAACAATTCCTCCAAATGGAAGAGCAGTATGCATGTTCACCCATAGGCAAAAAAAATTAGTAACGTCTTGAACGACAAGTGTTTATATGTTCTACACAGCACAGAGCCCTGTTTACACCATACGCTATGCAGTGTGTAGCCGCTGCAGCAAGTTGTTGAGTATCAGTGTTAAACATGCTAAATTCCATGTTCTTCTTTGCAACGTAGTGACAAAACGTAGGGTACTTCTGTGTTTAAGGCCGCAGGTTCGCTTCTTGCATATAGCAAACACTTTTTTTCTGTTAATAATGTTTAATCACCACATAGTGACTACTTATTTTCGATATACTCCATTTTATACACAGCATGTGATAAAGTTCATAATAAAATAGTTATTACGATGCAAAATATGGTCGCATCTTGTTGGATATCAAGCGACGGTCTAGGTGTGTTGTGACAGCTGGACGATACACTAAACAGTGCGCAATACACGGCAATGTTTTAGAATATTTTGATTCCCCCTTTGAGGATAAGGTATCCTGATGGAATTGTTTAATTCGTACAGGATTCTGGGCACAATTTCAAGAAACATGGGATGTTGAAGCATCTCGTTTCCGTTACTACAGGGATTTAACCTGAAAAGAACGCAGTTATACGTGCTCAGGGTTAATACACCCGATATTAATTTTGTTTATTTTTATATTTTTTGGTTCTAGAAGATAACAGTTTATATGCGTTTATTTATTTAGATATTTAAAACCAGTATTTTAGTAGAATTGTGGTTTGTGTGCATAAATTTGCCTAAAATTTAAAATGCTAAAATTATATTGTCACTGCTGCTTAGTTGGCCTAAAAGTTCACTTTAAAATTAAATTAATTTCTAACCCAGCACGCACATTGAGGGGCATATACTTGGCTGCGGAGGACCGAAACGTGGTGTGGAGTTTACGAGGAAGGCGTGGGTTTTTACTGTACAAATTCCATAACACAAATCTACTCACATTCCTAGATTTATTTTCCAACCGTTTGAGGTTCCTACCTTATTAAAAGTGGAAGATGGGAGGAGATGTCCGCCGATCCAAAGCCCGACTTATACAGTAAAAGAATTCAAACCGTACAATGAATTACACAACCACCAGAAATCCCCATCCGGCGCCAAAATATCCTCTAAGCACTGGAAGTGCGGTGCACAAAGAATGGCGAAGAATATTTCTGATTGTTTGTAGCAGATCAAAATGCGTGTATTACACCAGCCGAAGAACTGATGCAGGTCCATGCAGAACTGAATAAGTAATGTGACATACCACTGTTTGTAGCACTGATACTAACAAGGCAAAGCACAAAGGAAGTTACTGCGCAATCCCATAGTACCTGTTCTGTATCGACGGGCACTGTCGACAGAGACGAAGAAGGAAGAAATGTCTCCTGGTGTCAGTGGAGTGCCAAACAACCAGGCACTGATGGTGTGCCACGAACTGCTATGCGAGAATGGTTGATCTGATATTCCATTGTTGTCATAAACTGTAGATCTCCTCTTCTGTGGAGGGGTGCACTGGCGTCTAACAGGATTATGTCTGGAACAATATTCAGCGAAGCATCAGAACTGACAAAATATATAAAGATAGAGAAATGAAAAAAGCAGCGGACATACAAAAACAAATTTAACTTAAACCTAGGGCAAGTATTTGCAAAAAAAAACATATAGCGTGCTGTTATTTGATTCAAGCAAACACTGGTATCAGTATATTAAAAAAACTGCTACTAAACAAAATAGAACTAAATGCTAAACGTTTTGAGTATTGTTGTTTTGATAAAATAAATTAAGCTTCTTGAAACTTTACAATTGAAGCTGTACATAAAGAAAGAGGTAGTAATTGTATTATCCTGTAACAATCAACACAAGTGAAGACCAAATCACATTTATGGATTTGTATCAGAAATTTCACCATAAAAAAACTGTCAGGTCAATGTACCGCAAACTACAACATGGCTACAAGATTACTAAAAAACCTACAAAGTCCACTATAGGTAGAGGTACCATCTCCAAACAACTATACTGATGGCCTACTTCGAAACAATGCCCTACGCGCTGTTAGCAAGCAACTATATCGAACTCCTTTTATATCCTTTTTCTTTCGTGGGGGAAATTTGATCACACCCCATTCAAAATGATTACGTAAAATATATTCCTAAAAACAAAAAGCATAATGAATGCGTTTGGATCTGATCAAAAGAAAGTAATTATCAGAAATAATCTTTGTGACACACAACAAATTGAAAGATTATCCTAACATTTTGGGAGACACATACCCACCTGAGTAATAAACCCTAGAATTTTGATATCCCTGCTGCTGCCGGACAGAAGGATAACACTTCCACCATTTCCATCTTTCCGGAAGCGAACAAAACTTGATGTGAAAATACGGTACAATATATCCAGCATAGTGGATACGAACCGCGTCATCACTGTAACCAAGCTCATATAGTCTGTAAACATCAATCCTGTATCACTGTGGACATATAGCAAGCACAGCCAGTACCCCAAATCTTCAAGAATTAACCTACTAATCACAGAACAGCAATTTAGCAAGTGAGAAAAAAACACATCTCTCTTTTATATCATAACTATAAAATACCCTCACAAACCTGAAACGTGACACTAAAGCATCATAGTAGGTACATATTACACTTATTACCCAAAATGTAGTGTCATAACAAAGTACATGCAGAAAATAGTGCAAAGCAAACTTATTATCTGCAAGAGAGAGGAATCAAAAGTTTACACTATATATTGTCAAGTATACAGTTGCAGGAACAAGATACTTTGTCAGAGATTTGATACTTTATTATATTAGGCAAACTCTTACATTTTTACACGTTTAGTGATTTTTATATTTGATGATCTGTTTTGACTTGGGATTGTAGTTGAAGCTAACTTATAACAGGAAACCGCGGTCTGCCACTTTCCATGGTATTTCAAAGGGATTTCACCTTGCCATCATTTCCTAAGGGATACCTGCCTTTCTGCACTTCACCCGATGGATCACATTATCCCTAGGAAATCCTAATCACACCATACTTGATAATGCTCATAACATGATTGTCGAGACCCCCCTAAGCAGTGACTTTCTTTATAAGGAACTGCAGTCCGTTGCTAGGGGTCGTTCTCATTCGGAACTCCTCGTCAGCAGTCCATGCTGCTGGACCCGCCACAGATACCTGACAACTCTCCAAGGTAAGAATCCATTAGGGGAAGTCATAATATTTTATGTAAGACTTAAAGATCACATCATTGTATGTTATGTGTGTTGAGTCTTCAGACATTTCAAGACTGAATGTTAAGTCTCTTCAGGACTGGATTGTTAAATATATAACTGGTCTCTTCACGACCCAAAGCTGTGAACTGAAGTCCAGCATCATCATGTTTCTAGTTAATATAATAAAATTGGCCACCAGGAAACATTGCGATTTATTTGTTCTACTATCTACCCTCACCTTTAAGCTACGTTCACCAGTCAGTTGCGACATATAGTGGAGGCTAGCGCTTCTAAAAAAGTGAGAGGTTTGTTTCGACTCACAACCTCACTCTCGTGGCTCTTGTGTGGTTCCTATTAGGGTAATTTGTTTTTGTTGTATATCTATCTTTTTTACTACCCAGGGTTAATTACGAGATGGGATGTAGCAGCAATTGCTCTTGTTTTTTTATGTTGCATGGCGCTAAGGTGTCTCCGTTATCTAATCCTCCGTATAACAGTGATTATACACGCTCCCAGCTGGTGCTCGTATTATAATCCTCGTTTGTTTTAAATATATGGATTTATTGCCACAGTATCCGAGTGACAGTCCCGTCAGTACTGAAGTTCGTAACATTATTAGGGCATACCTTCAATTTTTAGAAAGCAATGTGCAAACATATGATCTCGCTGTAACAGGTGTTCAATAAATTTCGTCTGAACTTGCCGATTTATATAAATATATGTCTAAAATTCGTACTTGAAGTAGCCGTAGGATCCAAGGGCTAAAACCTGTTCAATATTTCCAGGTTACACAGAGAAGCCTTAGTGTAGGTAATTTAACCAATATTAATTCTCTTCCTTCCTCACTTTCAACAAAATCCGGTTCTAGCTCCTCATTAGAAAATATAACCATGGCCATTGCGAGCACTCAAGTGGGCCCTTTACCCTTAAGTACACAAATGACAAACCAGTTCTCACCCCTTTAGTACCTTTTGCTCGCCCGTTCATAGATCCGGGGATGTTTAAAGGCAATCCAGGAGAAGACGTCTCCAAGTATCTATACAATTTTGAGACAATTCCGGCAGGGAATGGTTGGGACGAACACTGCAAAAAGCAGTATTTGCCGTGCTACCTCAGGAAGGTAGCAGCCAACTGGTTCAAAATCTTTGCTCCCAGACATATTCAGCATAGGTGGGCTGAGTTGAAAGCTGCTTTACAGGTTGCATTCGGGCACGGAGATGTTCTGGAGTGCCGACTGCGCCAATGGGCGCAGGACTTAAACGAACCAACGGAGCGATACATATAAATATCCTCGTACAATGCGACCAAGTAAATCATAGAATTGCAGAATGATCGCATACGTCACATAGTGCGAGGATTAAAACCATCACTTCTGGAGTAGGTCCTCCCAGCGGATCAACAGAACGTCAGTGGTTTAACCAATTAACCAATTTTCTAATCCATATAGTAGCGGCCCGATACCTTGCTGATCAGCTGGTAAACCTTCTGCATGCACCCCGTTCTACTCCAGTGTCCATCGTAAGTAACGCAGTCCTGATGGACCCGGTAGCGATCTTAACCCAGGAAGTTCGTATCCGTGGTGCCAGGGGCACCTGTGGAAATTTTATTGCATCAGGCAATTTTGTTCCAAGAAGCGGGGCCAGGTCTCAGACAGGTGGATCGTGGCGAGGGTCAAACGTTGAAGGCCGTACAGGGGATGGGCGCCCCAATTGCTTTATATGTCGCAGACCAGGCCACGTAGCCTTAAACTGCCGACAAAAACAGCTTCCCTCAAACGCACCAGGAACGTTACGGGCATGAATTCCGTGACTCTCATTTTTACTCATACTCATGAACCCCTACGTCGCTTATTCAATCGATAAATACACTTACAACGAGGGGCAATTTGCTGAACAACGCGCCTGTTGATGGCTTGTTCGACTCGGATAGAGCTGTTAGTGTAGTTCATGAAAGTTTTGTGTCCACCTCCACTTATTCCGCTCCCCAGAGCTTGACGTTGCGCACGGCCAACAACAATTTATTAGACGACAGATATGCTACCAAATATTCTTTTCAAATTGTTGGAATGAATTTTTCAGAAGTCGTCTTAGTAGTAAAAGAATTTGGGACTATCTATTGTTAGGGATAGATTTCCTAAACCGCTATAAAGCCATAGTTGACTTAGCTTCTTCTTCGATTATATTTCACCTTCCCGATGGCCTTAAAAGCACCCCTCAGTGCAATGAAAAGTAGATTGTCCACTAGCATAGACAACTATCGAACCAGAAGATGACGAAGACAAGGAATATAATGTTTCTTGTGCCCAAGACATGAGAATACCTGCTTTTACAACATTGAATGTTAAGGCTTATCTCCCACCAAGTGGGATAGGCAAAGTCCTCTTAGAACCCAGTGACAGACTAATGCAAAAGAAGAATATGGACATCGCACCAGTATTTGTCATGGCTAAGTAAGAGTATACTATTCCCGTACGTAATGATACGGCGGAAACAAAAGCAATTTTGCTGGTACCACTCTTGCTACCGCATATGAGGTAGCCTTTGTAAGTCGCAAACTGGTCTGCAAGTGATTCGAATCAAGTTGATGTACATGGTGCAAAGTTTAATCTTAATTCACAACTTATGCCAGAACAACGTTTGCAATTGCATTCCTTATTAAGACTGTACCGCAATGTCTTTGCCACTACGTTTTGTGAGTTAGGCCCTACTGAGATGGGGGAATTTCAAATTAAGGTTACAGATGAGACCCCTATAAGGCAAAGGCCTTACAGAGTCTCTCAGGCTCAATGGGAGGTCATTCACTCCCAAGGAAGGGAAATGCAGCAGGCTGGGATCATTAGGGAATCCAATAGACCATGGCCTTTGCCGGTTGTTTTAGTTAAAAAGAAGGATAATTCCTTTCGATTTTGTGTGGACTACCGTAATTTGAATGCTGCGACAGTCGCCTCTTCTTATCCTTTACCATTGATCGACGACGTATTAAGTCATTTAGGGAAGTCACGTTGGTATTGTGCCTTGGACCTGTTGAGCGCGTACTTTCAAGTTCCCATTGCGGAAGAATCTGGAAAATATAGTTCTTTCGTCACTTCAGATTCTCAACTAGAATTCACTCGTATGCCATTTGGGCTCATGGATGCCCCTAGGTTCTTTTCCAAAGCAGGTAGTGAACTATTAGGGGACATTAAATACAAAAAAGCCTTGGTATATCTTGACCATATAGTGGTGTTCGCGTCGACATTTTCAGACTTGTTGAACAATTTGGAAGAGACCTTCCTCAAATTGAAAGAACATGACTAAATTTAAACCCGGAAATTGTTTTTTGGTATGTCACGTATCAGGTTTCTGGGTTTTGAAGTATCTGCAAAAGTAATCGAACCAGATGCGGAGAAAATTAAAGCCATCACCAATTTACCGAAACATAAGACAGTAAGGGATGAACGCAAAGTACCAGGGTTATTCAGCTTTTACCGCCGATTCGTTATGGATTTTGCAACCATTGCTCAACCAGTGCACGATCTCACGCGGAAAAACCAGAATTTTGAATGGTCGCAAGAGCATCAGAAATATTTTGATGCATTGAAGCTCCTATTAACAACAGCACCTGTTTTAGCTCATCACTCCGGAGCTTATACTGAACTGCATACTGACGCCAGTAAAGTAGGAATTGACAGTGCATTGTTACAAAGGATAAATGGAGAACTCCATCCCATAGCTTTTTGCTCCAAATCGTTAAACAAACATGAATTATAGTTCGAATTGCTAGCAATAGTATATGACCTAACGCATTTTAGACCCTATATTTATGATTACCCTGCAAACATTGTTAGCGATCATCATGCGCTATGCTAACTGCGGAATTTAAAGGGCGTTACGGGTAGATTTGCGAGACGGGCTTTGAAGTTACAGGAATATCAATGCACCATTCTTTATAAATCTGGAGTAAAGCATTTAGACGCTGATTTGCTATCATGGTATCCCGTAGATGAGACCAAACCATCAGTAGTGGAATAAATGGATGACGTAATAATCTGCCGGCTCTCCCCTGTAGAGATAGCGAAAGAGCAGCGGGATAATCCTCAGTTGAAACCCATTATCCATACATTGGAAGATCCGGATGCAGGGTCCCCCAAAGTACGGCGACAAGCCACTTCATATATCCTGAAATCAGGGGTACTTTACCGAAAAAACGCGGGAGCGACGGGAACACTGCACTTATTAGTAATCCCAGAATCCTTAAAACATGAGATTTTATCCTCCTGTCTTGATGCCCACTACCTGGTCATTTGGGGTTCACAAAGACCTTCACTAAAACTTATGGCCGGTATTACATTGAAAGGTATGTCAAAGATTGCCCCAGTTGACGCTGCCGAAAAGGTCCCAAACATTTTAAGCAGGCGGGATTTCTTCAGCCCATCCTAGTAAATGGGATTGTGAATGGTGGGGCATAGATTTGGTGACAGCCCCGGAAATCCAAATTGGGTAATACCATCGGTACCGAGTTTGCAAGTAGATGGGTGGAAGTAAAAGTGATCCCAAAGGGTTCCATTGAACACGTGGCTCAATTTGTTTTGGAGAATATAATATGCAGGCATGGAGCTCCTGCTATGTTGCTGTCGGATCGGTGTTCAGTATTCCTCATCGAGGTTACTCGACATTTGCTAGCATTTATGGGTGTTAAGTCTATGTTCACAACGGAGGGTCACCCGGCCTGTAATGTTTTATGCACTTGAACAAAACAGAATGATCGGGATGTTGCTGTTCCGCACGTAGTGTTTGCATACAACACTAGTCGACAGAAATAGGCGGGAATGTCGCCATTTTATTTGATCTATGGTCGTAACCCGACCTTACCTGGGGAGATCAAATTAAAAAACACTACTGACAATATTTTCATGAAAGAAACTCAAACTCGGATTCATCAGGCACGCAAACTTGCCAAGAATAACATTGCGCGTAAATAGGCTAAAGATAAACGAATCCTTGACAGAAAAAGTGGTGCACTCAAATTCGTCCCGGGCAAATTAGTGAAATTATTCACGCCGTTTCGAAAGAAGGGTAGAACCACCAAACTTTTGCATCGATTCCAAGGACCCTATGTAGTAGTACAACAGACGTCACCTGTAAATTATAGAGTGAGACAAACAACTGGTCGTAAGACGAAGGAAATGCTAGTGCATTTATCTCCCTTATACCTCTATTATTTACCCTACAGGAGGAATTAGAATCATGTACAACATACATGTATCCATATTGTTGCTTTACACGGTTCCATTAGCACCATAATTAACTCTAGCACATTTGTCCTAGGCTTCTCTGATGATGATCTCCTACCACTATGATTGTATAATTAGACTAGCTCGTCTTTGTTATATACATCTACCATACATATTATATTTTTCATTTTAACATCACCATCAGTAGAAAATACAAGGAATTATGCAGTCAATAATAATAAACATATAATGTTAGCTGCAGCATAATCATACCACTACGATGAGGCATAGGGTTTTAATCCCTGTTAAAATTTAGTAGGAATACTTGGTTTCTTCACCCCATTTCAATCGGAGTGTTTCTAAAGAATGTTTTGGTCTGTCATTTACCTTTGGAACAGTCAGGTTTACTTTTGCGGTTTGTCGTTGTTTGTTATAAAAAATCAGAATTACAAAATGCATCTCCCCGATGCGTTGGCCTCAAATAGAGGATTTCGTTATGTGTTCATGTGTACGTTGTATCTAATAACTTCACTTTTATTTTTCAAGATTTTGATGACACATTTATTGGTATTTTGTTTTCTCCTAGCACTGCCTCAGAATCAACGCTAACGAAACTGCCAGTCAATAAATATTACAGGAGGCTAATGGTGCAGATACTGCTTCCTATATGCACTTGGTAGGGTTTAATTTTGACTTCCCTACCGTTATACGTTGACATTATAATGAGCCATATCGTTATTACATTTAGCTTGTTGTCCCTTTGGCGTATCTTGGGTTTATTGTGTTCTGCATTTCACACTATAAGGCAAAATAATGACTCGAAACCTACATTTCAATCACCTAAACACTATTACCCCTATCTAACTACTTTTGCCCTAGTGTACGAATTGTAACATCATAACTACACAGTGGATTTCCATTTTAATTACGCTTTTATACTCCACACTTTTTATGGTCATCCATTGCAACTACTATTCTGCCACTTTATCATGCAGCAGCTTACCCCACTTACACATCATTGGACGAGTGTTACAACTGTAACTGTCATTCTGAAGATTATTTAACAATCACTACTACGTCTGAATTGGAATATTGTTTGGCATCAATGCGCTACTAATTACCTATTTACTTTGGTTAGCCATAACCAACGGACTGTATGCTATTTTTTGGTGGAACATTAAGCCGTGGTCTGCCGATTTTCCTTCCCATAGCCCTCCGTCGTCCTAAACTTCACGGTCTTGGCATGGTTATGACGATGTCGCTCCCCCTGGACCAGATCCTTTACCATCCACCCCTGTTACTCTTGAGTGCCGCCTTACCTTTATACGAAGTTCCCCGAACGGAGGAGACTGCGTATACCTTCCCAAGGCCAACGCCCCGGCCTCAACCGGCAGGTATGACTTACACTACCGTTGCCGCATCACAGGTGTGACTTTTTCTCAAGTGTTTCTGTAGTCTCTTTATTGACGCGAAATGATTATACATTCTGCTTTTTGTTATATTTCTATATAAGAGGAAAGGCATTGGTGATGCTCAGTTCTTCGTCTCGTATGGATGTTTTGCGTAACGCATTTGGCCCTGCATTCTTTTTTCTCTCCCTTCGCTTTGCCGCACCAATGGCTCTCCTCCTCTTTAGCATTGCGTATAATTATTCATTATATATACAATTTATGTATTAATTTTTAAGTTCCTGTATTGGTATTAGATTTTACGTAAATTTTATGGGTGGCACCAGCTTTCAGTCAATTATTTTCCTCATCTTTGTATACTGCCCCTATTCCATTCTCCTTTGCTAGATTATTCCGGTGACATTGCCTACTTATCACCTTCCGTTTTATGTTCTGTTGTGTACTTCCTTATCATTTTATCCGCAACTTATAATTTCTCTGGTTTTTTTGCTGTGTTACAGGGATGGATTTTACTGCCGGCATGCCCGGAGCGCATTGCACCCTGCAAAGCACGATGGACGTTGCCCATGCACCTTATCTCGTCCAGTGTAGTTGGTAAATCCTACTTCATCGGGGCAGTTTGCCTTTCTACACAATGAACTGGAGGACTAGTGCAGTGTACGGTTCTACCTGATGGACATGACCTTTGCCTCCCTCAGTTTAGGACCTCTTCAATAACGGCAGTGTGTGATAATGATGAGAATGACCTTTCAATCTCTCCTGAACATTATGTTCTACTTTGCCGATCCGATTTCCCAGTGGTTGTGCCTCTAGTGCACTCTCCAGACTGTGTTGAACAGTAACTTTTACGCTTTGTACTTTCATCATGGCTGTGTTCGAGTGTCTGTGCGTGTTGGGTGCGTTCGACATGTGCTGAATTGCTGAACCCGGTGGTGCGCTCGGTGTGCCGTTACCCTTTACCAGGTCCTCGTTGTCTAGCCCTGATGGAACCTCCTTTTCTCATCGCCTTTTCACTCCTTTATTTCTGTTTCTTTCTCGCTTGTCCGTATTGTTGGGCCATTCTTTCAGCTTTCCCTCTCTCCTTTTCCCGCTTTTTCAGGTTTTATCATTACGTTTCAGATCAATTGTGTTCTCTATATGTATTTTGCTCCATATGTGTGTAAAATCCATTAATTATATACTTTTTGCTGCTTTATGTATCCCATATTTAATGCTACGTCCTGACTTTCATGTTTATTTACTTTGGACTCATTTATGAGGTCCACTTGTAAAGGTTTTTGTGTATTTGTTTTTTGGTTTAATCCTTTGGGATTCACCCGCAGGGCATTTCGGTGGTGCCTTTTGTGCTACACGGGTGGTTATAATCTCGCCGAGGGCGGCGTAATTTTTTTAGCCGACGGGGATATGTCATGTATACAGTTGCAGGCAACAAGATGATTTTTCAGAGATTTAATACTTCATTATATTGTGCAAACTCTTACATTTTTACATGTTTCGTGATTTTTATATTTGATTATATTTCTTGACTTCGGATTGTAGTTAAAACTAAGTTACACCAGGAAACCGTGGTCTGCCACTTCCCTTGGCATTTCAAAGGGATTTCACCTTGCAATCATTTCCTTAGGGATACGTGCCTTTCTGCACTTCACCCGATGGATCACATGATACTTAGGAAATCCTGAGCCACGCACTTTCAGTGAGCGGTGGCACACCATACTTGGTAATGCTCATGGCATGATTGTCGAGACCCCCTAAGCAGTGACTTTCTTTATAAGGACCTGCAGACTCTTGCTGGGGGTCGTTCTCATTCTGAACTCCTCGTCAGCAGTCCATGCTGCTGGACCTGCCACAGATATCTGACACTCTCCAAGGTAAGATCCCATTAGGGAAAGTCACAAAATTTTATGTAAAACTTAAAGATCACATCATTGATTGTTATGTGTGTTGAGTCTTCAGTCATTTCAAGACTGAATGTTAAATTCCTTCAGGACTGGATTGTTAAATCCATAACTGGTCTCTTCAAGACCCAAAGCTGTGAACTGAAGCCCAGCATCATCATGTATCTATTAATATAATAAAATGCGCCACCAGGAAACATTACGATTTACTTGTTCTACTATCTACCCTCACCTTTAAGCTAAGTTCCCCAGTCACAGCCCCTAAGGTTGTGACAATATGGTCCTATGGCCTTGTAGTTGGGAAAGATGCGAGACACATACACTGGCTGGGTTTTGGTCCTAGGAACGTTAGAGACGGATTGCACAGAGGACAAGTGTGGTTTGCTTAACAATTTCAAAAGGACCAAGGTATCGATGGAGAAGTTTAGCACATTTGGCTTGTTTTCTTAAGGGAGTAAAAATCTTAACTATTTGTCCAATTTGAAATTTTATATCACGATTTTTCACATCATATCTCATTGTCTGCTTCTGCTGCGATTGGTTAATGTTGGCTATTGCAGCTTCCCTGGCCTTCTGTATATCCTGCAGAGTGTTACGGACAAACAAATTGCTGGAAGAGAACTGGAATTGTACCTGGTGAGGTAAATTGGGTTCTGTACCATAAATAAAAAAGAATGGCGAAAACTTTGTGGCTTCCTGGACAGCAGAGTTATAAGAAATATGACATAAGGCAAGATCGTGTCCCAGTTTCTTTGATTGGTGTCGACAAAATGACTCAGCATGTTAGCAAATGTTTGATAAAAGCATTAATAGGCCCTTGGTAGCTGGATGATAGGAACTAGTGAATTGTCGTGAAACTGACAGGGATTTGAGAGTTCCTGCGTAGCCTCACTGATGGAGACCCACGGTCAGAGAGTAACATCCCTGGGGCACCATAGCGACAGTTGATACGATGTAAAATAAAGTTAGCCACATGAGGAATAGTGGCAGCGGGTAAAACTCTTGCTTACACCCAGCGAGAAACATATTCCGTACAAACAATAACGTGACGATTGCCGGAATTCGACCGAGGTAAAGGCTTAAAGGATCAAAGGCCCAACGTTCACCAATGACGGTCACTGGATTGGTTGTAGAAGTGCAGTTGAACGTTGATTCTTGGGCACTTTTCCAGACTGGCAAATAGGACATGTACAGACGTAGTGTTCAATATCTTTCTTCATGCCTACTCAATAGTATCGGGAATTTATCTTAGAGAAAGTCTTAGAGAAACCTACATGACAAGACAGGGGATCGTTATGACATGAAGACAAAATCTTGTGCTTCAGAGACTCAAGAATGACTAATAAGTGAGGAGGCCCTGTCCACCCAGAATTCTTCCTATAAACGACATATATATCAGGGTGTATGTAGACGCTTGACGCTGCAATTTTGGTGATGCGGTTGAATCAGACTGTAAATTATCAATGAGAGGTCGAAAAGAAGTATCAGTTTTCTGCTTATCAGCAACCTCAAGGAGAGCCAAAAACATGTAATGAGGTCGCCGAGCTCGTCGACTTTATATTCCTCAGGTTGCTAAACAGGGAAACGAGATAGGGTGTCAGCATCATTATGAAGTTTACCAAATTTCCAACAGATGGTGTAATCAAACTCTTGCATCTTGAGACTTCAGCGAGCTGCGTTCCTGTTAAGTCTTTAAGGTTATTGAGATAACTAAAGGAATGGTGATCAGAAACAATATGAACTTTATACCCAAAAATAAAACATCTGAAACGTGTCAAACCAAAAACAATAGTTAACAATTCCAATTCTGGAACACCGTAATTTTTCTCACACTTGGTCAGTGTCCGAAACGCATACGCCACGGGTCGAAGATGGCCCTCCTGACGTTAGAGGAAAATGCTAGCAACCCCAAGACCATGGCATCAGCATGGAGTTCAGTGTAAGTTTCAGTGTATAATGAGCTAACACTGATGCTGAAGACAAGGCATGTTTCAACTGCTGAAAAGCCTGTAGCTTTCCGGCCTCCAAGAAAAGTCTGAATCTTTTCTGGTGAACTGGGTCAAAGGATGAGCAATTTTAGCATAATCTTTAACAAATTTCCTATAAAAGTTAAACAAGCCGAACATCTTACGAACATCCCGAACATTCTTGGGTTTGGGTAAATTTTGCATGACAGTAACCTTGTCCGGGTTTAGGGATAGACCATCTTTAGACACTTCGAAACCTAACAATTTGACCTTTATTCATTGCAGAAAAACTTTTTTTCATGCTTGAGCTTAAAATTATGTCGCTCCAGTCGCTCCTGAAATGATTTGAGAAAACCAAAATGTCGTGAAGATAGCTAGTGCTTTCTAGAAGTTTAAATCATTTAATAATTTATCAGAAATGGAACTGAAAAAGCGTGGAACTTTAGATAAACAGAAACTAAGTATCTGAAAATGACACTGTCCGTGATGTGTAACAAAACTCGTGAGTTATATAGAACTTTCCTCTAAGAGCACCTGAAGATATTCCAAACAGATCAACAGAGCAAACCAAAATGCTTCATTAAGGTAACTAAGCAAGTCATCAATAAGTGGTAAAGGAAAGGATAATGTGACTGTTACACTATTCAGCTTTCTATAATCAACACAAAACCTCATCGATCCATCCTTTTTCTTAACAAACATCACAGAGAAGCCCAAAGGGATTGAGACTCATTTCTTGGACTTGCTGAGCGATGATTTCTTTTTGCTTGTGATGAAACATATAAGGTCGTTGCTTGATAGCGTTGGGGTCAGTGACCTCTATGGAAAATTCAGCCACATCAGTCGTCCCTAATTCGTGCAACGAGGTAGCAAAAGCATGAGAATACTTGAGCAAAAGACTTGCTACTAGACAACTTACTGTTACATTAAAGCTGAGATTAGGAGTATTCAACGTAAAGACATCCCTAGGAGAGATGCAATTACTCTGCACAAATGCAACATCCTGCGCTGTGGCTAGGACAGTATTAGTAAACAAAGTTTGAGGTTGTGTCGAAGTGTTGTGCACAGGAACAAAAAGTTCACCTTTAGGTTTACAAAAAATGGACGGAATAACAATATGGTTTTTGTGCATAATGTATTGTGAACGCTCCAACATAACATCATGAGAGTGAGACTCAGAAAACTGTACCGAGACATTACAACCTGAAAAAGGATGTATTCTGACATCATCTTTGACACAGCCTTTAGCTATAGGCTTTTGACAGGGTTCATCCAATGGTGGAATTAAAGCTACATCAGATAAAGGTAAAGCATCATTTTCCAAAAGGTCAACATTACAAATATCATCTCGTACTGCAATAGCAACTGTGTTATATGCATAATCAAGCACAAATTTATGTTCACTTTAGAAAGTAGTACCCAGCATAAAGTCATATGCTAAATCTTTAACTACCAAAACATCCTCCTGGAAAGAAAAATCATTAATGTAGAAAGACAAAACAGTGCTCGATTTTTGGCTGTGGAATCTGTTGCCAGCAGGACCTTGCTGTGTGTCCTGGTTTGCCACACCTGAAACAGATTATAGGTGGGTGCCAGTGTTGAGGTGGTGAACGTGGTTGTCGTTGTCATCCCTAGTTAGAATATGGTGGTCTATTCCCATCATGGCTAAAGGGTGCATTCAACGAGTATAACTGGCTGGCCAAACGGTCCACTTTAGCAGCTAGTTGAGCGACATCACTGAGAGGATGAGCTGGAAGAGAAGGCAAAAGTGAATGCTCTGAAAGAAAAGAATTAGTAGTCACAGTTGGCAAAGATAAAGACGGAGAAGCCGAAACAGGAACAGTGGACCGTGACTGTGCAGAAGCTGTGTCCTCTTTTGGTCATGTAAAAGTGAACCTTGTCCACCCGCTAAAGATCCTGTAAGAGATAATCAACAGTAATAGGATTCATCGGAAGTATTATATTAAGATATTCAGGTTTGAGACCTTTCAATAAATTTCTTATCTGCTCAGTTTGAGAGATATGTGGATTAAGTTGATCACACAAGGAGAGAATCATAGATGTAGTGTAAAACAGGTTCAGAATCCAACTGAATTCTTTGTTGGAGTTTAATTTCTAGTAACTTATCCTGGTGAGCAACCTGAAAAGCTGTCAGAAAAGAAGTGTTTAAAAGTGGCCAATCATGAGAAGGATTTCTATGACAGAATGTCTGAAACCATTGTATAACAGTGTCCTTAAGTTAGCAAGATAAGTAGCTCAACTTTTGTAAATCTGACCAGTTATTAGCAAAGCCTAGTATTTCAAAATTATTCATAAAATCAGAAGGGTTATCTACTGCAGCATTAAAAAAGAGAAGGTTCGATAGAAAGCCGAGCAGTAGGTGGTTACATAGTGGCGAGAGTGTTCTGAACAGCTGACTGCACAACCGTCACCAACGAGGTCGTTGACGCAGCACTAGTAGAAGGAGATGTGGGAGTCTCGACGACAGGCGGGTCTGAAGATTGTCTGGTACCTTTTCTTGGCATAGTGAAGCTGTATACATTACAATCATAGTACGGAAATGCAAGCAGAGAAAAAAATAGTGGAAAGCTACAGATTTAAATGCTGAAAAATGATTCCACTGGTTAAGATGGAGCACAATCACAATGCTAACAAATGCACATGAAATTTGTCATACAAGGCAATGGATAATACAAGAAGAACGCAACAATCCCGCAATAAGATCAGTTAATAGACATAGACAATCTAAAGGTATTATCAATGCTGTAAAAGTAGCACAGTTCAAAAATGAATATTCATAAACAATGGAAAAATCAGCAGTAAAGCATGTGTATAATTTAACAACTGACACAGGTAATAATTAATCGCCCAATATGAAGCAGGATAGGCAAAAATGTGTGTCAGTGGTATTCATAGGAAAATATATGCCGGTGACAAATAATTATGTTATCATATCATAATTGAATAAGGGCGGAATAATTATATCATCAAAATGAATTACATATAAAGCACAATAATACCTTATTATGAGGCAGTGAACAACATTGAAAGATTAATGTAGTCGTATAAGGCATACAGAATCTAGAAACTACACATAAAATACTGAGACACTACACAGTGATATTATCATTATTATAGGCATCATATTAGATGTCGCTAACTCGCTGCCGCGAAAGCTTAATGCTGCATTACAAAATGGAATAGTTAAAAAAATAAAGCAGGCAAGACTGAAAGAAACCATGGCTGTAATGAGTCAAATAGCACTAAATATTAAACTCATATCGGGCTGCGAGTATTGTCCTCGGATCAAAATGAACTTAGTAATTGAATTATTAGCAAAAATATTTAACAAAGATACAAATGTTAGCACATTGAAAAAACATAGAAAACAAAGTGGCAGAAAGGAATGGAGAAGAAAGGAAAAAAAGGAAAAAAGAAAGAGAGGGTGAGAGGTGGATTGGAAGATGGAGAGAGAGACAGAGAGGAGAGGAAAGGAGAGGGGAGGGAAATAATGCAGAAACGCCAAAGGTTTACGTGGCCATCACATAGCAAAATGGGAAACTTACTAAAATAAGCTAAAGCCGAAATGGTGAATAAAAAAACTTTTTTTGCTACGCCAAAGAAAGAAAACCAACACGCCGATCTCTGGGGAACAATTTTTAATTGTCACGTTACGAAGCCAACACGCACAACACACACCACTTTTATTCACATCTCACAAACTTATCTCAAAATGGAACACCTTGATTCACAAGTCTCGAGGACACAATGAACAAATATTACTTCACATACACCACTCAGACAGCAAAAACACGGTAACCTTCACCGAAAATGTTACATGCTAGGTAGATGGCCTAGAAGTTCATATGAAAATTAAATTAATTCTAATACCCAGCACGTACATTGAGGGAGCGTATACTTGGAGGACTAAACGTGGTGTGGAGGTCACGAGGAAGGCGTGGGTTTTTACTGTACAAAATCAACTCCGCTCTGGAAACCGAGCGTGGCGGATGTTTGGGAAAGTGCTCTGTTTTGTTTTAGTTTTAGTAAAGGAATCTGTGAGTTTATTTTAAAACGTGAGATATTAGAAGGAAACACTTCGTAAGTATTATATACGAAGATAGATGTAAGTTTAGTAGCTACATGGTCTGGAAAGATATAGGGACTAAACTATATGTAAGAAATATTATACTAAGCCATATACCAGCCAGCTACCTGAGAAGTTGCGACGTAAGCTGCACGTGTTTTCCAGTCATACGGAAGTTGAGATGAGTAACATCTTACGGCCGCCGATGCTATAAGTGGCGTTCTTTTCTCTCTTCTTTTTATTAGTTGGTATTGAAGTAAAAAATTTATTAACGCTTATTTGGAAAAGGAGAGCCATTAGGGGTTTTCCCCCTCATAATGAGAAATGGATAGAAAGGAGGTGTTTTTACCTCGCTAACTTTGAGTAGGCCACCAGATCAGAAAGGAGAAAGAGAGAAATTAAGAAGGGAGGCAATGTAAAACCAGTTAAAGAAGAAAGAAGAAGAACAGGAAAATATTGCAGTGGAGACCATAGAATCATTTAGTGATATTATAATAGAACGTAATACACTAATAAGCAAGGAAAGATTGTGTGTGATAGGAAAAAAGAAGCTTATGTGCTACTAGCAAAACTACAACAAATTCATGAACACACCAGGATTGAAGCAGAGAAATCAAAGGCCGAGGCCAAATTGGCCAAGGAACTTTCTAATAAGAAACCTCCACAACTGACAAGAAGCTTCGCCCAAGTGACAGCCACATCTGTGCCAACGGGCAAAATGTTGCAGCTTCAACGCACAGCAGAGATTAAAAGACATACTGTGTTTATATCATCTAGCTAAATCACCGTGATCAGTGAGCTACATAAAACCTTAAACCAGCACAAGAGAAAATTCAAATACGAAGTCTTAGATCAGCTGGGAAGAATCTAATAATGGACACTACAAGTGAAGAAGACCTAAATAAAGTTATAAATAGCAACAAGCTTAAAGGGAAGCATGTAAGAAAAGGAATCCTCTAACGATAATGTACGACGTGTTGACAGGTGATATCGAAGAGGACTTAAAAGAAGATATATTTATACAGAACTTTGAGAGCTATGTAACAAGAGAAGAGTTTAATAAAGATTTTAAATTAAGTAATATCTCACGGCAGACATTTTATTGGTCTCCAATTCGTCAGCACCAAGAATTATCTTTGGCAAAATGCTTGAAGTGTTATGATTACGGGCATGTTGCGAAATGTTGTAATAAAGATAAGATAATTTGTGGACATTGTGGTGAAGAAGAGCACGAGCGCAAGGATTGTTAAAAAAAAGAACAGCAACCCATTTGTATTCCATGCAGTAGACGAAATAAGAAATGTTGAGCTAAACAACACCTATAAATTGATGTGAGAAAGAGTATTGCTAGGACAGATTATGGGTAAACACAAAATGGATAAATTAAGAAGAGAAAAAAAGAAGGAATACTCCAAGCAGGGTTAAACTAAACCTTAAAATAGTTATAGCGCATAAATTAAAATTAAAAAATACGATTAATAACATAGATAAAGAAACACAGGCAGAAGATAAGGAGTTTGCTGGAGATTATTTGACAACTATAGAAATAGAAAACCAGGGAGCCATAATAGATAATAAACCTAATTTACCCCCAAAATTAAGAATTCATAATATGAGTCATGAAATGGATATTAAGAAGAAAATATCAGTGAATTATGATGCCTTATTAAGTGTTGAAAACAGCGTAGGAGAAGAGGAGATTGAAAAAGAAGAAATAGAAGAGTAGGTGGAAGAATTTGCTTCACATGGGGAAGCACGTAGGAGTTTTTTAAATTTTCTAGGTTAAATAGAAAAAGGGATATAAAAGTAAATAATAATAATAATGAATTTGAAGTATATGAGGAGAGTGAAATTGATAACGTAAAACAAGGAAACGGAAAAGATGTAAATATCAATAAGGAAGCCAATTTGAATCAAAACCAGATTTTGTGAACAAATACACTCAATCAAAACTGCTGACAACAAGACTTTAGACGTGAGCCAGATTTATCTGGACTCCGACGTCTCATTGATGATGAGTCGGTTAGAGGATTTGCTCCAGCCTTGTAGCATGTAATAAGTAAGTACATGAGAAAGGTGAATCAATAATTCCCCCTGTCCCGGACGCTATTGATCGCATAGATCTAAAATCGCAAAATATAACAACAAATCCAACGGAACTACTGAAACTATTAAACATAGTGTTTGAAATAAGGGGTGATAAATTACACCTTAATGAAGTATATGAACATTTTATACTTTGTTACGGAAGAATTGATGTTTATATAAATCAAAGATGGCGCAATTGTTATGCTCAAATTCGGCATGATGGATTAAATCATCCTAAAAGCACCCTTAAATGTGAGCCCATAAAACCCATGAATGCCTTGCCAATATGCAAACAGACCTTTTAAACACAAAATCCTATCATAAAGCAAAGCACCTACAGCACCAAAACTAATAATAATTATAAGGAAAATCCTTTCAATATTTTATTAAGCAGTTAGGTAGTAATACAAAAACCAAATCTAAACCTAAACAAGCGTTACTCACCACTCCCAAATTGAAAATCCCAAGGCCAAGGAACATTTCCACCAACAGGCCTTTTAGAGTTCATAAACTAAGTAGAGAGGTAACCGATCAGGAATTTAAGAAAAGCCCCAAACATCATTTTTTGCAGACTCTGGGTACATTTTACATAGTAGACAAGACGATAGATTGCGACAAGTATAGGATTATTAAAATCGGACAATTAAATGCCCGGAGCAGTACACAAGTGATGTCTGAACTTAGGAAAACTGCGGTGGAATTAAATTTAGATTTATAATGTATACAGGAACCTTATACGTACAAAGGAAAAGTAACAGATGTTCCAGTTAGAGATGGAACGATAAGTTACGGCGAGAATTCAATGGCATCTATTATAATTTATAATCCAAATTTGCAAATAGTTAATATCACACAACTAGAGGACACGCATACGAATTGTATTGAAATTACATACGATAGTGGCAAATTTATTTTAACAAATCAATATTTTCAGTACAGTCATCCCATTGATTCATACATAAACAAAATAAAAGCATTTAGTAATATTTTTAATAACCATGAGCAAACTTTTACCTGAGATGCCAATGCAAATTTGATTGGTAGTATAATGCTATTAAAGATGCATGAGGAGAAACATTGGAAGAACTTATTTCTGAACAAAATCTGCTTATTAAAAATGGATCAAATAATCTTCCTACATTTGAAAACACCATCGGTGCTACAGCAAATATCGATATTACTCTATGTAATTTACATTAAAAAATAAAATTCTAAACCGGAAAGTTGGTTATGATATGATGACCAGTGACCATAGATTAATTTATTTCGATTACCGCATTGGGAAACCTAAATACAAAGAAGAAAGAGTGGATAACATTTATAATTACAAACAACCAAATTGGTATCTTTTGAGACAAGAGTTTAGATAACTTGTAATTGGAATATGAAGGGGAATATGTCGATAAGGATGCCAAAAATTTAGTTCAATCAATACAAAAGGCGGTAGAAAACTCAGTTCCAAGGTTTAAATCAAAAACTTACTATGATAATATTTGGTCATATGCGTTACAGAAGGCACGTAGAAATGTTAGAAAATGTTAGAATTTATCAAAGATCAATAATTGCGGACGAAAGAGAGAAAAATTTGAACAAATATACATGGGCGAAAATGAAATATAAGGACAGTTTAGAAGAAAACCATAAAAAATTCGTAAACGTTTTCGAAAAAAATGAGTAACAGATGTATAGGGTATGCTCTATAAAATAATAATGGAAAATTAAAAGGCCTGAGATTTTGAAAACTCTGCAAATGGATAATGGGAAAACTACAACAAATTGGCAAAATTCAGTAAATATTCTCCTAGATAAGTTACTTCTTCAGTATCATAAAAATATGGACAACATTTTACATATACAAAAAATAATAGATACGAATATGCCATATAATAGATCAATAATTCCTTTTGATATTTCCGAAATCAGACAAATTCTAAACAAGCTAAAAATGAAGAAAGTAGCATGGCCAGATGGTAAAACAAACGAAGTTATTGTAGCATTGGAAGATAAAATTACACCGTTTTTATTACAACTGTTTAACGACTGTATATGGAATGGGCGTTTTCCTTATTGCTAGAAAGAGGCTAAAGTAATTATTTTGAAGAAGAATTCTGAAAAGGACCCAAAGGATCCAAAATCCTACAGACCAATACTTTTATTGCATAGTTTAGGAAAGATTTTAGAAGAACTGCTGTGTAAAATATTAAAGTAATTTAGATTAATGCTAAGTATGAATGGAAACCAATTTGGTTTTAGGGAAGAGAAATCTACAGAAGACGCGATAAATTGTGTAATGGAAACTTTTAAGCAAACGCAATCTAAATATTTAATTGGAATTTTAATTGGCATTTCCCGCGCATTTGACAATTTATGCTGGCCAGTAATATTTGAAAGTTTACGGGGAAGACAGAAGGGTCCATACAAAGAGAATAGAACATATAGTGTATGGAGATATTACTAAGGGTTGTCCCCAAGGGACTAACCTTTTGGGATATTCTATTGGAATTATTGTTGGATGAGTTAATTACTGATTAAAATGTTAAAAATAAGTAGCATATGCGGAGAAAGTGTTATTTTAATAGCAGGAAACGGTAGAAGTGAAATAGAAAACTGAACAAATAATTTAACTAATAAACTAAGCAATTGGTGGAGCAATACCAAACTTCAAGTAGCTCCAAATAAATCAGAATATATGGTTCTCAAAGGCAACATTAAGAGATCCATGCATAAAGTATGATAACCAAAACATAAGACGCCAAAGAGAAGCTAAATATTTAGGTATTTATTTAGATGAGCGTCTTAATGTTAGAAAACACATGGAATATGTTCGAAAAAATCTGAAAGAGTAATGATGATATTAGCTAGATTAGTTAAATCAAATTTTAATATTCCGCTAAATGACATATCAACCTATCATACAAGCATCTGTTCCTCAATAATAGCATATGGAGCAGGGAGGATGATTGACGTATAGATAAAAACCTTATTACGAAGACCTCAGAGAAAAGTGTTCTTAAGATTTACTGGAGCGTTAAGTACCTCACCTACCCTGGCCACATGCATATGGCCAATTGATTTAATAATAAAATTAAGAGCTGCATTTTTTGGTTTAAGAAAGGAAACATGGAGAAAGTATATACAATAACTGGCAGACAATGTAACAATATACGCGATATAAAATTTAGTTTAAAAACTCAGTGGCAGCGGGAATGGGAAAACACTGAGGCTGGAAGAAGATCTTTTAATTTATTTAATAATCTCTCGGAAAGATTGATGGTAAGTTATATTCAACCTATCAAAGGAATGATCCTTACCTTACAGAGCATAGACCATACAAAACCCACTTGAAAAAAATCCACAGAACACAGGACGATATATGTAACCTGTGTAAAAGACAAGCCAACCCAGAGCAGGTTTTGTTTGAATGTGTACAACTTTCAGAACAAGTTAGAGAAGAAAGAATAGCGTTCAGTGGCCATCAAGTGTATAATATATTGAGAAATAAAGAATTATATATGCATCTAGAGCAATTAGCCCTAAAAATAAGTAATTTAGCCAGGGCTGTAATGATACCACAAGAAGACATTTTAGGATTTAATAGTGATGGAGGATGTAGACTATGAAAGAAGGAAGAGAATAATTAATTGAAGAAAAGAGGAGGTTAGGAGAAGAAAGAAGGGAGAGTGATGGGGAAGAAGACGGAAGAATAAGTGAGCGAGAAGGAGAAAGAAGATAAGTAGTACAAAAAAGAGGAAGGGAAGCTGAGGAAGAAAGAAGAAGGGAGAGATATAAAAGAGAAGAAATGAAGATCTAGCACATATTAATACCTGCTCAAATAATGACCCTATGGATTACATGACAAGACTATAAACTATTACAGTGACAAATACTAATGACATAACCATAGGAACGATAACAGACGTAAACAATATTACTAATAACTAATGGACAATATAATGACACTTAAAACAACTTTCCCAGTAATATGATGACAATATAACAACAAAATTCAACCTATTGACTGTTACAACCACTAGACGTAAATAAATATATAAACAAAGCAGTATATTATGGAACGGGCGGAAGGATGATCTACATTATGGAAGGAGAAGAAGCGGAATAAGCGAATGGGATGGATGACTAATGGCAAAGGAGGCGGTAGCTGGTGAATGGTGCGAGGAGAAGTATGGTGCACTGAAGAAGAAAGTGAGGAGATCGGTGCAGTTACAACGGGGGAGTATAATGGGAGTTATTGAAGAATAGTTTTGGTGGTTATTGAATAACAGATGTGAAAGTGAAGTGTATTGTGAATTAGTTGATATAATATTAATATAAATGACTATTAGATTAGTGAAGTGACATGGAAGTGAAGTGTAAATTTAATAACTGTGGATTTAGTATACATCTTTGTGCTGAGAAGTTAGGGTAAAAGAGTGAATTGATTATAAATTAAATCTTAACTAATTATAGTATACAATTTTATAAACAGCTCAAAATAAATTAAAGAAAATAAATTTAAATACCTCATAAACAATTAAAGTAGAATAGGACAAAGAAATGTTAGCCGTAAATGAATTATTATGTATTATTTGTTTATTATGGTGTTATTTTGTATTGGAGGTGCTGGATACCAGTACCTAAATTATCGGCTTCCTAGTATATTTAGTTATTTACTTAGTATTTATTTAGATGGTTTAGTTAGATAGCTGGTTACCAGTTAGTTATTTTAACTGGCTACCAGCAGAAATGTAATTATTGTATGTTTATTTTGAGTTAGTATGTGGAATTTTAAAAGTTTTATTTTAGTTACTGATTTTACTACTACTTTTTGTATTTTCTTTCTTTTTATTGGTTATAGTTAATTATCTATACAATGATAGCGTAGGTGTGTTGTAATTTGTTAATGCACGTCCCGGTTTAGGTAACAAGGTGCCTGAATGGAGTATTACAAATTTTATTTATTTATTTGTACAAAATCCACAACACAAATCTACTCACACATTCCTAGATTTATTTTCCAAGCGTTTGAGATTCCTACATTATTAAAAATGGAAGATGGAAGGAGATGTCCGCCGATTCAAAGCCCGGCTTACACACGCGGTCCGTTCCTCACGGAATCCTAACTAAGAGTGACCTATACCCACTACTCTGGCTAGCAAAGCTGCCAGCCAAGGGTGACCTAAACAACAATGTGTCTGGTAATAACAATGTAGACCAATAATGTAACCCCCAAATTATTAATACGCCACAATATTAATACAATGTTACGTTCTGTGCCATTTCGGCCCCCCCTTCTACACCTCCGGATGGCAGGTCAGTTCATTACAGCGAGAAAATTCCAGAAAAATGTAGTCACCAATGACGTGGTTCTGGTAGGATGACATTAAGATCGTCCGGAGCAATGATTGTCTAAATTTATATACTAATGCTTGGCTTGCTTCAATATTATTTCATGGGAGAATAATTCACTATAATTCGGGCATCTTTGTTTGCAATGGCAGCTAAATTTAAAACACTTTGTTTTGTTAATGGTATTTTAAAACTTTTACCTTTCTGAAGGGAAAGTGAGCAATTATATTTTGTAATTGAAAGCAATGTTAATCGTCGATTCTCGAAAGTTAAATGTTTGCAAGCTTGAATATATAGGTAACTCTGCTAAAGTATCAAGACTTTATAACAAATCGTTATTAAGTTTGTTTGTTGTATATTGTGAATCCTAGCTCCAAAAATACTTTCTCGTTCCACGCTTATTATACACTTATTCAAACGGCCATGTGCACGTTACAGTTCTACAGATCGTCACAGAATTGACAATAAAAGTAACTATAACCAATACGAGACTACCACCGAGGACATTATGAGCTCAAAGGTTATCTTCGCAAACTCTCGGCAAACGAAACGTTGTTGCGTGCTTTGATTTCAGTAGTTTAGAAGTGTCACCACCGAGAAACCCTTTATAAGGTGACCATTGCGCTCACAAGGCAGAGACCATTCTACCGTTTCTACATGGGTGTTGTGAAGGTATACCAAGCCTCGATCGTCACATGTACCTGGGGATGACTATTTTTGTTTAATTATTTATTTTTATTTTATTTTTATTCATTTATATATTGGCATCCACGGTTTACATTAGACGGCGTAAAATTTCGCATCGCGATCATCTGCTGTTGATAGCAAGTAATGCGTAGAGAGAGAAATGCAGAATTCTTCCTCAATGCACGCAATGCAAGCATAAAGTATGGAGTTTGCAACACTTGCGTTGCGTAATTTTGCTTGGCTCTGCCTATGTGAATGCTTCCATTAAATAACATGGGTGCAAAGCCTTACGCTTATGCTACTCTGCGCTTACATTTCATTGTGAATGTTACTATGTCTGGAAAGGGTTGTTTATGCATAAGAAGGTAGCTATTGTCAAGGAAGCAGGTATCAGGAATTCATGTCCCAAACAACGGATGAAACAGGATAGTATTCAAATTTTTGCGTTAATGAGTGCCCTAACCGAAATCTAGCAAGATTCAACAATAAAAAGTAAACGTCAGACTTATCAACGGGACTGAAGACACCTATAACCGTGAGTAATTGCACTGTTTTTACCATTTAGTACTTCGTAAGTTGTTTTTTAAACCCACGTAGCTTAGCGTAAAACAAATATATTTAATAACAAATAAAGCAACAACGAATGGATACGGTTTCAAATATGGTTTATTAGGTTTAGGGCAGAACACAATTAGGTATGTATACTGCGTTAATTTAGAAATGACTTAATTTTCTTTCCTTGTTTGTGCTATCTGAAACCTTTAGTTCTGTGTGAAAATAAAGCAATTCTGAAAAGTGTTTTGATGAAAATAGGATCTTACGTAATTGTGTTTCTTCGCGGGCGTGCTTCGGGACCCAGCCGAGAGCCAGTTGATGCAAGTAGTGCTGGTGAGGGGAAATTGTGGAGTACTACATTTACTCTTTTCTTGACCTGACGATGATTGTTCCACTTGCAAGCCCGTCTTCAAGTAAGTTCCTGACTTCACTTAATTGTTGTTTATAGCGACGTGACCTTTCATAACGCTCCACACTGATTCTATTGCATTAAAACTCATTGATAAGGCGGGAGTCTCAGCACTGTTTGACCACAATAATATGTCCTCGCGATCAACAGTCAAATTTGTCTGTCTTCTGTAAACAAATTCAAGTGTCAAAGCTTACCCTCTTGAAGTTGATCAAGTCAAAATCACTGTTCACAAAAGCAAGCACCATACTTACTGAGGGCGGCTCATTTCTTGCAAAAAATGATGAACTTTACGTCTCACAGCACTTCTCACAAACTCGTCACATTGTACTTCAGTCACTGACTTTTGTTTTACCTGGTGTGGATAAATGATCTTTATGCACTACTCTACTTCGAGCAGAATTGATACTCTGGGCTGACATACCAGTAGGCTCTGCAGAAAAACGTAGTATTTTTTGAAAAGCGCGGTTGGGTATTTCTCAAAACAGTTTGCAAATACGTTAAAAACAATTCTCTTTTAATGGTTTCCATTTGCAATGCTTTACGTACTCCACAGCAGACGAAATTTTGAAGAACTGTGTGTTAATTTCCTTATTATTCACTTCCCATTATATATTGGGCGTGAAAGATCGGAAATTTTACTCAGAGGTCTGTATCAGGTTTGAGGTTCTTTTACGTGCCTAAATCTACGACATGGGAATCCTGGCTTTACTTTCCTTCCGAATGAAGCCCTGCTGACGATTTTTACGCCCGAAAAAATTCATTGCCCAGCCGAGTTTGAACTCGCGACCTCGGAACTGGAGGCTAGTAAGTACCCAACTAACGGAGGACGACAATGGTTGTGTGCACATGCATTTCGTGTCGCAGTTAAATGTGCTAATAATTTGAATTTGCATATTAAAGGATTTTATTTATTCTTACTAGAAGATTTTCAAACTCTTTTTAAAAATAATTCTTGTAGTTATTTTAAATTTAACGTTATTTTGAAAATTAGTAAACGGATTATATTTTTATTTACGTCTGCTGGATGGGGGTTGTGCGGCTAGATCAACCAATGAAGTGTTACTCAAACACGCGCTGTTGTTTACATTGCAACCTAAACTATGGCCGGGAAGGGTATAGCAGTACAGACTAATAAACTACTAACAGGGAAGGCTCATCTTGAATGAATAAACAAAGTAGTGCCAAGCAAGCCCATGAATTAATTTCAGGTCCAGGCGGTACGCAGAGTAAGATTCTTTTAAATTTAACTAGATCTAAACTCAGAGTTGTTGGTTACCTTACGAGCCATAACACTCTGTGTAGACATTTGCACATAACGGGACTTATGCAGGAAATGCGGAAGGGAATATGAAACCTCCCAGCATATACTATGCGAGTGCGAAGGCTTTACCATGCACAAACATAATATATCCTTAGCCTCCGTTTTCTTGGAACCTGGGGATATAAGAAGGGGAAATATCATGGATGTGGTCTGTTTTATTAGGACTATTGGATTTGATTTAAAACCCAGTTTAAGAGGCAGAAAGGGCTCTAGGAGCCTACCTGCAGGCTTCAAAAGAGACTACTCATTTCTTCATTATCATTAGAGCTCAGTGGAATACATAGGTGATAAAACTGAAAATAGGCAGACAAATAGACACTATCAGTAATGATGAGCATTGCAATAGCGTAATGATTTATTAATTTAACACTTAGAAACACATTTTGACGTGGCATAATAATATAGAAATATCAAATAGCCATATTCCGCATATTAAATTTACTAAATTCTACTGCTGAAATGTCGACTGTAAACATTATTTTAAAATTTCCATTCTACTGTATTTCTTATTCTAAACACCATTATTAGTTTTTAAGTAATTTATCTGTTCAATAAATTTACACTCCCAATATGGTTTGAATTATTATTGGGTTTGTTATGCTTTATTGTTAAAGAGTCTGCAATGAAATGCTTGTCTGCTTAGGTCATTGCTGTGTTTTCACCCACGTGGGAAGTAGAAAACAATAAGCCACTATATTAATGAAAATATCTGATGTTACACTCACATGACTTTCTCTACTCTTGTACAAACTATTTTTACAAACGCTTATTCTCCATCTACTTCGTGTTAATCGAGATAAACATTTTCAGACTCTATCTTATTGCTAATTATTTTATACATGTAAGGGGAATATATATTTACAAGGGCAATATAGAAATACAGTGGCCTTTAAGCATATACATATCTCTTAATAGCTGGTTGCTATGTGCAGCACCATTCTCTATGCCACAGATTAATACTCTTTGCATATCCAAGACAAAAAAATGAATAACAAATTCCCATTTGAGAAAATAAGTATTGAAAAAATTAAGGAAATAACAAGCAATATCTCGAAAATGGTTCACTCAACAAAAAAATGTATATGGCATAAATTGTGTATTTTAACGCGACCTCCATTTTATCTGTAGTAAATTTTGTCTATCTCTTATGGTTTACCAGTTATGCAAAAGTCGTTCACAATGAAGAATACTTTTGGAGACATTCCCAGAAAATTCAAGATATACATTTTATTTTTCATGAAAATATCTTAATCATATATTTTAATTAAACTCTTTATAGCCATTTTTAGAAGATTAAAATTTTCGAAAAATTGTCCATGTAAAGGGTAATCTGGGGTGTGGGGAGTTTCTTGAAAACCTTCGTGTTGCATCTCTGAAAGATACTGAATCTAAATACCAAGTTTGGTGTTTATCCGACTGTTCGTTTCTGAGTTATGCTGTTCACAGACAGACACACAGACAGACACACACACGGACATGTTTCCAAAAATTCTTCTTTTGGATTCAGGGGGTCTCAAAACATATATTTCCGGTGAAATCACGGTATCGAATTTTTGGGTGGAATACAATACTTCCTTTTCTTACTATACGTAGTAGAGAAAATAAAAAATGGTGAGATAATACTAAAGTGACCAATTTCCCCAAACCAATAGCTTTTTGTAGTTGAACACTTGCCGTACAGTTAAGTAGCCGTTATTTTATTATTATAGGAAACAATGTAAAGGCTGACATTAGGAAAGGAATATTCGGGTTGCTCATGTGCGGCCAGTAATGCGATTTCCAGTGCATGTGGGGTCCCGGAGGTTGCAGTCTATCCTCGAAGTGCGTCCCAGGAATTCTGAAGTGATCGTCGATGTATGGCCCAAGAATACCTGATTATGCTATACTTAAATACAAACAATATTTCCTTTCCAAACGTAGCGATATGTAAAGATTTTATTACTAATTAATGTGAGTATATAACTTGTAAAAGGTAAAAGGTATGGGTAAATTATTGTTTGCAAAGCATATAGCCATTTTTTTAATATTGGAACCTTCTGCTAACGTGATGAAAGATATGTCCTTTATCTTTATGCTGATAGTAAACTTAAATGAAACTGCATTTACGAACTCTAACCTCGTGACGGAGTTCTGCAACACTGCCATCATTTTCATTATTAAACATTTTTTATTTGGGCAGCTTTGGTAGTCGTTCATGTTGGATGTTTCTTTTCAGTAATTGTAATCCGTCATTTCAAATCGTCATCTATAACACATATGTATCTCTTATTCCCTCTGTACTAATCTACTACGTTTCTCTTATAACGTTTCGATGCTTTCCTCCTATGTGTGGATATTTCCGTGTCTTTCTCACGATTATACTCCAAGATACTTTCCACTGTTTGATTCGAGATATTTAGTTTTCATGCCTTCCTGGTAAAAGCTCATTTTAACTCATCACATCAAGGCTCTCCATGATATGAAGGGTGACGATATGATAGGCGAAGGTGATATGAATGCGAAGGGTGACGTCACATTTGGGTAAGCTCAGGCATCCAACACTGGCCGCATTTGGACATGTTTGTTTATTGAAGTTTTCATCCCTGCCGCATCTCACGATTCCCTCGGTATTACAAGCTTCCTACGGCATGTTGAAAAGAATGGCCTCTTGGCTCAGAGCGCAAAATATTAATTGCAATACTGAGGCTAATATAACATTAATGAATAGTATTGATAAATAACCGTCAATAACAAAAATAATGCATTATGATAGGAAAAAGAACCTTGATAAAAGAAGTTCTCATTGCAAAAATGTATAACCTTAAGCATAGAAAAGGCACACGCTATGAAAATATAGCACTATAAAATTAGTATAGTTTACTCCAGCTTGCATAAAACACAAACACACACACACACCTATATATATATATACAAAACCTAAACGATTCTAAATATCTAAAAGGACAAAATAAGCTCTAATGTTAAGCTCTAATCATTATCATTATCCGCTAAACTTGTTTAAAGTGACATTACCTTTCATGTGTAATTTTCTTAACGTCACAGTGATATCGCTGATATCACCTTGGGTATTCGCAGCTTATTAACTTTTAAGGGGCGTTTTTTTCTGCTGTAGTTTTAGGGAACTGCAATTTCCTCTTGCGCTCCGAAATCTGATTACATTATGAAATATTCTCTTTCTCCCTCTTTTTCTATCGTTCCCTCAGTTCAAACTGAGCCATAAAACTCTCTTCTAAAAGAGAGAACACTTCAGAATTAAACGAATGTATCTTTTGAGAAGTTGTTCTCGAATATCTAGAGAGAAAGAGAGAGAAAAAGTTAAAGAGAGAGGTGAGAGAAGAGAGTGTATCCTCACGCAGGTATTATTGAAAAGCATTCAGTCCTTCGTTACATGATATTTCAGGAATGTGCGAAATTTCCATTCGGGTTTCTCTATGTACTGCTGCTAGGGTACCATGCGATTCAGCGGCCCAGCCGGCGGATGACCGGCTTAAGTAGGTTCTTTATCCCCAACATTTTGTGGCATACAACAGACAGAGAATAATACTTTATTACTATTTTTCTCCTTCATCTATGATTATTCATATATGATTCCTAATTGGAGTATTGCACAATTCTGAATATTATATGTAAAAAGGACAGCGCAATGAAGATCTAAATGTTGAATACTCTTATTCCAGAATTTATTCATTGTAATTGGAAACACAAACCACGGAGTATCTTAAATTGTCTCTATAGTTCCTATAGTCCAGAGTTTGAAAACGGAAAAATAAGAGGTCAGAAATGCATATTTATATGAGAATAGTTTACTATTCATTATCATGAAGACAACCAAAGCTTTTACAAAATTTCTATTAAAATGTGAGTGCGGGTGCGAGTGCGAGGTTTCTAAAAGGTAACACTCATTTTATAATGTTTAGTTTTATTAATTTTATTTCTGCACAAATATGTTGACTTGTGATGCTACTTACAAATATACCGAGCGAGGTGGCGCCGCATTTGGGAGGTCCCGGGTTCAATTCTCGCAACCACTCACTCAACCCATCGTTTCTTCGTGGTTTCTCCGGATCGGCAGGCGAATTCTGGATGGTTTCTTCTCTGCCACGATTTCCTTTCACTCCATTTCCTTCTCATCTTTAGGTGCGCTTCTAGGTTTCGTGGTATGACGGTGTTGTTCAGATTGCGCGGATGCATTCTCTGGACACCAGAGGACTGCTTTGTTGGTGAGTCGTTCATTACCTCTCTCGCAGCTTCAGCAGTGGGAAGGATCTTCAAGTTTGCGCGCGTCTCTGTGGTCCGTTTGCATGTGGTCTCCTGTGGTTTCTTCACTTCATTCCTTCCCCCTGTGCGGAAGTAGCAGTAATAGATCTATTCAGGTCGCTGCACGCGAGGTGTCCCTGCGTTGAAACACCTATAGCTATAGCTACTTATAAATATTATGTAAGGTGTGAATGGAGTTCTAGTAGTCATTAAAACTAGACAACAGCTCGCTGCTAACATCAAAATAAGGTTTTCCGAGTGTAAACCAATTCTTTTGTCTTTCCCTAACTTGGCATAAAACTTATAAATGTTTTGCAAGGCGAGAATAGAGTCCTTAATAGTGTGTAGAATTAGTCAGCAGTTTATTGCTAAAATCAAAATAATATTATTTTCTAATTATAATTGCTTTGACTTTCCAGTTTCTCTGCGGAACACCAATACAATTAAACTGACCTAATCCTTTCCACTAAGAACTAACGGGATACTGACCGGATAATATATATCGGTGCCAAAGAAGTTCTTCATTTGCCAACACTCATCTTATATTCTCCAAAAAAGGTGAGAGCTTGAGATTACTCGAGACAGAATGTGATGCTTCACTTCAGCATTTTAAGTATGTCGCCTCCTAGAATATATAATAAGCAGTCCGCAGCTTCGAAGAGGAAAGAAGGCTAAGTATCTTGATATTGGAATGAAGTATGTAAATATGAAAGATCCCTAGAATACCTTAGTATAATAAAACTAAGAAACATTCTAAGACAACAAATTTATTAGAAATTAAGTTAGAAAGCTCATGGTAATTCATCCATCCTCTATCAGGACTACACACCAGCTAGGGTGCTTTAGGAGGACAAAGGAGTTCAGAATGAAAAGAAGGCTTGAAGCTATAGTGTAAGCTATATAGTGGGCACTTCTGGTAAGTAATCGAGATGAAAGCCTTTTTGGAATGCAGTAAGACCAAAACATTGCTCCTTGCTCTCGGCCCATATCCAGTAGAGAACTTTAAACAGGAAAACCAGCCACCATCAAACTAGAACCAAAATGGCATATGCATTTAGTCATATATGTTATGGAGTCTATAATGAAGTTCCATGCATTGTCGACGCAGGTTGGAACATAAGAAATATCACTGATATTGAACTAGTTAAATTTCCTATATACTGTAATCCCATCATCAAATTTTAAAAAATGCTAGTCAGTGAAGCTGTACATTACGTCCACAATGAAATAATTATAGAAAATAATGTGTATTTTTATACTGATTTGATATAATTTTAAGACGTATTATAGAAACCATTTATCGGCTTACTAAAAAAAATATGGTTTCAATGTTAATTAATTGTTCTTTCACACTATATCTTTTCAAATACAGGGTGGACCATTTAAGTTGAGACTGCGCAATATCTCCAAAACTAAGCGTTGTAGAAAGAAACGTTTTGGATAAAAGTTGCTTGATATTATGGGTGAAAGCAAATGCCATTAGTCGTGTTTTATTTGAAGGACACTATAATAGTCATTGTAGGGTCAATTAATTTTTTTAAATGAGAACCTACAATTTGGGTCAAATAAAATTGATCCTAAAATGACCATCACAATGTCCTCCAAATAAAACACTACTAATGGCATTTACTTTCCCACATTATATCAAACAACTTTTATTCAAGGCATTTCTTTCTACAACGCTTAGTTTTGGAGATACGATACAGTCTCAATTTAAATGGCCCACTCTGTATAGTTTCATTGGGAAAAAGATATTTCTAGCAGGGCAGTAGAAAAACTTTTCTCTGAAGCCATACTTGGCGCCAAGAGGTCGCCTTAAAAAGTCATTTGTAAGTGAAACAAAAGTGCGTGTATCAAGAAAATTGTGATTATATTTGAAAAGTTAAGGTTTTAGAAGAACGTAAGTTATCTTGTTATAGTATAAGTTCGCGCGAGAACGTATGTGGTTCAGATTTACAACGAGAGTTAAGTGTGGAGTTATGTAATTTTTCTCGACATATTGTCCCGAACTATAATTACTATATCATTGTAAAGGAACGCGTTCGATGAATAATATTAAATAAATTATCACGTGACTTGGTAGGCTAAACAAAATATTGAATTGCGAAATCTTACACCCAAAAGAAAATCACTCACGACCTGGAAGTCTGGTAAGATGGATATGCAAGTCAACGCTATGCAAGGCATGTGAAATGCGTACTTGGTGAAAAAGGAAGTTTACCGCAAAAAACACTGGAGAAGGGGCGTCGACGAGAAGATACAAAAGTTTTTGTGTGGTCAGATCGTACGTACTATGTGAGAGAAACAAGCGAGGGTGTGAAATGTGAGTGCGAATGAAGCTATTTAACCATAAACGGTGTCTTCATTTAACATCGGAACACCACCACCCGAATTATTTAAATCATCAATCCACCCATACAACTTTTTATATATCTCTCTCTCCATCTATGTATCCTTTCAGCCACGAATAACGAACCTGCTCCATCAGCCAGAATCGTTTGAGAAAAAGAGCGATAAGGCAACCGTATCTGAGAAGAATACAAAATATTAACTGCGAAAGTGGAAGGATTTAAATTTCTAAATTCCTAGGCTATGAAATGATAGGCAATTAGTGGCTATTAATAGTTCTAGTTTTATACTAAAACAAATATATAATATTCCCAAATATTAGTACAGTGTATGTTATTTTGGCAGCTGGGCTTTTCAACATTGTTATTTAGTTTTATAACCAAGAAACAATTTATAGAATATTCCCAAATAATAGCACAGTATATTTATTTCATAGCTGTTTTTTTCGAAATTGTTTCATAATTTTAAGTTTTTGTATCGTTTCACATTATTATTTCATGTGCCATTTATATATTTGCATTGTTCAAGATTGCTCCATGGCTAACTTTTATATTTAGACCTCGGACTTCATTGCCTCAAGACGCTATACGCGCTTCTGTGCATGGACTACACCCTACGTATGAGATCACGTCCATCCCTCCGGTCTAGCTACACGACAGTAGGACAGGCATTCATTGTCAACAATTTGCTATTCCTTTTTAGAGAGTACATAGTTGTAAGAGGTTAAACGTTTATACGTTAAAGGCTGGTTCACAATCAGCGAGAACGGTAACCAGAACGACAACGAGAAAATTGAAATACATGTATTCAAATGGGAGCGTTCACAATGACGGGAAGCCTTCTCGGAACGCAGGAACGGGAAATAAGACTTACCCAAGTTTTAACTTTCTCGTTCTCGTTCCAGGGAACGGCATATTAGATCCATATTGTGCCTAAACTCTTCACTGTAGAGGTTACTCTAGGCGGCCGTGACATGAAACAGCGACTAGTGTTCTCTGTAGTCGGAAGCTGGAAACATGAAACTGGTATAAATTTTATTAGTAGTAAATGTGCTTCCTAACCTCAGACCCTCACATCCGCATATCTCCTTGAACGTTGGTTCATCTGTAGTTTATATGCAACTCAAAACTTGCTATTGCCTAAAAAACAATGGCAAAAGCTACAAAGAACAACAAAAAACCAGTATAGATTAACAAAGAACAATAAAAAGCTTTAATGTATGCCATTAAATAAAGGTATGAAAGCTTGGCACAACAAGAGAGATCGGAAATGTAATAGCTATGCATTTAGATAATGTTTAGTTTACTCTATCGTATTTTGACGTTGGCTAACCCACATTATGTTGTTTAGTTTCTAAGTGGGTGAAACAATATTATTGGTCAGTTAAAAATAAATAAAATCCCAATGCGCGAAATCTACTTTCACTTTGTGATCGACGTGGTCATCAATATGGATTCCCGTTCTCGTTACCGGATTGTTGAGAACCAATATTTGTGTGCTTGCTTGCTTCCCGTTCTTGTTTCCGTTTTGGTTACCGTTCTCGGATGGTTGTGAACTATTCTTAAGTTGTAACGTTTTCTGAATACAAAGGATTTTTAAGTGATAGGCGGAAAAGTATTTCTTTTGACACTTTACATTGTTATTTATTCTAATAGAACTGTGGAAACATGAATAACTGGACCACAAACAGAAATTGTTTCCTCGTTTGCAACATTCATTAATGTTTTATGTCAGAATAAATAACACTGAAATTTTGTTGCAAAAAATGCTGACTGTCGTAGAAATCAAGTTGCAACTTTGTCCTTCACCACAATGAACTTATACAACGAAGCGAAGGAGACATTATCTCCCCGTCACTCCAAACCAATGCCTTGGCATACACCTAACATTCCAAGCGCAGGTAACTTGAGAAAGCGCGCAATGAAGTCCGAGATCTGGTTATCACTATGATAATATATCTATTTTTATTATTCTTAGCTATATGACAGCATGCTAATGGTATACTCTGTCTATTCTGGCGAGCTAAATTGTAGAAAACGCCCAATAATAAAATAATGCTCATCTTTGCTCTGATTTTTTTTTTAAATCTTTCATTGTGATTAACCTGGCGACAGTTTATGTGTAATGTCCATAGATGGCAGCACTTTCGTGTCGGTAGGTTAGTAGTAATGCTCTGTTTTGTAGACCTTGCTTACATTTCGCAAACCGCAGAATGGAGATGACGAGAGAGGAGCGCAATAAAATTATGTTTGCGTTTAATCCATACAGCCTCAGAAACTAACGAAAAGCTGCAGCAAACGTAGGAGAAGATGTACTATCTCGTGCAACAGTGTGTAGGTGGTTCAAGGAGTTCAAAGATGGCCGAGTTCTCTGTGATAAGGAAGGTGAAATTGGTATTTTGACTTCTGCTGTGACTGTTACAGAAGTATACTACACGGGCTAAACTGAGGAAGCACATTACGAGGAACCGACCAGAACTTCATTGGACTAGGTAGTAACTTCATCATGACAACGCGCGGCCTCACATCGCAAATCAAATAATGCAGTTTTTGGTTAAGTGGAACATGACCTGTGTACGCATCCGCCTTATAGCCGCCAACTTCCTATGATTCTTTTTTATTCCCATTATTAAAGGCAAAGCTCCGGAGCAATCGATTTGAGAACTCTGCAGCAGTGTTCAAGAAAACTGAGGCGATTCTCAAAGACCTCACAAAAGATGGCCTTCATCATGTGTTCGAGGACTGGCAGAGACGCTATAAAAGTGCATTAAAGTAGGAGGGGATTACTTAAAAAAGATATTTTTAACATTTAAATGATTTAAGTCAAATTATATAATATGTGAATTCAATAATAGCCCACCTTGAAGCAATATGTATATGTAATAATTTGTAGAATGTATATAACAGTCATTGCATATGCTTATATTATTGTATCCATGTGTAATAATGTTATGTGAATACATTACGTAATTTAATAATGTAGGAGCTGTGAGAATAATAAGTTAAAAGTTGCTAACATGAGGTAATAATGAGGTAACCTTGAGTCAATAATGAGTAAGAAAGCTTAACAGTACTACTTGTGATTCTTAGAGTAACAATAATGTAATTTTAGTGACAGTTTATAAAATAGCCAATCAACAACCAGAAAAAGCTTTGGTTAAATGAAGGTATTATATTGGACTAGGATTAACCAATTAGAAACTGAAAAAGAGAAACATTTACAAATTCAGAAGTCAGTTCCTGCGGACACTGTTTGTAACCGGATGCATGATGCGTCCTCGAGAAATATAATACGTGTTCGTGTGAGACGAAAATAGTTTTCGTATTAAAAAGTGCAAGTATTAAATAAAAGAATCTCACGGCTCTCGGTATCAGTGAAGTGCTATTTAATTTGTGTCAAGGATTAATAAAAAGGAGCGAATTAAAAACTTAAAATCTGTGTAAGCCTACATTCTTGTCGCATCACGCCCTGCCAAGACTTCCATGTCTAACAATAATACTGACGCAGCCGAGGCAAACATATATATATTTAATACTTAAAGAAACAATTGAATTACAAAGTTAATTTTTTTAAACTTGGGGCAAAGGCCACTTAAAAATACATTTGGGGCCAAGGCTACCGGAAACTATTTACTATACGTGCTGTTGCAACTACTACAAGTTCGGCTATCCAACAGTTGAAATATAATACAACTCTTTCAATACAACCTACTTCAAATGGGCTTTTCCATACGTGAAACAATAATCTTTCATACGTAGCAGCAAACAACTTCTTCACATGTAAACATTGAAATAAAGTAATAAACATCTGTGAAAAAAAACCCAGTCTCAGTCTTTATTGATCAGCCCTCGAATATGCCGAAATGTCCCAAATTTAATGCTTAGTGATGTTGCTGAGGCTTTAGCTCACACATTACGAAGATTTCTTCACTGAGTTAGGAGTACTCAAGGGGACAGTAACTGGAGCACAGGTCCACACGTAGACCATACCTGTCCTTTGTGCTTCCAACGCGACTCCTGGGAGGAAGCGATGAGGAGGAGACCCAAAGAGCGGCCAGATCCCGATGACGATGTGCGCTAGCAAGGACGGGGTCCCAATTACACCAATTCTGAAGCCAGCTAGCCTTGCCCTAACCTGGGGTCCCAGGAAGGAAGAGTGATCTGGTAGCGTCCTGGTGTCCGGAAGTCTTGTTCACGCCTCTGAGTTGTTAATGGTGTGCTTCCAGGATCGTAATGTGCAGTACCGCCAAGCATCAGGAAGAATTCTTCCAATAGCGCACACTCCACCGTTCTGCCACAATACACTAACCGCCGTTGCTTGGTCCTAGAAGCCTGACATAGATAAGAGAGATAAATGGAAATTATAAAGACAGATAATGATAGACAGAAAATTCGTGGTAGAGGGGGGAACCACTCAGCATTTGCCTATCGATCTGGGAAAACCATGAAAAATAAATAGCAACTGTAGCTGGGCACAGGGAATCGCACCTGGGACCTCCGAATGCAAGCCTCACACGTTAATGCGGAGCTCGATAGTGTTCACTGAACTTGCGTTCTTTTAAATTGATTGGAAAATACAATTTCATTTCGCAATCCTTTTTTTATAACACACAATTTTGGAAAGCAAAAAATCCGGTCTTATTTGCATCTATCAATATTCATAATTCTTTCTTAGTCTGATTCTTCAGAGCGAATAAAGTTGCTTAAGTACAGCCGTGACTGCTTCACGATAACATGGAGAGGAAAAATGTGTACTCTGCGGAGAAAGGGAAAAATATCATAGCGAACCGCAGAGAAAAAGAACTGAACCATAACAACCACATTTTGGGATTTTATCATGCTTGTCTGGATGCAATGGTGGAGCAAAATCAGGGAACTTTCTGGTAAAGACTCTATCGCAAGCTGATTGCTACAGAGGAGGGAGAAGCGGAGGGAATTTAGGGCGAGTCTCGCAGTTTTGAGTATATATGAGTAATAATAACTTCATTATTTTTAATAACTCAATAATTACTCTATTCTCTATATTTTCGTTTTTTATTATTTTTCCACGCATAGAATTCGAAAATTTTCGGTTATCAAATATGAATATTTTCGGTTGTATATGCTATTGTTTAAGGAGTTAGGTTCCAATTTGTTGTGGGTAGGGCGAAATATAGCTGTTACATTTGCAGGTATAATTTCTAAAAAACATTTAGTCAGTAAAAGTTCCTCAATGAAACCACCACCACCACAATATAAATTTTATGTATATAATGCAATTGATTCGATGCACATTTGTATGGCCAAAATAACGCGGATATCTTACATAAATTTAGAAATAGCTATCCCTCGAGGTTTTCTAATACAGCTACAAACTCGTCATGAGAATTCTTTCAAAGCCCTTTTTACTTCCTCTGCTACGTATAGTAAGTAGGGGAAGTATTGTATTCCACCCAAAAATTCAATACGAAGATTTCACCGGAAATATATGTTTTGAGGCCCCCTGAATCCAAAAAGGTATTTTTTGAAACATGTCCGTGTGTGTGTCTGTGTCTGTCAGCATAACACATAAACGAACAGTATAACGAACGCCGGACATCTTCAGTCTACCAGGTACACTCAAAAGCTGTCTAACTCTTTCTCTCCCCCTCTCTCTCTTGCACCTTAGATTATTTATTCGAAAGATTAAAGCTTCTCTTGGAATTAGAATTTCACGTTCACCACCTTTCCAGTTACCCGCAACCTATAACCCTCTCGATAATTTCCCTGAGCTACGTTCCCATCCTCGTCTCATTTAGTGTAGACACCGTGGCCTCGTCACATAATGTATAGGCGCCGGTCATTTTGTGACGTCCGTCACAATATAAAGCTATTTTTATATTTTTAATATAATAATAATGCTTCAGTTTTAATATTGTTAAATTATAATATTTTTTTCATTGCTCAACAGGCCTTCACTGAACACTAAGACCTATCGTTAAACTTAGCTAAAGATATATAGAAGAAAAAAAAACAATCGCCAATGCATATTGTATTCCTTGTGAAACACACGAATATTAAAAATAATTTCACACAGCGGAACTTGAAATATTCACAAAGAGGATGGCAACCTGATGCACCAATCCTTCACTGTTCAAATCCATTTCATTTTAACTGTTTAAACGTCAACGCTTTAGTCGTGTGCCAACTTTGTGTTTCGCGTAACATCAGGTGAGGGTGTTTGTGGGATTTGAGCACTGTCTGGAGTTCTTTTGTTTGGGTTTCCAGGTGGCGTCTCTGTCTCGCACAGAAGTTAGCTGCTGAGTTTGGCGCTAAGGGACTTGTTCTCCAGACCTTCACCTGTGGGTGTCCTGCTAAATAACCTTGCTGAGTTCTTTCTAAAGACATGAAGTCGTATCTAGGCCAAGTACCTGCACTTGTGGTCATCGTTTCACGTTTGGATGTTCGTCTCTCTAAGTTGTTTTAATATTTTAAGGACACAAGTGGAGAAGTAGATTTTTATATTGATTTGTTATTGTTATTTTGGTCCAGATCTTAAGGGAAATGTTCTGGGACTTTTAATGGGTTTATGTGGATCTCATTCATGTGAATTCAATATTTTCTCGTGTACGGCCTTATTATGTCGCTGTTAGGTAGCTTTATGGGCGCTTTAATGTGTTTTTTCTAAATTTTCATTAGGGAAATTTAATTTATGGGTGTGCATGCTGGTGCTTAGTGATGGGTATTCTGTATGCACCGCTCGTGCGATAATATATAGCGGACATATATATCGTATTATGTACAAGTGTTGATAAACTATTTTAGTACCAGCTTATCCTTTTAACGTAGTTATGTGCAAAGTGCGTGGTAATTTACATAGATGGACTTTTCAGTATGTCGGAAGACATTTAATCACTAGCAAGATGCTTCAAGAGAAATTTGTATTATAACTGGTTTAAAAAACTGTTGTACTAGTTGCTTTCTTAAATATATGAATAGTTACATCATTAAATGGGAACAGTTACTTTACAGGAAGTTAACTTGTTGACCCTTTCTTTATGGCCTAATCTGATAAATTCCTTCCACATTGTCGTTTACCCAGCATAATAAATACAAAGCACATACGATGAAGCAGAAATTGAGTTTGAAGAAAAACTATTTACTTGAGAGCTTTGTTTTCAAAGGTTTCCTAAACTCTGAGAATATTTATGAGGAACACACTTAATGGTTTATGGTTAAAGTGTGCACTTGAAATGGTGTAGCAGAAGAAAGGGTACGGCTTTAATGCAATTTATGAATCAAAGCGTTGTTGCTTTCTAGCGTGTTGCATTTAACACCAAAGTCATTAGCAGTCTTGTCCTCCAGTATTTTGCTGTCGTGTAATCTTCGCTTTGTAATGAAATGCAGTTGTCCAGAGGGTGTTCGTCCATATCCTCGACTGTATTGTTGCATAAGATGCATTTAGGAAATGCGAACATGTTGATCCGATGCATGAAAGGCAGGCATGTCCTGTTACTAACCTGAATTGTGTGACTGCTGTTTTCCGTGGAAGATTTGCTATGATTTCTGAACTTTCCAACAGGCATTCCCATTTTTTTATTTCCTGCAGCTGCTGCTGCTCGGAGTCTAGCGTTGTTACCGGCTTGAACTGCTTCTTTTATGAGTCGTTTTACTGAAGTGTACGATTTGGATTTAGAGGTTGGTAATTGTTTTATGAAAGATCCTTTCTTCACTAGGAAATCTACTGCTTCGATGCAAGGAGTTCTACAGCGTGAGGGTGTCCACTGGAGTGTAACAAGCATACTGGAATTGAGGTGATGTGAAATAATACTGTAGCATTCTTTTGTATCAGAGGATCTTGTCCAACAAACTGCGCAGAAGATCAGTATTTGCTGGAATGTCTTTCGTTGCTAGGAGATTTTGGAGGGAGACCTTTATGGCATATATTTCACCATCAAAATGTGTTGTACATTTTCATGCCTGCTGGTTAAAGGAAACAGGAGATATGTTCCACGCGCTCCAGCACCTGTGAGTGAACCATCTGTACATACGTGAAGCCACTCTTCTGAAGGGTACAGTGTGTGGATAATTTCTAATATTATTGACTTTAGATGTTCACATCATATTTAGAGTTTTCGTCTATTTTTACTTTCTCTGCTACGTATAGTAAGTAGGGGAAGTATTGTATTCCACCCAAAAATTCGATACCGGGATTTGGAAATATATGTTTTGAGGCCTCTTGAATCCAATAAAAGCATTTTTGGAAACATGTCTGTATGTGTGTCAGTGAACAGCATAAGTCAGAAACGAACAGTCGGATAAACACCAAACTTGGTATTTAGGTTCAGCACCTTCCAGAGATGCGACACGATGGTTTTCAAGAAAATCACCCCACCACAGATTACCCTTTACGTGGAACATTGTTCGAAAATTCTAATTTTCTCAAGAATGGCTCTAACGATTTTGATTAAAATATCGTATGTTTAAGATATTTTCATGACAAAGGAAATGTATATCTCGAATTTTTTGGGAATGTCTCCAAAAATATTCTTCATTGTGAACGACTTTTTGCATAACTGGTAAACCATAGACAAAACTTTACTACACAAAATGTAGACCGCGTTAAAATACACTGTTTATATCATATACATTTTTTTGTTGAGTGAACCATTTTCAAGATATTGCTTGTTATTCCCTTAAATTTTCCAATACATGAACTTTTTCTCAAATTCGTTATTAATTTTTTTTGTCCTGGTAATGCAAAGAGAATGGAATAATCCACATAGAAACCAGCTCTTAAAATATTTGACTATCGTTTAAAGTCTACCAAATCCCCTTGCATCTAAAAGAAAATTAGCAATAAGATTAACATCTCGATATCTCGATCAACATGGAGCATATGGAGAATAAACGTTTATAAAAATAATTTGTACAAGAGTAGAGATAGTCATGTAAGTGTAACACATTAAATTTTTTCTATTAAATCCAGTTTGTTGGACATATATATGAGAGTTAGGGGATTTTCTCCAGCAGTAATAATTTCCCTGTTCGTTGGTACACGCAGTGCTGTTTCTAACTCTTGGGACTTTCTCCAAAAACGTAGCTTGAGTGTTTAGTTTTCTGGTTAGTGTAGCTTTATTCCTCCATGTCTCTTCAGAGAGTCTTACTAATTTTGTCTTACTGTAGGATTGCTTTTTGTTGTAGAATGATATAAATGGGGTAATTTTTTGTTAAAATTCTCAGAGATTCTACTGGAGTGGTTTTAATTGCTCCGGTTATTATTTGTAAGGCATACTTCTTTAGTGTTTCTAGTTTCCCCATAATTCTGGGTGATATGATAACAATTTCACCATAGTACTGCAGTGTAGCTTATATATATATATATATATATATATATATATATATATATATGTGTGTGTGTTTGTGTGTATTGTAAGTTAAATTAAGAGTTCTTCTGGAACTGCACCACTTGGTACCAGTTAATCTTTTGAGCATGCTGAGTCTCTTCTTGGCCTTTTCACACATTTCTTCTATTTGGTACTTCCATGATAGTTTACAATCTAAGGTAACCCCCCAAATATGTGGTGGAATTGGTCTCAGTAAGAGGGGTCCCATTGTAGTTTAGACCTATTATTCTCTTTTTCCATCCAAATGAAAATATTTGGAAGGCTGTCCTCTTAGTGTTGATACACATTAAATTGGATCCAAATGTATCCACAGTTGCATATGGCTTTTATCTTAGCACAGACAGTCTGGTATAACTTCCTTTGTCTGGTGGCCTTTGCCCCCGAAAAATGTTTAAAAAATACTAACTTTGTAATTTTTACCGTTTCTTTTTATATTATATATTTATGTTTGCCTCGGCTCCGTCAGTATTTATATTTTTTTAGAGACACGAATGTCTTACCAGGGAGTGGTGCGACTGAAGAATGTAGGCTTACACAGATCATAATTTTACTTCAGTCCTTTTATTAATGCTTGATAGGATTTAAATAACACTTCAGTGATATAGAGAGCTGTGAGATTTTTTTATTAATTACTTGCACTTTTTAACACGTAAAACTATTTTCGTCTCACACGAATACGTATTAAATTTCTCGAGGACACATCTCGCGTCCGGTTAGGAAGACTGTCTACAAGCAACTGAACTCTTAATTTGTAAATTTTGCTATATTTCAGTTTCTGATTGGCTATTTTTAGTCCAATAGAATACCTTCATTTAACTGAAGATTTTTCTGGTTGTTGAATGGCTATGTTTTAAACTGTCACAAAAATTACATTATTGCTTTTAAGAATCACCAGTAGCATTTAAACTTTCAAATTCATTATTGCCTCAAAGTTACCTCATTGTTAGCAATTTTGATCTATTTCTCACAGCTCCTATTATTATTAAATTACGTAATACATTCACATAACATTATTGAACATGTATACAAAAATAAAAACATATACAATGACTGTTACATACATTTTACAGATTATTACATACACATATTGCTTTAAGGCGGGCTGTTATTATATTTTATATTACATAATTAGACTGATATCGTTCAAGTGTTAAAAATACTGCCCCAAATTGCTCCCTTTTAGAAATATTTAAAAATTGTTCTTTTTGTTTTGTTCTGATAAATTTTTAAATATCTTCTGAAAGTCTCCTGAAAGAAAGAAACATAACTTTTTTATTATTACACTTTTTATTTTTAACTTTCACATTTTTATTATTATTACACTTCCTATTTTTCACTGTTACTTTTATTTAACACTCACTGGTCCTTTTACTACACTCCTGCATAGCAGAATAATTTATTTTGTTCTTGCACTTGTTCGACAGTTTAAGGTCAATGACCTGGTGTAACGTCAATGATCTGGTGTTCAGTGACCTGAGTGAAGTTTGTTTATTCACTAACACAGCCACTATTAAGCATTTTATTTGCTATACATTTAACATTTAATTAGGCATATTAACACTTGTAATCCTTTCTTTATAAATTATTTCTTAAACATTATTATATTTCTTACAGTTTCTAACAATTTATATCTTATACAATATAAATGCAGTTGCTATTCAGATTTTTTTATGGTTTTCTTACTAACAATGGATTTTCTTCTATTACATCTTTTTATCTGAACTCTCTTTTGTTATATTGACAATTAGTTACATTTAGCATACATATTATTATACATTTTTAAATTACATTACTTTCCCGTTTTATGTTCCAGATATTTTATTTTATGTTTGTGCCACAGACTGTTTACATTTACACGGCTTTAACATTTGTTTGTGGAATCTTCCAATTATTTTATTTGTTTTATTGTTCCTAATTTCATATGTATCTGTTCCAAATATATTTATTATTTCATAAGGACCATGGTAACTCAGAAACAATCTCCAATAATCTTTACGAAGCTTATTTGACAACCTCTTGTTCTTCACTAACACTGATGTCCTATCTTTACTTTCCAAACTCTTCTTTTTCTTTCTTCATGTCTTTGTTTTGTTTTCAGGGCTTTTGCTTTTATTTTTAAAAATGCTAATTTAAAAATGTCCTCTTTCCATGATAAATTTCTATTGGTTTAAATCCTGTTACTGTATTTATGGATTGATTAAGTAGATTTTGTATAATATTGATGTATGAGTACCAACTGCTCTGTTTGTTATGACACACTACACGTAGATAATTTGAAATTTCTTTTATCTCTCTTTCTACTGGATTGGCATTAGGTCTATATCTTGATGAGAAATATTATTTGACTCCCAAATCTTTAATTCCATTCATAAATTTAGAACCGGTAAACACTGATGCATTATCACAAAATACGGCCTGAGGTATTCCTTCCTCTGGGAAATGTGATTTTGTTAGTTTGTTTAAACATGCTGTGCTGGTTGCATTCTTGAGTGCATATATTCGTACATATTGGCTACATATGTCATAGCATACAAATAAAAAATTGTACCCAAATGTGCTTACAGGCATTGGACCATGTAAATCTAAACTTAATAAACATATTGGTTTATCTCTAAGTACTGAGCTTGTTGTATATTCAAAGCTACATTAATTTGTTTTGCTTTCTGACAAAGATCGCAACATGATATGTATATTCTTACTTTATGTCCTAGTTTAGAGATATATAAATTTTTCAAAATAGTTAGGGTTGTCTTCTCTGTACCTGCATGTATATTAATCCTAAATGAAATTGTTCTATTATTTCTAACTCCATACTTGTTGGGATATATGTTTTGCATCCCTTTATCTATTTTCCATGGTTCTTATATAATATACCATTTTTAACAGCGATTGTACCATTCTTCGCCTCTTCTATCTTCGGAGCTTTTGCTTTCAAACTTGCTAGTTTAATGTCTTTGTCTTGCTCTTCTTTAATATTTTTAAGTTGGTTCTTTAATTCTTTCTTCACGGAATATCTATCGTAAGCACTTTAATATCATTTTGTTGGCTAGAATAGCTTTCAGGAAATTGTTTGTTGTGACTGATTCTTGATATTAAATCACTGAATGTATTTTGTTTGCCTGGAATATGTATAATATCTACATCAAATTCCATTATAGGAAGAATCATTCTAGCTAACTTGCTACTATATAACTTACATTTCTGAATGAAAGTTAAGCTAATATGATCTGTATATATTTTCACTTTCTTCTGAAATATACATGTATTAACTTTAAGTAATGAAAAATATAGTGCTCTAATTTCTAACATTGTTACTGATGCATTCCTTTCTATATTGGTTAAGCAGTGAAGCAGTACTTATTACATGAAATCTGTTTTCATGTTCTCTTATGCCTTAGTATTCCTGCATATCCCTAACAAGATGCATCCACATACAACTCATAATGTAATTCATTTCTTGGATGTTCCAGCAGTATTTTTCTTACATTTTCAAAACATTCTTGTAGCGCTGCTGTCCACTTCCATTTATTTGTTTTCTTTAGAAGTTGTCTTAAAGGTTCTACTTCTATAGCATATCTTGGTAAAAATTTACTTTAATATTCCTAAATTCCAAATAAACGTCGTAGCTGCCGAATATTTTTAGGTGGTGGTATTTTTAATATGGCTTCTATTCTTTCTTCATCTGGTCGAATGCCTACGTCATTTATTACATATCCCAAGAATTTGATTTCAGGTACACAGAAAGTTTGACTTTTTAATATTTACGATCATGCCATGTTCATGTAATTTATTTAATACATAATTTACTTTCTCTAAACGTTCCTCAAAGGTTTAACTTATTATTAGAAAGTCATTAGTGTATCTGATTAAGAAATCATCTGCTGTGTAACCAAAAATGCTATGTATTGCTCTCAGGAATCCACTAGCACTATTCTTTAATCCATATGGGTTTACACAATACTTATATTGTAATCCAAAAACTTGAAAGGCTGTGTACACGTACTTTAGGATCTAGCTTGACTTGCCAAAATAAAGCTATAAGATCTATAGAAGAGATATATTTGCCACGTGATAACTTTGCAATTGTTTGTTCTATACTTTCATTTTGAAAGTGGTCTGGTAGCATGAATATATTTAAAGATATTCCATCTATAGTGACCTTAAACTATTCTCCTTCTTTACCGTCCAACAAACACTATTTATATATTGTGAATTGATAATCTCAATGATGTTATTTTCTAGCACATTGGCTATTAATTTTTACTTTCTCTACTACGTACAGTAAGTAGGGGAAGTATTGTATTCCACCCAAAAATTTGACACCGAGATTTCACCGAAAATACATGTTTTGAGACACCCTGAATCCAAAAAAAGCATTTTAGGAAACATGTGCGTGTGTGTGTCTGTGTGTCTATCTGTGAACAACATAACTCAGAAACGAACAGTCGGATAAACACCAAACTTGGTAATTAGTTTCAGTATCTTCCAGAGATGCGACACGAAGGTTTTCAAGAAAAATCCCCCCACCCCAGATTACCCTTTACATGGAAGATTTTTCGAAAACTTAAATTTTCTCAAAAATGGCTCTAACGACTTTGATTAAAATATCATATGTTTAAGATATTTTCATGACAAATAAAATGTATATCTTGAATTTCCTGGGAATGTCTCCAAAAGTATTCTTCATTGTGAACGACTTTTGCATAACTGGTAAACCATAAGAGATAGACAAAATTTTACTACAAAAATTTAGATCTCGTTAAAATACACAATTTATATCATATACATTTTTTTTTGTTGAGTGAACCATTTTCGAGATATTACTTGTTATTCCTTTAAATTTTTCAATACTTATTTTCTAAAATGGGAATTCGTTATTCATTTTTTTGTCTTGGACATGCAAAGAGTATTAATCTGTGGGAAAGGGAATGGTGCTGCACCTAGCAACCAGCTATTAAGATATATTATGTGCTTAAAGGCTACTGTATTTCCAAATTGCCCTTGTAAATATATATTCCCTTACATCTACAAGAAAATTAGCAATAAGGTAGACTCTGCAAATGTTTATCTCGATTAACATGAAATAGATGGAGAATAAGCGTTTGTATAAATAGTATGTACAAGAGTAGAGAAAGTCATGTGAGTGTAACACATCAGATTTTCTATATTGTCCTTGTAAATATATTTTCCCCTTACATCTACAAGAAACTTAGCAATAAGATAGAGTCTGTAAATGTTTATCTCGATTAACATGAAGTAGATGGAGAACAAGCGTTTGTAAAAATAGTTTGTACAAGAGTAGAGAAAGTCATGTGAGTGTAACACATCAGATTTTTCTACGCAAGACTCGTTACTACTCATTTCTATGTATCTAATACTGCATACAACTAAGTCATTATGCCTAAATTTAATTAATTCCATTTAATATAGAATGAATATTTGTACATTTATAATACGTAGAGAAAGTCGTCCGATTTTTACTTTCTCTATTATGTATAGTAAGTAGGGGAAGTAAAAATTCGATACCGAGATTTCATCGGAAATATATATTTTGAGGCACTCTGAATCCAAAAATAGCATGTTTGGAAACATGTTCGTGTGTGTATCTGTGTGTGTGTCTGTAAACAGCATAACTCAGAAACGAATAGTCGGATAAACACCAAACTTGGTATTTTGGTTCAGTATCTTCCAGAGACGCGACACGAAGGTTTTCAAGAAAATCCCCCCACCCCAGATTACCTTTTACATGGAACATTTTTCGAAAATTTAATTTTTTTCAGAAAAGGCTATATCGATTTTGATTAAAATATCATATAATTAAGATACTTTCATGACAAATAAAATGTATATCTTGAATTTTCTGGGAATGTCTCCATAAGTATTCTTCATGGTGAACGACTTTTGCATAACTGGTAAACTATAAGAGATAGACAAAATTTTACTATACACAAAATGTAGATCGCGTTAAAATACACAATTTATGTCTTATACATCTTTTTTATTGAGTGAACTATTTTCAAGATATTGCTTGTTATTCCCTTAAATTTTCCAAAACTTATACTTTTTCTCAAATGGGAATTCGTTATGAGTGCAAAGAGAATGGAATGCGCCACATAGCAACCAGCTCTTAAAAGATTTGACTATGCCTTAAAGCCTACCATATTCCCGTTGCACCTACAAGAAAATTCGCAATAAGATTAACATCTCGATTAACATAAAGCATATGGAGAATAAGCGTTTGTAAAAATAGTTTGTACAAGAGTAGAGAAAGTCATGTGAGTGTAACACATCAGACTTTTTTTTATGTCCTGGACATGCAAAGAGAATGGAATGCGCCACCTAGCAACCAGCTCTTAAAATATTTGACTATCGCTTAAATGCTACTATAAATCCCCTTGCATCTACAAGAAAATTAGCGATTAGATTAACATCTCGATTAACATGAGGCATATGGAGAATAAGCTTTTGTAAAAATAGTTTGTACAAGAGTAGAGAAAGTCATAGAGTGTAACACATCAGATTTTTTAGCTTCGTTTCTTAGATATACTGGTAGGTTATTATATTTTCTTCTAAATGCTAGTACATTTTCTATTGTGAATGTGTGAATATATCATTACACCGTCCTGGAATTTCATTGAATTCTCGTACATGCTTATTTTCTTCTAATACCTTTTTCATTATTATCTTTTCACGGTCAGTCAGTATTGTATTTATCATCAGTGTATCTGTGTGTATTTTCTGTTTTCTATCTCTGTTGCATAACTATTTTCTACCTGCTCTAGTATATTTTCTTCTGCGATCGCTTTCTTTGTATAAGGGTTCCCTTTGGTAAGGTCGGTTTTCTGTTCTTCGAAGTTAAGGGTCAATAACCTTTCATTGTTTTCCCTGCTTGCTTGGACATTTACTATTTGTATGAAGCATTCTTCTTCATATACTGCATTTTCTTTTTCCATTCTTTGCACTCTACATACTTTATCTTTTATAAAGGCACGTATATATTCTTTTCTTCTTTATTTAATACAAGTCTGTCCTTCTTAAAATCAACTATCGCAGGGAACTCTATTAATACATCACACCCAATTATAATTTCGCATATTAAGTTTGGAACTATTAAAAACATGACTTCCAATGTAACATCTGTTATTTGTATAGGTATCAATGCTTGAGATTTGATAGTTTGGGTCATTGTACCTATGGCTACTCTACATACTGCATTACTTATTGGGGCTGACATGAGTTTTATCCCTTCATTTAACAGTTGTTCTTGAAATTTCTTTGAGCATATAGAGCTTGATGATCCTGAATCTATTGCGACATTTACTTCCATTCCTGCTATAATAGTTTGTATATGCGGTGATTCATATTCCTTGTGTTTGTATTTAGGCGGTAACAATCAAAGTTTGTAGATATTTTATTCTTGCCACTTAGAGCAGAAGGTGCTGTATTACCAGAATCTACGTCAGGCAATATATAATTTAGTTTTCGTGGTGAGTATTTTCAGTATTTACAGGATTGCCATTTTGTACCGCAGTTACTATTATTTCATTATCATTAACATTTGTGAATGAGCCACGCCCTCTAGCTCTTGTTCTCCCACTATAATTGCTATGTCATCCACGTGTATATATTTCTGTATTTGTATTGTCTGTATGGTTATAGTTGTGGAAGTTTCCCCTGTTTTGCATACTTCCTCTATGCTGAAATCGATTATTACCCCTAGGTGAAGTAGAATTCTGCTGATTCATCCTGTCCATTCTTACATAATTTATGTATTCTTGTCTCCCTTGTTGTCTTGAATCTCTGAATTTTGTGTGTTGTAATTGAATCTGTTTTGCCCCTGAAATTCATTATTTCTCTCATTTTCATGGTGATATCCTGTATTGTAGGGCATATCATTACGCCTTTCGCGCCTGATTTGTCTGTCTAGTCTGTGTGGACTCCAAATTACTATTACTCTTCCTTTGCTGTTCTAATGATGATATTAGCTCTGTAATTTCATAAATAGTTATAGGTCTTGCAATTAAGATGTAGTTTTGTATGTGTAGAGTGTAGTGTCTGGTAATTAAACTAACAAGATCTTCCTCATGCATGGCTAGAGTTAAATATCTGACATATCCTTCATATTTTATAAGATAATCTGTCATTGATAAGTTGTCATCTCTACTGTACTGTGAATAGCTTAGACTTACCCTAATCTTATGTTGCACAGTGGTATTCCAAAAGTTATTCATGAATAAAACTGTAAATGTTTCAAAATTCACTTCACTGTCTGCTAGCATATGTAACCGTTCTAAGGTTTTGTTATCCAAGCATTTTCTAACAAATATCATTTTAATGCTTCAGGCACATTTTTCAATTTAAAATATTCTACTAGATCATTAATAAATTGCACTAGACTTGAGGAAGCATTAAAATAAGGTAAAGGTAATTAATTAAACACAGAATGATAGTTTGACATCTGATTTGATACATACACATGTTTGTCATCATTATTGTTGTGTGTTTGAGCGGCTGATGCTATGGAAAAAGCAGTAGCATCTCTTGTATTGTTAATTAGCAAAGGTTTGATTAGCATTTATAGAACTAGTTACATTTGCATTTACTTTTGGTAGAATGGTACTTAAATTTTCAAAACTACTTCTAAGTTTATCAATTTCTTTGCTACTTTCCTGCACCTCATCTTCAATTTCATCTATCATTGACATTACTTGTCCCTGCCCTGTATTTGCTTCTAATAATTTGCATCTGTATTTGTTTTAGCCATTTCATGCATTTTATTTATTTCTCCTGTTAAATCTATTTGTACTTGTACAAGATCTGTATTTGTATTTTCTACCATTGTTTTTAATCCTTCACCTTGTTTATCTAACTGATTACAAATACCTTGTTTAGTAATAGTAAGTTTTAGCTCCATTTCACTTAAATTTATATTAATATGATTTGACAATTTCTGTTCTAGCTGATTGCGATCTTTGTTTACTTTTAAATCTATATCTTTTTGAAGTGCTTTAGAAGATTGTTCTATTTTGATTTCTAACCTCCTGCTTTCAGCTTTTCTTTCTTTCATACAATTATCTGCTTAGCTAGATCTTTTTTGATACTAGATAGCTCTGTATTAGTTTCACTTAACTTATTATTGGTTTTAGTTAGCTTATTATTTAAGTCTTTTCTCAGCTCTGTATTAGTTTCAGTTATGTTATTATTAACTCTGTACTAGCTTCAGTTATCTTATTACTTAACTCTGTGCTAGTTTATTAGTATCTCCTCTCATTTCAGTTATTGCTTTTAGAAGGCACATAAACTGTTGTTGTGAGAAGTTTTCTTGCTCTGTTTGGCTAAATGTGTGAGGGATAGTATTTCTTACATTTGTGGTTTCCTGCACTAACATATGTAAAGGTGATTGACCTTGCATACTACTGCTATCTCTTTCTATGCCTACCTGTGAATTTACAAATGATTGTTCTTCTACATTTAACCTATTTGTTTCCTCTAGCTCTGATTGTAAATTTACTTTTAATTTGTAATGGCTGACCTCTCCTCTCCTACTTCTATGTTTTAATTGTTCTCTGTTTCCATTTTATTTTGTATATTTTCTTTTGTTATTTTTGGTTTGGAATTGCTCAGTTTTAATTTACCACTTCTTAACAGCATGAAATTATCTTAATAACAATATATTCGTAACTACTTTGATAATTATATAAATATTTAGAATTGGAATTTTCTAACCTTCTCTCTGGCTGTTAGTAAACCTTTTTATTCTGGTGTTCCCTCATAGATTCTTGTTGATTTGTTGACTGCGTGTCCCGTACTCCTGAAAGAATTGTTGCTGTCCTTGGATGATGCTGTTGATTCTGAAGATCTCTGAAGCTTTCTGAAGAGGAGGAGAACATTTCCAACATCACTTATGAAAAGGTATATATATACTTATTATTGTAATTGTAAATATAACTGTGAGAACGCGAAGCGACTGCCAGGATCGAGCCGAGGCGGCCGGCGTGCGAGCCTTCATGCGGTGGTCACGGTGTGAGGATAGAGCACTGTACGAGCTAAAGACCTCTCATCGGATAGCAATCAGTTTTTAAATATTTCCATGTTCCTGCCTCCTGGAAAACTGAGTGTGAGATCGCACATGATCAATAGAAGGGATTACCTGAGATCTATATTACGACAAATCTTCCAGTAATAAAGGATACATGTTACTATAAGGATTATGTTACCATCTAAAACACTACATACACCATATAATTTGACAAACAATTTTATGACCCCTTTTTAGTTGAAATAAAAGCTAAGGAAGGTATTTTATGTGGAAATATGATGTATTATGATTCAGGGAAAATTAAATCGGAATTCTGAAAATGCTAAAACTATAAAAAATATCTGGAATTAATCAAGACATTACAGGAGGGTTTTCTCTGTGTGCGTATTTTCATGTGTATTCCTTTAGCGAGCTTAATTCTTATATAATAATTTATTTATTTTATATATATAATAAAGTTTGTGTTTTAAAGACATCTACATTTTTTGTGCAGCACGTTTTCGTCTATCGCTTAACGTCTACAGTTACACAAGATCATATAAAATTCCCTCAGAACGAAGAGGTCTTTACAGGCTGTTCCCAGAAAATCCAAGATACAAATTTTATTTGCTATTTAAATATCTTTAATATATATTATTTTAATAAAAATTATTTTAATAAAAATTATTAGAAACACGTTTTAGAAAATAAACAATTTCGAAAAAATGTTGCATATAAAGGAAAGCCTGTTGGGGGATTTTCTTAAACATCTTCGTGTTACATCTTTGGAAGTTACTGAACAAAATACACAGTTTAGTAATTATCCGAGATTTCGTTTTTTGTTATGCTGTTCACAGACACACAAACACAAGGTACTTATTTACTGTAAAACTCATGTAACGGATAGTGCTTGGTTCTAGGACTCAACATTATGCAGAAGTAAGCATAATAACCATTAAAATCCACTTAATCATTGGTTTTCCAATGGCCTTTATCTGTGAAACAAAACCATACAGGATGTTGTTTATTTAAAAAATGTATGGTTTTGTAGAGCTGAGTCAGAGGGCTTTAGAAAGCTTTTCATGACGAGTTTGTTATATTAGAAAACCTCGTGGGATAACTATTTCTAAATTTATTTAGGACATGGAGCATTGCACATTAATAAGTGATGATTATATCTGTGACATAAAAATATAAAATAATTACGACAGCAATGGATTTATTACTATTACAAGCATAACTTAACTAAAACTCTCCGTTTAAACATCACGAAAAACAACTATAATTTTTTGGCGAATCATTGAGTGTAAAAATATGATTCTGTTTTGTACTTGTTCAGAAAAACGTTGCCTATTATCCCAGCTACTTGCTGCTTTTCTGAAATACGAAATCCGCATGCACGCACTTAATACTGCAATTAAGAGTTTTACCAGCGGCGAGGTGTACTGTCTGTATGAGGCAACGCCGCACTACTGCTATCCGCTAGTGCCGTGTTAGTGGACGCGCCTCAAACGTCAAGAGATTTGGACCGCATAATAATGGTTCGGCTTTCATAATGTTTGAAGGAACATATTGTCAGATTTCTGTTTGAATTAATTACATTTTTACAACATATGTGATATTGGGCTTCCTTTGTAATCGTGTACATTATTGATAAAGCAAACACATATGTTGCTAGAAGAACCGCGCAACTTGACCTATTGTTATTACTTATTAGTTACCTCAGGAAAACGCTCATATGAAGTTTATCTTGTTAATTTATGGGACCCCTACAATAGATTCACTGGGACGGTTTAGTCAACAGATTGACTACTGCAGCAACGTCGGACAAAGGCCTGCTTTTTCACCTTGTCTTGACTGCGGGCTCACAGAGGTACGAAAGGTCACAAGTAAACAAAGGCTAACCACATTTTTGTTGTGAGTGTTGAGGTATTCAAGCTGTAAATCTTTAAACTAAAGGGAAGTGTTATCTCTGTTAGACATTACCGAAATAATATTAGTAACATAGCGTATACATTGGAAATTCTGTTGGATATACTGACGAGTAAAAAATGTGTTATACTTTCTTCAAATCTTCGCGTTACTCGTTTATTTTAAAAATATAAAACAAAATATTATTAACATTTTTGTTCAGTTTTAATAGTTTACTAAAAACACTGGTCTTGTAAACCAAAAATAAGAATAAATAACTTTTAAAAATGTACATTGTTTCCCCTTCCTTCGCTGTTTCTGGTGATAACGGCTCATATCGATTACTTTATTTGCTGCTAGTCTTGTTTTTTTTTAGTTTCATTCATAATTACTCCATCATTATTAATGTAATTTTGATAATGACCTAAAATCTAAAATATTTGACACGGTCACACAAACCTACCTTAAAAATAGCTTCTCATCAGAACAATGCATAACATATTATTCATTTATTCACATTATTCGTTGTAATACATTTATAAAGTTAATCGATTTAATACGATGCATTTTCTGTGATGCAATCACCGCCATTAAATAACGTCTTCATTAAGACTTCATGTTTATCTCCAATTATCAACAAGACGTGCCATGATACGCATAATCGCACACTTAATGGTTGTATGTTTTGTAATAATCAGGGAGAGGGATCTTTGTAAGTAAACAGAGCAATCGTGTTACGGCACGGAGGATAGGTGACTTACACTGTGTGATCAAAAGTATCCGGAAACCCCCACAAACACACGTTTTTCATCTTAGGTGCATTGCGCCGCCACCTGCCTGGTACTCATTATCTGCGACCTCAGTAGCCATTAGACATCGTGAAACAGCAGAATGGGAGGCTCCGTAAATCTCACGGACTCCGAACGTGGTCAGATGATTGGGTATTACTTGTGTCAGAAGTCTGTACGCGGGATTTCCACACTCCTAAACATCTCTAGGTCCACTGTTTCTGATGTGATAGTGAAGTGGAAACGTGAAGGGACATGTACAGCACAAAAGCGTATAGGCCGACTTCGTCTGTTGACTGACAGAGACCGCCGACGTTTGAAGAGGGTCGTAAAGAGTAATAGGCAGACGTCTATCCAGACCATCACACAGGAATTCCAAAATGCATCAGGATCCACTCCAAGTACTATGACAGTTAGGCGTGAGGTGATAAACCTTGGATTCCATGGTCGAGTGGCTGCTCATAAGCCACACATCACGCAGGAAAATGCCAAACGAGGCCTCGCTTGGTGTAAGGAGCGTCAACATTACACGGTTGAACAGTGGCAAAACGTTGTGTGGAGTGACGAATAACGGTACACAATGTAGCGATCTGATGGCAAGGTGTGGGTATGGCGAATGCCTAGTGAACGTCATCTGCCAGCGTGTGTAGTGCCAACAGTGAAAGTCGGAGGTGATGGTATTATGGTGTGGTCGTGTGTTTCCTGGAGGGTCTTACACCCCTTGTTGTTTTGCGTAGCACAATCACAGCGCAGACCTACATTGATATTTTAAGCACCTTCTTGCTTCCCACTTTTGAAGAGCAATTCGGGGATGGCGATTGCATCTTTCAACACGATCGAGCACCTGTTCATACTGCATGGGACGTGGCGGAGTGGTTACACGACAATACCATCCCTGTAATGGACTGGCCTACACAGAGCTCTGACTTGAATCCTATAGAACACCTTTGGGATGTTTTGGAATGCCGACTTAGTTCCAGGCCTCACTGACCTACATCGATACCTCTCCTCAGTTCCGCACTCCGTGAAGAATGGGCTGTCATTCTCCAAGAAACCTTGCGGCACCTGATTGAAAGTATACCTGCGAGAGTGAACGCTGTCATCAAGGCTAAGGTCGGGCCAACACCATATTGACCTCCAGCATTACCGATGGAGGGCGCCACGAACTTGTACGTCATTTTCAGCCAGGTGTCCGGATACTTTTGATCACGTAGTGTAGATACGGCTAGGTATTTTGACGGACACTCTCCTATCCCGCCCAACGGTCGTTGCGACTGTTCCATTTATCGATGCATGTGTAGACCAGTAGAGAACTGTGCAAGATGTCTAAAGTAAGAGGAGCTCATACATAAAGAACATCCCATCAAGCATCGTTTGTAGCGGAATTTGACATGGGACACTTCAGCACAAATGGCGAAACCATTCGATGTACGAGTAGAGCTCAAAGCACGTTTAAAACATCATGTTAAATAACTTGTAATACAACGAAACACAAGTAACGTATGCCATTATTAGGAAGGAGCAATGAGGAAAATGTACTTTCAACCTCCTCAGAACTATTGCTCAGAATTTTTCGAGGATATATGCCATAGGCTAATAAGAGGGCGATATTGCTTTAAAACTTGTACAGCTTTCGATGTAAAAAAAAGACAATGTATCTCAGATATCTGTATATTAATGTCGTAATTAAATCACGAGGTAACTTTATTGGACACTATCAATAGCTAAACATATATTGCTATTTTACTTTCTCTACCGCACACACAATAGGTAGCCTATTGCATTCCACTCAAAAATTCGACATCTAGATTTTACTGGAAATACATGTTTTATGACCCCTTGAATCTAAAAAAGTCATTTTTAGGAAAAGTCGGTGTGTGGGATGTCTGTATGTGTGTGCCTGTGAACATCATAACTAAAAAACGAAATGTCGGGTTAGTACTAAACTTGGTATTTAAGTTCTGGAGCCCACAACAAACTATTTTTATGGGACATTTTCGAGTTGTTTTATTTTGTGAAAAGTTTTTTTAACGATTTTCATTAAAATACCACTTATTGAAGATATTTACATGACAAATAAAATGTAGGCTTTGTTTTTGGGAATAGTTTGTCAAGTCCTTTTCATTAGGAAGGAAACGTATAATATTGCAAAACTGGTAAACGTTAAATTATAGACAAAATACGCACTACAAAAAATCTAGATCTCTTTAAAACACACATTTTATTTCTGATAACCTGTTTTGTGTCATCAGCCACTTCCGAGATATTGGCTATTGATGGTTTGAATTGTTCCACATTTAGCCATTCTTTTCAAGTCATGTCGGTTTTCAACTGTTTCTCGCGATATTATGAAAAGAGTGTGGAATTCTAAACCAGCGCACAGCGTCTAGTTTCTAAGAATTTTATTATCTCGGTTCCCTTTGTATCTATTTCTGCAAAGGTTTATCTCGATTAAAATGAAGCAGACAGGAAAATAAGCTTTCGTAAGAATAATTTGTACAGCCATAATAGGCCACCAATACTCGTTAATTCTGGTCTACCTGCTGTAGAAATAAAGTATGCTGCCTTGGAACGGCCCATCATATATTTTGTTCACAGAAAACAGTGCAAGGTCCCAAGCGCTTACACCATTTCACGCCTAACGTGATAGTTTACTAACTAAAACCCCTTTAAAACTAAACCCCCATGGCGCTATGGACCATGCACGGCCAGGAACTTAAAATACGCACCCCCAGGGGTAGAATCGAAGCCGGCCGCATTCCGTGGCCAGGAACCAGAACCGCGCTGCAGCCCAATTTACAAGACCCCTCTACCTGATGATAATTTATAGATACAATACAGTTTATCGTTAGACAGGTGCCGTACAAACACGAGCAGCAGTGTTCGAGCGCTGACTGCGTACAAAAACCACCAAATATGACGCCTGCAGTCCATAATCCAAAAAAAAGTGTCTTAATAACGGTCAAAAGCACGAAAATGTTGTTAAATTTAGCACATTTAGAAGCCATAAGCGCATAGAAATAGAAGTGAAACGAAGTATTCAGCAATTGGGAGATATGGGAACATTCACATCTCAGTGGGTTGAAATTTGAGGCTCATCGTGTTCAAATCCCATAATCTGGAGATAGCTCTATTTGTGTATCATTAAAGACTTCCATTGACAACTGTTGTTTTGGTTTTTGTATTCTTTTGACTTGTGGCCTCTTAATTTCAACTTGAAGCTGGAATTCATTAAACGCGATGATTGTCATGTTAACAGGTGAATGCGAGTCATGGAATACGTCTTTAGGTACTTGTAATGTAAGGGGAGTTTCTGGTTGTTTAGCCTCACATGTCTGGAGGACGTGATAAAAGGTGGCCCATAATGAAATGCAGCTGTTAATGTTGATAACGACCACTCAACCCCACTCTCTGCCAGCATGACCTTATATGTTCCTTAAGTAGAATTCAAGCCACTATATTGGCAGTGTGCTTTACTTTCCCCAAAATATGTTCGTATGAAGGGTAACGTTACAATCTAGTTGTCCATATTTCCACTAGCGGAGTACCTTTACAGAAATGTTTCGTTGAATGTTGGCGTATAAATAAAGGCGGAAGTTAAGAACATTTTGTTTTTGGTTTTTTCATTACATTTAAACGTGTATTTTCGTGTTAAACTACCATTTTCTTAATGTCGGGTTTCTTATTGCTGTTAGATAGCGGCGAAAGCTTTAAACCTTTGTCTCCGTGCCTTTATGTAAACGTTTGTATAAATATCATAGCTGTCGTTCAGTTTAAAAGCACATGCAAAGAATTCTTCACCCCTTCCTCTAGAAGGTTGAGTTATGTTGTATTGATTTAGTCTTTCCGGAGTACTGTTTCATAGAGGCGGTACCCAAAACACCACATCGATTATAATATGCTTAATTGATTCGCTTTTGTGTCCTTGAAATATTTTCAGGCTGGTCACATAGAAAACTGATGCTAGCTGGGTGGAGTCAAAATTTGGTTACTTGAAATTGGAAATCCTAAGGAGAAAAACACTATTACGATCTAGGGGAATGGTCAAATATTTATGCACGTTATGTACTATTTAACGGAAAATTTTGTCATTATTTGATAATCAGGAGCAATGCTGAAGACTTTACAGAATGCACTTTGTATTTCATTAGGTGGTAAAAAACCGACACAAAATAAGTTTAGTCAAACCCTATTTCAATGTCCTGGTATTTGTAAACTTTTTTTCAAATCAAGATTACAGATGTGCTTATATCAATTTTGCTCTAAGTGAAATCGGTAGCCTGTTTTTAGCACCAAGAAGACTTCCTTAATTTAAATATGCGTAGATATTTCACAGTGGAGTAGCATGAACTCTAACGATAAAATTCTCTTATTTGTTTTAGTCAGTGCAAAATCCATTCTGCAAAAACCCGCCACATGTTAGAATATCGATGAAATGCTAGGCACTGCTGCTTTACACACTACATGGCCTGATTTGAAATAGCGACATGAAACTACCACACAGTGCAATGGGATTACATCTACTACTACGTCCCTAGGGTGAATGACATCAAAACACTAATGTTGAAAACCACACAGTCCAATGGGAACACTGTTTGACAAGAAGCCTACACGACACTGTGTTTTTTCGTGTTTTTTTCTGAAAATACGTATTAGCTACATAAACGCGAATTTCGGACTGTTGTTATGCCAGTCCACAACCGCGATATTTTTTCACATGTAGATAAACACCTCTTTAGGCTACTTTGCGCTACTTTGCACCGTATACGACACGTCTTCCAAACGGGCAAACAAGATAATAAACTGGTGCGTTTGCGCAACGAATGACCAACATTCTTGTAATCATCGATGTTGAATAACCTAAGGTATAACTTTGTTACACATTGATTGATCGCGGTTTATGAATATATTGTTGCCAATTTATTCAGAAATTACGATGTGTTTTAATCCTGGAATTTAAAATGTTAACAAGGTAGGTACTTAGTTGCGTAATAATTAACGGACCAATTAGTTATATACGCAGTATAAATATTTAATCTTGAAATCCATATAATATTAATTATAAACTTGTTAATGTACTTTGATGCCATATATCAGGCCTGGGCGACTGCTGCTCAGGGAGCGATCGGTCGCTCAAAGTTTTAGAGTGAGAAGGGTGAGTGTGCGAGGTCGAGACGACACAAACCAGTTCAATGACGAACCTTTCAGCAGGAGGTGCTTTGCCAACTTTTAATCCTGACTGGGATGAAAAGTATTTCGCCATATTTGAAGGCAGATAATCACTTGTTTGGTATGTGGTACAATAGTATCATATTCTTCGCATCAATTGTGAATACCATTAGGTCGCATTCACTTCGTCACAGGCAATTTCAGGAATTTTTAAATGGTATAGATTCAGATCTTTTAGATCTGTGGTATCATTCTTAAATTGGGTGGCTAAGCAGGGGCTGCGTGCTTGAGAGCTTTTTCGCGTTAAGGTGCGAAAATAAAGTTTAGAGAACTTAGCACCAAAGATTGAGTTTCTGACTTAGCATTTTTGAATGATATAACATTGCACTGAAATAAACTGAATACCCAGCCACAAGGAAAAAAATCACTGATTGATGATTTGAAAGCTTTCATGGAGAAATTGCGAATCTGGATCTAGAGTACACTGATTTGTACCATTTTCCAAGTTTAAAATCCGTATTTATTAAACAATCGTCTGAAGTGTTGAAGAAAGACAAGAACATTTTTGAAGAAGTACTGGAAGAATTCACAATCCGATTTGATAATCTGACGATCATGGGCACAGAATGGAGGTAGTTTAATAATCCATTTTCATTCAATGTTACATTTTTCAGATGGAATTAAGGAACCTCCAGAACACCACACCTCTGCGTGCTTTAGGACTTTTGGGAGTAGAATTATTTCGTGGATTGCCCAAAGTGGATTTTCAAATTTGGGTCTGTTTGGCAGTCGTAGTGTTGCTTTATTTGGTACAACTTATTTATGTGAGCATTTTTAGCACACTGAACAATGTTAAGAATGCTTCACGCAGTAGTCTAAGTGATCAACATTTAGTGCACATATTGCGATTGCAATGCTCCAACTTAGAGCCAGAATATAACAAGGTAAAAGGTTGCAAGTTTCAACAGTAGGCTCAGTGTAACTACACAGTCAGTAGCGCTTCAGGTTTACGTCATTTGCGAATTGTTTTAGTTTAGTGAAGATAAATTGTCTTCGAAGTAATGCAAGACTAAATACTATTGCATAATTTGAAAATGAAGCACTATACCAACTATATATTGTATTATATTTAATTTTATATTTGTAATAAATTACAGTCACTGACCAGTTCGTATGTCCATATTGCACGCACGTATGGGAGGGGATTCGGATAACAAAGCGAATATCGCTCAGGCTAATCCACGTATTCCACAGGCCTGTCATATGATTCTTATTATATGCTTTTTCCATAGTGTATTAGGCATCCTCGCCACTTCCCTTACTTAAAAAACGCCCAAATTGCTTGCTTTCCCTAATAACGGTGCTCACTCTGTTCAAATCTTTATACAGCTTATGTCGTGCAATGTATACTCCGTTGTTTTTCTCGTCTATATAAGTAAAGCTCGGCTCTAGCTAGGAACTAAATTTCACCTAGTATCTTTGGATTTGCTTTGACATACCTGAACTGATAATTCACATAAACCGAATCAGTGAGTTTCGGATTTAGTTATACCAGCCAGCCTGTACAATAACCAGAGGTGGGATTAGAGTGGCATGGTTCGCAATTTCAAGTTACCGATAAGGAGAGCATTTGACACGTGTCCCCTAGGTATAGACCGTGGGTAAAGAAATATTCCTCTTCGCAAATAGTGCGTATTTAGTACAACGTAAGCCACCGTCGTCATTTTGATCCTTATTGAAAACAGTGGGTATTAGCGGTGTGTAGTTGCTGCGCATCCTTAAGTACTAGTCGGCCACGATATGAGTGCGTGCGGTGAGAAGAGGAACTAAACGGTTACAAACACCGGAAGGGCGGTCAGGCAAAAAAAGTACTCTGCAGTTCCGAGTTGCATTAAGTAGCGAGACTAAGGCCTCCAAATGATGTACTGTTTTCATTCTGCGTCTGTACATTTCCCTATCGCCTTGCCCTCCCTCCCTAGTCTTGAACGACTACAAAAACGGTGGCCCTCTGATATCGTAGTCAAGTAGTAAACCTCTCTCGGAATGACTGTAGTTAGTGTCATTACTGATTATTGCATACAATCGAAACCGTGCATATCCTTCTTAATATTATCGTTTCCCAAAGCGGTTTAATGCATTACCCAAAACCACAAAAAATTCTATCAAGCGTGAGCAGCAACAGAGACTGCAATACCCAGTGTAAGTGTTTTGTTGACGACGAAAGTTACACTACAATCGTATTGTGATTGCTATATTTTTGTGACACTGGAAAATGTATAACTTTATAAGGTTCGAGAAATTGAGAACAAAACATAAGTAAATTCATGAATTCTTGTGAGTCATTTCCTGGATGCTTACATAAGCAGAAGTTATATCGCATAATTTTTAGGGAAATGAACGCCTCATGTTCACGGAGAATTCGACACGTGGAGAGATTATGCAAATCAAGCTGGCGATGCTCATGTAAGCACTTGGGTTCACAAGCGGTCAGTACGGGATACGGTATTTAAAGTGACTTTTTTTGAGGATGGGGAGGGGGAGGTCTACCCCATCACCCGCTTAGCCGATTTCTGTGACACTTGTCTCTTTAAATTTATTCCGTTACCTTGCAACTTTGCTCCGATCTCCGGGACAACGCGAAATGACTCACCATACCTCAGATGCCGACCAGGTAACCCTAAATATTGTGTAGCCCTAACTCTCTCTCTTATTAGTGTAGCTTAGGATAGTTATAGAGAAATTAAATACATCTTAAAGCCGGAGCTACCAGTCTATAAGTCTCACTCTTCCAGCTCCCCGCAAACTATAACCCTCTCAATGACATTCCTGAGTTGCCCCCGTCTCGTCACCCCGGCTAGGGGTGCGGTCACATCCTGCAGGCGTTGCGTCTCATAATACTTAATAATACATTTTATATTGACTAAAACAATTCAACATCTTTTACGATCACATTACTGGTTATGAATATTGAACTTGTTCGTCTTCCCTCCTTCTCTTTCTGAACCAGTGGTCTTATTCATTCTTCTGTCGCTTAGTACAATACTACCAATATACAGTTTCTATATTTTCATGATTACTAACAAGGACAACAAACTGCATGTCAGGTAGAAACTAATTTATACCAATTCGCACTCAAGGGACAAATACATGCTTGACATCTATGTTCAACAAAATCGAAGCCAACAGGGCGAATGTAAAACCTTGATCCCTCCACTTCTAGAGATTGGCATGCATCCTTATGCAGAAATAAGTATTTTTAGGGGGAAACCTGAACAACACCATTTGAAGTATTTTTGAGATTATCCTAGATATTCAAAGGGCTTCTCACACTATGTATTCCATTCAATAATTTTTTTATTTTCCTTTTTCTTGCGTAATTGCAGGAATTTCGAATTTAAGATATGTGGAATTCACCGGAAAGATCCGTTATAGTCCTCAAAAATTAATGTTTAAGAAAAAATGTGTAAATAAGAGAGAGAACCAGCTAAAATATAGCTAAATTGATATTTTGATTGAAATATATCTTTTAAATACTGCGTGGCGAATAACTTGTATAGCTTGAATTTTCTTTAAATAGCCAATTTTGCATAGGTTCAGGCTTTTCTGGGCGGTAGTGTCATAGGAGGATAACTGGTAAGCCATAAGCATGTACGAGTGTTTACTGCAGGACAAATTCAGCGCTTATTAGAATATACATTTTAAATAACAACCTCACTCATATTATTATGATTATTTTCCAAAATATTCGCTGTCGTATATTTAAATTTTTTCGGAAATATGTCGCTGTTACGCTGTTAAAAACGTGTGCGTTTCTTTCACTTTTTTATTTTTCGCATGATCTTATAACCAAAATCCTGTTAGATAAAAACTGTTGAATGCTGTTTACACATATTGCATCGCAGAAAAAAACAAATACTGCAAATAAAGCAATATCAAATGCACATGTCTTTCTATAGCTACTATAATGTATTTTTATATCGACTTCATGAATTATGCTTGCATAAGCTAATTTTGCTATCTATGTCATGTTAACCCATATGTTCTTTGCAGAAATAGTTTACTTGTGCATTTCCTTGTACGTTCATGAAGATACTAGTGCCTGAAATAATAGTCTAATATTTAAAAGCGGGTCGTTATATGCTGGTTTTGAAATTTCATACTCTTTTTATGATATCGCCAGAAATAATCGATGGTGACAGTACTTCCAAAAATATCAATGAGAAATTGAAAACATTAAAGATGGAAATGGCTGATCCAGCAAAAAGCTTATTTGAAATAAATTGTGTTTTTAGAGAGAAGTAAATTTGTTTCTGTGGTACGTTTTTGTCTATCGCTTATGGCTTAATAGATATACAATATTATACTAAATTAATTTAGAATGAAGAGGACTTTATAACTATTGCAGAAACTTCAAGATATACATTTTAATAGGAATGTAAACATCTTAAATGTTTTAATCAAACTCTTTATACCCATTTTTGTGAAAATAAAGAATAACGGTATTTCCTCCATGCAAAGAATATTTTGGGGTGAGGCTATTCTCCTATCTTCGCATTGCACCCTGAAAGATGCTCAATTTAAATATAGGGTATGTATATATCCCATGTTTTAATTATACACTCCCACACGCAGTCATCCTTCGTGGTGTAATGATCACCATGCTGTCTCTAGTTCACGCGGTCACGGTTTCAAACCTGGAGGACGGCGAAGTATTTTTTTCGGGTTTAAAAATCCTTAGCATTTCCTTCGGAAAGAATGTAAAACCGGTGGTCCCATGTTGTAGATTTACGACACGTTAAAGGATCTCAAGCTTGATAAAGAGGCCTCCGAGCAAAATTACTCGTCTTTCACGCCCAATATAGAAGGGACGCTAAGGACCACAGCAGTTAAAGAACGTCCATAAACAAAACTCAATTCAATTTCACACACCCTCACACACAGACGCAGTCTCCTATAAGCTGTTATATAAAGCTGTAATGTAATATAAAGTAAACGTAAAGTTATTATTGGGATTTTTTAACATAATCAAATTTTAAAACTACACATACAGCTGTCATCTTGATTAGTCCTTATGTGATCTGTAGCCATCTTCTGTGAATAACGAGTAAACATGGGTTACCAGTCATCTGATTGTAATAGCTAGAACCAGACAGAAGCGGTACAGCATTGGACAAGATATGGCGTCAACGCTGACTGGCGATCCTTTAGTCTTCAAATGTTAATGAATCTGCACGCTAGAATAAGTTAGAGGGTGGAAGATAAAAAGTTCGAAACTTGGAGTTCATTACACAACATTTTAAGGTTTTCTGAAGCACTAACTTTCTTTAATTGCAGAGCGATATGTGGAGAAGATAACAAAGTAAATCGCTTTTATATGATTTGAATACTAAATTAAGAAACCTATAATATCCTCAAATTTCAAAACTTCTACCAAGCATTAACATAAAAAAACGTTAAACAAATAATTCAACATGTCAAGCATTCCGTTGTAAGCATATCCTCACCCTTTTGACGAAGTTATGGAAGACAGCATTGCGGGCGTGATATCTCCTGGAGTATAAAGTTCAGCATCTGGTTCAGGATCCAGCAAAGACTCGCTCCTTTAGATAATCCCAAAGAAAAAAAATCAGGTGGTTTCAAATCTGGGAATCTCGGAGGTCATTGTGGGTTACTGATAATTCCGTCGATTAAATATAAAATCACATATAAGATAACGGTCCGCGTCTCTCGTAAAATACCATCTGATAGTTACCTTGGCTATCTTGCACACTTTTTTCACCACACAGATCATGTTTACCGTAAACGAACAATCGTAAACAAAACAGAGAAAGTACAATAACTATAGGTATGACAGATTACTTATAACTTAAATGTTTCACAGATAATTATTTTTATGTGCACTAACGACATAAAGATAAGCTAGCCCGCCTCATAACTGCCCCCAGGTTCTTTCGAGACATCCGTCAAAACTGGGGATATTTCTCTGTGATGTCTATTACACATGGTTGATTTCGTATAGATATTCCCCTTCAATAAGAACCCCTGTTCCGAAGTAGGATTCAGTCATGAAGACTGTTCCTACGTTAAATGCATCCTGACGCAGGTGCTGATAAACAAAAAGGTTGCTACAATACAGTAATCGAAATGGAGAGTTTAAACGTAAACGGTACCCCAACACCTCCATTAGTACTGGTAATTTCGTGGGGGTGGTCAGTTGATTGATCAACTGACAGCGCCGCAATAGGACTTTGTCTTGCCGTGGGAACTGGGCAACTTCTTCGACACAAACATACTCCCCTTTTGCAAATTCTGAGGAGCTGAAACTCGCATCGAAATAGTGTTTTAATTTAGAGTAAGAGTGAACTACGCAGGACCAATTTAAAATGAACACCCTGTATGATTGTTTTAACATCTGATTGACTTATATAAACCACCGTTCCATATATCGTCATGTGTACGTTGCATAGGGATGGAGGTGAAGTGTCTGAGGAAGACAGAGGTAGAGACAATGAAATTATGTGCGAAAAGGTCTTCACATTTAATATAATAACGCGAGCAGGCGTTATTGATTTACCCATTGGAATTCGCATGTGAAAATTGCCAGGATTTTCATTTATTTCGAATATAAACGTGATAAGTATTAAAATAAATTAATCATATATAATTAACGTAGTCAATTACTTCTCATAAGTTGTAAATCGCATTACTACTTCAATACGATTATACTAAATACTTCAGCCCGTGTGCATTAATATGGGAAATATTGCAACCATTGTGTTTGAACTTTATTTACATTCAGGCAAAGAAGTTATACATACACGGACTGTTACACTACTACATCAATAGAACGATTTCAAAACCAATGAAAGCTGAGCTAAACAATGTTTATATGCAAATTCGTACTTTTGGAAAAAAATATGGAGTTGTGAATAGGTAGCAATCATATTGTTTTATATATTACTTCAATTCATTATGTAATATATGTTCTGTAGCACGCATGACAACCCATTAAAAAGAGAAAACGTAACATTTTGAAAACATGGAACAGAACGCTAATAGAAAAGCTAGCGGATTCGATATTTAACCGTGGACAGAGATATACGAAAACGTCAGGTATATTATACCGTGAGCAGGGGCTCGTCCTTCAGCGATAGCCGTCTAGTTGGAGAGGGAGGCGCTCCCAGTTGACACATTAATTTCAAAGGCGCAATCCAGAGGCACGGGTATAATCGGCGCAACAGTTCTAGACACGTGAAAATCTTAATGAGAGCTATGATGCGAGTTGCTTACCAGATCAGGTGGTGACCGGTCGACTGCATGCGTGGGACAGTCATCGTCAAATATCCACACCGTTATGCGCTGATAAACTTAGTTATATACAGTATATTAAAATCCACGCTGTAAAAAGTGCTTAATATAAAAAACCCTGTCAATCATTGCCTCCAATTCTTCCACATCTAACAACCCTTCCTCTTCTGCGGAATCACTCACATTATTGCCGTCATCACTGCTGTCACTACTTTCTGCACCATTATCCTGGATGAGAATTATTTCTATTTGATTTTCTGCAATTCCGTATTTTTCGAAATAATGATTCTTAATTTATTCAACATGTCGACATACATTTTCCCATTCTGGCCTTCCAATTTCAGCAAATTGCTGGCGTTATAACTGCTCCACATATTTTAATTTAAAAGTGACATTTCTGCATGCCACCCATTTTTTGATATCAGCCCAGATTAATTCGATTGGGTTTAGATCTGGGCGATACGATGACAGTCTAAGTACATTATAGCGATGTTGTATTACTATCTGGTCAAGTATGTATGACTTCTGAAGCTATTTGTTGGCTTTAATTAAGTTATATAGCTTTGTTTTACTCATGCTTTCATCTAAAGCTTTATTATGTCTAAGTAACCAAGCTCTCATTTCTTCTTTCAAGGAAGTTAAGGTAGGTGGTTTGTGAATTTGAGTGTTGACGCATTGTGAAGCATTGTCGATGACCAGAACAGACCCAGCAGGCATATTAGGTATCAACATGGCGATGATTCACTTCATGTAATTTTCTGTATTCATTTCTTGATGAAAATCTCCTGTTGTTTGTTGCGACTTGTAAAAGAAGGGCATTTGGAACGAAGCCGATCTTTCCAACAGCATGAACGATAATAAGTATTTGCCCTTTGGCAACAGGTGCCTGCAAACCTAATTCGCTATCGTCACTCCAACTTTTAGATGCCGTATGACTGCTGAGTATGTATGACTCATCTTCATACATTATAGTATTTTTCTGAAATTTGTAGCACCACCTTGAAAATTGATGCTGATATAAGTACATATAAAATTATAGTCATTTGGAAAGGTAGAATCAGACTGAAAAATTCAATGCCATAGCCGGGATTTGAACCACGGATCTTAGGCTTTCCGTGCCGTTGCTCTAACCGACTAAGCTATCATGGCAACATTTACTTTTTATTTTTATTTTTTATGTTATTATTATTATTATTATTATTATTATTATTATTATTATTATTATTATTATTATTATTATTATTATTATTATTATTATTATTATTATTATTTTATTTATTTATTTTGCTTTTCTGTTAAAACTCTTCTATTTAATTTCGGCTTCTTCCATTTGAACCCTAAATCTTTAATAATTTTTCTGAGATTTGTAGCACCACCTTGAAAGTTTCTGCTGTCTTTCAGCTGGATGAGCAATCTGCTTATTGTTAGCACAATTTTTTCTTCCACATAGGAATTGTGAATCGTGCGCCGAATGACGCATTCGAAATCGTCTATTTCTGTAATACGTTTAGGGACCTTATGTTTCTTCCCAGGTGTGTCAAATGGTACTCTTTCATCCATATGTTTTTTTCTCTTATCTTTGAGAACTCTGGAAACGGAACTCGGTGAAACACCAGTTGCTTTGACTACTCTTTCTTTCACTCTCTTAAGGCTTTTGTGGAACTCGGATATAATTTCTTCCTTCATCTCTGTTTCTTGCTTCATGAAGTCGAGGACATTTGCAATTATTTCCCTACTTTGACTATGTAACACCTTACCACTTAACTTTGAAAACATAGGAGCCATGGTTATAAATATAACAAATATAAAATAAGTACTATTTAGATACTGCAGCTCTCTTTAAAATTACAACCAGATGCAGACACCTTCTATGCAGACTGTATGTGTTACGCACTGTGAGTAAGCAAAGGTATTATATCGCTTTCGTTGATAAAGCTAAACATAAACCATTCCTAGGCTCGGCAGCTGGGATGGCAATCAAGGTCACGATTCCAGAAGTTTTGCGCGAGTAATATATTTCTGGACGTTTCCTCTCTGCAGCTCTGCAGCTAATATAAGCGAGCGTGCGAACCAGTGAGCCAGATTGGTTGTTCTTATTGTGACGTGTAGCGAGTGCTGCTCTGCGAGCGATAGAAGAGGAGACCTGTCTTCGACAGTTAGTGAATATCTGAAAGAGAGGAGTCATGTGTTCCACACTCCGGCGGATAGATAGCAGAGGCGGATAGAATCAGAGGCTACTTTGCGCGTAATTCGTTACGCCGCTACGCCCAAAGAAAAGAAAACAAAAGTGACAGTAAGGTCGCAAAGCCACTATATAATAGAAATGCGTCATAAATCCCTGTAACATAGAGTTTGAGATAATCTGAAAGGTTTAAAGCGTTTATTTGGGAATAATACCTTGGTTAACGAGTTTAATTGAGACTAACATTCTACAATTATGTAATATGGAGTCCGAGCTTCATAATATTGTGATAGAACTGAACCGTTTATTTAAATAATGAAAATATGTAAGGCACGTTGAAAATAAAATGGCGATTTCTAGGTTTTTAAAACCAAGAACGTCTGCAACACCACGATCTAAAAAAAACACATAAACAAACAAACAAACAAACTCATCGTCACAATCTCAATTGCCAGCAATAATGGAAAGTACCCCATCAGCCGCAATGAAAGTCCTCCTTAACCTATCTCCTATTTGTTTCAATATTATCAAAACGAGTGCTAGCCTGGGGCTCATTGATTGAACCAACTCAAACTGGTACAACCTTAATAATTAAAACCATAATCAATAATTCTCATCTTGAGATGGGTAGTCGTCCTCCGTGATGTAGTGGTTACCATGCTAGCCTCTGGTTCCTGAGGTCGCGGGTTCAAACCCGGCGGAGGACGATGGATTTTTTCGGGCGTAAAAATCCTTAGCATGACTTCCTTCGGAAGGGAAGTAAAGCCGGTTGCCCCGTGCCTTAGATTTAAGGCACGTAAAAGAACCTCAAGTCTGATAAAGAGGCCTCTGAGCAAAATTACCGGTCTTTCACGCCCAATATAGAATAGGACGCTAAGGACCACAGCAGTCAAAGAGCGTCTATAAATAAAATTCAATTTTTAACTTATGTAGTGATTAGTGGGTATTATGTTTTGACAAGCCATTCGAAATGATGTTAGAATGGAGTCAACTAGAGGAGCATCTCCGAGCGACACTCCCGTGGCCGGGGGGTCAAGCCTGGAACTGTTAGGGAACTCTGCGTGTCTCTGTCGAATTGCGCCGGCCACGCTCTGCAACCCACACTCTCTTGTGGTTCCCTCACTTTATCCGTTCTTCCCGGGATCCACTGGTAATCGAGGTCTAGGTGTCCCCTCCGTTAATTAGTGCTATCCTATTCTAGAGTGGAGTCAAAACAATATGCATTGCCTAATATGGTACACAGATGACTCTAAAATGGACAATGGATCTGGTGCCGGAATATTGGGAAGCACCAAGGTGTGATATTTATGTTGCTCTTCAAGCTGAAGTTTATGCAATTGAAAACTGTGTCAGGGAGAAACTAAAAAGAAAGCTACATTTGAATTTTCTCTGACAGTCAGGTTGCTCTAAAAGCAATTGCAAGTTATCTGATAACATCTAAATTAGTCTGGAACAGCCTAATAAACCTTATGCAATTGGCAAAACACAACAAAGTAAATTTTGGGTGGGTGCCTGGACATAAGGGAATTTTAGGCAATGAAAAAGCGGGTATCCAGGCAAGAAGAGGATTTGCTCAAACATTTTCTGGACCTGGACCAGTTTTTGGTATATCCTTAAACTCTGTTCGAAGAAGCATGGCTGAGTGGATTAATCATAACCACCAATTACGATGGGTTCAAACAGAGGACTGGAAGAACAATAAGAGAATGATGAGCATCCTCACTCACTGAAGGTGTACTTAATGTCAACAAATCTGAAATAAACCTGATAACCGGGATTACCCAAACACCTGCATATAATGGACATCTTTAGAGAAACCATGTGCAGGCTGTATAACAAAGAGGATGAAACTGCCTCTCACATAATATTCAAATGTGAGGCACTAGAAAGGATAAGATGTGAACTTTGGGTCTAATAAATCCAAATGATGAATTACTAAACGAAAATTTAAACTACTGTCCCTAATGAAAAGGGGAGGGCTATTTAACTAAACAATAGTGATAGAAGATAATACAATAAACCCTTAGGTTTCAGTGTTAAGGGCAATTTCAATCCAGCTCCATCACTACGATAGTCAAGTCACAATCTCAGACCTTCATAAATAATTCCATCAAATCAAATTCGAACAATCAGTCTTATGTTTACGCTAGTAATGTAATAAATACCACGTAGTAAAGCGAAAAGGCAGAAGTGAGGCATCCTGCTTAGATGAAAAGATAGTATGTACTCACATATATTATTTAAGACACATTCAGATTCAAGCTGCACGAGTCGTAAACAAAACTGTTACAGACCTTACCGAATAGGAGACAAATGAAAATTCAGTTACATCCATGTCGAATATTTGCATAACTAGTATTAAAGATTGGGGAATTTAAGGCTCCCACAGATACAGGAGAGAATTGTGTTGCGTAACTAGAAATCGTTTAGGAAACACGGGATCTGTGTTGATGCAGTGTGGTTTCTGTGGTTACGAGAGGGTTTCACTCTCTGAAAGGTTTACGCAAGAAGATTATATAAACCGATGCTCATCGATCGGTGACCATCAGGAAGAGCACCATCCAGGTGGTGGATTACTTATGAAGAAAGTGGTTAAAATAGAAGAAATTGCTTCAAGGGATTCGACATGAATGTGATTGTGAATGTGTGGTGCAAAAAGCATTAAACTTCTTGTTTCGAGTAAGACCCTTTACAAGTGGTAAGTTTTCATATGTGTTCTCTGCAATAATATTACTAATTGGTTAATTTTTTCAACATTCACTTCTCTGAGTTCTCAATTCCACTTCACTTTCTACGTGACTTAGCGGCGTAACAATGCGCGCGACGTAGCTTCCTCTTCCGGACGGTTTTGGGGAGTCGAACACAAGACTTTTCCAATATCTCATGGAAGCAAACTCACTGCACATCACGGGCAGTCGTCACAAACTCGCTAGGAGAACAGCACTTTTCGTCAGATCAGAAACGCACTCGCTAATTCTTACTCGTAAAAACGATTGCTTATATAACCAATGAAATATTGTACACGACATTCTGGACATATGTTCTGGTGGCGGGAGAAGGAAACTTCCAGAAGTATTTTATTATCTGAAAATAGCGCTTCTGGTGTTTACCTGGCAAGCGATGTTATCGTTGTTTACTATGACTGCCCGTCGCCGTCGCCGTCGCCGTCATTACTTGCTTTCCATTTTATTGTAAAACAAAATGTTTCAGGTGAATTTGAGGGAAGCTCTTGGATTTCATTCATAATATGTCCTTGCTTATATTTTCCGAGATCATGTCCCTGTTTCGGGAAAGGAACAGTTATTTCGGATATAAACTCACCCCAGTAATGTTTCTCACAGATGGCCGCTCATCCAGCACTGAAATGCATCCAGGTTAAAATAATAGCGTATGCCTTGACACTTTATTTCCACTGAGGCGGTGTGTTGTTTTGTACTACATAAATTTTCCAATCATTTCTGTAGGAATACTCGCAAAGTTCCGCATCGTAGTTATTATTACCTTTTCTCCAATTTCACACCTGACAAACCAGCTCCTCTTGCCCATGAAGCACTCGCTCGCTGCCGAATTCAATAAACGACATTTTGACTGAGAACCGCGAAGATTACTAGGGAAGTTCGGACATAACACGGCTTTGTCCATTTGATTTGTGGTGCTTCAGAAGGACGTAGTGCCCAATTTATAATAGGTGCAGTTCAGTATCAGTTAAAAACCTGTCATATTGCTATTCGTTATAAAGGAAGAAATTCCGCTAGTGTGTATAAGCTTCAACTCGCCCAGGTTTTCAGTCTTATTTTGAAGAATCGTATTGAAGCTACCGGAATATAAAAAATGATCCAGGTAAGGGAATCAGAGGGAGGGAATCGCTATTTCAACTTCTCTACTACTTATCTATAGTATGTATAGGGTTATTAAAAATGAGACGTTACATTTAGTTCCTAAGTAATTAATAACAATTCAAGGAACGATAATCATAATTAACAACGTCTTTTATTATATTTATGACCTAGATAATAACAACCCATATCTGATTATATCATTTTATTATGCATATACATGTAAAGAGTATATTAAATTCTAGCGTTTATTGTGTTTCATTTATTTAATATCTATTTATATTTTATAAAATTTATTTTATATATTTAGTTTATTGTGTATTTGGTAGAAAGTGACGGTGGCTGAAAATGTCATTGCAGGGAGAGCCGTTTTCCCAGCTTAGGTAAAGAAACATACAATAGCCATACCTTGACTATTATAAGTTGCAAGCAGAGGGTGGGATCTGGAAGTTTCCACCGACAGTTGTTGACGCAAACCCCAACATCTGTATTTTAGAAAGTTATTCATGTAACTTGCAGCAGCAAATGACAGGGCCAGAATCAAATTTTAAATGTATAGAGTGGCAGAGAAACAGCCAATGGTGTTTAACTAGCCACGTTTTAAATATTTCAAAAGTTGGAGTTTAAGATAGCGTACTTACGCCAAATCACTTGCTTATTAGACCATCGTGATGTGAAGACGTGTTTTGTGTTATGGGAGGAAATTAGTACTATTGTTTCCGTTAATAATGTGATCTTCACATGAATTATTGTTGTAGGATGTTCAAAAATTTAATCTGATTTCGCAGAGGTAATTTTTATCTGCCAGAGATTTTTAGTAAATTAGCTACTTTGAAACTAAACAATTTCACGTTGTAACGACACGTCAGCATCATCAGTATAACAGTTTCACCATTGCATTGTTCAAGTGTTATAACAGTGACAGTGATAGCCTTCGCAAAGCATTTAAAATAATCCCCTGAGAAGTTTTTCATATTTGTTTTTTGTTCATCATGTCATTTCACTACTAGACACAGATTCAGAGATACATGCTCGACCACATTTACGACTCTGAGCTACGCCAAAGCACGGCTTCCACAACGACGCAGAACCTGCAAGAACTGTAGGTACATGTGTAAGATAGATATCATCAATGATAGGCTTAATTATCAGGTTGCAACAAAGCCCATAGAAATAAACATTTCAAAAGTCCGGCACACGGCGCATGCGCGACCGTTACGATGGCGTGATCAAGTTGAAATTTAGTCAGCTGTGAACGCTGGTTCGCGTGGCTGTGTCGTGAGCAATTCAGTTTTAAAATGCAAGGTCGGATTACACATAGTGACCAGCGTTCCTACATCAAAATCGAATCCCTACATGGATGAAACCTGGATACGAGATTCTGAGCCAGAACTGAAGTCTCAGCCGACACAATGGAAAAGTTCCGACTCTCCACGTTGGAAAAAATTCCACCGCCAACAATCAAAACTGAAACTGATGATAATCTTTGCATATGACATGAATAGAGTCAGCTATAAATAGTGCTCCAGGTGACGCGTGTAACAGGCGCGCACTACAAGCTGTTTCTGCAAAATGTTTTGCTCCGAAAATTCGTCAAAGCCTGACATGCTTGCAGCTGGTTCCTCATTTTGCACGATAATGCAAGACCATATATTACCCTACCAGTGAGACAAATATGGATGGAAAACGACAATAAATAGCGACCATTTGATACATCACTGGTTAGAGAACAGTACAGAATTTTAAGCCCCTACCTATTAGTACCTTAAAGTGCCTAAAGCGGCGCTGTGGCTTGTTTACGAGTAAATAGCGACGTCACAGGAAAAGCCGTTTTGTGTGCTGCAGTATGCAGTTATTTTTATTAAGACAAATGCATCGTTCAACACTAATGCTTCACAGATATTAGTGAACAGAGCAGAAATTTAAACCAGGGCATAACATAGAGGTTGACCCAAATGACTCCTCGAACTAAAAAATAAGTGAACGATGCAGTAAATAGAAGACACAGAAAATAATATAAAACAAGAAATAACACTCAGTAAAACAAAGTAGTGAACACACAAATCAGTGAATGTATGAGGCAGAAATGGGATCACTGAGAAATAGATCTTGTGGTATTCTGCGCTTCAAACGAGTTAGCCCTCGAGTTCTTACGCCGTAAATCTTACTACAGAAAAACATAGATCTCGTTAAAGCACACGATATGTCAAATGAACTCTTTTATGAATTTGACTATTTCCGAGATATTCCTTGTTATTGTTTTGAATTTTCAGATACTTGTGCTTTTCTCTATAAAAGTCGTTATTGTTATTTTTTGTGGTCATGCAAAGAGCCATCACCTATTTGAAAATCTTACTGTCGCTTTACTTACTTTATCTTACATCGAAATGCACAAATGTGACTTGACGACTTATCTGTTTTAACGTCAAGTAGTTAGAGTAGGATTTCCAAAGAATATGGAATTAATTGTTCTTTCACTCAAGCCGTGTGTTGGACAGGGTTGGAAAGGTAGAATCAAATGACTGAAAAATTCAATGCCATAGCCGGGATTTGAACCACGGATTTACCGGGAAAAATGCGAGTCAGCTGGAGAATTTAATGGCGTGCCGGCATGTTGCCATGGTGGTTCAGTTAGAGCAACTGGGCGGAGACCGGTAGATCCGTGGTTCAAATCCCGGCTATGGCATTAAATTTTTCAGTCATCTGATTCTACCTTTTCAAAGAATAGTTTGAGGAGAGTTAGAGAAAGTCATGTAAAGGGAACACATCAAATCTTTTAATACCTTCTAATAATTAAGTTTTTCTATAAAATATTCGGATCATAGTAACCCTATCATGTAACCAGCAAAATAAAAAAGGATTGAGTTTTTACAATATCATTCAGAGTTACAGCAAGAATTAATAACATTGATTGCAGCCCTAGAACAGTAAATATCCTATTTCCACCTGTAGTCCTGAGTTGCTCACATTTCCATTTCCAAACACCCGCTCTTGACCAGTAGACGCGGAGTCCCGCAAGAGGACGACGAAGTGTCCCTTGGAAGCAGGCCACGCACCCTGTCGTTGGCGGGGAGAAATCTTTCCAAGGCGTAGCGATCAAGGTTAAGCGCTATCTCTTTCTGTTCAAGAAGTAGGTTCCATCCCTGTCCAGGATGGCAACCAGTCAGTATGACCATAGCGATAAAAGTTTTCACACCAAGTGGTGTGTGAAGTAACTTGAAATAAGAACTTGATACCACTAGACACACCAAATTGATTTAACAATGGTTGGAAACCTAGCAACCAAACGAGTGTGTTCTGAATTTACTCAGATAAGCCTTACCCAGTCAGACTATTTGTTCCTTTTTACCTCTTCTGTTATGAAGGCTGTTACGTTACGTCATTTCCTGAACAACCACAATAAACTTAAAATATTACGCAACAGCTCATAGTGCAATTCTCCTTATTGTCCGCAGGAAAGTAGCGTCCCAGACTCTTTTCTGGAAATAACTGTATTTTAATATTTTCTAATTTTATTTAAACTAATATTTTTTAACCTAAAAATTATCTCACCCACTGCTTAAATTAAACATTCTTAAATTAAAATCTCTTCCCCTCACTTCCCTATCAGTTACCAACACGCAGACTACTAATTTCACCGGCCCTATGCACATGCCCTATGCGCACTTTATTTTACGGCTTGGAGGCGAGATAACTTTAAGCTTCTTGCTACCAAGGCGTCTGCAATCTGACGCCATTTTTTGCCAGGTTCGGAAACGTATGAACTTCGGGAGCCTCGAAAGGAGTCGGGTGCACGACGTAGCGCAGAACATGAAGGTTACCAACTCAGGGTCAGAGTTCAGAAGTCAGTGTAGCGAAATACGTTATCGCAAATATAGTACTCATCGGGTAATTACAGATGAATGCATATTACCGTAATATACTCAATCATGTCGTATACTCCTCATTAAAGTAACAGGCATAAAATATATTAATAAATGTGAAACAAATAAATAGAATATCGAAATTGAATAAACGAATTTAAAGGAACACATAACCCAGTACTGATTGAAGCAAAACGACGTTTCTTTCGTGACAAAATTAATATCAATGCTCTAAAACAAGATACAGCATAATATGGAACTCTTATGATGAATGAGCAACTCTCAAAATTTGTATATTAGCCACTGAGGATGATGATAGTGATGATGATGATAATAATAATAATAATAATAATAATAGTAATAATAATAAATCTAGAACTTCTAGACATTCTCATTAGTGTGTTTGTTGCTACTGAGAATATAGCTGATATGAAAAAAACTTTAAACTTAATGTGTGTGTCCCAGAAGTACTCGATCTGACGTATAGATGGCGGTTGTTGTTTCAAACAAATTAATATGGTACAAAACACCACCCTTATAAAGCTTATGTTTGAAGTTTGACGATGCTACTTTGTTCAATAATTGTTTGGCAGTCATCAATAGTGAATGTTCTCAGCAAATTTTTAAACATAGATAAAACTGGTCATCGTTATGTGATACAATACTTTCATTTGAAAGGTCTTAGTCCACTAATATCAAAGCTGAGCTAGATTCTACTCTGGGGGAGTCTGCTCCTTCGTTTACAACAGTAAAATATTGGGTGGCAGAGTTTAAGCGAGGCCGTACGAGCTGCCAAGACGAACATCGCAGTGGTCGACCAAATGAAGTGACCACGCCAGAAATTGTGAGGAAACTCCACAAAATGGTATTGGATGACCGTCTACCTAGCAGACATCGTAGGCATTTCAAAAGGTGCTGCACATCGCATATTGACTAAAAATTTGGACATGAGAAGGCTCTGCACAAGATGGGTGCTGCATTTACTCACAATGGAACAAAAGCAGCATCGTGAGGATGTTGCAGTCGAGTGTTTGGAGATGTTTTACTGCAATAAAGTTGAGCTTTTGCGTTGATTCATGATCATGGATGAAACATGGGTCCATCACTTCACACCTAAGATGAAGGAACAGTCAAAACAGTGGGTTGAAAGGTAAGAATCAGCTCCAAAGAAGGCGAAGTCAGTTCCATCTGCAGACAAGGTCATGGTGTCAGGTTTTTGGGATGCGCTTAGGATAATTTTCATTGATTATCTTCAAAAAGGACAGGCAATTTATGGCGAGTATTATGCGAACTTTCTGCAGCATTTGAGTGATGAAATTAGGCAAAAAGGGCTGCATTTAGCGAAAAAGAAGGTTTTGTTTCATCAGGAAACTGCACCAGTTCACACATCCATTATCGCCATGGCCAAAATCAGTGAGTTAAAGTTTGAATTGCAACCTCATACAACATATTCGCACTTACTTAGCCCCCTCTGATTATTTTTTGCTTCCAAAGTTGAAGAAATGGCTTTGTGGTAAAAGATTTGCCAGCAATAAGAGGTGGGGTCTGTAGTTGAATGGGTATTTTGCAGAACTCGACAATTCTCATTACAAACAGGGTATCGGGCTATTGAACATTGCTGTGAAAAGTGTGTCGAGCTGAAAGGAGACTATGTAGAGAAATAAAGATGTTTCCTCCCAAAGCTTTTGTGTTTTCTTTGTTAGGTCGGGTACTTCTAGGACATCCCTCGTATATGTACGTATGTATAATTATCTCTTATGTTTACTACGCATTATGATATAGAGTTATGCTCATTAACAATACACATTGGCAATAGCCTAACTTGCAACTCAACTAGAAAAACTACTAGCTAATCTACTGATCGTTGATCTTACTCGTCAGAAACGATTGAATATGAACACGCAGACAAGGTTGTATTGTGACTCGGCGGGATAAACCCTGACCATGAAATGTATTGTCAAGATTTCACGTTATTCTCTGTTCTTTGAGCTATTATACATTTGTTTTACACAACAAATTACGAAATAAACGCTACATTATGGCTAAACTGAAACTAGAGAGACAGAGATTAAGTGAGAAAGACAGGGATGAAGAGAAAGAGATATTTGAAAAGAAACAAAGAAGTATAAAAATGTGGAAGGATTCAATAAACACGTAGAAGTGTTGACACTTTATAATGTCTACTGAAAATAGTTTTGCGAAAATCCTGCATGCTTCAAGTCATACATTTGTTGTTAAATTTAAATTGTGAGGCAGTTTTATGTACCAAACGTCATATCAATGCGTTATTAAGAAACGTAAATATTATGTATTCTTCGTGTAATCACAGTGTTAATTATATTTATATGAATGCTACCTTACTGTATGTAAGATATACAAATTTTCTTGTACAGGACGCAAAACATTTCCACTGGACACGAATTTTACTAGCAAGAGCTCGTCTCGCAAGGGCAAGGGAAAAACTTCGAAAAATTACAAAATACTTTTTGTAAACTTTACGAAGCTAGAAAGGCACAAGTGAATTACACTGGGGGAACCCCCGACGAATTCACAAGCCGGGGATTTTACCATTGTCATAAATGTTTGGACATTGGACGAGCTAGTAGGAAGGAATTTAAACCTCTCCAGGTTTCTTAATTTGAGAAATCGTGCTGCTGGGCGACCAATAAGAAAATTTAAAGTACATTTCGACCATCAGACTCTTAGACTATATAAGCTAAACTCCAGGAAGCATTTTCAGTGTTCTGTTGAACTCACTTGTGAGCATAACCTGCGACAATCCGCGAAAGCATTCCGCACCAATTTTTACTTTCTCTACTACGTATAGCAGGTAGGGGAAGTATTGCATTCCACCCAAAAATTCGACACCGAGATTTCACCGGAAATACATGTTTTGGAACACCCTGAATCCAGAAAAAGCATTTTTGGAAACAGGTCCGAGTGTGTGTCTGTGTGTGTGTGTGTGTGTGTGTGTGTGTGTGTGTGTGTGTGTATGTGTGTCTGTGGACAGTATAACTCAGAAACGAACAGTCATATAAACACCAAACTTGGTATTTACGTTCAGTATCTTTCAGAGATGCGACACGAAGGCTTTCATCAAAATCCTCCCAAAGTAGATTACCCTTTACATGGAACATTTTTCAAAAATTTTAATTTTCTCAAAAATGGCTCTAACGATTTTGATTAAAGTATCATATGTTTAAGATATTTTCATGACAAATGAAATGTATATCTCGAATTTTCTGGGAATGTCTCCAAAAGTATTCTTTTTTGTGAACGCCTTTTGCATAACTGGTAAACCATAAGAGATAGACAAAATTTTACTACATAAAAATTGTAGATCGCGTTAAAATACAGAATTTACGTCATATACATTTTTTTGTTGGATGAACCATTTTCGGGATATTGCCTGTTATTCCCTTAAATTTTCCAATACTTATACTTTTTCTCAAATTCGTTATTCATTTTTACTTTCTCTACTACGTATAGTAAGTAGGGGAAGTAATGTATTCCACCCAAAAATTCGATACCGAGATTTCACCGGAAATACATGTTTTGAGACCCCCGGAATAAAAAAAAAGCATTTTTGGAAACATGTCCGTGTGTGTGTGTGTGTCTGTGAACAGCATAACTCAGAAACGAACAGTCGGATAAACACCAAACTTGGTATTTAGGTTCAGTATCTTCCAGATATGCGACATGAAGGTTTTCAAGAAAATTCTCTCACCCCAGATTATCCTTTACATGGAAAATGTTTCGAAAATTTTAATTTTCTCAAAAACGGCTCTAACGATTTTGATTAAAATATCAATGTTTAAGATATTTTTATGGCAAATGAAATGTATATCTCGAATTTTCTGGGAATGTCTCCAAAAGTATTCTTCATTGTGAACTACTTTTGCATAACTGGTAAACCATAAGAGATACACAAAATTTTACTACACAAAAATGTAAATAGCGTTTAAATACACAATTTGTGATATATACTTTTTTGTTGAGTGACCATTTTAGAGATATTGCTTGTTATTCCCTTAAATTTTCCAATACTTATACTTTTTTTGTCCTGGTAATGCAAAGAGAATGGAATACTCCACATAGCAACCAGCTCTTAAAATATTTGGCGACAGCTTAAAGCCTACCAATTCCCCTTGCATCTACAAGAAAATTAGCAATAAGGTTAACATCTCGATATCTCGATTTACATGAAGCATATGGAGAATAAAATTCTAAATATAGTTTGTACAAGAGTAGAGAATGTTATGTGAGTGTAACACATCAGATTTTTTAGTATAAAATGTAACACAAGGAAATATCGTGTGCGCGATGTGTGGTATACTCGTGGTGGGAGAGCTTAACTCGCAGTATGTCCCATATATTAATATATGAATTAATATATGAACTATGGTGATACTGATAATTATCTTGTGTTTTAGTTGTTACTCTTAAGGTGTTATTTTTATTTCTTGCCACGGCTGCTGTTATTTAGGTTTTTGGTAGAGCTTGTATAACTTTGCAGGGTGTGATACGGGAAGGAAGGTAATAAGTAGCAACTCTAACAATAGATTAAGTTAATGAAGAACACTATGCTTTAATGGCACACGCATTTACTGTCTTAGTAATGATCTACACAGTTCTTAAGTTAGTTGGAGCTGCAGAACGGTCGAGCCCTACCACATTCGGGCGTCAAACTTGCTGTTGCTGAGCAATCAAGTATTTTATACGTGCTCTAGAAATAATTGTAATATTTATCACACGTTCCTATAGACCTTTAAATTGATAACATTTCAACGTTCCTACTACATTATGAGAAGTACCTAATAACGCCTGCTTCTGAGAGCTTACATGTATGTTATTCACATCGCAGCACTTTATGCTCAACCACCCTGGCTGATGGGGTCGCTACAACTAACATTTCTTCCCTTAAAGATTTTAAACATATTCTTCCTTAAAATTTCATTGTCTGTCTTCGTTCAGCTTAGAACCTTCCAGAAGACTTACCCGGCTATTGTTCTACGTTTGCAAACATGTGACCTCTACAAAAATATGTTGTGTTCGCTTGTTGCCTTTTCTATTTCACAAACACTCAAGGTCTGGCTTTTATGACTTTCCCGTACAAGTCCTTTTTGTCTGGGTCCTAATTCTAACACAAAGATATGTTTATCGGCTTTTAACAAGGGTTCCACAGCTCCAGCTACACTTACACATACATAAAACTTATGCCTTAACTTCTATTTATACAAGTATTTTTCTTATTAATACCATTTCACATTATAATTCACATTATTATACACATGGCATATATAACCATAGTTACTGTCTCAGACGGTAACACATATTCATATGAACTCGCCTGCCACTATAAACTACGGCCTTCAGAGAAACAGTTTCGCGCTAAGTATTATTATCAGCCGACAGCAGCCGAGGACCAGAAAACTTTAAATGCAGCAACTAAAATATCGAGACACGCCCCGTAACTAGCCGACTCAAGCAGTAATTACTATTGTCTCACTTCGAGCCGACCTAGCACAGTAACGACTCACACGTATTACTTTAAGTCGAACAAATATATCGCCTGTTTATCCCTCACCACTAATGCTGCATAATTAATAAGAATTAAACACAACCAATGAGAAGGATAGCGATGCAATTGCACCGCATTCCCTTCTTACTTTGTAAGGACAATTTCAAAATCTCGCTATGTCAGAATAGGATGAGCAAAGAACGCATTTTTCGGATTTTCTTGAATGATGGTCATGATAGTTTGAGGATTGGAGTCAAATTATCAGAATACGCGTATTCGTACGTGCATACAGATACCTAATGAACACGTAATATATGTATACATACGAATTGACTATTTGGGTAAATGGCAGAGAATCAGTAATCAAATGAATGTTTAACTCTGTTTTTTCTGTAGGAACGGTGGAAAATTTAAAGGAAAATTATAACAAAAATCCTGTCATACATGTATTCTTTAAAAATTCTAGCTTGTCTTTTATGAGGTATACACAAAGCACTACATACAGGTGCTGCTGTTATTTTCTTTTCACATTGAATTTGGACCAAAAGTAAAAACATTGAGTTTTTTAATTCAATGGAAAGGGATTGGGTAATACCTCTGTGCAAAAAAAAATACATGCTCCTTTGTCTGGTGTAAATCTCAATATAAAATAGATAGAATTAAAATTCTATCAATGAAATCTCATCCGTTTTTCCAGTGAGTTGACTCCGTTCCAATAGTAAAGCTCCTCAGAATTTTATTGATTTTAGGGGCCGTGCCAATTAAAAATAGAATAAAAACTGAACACCAATAAGGTAATAAGCACTCCACAGCGTATGGGGCGTTAAACGATATTGAGGTAGCAAAATCATGAACTGTGCAGCAAGAGATGACATTAATGTCAAACACATAACGTATCTAAGCATTGAAAGAATTGAAAACCTGGCCCTAAGCTTTTATAAACAAATGCTAAAAAATAAAAATATACCCGAGTGGCATCACATCACTCACATAGCTATCTCTAGCTGCTAATAGCAGATGGCTCACACAAGCCATCCTTAGTTGAAGTTATTTTACACCAGATAGCGTGCGGATGTCAAAAGATTTGCCTAAGCTGAACTACAAAGGGAACTCCATACCAAAAGAGAGGAGACAGGAGCTAAATGGAAGACCCAAGCTTGATAAAGAACACTTTAATTGCTATTATTGATCCCAAAGCTCATTTGATAGAAAAACTGCCTGCTGTATGAGGTGTTCGATTCTCGGGTGGGCTCCAGAAAGTTGTCTTTAAACAGAAACACTTCATGGTATGCCCAAAGTCAGTGTCTGAATGTGAGTGTACCTATGTGTGTGTGTGTGTGTGTGTGTGTGTGTGGGGGGGGGGTGTTATCAGTTATTTAATAAGAAATTCGCTTGATACAAACCTGAGCACACGTGTTAAGTCATTTAGTTCCATGGCAGTTATCAGTACAACCATATTGCGCCAATTGGTCCCGCAAAGCTAACAAGATTAAACGCAATTAAGTTTTTATTATATTTGTGTACCCTTAAAGTGCGTTAGAATTAAATTGTTTATTATTAGTGTATTATTCACCATAAGCATGTGGCAAACCATGCCCACCCCTTGGTGGGCGAATTGATGCAAGGGCATGCGCAGAAGACATGTCGGTCTGAAAATATTCAGAATACAGCTTTCCAGCCTTGGATACATCTCCGCAAAGGTCGTAACCATCTGTTGATTATTGGTGAACGTTACCTTTCTGTCTGGATGACCTGGCTCGAACTGCATGAGGGCGACCACGTGACGCGTATCATTGAGAAACTGCCCGTAAACACGTGCAGACAACAGCACCACCAGCAATCCAGCAATCGAGAACAGGTCGCCCAGGTTCACCTGGGCGGAATATAATCGCCACAGTACCTAGCCGCGTATGCGGCTTTACCTGTGCGATATGAAGGATAAAAAGAATGTACACAAGCTTTTGATTTTTGTCTGTCTTGGGCGGAGTTTAGCTTGCTGCGCTACCATTGGCTGGGTCTCGGTGTCCCCTCATGGGCGGACTAGCGACCACGTGGTGACCAAGCCCAATGCTGCTTAACTTGGGCGACCGCTTGTGTGGTCGTCAAGTTAAGCAGGCCGGCATGGCAGCAAAGCATGATGGGAATGTAGGTAATGGGATGGGGGTACTCAAGTTGGCGGCAGGGCGGATCGTTGCTAAATGGTCACTCATCCAGCTAGCGACCGGGCCCAATGCTGCTTAACTTGGGGAAGTTTGTGAAATGAGGGATTGGCAGACCTCAGCCTCGGGGGCCCAAGCCGTCTTTCGGCAACCGGTAGCTCTTCCTCCGCCGCGGCGCCTTGTGGTCATAGCGGCCCAAAGAGTTAACCAGCTGGTTGGTATGGTAGGCGAGTTTCGTGTACATGGTGCGGGTTCTCTCCCGCACCACGTCCACGATGTATGGGAGACCGGAATGGGTATGTAGGATATGTGATGGGAATCTACGCCCGGTATCATAGATCATCCGAAGCGCCCTGTTCTGAACGGTTTGCAGTCTGCGGATGGTGGTCGCTGCCGCCGATCCCCAGACCTCGCAGCCGTACAGAATTAGGGGCGGGATAATCGCCTGATATAGGCGTAGTTTGAGGCGTATGGGCATTGTGGAGCGGAATACAGGGTACAGCTGCCTCAGCGCGGAGTGGCCGAGGCCGACCTTTGCCCTGACATGTGGCGCGAAAGTGAGGCCGCGGTCGAGCGTGACTCCGAGGTATTTGGCTGAGGTAACCCAGGGGATTCTCCTCCGCCGCAACCTCAGAGGCCGCTCGGGCCGCCACCGACGGACCTTCGCCAGGAGAAGCGCAGAGCTCTTCCCCGGGCTGATGGCCATCCTCCACTTTTCGCTCCACCTGCCAATGGCTCGGAGCTGTCGCTGTAGTGGAGGGAAACAGAATCGGGCATTCTTGTTCTGTGCCATTATGAGGACGTCGTCGGCATATTGGCACGTAACAGTCCTGGGTTCCGTGGGGAAGTCCGACATGTAGGCCGCGAAGAGAAGCGGGGACAGTACACTGCCTTCCGGGACTCCAGCGGCTATGGGACGGACTGAGGAAACCTTCCCCTCCACTCTCACCCTGAATGTGCGATCCCGGAGGAAACTGCTTATCAGGGCGAGATAGGCGGGAGGGATATCTGACTCCTTGAGTTTGTACAAAAGGCCTTGGTGCCACGTCGTGGCAAAGGCCTTCTCTACGTCCAGCAGCACTGCTATGGTCTTGAAGTTCTCCTGGAAGCCCAGGGAGGCCTTCTCGGCCAGTCGCAGTAACTGCAGGGTTGTGGAGTGCCCATGGCGAAAACCAAACTGATGGTCCGGGAGGAGCTGCCTTTCCTCAAAAAGAGGCGTAAGGCGGGCAAGGAGCAACCGCTCAAAGACTTTTGAGACGGTTGGGAGCAAGCTGATGGAGCGGTAACTGCATGGAAAGACCGGATCCTTGCCGGGCTTTAAAATGCATACCACCCGCGCCTCCTTCCAACTTTCAATGACCTTTCGCTTTGTACCTGCATTGCCCCTTTGAACAGCAGTGATTCGGCAATTTCTTTTGCACTTAAACATAAAACAAGGTACGCTTGTTTGGGTCACCTGGCATATATATTTGTCATATCTTAAAAAAAAAGAAAAAGAAAAAGGAAAGAAAAATGACTGAAGATTCTGGCGATGTCATGCATTACGAATTTGGCATTTCAAAGCTAACAGATAGCGAGCTCCTTCTAAAGGTTTGACTACCCTTTCAACGTCTGCTTACGACAACGAAAAGTGTAATGAAAACTTTATCTCCGTTAACACGTTTGCTTTGTAGGAATAAATTGTATTAAATATATAAAAATAAACGATAGTGGGTAGAGAGAGTCATGCGAATGTAACATATCAGATGTTTTAAAATCTAACTCTGCTTACAACAACTTATGTTTATATGTGCTGAGCATTCATCTAAATAAAGGTTTGCAGAAATTACGCAGTTTGTTGAGCTATGAGAGACAGAAAGCTGAAGCGGTAGTTAAAACATTATATGCTGACTTTCATTCCATAACTTTTGCATGGCATCACCAGAAACAAGCAAATAGTAACAAAGGATGAGAAACCAATAACAACGAATATCTCGGAATGGTTAATGACAAAAAATAAACCTTGGCATCAATTGTGTATTTTACTATATATATCGTGTAGTCCCTCTCTTATGGATATTTATTAATACAAAATTATACAAAATGCATTCCAAATGAAGGAAACTCCAGAAAATTCTAGAAACACATTTCATTAGTCAGACAAATACGTAAACAAGTGGTATTTTAATCAAGTCCACCTATGACAAGATAAAAAATTACAAAACCGTTTGCAAACAATAGATATCCGACTTAAATGGGCCGTGGCCTGTTTGGGAAGGTCTGATGACGCGGAAAGTAACAAATACGACATTTTAAACAGACTAAATCAATTTGTTATTTCAAGAATTATATATGTAATCTGTCACTCACTCGGAACACCATTTTTCTATCTCATGTCGGTTCCTTTTCCAATTCCCTTAGGTCGTTTTTCCTACGTTATAATCCTGTGCCACTTTAGTATTTACCTTTGTCCAATCTTTTCAAAGGTTTTCAGTTTTTCTTCTACCGAAACAGACTCATTTTTCCTCTTTGAAGCCATCACAACGCACCAAAGTACAGTACTATATGTACAAAAATAAATAAAAACTTTAGTGACAGTAGTCAGCAAGTAAAATTGTACTGTGCTGTAAACCGAACAATATTACGCTGCTTCATTTCTATAACAATTGATTGGTGCCAGTTGCGTGTAATAATGACTGGGCGTTCGGCGGTGTACAACCATTTGTGTAGTCCCAGAAGTTGGAATGTTGCTTATTTGTATACGCTCAACAGTTTGTGATTGTCTACGGCTTTTTTTTTTTTTTTTTTTTTTTTTTTTTTTTTTTTTTTTTTTTTTTTTTTTTTTGCCGACTAGATCGGATTCAGCGGAAGGTAGAATGACTGGGGCTGTACTTGAGTTAGGGTTGAGGAGATTTTCTTGAAAATTCAGTGTCCATCTTCGGAAAATGTGAACTTGATTACCAGTTTTGGTATTTATCCAAACTTCGTTTTTGAGTTAGGTTATTTACACACACACATACACACACACACGCACACGCAGACACAGACCTTTTTCTTAAAATGTTTTTGTTTTGTTTTACGTCAGATAATCCCCAAGAGTGAAGCCATATCGAATTTCTGGATAGAATACGACAATACTTCGGCTACTACTGTACTTGTACACAATGGATCAAGCAGGTGCTAAGGGCTTCATAGCCCACCCCTCCTAAACTACTACAGCTTAGTGGAAAAACTAAAACAACTAGAAGATTTAACTATCCGAATGGAACAACAAGGAGAGTAGTGCAAAACAAAACCAGAAAATATACTATATGAAAGTTTTACAAAGTTATGACAGTGCAAATTAATGTTATAATATAGGAATGAGACATTGTATTAATAGAGAAAGATAAAAGCAGCAATAATAAATGGGACAACGATATCAGTACACACACAAATAGAATATGTAAGAAACAAAGATATTCGTAACGAATTAAGTATACTTAACCCAAAAAGAAAATTTCTGATATGTTACTTTCACTGAATTTCTCTACTTACTATTCTTTATTTTTGTATATCCGTTACAAATTATTCTTAAAAAAACTTGTTTTTTTCTATCTACTTCATGTTAATCCAGACAAACCTGCACCAATGGTGCTCATTGTTTACGTTATGTATCGTATGATAACGTACTCTTATCTGATTTTTAAAGCGGCGCGATGTGTGATAGTTTTGAAGCAATATACTTTACTTGCTTCTGATGTTAACTCGGAACTCGTTCTGTTGTCTCGTGCACCAGTTGCTCCAGTGGTTTGCTATGAGATCTTTCTCTCAGGGTGGGCAGGTGGGAAAGGATAACACCAGTTTAAATTGACTGAGAATTTTAATGTGATCTAATACTTAAGCTACTGAAACAAGTTGCCAACCGTTTGAAAATAAGGCATGAAACTGATTATAAACCGTGACACTCGAAACTATAGTAATTGATTATTATACCTGCTAACTTCTACAGTGTCAATTTTACGGTTTCAAATAACTATTTCCTCAATAAAAGAAAGAAGAGTAACTTGCTGTGAGTTGCTAAAATGCTTACCGGCAAAACAGCTCGCGATGGCTACTAAATCTTACTCACACAAGCGTGTTACTATGCGCTTAAAATAACATAAGAGTTATCAATGATGAAGTGACTAATTAACAAGAAATTATCACAAATATATGCACGAACGAATGTGTGTCTGATTAGAGCTCACGCCCGAATTTTAACTTAAGCTTTTATTTCCCCTTAATTTTAATCCCCTACCAACACCCCTTCATATGCGCTCCGATCTCAAAACCCCTACATATGCGCATGTGACACTGTTACTAGGCGGTGCCTCCCCGACTCTCATAAATTCATTACCATTCTCTTTTTCAGAATACTGGCCTACGTGACTGTTCAAACGTACTGAAATTATCCCTAACTGCATTCCAAGAATCGTTTAGCTAATGCTTTTGTTCCTCATGCTGTTGCTAATGAATTTACTTAACACTCGCTAATTTCCTTTTTCTTCGGGCAAATCTTTAAACTCTAGCTTATTATATTATACATTGGTTTAATATACGGAAATTATTTATTGCAATTATTTCTTTATCTTATTATCATTTCTTTATTTCGTTATTTATGTCTTCCCGTCAATAATAACGGTATCACGTATTATATGTTGGCACCTTACGGTGGAATTGCCATTACTCGCAAGGAAGCACGAATCAAACCTAACACAAGGTGATGGAATGCCCCCTCTGTTTTTACACAATAATTACTACGGGACGTAAAATCCCTTTATTTTATTTAACTAAAACATATGTATCATAAATTATGGAATATAATTAGTAAAGGAAAGTAAAAAAGAAATCTGATGTGACACACTCATATAATAAATGTGAATTACAGCTTGAGTCACCAAATGAATTTACGTATACCAACATACTTTTACATTCTTTAGAGTACGCATTCCAAACTAGGAGAATGGGACAAGCCTAACCACACACATAAGCGCCGCTAATGATCATGTTCCCCACGACACCACTCAATCCCACTTACATATTTCAACAAAGTAAGCCCGACCACATATTTCAAAAGGTACATAAATAAATTGATCGCTATAATTTAAAAATATAACCACAAAATATACACATACCTATGTATGTATATACAGGGTTGGCCATTTAATTTGAGACTGTGCAATATCTCTAAAACAAAGCGTTGTAGAAAGAAATATCTTAGAGTTGCTTGATATGGGAAAAAGCAAATACAATTAGTCATATTTTATTTGGAGGACGTTGTGATCTTCATTTTAGGATCAATTTAATTTTTTAAAATGGGAATCTACAATTAGGGTAAAATTAAATTGACTCTAAAAGACCATCACAATGTCATCCAAATAAAACGCGACGGGCTGGCCCCGGAGCTCAGTCGGTAGAGCATCTGTCTACTGCGCGAGGGGTCCCGGATTCGATTCCCGGCTGGGGCGGGTGGAATTTTTTCTTTAACCAATATTATTTATTCCATATCCTGCCCAGAGTCTGAAAGTATGAACGAGAGTGTGAATCTGTATGTGATCTAATGATTAAAACCCAAAAAATGCAAGAAAGCCAACGACAAGAGTACACGAGTTAACACCATGCCAATGGCCGCCGATAGCACCAAAGCGGGGTACAAATGGTACTAAAAGACTCCAGGACTAACGGCATTTACTTTCCCCTATAATATCAAGCAACTTTTTTTTTTCAAGACACTTCCTTCTACAACGCTTTGTTTTCGAGATATTGTACAGTCTCAAGTTAAATGGTCCACCATGTGTACCTATACATGTGTGTATGAACATATATAAAATTCTGAAACAGCAACCAACTTAAAATAGAAAACGCTAAATGTATCGCGAACAATTATCAGGATATGTTCAACAACCCATCACAGTTTAATGGGTGCTGCTCCTGTATATGCAGCCCATTTCGCGGCTTTGAAACTCGACATTCCTGGATACCTTTTTCTATATACTGATGGTTCTCGGACGGATCAAGGGGTAGGCTGCGCTGTGGTTCTTGATTCACATGTTGTACACAAGACTTGTTTCCCCTTTAGCGCTTCTGTTTATACTGCCGAACTATATGCAATACTTAAAGCCATATTCTTCATCCGCTCTTTTCCCTGTGTTTTCGTGTCCTTTGTTCGATTCCCTCAGTGCTATACTTAGTTTACAGGATCTCTATAGCCACCACCCAGTTGTTCAGAAAATCCATGAACATCTCTCACTCTTAATGGGTTTCGGGTAGTCTTTGTCTGGGTTCCTGGACATCGTGGCATTGTAGGAAATTAACTGACAGATCAGGTCGCGATGGCTGCGATTCTACACCCCGATGAACGGGTTCTCTGCTGCCTCTGTACGGATTTGAAGGATTTTTTTGTACCGACAGATCCTCTCTTAATGGCATGCGGAGTGGCTTGCGTCTACCGCCAAACTCCGAGAGGTCAAGGCTACAACACTTCCTTGGCGTTGTTATTTTAGTCACGGCTACCTTCTTAGGGGTGAACCCCCGCCTCACTGTTTCCACTGCAATATACCCTTCACAGTGAAGCATTTTCTTACCCAGTGTTGTTTGTTTTCAGCCCTGCGCCAACGATTTGGACTCTCTCCTAGTTTAATTGAGGCTTAGGGGATGACTCTGCCTCTATTGCCAAGCTTTTTCGCTACATTAAATTCAGTGGTTTCCTACATAAAATTTAATCGTGTAGTTTCTGGTGTGTTACTATCTTTCCAACTGTGTCAGTACAAACTCAAGTGCTTGTATTTGCTGAGAATTAGTTCTGGTACCTTTTAATTTATGAGCTGTTTTGTGTCTTAACTTTTGTATCTTAGTTTTGTTTATTATTTCTGCTTCTGTGATCTGAGTTGCTTAACTTGTACTTGGTTTGTTTTTATTATATTTATGTATTGACTTGAATAAATTTATAGGCAGAGGGTGGTGCTGATGACCGCCGCAGTTTTGCGCCACTCAAACCGCTATTACTCCACAGTTTAATGGGATCCACAAAATAAATTAAAATTTATCTGGCAATACTTATTGAATAAACTTCACTTTGACTCCGCTCATAATGGGTATTCCGTAAGCCGTGAAAGAAATTCTGAAGCTTAACAAAACATACCCACGTAACAAGTCAGCAAGTCGGACCAAAAAGAAGGACGATGAATTTACGCCATATCAAAACTTACCAAGTAGTGCTCAACTCAGGCCACGCACTAGAACTATTAATGGTTCCAAGCTCAAAAACTGCTTGAGTCGGGAACTACAGTAACGCCACTCGCGTGAGCGAGAGAAATGAATTGCGCACCTAGCGCCACAAGCAGCCTGCACTGGTAACGCGAATTGAGCCCATAAGTAATGCATGCTGTTGACTCAAACCTTTGTAGAAATAGATTCACTACACATTTTGTTGAAACTACAAGGGAAAACCGAATCGATAGTCAGATGTTTAAAAACCGGGTCCCTGTGTCTGACGTAGAAATTCCACACTCTTTCCATGAAATCGCGAGAAATAACTGAATAGCGATAGCTATTTAGAAAAAATGAAAAGTACTGAAAAACTCAAACCAATGAGAGCGTATATCTCGGAAGTGGCTAATGCCATAAAAAGTTTTTGAAATAAATTGTCTGTTTTAAAGAACTATAGATTTGAAGTGTGATGCGTTTTTATCTATATCCCATAGTTTACCATTTATATAAAATTATACTGAATTCCTTCCAAATAAAGAGAACTTCGTAGGTTATTTCCAGAAAACTCGAGATATACTACTTACTTGTCATGTAAATATCTTAAGCATTTGGTACTTTATTCAAAATCGTTATAGCCATTCGAAAAAGCTTCCATGTAAAGGGTAGTTTCGGGTGAGGAGATTTTGTTGAAAAGCACTGACTAAGCACCTATCGTACTAAACTTATACTATTTAACACATTAATTGCTATAGTTCACTTTGAGTCGTTTTGGGTATTACCTGACGGATATTGTGTTCAAATTCTTCTAGATTTGCGCGTTAGTTTTAGTACGTATATAAAATTAATAACCTTGTCTATAGTTATAAATGAATGACAATACAAAAATCCACACAGTATGTTAAAAAAATTCTGATGTAATATATTCACATGATTTTCTCTATCCCTATCGTTTATTAGTGCGTGTACAACCTATTCTTACTAAAACTTATTTTTCTATCTAGTGCATTTTAATCCAAATAAGCCTATGCAGAAATAGCTAAATTACACATTTCGTTATAGATACAAAGGGAGAAGCGATAGTCAATTGTTTAAGAACTTGACACTATACACTGGCCTTAAAATTCCATACTGTTCCCATGTAATCGCGAGAAACACCTGAATGTTGACAGCACTTTAAAAGAATGACCAATAAATGAACGCCTCGAACCTTCAGTAACGGATATCTCAGAAATGGCTTATGCCACAAAAACCCTTATTAGAAATAAATTGCGTGTTTTAAAGGGATCTACATTTTCTGTGTAGCAGCTTTCGTCTATCGCTTATATAAAATTTCTTTCAAATGAAGTGGACTTCACCGGCTATTCCCAGAAAACTTTAGTTACAAATTTTATTCTTAAGGTAAACATATTTAATTATACGGTATTTTAAACAAAATCGTTAGAGCCATGTTTAAGAAAATTCAAAAATTCCAAAAAAAATTTCCATGTAAAGGGTAATTTGGTTTTAAGGGGGTTTGCTTGAAAATCTTCGTGTCGCATCTTGGGAAGGTACTGAAACTAAATACGAAGTTTGGTATTTATCCGACGTTTCTTTTTTGAGGGCTGTTCACAGACACACAGACTGTTACATAGACACCCACATGGACAAGTTTCCAAAAAAGCTTTATTCGGATTCAGGGCGCCTCGAAGCATGTATTTCAGGTGAAATCTTGGTATCGAATTTTTCGATGGAATGCAATACTTCCCCTACTTACTATAGTATTAGAGAAAGTAAAGAAAGAAAGTGTAGCGGGAAATAGTCATTGGGCGACGTTTGTAGCGGGAAACGGTGCTGTGCGCTATTTGTAGCGCGAAATCGTCGATCCTTCGGTTGTTGTTGCCTGTTGCGGTGTTCTTCTTCCTCGGCTATTGGTGCCCGTCGGTTGTTGCGTATTCCATTCCTAACTATATCTAATTATTAATTCTCATGTTATAGTGGGTGAGGCAGGTTAAAAGTTACACTGCAAGCTTCGCTTAATCAGTGAAGTTTATTTCACAATTTGAATAATTATGGGCGTCTAGCTTTTCCCATTATTATAATCCCACCACTTTAAATAAGTCAGGAGCCTAGCTATCTGTACACGCACTCCCACCCTTGTATGCACCCACGTACATTTGTAGGACCTCGTGCCGACGACAATTCTAGAAGATCAGTTAGCGAGAGAGAGAGTCGGCTCTGAGGCCTTGCCTGCCCTTATATACGGGAGCCTAGTGACGCTCACCTCTGCTTTTAAAAATGTAATGACGTTTCCTATTGGTCCTCAGAACGCGTTACCTTAACATGTATTAGAACGCGTGGCTTCAGATCCGTGCGCTTAAGCGTCAGTTCCATATCTCCGTCTGTTTCTTTTGTCTATCTGTCTCTTTCTATTTCTCTGTACCGTTAGCGGTTCCCTGCCTGTTGGCGTGGTGAAAGGTACGTTCTTTATGCTTTCCTGGAATTTTTGCTAGCTCGCCCGCTTCTTACAATCAGCTTTGCACAAATGTTAGATGTTGAATATTTTAACATGTTAGTGAATTAAATTATTACTGTACAATTCTTATATTATGGTTCCCCTGTCATATGTACAATTGCTCTATATATGTATAATATAACCCCTTTCAAATGCCCCGCAGCTATGTTGCTAAAATTCCAACATTGACATTTTTGGAACATAGATGAATGTGCCCAAACAAAACGCAATAAATGCATAATACACAAATAATCTGCTTAAAACTAACAATAAAAGAAGTAATGACAAGTATGTACAATATTGTAGACATTGATAATTTAATTGTGCTGTGATTTGAAGTATCTTCGTATTGTTTTTAAGTGTCCAGCACGACTGGTGTTTGTATGCTGTGTAAGTAGCACAAGGGAAAGAGAAAGATAAAAAAGTACACTTTTTGCTCTTCGTTTCCGGAAGTAGTTTTACTATAGTTTGCTGTTCCCACTTTACCGAAAACTGGTATTTTTGGGCTCTTTTTCACTATTTCACTGATTCACTTGCACTAGCCCTTAGATTGCCTGTATTTCTAGGCCACTTCACACGCATGTTGTGTGCACTGCTTATAACTAATTACAAATGTGTGTAGCTAATTAAGATGTTACAGTGCCGGGCGGGTTGCCTGCTCTCTGATGTGACATTAATAATACATTATAGTTGTAACAAGTTTTAATCATTCTCAATTAACTCTCGATTTTGTGTTCATTACGTCTTTTTGGGTTATACAAAGTTTTTCATAATGCATTAAATTTACTTTTTAACTATTAAGACATACAAACTATTTGAATAAACCCTTATACTTGGAATAATAAAGCTAATGTACAAATTATAAATATTAAATTCACATATGAAGTTATTGTTTGCAAGAGTCAAAGTTGTTTGCATACATAAATGAGCGTAAAATTTGCTTAAATTGCTTGTTACTCATGTTCTTCATAAATACTTTTCTCACGCTCTTAGCGGATATACCTACTGCTTTTACCTAAACGGTGACCAGTCAAAACGATCAACGACATTATACATAAAATATATCCTAAATATTCCTACTATATATATGAATTATGAGACTTTTTTCTGAAAGTTCAGCGACTTGGAACAACTTGTTTAAGTTTTAAACGGCTTTAACAGTTGCCGATGATAGGTACCCCAAATTTTGTTGTTATGTAAACCCTTTAATTGGTAAGTGTGTGGATTAAACTCGGCTGTTATCTCCGCTGGCCCTCTGTACAGTAGGTACATTTGATGATCTTCGTTGTTCCAGGCTGACGATGCCTTCTTATTCTCCATTCTCATTAGAATGAAACCTTCAAAGTTTGTGACCCTTGCTTCCTGTGCCCTTTTGTTTTTGCTGATTTCTCTCTATTTTAGCCGCGCGGTAGTTGTCGTCTTATCTGAGCTGCGAGCTCTTTGTCGGCTGTCAACACCTCTTGACGCGGGGCCTGGACCGGTTTTTTCTCCCTTGGCAGCTGGTCGGCATGCAGCGTATACAGGTCAGTGTTCGAACCGTTCGTTAATTACTTGCGTGTGGACATAAAGTGCTTCTTCGCCATCCTCGCCTTCTGTAGTAATATTCTGTTTCCTTATTCACATTGATAATGTCGATCATAAATTCATATTTTACTGTGATTCTTTTCCCAAAGAATTCCTCCTGGAGAAGTCTTCTTTCCTCCTCGGTGGGACCGCTGTTTTTATTTAAATTTTCCCTGTTCGAACGATATACATTTATCCTCAAAATTTATAATGGCTCCCCAAGCATAAAAACAATCTGCACCAATAATTACTCTTTGTTGCAGCCGTGGCACGATTAAGAAAATTACACTAAATGTTTTGTTTCCTATTTTAATGGAAAGCATGGCTTGGTGCTTTACCCGTACTGTCCTTTTCGATATTGCCACAGTACAATGAACATTTTTGATGAATAGCGACATTATTTTAATTTTTCTGTTTAACAATTGTTGAAAATAATCTTCCGAACACACAGAAATATTTGCTCCAGTGTCTAATAGTACTGTTGTAGTGATATCCATTATGTCCACTGTAATTCTCGGCGATTCATTGTTTTCCTTATTTTCTAATCTCTTGTTAGCATTGTTGTAATCTACGCCGTTGTTGCACTTTTGTGTGGAAGCAATGGGCCCTGAGTTTGACGATTTTGTTCTCTCAGCAGTGTGTAAGTTGTTTACCTGGCTGCAAACACCTGGGCTTGGTTTCCCGGATTCTGATTGTTGCTTGTGTTCGGATGGTCATTGTTTAAATCCGGGTTTGATCCCCATCTTCTCCCAATGCTCATGTTTTCAATGACCTGTGAGGGTACCGGACTGTGTCTCCCTGATCCATTGGAATATCTCCGGCGTCTGTCACGGTTTCCGTAGTGCACGTTTCTATCAGACGAGTTTCTGCCTCCATTTTTGCGGTTATCTGGGTGATAATGGCTCCGTCCTGTATAGCGAATATGGTTAATATTTGCTGCTCTTCCCTGTGGCCTCTGTTGTCTATGGGGCTGATATGGTTGCTGTCTTCACTCATATCGTGGTGGCTGGAATCAATTTCTTGGCCTTGGTGATGTCGGGTGCCGTTCATTGTTATATTGAGGGGCTCTTGTCCCGGTCCCCGAAAATGGTGGTGACTGGCGGCCATCTTGTGTATAGATGTTCCTCTTGGTGTGTCACGTGGTGCTTGTGCTGGTCTTTTGGTCGAAAGCTGTGATGAGATCCAGCAATTTGGAAATAGTTTGTGGTTGGACAACAATTAAACCATTTCTTATTTGAGGGTCAAAATGGTTGATGAGTAGAGCAATCACGTCTGTGTCTGACAGTGGCCGCTCTTTTTGTTTGCTCTGTTGTGCCGATTTGAGTACGTAATCAATCAAGCTGCCATGAATATTCTGGTTATAGCGGCTATTGTTGAGCTGTAGTCTTACATTGTTAACTTCTGTTGGTCCCCAGTAACGTAACAGAAAAGCCTGTTTAAACTCACTATGATAAAGAATCCCCCAACATGAGACGCAGCCAGTTCAGTGCACGCCCTTTTAAGCATTTTCGCACAATTAATTTTATCTCATCTGGAGTGGCTTTAAGTCTAAAGTATTGTTCCAATTCATTAACAAGTTCTTTTGGGTGATCCCCTTTTACCTCATCAAACAGGTGACAACTCATTTAACAAGTGTGAATTGAAATTACTGTTGCTATGAGAAAAGGTGACCAGTGGTGTTACACTACTAGCATGCACATCATAATTACATGAATTGTGTACATAGTTGGTGGCCTCGCCCGGTAACAATGGAGTACTGCCGGGGTCCGCCGATCTTTGGCATTCACTAGGTGAACTTGGACTTACAGTAAGTTTCAGTTCTAATCTTTCTACAGAATTCCTTAACTCATTACTACCTTTGTCATGCACTGCATTTATTATTTGGACCACACTTCTAAGTTCGTTAATTTCATATGAATTGGCAGTTACCACTTTCTTGACTGCTGTGAGTTCCGAATCTACCCTGTCTGCTAATACTTGTTGGCTATGTGCTAAGGTTTCTTTTACCTGCTCTAACTGGTTTTGCATTATCTCGTTCTTGGCTGTTAATGTGCAGTGACAAATTCGGACAAAGTGGCTATTTCACCTTTATTTGCTAGAAAATCTTGTTTTAATGTTAAAACCTCTGATTTGATGTTTTCCTGCCCTAAACTGATTTGTTCTAACATTTCCTGTGCACTATTTAGTTGTTGATTGCTGGCTACGAACATTTTCTGTACTTGTTGCCTATTTGCTGTGATTTTTTCTTGTAATTGTTCCTGTACTTGTTGGCTATTTGTTATGATTTTTTCTGTAACTGTTCCTGCCATTTTTGACTATTTGTAATGATTTTTTCCTATAATTGTTGGCTATTTGTTATGATTTTTTCTGTAACTGTTCCTGCAATTGTTGGCTATTTGTAATGATTTTTTCCTATAATTGTTGCTGTACTTGTTGGCCATTTGTTATGATTTTTTCTTGTAATTGTCTATTCGCACCTCTGAGTTTTGCTGTGAGCATAGACTGCAGCATCTACATTAAATTGGCAGAGCTGTGTCCGGATTCATCTACATTAATTGTGGCCTATTCTGGTATGTTTTGCGTTACACTAATATGTGACTCAGGTAGTGTATGATTATTATGCTGGCCCAGAGGTGGAGCACTGGCTTCTCCCTCCACATAGATGTCCGCATTGGATGTTTCAGCCATGATTATAATTTTGTTGTTTCTGAGCAACATGCAATTTTAAAATTTAACATCTGAGACTGACATAACTTATAAATTATATTTTGATACTTTAATCTGTGTAGACTTGAAGTTATGGAAGGTCTAGTTGTGTGGGTGGTGATTCCCTCGAAGCTGATATGCGTTGACTCCTTGACTGCGTGGTGATATCTCCTTTAATGAAACCACGTTGGAGTCATTTGTAGTGGGAATTCGTCGATCCTGGGTTGTTGTGGTCTTCGGCAGTGTTCTTCCTCGGCTATTAGTGCTCGTCGGTTGTTGCGTATTCCATTCCTAACTATATCTAATTATTAATTCTCAGGTTATAGTGGGTGAGGCAAGTTAAAAGGTACATTACAAGTTTCCCTTAATAAATGAAGTTTATTTCAGAGTTTGAATAATTATGGGCGTCTAGCTTTTCCCTTTATTATAATCCAACCACTTTAAATAAGTCTGGAGCCTAGCTATCCGCACACGCACTCCCACACTTATATGCACCCCCGTGCATTTGTAGCACCTCGTGCCGACGCAATTCTAGATCAGCTAGCGAGAGAGAGAGAGAGAGAGAGAGAGAGTGGACTCTGATGCCTTGCCCGCCCTTATATACGGGAGCCTAGTGACGCCACCTCTGCTTTTAAAAATGTAACGACGTTTCCTATTGGCCCTCAGACCGCGTTACCTTAACATGTATGAGAATGTGTGGCTTCAGATCTGTGCGCTTAAGCGTCATCTTGGAGCGTTGTAAAGCAAGTTCCATATCTTCGTCTCTTTCTTTTCTCTATCTGTCTCTTTCTATTTCTCCGTACCGTTACCGGTTCCCTGCCTGTTGGCGTGGTGAAAGGTACGCTCCTTATGCTTTCCTGGAATCTTTGCTAGCTCGCCCGTTTCTTACAATCAGCTCTGTACAAATGTTAGATGTTGAATATTTTAACATGTTAGTGAATTAAATTATTACTGTACAATTCTTGTAAGTATGGTTCCCCTTTTATATATACAATTTCTCTATATATGTATAATATATCCCCTTCCAAAAGAAAGAAAAAACAAAAAGAAAAAAAGAAAACAGCCTTTTTTACAACTTTAATGTGTATTACATTCATATGCCTTTCTCTGCTCCCCCATAGTTTATTTTTAAAGCTTGTAGAAAATATTCTTACGTTAGCTTATTTTTCTTCATGATAATTGGGATAAACTTTCGCAGAAAATATTTCTTCAGACATTTCGTTGTATTACTAGGAGTATAGTGAAAACTAAATCAATAGTCAGATGTTTAAAAGCGAATGACTCTATGCTGACTTTAAATTATATACTCTTTCCATTATATTGTAATGCTGGAAACATGTAACCAATGCAAAGTATTGAAAAATTTGAGCAAATATTAACGGATATCGAAAACGGAAAATGCCACAAAAAGTAATTTGAAATAAATTGTATGTTTTAAAGGTGTAGTAAGCTTTCGTATCTTAACGTTTACGGTTACCTATACGAAATTACGAATATAAAAAACGAATAGCACTTCACGTGTTATTTCCCCCCAAAATTAAAGCTATTCATTTCATTTGACTTATAGTATTTTTGTTATTTCAATCTCAATTGTTGTTGCCATTTTTCACAAAACAAAAGAAGTCGAAAAATGCACCATATAAATAGTAGTTTGGAGTGGGGGGATTTTTATGAAAACCTTCGGTCGTATCTTTGGAATACACTGAAATTGAATATTAAGCTTGGTATTTATCAAGTTTCAGTGTTAGGTATGATGTATACACACATGGACATTTTCCTAAAAAGTCCTTTTTCCGGTTCGGGGGCCTCAAAACATGTATTTCCCGTGAAACCCTGTAATTGATTTTTGAGTGAGTGGAATACCTTCTCTAGTTACTATATGTAAGTAGTAGAGAAAGTAAACACGACGAGACCTACTCCGTTTAAAGTGAAGTAGTAACCATTTATTATGTTATTTTTAGTTCCACGCTTTGGGAGCCAAATTTGAAGAACCGTTATTTTTGTTTTTGTATTGTATTTCGACTGTTGAGGAGCCGAACGTGAAGTAGTTGCAACCACACGTATGGTAAAAAGTTTCTGGTAGCCTTCGCCGCAAATGTTTAAAAAATATTAACTTTGTAACTTGACTGTTTCTTTAAATATTATATACTTATGTTTGCCTCGGCTGCATCAATATTTATATATTTTTAGAGACATTAACGTCTTAGCAAGGAGTGGTGCGACTGAAGAATGTAGGCTTACATAGCTTATAATTTTACTTCATTCCTTTTATTAATGCTTCACACGATTTAAATAACACTTCACTGATATAGAGAGAGAGAGCTGTGAGATTTTGTTATTAATTACTTGCATTTTTAACACGTAAACTATTTTTGTGTCACACAAGATACGTGTTAAATTTCTCGAAGACGCATCTAGCGTCCGTTTAGGAACGCTGTCTACAAGCAACTGACTTCTGAATTTGTAAATTTTGCTCCATTTTAGTTTCTCATTGGCTTATCCTATTCCAATAGAAAACCTTCATTTAACTAAATCTTTCTCTGGTTGTTGATTGGCTATTTTATAAACTGTCACAAAAATTACATTATTGCTTCCAAGTATCACAAGTAGCATTATTAAACTTTCAAATTAATTATTGCCTCATGGTTACCTCATGGTTACCTCATTGTTAGCAACCTTTAACCTATTATTCTCACAGCTCCTAATTTTTAAATTGCGTAATACATTCACATAACATTACTACATATGTAATCAATAATATCAACATATACAATGTCTGTAATATACACTTATTATATATTCTTACATACAAATATTGCTTTAAGGCGGGCTGTTATTGAATTTATATATTATATAATTAGACTGAAATCATTTAAATGTTAAAAATATTGCCTCAAAACAGGGTCCACTATACCTGGTTTTAGTTACTACTTTCTCTAGAACTACTTGTGATATGTAGAAGAAGTATTGCTTTCCATCCAAAACTTGTATATCAAGACTTCACAGGAAATGCCGGTTTCAGGGGCCCCATATCTCTTTTCACGGTAAAAAAGTTTGGTTAGAATACCGCAAGTTTAAGATATTTGTATATATTCTGAAATTTCTGCGAACAGTCTGTGAAGTCCCGAGTCTAAATAAAATGTCTCTATAACTGGTAAACTATATGGTATAGACAATTTACTACACAAAAATCTAGGTACATATTCCTAAAACACACAGTTTATATTTAATAGAATGTTTGCAGCATTAACCATCTCCTAAATATTCGCTGTTATTGGTTTGAATTTTCAAAGTAATCGCTCTTTTGTTTTTCGCTATCGTGCTAAGAATGCATTTAAAGGACAGCAATTACAGTGACCCACTTTTTAGAGATTTGATTTTCACTTCGGCATTTGTATCCCCTTTGTGCCTACAGTGAAATGTATAATGAAATTAATTCTTCAAACGGTAATTTTGATTAACATGAAACAGATAAAACATTATCCTGAATGGTTTGTAAAAGAAGGGGTAAAGAATTCCACGTAAATGTGTGTATCAACAACATAGTTTTTAGGATAGTATGTTTTTTATTAATGCAGACGGATAATTGTTTCACCAGATTCTGATTCTAGGAATAAAATTAAACAATTTTAGTCTCAATGCTTTAAATGCTGTTGTAATTTCTGGGCTTCTAGTTAACCTTACTATTGAAGTTAATATATGTGTAATAATAATTAATTGTTATTATACACTGGCCATGTTTAGTCGATGTTTAGATTCCTTTAGATAGGCGTTCAACCTGCCGACGTTAACCCACCCTACAGCTTGAAGCAACCGTCGCTTGGCAACTAAAAGCTCGTAAATGGAACATGACAAATCGCCTTTAACATTTTATCTCGTGAACTAAATGAGATCACATTGGAGGTTTATCGAAGTATATGAATTAGATGAAAGAGACTTAGAAGGCTTCGGTTGGGAAAGTGTTACAGTTGCAATACTTTCACTTAGGTACTTTCTTATCTGTTCTACAAATTATTCACACAAAACCTTATTTTTCAATCTACTAAATTGGATTGGAGTGAATAGGCTACGGAGGCTACTCGGCACTGATCCACGTCTATGCTTCACAAGGGGGCGTGCCCGGGAGGAAAGATGACGTGAGAAAACTCTGTTGTCGATGGATTCCATATAAACTGACTCTGTATAAAAAACAAGACGCATTTATTAATGCAAAAAAACCTTGGAAAAATTCCAATGTGGCACTTCAAATTTGGCTTGGAAAATATCCTTACTGGTGAAGAATCTTTGATGTGTTATGATCCTGAAAAGAAAAGTCAATCGGCTCAATGGGTCTTTCGAACAGAACTCAAACCTACAAAAGTCCGACGATTTTGCAGTTCTGGTAAACAGATGGTTGCAAAATTTTTTTTGTATAAAATGGCCATATTGCTATTATAGGATTAGTAGATAGATGTTCCGTTACTGCCAATTGGTGTACAAGTATCTGCTTACCGCCAATGTTTTAAGAAGTTCGTAAAAAATGTCCAAAAGGAAAAATAATGTTACATCGGCTAGCCTCGTAGCTCAATCGATAAACCACCTGTTTGCCTGCGAGTGGTTCCGGGTTCGATTCCCGGCGTGGGGGGTGGGAATTTTGCTCTAGCCAAGATTATTTCCTATTCTCCCCAGAGCCTGGAAGTATGAATGATAGTGTGTGTGTGTGCGTGTGTGTGTGTGTGTGTGTGATCTAATGTTTAAAACCCAAAAAGTTCAAGAAACCCATTCACAAGAGAATACGAGTTAACACCATTGTCAATAGGCAATAATTCCAAAGAAAAAGCCGCTGATAAGACCAATATAGTTAAATGGAACTAAAAAAAAGTTACATCATGACAGCGCATGTCGCATACAGCAAAATTAACAACTGAGTGTCTGGATGGCACAAAGTTCAACTCCATGGAGCCAGCAACATACAGACCTAACCTAGTACCTGCTGATTTCTTTTTGTCTCCAAAAATTAAGGATAAAATGCGTGGAATCACTTTATAAAAACAATATAAATACTGGTTTCTGAAGTTTCTTGGAATGCAAAAATGTATTCATGCTAAAGAGGAATATTTCGAAAAACAATTAAATTATTTAACTTTTATAAAATTAATTCTTATTTGATTTTATAAAAATTTTCGTGTCCCCCTTGAAATTTCCTAAATTTTATGTTGTTTTATTCATATTTTTAATAACAGAGGTCATCAATGGCGGCGATATCTCGATACAGAATTTTGGATGGAATGTAATACTATCTCTATCACTATAGGTAGGCGATAGAGAAGGAAGGAACGAAAGAATTAAGACGCGCAATAAATCTTTTAAGTTTTGTAAAGGCCAGAACAAGTCAACATATAAAAGATTGGTCCCAGGTGCAGTAGCAGTCTATAACGCCCGTTCTTATTGCATACCACACCACAGGCAGTGAACACCAAAGCTATATGAAATTATATGATAATTGTGAAAGGAAATTGGGTAGGAAACATTCCAGGCCTAACTTAGGGTAGCTTACCGGTATTTGTCAGCTATGAAGAGTGACCTGACTGACCAACTATGACCTGGAAGAAACCTTAGTCAGGTCGGACGGTGATGGCGACATTTGAGCCACAGACTTCTCGTTGACAAATCCGTGATGTTTCAGTAGCTCACCATAATGGGAAAAAGAACAAGTCCGTATAGACGAAGATATCAGAAAACGAAGTTAAACGACCAATTAAGAGAAACCGGAAGAGAGAATATCAAGCAGCTACCCGAAAGGAGAAGGGGAATAAATACATGGAATAAAACCATGAAGAGAGTTTTATAATTACCTCAGTCTAGTAAATCATGGAACGTAACAAAAAATACATGAAAGAAAATCATAGAAAGCAATTATCCCAATCTAGCAGTCCATGTGCTCTGTAAAATCGCGTTCGGCAAGATAATAAAACTGCACCGCCGTCTCTACATTAACAAAACTTGATAGTACTCTCACAACAGACATTGAGAGCACATGCAAATTTGTGTTAAACCTCTTTACACCAACAGACGACGCAAATAACGATAACATATACCATAAGAAAATGAGAGGAATCTCGCGAATTACAGTATGAGCAGTAGGAAGTGCATTATTGTAGAATCGAGGAGTAGATTGAAAACAGGAGCGAAGTCGAGTCTTTTCTACCGAGGTTCCGCTATGTATATATTGCATACCATTTTTGCATGATAGTGTGCTTTATTATTTTTTATAAAAATACAATATCTAATGAAATTGCCCATCGTCATCTCGCACTTCAGGTAACACAATGCTAACAATCCAGCAGCTATTTTAACGGTGACTTAGTAAGATACTATGTTTTTTGATTATACATATAATTAACTGAAATTAATTATACATTTTACATATCTTAGCCTGGTCTGGGAAAGTTTTTAATTATAGAGTCAACTGAAAAATTCAATGCCACAGACGTGATTTGAACACGGTTCTCCCGCTCTCCGTGCGGTTGTTCTAACCATTGAGCTAGTGTGGCAACATGTCAATGGGACATTGAATTCCCCATTGACTCAAGTTTTGTTCCCAGACAGACCACCAAGGTATCTCACTCGAGATACAATCTCAGTGGTGACCTGCAATCGCAAGTACGTCAGTGCTGGGTGTTTATGGGTTTATTAAGGTTTTATAAAATCTTTATTTTTATTTATTTAAAACTATTTTAATTTATTATATATTGAAAAAATATACTATGTTTTAGGAGGGTTTGAGTCAATTGTTTGATGATAGATGTCATGACTCAAAACGCGTTGTTTGAAAACAATAATATGGTCCATAATAGATATTCAGTATTTGAGCCAGAGACATGGATTATGAAGAAACAGACATTAAACTAGAATGGATAATAGGGTGTAATTTACTTCTCGCCCTAGTGTACATTGTATGTTATTACATTCACCAAATTTATATTGGTACTAGGGACACTATTTATATTTTGAGCCTAATAATTAAAATAAAGTAATTTCTGATTTAAAACTTCTTTATTGTTTTTCAAAATATTCTCCTTTATGATCAATACACTTTTGCATCCGTTTGAACCATTTGTAAAACCATGGTTTTTGAAGGCATCAACGGCTTCTTCTGTCAACGAAAATCGTTGTCCACGCAATTTATTCTTGATGTTCGGGAACAAAAAGAGGTCATTGGGTGCCAAATCAGAACTGTATGGCGGATGACCCATCAATTCTATTTTTTTAGCCTTCAAATACTCTGTTTTTAGACGAGATGTGTGTGCGCCCGCATTGTCTTGATTAAGAACGATCCTACGGTTCTTGTTGGTTTTCCTTACTTCACCGAAGACTTCCGGCAAACAAATGATTGTGTACCATTCGGCATTGACCGTTTTACGTTCCTCTAAAGGCACTGTTACCACATGGCCAGTTTTGTTGAAAAAACAGGCGACCATTTACTTCGAAGTTTTTCGAGTGCGAACAACTTTTGTTGGATTTGCTTCAACTTGAAACACCCATACAGTCGACTGCTGTTTACGTTCCGGCTCATACGCATAGATCCATGAATCATTACCTGTTACAATCTTATACACGTCTTTTGAGGCACCGTCATTGTATTTCTTGAGCATTTTTGTACACCAATCGACACGAGCATCTTTTTGAGATTGCGTCAAATTATGTGCAATCCAACGAGAGCAAATCTTTTTCACGGCTAAATAATCATGAAAAATTTTATATATCTGATGGAACTAATGCCTAGGGTGTCTCAATCTCACAATATGTCGCATGACGATCTTTCATTATTAGTTTTTGCACAACATCAATGTTTTCTGGCACAACTGATTTTGGACGACCTTCACGAACTTCATCATTGAGTGAACGGCGGCCATGATTAAATTCGTTATATCAGCGTTTCACAGTGGCAAAGGATGGAGCTTCGTCGCCAAATGTGAAAGTTAGTTGATCGATGCACTCTTGTCTTGATAATCTACGTCGAACGTCGTAATAAATCATTTCACGAACATTTTCACGAGTTAATTCCATGTTTTTGTTGACACACAATTTTCAAATTAGTGTAAACAAAACAAATGACGCTCTATTGACAAAATGTTTGAAGTAGATTACGGTCAAAAATATCAAACTTTCAATTGGAAACGTCAGATGGGACCTACAACATTCAGGATTACCATGGCTCAAAATATTTTGAGTGTCCCTCGTAGACATGGGGTTTCCTTGGAAATGTGTTCACGCATTGGAATTCTAAATTTCCTTCTCTGTAAATATCATCGAGGAGTTGGCAAGATGTTATAAACCGACACGTTGGTCGAGCTCGTTAAAGCACGGACTCTGCAATTCATATCCATCCAGGACAATCCTCCCTCACTGAGGTTTTCTTGTCCTCATAACTGGCAAATGCCGGAGAGTTACCTTAAACTTAGAACTGAAACGTTTCCTTCCCAAATTACCTTTCAGACTAATCGTTTAAATTACCATCAGTATTCACCGAGTGTGATTCCGTGTGCTGTAAGAAGGGACGTTTAACACTAGAAAAAGTGGACCTAGAAAACATACAATCCTGTTTTTTTAAGTTTATAGTCGCTTTAACATACTAGTCATATTGTGACTTTACACTTTTTATAAAACAAATACTTAACAATAAACAATGAGGTTATTTAGCATACTGGCAGTTTCTAACCATTACAATGAACTAGTATAAAATTGTGATACTATGATTAATCAAACTGATTGAACATTGTATACTGTTATATAAATTTGTTTTTGAAAAGTTCAACTAACTTGGGGTACATCGAATAGTTGAGTGATGTTTGTAAACCATTGAGTATCTGGTAGTGTTGTCTCCGTTGATCGTACTGTGGACATTCCACGATTATCCGTTTCGCGGTTAACAGTATGTTACACTGGTGGCAGATGGGTGGTTGGTCAAGATAACTGTGCGTGATCTTGCTATAGCCCATTCTTAGTCGGGATATTAAAAACCTGATCTTGTCTGGAAAGAGAATTACTGGGAAGGCGTGTCGAAAAACTCGATGTTACATCACGGAGTTTGCTTCTCGTGGAGTCAAGCCATTCATTGTTTTTAATGGTTGAGATAACATCATGGGCTGGTGTAGTTATAGTTGGTTGACTACCGGATGTTTAGTGGCTTCTTTTGCTGCCTGATGGGCCATTTCCTTGTGGGATGGAATCCATACTAAAGACTTTCTTTGCTTATTGGCTCTCTGAAGTAGTGTATGAATTTCTTGTGTAAGAATATGGGTTGATGACAGATTGTTTATTGCAAGTGGTGCACTTTTAGAATCTGAGTATATAACAAATAACTGAGCATCGAGTATTCAATCCTGTTGAGCGCTTTTAACATATTTCCAAAGTTTATAACAGCAGTCTGTAATAAGTGCTTAAACCAGGCGTCCGTCACCAACTGGTTGCTCTTTGAGTAAAGAGTAACCTTGCTCCCGCTGAATCACCTACTGCGCACTGCGTGACCTACAACTGTGCAATGGCGGTAAGCAACCTTTTGCGTTTGAAATACGTAATCCACCGTTCGTAGGTTAATATATTATGTATCTATTGTAGGTTCATGACTGATAGAATAATTGCTCTATTACAATGTCTCTTGCATTAGTATTTATATCTCTGGTATGAACATATACATATTTTCATAGGCTTGGTAGTCGTAACATAAACAATTTAAAAAATAAAATTATTATAGTGTTAACATAGTAAACCAACAAGCTCGATAACTTGGCCAATACCATTGTAATCGAATTGTAAAGCTTGTAATCGAATTGAGAGTTAATTTGTAATGAGAAACATTCACATTTATAGCAGTGAATATGAACGGGTCTCTTGGTAATTAACTGTTATCTATCACAATTCGAAAAAAAATTAGATATTTATAGCAGTGAATATGAACAGTAATTGGTAATTAATTGGTAGCTAACTCAATTCAAGCAAACTACAACGTACTTATTAAGTGAAGCATTACAAAAGAACGAGCGACCCACGAGCCCAGACTGATATCACGTGTTTGCCCACTGCAATACCCTTCTTGCTCTAGCACAAAATCAAGCAAGTTGGTGACGCCTGGTTAAACATTGTATGTTTTCCAAAGCTGTTGAAGAAGGCAAGGGTATTTCCCGTTATGCAGCATGGGAAGGGAAGGGCCTCGGCTGATCATCTTCCGTATAGACTGCGATAAGTGGTCCATTGGGATACCTCAGAGGCTAAAATGACGAGACATAACAAAGTGCTTTGCTACTCAGTAGAATTGGTCTGGTTCCCCGAATTAATTTGGACGGCAGGAACAGTTGCAAGGTCGAGTAGGGGCGCATGTGCCACGTCGGCGACGACGCGCAAAGTTTTCACCGAGTTGACACAGCATCCCGTTGCGGAACCAAACTCTCTCCAGTCGGCGCCACGCTCCGTACCCGCGCGCATTTGTTTCCGGGACGTATTTCGTTTGCACAGCGAAAAGTTTTCTTTCGTCTCACCTCTTTACGGATAAATAAAACGGCACAACATGTAGCATTTTATTCATTTCATGAGGTTTCTTATGTCAAATCTACTGATTATAAGCACTTTAAATAAAGCACATACATATCGTTGTTGCTTGTTGTATAGAATTTAAGTGACGTATTTATAACGCGGAATAAAGTGCAAGAAGAAAGGAGCGAAAAAAGAGAAAAGAACCATTTAATTCGAGCTGTTGTAAATATCGGAGTAAATACTATTTAGTATTATTTTAAACGTTAAGAACATAATATAATATACGCTAAAGTTGGGCTAGAATAAGCAGCTAGTAAACGGTCATTTGTAAGATATATATTTTTAACATCAGAAATTATATAGCTAAAGTAAATTCTGTGTAAAATAAATGTGTGTGATTTTTTAAAAACTAAGTGTTGATAGCATTTTATTTAAATTGACAGAAGTGTAAGACACATTTATTTCCGGGAGGGACAGTTTAACAGCAACACAGAATCGAAAATTCAAACAGCGATACATTCCCCCAAAGTAGGAAAAGGTAAGTGATAATGTTTCAATAATTAAGGCTCAGTAATGCCCAGTAACAATAATTAATACACCTGCAATTGAATCGCCATCGAGACGAAAAAACTAGAGAAAACAGTCTAAACTGTATTTAATTTTGTATGTGTTAACATATAGGGGAGGGGTTTAGCATTACTTGTTACTTAATAAAAAAGCATAAAACTGTTTTTATAATTGTAAGCCATTTTAATGTTGCACATGTTTTCTTTTAAGAATTAACTGAAATCAAATTTGATTTTTAAGTGGTACGGTTTGTTTAATACTGTTCATTTCGAGAACTACGGAAGAAGTGACGTACCTGACACTACTGAAGGCGCAAGTAATTGTCATATATATTAAAAATAAGAGGAACACACACAAATATATTTATCCTTAGCTGTTATGTTATAAAACCTCCTAGTATTCCTCGAATCAGGATATTTGCATTTGTGTAACAGAATAATATGTATCATAGACTTCTGACTGAGTATTCTTCTTTTATTCTGACAATTTTTAATCCTTCGGGCCGGCTGCTTTTGGACATTGCTGCAACTTAGAGAAGAAAGAAATCAATCCTGCTCAAGAGTATTAGAGAAATGTTTGTTTAAGCAAAAGCTTTTCGCTCACTGGAATTCGAGTGATAGTAAGCTCTCACAGTTGCACGGAGATATAAGCAGTCATCACCGCCAAATTCAAGGTATAATGAAGTAAGAGTACACAAAATGATTAATTGCAACTTTTCCCGATAAAATGTTTCTATATTCTGACCTATACCCTATGGGTATGAATAGCTTACCCAGCGTCTGATATATCCCGTTTTTTCATTCGATCAAAATTTTACTGTCTAATTCACCAAACTCCATTGAAATGTGTGTCAGCTGACATGCATGGACTCCATAAATAACTCAGTCTCGAAAACTTAATAGTCACCTTTTAAAACCAGATTTGTTATAATGATTCGTTCAAGATTTAATTAGAAAATTTCAGCTATTGAAACTCATACAAATTTCACTATGTACTGGGTGAACTCAGGAAGCTAGAAATGTTCATCCCCTTTTCTGTGTCTGGAAGACCAGAAGAGCTCTCACGCGGTAATGTTCAAATTGTACCCTTGTGAGATTAATTGTATAATTGAGACATGATATGCAAATATTCACTTTTAATTTTAGTCCGCACTTCTTTCTTTTCACAGTAATTAACACATCGGATAAAATGCTGATTTTCTTAAATACCACCAATATTTAAAGCAGTTTATCGTATATTCTTGACAATGTGAATTTCCGAATTACTGGCGAAGGAAAACTACGTTTAATTTCAGGCAATGCAAATCTTGATATTTTTTGTTGCACTAGAGATCTCGAAGGTATTTTGGGAAGCATATTTCATAAATTTTACTTCGTCTATTACTATTTGTGCTGAATTTCTCCCAACAAGTGATTTTCTGCACAAAAATATTTAAAAAGGAAATGCGAGCGCTTATTAGTTTATGGTAAACATTTACTTTTTGTAAACTGATAGATTTTGAGTAATCTTGCAGACATTCTTGAGGAATATGAGCATTTGCTTCTCCCTTGAAAGACATGTTATTACTGAGTAGTGTCAGGTTTTAGGTTTCTAAACTACTGGTATTAGGTGCCGGGGATTTCGGGTTTATCTAAGTGCCTTATGTAGTGGGAATGTACCAGAGCAAGACTGGCGGATAGGAAACTGCGTTCCTTCATAACATCTTCAGCATATTACGATGGTATAAGCAGGTGTTTTACACTAGCTGGTTCTACCTATACAAATTAGTTATGGTCGTGTCCCAAAGCAGAATCTTTTGCGACTTTCTTTGCTAATCGACATTTTCTCCGGAAATACTATACAGTTTTTAAAGGATAGAGATAAGCAAATAGTGCATGATCGTGGCCTGTACTTAAAAGCAGCTACACCGTTATACTAGCATTAAGTAAACAAACTAGAATATGAAATAAAAATAAAAATAACAGAATTTTAAAAATGCTACTTTCACAAACTATTACTAAGAATACAACTTAAAGTCATACAGTTAATCAAAATAAGGCAGAAAATCCTCAGTTATTTCCAATTCTGCTGACAACTTTTGAAACGATGCTTTTAGTCATGGTATTGGAGTGGTATGCATTCCAAAAGTGATTATAATAAGAAATGCCACACTTGGCAACTAAAGTAGCTTTTAAAACTCTAATTTGTCTGGTAAATTAAAAATAAGTTTAAAGTTTAAAACTTCGAAAGTAAGACAATCTTATCATTAGTTACCAAAACTTTATTTTAAACTAACTACAGGTGGGCCCTATAACATTAAGAACATAAACTTGTCTGTTGTACCGACAGTGCAATATTATTTGATACCGCTAAATTATTATTTCGTTCTGCAGAAATGCCTAGGTACAATCAGTCCCTTCAGCATTACATTTACTTTCAAGTTTTATTCTCCTGCCATAAAATTCAGCAACGCTGGAAACATTTGGATGTTTGCATTTTGGTGCAACTGGTGCCGTTAACAATATATTTTCAATTTTTTTAAAAACATTTTTTTAACGCAAATAGGATAACATAGGGCGACATAAACATTTTAATCCATGCATTATCCATCTATGTCGCTCATTCACAGAGCTAGCTGGTTAAGGTTGTTAAAATAATAAATAAATAAATAAATAAATAACGTATGCAATTTTACTTCCAAAGTACATTAGAAGCGTTGAAACGGCGAGGTTTGTGTGTGAGAGGTAATTTTATTTACTTGGCAGCATTTATTGTTGAAAGTAGGAAAGAATACAGGCATTCGGTTACTAATTCAGGAATACTAATAATAAAGAGTAGATTATATGAGCCAATTGCAGACCTTTTAGTTTCTCTAACGCCTTCTTATAGTAATCGGAGAAACTATTTATTCCACCCAAAATTCCATATTTAGTTTTTCAGCTCAAACACAGTTTTGAAGTTTCCCGAAAAAAACCATAAAAAGGGGTGTCTCACTGTGACTGACTGTGGACCCAAAATCAAAATGTCTGATGAATACCAAACTTGGCATTTAAGTTCAGCATCTTATAAATATGCTCCACAAAAGTATTTAAGAAATATTTCCTTTATATGGAATATATTTGGTTATTTTTTATTTTCTCAAAAAGGGCTCTAACGATTCTGATTAAAATGCCCCATATTTAACATATTTACATGATAAATGAAATGCGTATCTTAAATTTTTTGCGAATAGCTTGTGAAATCCTCTTCATTCTGAATGAATTTTGTATAATTTTGTATAAATTGTAAATTATAAAGGATAGATAAAAACTGATTCCAGAAAGATAAATAATTTTAATTAATTTCTAATAACTAGTTTTTGAAGTATCAGACACCTGCGAGATATGCGTTGTTTTTTATTTCAATTTGTCAGTACTTTTTGTCATTTTTTAAGTCACTTCACCCTCGGCTGTTTCTAGGGATGTCATGCAAAGAGTATGGAACTTCAGGTACACGCATAGTTACCTGTTTTTAAACACTTGACTATCGCTTGCCTCCTGTATTCCCTTTGTACCTACAACGAAATGTGTAGTGCAACTATTTATGTAAACCTCCATTTCTGTTAACCTGAAGCAGATAGAAAAATAAACTTCTGCAAAAATTGTTTGTAGAAGCTAGGTAGAAATAAACAATAGTGGCTTGAATTGTATATTTTTTACGATATTCTCGTTTTCAGTAACCATAACTTGTAGGTGCATTAAGTTTTAGGACCATAACAGAGACACTGTAGTAATTTTGGAATATAAAATAGCAGTACTGTGATATTCCAGAGGCTTTTAGGAGGCGTTATGCTGAATATGAAACTGAAGTTAATACAGGTTTTGGCATCAGTACAAAGTATAGTTTACAGTTACAGTCGGTTTATTGATTAAAAAATACACATGTGTAATGGCAACGGCGTTGTCGCACGTTACTGAATGCACTTGTAATTTGTAACTTTTACTTACGCGGCTTATGCTAACGCGCATTCATTTTGAAATAACTATGTACTTTGTACTTAATCTGATGATTACTCCAACAGGAAATAATTAGAGACATATCATTCAAAATAAGATATTCAAAAAGATTCATACAAACGAATCATAAGATAGTCTAGGGAACAGGAATAAATATTTCCAAACTAAGGCCTACGGAAGAAAATCTGGGGACGATTGTTTGGAAGCGTCCCGTTTGAACCAATAACCATTATTGCTATTTGGTCCAAGAAGGATAACTTGTTTGTACCAGATAAAGCAATCCATTTGACCGTACAAGGACATTTCCCTTCCCATTTTACACAGACTTAGGACTGCCACATGTTAATAGGCATAATTAAAAATATCCGCCAAATTCTAAGTCGTTGGTCTTTGCCAGAAGTCTGAAATAAAAATCTGATGTGTTATACTCACATGACTTTCTCTACTCTTGTACAAACCATTTTTACAAACGCTTATTCTCCATGTACTTCATGTTAATCGAGATGTTAATCTTATTGCTAATTTTCTTGTAGATGCAAGGGGAATTGCTAGACTTTAAGCGATAGTCAAATATTTTAAGAGCTGGTTGCTATGTGGAGTATTCCATTCTCTTTGTATTACCAGGGCAAAAAAATGAATACCGAATTTGAGAAAAAGTATAAGTATTGGAAAATTTAAACGAATAACAAGCAATATCTCGAAAATGGTTCACTCAACAAACAAAATGTATATAGCATAAATTGTGCATTTTAACGCGATCTACATTTTTGTGTAGTAAAATTTTGTCTATCTCTTATGGTTTACCAGTTATGCAAAAGTCGTTTACAATGAAGAATACTTTTGGAGGCATTCCCAGAAAATTCGAGATATACATTTCATTTGCCTTGAAAGTATCCTAAACATATGATATTTTCATCAAAATCGTTAGAGCCATTTGTGAGAAAATTAAAATTTTCGAAAATGTTTCCACGTATAGGGTAATCTAGGGTGGGGGGATTTTCTTGAAACCTTCGTGTCGCATCTCTGGAAGATACTGAACCTAAATACTAAGTTTTGTGTTTATCGGACTGTTCGCTTCTGAGTTATACTGTTCACAGACACACACACACACACACACACACACACACACACACACGGACATGTTTCCAAAAATGCTTTTTTGGATTCAGGGGATCTCAAAACATGCATTTACGGTGAAATCTCGGTATCTAATTTTTATGTGGAATGCAATACTTCCCCTACTTACTATACGTAGTAGATTAAATAAAAAGGTTACACTTGTTTAGTCGTTTCCGCAGTTTTAATATACTATATTTGAGTTATTTTCTCTTTCTGATGTTTCAGTCAATAGAAAATGACCAGGTGAACATTAACACAACAAAACTGCCCACCTGTGTAAACAGTATTAATCTGGCCATTACATAATTCATTGAATGTCTCGTTAGTATCACGTGGTGTTGTAGGATAATTGTGTCTTCGAACGGCATACATAGACTTTCTCAATAATTGAACATCTTCATGCCCAGATCTCCTGCAAGTCAATTTTCTTCGATAGTTTTCAAAACCAATTTGTTATGTTTAGAACGCAAGTCTTCTTATTCAGTTGCACTGCTGTTCGACAGTTTCATTTGATCAATATTCATTTCTACGTGATTATGTTCAAAGTTTGTAACCGTTAACACTTTAAAACTCCTTTACGTTAACATGTGCATTGCACTTACTATTTGTCCATCTGAAGCGATTGGATGCAACCTTTAATTAATTCACTTCAAAACCTTTAGTTGTCTATTATTAAGCGTAGCTTTCCCCTTTTCGTTTAACTGTAATTGTTATGTTCATGGAAATTATAAGATGTCAAGCGGCGTATTGCAACCTACGTAGACCGCAAAGACTGCTTTGGCTTCGTGTTCTGGCGGCGCTTTATGGCAATCTTCGCACAAGGCTGGAAGATACGTGTCCATTATTGATCCAATATACTCTTGATTTGGATAAAAAAAAATCTGATGTGTTACACTCACATGACTTTCTCTACTCTTATTCTCCATATACTTCATGTTAATCGAGATGTTAAACTTATTGCTAATTTTCTTGTAGGTGCAAGTAGAATACGGTGGGCTTTAAGCGATAGTCAAATCTTTTAAGAGCCGGTTGGTATGTGGAGCATTCTATTTTCTTTGCATGTCCAGGACAGAAAAAAAGAATAACGAATTTCCATTTAAGAAAAACTATAAGTATTGGAGAATTCAAACAAATAATGAGGAATATCTCGGAAATGGTTCACTCGACAAAAATATGCTTATGACCTACATTGTATGTTTTAACGCAATCTACATCTTTTGTGTAGTAAAATTTTATCCATCCCTTACGATTTACCACTTATGCGATTCATTCAGAAGGAAGAGGACTTTTAGGGAAATTCCCGGAAAATTCAAGATATACATTTCATTTGCATGAAAATATCTTTAACATATGTTATTTTAATCAAAATCTTTAGAGCCATTATTGATAAAATAAAAATTTTCGAAAAATGTTCCATGTAAAGGGTAGTCTGCTTGGGGGGATTTTCTTGAAAATCTTCGTGCCGCATCCTTGAAAGATACTGAACCTAAATACTAACTTTGGTATTTATCCGACTTTTTGTTTTTGAGTTATGCTGTTCACAAAAACAGACACACAAGGACATTTTTCTAAAATTGCCTTTTTTAGATTCAGGAGGCCTCAAAACATGTATTTCCGGTGAAATCTCGATATCAAATTTTTGGGTGGAATGCAATACATTTCTGCAACGGATAGCTCAAATCTGTGCTCTAGTAGGTATCTTGTAAGTAAGCAGAAAATTATTGATTTAATACCCATTATAAGTATATTTTACAGTGTTGTACTATGCACGTATGAAACATACTAACACCTGGAGATAATTTAAGCCAAACTTATATTATGTTAGGAAGTGAGTGCATAAAAAGCAAAACAATCCCGTAAAACACTTTGTGTTTTCTAAATTGTGGAAACTGCTATAGCACAGCTTAAAAAGCTGAAGTGTTATACATTATATAGCTATTAGAAGATGTAACGCAGGAAGAATGTGTCAGTTAATTAGTTTACCACACCTTTTCAGGTAGGTTAATCACGTAGAAACGCGGAAAATATATCCAATTCTCGCGGAATGCTTCCAAAGGTTGCAAATTCCTTAAGAATCCCAGTGTGCTATCTCTTAAGTCTGTTGTGAAATATATTCACGGAATTTGGCGGACTACACCAGGCAAACTTCAGATTGTTGAAACTGCGATATTTCTAGAAAGGGCCTCTTTGGTCCTATGTTCTTTTTAAAAGCACCAAATACTTTAAAATGTCACCTTGCCTTTTATTACGTACGGTAATATGGATTTAGTATAACATATATAAGCAGCACGCATTCCTAAGCTTTTAGGAGGTGCTCATTCATAAATTCACACAAGACATTAGAAGTGAATGAATATTGAAGCTTCATTATTAGATTTTCTCATTTTACCTTCTTTGATTTCTTCAGCAGAAACTGATGACGGTTTAATTAAATCGCTGACATCAAAAGGTTCAAACAGAACTACTGACATTTGCTGCTGCATAAAATGTCTCTATACTGTGCAAAGCTTTATTAGATAGCAAACATAGCCTTTCAGGTCTATTTCTGGAATTACAAATTAAATTACTTGATATTCGAGGAATCACCTAGTGCTTTACACAGGATTTGGACGACGTCTTTTTTCAAACACCATCCAAAAATTAAAGGGGATCTTTTGCTTTTTACTTAAAGCATACAAAAGAAGAAATGGTTAGTTAAAATGGCTTTCCTTAGTATTGGAACATAATTTAATAAGGAGATTTAAATAATTGTCTCGTCAACGCTAAACTTACTAAATTCACGATATATCTTCTCAAAAACTATTTAAGATAACAGACGCGATGTTTTACAAGACGTAGATGCACGTCTTCTACTTTTATTGATCTACTTGTATAGAATAATGTCGTATATTGAGGAATGTAGGATACTTTTTCCTAATTATAGATTTTTATTAAACTTTATCAGTACCTAATTCATTTTTTAAAAATGAATCAAACATCTTATCAAATAAGATGCACCATAGCATTAAGCTGCTATTTTCATCATATGTACTAACATTAAATTTGATTATATTCAACAGTTGCTGACAAAACGGGCCGTTTATACCAGGAAACTTCATTCACGGCCAAAGCTGATAAAATTAAAAATGGTGAAAATAATCTAATCATATTTGCAAAGAAAGAAGCCACAAATTTGAACATACGGAAGCAGCCATATTTTGTTGAGCTACCAATTTGTAGAGCAAAACTTTCCCTAAAAATATGCACTAAAATTTGCTTCTCCAGCTCAAAAGGTATAAAGGTTAGCATTTTTTTTCTGTGAAGTTCTGTAAACTTCGGAACAGAATTTGATAGGTGCAGTAACTTTTTTGAAAGGATATTTAAATTACAAATATTGTACCTGCAATGATAAAATATATATATATATATATATATATATATATATATCAAATTAAAGATGTTTCAATTTATGTTAGTTCACATAAAACTAAACATGTCATGTTTTGGCAATTTTCGCCATTTAATCTCCCCTTAAGTAATAACAACTATTTTAGTAACGGACTGAGAACTCCTTGAAAAGTTTGCATATTTATTTGCCCGACAAGTGAATAATTAGTAAAATTTGAACACTTTTAATAATTTTGCTTTTGATCCATAATGCCCTCTCTTGACTTAGAGTATTACTTGACGCCAGAAACGATTTTTATAGATAGTATTGAAAAACAATGCTGTAATATTTCACTATTTTACGCGTTATTAAGTAAAGAAAAGTAAGTGAAGCTTCTGTCTTCTGTGCAGGCTAATTGTCATATTCGTTGGAATCAAGCCGTCCACTTGAAGTCCTTGTAACATAATGTACTTTGATAACAATCTGCTTATTACTTATCTGTTCCCATTAAGTTATACTAATTCAGTATTTAAGAATTTCGTATTTTTAAAACATACGATGAGAGAAAACTCACTTCTCAACGATGCATTGCGATATACTATTGTTTTAATGTCCAATTATTAACAGTGAAATACCGATACTACTAAAGTTTGATTTGTATTTTCAGGTGGAGAATAAACCCATTAGTATGGAGTAGTACTTCTACCCTAGACAATTTGAGCTTTTGCTCTGAAGGCCAAAATAGCCTACTTGAATCCATTTCAATTGCTTATTCTACCTTATACAGTGCCTTCGTTTTATATCAAGGCCACAACCGTCTTATGTGCGTATCGGCCGAGACGACAGTGGCTTCGGTATTACGACACAGCACAGAAGTGGCGCAGGTCGTATCAAGGGTACGTTTATCAGCTGTGAGCTGTCTCAGTTGTTGCTTTGTCTTCGTGATGTGAAGTGTATGGACAATACGTGTGTTTGTGTTTTCCTTAGGGATGTTTTCCTCTTATTAGTCCACCGAAATGCTTTCCAACAAATACACGTTTGAACAGTGTATTTTTATGTAGGATACATACGTGAAAACTGAATCATGTAGACAGGTGTGTAGACAATTTCAGCAGCAATTTTCTAGCTATCCAGCTCCGGACAGAGACACAGTAAAATGTTTGGCCAATAAATTTAGAGCAACAGGATCACTAAACGCTAAAAAAAGTTTATAGGAAAAATCCCACATCCTAGACGAACTTAAGGACAATATAAAAGCAGAAATTATGAGCATTACCCAAGAAGAACTTATGCGTGTGAATGATAACTTGATCTGACGACGTCAAGAATGTTTTCGCGCAGATGGACATCAGTTTCAACAAGATTAGTACTAATTTGTAGGTTACTAACACTCATGAGTAAGTAACGCGGGAGTTACGGAATGGAAAGCCCCGCATTGTAGTAGACTGTGTGCGGAGCACGCATTCGCGCGATCCGCGGCCGCGTCGTAAAACGAAGGCACTGTAATTTAAAGCTTTAATATGGGTAGTTTTATTTTTCTGTGATTTAAAGGACGTGACACTTTTTCCTAAGTTAAAGTCTTTTCAGCAGAAATGTTCGGTTTTCTTCTATGTTTCCTTTGTTTCGTGGCACCTTCACAAATGTGACTATCGTGAGTCCATAAACATGACAATATCGTCTAGATTCGGCTTTGAAAGCATAATTTCCATCATCTTAAAGAGTGCACTCTAAGGTTGAACCTGGAAATCAAATGTGTAAGACGGGTTTCCAAAAAATATAGGTCTTATTGTCCATTTGTTGACAATATCGCACTTTGCTTGCGGTTGTTCAATCATCTTAAATTATTGATCGATCAACAATACTCCTAGCAGGATGTTAAACTAGCAATGCGTCTCATCTAAGTTGCCAATGTGAAGAACTATTAAACTATCCATGCCGTCTCCAAATAATTTAATTATGTAACAACAATATACTTGCTATAATTTCGACAACCGCAAAATTGCGTTGGATATCTTTTTTTTCTGGATCTGTAATACTATCTATATGAAGGCTACTGTGTGAATATTTCAATATTCTTCCATAGCAATGTGGAAAAGTGAATTTTGTTAACAGTTACAGCTGTATGCATAGAGTACGATTTTCATTTCCACAATTTCTATAGCCGCTTTTCAATTGTTTCTCGCGATATCCTGGAAAGAGTATGGAGTTTCTAGGCCAGCATACAGCGACTGCATACGATTATCGATTCGTTTCCTCTACCTCTTGCAACTTCACGAAACGTATAATGAATATATTTCTGCAAAGGTTTATCTCATTATAATCATCATCCTTGCAAGGATTAGACATTCTTGCCATCCAACTTCACAGTGATATGACCATCTCTTCCTTGGAGACCCAACATCTCTTCTACCTTGAGGCGATAGCCTGCATCAAGGCTGGGATTCCTTCAGTACTCATTCGAGATAGATGGGCTCTCCAATTGTCCTTATACTCTTCTATTTTTTCATTTAAGTTACATACACTTAATTCTTCTCTAGAGTTTCATTTCGTATCAAATCCATTTATGCGCATCCTTTCACTTTACGAGAAATTTCGTTTCCGCGGTCTGTATCTTACCTCTATCTCTTTCATAACTATGTTATCCAAGTTTCACTTCTGAGCATTAACAGTAAAACAGCCATTACCTCACAGCACTTTAATTTTGTATCTTTTCGGGTTTCATTTTGAAGAGTTCTATTTATTTCTTCACAAATTGATTGAAATTAATTCAATTTATTTTTAATATCCCTTGCACTATTTTAGCTTATATCACACGCCAGATAATCAAAATAAGTTACTTGTTCCAGTATTTAATTCTCTCGATTAGCGTGAACTAGGCGAAAAATAAGCTTTCGTAAGATTGCTTTGTAGAACTATGTAAAAATAAACGAGTGGAACACGTAAGATGTTTTTACTAGAAGTAGTTAGTTTTACGCTCTCACAACATATTGAGTAAAATTAATAAGTGGATTTTAATATTTTACAATAGTCTTCTGAAATTGTTGATATTGAGTTGATAGATTCAGAGACTATTAAGTTTCCATTAAAATTATTCACAGCTGTTTGTAGTTCCGTTGTTGGCACAAATTCTTCCCATACAGTTGGAGGGAATGTGGCATTCCGATTCACATACGTTCCGAATGTATAATCCGAGAAATGCTGAACCCGACTATGTTGTGGTGATTGGGGTATTTATGTTTACACTGAACGTGTCATCTATAACCTTGGGGTCGAACAATGGGAAAGAAAAGCAGTTATAATATAAACATGTCCTATCTATAAACTGTACAACATTACTATTTATTAGGTCGAATGTGCAGTATTTTACATCAACTACATCGAAGTGAGACAGACTCGCTTTTACTTCTTGGCAAATTGCCTTGTACTGCTGGTTGACTAAATGCGAAGTTCGAGTTTATATATGTTCTCTAGGGAGAAAATACTAAGCCCATTTCTTTACATGCTCTGTTGATAATTGAAGAAGTTTCTGCCAGATTCCTTAGCAGACTGCTGTTTTCCAATGGCTGGTAAATATGAGTTTTATAGAGTACATAAGTTATTAGCTGGCGCATGTAAAATTTTCTAAAATTATTATGCATGAGGTTTATATGACTTTCTCTCTGCGGCATTATCGGCTAAGATATATCTTTCTCGTACTTTAAAGTCCTTCTATCTACCTTAACCCAACACGGACTTGATTTCATACAAGATGGGCAAAGATATTTACTACAAGAATATTTTGTCACTGAAAAATAAAACGCTCCAAGAATCTCAGAGTTTCAAACGTAAAACAGAAGCCATAGAAAAGAAGCTTAACTGTAAAAAGTTACATGTAAAACTGCTAATATTAAGGATAACACATAATATTAAGGATAAAGCATTTTGAGATAAACTAATGAATGATTATCTATGTGATTTTCCACTTACATGGAATTTATTATAAATGATGAGAGCATCACAGCAGCATAAAGAATACAAGATACACATCCTATTTATCTAGTAAACGTGTTAAGCAAATATTTAGGGATGGTGATTTTTTGCAAATGCGACATAGCGCGAAATTCTCATAAAGGCTTGTATTCCAATAAATATTTTCATTTTCTCATCCTGTAAATTCAACCTTAAATGACAGTATGGACGTAAATAGGATACTTGCGTCTCTATCTAACGCATACATGTAGCCATTAGCTTCTTCCTTTTCTACTGTCGCGCTGTCGCCGAGAGAAACTTTTTTGTTATCGGGTTTATAACGGGAACCAAGGGAGAGAAAATGGTTAGAAGAGTTGCGGACAGTTTTTAAACGAAGCTGGAATCCTATAACTTCTTACATACACATGGCAAACAGTTAGGTTATCAGTTTTAAGGAAGTGGGTACTTTATACATTGTGAAGTTATGTAGATTATTTATTTAGCATTTACGTAAGTATTTATAGCTATGGAGGGAGAAGATAGAAAGAGATAAAATGTTCATAAACTAAGAAGAAACGCAAAATAATAGCGAATATGTTAGATTATTCAATAAAATGAGTGACAATAAACAGTAAAAGAAACAGAGAAGGCTATCGGACGCTCGGAAACAGTAGTGTATAAGATAAAATAGGAATGAATGAAAGGACCTCTAAGAACGCTATAAAAATGAAAGTAAAACGCAAGGGAAATAAAAACACGCAAGGTTAATAGAATATGTTGGAAAAGTGCAAAGCGGAGTGCAGCGCATCCTTCATTAATTGTTGTTTGAAAACATTGCACCCACGTTAAATGTAATTGTATCAAGGCTAAACAGTGATGATACCCTACCAACTTTTATCATTTTATATCTCTATTTTTCTTTTATAATACATTTCTTTATGCCTGTAAAATCGTATTTCGAAGTATTAAAAATACAAAGAGAGACGATAAATTGGTTCAGATGAAAATTCAATGGCTTACAATTGCCTTAAATAGCACTGCAGATATTTCACTATTTCGTGCTGTATCATTCACAAGATGACATTAAGTTGGTAGAACGATCGCAGATGAGCGCCAAAGTTCGAGGTTACGTATTAACCTGTACTGCCTTTTAAACGTTCGACGAGCTATACATTTTAATGTGCTTTGATAAAATGCAAAATTGACCCAAAGTACAAAAATTACACTAAAGTGTGATATAAATGCGAATTCGACGACTGTTTTTAAATAAAGCTTTTTTTCTTTGTTTTTCTTCTGGAAACTTCAGCTGAGGAGTTTGTAGAGCGATATCACCGAAATCTGCACACAGTTGCGCGTTCTCCTTAGAAGTGAAGGTTTGAGTCTAGTCTCGTCTGTCTTTAACAATTAGTTGCAACTTTCTATTGTTGTCGTGTGTGAATGTCAAAAAATAATTGTAAAACTTCATTCTGTTGGATGAATTAAGCATATTAGGACAACATTAAATGTACACATTTACAGCTTGCGTGTAACTTTCTATTACGTGCTGCGTCAGTCGTCGCCTCTCTATGCTTCGAAGACTGCGCCGTTGGCTGCGATGGCCGCGCGGGTTGGAGTCGAACGCGGTGCAGTGGTAGATACAGGAGAAGTAATGGTAAAATTCACTGTACCTGCTTTATGTTCTCCATCCGACGTGGCTTCATCTTGTTGCCCTGGCTGGTTGACTTAATTGTACGGTAATTCTTGCTGTTGCCCTGGCTAGTTGGTTCTCAGCGGAGATGCCTGCATGGACTTTGCCTATCGGAATTGCTAATAAGCTCGTCGATCTCGGTTGTGGTACAAAGAGGTCAGAGGTGAATTCAATACTCATCATAATGTTTGGGTATCTGCAATTTATTGTTACTTTTTACTTTTAAAAACACTGAATAATTTTCCTGTTAACTTATCACTATATAGAACTCGGGAATCACCGATACATTGTTAATTAATATGTGATTGGTCACATTTACACGTCCGCAAAAAGGGCACCATTTGCGCGCCAACTTTGTCTTACGGAGTAGCGTGGATTCCTCGTCTGTATCTACAAGTCAACTCTTGGATTTTGGGGTAAATCTCGACTATTTATGGAATACGACCCCCCACTTGAAATTTTAGGATGGGATTTCTTATTGGAGGTATTTTCGCGGTTCTCTCAGCGTGGCTAAATATTATTTAATATGTATGTATGTATATATATATATATATTCTTATTGGCTAGTTTGTATATATCACGTGACTTTTTCCCGGGCCTCTCTGGGTAATCTTATTGGAGGTATTTTCGCGGTTCTCTCAGCGTGGCTAAATATTATTTAATAAGTATGTATATATATATGTATTCTTATTGACTAGTTTGTATATATCACGTGACTTTTTCCCGGGCCTCTCTGGGTAATCCTATTGGAGGTATTTTCGCGGTTCTCTCAGCGTGGCTAAATATTATTCAGTTTGTATGTATATTCTTATTGGCTAGTTTGTATATATCACATGACCTTTCCCGGGCCTCTCTCGGTAATTTTCCGTTCTGTGTTATTTTGCTTCACTCCATACTTCCGGAGCGGAGACAAATAAACTCATTAAACCTTACCCTAGATCCCGGTTTCCCCTGTATATACGAATAGCATATTGTCTACAAACGGCAGTTTCTAAACCTAGTGACACAGGAACATTATACAGAAATGGCTATTTACATGGTGTTCACATTATACACACATATCATTCATATATCAAATTAAACACTAAATAAATTAACACATTATAAAATTAATTCGGGTACATTCTGTATCAGTGTATGCCTGAAAGCTTGCTATTGGCTTTTCGAGGCGGTATGTTGCTGGAGAAGATGCAGACTCAGGGGAAGGCACAATTTCAAACTCCTAACTTACAAATAATTTCAAAAGGAGGATATAAATGGATTCGCTAAAATGTTACACTTATGTAAATTATTTAAATGTGTACACATTTAAACTTGTTTTGAAGCTTAAAATATACTAAAGAGCATAACAAATATAATTATCTGGTTCTTGCAGTTTTAAGCACAATTAATAAAACCGATTTAAATTATACCTTACAATTTATAAGTTATTAAACTCAAACACATAATGTGCTTAAAAACCCACCGCAGCATTTGTAATGTAAAGTGCTGTTTGCCGTGAAGGAAATTTCTTGGGAACCTGCGAATTATATTCTTAAAGGTGGCGAATTGAAATAGGAATTTTTATTTATTTATTCCATTTTTAGTTTGGAGTTATGCTGTTCAGAATTATGCTCTTTAAAATGATAATACTAGACTTTACTTTCTCTAAAAATCTACTCGCTTTATGTACTTTTACCTCTTACTTAACAGGGAAAGAAGGTACCCAGAGGCAAAGTAACAGTACATTACCATTTTAGTCTGAGAACGCATATTTCAGCAGAAAAAAACTAAGTTATCGTCGTATTATAATTCGAATATGGAGCGATGTACCTGATGTATATAATACATTAATGACAAATCTGCATATTTAACATGTTCATTTTCTATTGTAAGCGCCTAGTGATAGACATCATCCTATGCTTGCAAAAGGGTTAAAATGTATGCCTCTGATTCTAAAAAAGCTAAAATGTCATTTAAAATGTTGTTTTGTTGTTGTTTTAGCATATCCGAGCGTTGTTTATAACATTAATCATTTACAGCATTTTTAAGTTTCAATGACAATAAAATTTTAAATTTCTTAGAGCGTGATTTGTACTCCGCTCAAAATTTTATGAATACAAAGCAAAGGTTTTTAGAAATTACCTCATCCAAAACATAATGGTTATATTATTCTTAAATATAGGAATGGGAAATAAAATGTGATGTCCTTTTCATTAGTATTAAACTTTATTTTATTGAGAAACCATAGGCGATAGATAACAGTTTACTGCAGAAAAATATAGAACTCTTAAAATCAAGCAACTTGTATAAAATAAATGTCTGTATCTAAAGCTGGAAAATATTTCTTGTTATTCGTCTAAATTAGTAGAATATTATGTCTATTCCTTTGGTTATCATCAGCCCATTGAAGGTGTAATCAGAATCGAAGCTTGCATATGTGAGTGAGCTTTTATGACAGCAGACCCTCGACCACGTCCCCTCTTTGTGCATACGCACCCATGTTATTTTGAAAGCATTTCTGGCAGATATTTACTATGATTCATAGAACGTACACAGAAATGTCATCGTTTTGAATAATTTGTGGATCACGTGTGAAAGTAAACGATAGAGAAAGTCTTGTGTTGCTATAAACCGGGTATCTTATTGAACCCTTTCGGTGATCATTTTATAGATTTTTTGTGTAGTTAGAGGTTGGGTTGATTAAGCAACACGCTGTTCACGCTGCTTCGGTACTGTAAATCTAATTAATTTTTTGTATAATATTCTGTTCTTTCTAGTATATGTTAGTTTTAGAAGGAATTACAGTTTATAGCAGGTAAGAACAACGTACTGAAGCCTCAACAGTAAATCTGATGTCCTCGCAAAAGGATGATATTTCAATGAAAAGTATTACTACGTTTTACATAATATAAAATACTGCTGATATAAATACTTTTCTAAACATGTGTTTAGTCTATTACCAGTAATTATAATATAAAATATTGTGGCTTTCTTCCAGTTTTTCTTTTCAACTGTTACCGTCACTGTTTTGATCTGGTTCAACTTTAACTGGGACTTCACTTAGTTCACACTGTCGCTTCACTAATGTGAACTAGTTCAATTTCCACGTCACTTCACTTTCTTCGTACTCTTCTTCCGGACGGGTCACTCGTTAGGGAGTCGAACACAAGACTTCTACAATCTTTCGCTCCGCTGCATGTCACAGCAGTCGCCACCAACTCACTCAGAGAACCGCACTTGATGTCGCAGCAGAAATGCGCTCACCAACTGACCGACTCAACTAGCTGACTGACTCCTCTCGCGAGAACGTTCGCTTATATATCCATTGGAAGTTCCACAGAGCATTCTAGAGTTTTCTGGAGACACCTTTTGGAAGCGAAGGAGGAGGAATCTTCCAGAAGATTCTGGTTATCTGCCGATAGCGCTTCTGGTGTTTGCGCCAGGAGAGAGCGCGACTTATCTTTGTTTATATCCGACTGCGTGGCGCCGACCTCCCGATAACATCACAATATTCAAATCCGATTTCACTCAAATTGAAAATAATTTGAGAATAGATTAAATATTTTAGAGGAATATTCTATTATATTTTAATCCATGGGATGTAATTTTTAACTTGATTTTCGGCCTCAATCAAATGTTGGAATAAAAGTTCATACAAAATTTGTCAACTTCTACGCTACTTCGTATGAACATTTATGATTCCTTTCGATTTTGCTGGGGTACAATGGTTCTCAAATTTTCACAGATGGTGCCCCCTTAATTATTGCTACCTCTGGCGTTCTACGATTACCACAACTATTTTATTAAACATTTTTGCATTACAGGATAAAGTTGAAGCAATGAGAGGTTTTCAATTGTTATAGTGGTAGAATTACTACAGGTTTTGACTGAAACAAGAATGTAAATTAAACTCGTTAACACACACAAAAAAAACTTAAATAAAATGCCAATATAAGGCTATTGCTTTGGGTCCTAAGCGCTAGCCTGAAGAATTGAAGCAATTATGGTTGGCACTGGAAGTAATTACATCTCTTGATATTATCTGGATGTGGTATCGAAGACGTATAATTTCTAAGTCGAGAGCATTAATTTCAAATAGTATATTTTAACTTCGTAGAAGCAACACACATAATATTAATTGGTCTTACTGAAGCTGACATTAATTGTTTACGTCGTAACTTTGGTAATTACCACGCGAAGGTGGTATTAAGCATCATATACTGATGCTTCATTCAGCTTCATGTAGATATAGCGTTTTCCTTGAGGAAGGCTCTCGCTTACGGCAGTACTATAACCCCTGCTTCTGACTCGTTGCTATATGCCTTTCATGTATAAAACAACTACATATTGTGCCTTATTAGCTTAGACTATCATATAAAACAATACAGTTATTACACACTGGCAGAACTAACATCCCTTTTTGCATTATTGTGTTAAATACCGAGAGTCTTCTGCCTCCACATCTCGCTGTTTCCTCCCCATCTTTCGCACAGTTCTTGTTTCTCGTTTCTTTCCCATCTTTATCTCTCACTGACCCACTGCCTCACTCTCCCAGCATCGCCCTCATCCCTCAGCCTTCTCTCTGTGCAAGTTATATAGAATTTGATGTTTTCAAACCGTCAATAACACTGTTCTGGTGTGTAATTACATCCAGAAACGCAAGTAAAAGGTTTAACCGTATACAAACCTGTGCTTCTTCCTTATACTTACAATGCGATCGTAGCTTTGCTGTTTCCTGAAGTAACCGGCATACGTATACGAATAATTGCGATGGAAAATTGGTACAACTTTTCAAATATTCAGTCCATCGAAATTTTGAAAATAAAAGCTTGTTGGATATTTATGCTTATAAAACTTTGTTGTGTATTTTACTTTTTAAACTTAATAATGATGGAAATATTTGGATTTTGCGCCCCATTAGAATTCTGTATTGTGGAAATTAATTAATTTGCCATGTAGCTTATTTTCTGATTAGTGTTCTAAGGTATGTCCCATAACATAATGGATATCACAATTCTTGCGTGAAAACGTCTCTCTCTCTCTCTCTCTCTCTCTCTCTCTCTCTCTATTTCTCGTAGGCCCTGGCCTTAGCGTCAATTATTCATTTAAAATTTAAAATTAATGGGAAACTTTCCGTTATGCTTTTATTATGTCATGAAATCAATTACTGACTTGGCCGTTAGGAGCTCAAAACAACAACTAACATGAAAATAGAACGTTTACAATATTCCGTTATAAATTGTCAAATATATTCTGAATTTAAAGCATAATAATTGTAAATTTTTAGATAAATCTTATCGTCTTTGGAATATTATGGAATTAATAATATTCTGTATATCTCTATACTACTTTAAATAAATTAAACATTTGGTTTTAACGTGAAATCGGACATAGCGAACGCTATATCACATTTTTTTCACATTATATTTAGTTATTCATAGAAAATGCTGCTGAGCAATAAATCATGATCAATAAATTTTATTTATCCTCCCCTTGAAAATCTTAATCACCGAATCCTCCCTTAGCCATTTGTAGAATTCATGGAATGTATTATCAGGCATGTTAATGAATGTTCAACTGCCTTACAGGTATATTTGTGAAAACAAATTATTTATTCAGTTTTCAGGGTTCAGGGCAGGAGTTCACCACCGAGCAACAAACCATCATGGCTGAAAGCTATTTGAGAACTGGGTATTAAAACTCTTAATTCCCTGAATTCAGTTGTTTTATAACGGTAATACCAATGTCTTAACTTGACAGGAAAGTATGGAAACTAGTGTTATTTTAACTGCTCGTATCTCTTCTCTGTTCGTGTGGGTAAGTGGGTCGTTGTAATCAAAAGGGATTATCTCAGCAATACGTTAAAACAGCTTGGGTATACCCTATCGTAGCATACGTAGCATGATATGAGGAGGACACACCTCACACCTGGATCCAACGGGGATATTTTGTGCTTACCACCCCTAGAAGGAACGGATGAGGTGAAGGAATCGCAGGAGACTGTAGACCGCAAGAGAAGCCGACCGACCGACCGACCGACCGACAGAGATCCCTAACGGTTCCAAGCTTGGTGACATGGCGGGCTGCTCACTGAAATCTCTCTCGCAGAACCGGGGAGAACTCGTCCCACCTGAGTCGACACAGAGAAGGCTGCCACCTGTCAGGCCAAGAAGAACTTTCAATCGTGTCATCTGTCCGACAGCGACATACACTGCATAGACCGTAGGATTAGGATTCAACGCGGAGGTCAACTTAGCACGTCGACCTACATAGTTCTTTTGTACCTATGCCCCGGATGAAGGATGAAGTGAGAGGATACGGAGGGCGGCCAGACTAGAGAGCACAACAGGCAGAGGGCAGAACACCTACCATTTACAGATTTAAACTCGCCGGATGGGCACCGATGTAGCCGACTCCCTTCACCCTCCCGTAAGGGAGGGTTACGACCCCTTCAGCTGCCGTGGTGCGAGCGCTGCGCACCCTGAGCACTCGTGGTACTTCTGACGTTACAGAAGTACGCCGGGCCTAACATTCGAGACCCTCCCGAAAGGGAATTGTTCGGATTGTGTTGGGTTCGACGGGGCAGTGGGAGATTAGGTACGCTTGGCTGGTCTGACCGCCCAGGCGGGGTTGTGAGACGCCTCGATGTTCTCCGGCATCAGCACAAGGGAACTCTGGTAGACGGTAGCTAGAAACTGTCGGCCCCGCCGAGGTTTTTCGGTAGTCTCCCCCAGGAGGGCTCGCCCTATTGGCCTGACGCGTGTACCTAAGTGGCGTATCCACATCCGTCTCTGTCCGGAAGAGATGAGGTAACACTCAATCTCGACCAGACAGGGGAGGGGCGGGTTTTGAAATAGGTACGTCCCGAACGGAAAGAACTCGTGAGCGGTTAGTCTCTCGGGTTGCGAGGGCGTGCACTCTGAGTAGTCAGACCCAGTTCCCTTCCGATTGTCCCCTCCCCCTGTAGGCTTACACATCCTCTGAGAGGTCCGGGACACGGAGATCGCCCCCTTCCCGGGACGAAGGTTTCCATGGAGCATCCTTCACCGTGCCATGCATAGGCCGAGACCTTCAGCCGACACGTACAAGAGACCAAGCGGATGAAAGTTGAACTGAAATGAGAATGCATAGCCCATAAACCTGCTTGAAACAGGAAATGGTAGGAAATGAAGGAAAGAAAATTTGTGGTAGAATAGAAACCATCCCAAGATTCACCTTGCCAACCAGAGAAGCCACGAAAAATCCATGATCAGAGTGACCGGTTGCAGGAATCAAACCCAGGGCCTTCCGAAACGGGGTCTCGTGTTTTACCGCCATCTCGCTTGGTTATCTATCTATAATTCAACCTAAAAGACTGAAAATATTTGACGAACTATAACAAGTCACTAGTTAAAGAAAAGTCAAAGAAATTAAAAAAAAACTCTATTTGTTAGTTTGTAACAGTATCTCTAAAACATAACATTTGAAGTAAAGTGTCAAAAGTTAGGTTAACGTAAAAGAATTCGTCTTCAATCCAGAATTCCTATACGAGGCCAGGGTTTTACATCTTTTATGTGATGTTCCAACATATCGAAAGCCTTTCTTCAGTAATTTAATGTTTGTTGCGGCAGCCTAGTTTCAGTCGTAATTTTGTAATCCAATTATTGCTAATACTCCATTTTATGCGTTACTGGATAAAAAAACATCACTGTCCTTATGAGATTTATTAATGCTCAAACTTTTCATATCTTAAAAATTGTATTCATTAAAATCTTTGTCACTACCCAAGCTTCTGAGCCATAGATTAAAACTAGGTGTGCCAATATTTTATATAATATACTTAGTTCTCTTTCTGTCAATGTTTCATGTGTAAAACTAATATGATTGTAACACTTATACTTGGAATTTCAATTTCTTTACAGTATCACATGTAATGAAAGCTTCGTGCCATGACTGAAATTCATTAACTTGATATTATATATAGTTATGTGTCTAAATATAGCTCTTAGTAGTCATTCTCCTTTAAATGCAGTCACTTTTTTGTAATAGAATTCTCAAATTATATAGTTTTCCAAAACGGATTTCTGTAATCACTTTTTTGAGTTGAATAAGCACTTGAGCATTAATGAAAGTTTCCCTGGTTACAACCAATTTTATCGTGTTGTCAGTGATATATTAAAAAGAAAGGTTGATGAGCAACGCCCTTGCGTTGTTCTCATTTCCGCAAAATACTATCCTATATTTATTTTATTGCTGTTTCTTTGTGCAGGTGCTTTAAAATGCCCTCTTCTTCCATTGAAATCCAACATAGTTTACGCTAAAAATTATTGGTGAATGTGCTTCTCTATTACATATGGGTTTTACATACTCCAGGGATTAATGTACCTATACTACTCATTGACACCTCATGCTATGGAGCAGCCTGTAAGCAACAGTTTGTGTCCGAAAAGAAAGTGAACTTAGAAAGAGAATTTGGAGATAGTAATAAACCAATTAAAGTACATAGCTGAACATTCTAAGTTTCATCTGGCATATGTTAAGAACAGAATTACAACGAGTTTCATAACAAGTGTTGTCTTATCAACCTGACCGCGAAAATTAAAAGAAATTTCTGCTCCGAGAACGGAGACAGGATCTTCCATTCCGCATCCACGTTACTAAATGGTTTGGTGGGTATCCCTACGATCTCTTATCTGTGTCTAGTCAAGGATATAAACGTATGTTCCCTTTGGTACACTAAGGAATCTGAAACTCCTAATGATATTACAACCATGCATCATTGATGGTATACTTACGATATCGACAAATATTTCACATAAAATTATTACATTTATTGGGACAATTAAACAAATGATGTATTAAGGTCGTCGCAGTCTAAGGATCCCCAAGCGGTGGCCTTTGTGCAGTGGCCAAACACTTGTTCCCTACCCTCCCTAACCACAACCATCATAAACATATTAGTGACATCCATGTGCACATGCGCGTTGTTGCCACAGTTAAAAATAGTATTTAAAAGCAAAACTTTGTAGCTGATTTCCATATGTACAGAATACAATCATGCAGTTTGTCTGCTTGCTTTATACACAAACGCAGTAAACAACTATGCATCGCATAATGATTACATTTATGTTACAAACGCTTTAAAATATAACTGAGGATGACCTGAACTAATATACTACGCTACAAGAATGGAAATGCATGTTAATATATCCGAGAGAAACTTAGAAACATGTTCCGAATGAACTATACATTGTTGGACTATCATTAAATAATTAAAATACATAAATATGAATTTATTTTGAAAAGAACTCTTACTCCCAAAACAACGCTCATTTTTGATTATGCTATTTAACCTAAAAGTTAATTTTTATAAATAAGGGTTGCATGTTTGCAGTTTTGTTTACTGTAATCATTATGTGCGTGGAGCTATGGTGAAAGTATTTTTTATTTTGTTTGTTCTGCAACCACAGAATGTTAGAAAAACCAAGTTCCAGAAGATGTAAACAAAAACAGTAAATGTATAAAATTAAAAAAGAAGAAGAAGCAGGTGAAAAACGTACAGCGAACGCAGGTCTTTGTATTACTCTTGGAAGATAGATGCTTTTTTACGTAACTTTGAAAACATGATAAATTTGCTTCACAATAATGTTTTTATTAATATAAAGCTAATATAAGAAGAGGTTGTGTATTGTTTAAGATGTAAGATTAATAAACATGACAGCTTCTGTTTACTTAAATGAGTAGCCTTATTATAAAATACAGGATAAGTAAAAATACGGAAGGCAAAAGAAAGAAAATAAAACAGAAATCTTAAGTGTTATATTCACATGATTATCTCTATTCACTCTTCTGCAAATTACTTTTACAAAAGCTTATTCTTTTATCTACTTCTTCTTAAACGAGATAAAATTTCATTGCACATTTCATTGTAAATGTAAGGATTCATAGGCCAAAGCGATAGTGAAATTTTTAAAAACCAGATGATGACTTTTGAAATTCCATGCTCTTAGCATGACTTCCAACTTGTATTTCAAAATTCAAACCAATAACAAAGATTTTCCCGGAAATGATTAACATAATTTGACCTAAAATGTGTCCTTTACTGAGACTGCATTTTACGCACAGTAAGATTTTGCCTATCTCTTACGGTGTACCAGTTATACAAAAAGTTGAGAACGAGGAATAATTTACAAGTTATTCCCAGAACATAAAATTCAAGATACAAATTTTATTTTTTATGCAAATCTCTTAAACATGCGGTATTTTACTAAAAACCGTTATAGCTGTTTTTGAGAAATTCAAAACAATAGCAAACATTTTCCACGTAAAGGGTTCGTGAACATTACACACAAAAATCTGGCTTTGCTTATTCATAGTTTTTGTAGCCTCCTTTCTTCGTGGTCTTGGCACTACTGGTACTCGGCAGAGTCATTTGTTGGTGCGGCCGGAGGGTCAGCAACTTGGTTCGTTTAATTAAACTATTAAATGCTAATAACTATTAAACACTGCTAAACATACAAAATTGCACTAAGTAAAACACTCTATAACTTCTCTAAAGAAGTAAGATATAAGCTTAACTGTCACAGCTGCTAAAACGTACTGAAACCGAAGTGACAACAGAAATGACATTGCAACAACGCTTTGCTTTGGTGGAGCTAAAGAAAGGACCACGCATTGTATTTGAGGGATGGCAAGACCCTACTAATCGTTTACTGATGGGTTTATGGTCAGGCTTCAAAGATTTCCGTTCGCTTTGTAGCCGACTGGGGAAACGTTAACATGACTTTCTCTACTCTTGTATAAACTATTTTTACAAACGCTTGTTCTCCATTTGCTTCATGCTAATTGAGATAAGATGTTAATCTTATTGCTAATTTTCTTGTAGATGCAAGGGGAATTGGTAGGCTTTAAGAGAGTCAAATATTTTAAGAGCTGGTGCTATGTCGAGTATTCCATTCTCTTTGCATTACCACGACAAAACAAAACAAAAACAAAAGAATAACAAATTCACATTTGAGAAAAAGTATAAGTATTCAAAAATTTAAAGATTAAGAAGCAATATCTCGAAAATGGTTCACTCAGCAACAAAAAATTATATGACATAAATTGTGTATTTTAACGCGATCTACATTTTTGTGTAGTAAAATTTTGTCTACCTCTTATGGTTTACCAGTTATGCAAAAGTCGTTCACAATGAAGAATACTTTTGGTGACATGCCCAGAAAATTCAAGATATACATTTTATTTGTCATGAAAGTATCTTAAATATGTGATATTTTAATCAAGATTGTTAGAGCCATTTTTGAAAAAAAATTCAATTTTCGAAAAATGTTCCATGTAAAGGGTAATCTGGAGTGGGGGGATTTTCTTTAAAACCTTCGTGTCGCATCTCTGGAAGATACTGAACCTAAATACCAAGTTTGGTGTTTATCCGACTGTTCGTTTCTGTTCACAGACACACACGGACATGTTTCCAAAGCCTCAAAACGTATATTTCCGGTGAAATCTCGGTATCGAATTTTTGGGTGGAATACAATGCTTCCCCTACTTACTATACATAGTAGTGAAAGTAAAAAGCATATGACATAAATTGTGTATTTTAACGAGATCTATATTTTTTGTGTAGAAAAATTTTAACCACTTCTTACGGTTTGCCAACTATGCAAAAGCCATTCTCAATGAAGAGAACTTTTGGAGACATTCTCAGAAAATTTAAGATATACATTGTATTTGTCATGAAAATGTCTTAAACGTATGATATTGTAATCAAAATCGTTGTAACCATTTTAGAGAAAATAAAAATTTTCGAAAAATGTGACATGTAAAGGGCAGTCTGGGGTCGGGGGATTTTCTTGAAGGATACTGAACCTAAACACCTAAACGCACACACGAACCTTTTTCTAAAAAATGCTGTTCTTTTTTTATTCAGGGAAACTCAAAACATGCATTTCCTGTGAAATCTTTGGGTGTAATTTAATACTTCCCCTACTTACTATACGTAGTGGAGAAAGCAAAAACGGAAGCAGTGTAATAAGAAGTGATAACTCCTTTTCCATTTCTATTTTGCTTTTTATCTGTCATAAAACAGATATATGACTATTTTTATGATATTCAGGCTCGAACAGGGAATCAAAAGTTTCGTCGGTATTGTTAGTATTTAGTAAGACTGTGAGACACGTAGTTGCTCTGTCAGGAGACCAAAGAATATTTATCGGCCACGGAATTAGGTCACACTCTCACTTACTGCTCACTCATTTCTGGTCGGCATACTCGTACGGGAAACTCTGACTAACAGGGGTGCGTCACTCCTCAGTTTGCACTTGAAGACTTACCGTAACACCCAGATAATATGCACCAGTGATAAGCCCCTGTTCGTGCGATCTTTCAGTGTGTCTGCTTATCTACCTTCCTCTGCTAACCATGTAAAGTGAGTACAAATATAGCAGTTAGTTTTTATGCCACCTCCGCAGTATTATTCGATGTCTTCTCCCCAACCTACCACCTACCTCGCTAATCTTGCCGTGTCCCGGATCACTTACTTGTCGTAAGTTTCATATTTTCTAATGTTTCATCGAGATTTTGATATATCTATTTGCTATAGGTATATTTTCCTGTCGCTTTCATATGAAGGGTACAGAGGAAAACAATCAAAGTCCACTTTTGGTGAAATTTGAGATTCTGGTACCAATGGATTCTACGTATGTAGTACTACATTCCAACAACTTCATACATGGAAAAAAATTCACACGTAGTCCATACAAAAGCAGTATAGAAAAAAAGTATCAAGGGAAAAAAACAAAAACGTCCTCTGTGAAATGGAAAAACAATCAGTCCACGTACATTTTAAATGAGAGTAATTTTGTACTACTTCAGGAGAGTTTATTGTTTTAAATGTTGGCCAACTTGGGTATTTTAAAAGTGTGACAAACCTATGCATTGTTGTGGCTTATATTTTTACCGGTAGCAAACTACATTGTTGTTTAATGAAGTCTATTTACTGGTGTGTAGAGAAGCAGTTTACGTTTCGACATGGAATCAAGTGATGAAAATGTTACCGCTGTTCATCAGAATAGAGCAAAGAAAAGAGCTAAACATGGTAGACTTCATGATGCGAGTAAACACATAAGAGCGATGAGCCATACTCCTGGTGAAGATTGCGAATACATAAAACAGTGTTTAACGAAAATTTAAAAACATGAATGTTATGTATTAATCCGTGAATTCAATTTACTTAGAAATAATAATATACGGAGTACACACTTGTGATCACTAATTTCAGTTTTGCCACGGAAACCAGAAGAAGACAGTAACCTCAGAGGCCACTCTTACTCCTACAAGGCGTGTGTACAGAGGGACGGAAAAGTTATTAAAATTCCAGTTTTTTACAAAGCCTGAGTGTGCAGGATATGTTAACAATCAAGAAATCTCTTTCTACAACTGGTCATGCTCCTACAGACCCATGAAAAAGACAGCTGAGGCTGTCGAAAATGTAATGAAACGTAGTTCCCTTCAAGTCCGTCCTTCTCACTATAGCCTTCTGGATACATCTAAAATGTATCTACCTGAAGAATTAAACGTTAAAATATTGCATCAAATCTTCACAGACACATTTCCAGAGTTTCCCGTTTCTTATGAATTTTATCGGAGCACATTTCAGACAAAATGTAATATTTGTTTTTGGGTACAGCAGGTCAGATACTTGCTCCTCATGCGGTGAATTCAGCAAAAATTAAAGTCTTCTTGCAAGGAAACTAAATGATGAAGTAGTGCAGAAGATGTAGATAAAGAAATTAAGTGGTAGAAACTCTTAATTTATTACATAAGAAGAAGGTTGAAGTCTTCTATCAACGAAAACGTGGAGCCAAAATTAAAGCTAGGCAAAGTCATGAACATGAGGCAATAAGCATAGATTTCAGGAAAATCTTCCATTGTCTAATATTAGCACAAGCGACAGCTGTCTTTTTACATGTTTGATGTGTGTGTTCTCGCTTCCGGAGAAGCATACCACGAGACCATAGCCAAAAAGGGCTTTGACTTTTGTTTTTATCATCTGAACTCCTCAGTTAGACATTTGTACATTTTTTACGATTCTTGCCCCGACTAGAATAAAAATTATCCCATTATTCGCCTCATCCATGCCATGGTTCATAAATACAACATATTTCAATCAATCAAAGTAACCTTTCTCATTAGAGGGTACAGTTACATGGAATGTGACAAAGATATTGGATTAATAAATCAAAAAGTCCACATTGAAGCACCCAGCGATTGAAATGAGCGCATCAAAAGGTGCCCCGTGAAACCAAGTCCCTTCAATGTCATCGAGTGTTCCCAAGATAAGTTCAAATCGTGGTCTTCATTTCTCATTAAAGTGTGCAAAAAGAAATGTCCAATGAGGATAAGAGAAATGGCAGTTGATAGAACTTCCCGTAGAACTATGAAGAGTACCACCACTTACAATGGCTCCTAAGAGTCCTATGTTATCGTTGACAAAACGTGTCATGCACAGACTGAAAAGCAGTCAAAACCTTCGTATTCAAGTTTAATTTCACTCTCCAAGGCAAGATACGACGACCTACAATCCCTGAAGAAATTCAGTTCTGAAAATGCTCAGCTCTATTTTTCAAGATTACCCGTAGACAACAATAATTAATTTGGTGTAGAGATTACATTAATTTCAATGGTCTCTTATAGGTATTATTTAAATAATATCCCACAAATGCTGTTTACATTTTTCTAAGGAAAACAGATAACACATTAATATAATACATTGTATAAAGTAAATGGATTACGATTGTTTTGTTTGTAAACATGTGTACCTTGAGTTTTCATTGTTAATAAACAGGACCCTATAACACATGACACTAATTTCAAAAGAAGGGTCAGTTAGAAAAACACCTTGAGAATTGTGGTAGGAAAAACATGTTTCTGTATGTCTAATGCGCTTAATCTGTAGAGATTTTAAACTTCAAATTAGATTACTGCAAAATATTAAAAGGTGGACTTTGATTGCTTTCCCTTGTACCCTTCATATGTTTCATTAATTTATATGCAAATATCTAACTTCCATGTATGTCATGTTAAAATATGCTAATAAATTATCTCAGGATTCAACCTGATGTTTTAACTACGCTTTTTACCAAATTCCAATTACTCTTAATCCTCCTACTTCTCCTCAACTGATTTCTGTAAATAAGATTTATAAGTCGACTGTTTCTTCCCGATTATTTCCGGCATTCGTTTATTCCAAATTTTGATTGCTCAGAATCCTCGTGTCACAATTTTTATTTCTAGTAATTCATAAGCATTTTTTAAACATTCATTAGAACCTAAAGGAACTAAATTTACATAGCATGCTTGGCTTATATAGCCAAGAGTCGAATACGTGGAATCCACCGTTTGCTATTACAATCTTATCTGATATTTTTATTTAGGGATTTGATTTGCTACAAATTAATTATCCGGCGATTATCTCGGCGATTACCAAAATTATCTTGAGATATTCACTAGGTGACACCTTCAAAGGATAAACATAGATATTCAAATTGAGAATATTGTTATAATATTTAACAAGCTAAAATATTTAAACGTGCAAGTTATTGAACTGTTAAAATAAGAGCATAACAGTAATTTTAAATGGAAACACGTTAATGTACTTTTATGCTTTCTAATTAATACACCCAGATTACCGAAAGACTAAAGGTATGTTATAAGGACCTGGACATTGGAGAAAACAGTTACTACAATGGATTTTAATTTTTATCCAATTCAGTACTGCTGGTTATGATGCAGTACCTAAGCTAAACAGATAGCTGGTAAACGAAATAGCTGTAGGTTTATAACGGTATGATGTGATTTACCTTCATTGACGTTTGAGTGAAACATTGCAACCGTGTGCAGTAAAATGTACAATTAAAACCAAAATCTCTGAATAACATTTATGTTAATATTGCAAGCGCGTATAGTAATGTCGAAAGTGCGGAATGACGTTAATGTAAGTAGAGCACGTATAAATAATTGTGTTTTAAACGAGCCATGAGTTGAAAAACACACTGTTAATAAAAAATTTATTTTAATTGTTTTTGTATGTACTGCCTAATCAGTAACGTTTTAGCTGGTGGGTGGGGTGGCTTATCTCTTAGATCAAGTTTTAGCTGGGGAGAGGTACACAGTATGCTGAAATCCTGCTGGGCGTGGAGCGTACAGTAGAAAATAGCCAACAGTATTTCATTATCGCCATCTTTACCCCTCACTTACATCAGATCAAGTAAACATTACCTCCTCCCGCTAGCTAAACCTTTATCTGCTTGGAAGGGCTCCCCAACCCATTAATTAAAACGTCGCTGAACAGACAAAATCGGGGTGTAATGGAATAGTCCGCAGAAAATATATAAAGAAGGTATAAAGTAAAATGAATACCTAATATGTCCTTGGTTAAAACACATCTGCTGTTAACAATTTTAAAGGAAAATCAGAAACGTATTCACGTTTTGACGAATAGTCGTTTATAATTGAGTATTTGTTTCATACTGAGCAATAAATAAAGGTTTTTAGATAACTGCTTAGAAAAATCAGAACGAATACTTCATAAATTAAAATTTGAGAATATTGCTCTTGTCTGTTATTAATAAACTAATGTTCCAAGCATGTGGAATATGAGCAGCCATCTGTAGCATCCCGAATGCATCTTAATTCCTTGAATTTATAGTATTGCCTTACTTTTTCGTTTGTTCATTATCCGATTCCACAATACTATTAATGATAAGTCTAAATTTGTTTTAAATTGAGATTTATAGAAAACGGCTTCTATACATCCCGTTTATTCCAATAATTGCTTAACGTATTGCTTAGTAATACAACTTACTATACAATTCTGCAATAGTATGTGGAATTTATTATAATTGACCTGTATGCTCCTTTATTACAGATTCATATACACCACAAAGTATTTTAGGGTTATAGTAAATATTATATAATTTATTAGAATCTAATGTTGATTTATATTTGGAAAATTTAAGTACATAGTCTCAACATATGAACGTTAAAAGGAAAACATCGTTATGACAGGATGCGAGTATGGTATGTTTGTAATTCTGTGAATTAATATTGAGAAAGGTGACATGCTATTTGAAACATCAAGCTTACTTTAGAGTAAAGCTCTGTAAATCTGAATGAAGTAGCTCAGATGAACAATTAAACAGAACCTTCTTATAGCTGAGAGACAAGATGTCCATAGCAAGAGTGTATTTTCTTGACTTGTGCATAAGTATTCACTAGTAATCATCGATAACAGCTGCCCAGTTTACCATGTTCTAAAGAGGAATCCACAAGAGAATTACACAAGCCAGGAAGAAGATTTCATCATAGATAACCGCAAACCATGCGTCAAATATTACAAAAATAAACATTGTTCAAATCATAACAATACAAATATCTGAGGTACCAATGTTTTTCCTGCTCCTGTAGAATTCTTGGAACTGATATACGTTTAAAACAAAGCAGAAATATGTTCGAGAACAAATAAATTATAGACAATTATTTTTTGTATAATTCCCATCTCGTTTCATTATGCTGTTTACTGAACTTTTTCTGCTCCTCACCTCTTGGCGTAGACGTGTTAGCGTGCTTAACTACGATGCCAGACGACTTGAAGTTCTTCTAGAAAAACAAGACTATTTATAGGTAGTGGAAGATCCCATTTAATGCAGTGTCTTCAGGGAAAGTTTGCATCACCATGGCAGCATCCCCCTTTGTGTGGCCATGCTAATTCGTTACCCGCTGTGGAACGATGAACATAAGTATGGGATCGATCCAATCTCCACTTTAGGTCTTTCGCTGCTTGACACAAAGGACTTAGAGTTGCTATAGTTACGACCTTGTATTTTGTTTTCTTGACAAGCTACAGCAGATCCACTTGTTTTGTGATGCTACTAAATATGATGAAGCGTGCCTTCACGGCTGGAATCTCATAGGAATGATTCCGTTCCTTTGCTACCTCATCGACTAGACAGCATTAGATATTAATTCACTCATTTAATTCATCAAGCGTCCGGGGTGTCGACCTCCATTTATGGAACAGCTTAAACCAAGGTGTCCATGATGGTCGACCTTGACAGATTTTGCAACCCAAGTTCTATGGCCAGCAGCTATTTTGGGTACATTGTACATTAAAGTACCTTTTAGAGAAAGGTATAGCTGCCAACTGTGAACAGTTGAGACAAATGTACAGAACGGCGATAGTCTTTAGTTTTGCATTCGGGAGATTCCGGGTTCGATTTTCATTGACCATCCTGATTTTGAGTTTTTCTTAGCTTTCCTAAGACAGTAGGCGAATTCTGGGCTGAATTATAAAGGGTAGAAGAGGACTTATTATATTCTTTTTAATATGTGCTTATAGGAGTATTACAGATAAAAAGTATAATAGCATTTTCTTCTGTGATGCCGTTTTCGAAAAAAATTGTGTTTTCTCCAACTTAGATGGTCTATTCCACGAGAATGTATGAAGACAATAGTTTGTTACGTGTAAGATGGGTAGAGTACTATTTCTGACCTAGTTTCGGCAGTAACTGTATGACATCATCCAGGGTTTTGAAATTTGAAATAATTAATCTTTTCCGAGCACCATTTTGCAGACGTAATGTGTTTGGAGACGTAGGCAACCTTGCTAGATAAGGGCGGGTCAGAGAGTGCGAGATCCGGCTCCCGGACGTAACCAAAACAGCATATTGATTTCCACACGACACTTAATCCAAACAAACACGACGGAAGGATGTTGTAATGTTTTGGAGAAATTACAAGTAAAATTTTGTAGCTATTGGCCTACGCTAACAGTATGCAAGTAATGCCTTCATTGTTCAATAAGCGTTTCGCTGTCACCGACTGAAAAGCACACCATGTTTATGTCAGCTCTACTAGAAGTTTAGTTGCTATTAGAGTAACATCGTATTACGCATTGAAATTCACGAAAGAGGTCGAGCATGAAATACCGTTTCCGCAGAGGAAACAATTTTAAATCCCAGCAGCAATAGTCAGGGAATAGCTCGCATGGTCGGTGTGTCCCATTGGTTTGTTCTCAGGACACTGAAAGAACAGTTATTGAACCGTATCATATCCAACGGATGCAGTGTCACACAGCAGCGAATTACGCGCCTAGGCTGGTTTTCATCAATTGGTTCCCAGAACAAGGTGCAGATATGCCTCAATTAATTATGGCAACAGACGAAGCTACCTTTACAAAAAATACATTTTTAATTTTCATAACCCTCGTACATAGGCGAAAGAAAACCTCACAGCACCAGGGAACATCATTTACAACAGCGATTTGCTGTTAACGTATGGACAGGAATACAGAAACGTTTACCTACACTATGAACAACGCGCCAGAGAAAGTGAAATCTGTTTACGCGATGACCTACTTCTGGTTTGAAAGGAGAGTACCAACCCCGTTCGCAGCTACCGTTCCGCTAGCGCGTGCTGTAAAACGTTGCCAAAGTGTGCGTTTAATGTTCCCAAAAAAACCTAAAATATGTCCGCGGAAAACGGTAATAGAAAAAAAAATGAAAGATAAAAAATATGTACCAAATAATTAGATTGTAACTGGTTTAAATTAATTTAATGATTTCTCTTCCACCCGGTATACTACCACAAACTTTCCTCATTTTGTGTAATTTCGTATTCCGCTTCATCTTTCAGGGTTGCAGCACTAGGCGGTTTGTTTAGTAGTATTTGAAATCAATTCTTACTACACACGGCACCACAGGCAGTAAAAATGACGATGCATGCAGTGGAATGATCTGGAAAAGAAATTTTGGGAAGGAAACGTTCCCAAGGTACTTTAAGTTCAGTGTACCTCAGCGGTATTTGTCAGTATGAGGGCTGAGGAAAATCTCGAGAAAAAAAACTCATTCAAGATGGAGGTCCCCGCGGAATTTGAACTCTGGACTTCCTGTTCACGAGTCCATGTTTTAACGACTTCGCCCACCCGTGTCGGTAACAGGTGGGGTGGATGGGGGTGTGCTGCATTTTCAGTGGATATGCTTTGAGGAGCGAACTATTTCTTTCCTGGTTGCAAACCTCTGTCAGAACCTGATCTCGAGGATTGGGAGCCATCGAAAGGGCGATGTTCAGTCTGAAAACTTAGGTACCCAGAATTGACCGCCCTTCGTACTCTGGTCTCATACTTTCCACCCTCATACTCTATCCCAGTCCTAAGTTAGATGTAACAGAGGCAATTGGAGATTCCTGAATACGCAACACGTTTACACGTTGTTCCACAGTTTCTGTAGCTCCATAAGAACAAAACTACCTAAAATTCTTCTGCATCAAACACGTACTTTAATGAAGAATGGTTGGTTTGCTAACTTATGTTTCGTGCTGTTCATCCAAGGTTCGTATGTTTAACTTTTGCATTAAATTTAAATCTGCAATCATTTGAAATGAAACTTAACTCGTCATTTTGTAGAGTGATATTGTATCAGCAAAGCTACCTTTTAAGACACTTTTGTTAATGGAAGAAATAGTAAAACAATTTTTGGCCATCTGTTCACAAAGCGGAAGTTTTAATATAAGCTCATCTGAAAGGTGTTACATATTGTTCCATGCTGTATATTAGTTAATAATTGCTTAATCCTCCTACAGTTTCTATAAGTTAATAAAACACTAATAATTTTCACCAATTACTTCTAAAAGCGTAAGTGTTCATGTCATAATTATAACATTAAGAACAACAAATATTGCCAGGAAAGGTAAAATATTGGGCAGAAACGGTCCCGGTTAGGGACTTTAATACACGACAATTTTCGTTTATTAGAAAATCTTTTCACAACTCTTGAAAAATTTCAAAGTGAGGGTGACCTCCTTTTAGAAATAACCCATTCAATTACGGTATGATCCCTTGATAAATTGGAAGTTGCACCCTTTTATTAGTTTACGCTGTCATCGATCGCTTATCTCCAGGATGATGACGTTGGTAATTACGAAGTATGGATAATATTCACGCTTCATTAGCTCTGGATTAGAGGCATTACAGCCACCTGACATTTGACTACGGCCACAGAGAAGATGTGGATAAAAAATTTCACCCTGGCAGCTTGATCGAAACATGTGCTCAACTTCAGTCCCCTTTCGGTTTCTCTTATTTAGCAAAGCTCGGTGCTGTAGAGAGCGGATGCGAACGCGGAACTACTGTGCAATTCTTGCATTTTTTACTTTCTCTACTACGTATAATAAGTAGGGGAAGTATTGTATTCCACCCAAAAATTCGATAACAAGATTTCAACGGAAATATATGTTTAGAGGCCCCCTGAATCCAAAAAAGGCATTTTTGGAAACATGTCCATGTGTGTGTGTGTGTCTGCGAACAGCATAACTCAAAAAACGAACAGTCGGATAAATACCAAACTTGGTATTTAGGTTCAGTATCTTCTAGAGATTCGACACGAAGGTTTTCAAGAAAATCCCTCACCCCAGATTACCCTTTACATGGAACATTTTTGAAAATTTTAATTTTTCAAAAATGCCTCTACGATTTTGATTAAAATATTATATGTTTAAGATATTTTCATGACAAATGAAATGCATATCTCGAATTTTCTGGAAGTGTCTTCAAAAGTATTCTTCATTGTGGACGACTTTTGCATAACTGGTAAACCAGAAGAGATAGACAAAATTTTACTACACAGAAAATGTAGAACGCGTTAAAATACACAATTTATGTCATGTACATTTTTTGTTGAGTGAACCATTTTCAAGATATTGCTTGTTATTCCCTTAAATTTTCCAATACCTTTTCTCAAATGGGAATTCGTTATTCATTTTTTATGTCCTGGACATTCAAAGAGAATGAAATACTTCACATAGCAACCAGCTCTTAAAACATTTGACTGTCGCTTAAAGTCTATCATATTCCCCTTGCACCTACAAGAAAATTAGCAATAAGATTAGCATCTCGATTAACATGAAGCATATGGGGAATAAGCGTTTGTAAAAAAAGTTTGTACAAGAGTAGAGAAAGTCATGTGAGTGTAACATCAGATTTTTATTCATTGTTAGGTTTTACTAAACTTCGGAAAGAGTTGAAGTAAATATACTTTGTGGGTGTGTTTATGAAAGAGAGAGAGAGAGAGAAAGAGAGAGAGGGGGGCTATAGATAGCTGCAGAAAATGTCACTTCATAAGTCTCAGTATAAAATTGTATTTTGTATTTTAAATGCGGAATACAATAAACCAGACGGCAAACTTCCGCAAAATGAGAATGTAAATAAATCTACTTTAATACTTAAAAGGTAGTATAGAAGGGACACTATTATAAAGCCATTTTTATCAGCTAATACCACACAGAAATTTGTGATATGAGGTAGTATAGCATAATAGGATTTTAAAAGTAATTGAAGTTATGAAAGAAGTTTCAGAACATAAAACAATCATTTGTAGCTCCCGTAGTTTAGTCGGTAGAGCACCTACCTGCTGTGCGAGGGGTTACGGATTCGATTCCCGGCTGGGAGTGGGAAATCTCCTCTAGATTATTCCCTATCCTCCCCAGAGTCACGAAATATGAATGAGAGTGTGGATGTGTGAGTGATGTAAGTATAAAACCCAACGAAAAACTAGAAATTCAATGACAGCTGTATACAGCTAACCCATTGCCAACAGACAATGTTTCATAAGTAAACGGCTGTCGATATGAGCAGTTATAAATGTGTTCCGAGCTCGTGAACCCAGGAAGGAATGCATACACATACACACAAGTATACGAGGCCAGAACACAATTACAAAGGCGGGGGTATAAATGGAAAAATAAAAAATTACACAAATTAGTGAAGCAGTGCCTTACTGAAGGAAATATTTTATGTGTACGTTATGTTTTCTATGCAGTGATTTTTTACATATGATCACTGAATATTTGTAACACACCCACCCACACAAACAAATCGTATATAGTTTAATTTTCTGTCTAATTCATGTTAAAAGGAGACTAAAAGTCCTATCCCACTAACTGGGCGGGATGACTCAGACGGTTACGTCTGTGGCCCGCATTCGAGTGATCGTGGGTTCGATTCCCGTGGCCGACCTTCCTGACCCTGGGGATTTTTCGGGCGTTTTCCCGGGTAGAAAGACGAAGGATTCTCACATCCTCCGAATTTTCTATCCCCCATTTCATCTCTATTCTCATTTCATTTCATCTTTCATCCGTTGGTCTCTTTCAGGGTTGGAAATGTTGGCGATGGTGTTCGATGCAGTGTGGCAGAGGAAATGGATATTCTTTGTGGCTCTCTTCGTCCCTCGGCTGGCTGCCGGGGTATCCGAGAGGCGTTGGACCCACTCTGTGCGGGGCGGGGAGTGTCTATCTGTACACTTAGGAACCCTACCGTTCCGGCCGCCCGGTGTCTCCTCTCCCGGGAACACCCCCTTGCGGGGTCGAATGTGGATCAGTGCCGAGTCCCCTCCGTAGCCAATCCAGTCTCTCCAGTCTAATTTTATTTTTACTAACTGAAATTTTACAGGATGTAGATTCATGCCCGAGTTCACTGTTCTACTTTTATGCATGTTATAACATTTCATTAAAAGAGATTGGATTTTTCTTGCTTTCACATTTTTTAATTAAATTTATCAGCAATTTAGTTTTTAAAACAAACCAACTAACGATTTACACCTAAGTAGATCATTAACACCACTGGAGAATTGTTTTTATCATACGAAGATTTCATTTAAATGCCTTCAACAATTTCTGAGAAAAGAGTCATTTATATCAGAAAATGTCATTCAAAAAAAACTGCTCAAAACAAAAACAATGAAGGAGAGAATCAAATCCGTTTACGAAGAAAAAACTAAATTGCTTCAACATACGGAACTGCCATATTTAGAAATACTACCATCTTGTAGTTCAAAACTTCCCCTTAAAGATGAGCTAAAATGTATCTCTCTACTCCAAAGAGTACAGGGTTATGTTAATACTTTCTCTGCTGTGTATAGTGTCTGTGTGTATGTCTGTGAATAGCATAACTCAAAAACGAAAAGTCGGATGAATACCAAACTTACTATTTGAGTTTAGAATCTTCCAAGAATGCGACTCGAAAATGTTCAAGAAAATCCTCCCATCCCCAACTACCCTGTACACGGAAGATTTTTCGAAAATTTTAATATTCTACAAAACGTTTCTAACGATTTTGATTAAGATACCGTATATAAAAGATACACAAATGACAAATAAAATGTATATCTTGAATTTTCTGGAATAGCCTACAAAGTCCTCTTCATTCGGAGGGAAATTTGTATAATCTTGTGTAACTTGTAAACATTAAGCGGTAGACGAAAACGTACCACACAAAAAATATAAATCTCTTTAAAACAAACAATTTACTTAAAATAAGTATTTTTGTAGCTTAATCCTTTCTGAGATATCCGTTATTAAAGGTCCAAATAGTTCAGTACTTGTTATTCTTTTAAAGTCCCATCGATTTTCAGTTGTTTCTCGCGATTGCAGGGAAACTATGGAATTTTAAGGCCAGCGTATAACGTCCAATTCTTAAACGTTTGACTATCGCTGTTCTCTTTGTATCTATAACGAAATGTATAATGTAGCTATTTTTGCAGAGGTTTATTTGTATTAAATGTAGTGGATAAAAAAATACTCTTTGGTAAGAATACCTTGTACACCAAGTAATAAAGATAGAGGGTAGAGAAAAGCATGTGAATGTATTATTTCAGATTATTTAAAAATGTCCTTAAAATAAAAGTATTATCGTAATCATAAAATACATAGAAACAGAACTTCCTCTTTAATTTGATAAGACTATACAAAAAGCTAAAAATTCCATTTTTTGGCGTTATAATCTCAGCTTAATGCGGATAAACGTTAACGGAAATGGCTTCATTGCACACTCCGTTGTAGGCACAAGAGGGATATTGAAGCGATAGTCAGATTTGTAAAACAAGGATCGCTATATGCTGGCTTTCAAATTCTATAGTCTTCCCACTTCGAGAGAAACAACTGAATGGTAACAGCAGTTTAAAAGACCCTTAGGTGTGACATTCAACTGTATTTCTCTTCCCACTCTGCTAAAAACTATTGTTAAGAAAGCTTATTAGGATGCGAAGCATCGCCGGAATGTCTGACTTCCGTAACTTCCAGACAATTTCCCATAGCCTTTAAATACTCTCCTGAGTAATCACTCGGAATGGTACGGTAATGCTTTAGGTAACCACTGTAGACGAAGTTTTAAACCTTTTTGCTTGCATAGCTATTTAATAACATAAAAGCTAACACATTTTACATAATGCAGAGATCCTTAACATATACACTGAAGTAGATATGAAGCTGGTAAATACGAACACTCCCCACTCCTAGATCACCAAGTTAACAGCCTTTGGGAAGAAGATAGTCCGCGACAATCAAGAAAAATCTGATGTGTTACACTCACACGACTTTCTCTACTCTTGTACAAACTATTTTTACAAACGCTTATTCTCCATATGCTTCATGTTAATCCAGATGTTAATCTTATTGCTAATTTTCTTGTAGATGCAATGGGAACATAGTAGGCTTTAAGCGATAGTCAAATCTTTTAAGAGGTGGTTGATATGTGGAGTATTCCATTCTCTTTGCATGTCCAGTACGTAAAAGAAATGAATAATTATTTCCCATTTGAGAAAAAGTATTGGAAAATTTAAGGGAGTAACAAGCAATATCTCGAAAATGGTTCACTACACAAAACAAATGTACACGACATAAATTGTGTATTTTAACACGATCTACATTTTTTGTGTAGTAAAATTTTGTCTATCTCTTCTGGTTTACAAGTTATGCAAAAGTCGTTCACAATGAAGAATACTTTTGGAAACATTTCCAGAAAATTCGAGATATACATTTCATTTGTCATGAAAATATCTTAAACATATGATATTTTAATCAAAATCGTTAGAGCCATTTTTGAGAAAATTAACATTTTCGAAAAATGTTCCATGTAAAAGGTAATCTGGGGTGTGGGGATTTTCTTGAAAACCTTCGTGTCGCATCTCTGGAAGATACTGAACCAAAATACCAAGTTTGGTGTTTATCCGACTGTTCGTTTCTGAGTTATGCTGTTCACAGACACAGACACACACACGGACATGTTTCCAAAAATGATTTTGTTTTTGGATTCAGGGGGTTTCAAAACATATATTTCCGGTGAATTCTCGGTATCGAATTTTTGGGTGGAATACAATACTTCCCCTACTTAGTATACGTAGTAGAGAAAGTAAAAAATAATCTTCTGAGTTGTTAATTATTAAATATCGTTGAATGGTATCTAATGTTAGCTAGTTACAATTTTCTCTCTCTATATACAGTTGTTGAAGAAGGTGTGTGTGTGTGTGTATTTATATATATATGTATATATGCCTCGGCTGCGTCAGTAGAAATTTGTAGAAACATGTATCTCTTTGCTGGGGTGGTGTGAATGAAGGCTTACACAAACTATTATATTTATTTCACTGCTATTTATTAATCTTTCGCACGATTAAATAACACTTAAACTGATATATCATACTGTAGAGCTGTGAGATTATTTATTATTTGCACATTTTAACATGTAAACTTAAATTTATGAAGCCGTAATGAAGTTTTATGTCTCACACTTAACCTGTACCGTAACGAAGTGCTCAGGAACGCTGCCTAATAGCGTCCGGCTGGAAACGCTGTCTTCTAGCATCTGCCTTCTACCGCCTAATTTCGTATATTTCCACTATTTCAAGTCTCTAACTGGCTAATTCTACTCCTATAGAATACTTTTATTTAACTTAAGCTCTTTCTAGTTGTTTATTGGCTATTTATAAACTGTTTTAAATATTGCATTATTGTTCCAAGAATTACCAGTAGCATTTTTAAACTTTGCAATTCATTATTGCCTCAAGGTTACCTCATTGTTAGCAACTTTTGGCTTCTCTTCTCACAGCTCCTACATTGTTAAATTACTTAATACATTCACATAACATTATTATACATGTACATAATAATATAAACATAATACAATGACTGTTACATGCATTTTATATATTATATTATACACATATTGCTTTTAAGGCGGCTGTTATATTTTATATTATATAATTAGACTGATATCATTTAAGTGATAAAAATACTGCCTCACAGTGATGATGAATACAACATACAAAGAGAATGAAGAAACGTTTCTTACATGAGGGTTATTAGAATATTTTGACAATGATATCGCAAGCTTTATAAGCAGATTCGATTCTCTTTTGTTTTACTGTGCTCTCTGTTTTCTAAATTGCTAAATTGTGTTTTATGTATAAATTGGATGGAATGAAACATTTGTGTTTGCCTCATTATATATAAAATAGAGTAACAAATGCTTTCTATTCCATGACATTCTCAACGAAAAGTCGAATCTCTCTTCTCAAATATGTTTTTGATAACTCCATCTGTTTGTATTGTAGCACATAGACATTTTAGCAAATTATGTATAGAAATTCGGTGCTTTATAGCGCATGTTCGTCACTGAGAGTGTGATTTATTGAGTTGTTGAGACATTTGAGATTGACCTACGCATGCGCGCGTGCACACACACACACACACACACACACACACACACATGTTCTCATTTTATAACATCAGTAGAGAGTTCGTTATAGGTACAAGAGAGATACAGTGGGCTACATGGCAGTACAATATTTTAAAAGCGGATTGCTATGTATTGCCTTGTCTTGTCTCATACGATACCTACATATTTCCATCATTGCCACGGATGCACTTCATCCTGGGCTTATTATGCTATCTGTATGGTTTTAAAGCAAATTCATTATGCTTGCTGTTTTCACCAAGGAATACAGTCTCAAAACAGATATGGTTTTAAATTCTTCTGGTTCTAAAAACATTTCCCCAAAAGCAATATATCTCCGGTAAGCCAAGCCTCTCAGGAGCGTATAATGTGCTGGCTGTTTCAGTTTCTTTCTTACACAATCTTCAATCTAAGCTACCCTGAAACACTCCCACCGCGTTAAGATGCTTTTTCACAGTAGCATGTCCTGGGAGAAATGCAATAACGGTTCTCAGCTGAAGTCTGCCACATTGAAGTAAGCTTTCAGCTATTTTCTTACATGGTATTCTTACCATGCGTGTTTCTTGGAGTTTTAAGCCAGGTTGCATGATGATGTACTTTGGACAGTTCTTAATAACCCATCTTACTAAACATCGAGGTGTTCCTAGAGTCGGCTTTGGCCCAATAAATTGCGAAGCTGCCCCTTGTCTTGAAGTTCATCAACCTTTTCATTTGCCTGTATGCTACTATGCACCCAGATGAGTTGCACCTCATTCTGTTCTACCAAGCTTGTGAGCATGTTTAGGCTGTTTAAAACCAGTCCCGACGTTACCTCATGACTACCTAGAGCCTTAAGTGCAGCCTGGATATCTGAGAACATAAGGATCTGTTTACCACTATAAGTTTTCATTTACGCATTGAATAATAGTATACGTTTCTGTTTCAAAAACAGTAGCATATTAATCCAAGGGAAATGACCTTTTGTACCTTGGCCTTACGCCATATACTCCGGATCTTGTTCCTGAGTCATCATAAATTCGGATCTTTTTCTAAAATATGCTTTTTATGGAGGTGTGGGGTGGTTTCGGGGGCTTAAATTTCCAGTAAATCCTTATATTAAATTTTTTGATGAAATACAATGCTTCCTCTACTTACTATAGGAAGTATTTGAAATATATTTTGTGTTTTAAAGAGGTCTGCATCTTTTGTATAGTAAGTTTTTGTTTTTTAAGTTTTACCAATTATACGAAGTAATATGAAATAAATTCTAATTAAGAGCACTTCACATGCTATTCTGAGAAAATGTAACATATTCTTTATTAGTCCTCTAAATATCTTATACATATCGTCTTTTAAACAAAATCCTTAGAACCATAACGAAACATTTTCCTGTTATAAATGTTCTTATCGTATCCCTCCCTCTTTTTTTAGTTATACTGAACAAACAAAAACATGTACACACGTGCAACCGTTCTATAATTTTTTTTATCAGGGGAACTAAAAGCAAATATTTTGGGTGAATTATAGATATCGAATTTATGGGTGAAATGCAATAGCTCCTCTACTTATATGAGCAGGTGGCCAAGAGAGAGAGAGAGAGAGAGGGGGGGCGGGGGGTTCCTGGTACTACTAACTATAAAGCCAGAAGTGTAGCAACTTTCTTCGTATTGTAGTCTTCACTAAAATAAGAATTAATGGGTTTGAATGTATATTTCCATTCAGCCTTTGTTCCTAGTCTTTATTTCTAGGTCTTAAAGGGATAGTTGATATTTAATGTCTGCTTCGCGTTATTTTCTGTTGACATAGATGATAGCATTCTTCCTGGTACTTTCATGTTCTTCCAAACAATGTATTTGTTCATGAAATTCATGTCATTTGGTGGCAAAAGCATTTGTAGCATGGCATTTAATCTGCAGCAATATTACCTGAGAACAGCTCTCTGACACTTGGACATTATGCTAAATTCCACAGGACTACTGCCATACTCGGCGCCAATCAAGAAGATGATTAACAGTTACTAACCATGCGCTCACAGCGGACGTCATAGAAACCATTAGAAGGACCAATTAGAACTAAGACGTTTCTATAGCAACGATAGACGCAAATGCGTTGTTGCGATATCGTAACACGTGATTGGCATGACGTGCCGGGCGAGCGACCGTTGCAGTAAACATGAACTGAAGTCTTATCTTCTGCTGTCGCTGCAGTTATAAACAGTGTCCTCCTTTCAGTCCCAGCTTGCTTGTGCGTTTGTATCAGTTTAGAGATTGCCTGCGTACTGAAAGGTTCTTTTGCGTCGTCGTATTTGTATGGTATTTCCTTGTGTTACGTGTATTTGAGTTCGTGTATTTGTGCGTGTGTGTGTGTTGTGTGAGCATTTATAATTGTGTTAATGGATATTTAACAATGTCCAAAAATAGTGACAAAGATAGCGTAGCCAAAGAAAAATTGGGCGCACTTGGGAACCGAATAAGTCTATCAAGCGAGCAGCAGCAGCAGCAACAACAGCGATGTAAGCGATTCGGAAATCAGTGGCATTTTTCCATTAGAATAAGCATCAATATTTCACAGGTATGTTTCTTCTGTTAACGCAGATATTTACACTGATATGTTCTTGCATGATCTATTCTCTGCAAGTAGATTCATTACTTTACAATTGTCTTCGTATACGAATATAAATAGTATCCGCTCTACAATGCACGCGCAACCTAGTCTCCTTCGACACGCTCTCCACGTGGTCGCGATTAGCGGCAACGTCGCCTCTCTCGCTCCGCGAAATGTCAATCACCTTCTTGATTGGCGCCAGGTATAGTAAGACAGGGGGATAGAGAGAGTATGGCATTACATTTTTTAGCATTTTCTGCTCAAGACATCATTTGAAACTAACAGGTTTGCCGATTTTCTTGAAAATAGTTTGAGAGTTTTCAACTCATTTGAGAGTTAACACGTACAGAATGTCCGGAAAAAAGGTGCTAATATTTACAGAGGTAGTGTGCAACACAAGAAGAAAAACACGTACTATAAGTATTTGTCGTACATTTATTATAGGCTGAGTTATGGTCTACTACACTACTATCAGTGATTACCATATCTTTGATTTATTCTTCACAACAGCTGCTCGATGTGGTCGCCATCCATTGCAATACACCCTACCACTCTGCGTCTCTAATGGAATCGAGCATCTTTGGAACACCTATGGTTGTTGTCGGACTGCTTCACAAGTATTGAACTTGCATTCTCGTAGCGTCTGCACATCACTAATGGGGACTGCATACGCCATAGTCTTTAAATGTCCAAAACCCTAAAGGATTAAGTTCAGGAAAACGGGAATGCCAAGATATTGGCTCTCCGCGACCAATCCATCGCTCATGAAAGACTCGTGTTAGATGTCACGTAACTATATGATATGCTCCATCATGTATGTACCACATTTGCAGTCGTTTATGTAGTAACACATTCTCCAGCAACACAGGTAACTGCTTCTGAAGGAAGTTGTAATACCTAGTATCATTCAAGCTGCTGTGTAGAACATAGGGACCCACCAATCTGTCCCCGTAAATGCCTGCCCATACGTTGATACTAAACGTATACTGGTGTCTTCTCTCTGCAAGTACATGCAGATTTGCTTCGGCCATGCATGGGTATTTACGATACCGCCTCTCTTTAAACCCCTCTCATCTGTAAACAAGTCATTCGCCATGAAATGCAAGATCGTGAACACGTGTTTGGAGAAACCACTGGCAGAATTGCAGCAGAGCTTGGACTCGCTGTACATGATGCGGATAGAGCAAGTCTTCATAGAGGACTGTCCAGACAACAGATTTAGCAACAACTTCAGCTGCGGCTACTCTTCGGACACTCGTTCCAAGACTGTCCTTCAGGTATTCTAATACCCGTTCCTCCAGATCAGATGTGTGAAATCTCTTGTTCGTGGTGCGAAATATCCCGTTTCCGAAAGACGCTGTAACTGGGTACTAAACATAGTACCCGCCGTGTGGGATATTTGTCAGCATACAGATTACAGAAGATCATATCTACCGTTTCCCGTGTTTAACAATAGACCTCCATAATTGCTGTAAGATTACAAATTACAATACTGCAGTGTCACAGCAAAACATTCACCATACACCAGACGTAAATAACATAGGTACCTGACATAGAGCAATACGTATGTAGCACGCAGTGGAATTCTGTAGGTTGGCTTCTGTTCTGTTCTGTTCTTGCTTGATACACCATATGCAAACACGATGTGCTGCATAGTAACAAACCTCTACGTACAGTGTGTTTTGTTGGTTTAGTGCCAAAAGCGCTCGGAGTGCACGATATGCTCCTCGTATAAAATAAGACCACAGCTCAGAAGATATTAGGTTTACGACCAATATTTATCGGAACCGTGTTTATTCTTTTGTTGCATGCTGCCTCCTCCGTAAATATTGGAACTTTTTTTTTCTGCTCACCTTAACGACTCTCGAGACTGTTAGGTTCAAGTTATTGTCTTCGTTATGCCGGAATTTTGTCCTCTAGGAGTTCTTTGATGTGCCAGTTCTTATTTTTTCCATTGTTTAGGCCATTAACCTATGCCAGTAATCTAATAAATTCATACTGCCACATTATGCGTACTCAAAGAACACTATCCCTCCGCCGGGACTGAACCGCAACCTTGGGCACATAAAGCCAGGGTTCAAACCACTATGTCACTCAGTCCGACCAGTGACCTTATGGGGACAGTATTACTATGAAAACCCTTGTTCTCTCGGGTGTTGTCACATTAATTGCCAGGCGGTTTTACATCACATTTTTTGACCAACGCAACTCTTCTAGTGAGCCTGAAGTTGAGATATTAATACTAAATTAAATGCTGAACAAATCTTCCAAAGACACATAGGAATGATTTTGGTGTTTTTTCAGGCGCGAAGTCTTATTTTAATGCTGGATTAGGCACATTATTCTGAAGATTCTAGCAAGACTACGCTGTTTACTGATGGTTGTTCCAGCCTTACATAAATAGTGTTACGGAAGCTTGGTTCAGACTCATTTTAAATATCGGTATGGAGAAAGCATATTCAGAACAGATATTCAATTTAGTTGAAACTTTTAGAGGAAGTTTAGAAGACACCGTGTAAAGTTCTATGCTTCCTCCTGATATGTTATATTGCAGTGACAATTTGTAGTTCAATATCCTCTTGTAGTTCAGCAATTGATTGACCGAGAATGGCATACATAGTATGTTCCAATAATTAAATGTTCATAGAACTCTCGGAATTTTTCAGAAGACCAGTTCTTTTAGCGATTCCAGCGCAAATCTCGAACATGATGACTCCAGGTTGCACTTCAGGGCCTGACATATATCTACTAGGCATATGTTTTTTTTTTCGGAAAGGAACCAAGGCACACATGTTTAACGTTGTTGGGTTTATTTATATAGCGAATAGCTGATTCAAATTCAAGGCAAACACGTTACGGTTAGCAGTAGTGCGAAACGGGGAAGAATGATGTTTTATAAGCAGAATCTTCGGGATTTCAAAACCAATTCGTACATATAATTTTCCTATCAATTAATTATTCGTAAGATAATGCCAAATAAAACTACAAAAAAACTCTCAACTATGACTTACGTTCTGCCCAATACTAAAGTTGAGGAATTAAAGGGATATATAAATAATGAAATAAAGAAACAATACTAAGATAGAGAAGTAATCGCAGTAAACAATTTCGTATATTAAATTAGTGTATAACGTAACAAGCTTAGGTTGAAGGATTTGTCCGAGAAACAGGCCATTAGCGAGTCACGTTAGTCCAAGTCATTAGCGACAGCCAAGGTAGCCAACGCATTAGCTTAAAGATTCTGGGAATTCAGTTAGGTTATAAGCTCAGTACGTCTGTAGGGTCACATGGTCAGAATTCTGGAAAACAGAAAGGCACTTTAGATTCTGAGATTTTAGCCAGGCCCCATGGTAACAAATTTATGAGGCACACTTAGGATTTTAAGTATTGGCTGCGCGTGAAAAATAACGCGGTGGGGAGTAACAAAGTAGCTGGAGCTAAAAGTAACAAAGGTCAGAGTTACTCTGTCTCTGGTACGTGCTGCACGTGCGATATTTTAAGCGCTTACTGAGGCGCTTGTGTGATTTAGATTTTGTGGCTGTTGCTAGAGGCCTCGCCGATAAGCATTTCTTTGCGACTGACGGCAGGTTACTCTATAGTTTCTTTTATTGCGGAAACCGTTATTTCAAACCGTAACTTAGATATTGCAGAAGTTAGCAGGTAGAATAGTTCAGTTGCTACAATTTCGAGTTCTACGATCCATAACCAGTTCCATTAATATCTACAGATTTCACGTTTCAATTGTATTTGTACCAAAACTCTTCATTATGTACTATAGTGGCCATTATGATTGCATTTTTCCTGTAATTTTTTTTTTTTTTTTTTTTTTTTAGTTTTTACGTTTATATTTTTTCTGTTATTGTATTAGTCAATCTATTTTGTCGAGTACATTGTAGAGGATATATAGATTCTTATTGTATTCTGTTTTAAGTTCATTTTTACTATGTTAGTATTTTGTGTATTTCTACCATATTTCTAATTATATACATATATAGATATAAATTTTGACGAAAGCAGGAAATTGTAAAGTGTTTCTAATGGTGAATAAAGACTTACTTTATCTTCAAACGGTCGGTAACTCGCTTCAAAAGCTGAATTATCGGGTCACATTAAATTTCTCATTCAATTTAAACCGGTGTTTTGCTTCAACAATACGCTCACGCATACCCCGAGAGAAGGATCTGATATCCAGCTGGCTCACGAGACAACAGAACCAGCTATGATATCACGGCAGCAGAATCAACGACGAAGCAGATAAAGTAAACGGCTTCAAAAGTGCCGACTATTGTTACTGCTTCAAACTGGCGACTCATCGTGGTGCAATAATTCTGCATTAATAATTGTCTTGTAAATAGGAAAGAAACATTCGCAAACATTCTTTATTTCTGTTTTGATTGAAACAATCAGAAGCATTCACAGAGAATTAAAACCTGGTTTGGATATACCATAATACGCCATGAATTTCATATTTACCCTAACATAATTGTTATTAAACGGCATAATTTTGATTCATAATTAATTTGGAAAGACAAACGGAGAAAATAGATTTGTGTTTACCGAAATTAATAAAATGAAGTACTTCTAAAACAGGAAGAATGAATTAAAGTATAATCAAATCAAGAGTAATGTGTTAAAATTCGGCAAAAGAATTTCTCTTCCACAAAAATACCGGACTGTTAGCATCAAGAAAACAGCTAGAAGTTGCAGGATACAAAACTATGTGTTTGTTTCTTTTAGCACTTAATACTTGGTGCTATTAACAAAAATAAAGCGTAAATACTCTAAGGTGATACAATAATCGAAGGTTTAAGAGGTGAAAACATTTTATATAAAACAATAGGACCATCTGAAACAAATGAAGCAAGAGGTATGTGTATTAAAATAAAATATAGAATGTGGTAATAATAGAAATGAAACTTAAGATACACTGTTTCAAAAATAGAGGCCATAATTTCAGATACGCATTCCCCATATATAGACATTTAAAATAGTTCCATTACAACATGTGCTCGGAAATGCTTGATTTCTGAATTATGGCCTTCAAAACGGAGATATTCGCCGGAGCGCATTTCTTAACGCAGGTAGTTTTCTTTACAGAAGATGTTCAAAGTGTCTACCTCCTACTTCAATGCAGGCCTCAGATCGACGTCTCATGGCCGTGCGAACTCGACCCCAAATTCCAGGAGTATTGCGTATTTCCTCAAAACCTGCCACAATTCGATTCTGAAAGGATTCCATATCAGACACCGGAGAGAATATACCAACGCTTTTAAATAGGAAAATAGACAGGAGTCAAATCTAGCGACCGTGGTGGCCAGGCAATTGGGCCAGCTCTATCAGTCGATCAGGAAACCTTCGATCCACGTATCGGCGAGCATACGACAGAAGTGTGCAGGAGCGTCATCATGCAAGAAGTGAACTTGTTGACGAATGCCAGTGGAGTGTCTTCATAAACATGAACTATGGTATTTTCCAGGAAGCTTGTGTATGCCTGCCCGTAAGTCCTTTACAAGTAGATTGGGGTCCAACTAACCGATCACCAATGACGCCCTGGGATTACTGGAATACGCTTTAATGGCTAATGCTTCGATATTTTACTTTTCGGTACATTAACGTATTTCTCTTATATTTAATTTTCTTATTTCTATCAGTTTTTCTACACTTCAATTATCTCTGATTCCACTTATAAAATTTGTTTCATTCATTTTACTTCATCTTCTTAGCAGGTGTTTTTTCAAACATAGAGCACATACCTAGCAATACGAGTGAGAGTGGCTCACATGTAGAGAGTGAGCCATACTTGGTGATGAGATGGAACAATTGCATGTGGGTTTTCATATGCATACATGGTGATTGTGTAAATTTGTAATGGCATCTCGTGTGAACTGTGCTTCATCTGTAAATAATACTAAGGCAGTAAGGTTCGGATTTATAGCACACTGCTGCACGAGCCACTGGCAGAATATCAATCGAGCAGGGCAATCTGCTGATGACAGGGCCTGTACACGTTGCAAATGATAAGGATACAACTGTTGCTCTCGCAATAGTCTCCAGACAGTCGTATGAGGAACATTCACTTGCAATGCTAACCTTCTTGTACTGAACAGGAATCTCCTCCTGTACATCTAGAATTTTATATCTTGGTGGTCCCCTCCCCATACCAGGAGATGTAAACTTCCCATGAGCACACAGACGGCGATGGAGACGTTCAAATGTCTTCCGATCTGGACATCTCCGCGTTGGACACCTCTCTTGACACAAACGACGAGCCAGGGCAGGATTACAGTCCCCCTTACTGTATATGAAGTGCATTTCTACCAGCTCCTGTTTTGAGTACACGTCGCTCAGTCGAATGCCAAATACAACACTCAGTGTGCCCTTCGCCTCGGAATGAACTGTCAGAGTGTCCTGCTAATTTCTTCTGTGACAGAGGATATTAACCTGGGGAAGAAAAACGTTCCGGTGAATATCACTGTTTTAAGGCCATGACTCAGAAACCAAGCATTTGCGGACACATACTGTAATGGACTTTTTGCCTTCTCTACTACGTATAGTAAGTATGGAAAGTATTGCATTCCACCCAAAAATTCGTTACCGAGATTTCACTAGGAAAGAAATGTTTTGAGGTATCCTGAATCCAAATAAAGCATTCTTGGAGACAAGCCTGTGCGTGTGTCCGTCTGTAAACAGCATAACTCAAAAATGAAAAGTTGAATAGATACCAAACTTGGTATTTGAGCTTAGTATTTTCCAAGGATGCGACACGAAGATTTTCAAGAAAATCCCCGCAACCCAGACTACCCTTTACACGGAACATTTTTCGAATATTTTGATTTACTCAAAAATAGCTCTAATGATTTTGATTAAAACTTCATATGCGTAAGATATTTCATGGAAATAAAATGTATATCTTGAATTTTCTAGGAATGTCCCCAAAAGTCCTCTTCATTCTGAATGCCTTTCGCATAACTGGTAAACCGTAAGAGAGGGCTAAAATTTTACTAAACAAAGATGTAGATCTAGTTAAAACACGCAATTTATGTCATATACATTTTTTTGTCCAGTGAACCATTTCCGAGGTATTCCGTATTATTTGTTTGAATTTTCCAATACTTTTGCATTTTCTCAAATGAGACTTCGTTGTTCATTTTTCACTTTCTGTACTACGTATAGAAAGTAGGGGAAGTATTGTATTCCATCCAAAAATTCGATACCGAGATTTCACCGGAAATATATGTTTTGAGACCCCCTGAATCCAAAAAAGCATTTTGAAAACATGTCCATGTGTGTATCTGTGTGTGTGTGTCTGTGTGTGTGTGTGTGTGTGTCTGTGAACAGCATAACTCAGAAACGAACAGTCAGATAAACAACAAACTTGGTATTTAGGTTCGGTAACTTCCGGAGATGCGACACGAAGGTTTTCAAGAAAATTCCCCCACCCCAGATTACCCTTTACATAGAACACCTTTCGAAAATTTTAATTTTCTTAAAAATGGCGCTAACGATTTTGATTAAAATATCATATGTTTAAGATATTTTCGTGACAAATGAAATGTATATCTCGAATTTTCTGGGAATGTCTTCAAAAGTATTCTTCGTTGTGAACGACTTTTGCATAACTGGTAAACCATAAGAGATAGACAAAATTTTACTACACAAAAAATGTAGATCGCGTTAAAATACACAATTTATATCATATACATGTTTTTGTTGAGTGAACCATTTTCGAGATATTGCTTGTTATTTCCTTAAATTTTTCAATACTTGTTTTCTCAAATGGGAATTCGTTATTGATTTTTTGTCTTGGGTATGCAAAGAGTATTAATTTGTGACAAAGAGAATGGTGCTGCACATAGCAACCAGCTATTAAGAGATATGTCTATGCTTAAAGGCTACTGTATTTCTATATTGCCCTTGCAAATACAAAACAAATATTTTTAGAACTGGTCGCTATGTGTAAAATGTAATTCTCTTTGCATGTCAAAATATCGTTTCTGCAAATGTTTATCTCGATTAATATGAAATAGATGGAGAATAAGAGTTTGTAAAAATAGTTTGTACAAGAGTAGAGAACGTCATGTGAGTGTAACATATCAGACTATTTTATGTCCTAGACGTGCAAAGAGAATGGAATGCTTCACATAACAACCAGCTCTTAAAAGATTTAACTATTGCTTAAAGCCTACAATATTCCCCTTGCACTATGAGTAAACTAGTAATACGATAGTTTCTGCAAATATTTATCTCGATTAACATGAAGTAGATGGAGAATAAGGGTTTGCAAAAATAGTTTGTACAAGTGTAGAGAAGGTCATGTGAGTGCAGTACTCAGATTTTTTATTTTCTACATTTAGGAAATACATACCTGAATCTATGAGCTCTATTTTTGAAAAAACATCCTGTATAAGAAGATGAAGCAAAATGAATGAAACAAGTTTTATAAGTGGAATCAGAGATAATTGAAGTATAGTAAAGTTGATAGAAATAAGAAAATTAAATATAAGAGGAATACGTTAATGTACCGGAAAGTAAAATATTGAAGTATTAGCCATTAAACCGTATTCTAGTAATCTCAGGGCGTCATTAAATAAGAAGAGGGAGATGAATATTAACCATTAAATCCATAGCCTTTTTAATTTCAATCAATCACGGCCTTCAGATGTAAATTTGTTGAAATTAAATTATAGAATTTGTAGTTGAAATTTCTCTGAATTAAGTTACCTCATTTTCAATATTTTGGTTGAAAATGAACTGAAAAACTGATTTTTTTTATGTGAAAGTTAATATGGTTATGAAATATTAGTCCGAAAATGGTATTAAGAAATATAAGTAAATTGTTCAGTATTGAATCGTATCACAAGCGAAAATAGCACATACAACAGTTAGAAATATATTTATCTTTAATTTGCTTTAATCTGTTTTATTCTCTTAAGTATTACACACCACCGATAGCACCGCTTCCACGACGGAATGCGTTTTGGAGTGTATTTTAAGGGATAGCCTTCAGCTTCCATAAAACTTCCCTTTTATCTGCTCTGAAAACGGCAACCCTTCAGGGTAGATTTCAACTTCCGGAACAAAATGAAGTCTGCAGGTGTAAACCAAGACCTTCAGGGGATACAACAATTGCGTTACACCTAGTATCAAAGGTGCTCGTCATATTTTATATTCATTTCTCTTTGCATTTGGTATATGCTTAGGTAGACATGTCAGTTCTTCAGATCTTTTTACTTTCTCTACCACATGCATAGTAATAGAGCAGATACTGCATTCCACCCAAAAATTGGATACCAAGATTTCACCGCAAATACATGTTTTGAGGCACCTGAATCCTAAAAAAGCATATTTAGAAAAAATATCCGTATCTCTGTGTGTGTGTGTGTGTGTGTGTGTGTGTGTATGTCTGTCTGTCTGTCTGTGAACAGTATAACTTAAAAAGAAAACTTAAATAAACACCAAACTTAGTATATACGTTTAGTACCTTCTAAGGATACGACAGGAAGATTTTCAATAAAATTCTGCCACCCAGCCACCATTTACAGGGATGATTTCTTTAGAAATTTTGATTTTATAAAATGACTTAACAATTTTATTAAATTAATTAATAATTATTAAATTAATTTATATATATATATTGTCATGGCGAATAAAATGTGCATTTGAACTTTCGGGAATAGCCAGAAGAGAAGGAACTTCATTGGGAAGGAATTTTGTTTAATCCTGTAAACGTTAAGAGATAGACGAAAATGTGCTTCACAAGAAATGTAGAGATCTTTAAAACACAATGTATTTCAATGCATTTTTTGTGGCATAAGCAATTTCCGAGATATTCGTTATTAGTGGTTCCAGTTCTTTTTTAAGTTCCATTTTTACCCCGCCTTTGACTACAATGGCCTTTCCTTTGGAACACATTATTGCTTATTTGATTTTTCGTAAACTTTGGTTTTTATTCATTAGATCACACTCTCATTCATACTTCCAGACTCTGGGGAGGATAGGGAATAATCTTGGCTAGAGAAAAATTCCCACCACCCAGCCGGGAATCAAGCCCAGGGCCGGTCGCACATCAAGCAGGTGCTCTACTGACTGAGCTACGAGGCCAGCCTATTCCAGTTGTTCATTACCTAGACATTCTTTAAAGTCCCTTCAACATTCAGTTGTTTCTCGTGATTGCATGGAAACAGTGTGTAATTTTAAGGCAAGGTATAATTTTTACACATTTGACTATAGCTGTTAACTTTGTATCTATCACGAAATGTGCAGTATAGCTATTTCTGCAAAGGTTTATTTGTATTAAAATGAAGTATATAACAAAATAATCTTTAGTAAGAGCAGTTCGTATACCCACTAATAAGCGGTAGACGGTAGAGAAACACATGTGAATGTAACACATCAGCTTTTTTCTAATTGTTGGAGACTTTGACCTTAGAAAAAAGTGACAGCGTTATGGTATTCTACTATGAACATATACATTGACACAATCAGACTCCCAAAATCTGCGGAGGGAGGTAATAATTCTAGTTAAAGACAAATTCCTTCACTACAGGCGGGAATCGAACCTTAGGCCTCTGGAGATGAGAAATTAGAACACTGATCACGTGATTACTTGTGTTTAGGAAAACATTTTTTGGATTCAATGCAGTATCGGATTATGGACCATATCACTATACACTATAATGCACTCATACTGCTTCTAAATTTATTTAATACCATCATAACACATAAACAAGAATGAGCCTGGTGTTTTAGGTATTTTCATTAATTTATGGTATATTTTGTCACTTTTGTTCCATATTACTATCAGATGTCGCATCGCATGCATCTCGCCCGAGGCATCATGGGAACTTTGTTTGGTCTTCGTGCTGCCAACATTTGAAGCCGCAACGTAGCTGAAAATACGATTGAGGGCCCTAAGCCGCAAGGCATAGCCGAGGGATTTTTTTTTTTTTTAAGAAGAGGATGGACGACAGGGGTACACGATGGATCTATGCGTCTAAAACTCTGAATGTTTCACGTTGTTAGTACTTCCTTCCAAATGTCGCCAGAAACCACTATATACGAATGATTGCATAAAAGGTAGGATGGGTGGGGGAGCCGTATATTACCGCCACAGCAACATATAACGCACCAAAACGTTCCTCATAATAGAAGGATTACTCTGGATATATATAACCGATTTCGTAAGTAAACCACCTCAATTTAGCCCATAATTCAATACTGCAGTAGAACTATTCTTTTAATGACAGATTTTTAGGTCCGAGCTAAAGAGTCAATTTTAGTGTGGCGCTTTCTTCTCCTTCCTAGAGAAGGTAAGATATATCAATGCTTACTATACCTTGATACACCATCTTATTGAACAAAAGGAGCTTCAAGTGCATCATTGTGATTGGTAATACTTGGATTCACCATATGCCGATGGGAGGTATATTTTGGGTACACTTGGCTTCCATAGTCTGATGATTTGTTTGATCTAATAGTTTTTTATTATTTGAGTGTGTACTTTCTTAATACTTGTTATCTTGTAATACCAAAACCCTTTTGAATCTGGGCTGTGTATTAAAGCAACAATGCTAGGTTTCTAATATTATTTATAATTTGACGTGAACACTGTTTATGCTGGATGTTCACCACAATGGTGCGAATTAATATTTTAGCTAGTAAGATAATAGGCTTATACTGTACTTCTATAAATGTTTTACGACCTTGATATTTACTCACGTGTTGCTTTTGTCTGTCTTCAAACTACTCACTGTTGCTGAGCGTAATCTTTCTGTCTGTGATTCCAGATAACTTAGTGCTAACTTCGAAACAATGAATTTTCTTACATTCCTTTCTACTTGTATGGACAATTTAAATGCGCACCATTCCAAAATAGCACGACAGCGTTAACACGTATAAGCGACCTATGATATGCTTTCCCCAGCATAAGATAAACCTATGATAACTATTCTTTTTACTTTACCGATTACCTATAAGATGTAGAGGAAAGGTTTTGGTATAGATTATACAATAGAGGAGGACTCGCACAATACGATCTACACTACGTGATCAAAAGTATCCGGACACCTGGCTGAAAACGACGTAAAATTTTGTGGCGCCCTCCATCGGTAATGCTGGAAGTCAATATGGTGTTGGCCCACCCTTAGCCTTGATGACAGCGTTCACTCTCGCAGCCTTCAGTCAGGTGCTGGAAGGTTTCTTGGGGAATGACAGCCTATTCTTCACGGAGTACGGAACTGAGGAGAGGTATCGATGTAGGTCGGTGAGGCCTGGCACGAAGTCGGTGTTCCAAAACATCCCAAAGGTGTTCTATAGGATTCAAGTTAGGACTCTGTGCAGGCCAGTCATTACAGGGATGTTATTGTCGTGTAACCACTCCACCACAGCCCGTACAGTATGAACAGGTGCTCGATCGTGTTGAAAGATGCAATCACCATCCCCGAATTGCTCTTCAACAGTGGGAAGCAAGAAGGTTCTTAAAATATCAATGTAGGTCTGCGCTGTTATCGTGCCACGCAAAACAACAAGGGGTGCAAGCCCCCTCCAGGAAAAACACGACCACACCATAACACCACCACCTCCGAATTTCACTGCTGGCACTACACACGCTGGCAGATGACGTTCACCGGGCATTCGTCATACCCACACCCTGCCATCGGATCGCCACATTGTGTACCGTGATTCGTCACTCCACACAATGTTATGCCACTGTTCAATCGTGTAATGTTGACGCTCCTTACACCAAGCGAGGCGTCGTTTGGTATTTTCCTGCGTATGTGTGGCTTATGAGCAGCCGCTCAACCATGGAATCCAAGGTTTATCACCTCACGCCTGTCATAGTACTTGGAGTGGATCCTGATGCAGTTTGGAATTCCTGTGTGATGGTCTGTATAGATGTCAGCCTAATACTCTTTACGACCCTTTTCAAATGTCGGCCGACTCTGTCAGTCAACAGGCGAGGTCAGCCTGTACGCTTTTGTGCTGTATATGTCCCTTCACGTTTCCACTTCACTGTCACATCAGAAACAGTGGACCTAGGGATGTTTAGGAGTGTGGAAATCTCGCGTACACACTTCTGACACAAGTGACACCCAATCACTTGAACACGTTCGAAGTCCGTGAGTTCCACGGAGCGTCCCATTCTGCTGTTTCACGATGTCTAATGACTACTGAGGTCACGGATAATGAATACCAGGCAGTAGGTGGCAGCACAATGCACATAAGTGTCCGGATACTTTTGATCACATAGTGTACATAGGTATATTATGGCACCAACCCCCAGGAGGAAGGGATGAAGTGAAGAAACCACAGGAGGCTACAGGCATCAGGCAGACAAAGTCGTACGGAAATCCCTAGGCTAGTGTCCGAAGACCGGTCTCATTGCTGCAGCTGCCTATAGAGGCCGATGAACAACCTGTCTACCAAGCAGCCCTCTAGTGTCCACGGAGAGTATTCTTTTCTTTAAGCAAGCATCCGCCTGATCTGTCCGACAAGGTCATACGCCACGAAACCTAGAAGGAAACGAAATGAAAGAGAAATAATGAAAAGAAATCGTGGTAGATGATAAACCATACCATTTTTTACCTACCGACCAGTAAAACCACAAAAAACTATGGTCAGAGTTGTCTGTCAACGGGAGTCGAATCCGAGAACTTCCAAATAGGAGCCTTAAACGTTACTGCAGAGCCATCTTACTCGGTTATAAGTAGAAGACGTATTGTATTCCGCCCAAAATACAGCTTTTGAGTCTCCCTGAATTCAAGAAAAGCATCCCGGATAAAGGTGTGTGCGCGTGCGTGTGTGTGTTTGTGTGAGAGAGAGACAGAACGCGATAGCTCAAAAACGAAAAGTCAGTTAAACACCAAGTTCAGCGTCTTCCAAGAATGCGACACGAAGATTTCCAAGAAAATTTCTTCAGACCAGACTATGCTTTCACTATTTTTATACGGCTCTAAAGATTTTGATTAGAATGCCATATGTTTAGGATATGCGCACTGTACTTGCATTTTATGGGAACAGCTCTGAAATCCTTCATTCTAAGTGATTTTCTATAAGTTACGTATCGAAGAGAGACAAAAACACACTACACAAAAAAATGTAGTTCTGGTTAATTCATATAGTTTGGGTGAAATAAAAGTTTTTGTGGCGTTAACCATTTCCGAGATATTCTTTATGACTGAATTTAATTGTCAAATACTGCATACTTTTTCAACTGTAAATATTCTTGTAAACATGAAAAGAGAACGAATTTCAAGTCCATCACATAGCGACCTGTTCTTATAAGATTTGACTATCGCTAATCCTCTTATTCCCCTTCTACCTACAACGAAATATGCAATAAAATAATATCTGTAAATCTTTATATCGATTAATATGAAGTAGGTAGAGGAATAACCTTATATAAGAATAGTTTGTAGAGGTTATATAAACATAAATTATAGTGACTAGAGAAAGTAATGTGAATGCAACAGATCAGGATTTTGTTGTTCAGTTCTAGTTTTGCGTAAACACTCAACAGACTTGAATCTTCAGTTATTTGAACTCTGATTAGGAAATTATGAATTAACAATGGATCGGAGAAAGAAACTTCTGAAATATTTTTTGAAGAAACAAAATTTAGGAGAGACTGAGACTGAATTTTCTAAGTTTAAATTTTAAAACTACTTACTTGAATATTTGCCCACTCAATATGAGTAAATAAACAAATGACTATGCTAAAGCTCGAAGCTCTCAGATAATGAAATTAAATATTTTTAATTAGAGAAGAAAATGCACATTGTCTAATACTGCCTGATGCATTCAAATTTGCCAGAAGTATGAAAATAAATGAGGATTTAGGATTTTAATGAAGTTGGTGTAAAAAGTTGTAGAGAAATAAATTTTAGCTTTTATGAGGTTGGTTAGTTTTAAATATTTCCTTATTTTTCAGTATAAATAAATTTTTATGTGAGCCAATGAATAAAACAATGGTAAAATGCAGGATTGATTCTTTAGATATTACGTTTGGTAATATGTATGCCAGTTTTCATACAAATAAGAGCAAAATTTAAATGCAGGGAATGCGCATAAATGTAAAGTTGAGAAAAAACGCACAAAGAGAATTGTGCGAGTCCATTGGGATTAAAGGAAACTTTAGGGGGATCTAAACATGTCATTGGGATTTTAAAAATGGCGGATTATGAAAAATAGTCAGCCAGAATGATTCACAGGTGACTATATAATATTTTTTATATAATTAAAACATCGAAAATGTCGTTTTAATCTAGAAACTAGTCCCACTGTCCCTTAAGATGTACCTACTCAAAATATATAAAACTTACTTTTTGAGAAACGCTACCTGATGCTACATTTATGTTTATCTGTTGCTTTTAACTCAGTGAAATACGTAAACAGAAGCTAAATATTTGTAAGCATTTTCTTCAAGGACCTGCAAAATACATAAAGTTGTGAGATGTGCACTCGAACTGTGTTAGTTTGTGAATATATTGCAATAATACACCAATAAGTTGTGTCCACTGCTACTGAGAATAAAAATTCTCTGGTTAATCCTCAGAACATCAATTCAAGTTTTGTCAGGTGTAAAACTAACTAAATATTCACTGAGCAGTGTATCTCCCTTCGTGCATCTGGCATTTATTGTTCCAAGCGTCAAAGCTCCTGGTTACTGCCAGTGGTTTTCCGCACTATGAATAATTATTGGCTCTGAGAGTCAAACGCAACAAGAAAAAGTAAATAAAATTAAACTCCATCGATGCAAATTCTTCCAAGCAGAAGGGAATCGGGGCTTGTTTTATACAAAGGGGATATTAAGTTGCTTGGTTTATCATGTTCATAAGCAAGACATCAGGGAAAATTAAATGCTTTCAACAGAGTTTGCACCATATTCCAGCGTCAGTATAGACAGCCAACATAATATACAATTTGCGATAAATCAATAGATCTTTTCGATCATCTGCGGCGACCATTACCACCACCATCACCCCCACCACCAATCTAGTTCCACTTTAAATCAGTTTAGTTCCGAATGTCTTGTATAATATGCATTATTTAACTAGCGTCCTATTCCAGAACCGCTGTTTTGGTTCCCAGTGCAAACGCTTTTTTTTACTTTCTCTAGTACGTATAGTAAGTAGGGGAAGTATTGCATTCCAACCAAAAATTCGATACTGAGGTTTCACCGGAAATATATGTTTTTAGGTTCCCTGAATCTAAATAAATCACTTTTGTAAACATGTCTGTGTGTGTGTGTGTGTGTGTGTGTGTGTGTGTGTGTGTGTGTGTGTGTGTCTGGGTCGTCCTCCGTGGTGTGGTGGTTACCATGCTAGCCTCTTGTTCCCAAGGTCGCGGGTTTCAAACCCGACTGAGGACATGGATTTTTTTCGGGCGTAAACATCCTTAGCATGGCTTCCGTCGGAAGCCATGCTAAGTAAAACCGGTGGTCCTTTGTCGTAGATTTACGTCACGTAAAAGAACCTCAAGCCTAATCAAGAGGCCTCTGGGCAAAATTACCGTTCTTTCACGCCCAATATAGAATGGGACCTTAAGGACCACAGCAGTTAAAGAGCGTCCATAAATAAAACTCAAAACGAAAGTCGGATAGATGCTAAACTCGGTATTTGAGTTTAGTATCTTCCAAGGATGCGACTCCAAGATTTTCAAGAAAATTCCCCACCACAGACTGAACTTTACATGGAACATTTTTTAAAAAATGTGATATTCTCAAAAATGGCTCAAACGATTTTGATTAAAATATCATATTTTTACGATATTTTCATGGCAAACGTAATTTATATATTCAATTTTCTGGTAATGTCCCCAAAAGTCCTCTTCATCTGAATGGCTTTCGTAACTGGTAAATCGTAAGAGATAGACAAAGTTTACTACACAAAACATGTAGATCTCGTTAAAACACACAGTTTATGTCGTAGACATACTGCTTGTTTTGTCCAGTGAACCATTCTGGAAACATTCCTTGTTATTAGTTTGAATTTTCCAATACTTTTGCTTTTTCTCAAATGGTAACTCGTTATTCGTTTTTATTTTTTTTTATGTTCCGGACATGCAAAGCAACCAGCTCTTTAAAGATTTGACTATCGTTTAAAGCCTACCATACCCTTGTTGAACCTACAAGAAAATTAGCAATATGATAATTTCTGCAAGTATTTATCTCGACTAACATGAAGTAGATGGAGAATAAGCGTTTGTAAAAATAGTTTGTAGAAGAGTAGAGAAAGTCATGTGAATGCAACACATCAGCTTTTTTTTAATGAGAATAATTCTCTGCCCTGCTAAAAAATAATAATGAATGAATGAAAGTTAATGTTAATATGTCAAAATTTAACATTACCCATTTATATGTGTTTATGCAAGAGAACAGAAAAACAACTGTGTTTGCTAGCCATACTACTCCTGTGGAGAGACGAGCGTAGTTACATGTCCAGACATGGGTGACAACCTTGAAATACAAAAGTATGGCATCAGCACTTCAAATGGATTTTAACCCAACTATAACACATTTTAAAGAAATAAGTTTACTACACAGGACAGGATTTATAGATAGTGCAGTGTCGAAATTCAAAGTTCTTCTAAGCAAATCACACGCATCATCACATTATAGGCCTACTATGTATATAAAATAATTAATTTTTGAAACTAAAATTCTAAAACGCAGTGCTAAAACTGGCTCAACCGAAATGCACTACTGCACCTATTTATGTCGAGCACTCCACAGTGGTGCATTATTTAAAGCCATAACAGTTGAAGAAGGTGGAATCTCTCTACAAATTCGGGGTCTGCACGCGCCGAAATTCTTAGGCCCGGCCCGATCTGAACCGAGCTCGAGAAAAGTTGTATTGTGTCACCGGGCCCGATGTCTAATTTTAATATAAATTAAATAATTTTGCAGTTTTCAACATCACCACCGCCACCGCCACCACCACCACCACACCACCACCACCACCACCAATACTCTGATTGCGATGCAAAATGACTCATTTCGTTTTCCAGTACCGTATGGGAATTCTTTTCCCAGCAGGGGGGCCTGGTAAGCGACACACGAAAGTAGAATATCCTTACGTTGTTAGCACCACGCTTTGGGCACCAAACTTGAAGGTGTATTGAGTTCCACTGTTGACGAGCCAAAATTTGAAGTAGTTGCAACCATGTACGATACTAACTTTCCGGTGGCCTTAGCCCCACGTATACTTTCCGGTGGCCTTCGCCCCAACGTTTACTTTTTTGGGTGGCCATCGCCCTCACGTTTACTTATCGACTTTGTATTTTAATGTTTCTTTAAATATTATATATGTATGTTTGCCTCGGCTGCATCAGTAGTAATTTGCAGAAACACGTAACTCTTAACAGGGGGTGGTGTGCCTAAAGAATGAAGGCTTACACAAATTATAATGGTGTTTGCGGCAGTCACCTCCTCCTGTCCGTTGCTCGTAGGCTTACCTTGATGCATCTCCCATGTTGGTTCCAGAAGTTCGCAGTGTGCTGGTTCTCTGCAATTTTATCCTCGGCTAGCTGCAGTAGTTTTCTTTAAACTATATGGGAGCATGGACTTATCCTTGGTAAAGGAAGCGTAGATCTCGGGTGGTGATATAAGAAGACATAGACGTGCTTTGGTTATGAAAAATGACACTGCCGTTTCTTTTTATTTAACTAACCCACGTAGTATACAACACTGGTATTGCCGCCGTTAAAATACTGTCCACCGCTGTTAAAACGCGGCGCGGATATGACACGAAGTTTAAATATGCTTATTATCTCTTTACGAGTAGCGGTTCTTAGGTGTGTTTCTAAAACTGTCTTGATTCCCTTTTTGGCGCGATATCTCACACATGCTGCAGCATCTCTCCCTGACCACACATGACAAAATCCCAAACTGAAATGAAATGCCCTTGATTTGTTCCTAGCAAATCCATTTATAGTCGCAGGCTTCTGGGGCTGCTTCCTTTCCTATTGGTCCATTTTTTAGCGCCACTCGACGCGTCTCACTATTTCGTATAAACTTCCAGGGATCTCATTGGTCCAAATTTAATATAAATCGCGGCTTTTCCTAAATTTACTGTTAAGCTATCTGTCTCTCTCACTTGGTCACGGCGAATTATCAAATAAAGGGACAAAAGCGCTACACCCTCGCTGTAGGAATAATGGCCCTGCGACCAGAGAGACGTCATAAAACTAGATTTTCTGCCTTCGAAGGCACTATTCCTGTAGCTAAAACATTTCGTCGTGGACAGTATTTTAACATAGCGCTTAAATTATTTACATTAAACCATTTATAACTCTTCTAATATTAGTAACCTAGATACATACATAACGTTAAATCACCCTTCTTAAACTATACAAGCAGTAAAAGAAAAATATATGTACATAATATGATTTAACATCAATAAAAATTAATTAATAAATTATCTATAATTGCAGTTCTCGGGCTCGGCCTAGAGTTGCCGTTTCGTATTACACGATTAAATAACACTTCACTGATATATCATACTGTAAAGCTGTGAGATTATTGTTACTTGCACTATTTAACACGTAAACTTTATATTATTCACGCCGTATTGCATTTTTTTATGTCACACTGAATACGTACCGAGCGAACAAACTGCTTAGGTGCGCTATCTTCTAGCATCTGCCGCCTGAATCTGTTAAATTTGTGCATTTTACTATATTTCAAGTCTCTTATTGTCTAATTCTACTCCAATAGAATACTTTTATTTAACTTAAAGCTTTTCTAGTTTTTGATTGGCTATTTTTAAACTGTTTTAAATATTACATTATTGTTCCAAGAATAATTAGTAACATTATTAATCTTTCTAATTTATTGTTGCCTCAAGGTTACCTCACTGTTACCTCATTGTTAGCAGCTTTCGGCTTCTATTCTCACAGCTCCTACATTATTAATCATTAGTAATTTACGTAATACATTCACATAACATTATTATACATGTACACAATAATATAAACATAATACAATGACTGTTACATACATTATATATATATATATTTTATACACATTTTGCTTTAAGGCGGGCTGTTGTTATATTTTATATTATATAGTTAGACTGGTATCGTTTAAGCGTTAAAAATACTGCCTCAACACTCAGGTCCTTGGGACCAATTGAGGAGCCACTTTACAGAAATAGAGTACATGTAGTAAGCAGCATGTTGACTGCAATGTCTTATTGACCATATGCCGCCCCTATTACTGTACTGTGAGTGTACGAAGGGAGGTGGAGTTTGCAGCTGCCGTGCTGTTATTCGCAACTGTACAAAGTGAGCATTTTTTATATTTTATTACGACGATGGTCATGTGTATGCTGCAATAATTATGTTATTCCGTGAATCTCTACATAGCGGACCAAAAGGTGTGATAAATTCATTTTTTCCGTCTTTAATTTATCTTTGTAAAGAAAACGTTTTAATTATTCTTTATTATTAAAAAATGGCGGTAATGATTTTGATTAAAGTATCATATATTTAGGACATTTAAAAAACAAAATGCGTATGTTGAATGTTTTAAATTAATTGTTTTTGCCTATATTTTAAGTCCGAGCCCGACAAACATTCTTTGAAATTAAGCCCGAACCCGCTCTGGGCCCGAGGGCTTAGGCCGAGCCCGTGCAGGCCTTTGTTACAAATACACATAGGGATGCGTGTTTAATTAATTGTAGCGCCAGCTACGAAACAACATAAGGATGATGCTGATCTTAGAGCTCGGCATTTGCCTGTTGGTATATTTTGAGCCTTTATGTATACACATACACACACAAAGCCTACGATTCTAAACATATATGTGTTTCATGCTCACTGGAGTAAAATATTCTAATTTTTGAGTGCCTGTAATTGGCTTTCTTAATAGTGTGTGCCCTCTCGGAGCTTAACGGCCTATTATTACTTTATTAGCAATAAGAATATTTATCAAGGTTTTTGCCTATCCTAATTTGGTTATTTTTGTTATTGGCTGTTATTTATTAATATTAATAAGTAACTTGATATTCACCTTAATACTGCAATTAATATATCGCACTCTGGACTAATGAGTCGTTGTTGAAAACGTGCCTGAGGAAGTTTGTAACACCAGCATTGCTTTCCTAAGGTCAGCAGTTGGAATGTTTCGTGTAATAATAAAGTATACAGTGGGTACTTAGCACAATAAAGCGTACAGCAAGTGGTCAGCTATAAAAGGAAAACAAAACTATTGGTTTATTACTGGGTCGATCATTTTAGTATTAATTAATCGCTTTGTTCATTAATACGATGGCTTTATTATTTTCTGCTTCCACGTGAACGAAAATAGGCTAGACTTGTTCCATTGCAAATGCAACAATAGCCTGCTTAACAAAACAGTCATTAACAATAATTACAAACCAGCATAGGAGTGTAAAACATATGCAAGAGAGAAATTGCTTAAAAAGTGATGATAAGTTTTGCTACAAAAAATACAAACTAATTTAAAGAAATAACGTTTACAGTTACATTTCACTAAGATGGGAGAAATCAGTAAATTTAATATATGGTAAATGACAAAATGATATTTCTGTACTGTTCTGTCATGTCAAAATGGGTTTTTAAGTGGTGGATGAATAAATGATAGTGTCTACTTCAATGCTTATCGTACTGCTTATAGTAGTACCTATTTTGGACATGTTTAGTGCCTATTTCAAGTTTTTAGCGCCGGGATCTACTGATGACTAACAAATATTAACAGACAGAGAATATTGTAGGGATTAATTCGCTGTAATAGGGTATAGGATAGAAACGGAGAGGATACCTTGGGCACTACGACCTTCATGAGATCTGTTGCGGCTACCGCCCCCCCAGGAGGAAGGGATAACAGGAAGTTACAGGTAACAGAGACGCGCGGAAGTCCCTACCAGTTGCTATCTCGAAGACTCGTCCCATTGTTAGAGCTGCCCAGAGAGAAAGTGATAAAGACCCCTTCAACTACGTAGCCGTCTAGTGTCCACGGGGATACTCTTTCTTTGGAGAACGCCTCCACGCCGACTGTCCGGCACCGCCTCATGCCGCGAAACTAGAAGCACAGCTGAAAGATGAGAAGGAAGCTGACTAAAAGGAATAAAATGAGAAACCATCCCACAGGGAAACCCACGACCTGCCAAAAGTCACAGTAGACGGTCGACAGGAGTTGAAGCTGGGATCGCCCGAATGCGAGCCTCACATGTTACCACGGAGCAATCTCCTTCGGTGTAATTCGCTGTAGGTTGAATTGGATTGGTTATGGAGGGGACTCGGCAATGATCCACATAGGGGATACTGTACCTACAAGGGGGCGTTCCCGGGAGGAAGGATTAGGCGAGCGAGACACCGGGCGGCCGGAACCAGGAATGGCAGGGTCCCTATGTTTTCCAGATAGAGACTCTCCGGCAGCCTGCCGAAAGCCGAGGGACGGAGAGAGTCACAAAGAGCATCCATTTCCCCTGCCACACTGCACCGAAGCACCATCGCCGATACTTCCAAACCTGAAAATGACCAACGAATGAAAGCTAAAGTAAAATGAAAATGGAGATGAAATGAAAGGACAGAAAATTCGGGGGATGTGGGAATCCTTCCCAGCATTTACCTTGCAACCCGGGAAACCCCCCCCGATAAAACCTTAGGGATCAGGAAGATAGGCCACGGGAATGGAACCCACGACCTCCCGAATGCGGGCCATAGACGTAATCGCCTGTAACATCTCACTCGGTTCGCTGCAGGTAACACTGGACTGTTTTATAGTCATTATATTAAACGGTTTTTAAAGCATTGTGTAATTTCCCACTACCGTATTCTACCGGCATTAAAATCATCGTATGTCCTAATTAGGCATTCCTCTGGATTTCCCCTACTGAACCATGCGCTAACATCCAGATATCGGAAAAACGGTCATGCCATTACTTGTCTCTAGGATAAACTAATCCGACTTTATGCGCGCGCGCACACACACACACACACACACGCGCGCGCGCACCGTATACTTTCAAAAACTGCTTCATTACTACGTTGACTATATCACTAAGGGCAGTGTGCACTATTCTGGAGTAAATTGCTTCGAAAGTAACGTTTACTAAAGAAATCGGTAGTACGGAAGTAGGTTACTACAGCAGCAGTTTACTCCAGAAGTAACGTTAGGGAGCTCAATTACAAATTACTCTTTTAAAGAGCTCATTACTCTCGGAGTATTGCTTGTTTACGCGATTTACTTGACGCAATCATGAAAAATGTTATGTGCGATAGGAAAGATGGGGGGGGGGACGTAAGCAAAAGAGATAAATGTTCATTGGTATAGATAAAGAAAATTCATTTAAACAACATGAGTGAAAAAACATAATATGCTGGAAGAGAAATGTCTGAAAAGTCGTGACAGAAGTTTAATGCTTCGAGCAACAAAAATGTGCGAAGAGTAGCTTAAAATTCTGGAAACTATGTTTCTATCTTCAACTTTCATTGCAGATCACTTGAGTGTTGATGGAGAAATATCCTCTCTGATTTCGGAAAAGTTCATCCTAATTCACTGATGGGCACAAAATAGGAATGCGTGCAGTCAACTGCACCCACAATGTGTGGGAAATCTACAAAAGTGAAGAAGAATTGCCTTTATTTTGAGAACAGTCATGTATACTTATTTATCAAGGTACCTTGCTCTTAACCTCAAAAGCTCTCTAACAACACCATTAATGATACGACCAGCACGTGATCGCCTGTAATGCCGGGATTACAATCAACTACTCAGCGTGACATGAAGTTTAGAAATCCTGGTAAAGTAAAAGTCCTATTAGGATGAACTTAACGTAATTGGAATGATTCTCGATTGGTACACATATATATATATATATATATATATATATATATATATATATATATATATTACTTCATGCTAGTGCTTCACGGCGATTGGTTCTAATTAGCATGCGACATCAAACTTGACGAAACGAGAAGGAAAAGTTGGACATTGCCAAACTCTCTTAAGTTACGTCGCGTTAAATTAATCCTAAATAGCTGCATTTAATACAATGTTAGACTGTCGCGTTACGTTAAGTTCATCGTAATCCTGCCTTTACTATCTGAAATATTTCTACTTAAGTCTCGCAGGACGCATAACAATAATTGAAGTTTGTGTTACAGAGCTGAATTTTTGCGTGAGATTTACTGTAAATGCTCAAAGGCACGTAAAAGATTATTTTCTAGTACCGAAACATTCCTTGAACTCTCTTTATCTCTCTGTATAAGTAGCATATAGATCTACATACCACTATCGTGTTTCCTTTGTTTTCTTTGTCGAGATCATCAGTGTAATCTAAGTAATCCATGAACACGTCAAAATATCTTCTTCCAAATACGATACGGAATTCTAGTTCAAGTTACTCCAAACATGTCGCAAGAGTAAATTATAACCTATATTTGTGCTCCTTTTAATCCCTAGTAACACTAAATGACGGTGCTTACCGACATTTACTCCAATAATTTACTCTGGGAGTATCTGACAGGAGTAAAATGCTTCGAAAGTAGTTTACTCTCGTATAGAAGTCGTCAAGTATTGATTTGAGCAGTAGTTTACTACGAAAGTAGAGCTTACTCTAGTTTGGGGCACACCTCTCTATGAGAGGTAGCTCGAATGCGATATAAGATAAGTCTTTTATTTTTAAATTTAATTAAAGTTGTATTCCGTGTAAGCGCAGAAATTACTATTAACAGCTATACAACAAATGTTGATATTTTCAGATAATTTATCTAAGTTTAATGAATGTTCCTTATTATGACATTAATTAATGATCGATATTCAGTTGGTAAGAAAGAATAGTTCAAAGATAAATGGAATTATCGAAGAAAACTGACGCAAGGTTTTCTAATTAATAACATTGCAAAAAGGCGATGCATTAGCGACTTCACTTTACAAATTCGCTTTAAATATTCGTTACCTACCAGAAATCTAAAGAACAGTGCTTGTGGGCAAAAGTAATATTAAGGCAAACGAATAATCTTTTTGAGTAAACCAACATTAGCAATGTTTCGGTAAAAACCCACTACGAGGAATAATAATGCAGTAATAAAAACGGTTTGATGCTGTGTTATACATTTTAAAAGTTGCATGCAGTTAAAATACTAGGAATTAGTGCAGTAGGAATTGTATATAGCTTGATTATTTTATTGCCTGAAAGGTTACTGAGTGTTATAAACAACTTGTTAGTAGCATTACTATCAGAAACAAGGTTGAAGTCTAAGTGGCAGCTGTTCAGAAGTCATCATGATCATGTTTGAATTTTCGATTACACAGAATGTATACAAGAAGCTTTAACTACAAACTAAATGGAACAAATATATGAGTAATTTCCAAACAAAGGATGCATTCCAATTGTGATATTGTGCCGATTCTGCTGCTTGCGTCTGGTAATAGCTCATATCCTTCTCTATAGAGTGGGTATGTACTGTTTGTAACTATGTTCCCAGATTTCCCTTTTCCGCTAAGCTGGCGCCATTGTCGCGGGTTCACTTTAGCTAACTCGCGTTCGCTTTGTTTCTGGAACCTGGTGTTCGCCTTTCTATCGGTGTGTTAGAGTCCCGGGGGTAAGTTTCCTGCTATGGCGAGGACGCCGGTATTATAACTGGAATAGGCTCATGATTACTTCGTTCTTTGCGCTTTGCCTGTTGTGTTTTGCTTTGTCTTTTTAAGACTTTGAACATTTACAGCTAAGCGATGCCACAAAATAACCTTTAAGACACGACTGTATTTTCTCGTGGTAATACAATTTAATTTGGGATTTTTCATGCTAACTTTGTTTCACTGTTCATGGGTTGTTTAAATCCTTTTACTCTTCTGGCTTTATTAAAGTTGTATGATCTCCGTGGACTATTTGAATTGCTACAATTACAATGTTTTGGGTTTCGTTTTAATTATTGTAATCTTTTTGGGTCATTTTAGGTGTTAGTATTTTTATAGTCTATTGAAACGGTTATAAAGTTTGGAGTTTATTTAATAGTTGTAATTCTGGAGTTCATGGCATGTATGCGTTTACCACAGAGATGTTTTGAAGTGCTAGGGGAATCCATAATGTTTACGAGAAAAGCACAGTTTGACAATCTGGGTCAATGATGCCAAGGTTATTTTAGGTCGCGGAGTTTTATCTGATGTGGCTTGAGTTGCCGCCGAGGCAGGCGCTAGGGAAACTGTGTACCTAGCATATTCCTCTCGCAAATCTTTGATTCGTCAGGGCCATTTGTTAAACTGTTGTTATTTGGCGTAATGCCTATTATTGCATAATGGCAATTTTATGTATTGTTTCAAAGTTATTGTTTGCATTGCCGCTTACTCGATAAATGTATACAACCAGTGAAGCATATATACTTAAACGCAGTCTCTGTCGCAGGAATTGTGTATCGGGAGCAGTCCTTTACCTCGTATTAGGGTTTGCCGTTATACCCCGTCTTAGGTCGGAAGCATTTCACTAGTTGGCTCCTCCATGGATTTTGTGAGCAAAGCATGAAATAGCTAGTGCAATATGAAACCGAATCCAGTCCAGCGATGATCGCGAATTTTGATGCCGATGAGGTTCGTCACTTTCTGAAGCCTTTCCTTTGCTTCAATATCTGCTGTTGACCCTGCTGCCGGCTGCTACAGTGGTCAACTGTGAGATCCTTCTCTCAGGGTATTCGTGAGCGTAGTGTAAAGGATAACACCAGTTCAAATTGACTGAGAAATTTAATGTGATCTAATGCTTGAGCTATTGAAGCGAGTTGCCTACCGTTTCAAGATAAAGAATGAAACGGATTGTGAATCATAGCACCCGAAACTATAACAATTGAATTATTATACTTACTAACTTTTGCAGTATTAATTTGACGGTTCGAAATAACCGTGAGTCGCTAAGATGCTTACCGGCAAAACCCCTCACGATGATAGCTAAAGTTTATTCACACACGTGCTTAAAATAACACACAAGTAATAAGCAGATTAAGTGACTAATCCTCAAGAGAGAATATCACGAATGCATACACGAAGGTGTGCACGAACGAATGTGCCCTTATATTAACTTAAGTTCCGCCTACTTTAGAACTACTCCATCAAATCGGAGCCTATTTTACAATTCTTAGAGTGCGTCTGTTACCTTGTTGCTATTGGTTACCTCCCTGATTCCCGGAATTTCATTCCCTTTCTTTCACAGAATTCTGGTATACATGACTGTTCAAACGTACCAAACTCACCCCTTACTTACGACGGCCCTCGTAGCCGTGGTCGCTGTAGTGTATAGCTCCGGTGCTCCGCCAAGCTGAGGGTTTCGGGTTGGAGTCCCGCCATGGGAATGGGTGTTTGTGTGTGTGTGTGTGTGTGTGTGTGTGTGTGTGTGTGTTGTGTAACTGCGGTGATTAGTGGTAACGAAAAACAGTATCATAAACCGGATAAAACAACGAACTTAAAGAAAAAACTGTATTCCAAACTTTTATGTTAACTCGTTTGCTATTGCAAATGTGGTGTTAATGAGTTTAACATGACTCGCTAATGGTCTTTTCCTTAGACAAATATTTTCTATTCAAGCTTATTGCATTACCTTGATTTAATATGCGGAAACTATTCATTGCAATCATTTCTCTGTGTTATTTCTTTATTTAATTATTTATATCTTCCTATCAATAATTATGGTATCAATGTGGTAATACGTATTAAAATAAGTGGCAGAATTTAGGCTGAATTTACCCATTATGGCATTGCCAGTGAGACAAACCGAATTGCATATTCAGGTCAAAAACGGGTATATTTTATATCCGCCATATACTGAACATTTTGACTACACTCGCTTTGTATGTTGTGATACTTGCCTTACTCGGTCATGTAGGACTCTTAGACTATATCCATGTTATCGTCACTGTAACATTTAAATTGTGTAATTGTTTTATGCATTCAGTGATCTTATTTCCATTTTGAATGCAAAACACAGATTTTATTAAAATCTGGCAAGTGTATTTAACTTTTCTCGCCAAATTTTTAATTAATTGAATTACGTTAAGCAATTCATTCATGAAATAAGAATATTTAAATGGTATTATAACAAACTTCATTTTCAGCAAAGAAAGTTCATTACATTTTATATTTTCCTATCTATAACAGACAAAAACCGACGGAAACCGACTCTGTAGTTTAATTATTTGTATTCTTTCCTTTTTAAGACAATTCAGGTACTAGTCGGCCACGATATGAATGCTTTCAGTGCGAAGTGAAGCTAAACATTTACGGAACAGGTGGGCGGGGCATCAGAAGGACAGGTAAGGAACACATCCGCATTCCGAGTTGCATTTACTAGCGAGGTTGAGCACCTGCAAATGTAGCAGTGTTTTCATTGCGCAAGCATGCATTCCCCTATCGCCTTCCCTCACGCCCCTCTGATCGGAGGAAGTGGCGTATTAACATAAACAGTGGCGCCCTCCTCCAAGTGCAGTCATATCATAGCCGACTAGTATAAACTTTCTAATAACCAACCCCTTCCCGGTTACACCAGATGAAGCACTGAAAACTAGTGCTGAAAGGTATTCAGGCGCTTTTAATATCATTTCGCAACATTGAAACTGTTTATATCTATCTTAGATTTAACATTAATTTAAAAGTAGTAGTGCGTTCCATAAATCGTGATTGAGATTCAACTACTATACTAGGAAGTTTCACTCTCTTCATAAGCCTCCATAAAAGAGCATCACTTCGTTTTTAGGCATTAAATATGTCTTTTCCGTGTTGCTTAGCATTACGTCTTCAGTCTATCACAACCATACGTAATCAACACCAGCCTCTGCTCTTATCAGGATATATTGATGTTCATCAACGCAGACACTTTCATTACCTCGTGTCTGAAGTTATCTACCTAGTGAAGTGAGGGATTGCAAAGAGTTCATAATAAGGTAGAATATTCTTAACGGGTCCTTATATAGGTAACTTACCTATATATATATACGCCCTAGAGGAACATATAACCTACTTTTGTAATAAGTTAGACACGTATAGGATCGAAAGTAATCACCAACAGTAATGAACTATAGGTATTATATTATTATTTATTGTTTATTGATAACTCTCGGTGCAAACAACTTATACAACAGTATACCTTGATAGACTCAGGGGTTAATAAACCTTGAAGTAACATTAATTCCCTTTATAACTAACCACATACAAAGCGGAGAGGGAACACATGTGGATAATGCATTTAACGAGACCTCTTAGTACAGTAATGGTTCCTGAAAACGCAAAGAATCAAAGTCAGCGTGGAAAGCAATGACGGATAAAAATATTAGGCTTAAGGGTTTTTATCTAGTCAGTATAGAGGAAGATTGCATTCCACCCCTAAAAATCGATATCGAGATTTAACCGGAAATACACTTCTTGAGGCTTCCTGAATAGTATAACACAGAAAATGATTCTGTTTGTGTCTGTTTGTGAACAGCATAGCTCAAAAAACAAAAATGGTACCAACTTTGGTATTTAAGTTCAGGCTTTCAAAGGATACGACACAAAAATTTTCAAGAAAATCTCTACCCAAAATAACCGATTACGTGGAAAACATTTCGTTATTTTTTATTTTCTCAAAAATGCCTCTAATGAGTTTGATTAAAATAGCATACATTTAAGATATTTTCACGCCAAATAAAAACATGTGGAATTTTCTGGAAGTTGATAAACCCTAAGAGAGGGAAAAAATCTTACTTCACAAAAACTGTAGAACTCTTTAAAGCCCACAAACTATGCAATTTCTTCTTGTGGAATTAACCATTTCCGAGATATTCTTTGCAATTGGTTTGGATTTTCAAACACTTCATACATTTCTCAACTGCAAATTGCTGTTTTTTTTCTCTTTTTTTTCGAGTCCATGCAAAGAGAACGAAATTTAAACGCCATCACTTAGGGATCGGCTTTAAAATATTTGACTATCGCTTTAGCTTAGTGTATTCGTTTTATATCTATAACAAAAATGTGTAACGAATGTTTATCTAAGAAGGAGATAAAGTAATAATATCATATTAGAATGGTTTATAGTTGAGTGAGTAGAGAAAGTGATGTAAATGAAACACATCTAATTGTTAATAGTGTTTAACCATCGTTCTTACTACATACTCTTACTTGGAAGAGGAAGTGATTAAGCATTCATTAGAATCGTTCCAAGTTATCTCTTTTGTGAATGGAATTAGAAGTTCATAAGTTGTGATATAAGCGATTATAATTAAATGTCTAAAGCATTATCACATTTTCGGCCTTTTCCAATAGAATGTTTGTCGTTATTCGATTTGAAATTTTCTGTGTGCAGTTTTTGTAAGAAGTAGGGATATTTCAAATTACTTGTGGGGACTCGCCAAACACGGTTGCGAGCACCTCTGTGCACCCAGATAATAACGAAACACAAATGGTATAGTTTCTTAAATGCTCGTCGTGGAAGAAAAATGTTATAAAATTTGCTTATAATCTTTAATTACACAATATGTATCATAAAGCGTAGTATTACGAGGGCTGTCCCAGAAGTACCCGACATAACAAAGAGAACACAAAAATTTTGAAAAAAAAACCTCTTTGTTTCTCTACATAGTCTCCCTTCAGCTCGATACACTTTTCCTAGCGATGTTCAAAAGCTTAGATATCCTGTTTGTAGTGAGAACCGTCAAGTTCTGTAAAATAGTCATCAACTGCAGACTCCACCTCTTCATGGTTGGCAAATCTTTTACCACCAAGCCATTTCTTCAACTTTAGAAACAGAAAATAATCAGAGGGGGCTAATTCTGGCGAATAGGCGTTATAAGGAAGTAATTCGAACTTTAACTCATTGATTATGGCAATAATGGATGTGTGAACTGTTGCATTATCTTGATGGAACAGAACTTTCTTTTTCGCTAAATGCGGCCGTTTTTGCTTGATTTCATCACTCAAATGCTGCAATAAGTTTCTATAATACTCGCCATTGATTGCTTTTCCTTTTTGAAGATAATCAATGAAAATTATCCCATGCGCATCCCATAAAACTGACGCCATGACCTTGCCTGCAGATGGAACTGTCTTCGCCTTCTTTGGAGCCGATTCTTCCCTTTCAACCCATTGTTTTGACTGTTCCTTCATCTGAGCTGTGCAGTGATAGACCCATGTTTCATCTATGGTTATGAATACATGTTGCAGCGAAACATCGCCAAAAACTTGACCGAAACATCCTCACGACGCTGTTTTTGTTCCATTGTGAGTAAACGCGGCACCCTTGTTGCGCACAGCTTCCTCATGTATTCACTTTCAGTTAGTGTGCGATGTACAACACTTTTTGAAATGCCTACGATGTCTGATAGCTCGCGCAGTTTCAGTCGACGGTCACTCGATACCATTTTGTGGATTGATTTTCTTCGCAATTTCTGGAGATGTCACCTCATGTGGTCGACCACTGCGATGTTCGTCTTGGCAGCTCGTACGGCCTCGCTTAAACTCTGCTACCCAATATTTTACTGTTGTAAATGAAGGAGCAGACTCCCCCAGAAAAGAATTTAGTTCAGCTTTGATATTAGTTGGACTAAGACCTCTCAAATGAAAGTATTGTATCACATAACGATGGCGAGTTTTATCCATGTTTACAAATTTGCTGAGAGAGTTCAATATTGGTGGCTGTCAAACATTTACTAAACAACATAGCATCGTCAAACTTCAAACTTAAGCTTTATAAGGGTGGTACTTTCTACCATAGTCATTTGTTTGAAACAACAATGGCGTCAGGTCGGGTACTTCTGGACTACCTCGTATTAAAGTAGATATATAGATGTTTGACCTCGTGCGCTATCAATACTCCCCCATTGGAATAACTGTTTAAGGCGCTATATAAACTGCTTTCTAAGTGGTACCTAAGGTATGTTACACATCGAATTGTAGTTAGTGAAGAAAAGGTAATATAGACATACATATATACCAGTGGCGACTGGCGAAGGAGGACAACAGGCGGCGCCTCCCCATAAACAAACCGGGTAAATAAAAAATAAAAACGGGAAAACAGGGATAAACTCACACGTCATTGCAGTATTAATTTCTGCACTACACGATGTAATTTATAGATTTTGTTTCGTTTGAAATGTTTTTGCAACGCTTATACAGGGAGTAGCGATAATGTTTTCATTATAGAGTGTATTCGGACTACATCAAGTCCGACCGATAATCCTCGCGTACATGTAGATGCTGCTAGGGATGAGACGCTTGGAGGGGAATGCTTCGATTATATCAAGGGGTGCAGAGAGATAATAGCAACTTGGCGGAGTCCGAGGCGCTTCGCTATTGGTTCTTTCTTCACGCGATGTTTTCCATGCGGAGTCATTAAATTTAGTGCTGCCACCATATGAGAGAAAAAAATATACTCAGTCCGGTGTAAAATTTAATTATATTATATGAATTTATCTTAAATGTGATTAAATTCTTAAGTTATAGTGCTATTTAAAGTGTAGCATTGTAGAGTTAAAATTATTCAGAACAGAAAATAAACAGTCCCCCTTATACTATAGTCTATGTTGGTCGCTTTTGTTTGCGCATATCATAATCAGTTAATCACATTCCACGTGGCTACACGCAGTTACCGTGATTCACACACACACACACACACACACACATGCTGGTGGCGTATAGGTTTCGGAAGTACGAGTTGTGTAAAATACCTAACTTAATAATTTAAGGAATCGTAATGAAGGGTGTAAATAGTAACGCATCATTTGTACGATTCCCATAACCAAAATCCCGATTTCAACAATTTTGTTTAAGAAAAGCAGATGAGAATGAACTTCATCTAAAAAAAATATTAATTACGCTAGTTCAGTTCTAGTCAAGTATTATTTTTGTTGAGAGGCATGCAGATGTATAACAATTTCCTACACTTCATTTTATACTATTGAACATTTTCCAAGCATGCTGTTGATTGCTTGGTATCTTCACTTATACAGCCTATAGAGCCTCTTAGACACGTGATAACGTTGGGCACGAGCAAAAATAAGACCTAAGCGTTCCGCTTAAGAAATTATATTCTTACTCTGATATCTGAATAAATATTATTATAGAAACTAGGAAATAAAACCTATAAGAAATATGTTTACGAAACACAGGCTTATCGATGTGTAAGCATGTGTGATTAAGATTGTATATAATTTACTTTGTGAAAATAAAACACGGAAAATCCATTTGTTATAAAACTGTACGTTCTTCAGTGAAACTTTAACACATATTCATTCATGGGTGTACGGTACAATATAAATGGCAAATGACTTCCTCTGAAAGGAATAATACAATAATTATTAATATATTTAATTTATTATAGCTTTGATGGATGTGTTTAACTACACGTTTTATTTCCAACTTGCACTAACGCGCAAGATCTTGTACGCGCTGATAAATACATGTAGTATACTAAATAAACGAAAAATTATACGCAGAGTATTCTGGTTTATATAGTTATTTTTGCTTACATATATTTTCTGATAGATTGTAAAATAAAACCTGCCGTGTAGAGCGTGCTTAATAGGAAAACATCACCTGCTGCCCTCCCAAACTTGCAAATCACGAGCCACCGCAGGGTAGAACAATTATATTCATTGATATAAGTTGCTTATTCGAAATTGAGATAACTAGAAAAACTCTACTCCGGATTAAGTTAAATATGTGTGTAATGACATTAACTTGTTATGTAAGAAAACAATTTTCCAGAACACGGCCATAAGGCTAGCTTCATTTGTACGCCACAGTTACTCTGTTACCAGCAATTACCTTGATTACATAACTAATGTACTCACGTTTACAGTACATCTACTTTAAATAAACATCAGAGACTAAGCGAGTAAAACAGCCATCTTGTTTGTTTACTTTTCCCCTTTAGTAGGCTTATTTGTGATGCAGGCTGTCAACCTTGGTGCTGGTCGTAACCTTTGCCTTCGTTGTTGGTGCAATGTTTTGAATAGAACCCTCTTAACTAATCTGGGTTCCGTCGTGAATTAAACATTACGTTCCTTTCAGTTACTATAAATAAAATAAAAGGTTTCCTGTTTAATGAAGAAGTCGAATGAAGCTTTGTTAATCAATACAGAGTGCAGCATATCCGTTACCTTCTGCTGACATGCATAAGATATAAATTCCTACTTACTCAGTACAAATGACAAATCCACATTCACTGATTTCATGGCTAACAAATTCGATTTCTAAATTTATAGAACTTCCTCTAGGTATAGCGACTTGTTTAAATGTTTTCATTTATATATCTCCCTTTAACTTTCTTGAGAAACAATTATTTTTTTCTTTCTTTAGATTTAATGTGGTTTAACCTGCTAGGTAATATCGTGCGATGAATAAATGAAATATATTTAGTGTTTCTCAAACAAGCCGGGGGCCTTAGAGCTTAAAGTTACTCGACATTCGTCTTTTCAGAATAAGGGAAAACCAGGGATAAAGCCCTACTCGGGTAGCTCACCAGGCAGACAATCCCTACACCACGAAGATGATGGTGTTATTACTCGTTAAACCGTAGATTTTGTTAACATGAATTTTTAATACCGTTTTAAGTATAAAAACTGTTCTAGACTGTTGAGAGTTGAATTTCTCTGAACGCAAACCTTGAAGTATGGTTGTTGCTTCACTGTTGGAAAGTCAATTTGAAGGAGGAGTTGTATTGTAGTTCCGTTGTTGGGGAGCCGAACTTTAAGTAGTTGCAACCATGTGCGATACAAAGTTTCTGGTAGCCTTCGCCCCAAGGTAGGAATCAACTTTGTATTTTATGTTTTTTTAAATAGTATATATATTTAGGTTTGCCTCGGCTGCGTCAATATTAATTTGTAGAAACATGTGTCTCTTTGCAGGGGGTGATGCGGCTAAAGAATGTAGGCTTACACAAATTATAATTTTTACTTCACTCCTTTTATTAATCCTTCACACGATTAAGTAACACTTCACTGATATATAGAGAACTGTGAGATTATTTATTAATTACTTGCACTTTTTTTAACACGTAAACTTTATAATATTCTCGCCGTAATGGATTTTCGTCTCACACTGCTTATGTATTAAACTTCTCGAGGACGCGTCTCGCGTCCAGTTAGGAACGCTGTCTACTAGCAACTGATTTCTACCGCCTGAATTTTTTTAAATTTCTATATTTCAAGTCCCTAATTGACTAATCCTACTCCAATAGAATACCTTCATTTAACTTAAGCTTTTTCTGGTTGTTGATTGGCTATTTATAAACTGTCTCAAAAATTACATTATTGTTGCTCCAAGAATTACTAGTAGCATTATTAAACTTTCCAATTAGTTATTGCCTCAAAGTTACATCATTGTTACCTCATTGTTGGAAACTTTTGACCTATATTCTCACAGCTCCTACATTATTAAACATGTACATAATAATATAAACATAATACAATGACTGTTACATACATTTTATATGTTATTTATACACATATTGCTTTAAGGTGGGCTGTTATTGAATTTTATATTATATAATTAGACTGAAAGCATTTAAGTGTTAAAATACTGCCTCAACCTGTATAAATATATAACTTCTTTTGCAATGGGTGCAAAATTAAAATACACAAGTGGGATAAATTAGGAAATAAACTTCTTGCTGTAATTTGTGCTTTGACATCCTTCTGAAGCACCAGAAATGTTTCAACAGCAGCCTTCCCCTGCAGAATCTTTGAAAATGTAGTTTGGAAATTAGATGCTGAAAAGTAAGATATCATTTTCCTGCTATTTTCAGTTTGGAAGAAAGTACATTTTAACATTCTTTGGAAACTAAATATTTTTTACGGAAATAAAGCACTATAAATTTAATTTTTGTAAATGAGATTTTAAAAGTAGACTATTATGGAATATCCATTAATTTAACGTTTTGCTCTATAACAATTGCCATAATTCAAGTTACAAACTTGAGGTTACTATACCAAAAATATTCGATGAAACTAGGTAAAGCTTTGCAACAATTATTTACATTATATAACATTGTAATTTTGCTATCATGATGGTAAATCGGATGCTAATCCAAAAATTTTATTGTCATTTCGTGAGCAAACAAAAGACTTTCGTAAAGAAAAACCAGTTGATTTGTATTTTCACCTGCAAGCTAAATATACATTCTGCTATATCCGCTGGACACTACCGTGTTATGTAAGTAAATATAGATTTTCTTACATAACTTATATAACACAACTGCTACTTACAGAATAACTGAGGACAGGATCACCCCATCCGCGTCGGCACAAGCTTGCTTATGAAAACAACTGATTTCTTAGTTGCCGGTTGCCTAATAAGCGAGTATCGAGTAAATTGATTCGTTTTATATCTCTGGCAAGAGGCGTCTAAGACTGTAGCTAACAATATAAGAATGAAAAGAGAGCGAGAGAAAGAGAGAGAGAGGGAGAGGGAGAGGAAAAAACAGCCAAACCAGCATAGAGAATTGAAAAACTTTCGGGTCATTTGTAACACTATTGTTTTCTTTAAAATGTGTGTATTATTCTCTCACCAGTAAATGACACCATAAACCCATTTTCTGGTCTGTAGAGAATTCCTCGTGCAAGAGTTTTTTAACCACTCTGTAATCAGTTACGCGAATTATTTTTTAAAGTAGGATCCGTTATGGAATATACTTAACAAGGACAACTAATTATTTTGGTTAAATAATTCTTTTATTCCGATGTGTATGCTTTAAGGTTTTTTTTCCACATCTCATTTTTCCATTTTAGTGGCTCCTCGTAATAGAATTTCGCGCCAGTCCATACAGCAATCGTATATCTTTTACATTTTTCTGTTTCCATCGCAGAATAAATTGCATTATTGGCATCGTTGATTTCAGGGGGAAGATTCCAACTAGTTTTGCGAAAGTCGGATCTTTATCACAGAGAAGATGAAAAAAATTGAGAATCCGCAACTTAATGTGATATTAGCCAAAACGGAAGACTCATTGTGCCCTTCATTCTGGCCATGTACCGCAAATTTCCATTAAGACCTAATTTTCAATACATAGAAATTTAACTCCAGAAAGAGACACTCTTTCCCTAGATGGACTGGAGGTGGAAGTCTGCGAAGGCGTTCCAAAAAAAACTTATGCTATGCTAAGACAAATGCTCGAAAAACATTGATAACCGGTAGAAACGTAGTGTAAGGTTCGAAGGCTTAGGTAAAAGCAAACCGTCGAAAAATATTTAGTAGTTGGTACTTTATTGCAAAACGGACCTTACTTTTAAATATATATTTACATATATAATATACCAGGTGGCCCAACCGCGCCATATTTGACGTGTGCAGATAACCTTACATGCGTTAAAAAGTTGCAGAACTGATTGGAGCAATTCCAAGCAATCACAGGTCAGTGGGGAGCTATGGCATTAGAGCCCTCAACATCTACTACTACTACTACTACTACTACTACTACTACTACTACTACTACTACTACTACTACTACTACTACTACTACTACTACTACTACTACTGCTGCTGCTGCTGCTGCTGCTGCTGCTGCAGCTGATGCTCTTATTACATCAGCGGTTCTCAGAAACGTCCATATGGGTACACGGAAAAGGTTGGAACACCCTATCAATCAACAGGGGCAAAATTTCGAACACCTATTCAATGAGCGAACTCAGCATGACAGTACGGTTAGATGATGATGATGGTGATGCTAATAATGACAATAGTAACAATAACATTTATAACAGCAAACGAAAAAATGGTAGTGAAACACTATGTGCTCTCATTTTTTTGCTTATAGTCCTTAATGTTAGACAAGAATAGCGTAAACACAATTTAAAGAATAGCTATGGACGAACACGGATGGCTGAAATAAAGACATTGTCAGTCTAAAAAGTGAGTTCATTTCCTTGAAAATAAAGCATATGTAACTGAAGTGCAAAAAATATAAGATCTTTTTGGTACGTTTTTGTCTATCATCACGGACTGTACACTACTGCAAACCTGGGAAGTGCCTCTCAGTGAGCGCGATCCGCTCATCGTCTTTGCTGATAAGCAAGAGGAGTAGAGCGAAGTTCGGCTAGCCCCATAGCTCAGTCGGTAGAGCGCTGACTGCTGAGTGGGTGGTTCGGGTTCGATTCCCGGCTGATGGTGGGAATTTTTGTCTAGCCATAATCATTGCCTATCCTCTTCAGAGTCTGAAAGTGTGAATGTTTGTATGATCTAATGATTTAAGCCCAAAGTTTACTAGAAACTTTTGAAATGCGGTGCGGTTGGGCCACCTGGTATATACAAATGTATTCAAGCAAGAAATAGACTAAAACAGTATAAACATAAGGAACTTTATTCACGAAGTCTAATCCTAATAATCTAGTTTAAGTTTCTTTAGCGCAGTGGTGCTACAGGATTTTAGTGCACGTTTGGAGACATAGTGCAACGTCATCAGGTGTTTCTTCTGTAAACTCTCTAGTTGTATTTTTCGCTTGTTATCTTTAGAGTTAGTAATTTTTCAAAACAGATTGCACTGAAGAATCACACAGTACGATCTGGAATTAGAGCACTTGGGAATTTTTTCTTGAATAAACGTCTAGATGAGCTGGAGGAGTGTTTAATTAGTCTTTTGTTTGCTATGTCACAGCAGACTATACTGACAGCATACACGCAGTCTCTTCGTGCGATGAAAACGATACTGGCAGGACTCGAAGCCTGTAACAGTAGTTGTCCTGACAGCCGTCAGCGCTGTCAACTGAGGCAGTTGCCACCGTATTGTGTGTTAATTAATAATTGTGACCTGATACTTTGTAATCTATGTCTACATATAGAGTGGAAGGAGTACAAATGTTATACCCATGGGATAAATAGAGAGGAGGATTGGGAATTATCTCAGCGAAAGGAAAAATTTCCACCCTAGCCGGAAATTGCACCCACTTCTCTGAATTTGGAAGCTAGAACGCTAACCACCATACCAAAAACGTTGTCGTTTGAATGCTGATTTCACCAGAATTGCAGAGTTTTCGCACGTTTTATGATACTATATTTCGGATAGTAATGTAATCTATTGAAGTATGCGACAGAACAATCTATATTTTCTGTTATCTTAACTTTCTCCTTCAATTATATTATTTCATCACAAACTAGAAAGTTTTTGCCTAAAATCTTAATTTCCGTCGGAGTTTATATTGGGAGTCGGGCTTCATCCTTCTGCGCTAGCCGACTGTTTGGTCGAAAAGGAGAGGGCGGCGCTCGACATACAGCGAGATATTTTTGAATGTTTATTCCTTCCTTCCTTCCTTCCTTCTAGCTCTGCTGCTGTAATTATATAAGTGAGCAGCGTCAGATAAGCAAACATTCAGGAGGCACAGATAAAAGTCTCACATATCTGTTATGAAATAGGTTAAGAACACAAAATTATAGATTTACATTCCTTGCTTTCCACCCGAGGGCCTCCACTTAGTAGGATTTTGACGGATAATTTCGATACTGTCATGAGGATATGGCAACAGGAAAAACCAGATAAGTATAACTGATTAAGTCTATATTAGAAGCCTGCATTTCAGTGAGAACCGACCGTATCGACCGTGACTCAGCTTGTTATGGTCGACTGTCGAAATGAATGTGCGGATGATTGCCTATCTATTAGGCTCGACTTCTTTGCTCCCTTGTTTCTGTATTCGAAGCACTTCTCTTGATCGAGAGCTCACAGTCGACTTGGATCCCGCGGTTAACCGTGGCGTAAACCATGGCTGGTCGGAACAATGAAGGAACTTTGGACTGTGTAAGTGAATGAAGTAACCGTTATGGTTACCTCTTTACTCATTCAGTAGCAGTCTCCATTACCTTTGACCTTTTTCTTGGCTGGCCAATTCATATATTTCGTTATTACTATATCTACAGCATGCCTATGATAGGTAGAGGAAGTGTTGTATTCGATTCAAAAATTCGTTATCGTAGATTTACTGAAAATACATATTTTGAGATTCCTGATCCCAAAGGAGAATTTTAAGAAACAAATCCGTGCGCGCGCGTGTGTTTACAGCATAACTTAAACCGAAAAGTCGGATAAATAATAACATTTATATTTAACACCAACATCTTCCCCGGATGTTGCACCAAAATTTTTATGAAATTCCTCCCTCCGCAAACTATCGTTTACATCGAACCAGATTCATTCCCTTATATTTTATGATTTTTATTAAATGCTAGATATTTGAGATACTGACAAGACAAATTAAAACTTTAATATTGAATTTTCTGGAATGGTATATAAACTCCACTTTACTCTTAATGGATTGTGTGTAACTTGAAAATAAAAAGAGAGGCAAAAGCTTGATTACAGAAGAAATGTATATCTAAAAAGGAATACACGGTTGTTTGAAACATATTTCTGATTTCACAACATCAACAGTTCCTTTTAAATATTTCGTGCTGTATGTTTGCATTTTCCCAAGTGCAAGTAAATGTGACGAAGAACGTTTCAAGTTTTGCGATATTCTCCTTCCCCCCGCCTCTCACGGAAGCTTGATGGCAAAATCAAATTAAATCATTTGCGTGTCTCTTCTACATTTTGTATCTAGATGGTACTAATTTAAGTTGTACGGGTAGCAGTTTTTTTAGTAATGACAGTATTAATAATGGTAGCAGCAATATACTAACATTAATGCTCATGATTAGAAATATTATCTTTTTATACCTATGCATATGCAGCAAAAAGCTATAGTGGTTGCTTCTGCGCTAATTTACATAGAATGCGCACCATAAAACGTGTTTGGAGAATTACATAAGAATTTAGTTTGAATATCGAAAATAATTAATGCTTCAATCTGATTTATATCACCATTTAAACAGATTTGCTACTACGTTTCTCAGCCCTAGTTTACCTTGCGCGCCGTAAAATGCGGCTATACTAGTACTGACAAATGACAACAGACCAGCTCCGTTCCCACTCCCCAACCTTACCTGCTTTTGTAGACAGAGCTGTCAGTCTTTTATCTTGGAAATATTGTTATTACAATAGTCACCATTGTTTATCATAGATGCATTTCATTATAAGAAGGACACTTAAGTATTAGGGAGTCCATTTTATTTATAATTAACATAAAATACCTACCCGTTTAGTGCATTCCACTAAAAGAAGCACCTATTAATTTTTGTTCCCCAGAATCCTTTCATAATTATTATTACAATTAATATTATCTAAGTAAAACTTGTGCCTCAGCCTTTTCTATTACCTTTTTCTTGTTTGTTCTGTCTGTACACATAGGCAAGCAGAAATAAGTGTATCAGATTTTGTTCTATTATACTCACGGTCTTCATTTTTAAGGTCATTCTAAAGTCACGTATAACGTAATCATGTACTCTTTCTTTATTTTTAATAAATAATGTCGTAGTATCACCAGTATTCAAGAATATCGAAAACTATAATCGTATAGATACTACATAGTATGTTTATTTACAATCTTGCAAATACAAACATTATTACTGGGAACAATAAGAATTATTTCATATAATTACATTGTTTAATAAGAAACCAATTGATTCCACGTCGCCTAATGTGGTAAGACTTTGCTCCAGCCGATATATTTTTTAATTCAACCCCGCAAAATAATACGAGAAATTTGCTCAGATTTTGGATCCCCTAAATATCTTCATTATAGATGTGGTTTCTGTAAATTTGTTTTTTTTACAGAGACAATTAATTTTTTAAAAGGCGTACAGAAAACTACAACCCATTCGATATGATCTACGCGTTTAATAGACTTAAAAGTAAAAAAAATAAATAAATAATTCCAAAGCAGAACGTCGGAGTAATCCGAAAAAGATATGCACAAGGGATAAATTGGGTATGTAATACCCAACGATTTAGGTATATAATAATGTCATAATTAAATAAAACTTTGCATTTTATAAAAGAATGCAACTGTATTCCAATTCATCAGCCCCAAATGTTGTCAACTCTAATAAAATCCTTATCTGCTCTTGAATATAGTATTGAATTAATACCTCGTTCTGATATATTTCGACTTGCTGGCAGTTGCATTACAACTGGGATGCACCAGAGAGCGTCAGCATTATGGTAGCTTGCGAGCGGCAGAGACTTTACCATGACCGCTCGACTGTCTCTGCTCGGTTTCACACTCTCGGCTGCCGTATGTAACAACCGAAGGTGACCGAGTGAGTCACGCTCGGTCGTTTTCAAGAATATAGACCTCTAGTCTATACACTAACTTTACACCAAAATATATGATTAAACGCTGTTTGTGATGTTGAGGAACTCCAGGAAGTAACCAATAATTAACTACTTTGAACTTGTCTGCAACTTGTCTCTTGGTTTCTTTCCCGGAGATGGCTCATTTATAGTTCCCAATAGCGGCCCTAGATTACAACTAGTTCCAAAAGTTAATTTTTCGAAAAGTTAATTCTGTTTTCCGTACACATCATTGTCTTCGGATTCGTTAGTGTGTAATGACAGTTGTAAACGTAAACATGCCAGTATTCTCCGAAGCATGCTGTTTTACTATTTTACACACAGTTTCTCTGCTAGTTCTATTTGTTCTTTCGTAATATAAGAATATAGATATACTTCCGATACAAATATCGTATTTTTGCCACATGGAGAAAATTTATTTTTACTCGTCATACTCGCATCAGGTAAAACACGCACGTGGGCTATGATTGGCTGGAATAACCAGTCAGCAGCTTGCCTGCCATCATTCGTGACGTCAGGGCCGTATTTAGAGGGAAGGTTTTAGGGTTCAAAGCCCCCCCCCGAAACTTCTGGAAGTTTTATTTATTTAAATTCATAGCAACCCAATATGTAAAATGTCGTTAGATAACAGTAAGTCTATTGCTAGTAGCACATTTACAAGAAAAAGGGAAACTTAAAATCGTCGACTTACATAGGTAAGGTGACCATACATTCCGGTTTTCGAAGCAGTCTCCATGTTTTATGCTGTAAGGTGCAATATTCACATTCTGGCGAGTTTTTCTTGTCTATATAATGTCTCCAAGCAATTTTCTTATCCATGTAACGGTTATATACTATGGAGTAGGTACACGGTAGCTGTGTGGGTTACTGTTAAGTTTAGATCTACTTGTGGAAAACCCTCCCCGAAATTTTTTTTTCTGGGTACGGGCATGGGTGACGTAACGGCCAGTCACGTATAATGCACGGCAACTTACGATGTTCCAGAATAACGACTTGTAAATGCCCGTGACGCGTACAGTATTTCTCCGCGAATTGTATATTCTGCATACTTATACATTTAGCAAAGCTGCAACCAACAGTACCAGAAAATTCAACATTCTTATCTGCCCCTCCCGAATATGCCTGCGAGTTAACTCGGACGACCTGATTTTGCTCCTGGCTCCTGGAGTTGGTGAATTTTGTTGTTGATATACTATATGATACAATGGTGGTTAATGCATGTGATCTACGAGGGTCAGCGTATGATAGGAGAGAACAGACCCTTGATCGATAGCTAGCGAGAGACTGGAAAGGAGAAGTGGGGTCCGTGGTCGACAGTCTAGTGAATGGTCACGAGAGACAGAAGAGGCTCCTTTCCACGTGTTTTATTACAACGTTACGCACAAGAAAACAAAAATGAAATGACAGTGAAAACTTAACTGCCACAATATGTTGCGATGGTGGCTTACCTGAATTGCCACACACTGTAGGCAATTCGTTATGGGATAGCACGAACAACGCGTATTTGTCACATGTTCATTTTATTGTTGAGGTTTTCATTTAATGAATGTACATGGACACAAAAATGAGTATTTTGTTAGATAAGTTGGAAAAATCAGTCAATATTTTAATATGAAAATCTGTTAAAATAAAAAAGTATTTTCACTTAAATTTTGTTTCCTTGTTTATACACACTTTTACTATATGTTTAAATACATATGTATTCTTTCTCTGTCTTTTGTAAATATTTAAATAAGTGATATGCCGTTATTTCCATTAAAAAGTTTAATAGAAGCATATTCATTAAAACTGTCTTTTATTGAGCAAACATGGTGTATTATCTGTGATTAATCTTTGAATAAAATATAAGAATATGGTTTATTATGTTTACCGAAATTATTAAACAAAATACTTGCCTTACTTCCGCAACTTTCTTCCATAATGATTGTCATTATTAACAGTCGCAGAGATACTCGTAGTAAGTCAAACAGTTGGAACTTATTTATGTTAAGATATTAACAGTAAGCTTATGAAAACGGCACCGAAAGCACATAAAGCTAGAGGTTGATTAAATAAATAAACCTATGAAAAATGGTTAATGACTATCTAAATGGGGTCAGGCATCGGCAGATAGGATTTTACTTTATTTATCTTTCTCCCTCTTGTATTACTTTACTCCAATCTGCGGCATTTGATGGGGATTAAACAGATTCACTGAATAATTATTTCACGTTATCTTATTAGGGCTGTTTAATGGAAACAAAGAGCGCGGATCTGGTGAATTTCACAACACATTCTATGCAGAAAAAAAGCCGTAAAGTGTTGGAATTAGTGGACAATTAGCCGCACCACGGACCATGTAATGGTATCTGAACAGAGGCGTGACTGTTCGCTGGGACCAGCGTAATGGATAAACTGGGGGTGAAAAAAAGCTTTTATCGTACTAGTGGATGGTTCTCACTGGGCTTGTATCAAAGTCAATTGTTTTTCAATGGTAATTACATTACGAGATAGTGTTTTTAGATATCTACTCTTCCCATAAAAGCCATTGAGAGTTAGCAGCCGAAATCGGAACCTAATAGCGTTATATTTGAAGAGTATTGATTAGTGTTGCTATTCAAACAAGAACATTCCATGTCAAATCGAACGGTAAACAGGCTCGCATTGTTTGTTTGTGTTGTAATGTTTTATATTAATAAGGGCTGCTGAGAAATAGATATATATCAAATATTAGCGTCTTAAACCCAACGATTGTCACGTTATTGAACAATAAATGTATCTTATTAATTCATTTTGTCGCATTTTAACTCCGCGTAGCTCCGGAACCCTTTATTTCAGAATATTGTACCAAATCTGCTTTTGTAGATAAAAGTCCGCATTTCATTACGGCATATGTTAATCCTTTTTAGAATACTCACAAATGTCTATATACGGTTTTTATTTATTTTAAGCATCTCCGGATTTTTATAATACTAAAATATTAGTTTGAGAATAATCCATAGTGTCATTAAGAGAAGCCGGCAATGTTGGTAAAGTGCTTGTATTAGGGTGTTCGTGGTTAACAAAAAGTGAATAAACGCAGCGATTTACGTGTTTGTTGCACGCGATGATCAAGCGCTCTGCAGTACGACAACGCATCTGATGCAAGGCACGAGATTCACCAACCTGGCACAATACAAACTAGCGCTTTGTCTTGATTTCCGTTTGCTTCAGTCTTTCCGTGCGCTGGCAACGTTAATAAAACTGTTGTGAGTTAAGCGAGGGTGAATACTAATTATATTTTGGTTAGTGATACGTTCTTCTGAGTCCTTCATCAAGGTAGGAAAATTAAAATCTAAAGAAGGTTTTATCAAGTTAATTATTTTAGACGAAACCTTATCAGAAACCACAGTAAAATATATAAGGAATCTAGCCGTACATAATAAAATTATTTTTCTTAATCCGAAACCACCTATGTTTGAAAAAGTTTAAATTTCTTCACTTAAATAAAACTAAGAACCTATTTACTTATCAGTATTATTAAAGTTTAGGGAATCAAGATAAAACTCGATTTAAATAATTAGATTTAAAGGTTTCAGAGTTATAACAGCTTGAAGTTGGGAATTTTAGGAAGGTACGGTAAATTTGAGTAATTTTAATTGCAAAACTATGACGTTCTTATTTTAAGGGTTTGAATAAATAAAGCATTGCATCGGGCTTGTCTCCAAATACAAAAAGTTTCGTTTCGTTTAAAAAATGCAATGTCGATTTTCCATCTATTTGGATGGACGATTTGAAGTGGATGTCCCATATATAAGTATAGGCTCTGCTTACAAATTTTCAAGGATAACAAACCAATTTGAAATGGGCAAAAAAGTAGAATTGTCCTATGCAATTAAAAAATTATAACAATTTTGGTGCATACTTAAACCCAATATGCACAGGAATATATTATATTTTGTATATAAGCTCAACAAATGAGGCCCTTCCTTTTAATTCCTATACCACTACGTAGTAGGTAGAGAATGTATTGCATTCCATCCAAAAATTCGACATGAGATTTCACCGGAAATACATGTTTTTAAGCACCTTGAATCCGAAAAAATGTATTTTTAGAAAAAGGTCCGTGTGGGTGTTTATGAACAGCATGACTCAAAAGCGAAAAGTCGCACAAATATAAAATTTGGTATTTAGGTTCGGCACCTTTCAAAAATGCGACACCACAAACAATCCTTTACATTGATAGTGGTATTTAATTTGTTGATGTTTGTGTATTTATGTTTACTTCACGCATGGAAGCCATCTTGTGACGTCATTCATTTTTTAGGTTTGTTAGCTCCATCTGGTGTTAGCAATTTGCGGCAGTATTAGTTTTTTTGTTTAAAAAAAATGCTAGTTATTTTATTTAATTTTGGTTCTTTGTCCTCCGGCTAGCTTTTGAGTCGAGCACGTCTCTATATACAGGTTGTGTAAACGGAAAGGAATCTTTTATCCAAAGATAACACTGATGAAGAAATTTGTTTTACACTTTTATTGTCGAACACCTTAACTATCACATTTACACATTGATCTTGACACTCGCCAAACTGAAACTGTTATAATAACTTCATTACTGATAATTCTTAATTCGCGTACTTCAACTTTTTATATAATTAACTTTATAACACTTGAGATTTTTCATAAATCTGTTACGCGTAACCTACAAATTGATATCCAAAGTGTGCCGTACAAATACTTTCGACGAACTGATGGGAATGCGACGTGTAGTGTACAAAGAATTTTGATGAACTGACAGACTTTACCTCAAACCTACCCTATTTATACTCCTACACACCGATATGCCTAAAGATTATAACTGAACTGCAATTGGCTAATAAAACGCGCCAACATTAGCGTCTATTTTAATATCCAATGAAAATTATGAATATATATGCTCTAGGGAAACGTTCCAGTAGATTCTCAAGGAAAAAACGCGCCAACATTACGTAACTTCCTCGTTCCCAATAATGATAAACAGCTCACCCCCTCGCTGCATTATTGCGCGCTATTATTGTCAGTTTCAGTAAGGCATTAAAAACTTACTTCTCAACAATAATTACAATAAACAAATATCTCAAATCAATGTCACATAAAAATGCATATTCATATTACAATCATTATTTACATATGGAACATTTTTCGAAATTTTATATTTTCTAAAAAATGGCTCTAACGATTTTGATTGAAATATATCATATTCGAAGATATGATAACAAATAAACAATAACAAATTGATAACAAATAAAAGGAATTTTTCAGTCATCTGATTCTACCTTTCCAGCCCTGTCCAACACACGGCTTGTGTGAAAGAACAATTAATTCCATTAATTGACCTAATAGTGGTTGAAACTAAAAACCCGGGACTTAAGTACTTACAAATAATGTAAGTCGCGTTGGGGTATAACATCTCAATATAATTAGAGATCTGCTTGTGATTTACCGGGAAAAAATGCGAGTCAGCTGGAGAATTTAATGGCGTGCCGGCATTTTGCCATGGTGGCTCAGTGGTTAGAACAACCGGACAGAGACCGGGAGATCCGTGGTTCAAATCCCGGCTATGACATTGAATTTTTCAGTCATCTGATTGCACCTTTCCAACCCTGACCAACACACGGCTTGTGTGAAAGAACAATTACTTCCACAAATAAAAGGTATATCTTGAATTTTCTGGGAATAGCCTGTGATGTTTTAATCACAATGAATTTTGTATAATCTTGTATAACGGATAAACCTTATGTGATAGACCAAAACACATTACACAAAGACTGCATATATTTTAAAACATACAATTTATTTCAAAGAAATTTATTTGTGGTATCAGCCATATCCGAGATATCAGTTTTTAATGATTCCATTTGTTCATATTTTATCATTTCCAAGTCCACATTTGACTGTGGCAATTCCTTTTGTACTGTAACAAAATGTTAACGTAATTATTTCTGGAGAGGTAAGTAGATGAAATAAACGGAAGTAGATAAAAGAATAACTTGTATACCCACTGTGTGTAACGTAGTTATTTTTGCACATGAAGTAAAATGAAGTAGACAACAAAATGAAGAATAACTTGTATACCAACTAATAAACGATAGAGGTAGAGAAAACTAAGTGAATGTAACATCAGATTTTTTAAATATGAGAGCGAATGGAATGGAACAGTTATACGAAGACTACTTTCTCTAAAAAAATAAAATTTACCGAAATTTTTCATTTGTTATTATTACCAGTAGAAATCACATCCCTACTTCTATTATTGCACTAAATACCTATAAATATTCTTCCTTTTCTTTTTATCTCACTTTCTCCAGTCTCTCCCTTCCGTTTGCCCTCTTCTTCTGTATCGCACACACCTTCCATTCCAGGCTTTGCCTTCTCCCCTTCTTACATTTTATTCCTCTCTCTCTCTCTCTCTCTCCCTCCATCTCTCCGTGCAGTATTGAGGTAATGCTTTAAAACACGGAAATGTGTCTATGTAAAGGGTAATTCGGGGTAGGGGTTTTCTTGAAAGCTTTGCGTCAGAACCTTGGAGGATACTGAATTTAAATTTAAATGTTGGTAATTATGCGACATTACGCTCTATAGTTGTGTATTCTGTTCGCGCTAGCGTGCATATATGCCTTTTTCGAAATATTCTCCTTCTTTATTTGGGTATAAAAATGTGTTTCCCGTGAAATTTCGAGATTGCGTTTTTTGGGTGAGATGCCATACTTCCCCTGCTTACTGTAGGTAAATGGTAGAGAAAGTAAATTTTGGATCTTTTGTGAATAATTTGTAGAAGAGGTGCGAAAACAAAATATAATCATGAATAGAGAGAATGCTGTAAATGTTTGAATTACAGTTCCCTGTACTCTCACTAAGACACCTTCTAGGCCGAACAATTTATGACAAACAGGCGTCCCACCCCCCGGTGGGGCCCACTTCTGTGGCGGGTTCCGAACGACGCCAGCGCACATCCACCGCCCAACCGCAACTCGCCGAACACCGTTGCCTGGTCATACAACCCTGAACCAGATGATAATGAAGGAGATGATGGGTACAGGAAATAAGGGACAAGAAAGTCATGGTAGAAGAGGAACCACCCTAGCATTCGACGGCCGACCCGGAAAAACCAAGAAAAAACCCATGGGTCAGAGCGTGTGGTCGCGGGGATCGAAGCCGGGGCCACCCGAATGCGATTCACACACGTTACCGCGCGCCACCTCGCTCGGTAAACTCCACATAATAACGACATTTTACAAAATCAGGTTCAAACATTTTTTGTTCTTTCGTCATGTATTTGATTTCTTGTGTTCCGCGATTATGTTATTATTTTGGTTTTACATTTAAATAGGATTTATCTCCATTGTTAAATCTTTTATTGTTTTATTGTGCTAGACAAAAAGTTTTTATAATTTCTCTCTTAATGACAGTCGCTCCAACACATGACTATTAAAAGCATAAAGCAAAACGCGATTTGCGTAACACACAGAACCTCTCTTCCCGTTCCATCCGGAATTCCAAGAGCTGCTTTCTACTATTTCCATGGCTTTGTTGAGATTTTCTCTTATTTATTTTTTTTTCACGCATTCTGCCGTTTTTACCCTTTTCGCGCCAACTGTGTTATCGTTAACCAAAGTGAATTTTTTGTTACATCTGAAACACTAACAAAATATGCACCTCCCATGAATAACGACTGCCACATTTTATAATGATTGCTACAATGTTTTCTTGAATAGTAAACCAGTTCTATGCATCTGTGTTTTGCCGTCTAAATTAGACAGAAATGTTGTCAGCTGGTTTATGTAAAATGCATACAGCTTAACATTCTTACATGTAACAAAATCTCCTAAAAGTTTATTCCTTACATTAAAAGCAACTAGTTTTCTCAGAGTTCAAGCATTATCAGAACAAATAGAAAATGAATGTTTTTTAGATTTCCATTACATCAGTACTTATTTTGATTTGATTACACTGCTTCATTATTTTTGATACTGGACCCTATCCGAGTGGAATAAAATGTATACCCGTAATTTACTCTCAGGTGAAATGCCAGCCCTTGTCTGTTAATTTTAGGGTGCTACCGATTATTTGTTGATTCCGGTGTTAGACGGAAGACTACTTCTTTATTCCGCATCCATTTGATTGGATTTTTATAGTATATAATGCAACGAGACTATAATGGTAGTAATTAAAACGCGAGGTTAATAATTATCATACGAGCGTTTTTATCGCCATTATTGTCAAGTTTCATACGACTGTTTATGCTCGACCATGCATCTAAATTAAAGATTTCATAAGTATTCGTATCTGGTTTGAGTGATGTGTTACAATCGTTATTCCTTTATCTATGGTTACAATATAATGACTTTGTTGCTAGCGTTGTGAGACGTACTACGCACAATAATCGATACTTGTGCTTTCACAATGTTACATGGCCACTTCTGATTGGTCGAATACTAATACTTTAATGAACAGGTGTACTTTAATGAGGCCCATTAAAGTACTGCTACCACTCGTATAAATACTACATTTTGGCATGGTCGAGCATAAATTACTTAACAGCTCTTCGCAGCAGTATAGCATGCCTGCATAGTGTGCATTACAGCTTTAATAGAAGCTTAATAATACTCGTCAGTACGGTCAATAATACGTTTTAGTACCAATAATAATAATAAACACAGTGCCTTCGTTTTATGCCAAGGCCGCCTTATATGCGTATCGGCCGAGATGGCAGTGATCTCTGTATTACGCCATAGCGCAGAAGCGGCGCAGGACGTATCAGCTGTGAGCTGTCAGTCGTCGCTTTGAATTCGTGCTGTGAAGTGTTTCGACAACACGGGTGTTATGTATGATTCCGTTAGGAATGTTATTCTCTCGTTAGTCCACGGAAATGCCTGTCAACAAATTCACGCTTGAGCAGCATATTTTTATGTACGATACATATGTAAAAACTGAATCATGCAGCCAGGTGTGTAGACAATTTCAGCAGAAATTTCCTGGTTATCCAGCTTCGGGTACAGACACAGTGAGATTTTTGGGCAATATATTTAGAGCAACGGAATCGCTAAACGTTAAAAAATAAAGTTTCTAGGAACAATTCCCACAGTATAGGACAATGTAAAAGTAGAAATGATGAAGTTACGCAAGAAGAGCTTATGCGTGTGACGCAGCCATGCTTCGTCCTCCAACCACTGAAGCAATACCTTTGCCTCACGGTTGCTGCTTTTCTCCTCCTAGTTGGTTTTTTTATTTTGCCACGGCTGCTCGAGCATGAGATCTTAATCACTGGTTATGCGTGAGTGTATGTACATAGAAACACGAACGCTTTCTTGGAACACTTTTATTCACCATTAAAATAAGACTGAAGATTTGCCGATCACTTTTAAATTCTTACGATGTTACTGTGTCTTTTCCAAGACCGAAGATTATCAATTACAGCTGAACGTTCGATCCTCTTGCAAGTTCACACCCAGAGAATATTGTTCCGCACCCCAAGAGGGCCCCAACGAGAGTGTGTCCAAACCACACGAGCGTCCCAGCGAGAATGTTCTCACCACACGCGCGATACAAGGAAGAACCTCCTAACTTCCCCTCTCTCCCCTTAAACATTTCGCACCAAAACTGAGCGTCATGAAGCTTCTAGTGACCTTCACATCCTGGCCAGTGCAACTGCACCCATTAATTCCAAGAGAAACTGGCTTCAGCGGATTTACCCTTTATACTTGGGGCTGGTCCCTAATTAGCTAAACTGTGCCTGTCTTGCCTTTCTGTCGCTTTTAACAGTCAATAATTTTCCCAATGCTTCTCCTTTTAATGCATGCACTGATTTTAAATATTTTATTTCGCTATCCTTCCCAGATTATTATGATAATTATTGACTTTATAATTTCGGCTTCACGTGTGAATGTTAATTTCATTCGACGATGTCAAGAATGCATCCACTTTAAACAACACTTATAACAAGGTTAGTACTCATTACATACATGTTACTAACGCTCGTGAGTAAGTAACGCGGGAGTTACGGAATGTAAAACCCCGCAGCGTAGTAGACTGTAAGTAGAGCACGCATCCGTGCTATCCGTGCCCTTGGTATAAAACGAAGGCATTGTATAATACTACGCGTGCACATGGTAATTATAAATCTTATTGAAGTCTTAGTGCACTAAAATGAGTTGAAAATCCTCCTGGTACCATGATGTCAGTAGAAATGTGAGCCGAAACGTAAGCCAGGAGTTGCATTTATAATACATATTCATTATTAGGCTTACTAGATATAGATTTTTAAGATAATTGCTTTTAACAAGCACTGCTTCAGCAGTGAGGATAGTCTTATGGAGCAATATCTTTACTTTGCTGCAAACTGAAAACATGGATGTGCAGAGCGGCCAGGTTATATTTCAGCCGGGAGAGTGCAGGATAGATGTGCACTGAGGTTGCGCCTGACTCCCTGAACTTCACTCTTAACGTTCCGCTTGTTGTTTATCTGCATGTAAACAACTGTCTATTGAGAATTAACCCAGCTACAGAAACTCGTGCGATTTACGTTGTCATAACTTGGCTGTAATTCTTGCACCACGCTCGTCTGTGCAGTTTCCGCTTTAAAAGAATTTAGTTGCTGAATAGATTGAACCTTTGAAACGCCTACTTCTTGAGACAAATGGTGTAGGGATTTTCTTGCAGAGAATTTTAAAGCTGCTCCAACTGTTTAACAAACCATTATTTTTAAGAACAAGTCATCTAACCACGTCTGGAACTTCAACGCCAGAACATTCTTGTGAAAAGTGTCCACATACCTATCGGCGCAAGTCGGTTTTTACATGTGTCGCGCATGAGACTCCTTTTTCGGCCGGCCGCACATATAGATACGTACGCAATAAAATTATACTGAACAAAACAAAAATTATGCAGAAATAAACAACACTGACAGTAATGTGTCTTCTTTGTGAAGAGATAAAACACAAGCACACAATAGTCTAAACTGGTTGCTTAGAAAGAGCTATGTCAATAGGTAGTATAATGACCTGCAAGTATGGGTATCAGCGACCTAATCGAAAGATACTCTCAAGTCACTGAGTTCAGCCCGTGCCCAAAATTCAACCTAACCGCTCAATACTTCTGCAGACATTGTAGTGTTGTGATACAGTTACCTGTCGAGTTTCTAACTGATATGCCGATCAGCAGCCTGGTAAAAGATGAACAGAGATCAGCAGACGCGGTAGCACTCTCTCCCAGCGTTCGAAAGCGCTATCAACAGCTAGAATCTTCTGGAAGTTTCCTTCTCTCCGCTTTCAGAACACTCAAGACTGCTCTGTGGAAATTTCTACAGGGTATATAAGCCAGCGGATTTCACAGTTGGTAACTTTCCGAGTGCATTTCTGGTGCTACAAAAAGTGCGGTTCTCCGAGCGAGTTTGTGACGACTGTTGTGACTTACAGTGAGAAATTAGAAAAGTCTTATGTGCGATTCCCCAGCAAGTGAATCATCTGAAGAACAAGCTGCTTCGCGCATATTTCATTACGCGGCTACGTCACGAAGAACAGTGAAGCAACAAGAAAATCGAACTGGATCATATTCAATGTGGCTAGATAACTAAGGTGAGCCACTCCGGGGTGGGAGCTGCCATTGGCTGCCCGCCTGTGACGTAAGTGAGAGTGAAGACGAGCGCGCGGAATACAAACACAGCGCAGTGAACACACTAAATTCCTCCCGATTAACTCCCAATTGTTTATTATTAGCACTTCTTCCAGTTTTTTTAAAAGGTATACTATTTCAGGGCATTCTACAAACATTGTGGGCTAGACATAAAGCAAAACTAATGGAAACTGCATTACATTAGTAATATATTTACGTATAAACAAAATTACTGGCACACATCCAGGACTTCAACGTAAACTGTAGGCGCTACAAGAGATTCAAACATACATTACTCTAGTACTAAAGGAAAATTTACAACTACTCTAAAGGAATCGCTAAATGGATATGCTGGTGTATTTTTTTTACCTTAAGAAATGAAAACAATAATTCCAGAATGCATTATTCTGTTACAGGATGTAGAAATGAAAAAGACATACCTGCAACATTCCACTTGTACTTGGACCTTCACTAAGTGCATATCCATGCCAATCGGGAATGAACTGCTACGGAACTGCATCTGGGAGCAGAATTTTCTTAACCGGCAAACCTAAAAGTTCACTCTTCAAATCCCGTTTATAGTTACTAGGAAGAAAGTGCACTGAACATACACGTGAATTATCAGCGTTAAATTTGTCAGTACGCTTACAGCGAGACACCCACACGCGCTTTAATGGCTCATTTTTTTTGGATATGTGTGATAATTCACATCAACCGTTTTAAAACCGTAATTACGGTATTGTGCTACAGCACAATACATTCTACTCTTAACGTTCTTCTCATTGCACACCGACTTAAACACTTCACCAAAGCAGAGAAAACTGAATCTATACTCAAGATTCTAGTTTAAATATGTGTGTGCAACTTATTTGTTGAAGTGGGGGGGGGGGTATATGACTGAGTGATAAGGAACAATGTACTTTCGTACATCTGTTGTTAAGTTGTGAAGTTTCCGCCAATATAGCGAGATAAAGTAGGATAATTGTACGTGGCTTTTAAAGCGAAGAGAAGCTCAGATTAATATCTCTTGCCTTTTACGCAGTTGAGCGGCATAATTATTTCAACGGAAATGCTGTTTGCTCTTACAGCCAAAGTTTAACAACCTTTTTCCGTTCACTGTGGTTCTGTAAAGGATTATATACCTGGAAAAGCTTGCCATTTTCAGGGAACAATACCTTTGCCCGCATTACATCTGTTTTCATGTTATGAGTCGGCCTACCTGCCAAAAAGTAAGTTCTTTATATTCCTCAGGAATGCGTATTAAACAGTGTATTATTGTGAGCAGAAGCTATTTGAAGACCAAGTATCATATAAGCATGATCCAGATTCAGATGACATGCCATCTTTTAATTCTTGCAATAAAGGTATTGCTTAAGTGTACATAAATCCTTATCACGGGTCCCGTATTAAGAAATATATATATATATTAGGTCATTTTGGTAGTTTCAAGTTTTCTATTTTGAATAATGTTTTTTTAGATATTACATCATTAATTTGTAATTTCTTTGTCCTTTGCCGCTTTATTCGGTAACTTCCTTGCATAAGTATAGAGTATATAAAGATTATTGGTTGGTCTGGAAAGAGTTGCTTGTGGGTGGAGAGATAGTTATTGTCAGGGAAACAGGTATAACTACTGTTATGAATTCATGTTCAAAATTAGGGATGAGGAGGTCAGTTTTCCCTTTTTTGCTTAATAAGTGCGTATTGCTCTTATTTATGTATGACATGGACTGTGAAAACCTCTTCATTTGCAATAAACATTGCATATTCTGAGTTCTCAAAAGAGTAAATGCTACACTTTTGTAAGACCTGTTTAAAAACACAATAAGTTAGAAAATTAATTGAAAATATATTTGTTCTATGTTCTTGTTTGGAGAATCTGAAAAGCAAAGAAAATAATGTTCTTACTTGTTTGAAGAATCTGAAAGGGAAAGTAAGAAAATTTTCTTTTCTTTTCAGATTCTTTGAACAAGAACATTTTCACTGCTCTTTTACTTATTTTTTCTTCTTGTATAGGAGTTATATCAATATATAAATTAATTTATAACTTTCTGTACACTAATTTTAGTAAATCAAATAAATCTCATTTTAGATAATTTTTTGTAATTACAAAGTCATTTTGAAACAAATGTAGTCATTTTAAAAAAAAAATTAGTCATCAAAATCCGCGCCCTGCTTATAAAACACCGCTCTGACATTTTCTCTCGTGTATTTACGTTCATCTCCTCTGTATTTGCTCACATAATATTGATTTGTTTCGTAAAGCCTTCCTGCCAGTTTGGCGTGAAATGTGTCCATGTTTTATACAAAATAACGAAAACTAAGATACGAGTAAGTTATTGCACTTTCCTTGCATAAATACTAAATAATATAGGCACCTAATTACAATTGGCAAGTTCCTTAGATCTACCTCCTTTTAAATAGATCAGTGTAATATGTTTCAATGATCGCCAGTGCAATACACTAATACAGCTCCTTTTAACAACACCCACTTTCCCGTGGGTGAAAGCATTACATTTGTGTGCTTTTAAGGGTATTGGTTGCGAGCGTATACTAAAGCATACAGGAAAGGTTGTTCTAAAATTAATATCTCCAAAATATTAAGGCTAGACGCAACCTTGTTCTTACTCTTTCAAGTAGGAAGGATCAAATGGGAACTATGTACAATTAATTATTCATTAATTAATTAAAAAATTAAAACAACTTTATACTAGAAATAATTAAGAAACTAGGTTTATATAAGCACATTCTCAGCCTAAATAATGAAGCCAAAATATCCAAATTCTGAACACATCATTCGAATGTACACTACTCTGTAAATTCGGTTTATTTGAAAATTGGAGGATATTTGTAAGACTTGCTGAGCAGATAACTGTTTTTCAGCATGTGTCCATTATCTACTTCAAGTAGTCGAATGTTATGTGAATTTAATTCATTTTGTGGAGTTACTCTCTTCTGCCAAAATAGTTATATTAATAAAATTCTTTTTAAAAAAATTATTTTAAATATGCATGTCGATTATTCATGCTTTTACCTAGACGCGAAAAAAAAGTCTCGGAAAACATGCACATATATCAAGTTTTCAGCTATCATGACTTTTAAAACTGCTATGTTTAAGTCATATTACATAATAGCATGATCAACATACAGTTTCTCTCATTAAGCTGCGTTTTTTACAATCCATAAACAAACAATACAATTTAATTTCGAATCAAAGTTTAAGACCCGATAGCGTATAACGTTGAATTTTATATAGCGTATAACGTATTTTATTTTCGTTGCTAAAATTGGCCGAATAATGTGTTATCGGTTTTCTTTAACATAATATAATTAAAGTCAAGCAAAGGCATAAACTAAGAAAATGGGTTTAAAGCTTGCAACTTAAAGCTTCTGAACAACATTAATATAACAAATATCTGCTTTATATCTACATATCTCTCTTTCTGTGAATAACATGTATGCTGTAAGTCATCCCTCAAGACCAAATTTCATATATCGACAGCGTTTTAGTGAATATTTCAAGGAGAAATGAAATTGGCGCCAGTTGGGTATTTAGCTGTAAAAAGACAGGTTTGTGTTTATTATTTCCAAGACTAAGTCTAATTATAGATGCGATTTTGTTTCAAGTAGTATAGGGTCGAAACAGATCGTATAACGAGAATATTATACGAACTTTCATGCCGAAAAGTACGGTGCAGAATACTGGCTAGCTAAAACTTCAATCTCGATGACGTCATGCAGCAGGCGGACCGAAAGCAGTACAAGCGAAAACGATGCGGGAAGAGACCCCCCTGGATCATATTAATGAACCAACAGTGAGAACTTTGTCTGGTTTTCACGTGTCACCCCACTAAGTCACAATATTTTATATCTTTATTCACATTGCATTTAAGATATATTTGCAAATTCGTTGAAAGACACAGCAGCAGGTAGGCAGTTTTTAATAAGAAAGAAATAACTTTACAAAGGCTTGAAAAAAGTCTAAGGCAGAGATCACTGAAAGGCTTTGTATGAAGAGTGGTATTGCATAGTGCTGAAACTCTGGGTTGTGAGAAAGTGACGATAAACGTGTGGAACCATTTGAAATATAGGTATGCAGAAGAAAGGACAGTATAAACTGGACAGAAAAAATAAGCGTTGGAATAGATATTTGCTTTTTCTGACTTTGTGTAAACTAAAGTTGGAAAGTGGAATCAAACTTGAAAAATTAATTGCCAAAGGTTGTACATAGAAGTTTTCAAACATGACTCTGCTTTCTTCAGCGATTAAGCTGTTTAGGAAAGATTGTATAAAAGAACTAAAGTGAAGTTGATTAGAAAAATTATTTGCTAAACTATTTGATAAGACGAAACTAATTAATGAGAGAGAGAAACGCTGTAAAAATGGTGAATAGGAAAAGGCTCCTGAGAACATTACAAAATGATAGGCAGTAATAAAACAAATGCTTCACGTGGAAAACTAAACAGTGGAAAGAGCCGGGGATGTTGGATTTGCAATGAAGAATGCCCCCTCCCTAGACATAAATCAGTGATTGTTTGCATTAGATTATATAGCAAAAAAGAAAACAATGCTTTGAAATCTCGAATCTTCAAAAGCAAATGCTACTACTTCCTTTCATATCAAATTTTCTTGGTCGCTCTGGTTCTTTTCTTCGCGTGTCTTGTAGACCGTGATTGTTTTAGTGTTCATTAATTCTGCCTAAATATTCTTTCCATCTATATCTATGTTCAGATATTTTGTCTTGTATAGAAAATATATCGAAGTAACTTCTTATTGTCTTGTAATGAAGCCCACTCTTGTTCGTTGTACACGTCTTAAAAAATTTAATTTTAATGACTTGAGTGTATGAAATTTATTTCTTCATTAATGCTCCTGATTCAACTCAAACTGGATCAGAAACCTCTGCAGAGTTTCTTTTCTACGGTTATCCCGCAGTCGGTTTGTGTTACAATTGGATATTGGTGAAATATATTTGGTTTATCCCAGACATTAGCCATAATTGTGTGATATCTGATGCGAGGAAGCAAGTCCTCGTTAAGAAACAAATGTTACTGAGCAGAGATAAAACCCACAAGAAATATGAAGTGGACATGCATGGGAAATGCCAACTATTTCAATGTGATATTCGTAGACACTGAAAAGTAATTGTCTAGGCTGTAAAAACGAAGCGACACCACCAGATGACCTTACAGCGACTGCAGTCATTCATAGGTAATTAGTACCAATAAGCAGTGTTTTCCAATACAAGTTGTAAATAAATACAGCATGTTTCATAAATAGAGGGCATAAATTCAGGTATGCATTCCGCATTGACAATAGAAAAGCCCATTATAACATATATTCACAAATGCTTGGTTTCTGAGTTATGGCCTTCAAAACAGTGATATTCACCGGAGCGTTTTTCTTCCCGCAGGTAATTGCCGTGACAGAAGACACTCTGACAGTTCATTCCGAGACGAAGGGTACATTGAGTGTTGTTTGCCGTCCGACTGAGCGACATGTGCTCAAATCAGGAGCTGGTAGAAATGCATTTCATGACGGTAAGGCGGACGGCAGTGCTGCGCTGGTTCATCGTTTGTACCAAGAGAGGTACCCACAGCGAAGATGTCCAGATCGGAATACATTTTAACGCCTCCGTCGCCGTCTGTGCGCTCATGGGAAGTTTACATCTCCTGGTTTGAGAAGGAATGACCAAGATCTACAACTCCAGATGTAGAGGAGGAGATTCTGGATTCTATGCACACGACTCCTTCTATCAGTACACGAAGGCTAGCGTTGCAAGTGAATGTTCCTCATATGACTGCCTGGAGACTGTTGCAGGAGCAACAGTTGTATCCTTATCATTTGCAACATGTATAGGTCCTGCAACTAGCAGATTACCTGGTGACCCTGGTACCATGGTAATTGATGTTCTGCCAGTGGTTCGTGCAGCAGTGTGATATAAATCCGAACTTTCCTGTCTTAGTATTATTTACAGATGAAGCACAGTTCACACGAGATAGCATTACAATTTCCACAATCTGCATGTATGGGCATATGAAAACCCACATGTAATTTTTCCCTCTATCACCAAATGCACTTTACTCTCACCATGTGGGCCGGTATCATTGGTGATCGGTTAGTTGGATGCTATGTACTTGTAAACAGATTTGAGGGGCGGGCATACACAAACCTCCAGGAAAACACCATACTTCACGTGTATGAAGACATCCCACTGAACATTGGTGAACAAGTTCACTTCTTACACAATGGCGCTCCTGTGCAGCTCAGTCATACCGTTCGCCGCTACTTGGATCGAAGATTTCCTGGTCGATGGATAGGTGGAGGTGACCAAATTGTTTGGCCGCCACGCTCATCTGATTTGAAAACTTTCCATTTCTACTTGTGGGGCCGTTTAAAGGCGATGGTACATTCGTCTCCGGTGCCTGACATGGAACTCCTTCAGAATCGAGTTGTGGCAGGTTGTGAGGAAATACACAATACTCCTGGAATTTGTGGTCAGGTTCCCACGGCTATGACATATGGATGTGAGGCCTGTATTCAAGCAGGAGGTGGGCACTTTGAACATCTTATGTAAAGAAAACTACCTTCGGTAAGAAATATGTTATGGGGAATATCACTGTTTTGAAGCCCATAATTCAGAAACCAAGCATTTCCGGACACATGATATAATGGACTTTTTTAATTGCCTACATATGGTGACTGCATGCCTGAAATTATGCCCTCTTTCTTATGTTACAATACTTGATGTTAGGTAGATGGGTACCATGTGATTATATTTGGTGAATAAATCCAGATCCAGAAATCTTTGTGTACGCGCTAGGTTCTCTGAAATACGGAGGAAGACGTTATTACAAAGGATAAGGAAGAAGTAAAGAAGAAAACTGAAATACGGCAAGTAAACAGATAAATTTCAATCAAGTACTGAAGATGTTCAAAATAGATTAAAATGACCCCGATACATTTTGCTCGTCAAATTAAATTGAATTATATTTATGGGTGATCTTTAACTATTACGGTTCTTAGCGTCGCGTTCTATATTGGTAATGAAAGACCAGAAATTTTGCTTAAGGGGTTGAGGTTCTTTTACGCGCCGTAAATCTACGGCACGGACCACCGACTTTACTTTCCTTTTGAAGGAAGCCATGCTAAATACTTTTACGCCCGAAAAAATCCATTGCTTCCGCCGGGTTTGAACCCGCGACCTCGAAAAGTACAGGTACCCCTAGACCACGAATGACGACATTTTGCTCACTGCCTGGTCATGTGGTGTCGCATGGAAAGAGTTCCAACTCTGGTGCACAGTGTGTCCACGGACGGCCACGGGAGTATTTGGACGCAGCTCTTTCTGTTAAACCTATCTCCAATCTTGGAAACATAGTGGGGGCTGGGTGATGCCCATGGGAATAACGTAACTGATAGAACGGCAGGCCTTTCTTGAACTCCGTCACGCTTCTCCATAAAAAAGAAGTATTTGTATGTACTCTGCATTTGTGTACAGGTCGCCATTGTTTTATTCCTACTTGACTATAACCATACAAATACATACTGTGCATCATGTGACAGCTGATGCAGTATCATTGGTAAACCTCTGCTAACTAGGCATCCCTCCTTCCACTTCGGAGACACTAGCACGTAAACAAAGAGCTTCTGATAATGGGTTTATAAACAAAATAGGATCACATGGTACCTGTCCATATACCACAGAGCCTTGTTGCACAAATCCTCTAGAAAGGGATCCATATATCTTAATATCTTAGTGAAATACCATATGGAAACGTGTTAGGCAGGTATGTTTTCTCGAAATTTGTAATTTGTAGTGTGTTAAGTGATATTTTAAAATACATGCAGGAGAATATTTGAATAATTCAGCTTGGTTTAAGTTTGATACGTTTCGTAGTAACGTTGCTGTTTTCTTTTCTTTCATTCTTTCTTTCCTTTTCTATTTTTTCCCTTTCTCTACTACGTATAGTAAGTAGAGGAAGTATTGTATTCTACCCAAAAATTTGATACCGAGATTTCACCGTAAACACAGGTTTTGAGGCTACCTCAATCCAAAGGTATTTTAGAAAAAGGTCCATTTGTGTGTGCCTTGGACAACATAACTCAAAAACGAAAATTCGGATAAATACCAAACTTAGTGCTTAGGTTCAGTACCATCCAAGAATGTGTGACAAACATTTTAAAGAAAATCCCCCCACCTACCCTTTAGATGGAACATTTTTCAAAATTTTTGATTGTCTAGAAAATTCCTCTGAAGACATTGATTATAATACAATATATTAAAGATATTTACATGAAAATAAATTGCTTATAAAATATCTTGAATTTTCTCAAAATAGCCTGTGAAGTTCACTTCAGTTGGAAGACACTTTCTATAATTTTGCGCAACTGCTAAACGTTAAACGATTGATGAAAACGTGCTACACAAAACATATAGATCTCTTTAAAACACACAATTTACTTCAAATAAGCTTTTTTGTGGCATAAGCCATTTATGAGATATCCATTATTAAAGTTTCAAATTGTTCATTACTTAGTCATTCTTTAAGGTCTTTCAGCATTCAGTTGTTTTTCGCGATTGCATGGAAACAGTATGGAATTATAAGGTCAGCGTATAGCGTCCAGTTCTTAAACATTTGACTATCGCTGTTCCCTTTAAATCTGTAACGAAATGTGCAATGTAGCTGTTTCTGCAAAGGTTTATGCGGATTAAAATGTAGTAGATAGAAAAATAAGCTTTAGTAAGAATAGTTTGTACAACCACTAATAAATATAGACGGTAGAGACAGTCATGTGAATATATGACATCAGATTCTTTTCTACAATTTCTCCAAAAAATGTCATTAAATCCATTTGCATTAAACCATTTATAGTTTGTTGTTTGTTATGGGACAAAATGGCGGCAATAGCAAAAATAAACTGCACTCGTATTAAATAAAAGTTCCTCTTTAATTTCATATGTCGTAGGCAAATTTCAAATATATTTTTAAAAATGGCACTGCATATGCTGTTTCTACTGTGAATTCTGCACCATTTCACAGAAACATAATCATAACCCCAAATACCTTAAAGTAAAGTGGTAAACTTTAACCCATTTTCAGGGGAAGTTTCCTTTTACAATTATAATACTAGCGTTACGTTGGCAACGTCTGTGCACTCAAGCGATATGGATTCCTTCTTTTCCAGTATATGCGAGTTTGTTTTATCCATTTAAGTGTCGTTAGGCATCTACTTCGATGTTAATAACATGATAGTTATTTTTAAAAAAACAGCAATTGCTTATAAAACTTAATCAAAAGATGGATAGTTAAGATAGTAATCCTATCTTCCTTAATAAACAATATTGCATAAAAGTGGACCGTTGAACTTGGAAGACTGCATTTACATTCTCTAAAATTATTATGTGATATCGTGATGTCTGAAACAATGGGATCTGTATTTAACAGATTTAAAATTGGCGGCATGGACGCTGGGGTGGCGCAGTGATTTCGTTTCCAGCTCTTGTACTGGGGGCCCGGGGTTTGATCCCTGGCTCTGGGATGGCGATTTTAAGTCGGCCCTATCCACGCCTTCTCCTTTGACTTGCTCATGCGAAGTATCCCCAAGGCACAACGTGGTTCGGAGTCCACAGTAAAAGCTGTAGGTCCTCTCATTCTACCCTACCGTCAGAGGCAACGATTCCGCGCGCTGGGTGCCTCCACTTCAGAAATGGGTCCATTCATCGCTTGGTGGAATGTTGTATCCTCCGAGGGTCATAGGTCATATGGGGAGCGTTAGAGCATTGGTAGTATACGGCCCTTAATCTCCCCTTAAAATATCATCATAGCATGTAAAACGTAACATCTTTTGGGGAAAAATTAACTAATTTCAATGGTAATTAAAGTACATTAAATACGGACTAATATATCATTTTATATAATATAAATATTTTAGTTTACAAATCTGATTTCATTATAAAGTTAAAGCATATTTATTTTACGATTTTTTGTGAAATTAACTTTGTTGGAAAATATTTCTCTTAAATTACAATCCCCGGTAACTTACTGCAAGTGATGCCTTCGTAGATTAAAGAATAATATTGTTGTTGCAATTTTTACTTTCTCTACTACGTACCTATAGTAAGTAGGGGAAGTATTGTATTCCACCCAAAAATTCGATACCGAGATTTCACCGGAAATATTGTTTTGAGAATTCCTGAATCCAAAAAAAGCATTTTTGGAAACATGTCCGTGTGTGCGTCTGTGTGTGTATGTGTGTGTGTGTGTGTGTGTGTGTGTGTGTCTGTCTGTCTGTGAACAGCATAACTCAGAAACGAACAGTCGGATAAACACCTAACTTGGTATTTAGGTTCAGTATCTTCCAGAGATGCGACAGAAGGTTTTCAAGGTTTTCCCCCACCCCAGATTACCCTTTACATGGAACATTTTCCGAAAATTTTAATTTTCTCAAAAATGGCTCTAACGATTTTGATTAAAATATCATATGTTTAAGATATTTTCATGACAAATTAAATGTATATCTTGAATTTTCTGGGAATGTCTCCAAAAGTATTCTTCATTGTGAACGACTTTTGCATAACTGGTAAACCATAAGAGATAGACAAAATTTTACTACACAAAAAATGTAGAATATGTCATATACATTCTTTTTGTTGGGTGAACCATTTTCGAGATATTGCTTGCTATTCCCTTAAATTTTTAATACTTATTTTCTCAAATGGGAATTCGTTATTCATTTTTTGTCTTGGATATGCAAAGAGCATGGTGGCAAAGAGAATGGTGCTGAACATAGCAACCAGCTATTAAGAGTAATGTCTATGCTTAAAGGCTACTATATTTCTATATTGCCCTTGTAAATATATATCTACAAGAAAATTAGCAATAAGATAGAGTCTACAAATGTTTATCTCGATTACCATGAAGTAAATGGAGAATAACCGTTTGTAAAAATAGTTTGTACAAGAGTAGAGAAAGCCATGTGAGTGTAACACATCAATTTTTTTTCATTTAAGAGTAGTTAAATAGCTGGAGTAGTAGAGTAGGCCAACCCTGTTGTGGCTTCAAATGACTGGTTATGTCTTTGCATTCTTCGATGACCATTTTGATAGAGCACTTAATCCAACTTGTGTTAGGCGTTTTACCGTTACGTTCCTGCAGGAAGAAGTTAACTTTGCGGTAGTTGTGATTCAAAAAGCGTCATAGTTTATCTGTTCTGTCATTAAATATTAGTCTTTATCTAACAAAGTTTCCGAATGTGAAGTAATTTTGAGTATTAATATTTAGTCAGCTCATTGTGTTAGCGTTCATTTGTTGACTGATTTAAATTGTGATTATGTTAAAATTGATTGTTTCGTGTGTGCTTCTATTCATTGAAGACGACAAAGTTTAGCCCGTGGACATTCTGCAACATTTTTACACTTTTTCCTTAATTTTAAGGTCATAAATATTGATGATTTTTGCATTGAGGATACACTTAGAAAAATTGCTTATTTTTTTAGTGCATTTGATCTTACTATTTTATTTTGTGGTAATTTTAGTTTAAATATAAATTATATTCCTAATTATACTGCTTAATTTCTAAACATCTTGCGATCAGTTATTTGTTATTGTATAAACGCTTGTCCTACTACAGGTATAGATTGTTCTGGGCAGTGCTATTACCAATAATACTCGGAGTAATATTAATTCTAATCTAAAACATAATTTTAAATTCTCTAATCTTGTCGTTTATTAGTCTCCGCAATTATAAATTTGAAACTGCAAGATCTTATCATTTATCTTTCTACTACAGATTGGCCATTCTGTTTGAAGTTTAACAAAAACAGTTTTGGTGCTTTCAATGACAGCCTATAAAATTATTTAATTCTTATATTATTCTAAAAACTGTTAGCACGAAATATTACAGTGGAAATTCCAGAAAATGGAGCAATAAAAATGGTGTACAGATGACTTGAGAAAACTTAAAGATTGTTTATTCTGAGCACGTTCAATAAACGTGGACATCATTTTATAATGTTAATAAAAAGGAACTTTTTAAATTGTGCAAATCTGCGAAGAGTGGGTACAGGCAAGCTAAGTTCCAATACTGTGTTTCATATAATAATAATTCTGAGAAAAAGTGTAAGGCAGCCTGGGAAATTACTAATTCTACAAGATTGTGTAATCTCAACGATAAATCAGCTGATTTTCATCCTAATGACTCAACAACTTTTACAGGAATTTTGGTAATAATTTGCTCAATGATTTTGGGTTTTCGAATAATATGCTGTATTTCTACTGGATAGTTTGAAAGCGTGATATTCTTAACCGGAAACCTGTTCCTTGGGCAAAATTCCTGCAATAATTACTAAACTGATAAATTCTGAATTTAAGTATATTTATGAATTTTATGAAAGAAATAATTCACTACATTATTAATCATTTAAAATTTTGTGTTTTTGACTCTTTTTATTACTATTTTCCCCAGTCCTCAAGTATCATATGGAGGTTCCAGTTTTTAAGAATGTGCCAGTGTTTTATAAAATAGTATAGACTCGTATGAAGTCTCAATTAAGTTTTTTATTTATTTATTTACTGTCGGAAAGCTAAAACTACGTTTCTAATTGTCGGTAAGAAAATATATAGACAGTTGATGTGGCGAAAACAGCTATTTCCGTAATTACAACAGGCTTTGAGGATCACCATGGTACTCGGCGATCTTGTGCGACTTAAATAAAGCTTTTAATTGCATTTCTCATGAAGCTCTCATAAACAAACTTAGTTATACTTACTTTTTTTGTTATTATATAAATTAATTATACTTTTAATAGACCTTAGCCTGGTCTAGGGCAAGTTTTTAATATAGAGTCAACTGAAAAATTCAACGCCACAGCCGTGCGGGAGAACCGTGTTCAAATCCCGGCTGTAGCGTTGAATTTTTCAGTTGACTCTATATTAAAAACTTCGTTAGTTGATCCAACTGATCTGTCTTTGAGTTTATGTTCTATTTATTTGCCAAATCGTTATCTAGCTATTTATTATCAGACACATTATACCATTTTCTTCATATTAACAAAGGAATACCACAAGGATCGGTTTTGGGCGCATTAGTATATAATAATGATTAGTTACTTACCATAAAATCTTGGATGCGACTATATTTTATTTCCTCATGATGCTACAGATGGCCAGGGTTATAATGAGGCTGTGGATTGGTTTAAAGTTAATGGTTTAAATGTGAATACTAATAAAACTCAGCATTTATACCCTTTTCGTTGAATCATAATTCTGTCACTCTAAGCACTGTTAAAGACTAGGAATTACAATGTTGGATTAACGTGGGAACCTCATTTGGATTACATTTGTATCAGATCTCATGTATTTATTCGGGCGTATGAAATGTATGGCACATAAGAGGTATATTAGAGATACATATTTTGCCTTTTTCCAGTGTGTAATAACTCTTTATGGTATTCATATCTAGGAAATTGTGGTATATACAAATAATTATTCAAAAAAGGCCTATCTATATTCTACGTGTCTCGTCATGGGATTTCATTGTAGACCACTATTCACTAAGAAGGTATACTTACAGTTGGTAATATGTTTGTCTTTATTTGTTTCCATAAAATTAAGACCAACTTAAACGATTATTTTACTAAAGCCAATGACTTAATTATTTAACTCGAAATAATTTCCAATTAGGAGCTCAACAAACAAGACTTAAACTTCACAGAAAATGGTTCAATGTACTTGACGTCTACATGTTTAATAAACTGACTGCGGATTCTCACCATGATATCTTAGTAACGTTAAGATTATTCAACGTTATTTATAATTAACAGTCCTTATTATAATATAACAGAAGGTTTTATTAATATACTATATACGTATTTATTATGATTATTATTTGTTCGTTGTTTGTATTTTTATGTGTATGCTTCTGTATCGCCTATATTTTAACAACTGCCTACCATACCTCCATATATTTTGAAATCTACAGAAATTGAATTGAATAAAATACCTGAAAATGCTCAGAGGTTGGTTAAAAGCTTTTAGTTTCCCCCGTTTTTGGAGGAGAATAGTGCTGTTGGACGCAATAATTTTAAACACAGTTTTAATAGCGGATTTTCAAACGCCGAAACGAAGTAACACATTTTCAAAGCAGGGGTCTGGTGGTCCTGGTAAGAAGAATCGGATGATGTTTCCTGACACAGCTTTTGCATTTGAGAAACTTGCTTTCGGCTTACGGAAATAGGTAGCATCTGCTTTGTTTCCATTTGGTGTGCTGACACACATTAGGAAACTGATTCAGCTGCAATGTCTTTAAAGAGGATGCCCGCGGGAGACTAATACTGCGGTAAAGCGTATTAAGGATAATCTGGCCGTCCAAGTGCAAAATTGAGATACATTCTCTCTCACCTGTCTCTGTATATGAATTCTGTTACTGATCTCGGGAAAGCCTAATTGCAATTTAAATTGGAAGACGAGATTCAGCTGGGCTAAGTCTATTTTGGATTAACTATTCATTAAAACGTAAAAATGCCTCATATAAGAAACCATTAATACACATGTTCGTGATGTGCTATTCGTATTATCATGAAATGATACTCGGTTTATAACACAACTGAGAACTGACTCTTAGACTTCAACAACGTTCAACGTTAATAACGTGTATGTATGTACAGGCTGTTTCAAAAACAGAGGGCATAACTTCAGGTATGCATTCCTAATATGTAGACAATAAAAAAGTACATTACAACATGTGTCCGGAAATGCCTGGTTTCTAAGTTATGGCCTTCAAAACAGTGATATTCACCGAAACCTATTTCTTACCGTAGGTAGCTTTATCTACAGAAGATGTTCAAAGTGGCCATCCCCTGCTTGAATGCACGCCTCACATCTACGTCTCATGGCCGTGCGAACATGACCCCAAGTTGCGAATTTCCTGCCACAATTCAATTCTGAAGGGATTCCATGTCAGGCACCGGAGACGAATACGCCATGCTTTTAAATGGCCACACGTAGAAATCGACAGGGTTCAAATATAGTGAGCATGGTGACCAAGAAATTGGGCCACCTCTACCTATCCATCGACATGAAGTCTTCGATCCAAGTACCGGCGAGCGGTACGACGAAGTGTACAGGAGCGCCATCATGTAAGAAGTGAGTTTGTTGACGAATGCTCAGGGAGTGTCTTCATACACGTGAAGTGCGGTGGTTTGTGTACGCCTGTCGTAAGTCTGTTTGCATGTACGTGGGGCCCAACTAACCGATCACCAATGACACCGACCCACATGTTGAGACTGAACCACACTTGGTGATGAGATGGAATGATTGCATGTGGGTTTGCATATGCCCACACATGCTGATTGTGTACTTAATGTGTGAATGATACTAAGGACGGAAAGTTCGGATTTGTAGAACATGCGGCGATCACCTCCTCATCCGTTGCTGTAGCTTACCTTGATGCTTCTCCCGTGGCTTCCAGAAGTTCTCAGCGTGTTGGTTCTTCAATTTATCCTCGGCTAGCTGCAGTAATTTTCCTTAAATTATATGGGAGCATGGACTTATCCTCGGTAAAGGAAAACGTAGATCTCGGGTGGTGATATAGGAAGACATAGACTTGCTTTGTTTATGAAAAGATGACACTGCCGTTTCTTTTTATTTAATTAACACTCGTAGTATACAAAACTGGTATTGCCGCTGTAAAATACTGTCCACCGCTGTTAAACTATGGCGTGGATATGGCACGAAATATAACTATTCTTATTGTCGCTTTCAGAGTAGCGGATCTTAGGTGTGTTGCTAAAACTATTTTGATTCCCTGTTTTGGCGCGATATCTCACACATCCTGCAGCATCTCTCCCTGACCACACATTACGAAAACTCTCGAATAAATTGCAATACTAAGCTGACATTACAAAGCTGACTTGATTCCCTTCTTGGCGCGATATCTCACGCATCCTGCAGCATCTCTCCCTGACCACACATTACCAAAACTGTCCCGAAATTTTTCCAAACAGATTCATTTATAGTCTCAGGCTTCTGAGGCTGCTTCCTTTCCTATTGGTACTTTTTTAGCGCGACTCGACGCGTCTAACTATTTCGAATAAACTTCCAGGGATTTCATTGGTCCAATTTTAATATATATCGCGGCTTTTCCTACATTTACCGTTAAGGTTGTCTGTCTCACTCACTTGGTCACGGCGAATTATCAAATAATGGGACAAAGGCTCTACACCCTCGCTGTAGGAATAATAGCACGGCGACCGGAGAGAGGTAATAAAACTAGGTTTTCTGCCTTCGAAAGCACTATTCCTGTAGCTAAAACATTCCACCGTGGACAGTATTTTAACATAGCGCTTAAATTATTCACATTAAACCATTTATAACTCTACTAATATTAATAACCTAGATAGATACATAACGTTAAATCACCCTTCTTAAAATATACAAGCAGTATGAGAAAAAGATATTTACATAATACGATTTAACATCACTAAAAGTTAATTAATAAGTTATCTAGAATTACTGTTCTCGGGCCCGGCCTAGAGTTGCCGTTTCAAATTGCCCTGTTCTGGAAAAGAATAAATTTTTCAGCACTTGATACAATTTTCTTTTCCAGAATAATTCCTCTGATTATGGCCTTTGTAGGTTTGTTTTGTTGGCAGAGACCCTTCGCTATACCTGTTTCTTCACAAGGGTTCTGCCACACCAGTGGTGTTTATATTTGGGTCATTCACTCCACATTTGTTATGGTTGATCCCCTCTCACCATTTAAAAACAGGTTTCCGAGAGACATTCTTACACAATACATTTCGCGCACACGAATAACTTGTGGTGGAGAGAAATACGCTAATACCTAAATCAAGTTCTAAAATTAAATCTATTTACATACATATTGATACATAATTATTATGCATTTATTTATTTCTTTACCTCCTTATTTATCGGGTGTATTACCTTTACTATTTGTTCATAGGGTTGCTACCTCATTTCGAGTAAACTAACCTGACTATTTTCATTACATTCTTCACCCTTCTCATTCTCTAAACATTTGTACGGTTTGAGCAACTGTTTATGGTATCTCCCTACGATCTTGGAATTCTTTATTTCTTGTAACTCAAATGTAAATCACCCTGTATGGACCTTTAAATAAATTTTCCATTCTATGATACCTTTTTTTTTTATAATTAATAAAACTAATTTATATGTTTAAAGAAAACTGTCAGCATATTGCTAGCATACCAACCAATTAATAATTTACAAATATTGCTAAATATCAAAAAAAAATATAATAAATATTCTGACAATAAAAGCTGTTTCAACCTTAAGACAAACTTATTCAAGCAGAAAGAAACTGAAACATATTAATGGCAAAGGTGTTTCTTGTTCTTCTTCACTATCACTAATGAGCATTTAATACTCAAGTCTCTTTAGTAATGCAAAAAAAAAATGTTCTGCACAACTGCTTACGATAATTCATTAATTCACATGTGAAAGCTCTCCTTTCCAGGCACTGTAGAGTCAGGATCAATGATATTATGTCTTTCTTTTCTTTTTTTTTTTTTTTTTTTTATTTGAATGCTGGATTTTTTTTTTATACCCATACTAATTCTCCAAGTTCGATCAACCCTTTCTTTCGCTTCCTTGTTTTAAATTCCTGCTTTCTTTTCTGCGCCCTTTTTAACATTCTTTCAAAAGCTTTCTTTAACGTCTCTTCTCCCGTTAGTGTTTTCGGCTCTTTAGTTTCTAGTATCTGTAGTAATTTCCCTTCAAGTGTTTCTATTAGCTTCCCCTTCATCAGCTCAACTAATTTCCCCTCTACATTCTTATCTTGTTCACTTAAGTTTCTTTCTAAGTCCTTATTCTGCTTACTTAATTTCCCTTCGAAATCCTTTTTCTGTTCACTCAATTTTCTTTCTAAGTCCTTACTCTGCTCATTTACGATTCTTTCTAAGTCCTTACTCTGCTCGTTTGATTTCCCTTCTACATTCTTATCTTGTTCCCTTACGATTCTTTCTAAGTCCATATTATGCTCATTTGATTTCCCTTCTACATTCTTATCTTGTTCACTTACGATTCTTTCTAAGTCTTTACTCTGCCCTTCTACATTCTTATCTTGTTCACTTACGATTCTTTCTAAGTCTTTACTCTGCTCATTTGCGATTCTTTCTAAGTCCTTATTATGCTCATTTGATTTCCCTTCTAGATTCTTATCTGGTTCACTTACGATTCTTTCTAAGTCATTACTCTGCTTACTTACGACTCTTTCTAAGTCCTTATTATGCTCATTTGATTCACCTTCTACATTCTTATCTTGTCCACTTACGATTCTTTCTAAGCCCTTACTCTGCTTACTTACGATTCTTTCTACGTCCTTATTATGCCCATTTGATTCCCCTTCTAAATTCTTATCTAGTTGACTTCCGATTCTTTCTACGTTCTTACTATATTCACTTAAGATCTTACCCCGTTCATCTATTATGCTTTCTAACTTTTTACTATGTTCATTGAAGATCTTACCCCGTTCATCTATTATTGCGCTCAACTGTTGAAGCAATATTAGCAGCTGGTTTTGACCTGCGTCAATGACCTGCTTATTCGGTGATTGCCTTTCTAGCCTAACTTCTACTTCTGCTGCGCCCATATTTTCTCCATCTGTTGTTATGCTGACAATAGCCTCCCCATTCAATTCTTTCAAATCTTCCCTTGACCTACTCATGGTTCCGTTAGCCAGTTCTACCTCCCTAGTAATGACTTTACCCCCTCTCAATAACATGTGTTCACAAAACTGAGTCACTACTCTGCATGCCTTTTTGTTTGTTTTTGAATAAAAGTTCTAACCTGTATTTTTTTTTAATGTTAACTGATGCGTTCCGGGTTCGAATCCTGGTGAAGTTCTAGAAGCGATGTTCTCAGCTGTTTTGTTGTCCCACGTAGGTAGATTAGAAGTTCGCGTTGTAATTTTGTTCTGCTGTGCCCCTTTCCTCTGAAGATTCTTCGTCTATTCGTTGTTTTCTAGTCCTCCGTTTATGTTGGTCTTCCCTTCGAGCTGGTCTTCCCTTCGAGCTGGTCCTCCCTTCGAGCTCCACGTTATGGCGCCAGTTTGCGGCGATCACCTCCTCATCCGTTGCTGTAGCTTACCTTGATGCTTCTCCCGTGGCTTCCAGAAGTTCTCAGCGTGTTGGTTCTTCAATTTATCCTCGGCTAGCTGCAGTAATTTTCCTTAAATTATATGGGAGCATGGACTTATCCTCGGTAAAGGAAAACGTAGATCTCGGGTGGTGATATAGGAAGACATAGACTTGCTTTGTTTATGAAAAGATGACACTGCCGTTTCTTTTTATTTAATTAACACTCGTAGTATACAAAACTGGTATTGCCGCTGTAAAATACTGTCCACCGCTGTTAAACTATGGCGTGGATATGGCACGAAATATAACTATTCTTATTGTCGCTTTCAGAGTAGCGGATCTTAGGTGTGTTGCTAAAACTATTTTGATTCCCTGTTTTGGCGCGATATCTCACACATCCTGCAGCATCTCTCCCTGACCACACATTACGAAAACTCTCGAATAAATTGCAATACTAAGCTGACATTACAAAGCTGACTTGATTCCCTTCTTGGCGCGATATCTCACGCATCCTGCAGCATCTCTCCCTGACCACACATTACCAAAACTGTCCCGAAATTTTTCCAAACAGATTCATTTATAGTCTCAGGCTTCTGAGGCTGCTTCCTTTCCTATTGGTACTTTTTTAGCGCGACTCGACGCGTCTAACTATTTCGAATAAACTTCCAGGGATTTCATTGGTCCAATTTTAATATATATCGCGGCTTTTCCTACATTTACCGTTAAGGTTGTCTGTCTCACTCACTTGGTCACGGCGAATTATCAAATAATGGGACAAAGGCTCTACACCCTCGCTGTAGGAATAATAGCACGGCGACCGGAGAGAGGTAATAAAACTAGGTTTTCTGCCTTCGAAAGCACTATTCCTGTAGCTAAAACATTCCACCGTGGACAGTATTTTAACATAGCGCTTAAATTATTCACATTAAACCATTTATAACTCTACTAATATTAATAACCTAGATAGATACATAACGTTAAATCACCCTTCTTAAAATATACAAGCAGTATGAGAAAAAGATATTTACATAATACGATTTAACATCACTAAAAGTTAATTAATAAGTTATCTAGAATTACTGTTCTCGGGCCCGGCCTAGAGTTGCCGTTTCAAACATTGCTGCACGAACCACCGGCAAAACATCAATCGAGTAGAGTAATCTGCTTGTGACAGGGTCTGTACACGTTGCAAACGATAAGGATACAACTGTTGTTCTCACAACGTCTTCAGACAATGGTATGAGGAACATTCACTTGCAACGCTAACCTTCAGGCATTGATAGAAAGAGTCGTGTGCACAGAATCCAGAGTATCCTCCTCTACATTTAGAGTTGTAGATGTTGGTCGTCTTCTACACAAACCAGGAGATGTAAACTTCCCATGAGCGCACAGACGGCGATGGAGACGTCCAAATGTCTTCCGATCTGGACATCTTCGCTGTGGGTACCTCTCTTGCTACAAACGACGAGCCAGCGCAGCACTGCCTTCCACCTTACCATACATGAAGTACATTTCTGCCAGCTCCTAATTTGAGTACATGTCGCTCGGTCGAACGCCAAACACAACATTCAATGTACACTTGCCTCGGAACGAACTGTCAGATTGTTTTGTTAATATCTCCTGTCACGGCAACTGCCTGCGAGAATATCTGTGTTTTGAAGGCCGTAACTCAGAAACCAAGCATTTACGAACACATGTTGTAATAAACATTTTTATTGTCTGCATATGGGGAATGCATACCTGAATTTATGATCTCCATTTTTTAATATTCTGTATTGTGGGAAACATTCACGAGGGTGAAAATATACAAATGTCAGCAGTCATTCAAATAACAAAACGTTTCATTCCTGGTCTTACTTTTGGTATTAGTTGCTGAATGATGTCCTTGAAGCAATCACATTTTCACATACATTGCTGGAACAAAGGCTGTTATGGGGAATCCAACAACCTTGATAAAAACAACGATTTTATGTTTTTATTTACATGGAGGCTCTTTTTTCTGGAGTGACAATTAAGTTCACATGGAAGAATTCTTGTTCACTTTGGCTGAAGAAGTATATTGTTTTCATGGTGCCCGAGTTATACGTAATTCCCTGGGACTTTCTTATCTTCATTTCGGATGGTCTCTGAACGCACGAATGGCCTCTCCTTCACTGAATTGAAATATTCTTGATAATAATCCCATACGGATTATTGTCCTTCGAGTATCCTGGCCAATACTTGGAGTTTAGAACTTTAGTACATTTTGACAATTCCAAGTCCTCTTTGAGAGTAGCCTTTTCTGATAGCCTTGTTTTAACTGTCCTTAGAAAGAGAGTGGAGATATTAGTGTAATTTATTGCATTATCTTGTGCAAAGAGATGCCCTTAAAATGCAGAGCTCTACTTGCCTCAAGTATTTGCTGACAGTAGGCCTGGAATAGATTTGCGCTTCTCACAAACCTCAATATGACATGCAATCTTACTATGTGCTTCGTACATATCAATACTTCTAGCCTGCAACTCTAATCTAAGGTCATTTCTTGCAATGTATCACAAATTAGTCCTAGATGCAAAATGAATTCAAGAATCCTTCGGTACAGACCTTCATATATACACTATTCTTTTTTGTCTCTACCAATTTCTGTTTGACCCTTTTCAAAATAGAGACTAGGACTTCATAACCTTGCCAAATAGCCAAGACACTCCTTGAGTCGGATGCAAACCACCTTGTGGATAATATCCTACTGATTTTTAAAAGATGTAAATTCAGCACTGTTGCTGGAGACAACTTGTCTTGCACATTTTGGAGATGCACGATGCAAGTTATAGTATAACTTTTCCATGAAAATTATCAGGCGCTGATAACTCTAGCCTATGGCTAACACAATGCCATAAGATGATAGCAAGGAATCTGTCCTTGAAAAGTTTTGCAACTCCTTCTTGCATTACTGCCCACCATCACGTGTCACTGTAACTAATATTCTTTTACAATTTCAGTAGTAAATCCCAATAACTCCACAAACGAGATTACATTTTTAAATATATAATTTTCAATTACATGTAACTCGATTTAGACCCATTATTACCACCTCCAGTAAAATATTTACGGTTACTTTTGCTCACTTTACCATCAGTTTGATTTTACAATATACGGTTAAGACATTATGTGAGAGTAAAGTAGGTACCTCACAGTAGCATTGTCTTCCAGTAAACTCCTAGCTGGATGATGTTTTGAGGTTAAATTCACATACTAGTGCATGAAATGGCGGAAGGTAACTATTTTTATTTCTACGAAAGGATACTGATAGTGATGAACAGTTAGAGATATGTGTAAGAAAGTGTAAAATGATGAAAACGAGAACAAAGTATTACGAGTCTTTGGATGACAATTTCTTTTAAATCTTGGTCTGATATATGAACAAATTTCTACAGAAAGGCTGGTTCGCATTTCAGCATAATTATTATATTATTAGTAATATTAGTATTACTCCTATATATAACCCAACATTTTACCTGAATACTCATAAATAAACTTCATTTTCAGAAATAATGCGGTGTCATCAATGAATCAACTATTCTAATTCCACCAATTGAAAGCATGTTAATTGCATTTGGTGATTCCTTAGGTATCAGTACAGCAACAGCATCACAAATATGAAAAACGTTAGCATGATTATTGCAACATTAACCAAAGATTACATTAAGCTTCCAGAAACTTAAGAAGAAAGTGAAAAGAAAAACTTCAGCTTTTTTGCATAGCAAAAGTTCCTAAAGTTTTAGGCGCATTAGATTGTACCCATGAAAGAATTCTGTTGTCTGGAGGTGATGATACTGAAATGTTTAGGAACAGAAACGGCTATTTTTCTACAAATGTGCAAGTACTAGCAAATGGAGCATAGCCTAGAAAGGTCACCTACATGTTCTCATATTTATCATGAAGGTCCTTTATGGATCTTTTCGCAACATTCACTACTTCAAAATTTTCACTGATTTCATTCCGGGCTTTACTTTCTTCCTGCCATATAACAGCTTCTGATTTTTTATTTCCTATTATGTTACGTTTTTTCTCTACTATTTCCAGAAGGATTTCTTACTCCTTTAAAGATAAATGATTCATACTTTTCTTTTTCTCAGACACTATAAGTTCACAATAACAGCGAGAACAAAACACGTGCAATACAACTGCATTCTTGACTCTCAGCTTAACATTGAACAGTAACACAGCAGTGAGTGAAACATATGAGAAACATTTCTACCAACTCTACATGATTGTGTTAGCTAGTAGTAAATTTTAACCTGGAGATAATAAAAACCAAGAAATCTTTAGTAGAATTTTACTCCGAACGTAAATAAAACTGTCAGTTAACCTTTACTCCTACTTAGCTTACGGTGTAAAACAGGCCTAAGTGAATGAAAAGATTCACAGGTTTCTGCATATGTTTCTTGAATGTGAGTGCGGATATATACGAGTAATATTATATAAGGCAAGTTATATTACAGCTAATTTTGTCTAACTGTATAGAATTCCTCAAGAATAAGACAAGATTTGCTTTTTGAATTCATAAGGTTGTCATTTCATTGCGATGATTTGAATAGTTTATGATTTAAAATATTTATCGAGGCATTTTTTGAATACAAGGTCCTACTCACATTAATGCCATTCCATTATTTGAAATTTATTTTAGTTTAAAAATTATTGGATGGCTGATTACTTTTTGCCAACTTATAAGCAATACGAAAAGGTTTAATTGTAATTTCTTTCTCTCTTTCCATAACTTTAGACATATTGGTTAAAACTTTGCTCTTTTTTTCCTTCTTCGTATATTTTAGTTCCCTTTTTTAACCTATACTTTCTTTATTATCCAAATCACTTCCCTATCAATGCTAGCCGCTTTTAACGACTGTCAACGTAAGATGTGTTATCTCGCAGTTTATCCATTATTTCGATATTCGCACACTGTTCCTAAATGTCCAAGACTTCGCAACCTCACTTACCATCATAAAATAACAATCAATGTTTGTTTTTCACGAATTCATTCTTTACGATCAGGTCACGTGATTTGATAATTTGATTTCACATCGGAGAGCGAAGTGGTTTTCTCCGAGACCCTTACTATTTTCTGAAGTTGGGGATCTAAGTTCTTGTTACGAGACAAAATAATCTCAGTTTGATCAACACATGGATCCGTGTATTGTTTTGAACTGTCTTCAGAAATGTTGTGCTTATTGGCACAATAAAGTAGCTCGAAATCCTTTTCGTTTTGATCACTCACCACGCATTAGTCGGTCGGCATATGTAACTAGTCCACAACTTCTCCACGTGTTCATACACTTTGAAATTTAAATCTGTAATTACCCTAAATAAGCTTTTGGTGTCACTACAATTGCAGCATGAGAGAAGTAACAAATAACGATTTATTGTAATAAACTATGCTGCAACACAAAGGAAGATCGCAGATTAGGTACATGAATTACTAATCAAACCGGAAGGTAGAAACAAAAATAATAAATTTTGAATCAAGCATCAAACGATAGTGTATGCATCGTTCTCGAAATAATGAAGTGATATGAGATATCTCGCACTATTGCTAACTTAAACAACTGTAATGAAACGTATTTTAACGCCGGCATCTCAAACAATAATTCTATATCAGTAATTTTATGTATGAACTTTTTATTCTAAAAGTCTAAACAGAAATTACAAAGCAGTTTCCGAGACGTCGTTCCGGCGCGTTCCGCCAGAAAGAAAAATATATGCGCTCTGTAACACGGTTTGATTATGTGACACCGTTTTTCAAAGATTTGTGCCCGGTTTCAACTTAAGTTCTGCGCGAGCTGCCTCAATTAGCAACGCGACACTGTTCAAGATGAAATGTTTTTCCCCGAGCCGGTCACTCATTGCACGAATACTTTGATAGTTCCGCCAGTTCATGAAGTGAAGCACAGAAATCAGAATACTCTACAGACGTGTGGGAAATGTAGCACGAACTTTCCTTTGATGTGGCGCGGGGAAACCGAGCTACTCTCCGTACACTTTCATTGTTTGCAGGTGGTAAGGTCAGAGCCGAATTACAACATAGAATTATGTGAAAATAACAATAATCCATGTAGTTCTCTCGCATGTGGGGAGAGCAGGACATTGCACTTTGTCAGTTCTCTGCCAGATCTTCAATCTTGTATTTATGGCTACCTAAACATTCGCTCTAGATAACCCTTAGGATGATCACAATCAACCTACTGTCGCAGAACAAAGTTTTGTATATTCGTCGATCATGCAGATCTTTATTCTTGCTCGTTCACAATAGGATTAGACTCCTCTCTCAATTCTGTACGGATGATACAAGAGACTGCGGGAATATCAATTTAGAAGAGAAATAAACCGTTGTATTTGCAGGAACATAATTCTTTATTAAAGCATTTTCTTTATTGGCAAATAAATGTAATATTTGGAGTTGTGCCTCTTATTCATATTTCATGTGCATTAATAGTTTTTTATTACTAAGCGGAATGGCTCACGCGGTAACGTCTGTGGTCTGCATTCGTGAGGTCGTGGGTTAGATACCCGTGGTCGACCTTCCTGACCGATGGGCTTTTTCGGGGGTTCCCGGGTCGCTAGGCGAATACTGGGAACGATCACTTCATCCACCGAATTTTCTGTCCCTCCATTTCACTTCAGTTTTCATCCGCTTGGCCCCTTTCAGGGTTGTACGTTTCGAGGGAGGTCTCGGTGTGTGCCTGGTAGGGGAAAAGGATGCTCTGTGGAAACCTTCGTTCACCGGAGTGAGGGAGGTTCCGGGCCCCCCAAGGTGTGTGTGCGCCCACAGGGGGGAGAGGAGCCCGCTGCACCAATGCCCTCCGGGGAGTTTAAATCTGTAAATGGTAGGGACCCTGCCGTCTGTCTGTTGTGTTCATTGGTCCGGACGGCCTCTGTCTCCTCTCGCCTCACTCCTACCTCTCTGGGGCGCCCCATACTCCTACGCGTTGAATTTTAATTCTAATCCTAATATTTCTGATTAAAAGTTACCAAGAAAATAACAATAAAATGTATTAGTTTCAGCTGCCTGTATAATACATTTTTCGAAACAAAGCAAAAAAGCACTCTGTTGATGTATTCCTTGCTTTTCCAATATCTTTAGAGGCCTGGCAGAACTAATACTATTTCCATTATGGCTTATGCGTTACTCGTATTATAATGTAGTAGAGCAAAGGATCTCAACATCTGCTAGGATACATAAATAATTAACACCAGGCGAGGTGGCTAAAGCAGCAGCGAGTGTGGCTTGCATTTGGGAGATTACGGCTTCACACACTGGCCACTCCGGCTGGGGATATGAGTCGTAGTTCCCCTGTCTCAAAGTAAATACACTGTTGTAAAATATTCGATATCACGGTTCAAATTTCAACCTACAGAACAGAATAAAGTAGATCAAGAGACAGGAAGGTGATTGCAAAACTATGGGCATCCATCAAAAAATTACTCAAGCAGATTGTAGGAGGGCTAACAATAGCTATGCAAGTTGGTAAATAACACAGCTAAGGTCGCGAGTTCGGCATCACAATATGTGTATTTACAGCACTCACCCGATTATAAGGTCCACTTTCGGACTAAATCAAAGAAATTAAATGATACAGGAAAGTGAAACTGCATCTGAAGTCATCCGTAGGGCTCATACTGAATAATCTGAGTCAAAAAACTTAGCTATTCCTTCTTAAAATTAAGTACACTATGTGATCAAATGTATCCGAACACCCCCAAAAACATACGTTTTACATCTTAGGTGCATTATGCTACCACCTACTGCCTGGTACTCAATATCCGCGACTTCATTAGTCATTAGAGATCGTGAAACAGAAGAATGGAACGCTCCGTGGAACTCACGGACTTCGAACGTGGTCAGGTGATTGGGTGTCACTTGTGTCAGAAGTCTGTACGCGAGATTTCCACATCCCTAAACATCCCTAGGTCCACTGCTTCTGATGTGATAGTGAAGTGGAAACGTGAAGGGACATGTACAGCACAAAAGCGTACAGGCTGACCTTGTCTGTTGACTGACAGAGACCGCCGACATTTGAAGAGGATTGTAAAGAATAATAGGCAGACATCTATCCAGACCATCACACAGGAATTCCAAACTACATCAGGATCCATTCCAAGTACTATGACAGTTAGGCGTGAGGTGAGAAACCTTGGATTCCATGGTCGAGGGGCTGCTCTTAAGCCACACATCGCGCAGGTAAATGCCAAACGACGCCACGCTTGGTGTAAGGAGCGTCAACATTACACGATTGAACAGTGGCAAAACGTTGTGTGGAGTAACGAATCACGGTACACAATGTGGCGATCCGATGGCAGGGTGTGGGTATGGCGAATGTCCGGTGAACGTCATCTGCCAGCGTGTGTAGTGCCAACAGTGAAACTCGGAGGTGGTGGTGTCATGGTGTGGTCGTGTTTTTCCTGGAGGGGGCTTACACCCCTTGTTGTTTTGCGTGGCACGATCACAGCGCAGACCTACATTGATATTTTATGCACCTTCTTGCTTTCCACTGTTGAAGAGCAATTCGGGGATGGTGATTGCATCTTTCAACAGATCGAGCTCCTGTTCATACTGCACGGGCTGTGGCGGAGTGGTTACACGACAATAACATCCCTGTAATGGACTGGCCTGCACAGAGTCCTGACTTGAATCCCATAGAACACCTTTGGGATGTTTTGGAACGCCGACTTCGTGGCAGGCCTCACTGACCTACATCGATACTTCTCCTTAGTTCCGCAGTCCGTGAAGAATGGGCTGCCATTCCCCAAGAAACCTTCCAGCACCTGATTGAAAGTATGCTTGCGAGAGTGAACGCTGTCATCAAGGCTAAGGGTGGGCCAACACCATATTGACTTTCAGCATTACCGATGGAGAGAACCACGAACTTGTACATCATTTTCAGCCAGGTGTCCGGATACTTTTGATCACACTTCATATTAGGTATGTATATATTATTGAATAAATAAACTTCAGCAGTCACATGTGTGTGTGTTGTTTTTTGTACTATTAAATTTTAATTCACCTTTACCTCAATGAAAAGATGGCACAATAAATAGCAAATTCGTATATTTCTCTCAAGAAATAATTTTTTGCAAGTTGTGAAACAGAAAAGAAAAGATTTTGAAGACATTTTACTATAACTTACATTGGGAACTAAAGCACGAAATGAAAGGGCCTGCAAAGACACGATTAGCATTTATGTTATAGATTCGTATAATTCAACTTTTGATAATGTCACCCAAAAGAATAAAAACCCTAAGAGCTGAAATATTGGATACGGCTAGTTGCTTGATTATTACAGCATAAGTCTTTTAAAATTTTAGAAATATCAGATGCAAATATCCCTTACATATCCCTTACCCTTGATAGTTAAATTAACAGTATAACCGTTAAGTAACGGTATAAAATTCTAACCTTTCTAACTAAGGTAAACACCACAGGTCTGCGGAGCAGTATATCGCGGCCAGAGGATAGTTAATTCCAGCAGCTGATGACGCAGTCATTATGTTCTGTAGTGCATCCCTCAAAGGCCATTATCCCGGTTGAATGTTCTACACAATCTATGTATGATTTCCTGTTCCCATTTTATTGTTTTCACTAGTTTTGCGTTTGCTCGGTGCATTGTATTTGAACTGTGTTATTAATTTCTCTACTACCTATCTATTGTGGGGGGAAGTATTGCATTCCGCCCAAAAATTCGATACCGAGCTTCCCCGGGGAGCAAGGTTTTTGAGATTCCCTGAAAAGAGAATTAAAAAAGGACTTTATGTATGTATGTATGTATGTATGTATGTATGTATGTATGCATGTATGTATGTATGTATGCATGTATGTATGTATGTATGCATGTATGTATGTATGGATGTATGCATGTATGTATGTATGTATGTGTGTATGTATGTATGTATTTATGTATGTGTGTATGTGTGTGTTTGTAAACAGCATAATTCAAAAACTATGTGTCAGTTAAGTATCAAACTTGATATTAAGGATACGCTAGGAGCGGAAGGGGATCTAATAACTCGATCTACGCAGATCTCTTGTACCTAGACCCCTGATGGGATACTCTCGGAAGGGAGGGATGGATGAAGTGAGAGTAGACCAGGAGGCACAACAAACGAGGGCAGGGTCCCTACCGTTTGCAGATTTAAACTCCCCAGGTGGCAACTGTTGCGGCCGTCTCCCCTCCCCTCTGAGGGCTTACACATTCCCTGGGAAACCAAGGACTTGGAGATCGCTCTCCATTCCGTGGGACGAAGGTTTATTCAGAGCATCCTTTTCCCCTGCCATACACACTTGCAACCCTGAAAGATATCAAGCAAACGAAAGGTGAAGTGAAATGAGAATGGAGGTGAAATGGAGGGACAGGAAGTTAGGGAAATGTAATGATCCTTTCCAGCACTCGCCTAGCCACCAGGGGAAACCCCCGTAAAAAACCATGGGTCAGGAATGTCGGCCGCGGCAGCCATCCCGCTCGGAAACTTGGTATCTAACTTGTATTCGAAGGATGCGACATGGAGATTTTCAAGAAAATCCCCTCAGCCTAAACTACTCGTTACATACAAAAAATTAGTTCTTTCCTTTTCTCAAAAATGCCACTAACGATTTTAATTAATAATCTTTGTCATTTGAATGAAAAATAAAATGTATATGTGGAATTGTGTGTGAAGTCTTCTTCATTCCGACTGACTTCTGTATAACTGATTAACTGTAGGATTTAGACAAACTGTAACTACACAATAAATGTAGATCTCGTGAAAGCACACACATTATGTCACAAACGTTTTGTAAACTTAATCATTCCCGAGACATTTTCATTATTGGTTTGAATTTTAAAATACTTTATACTTTTTTATACTAATGCAACTTGCTACCTATATGTATATTTTTTTTTTCTTTTATGCAAAGAGGATAGAATTTCAAAGCCATTACATAGCGACATGCTTTCTAAACATCTGACTATCGCATTACTTACTACACTTTTGTATGCCTAATACGAAATGCCTAAATGTTTAATCTCGATGTTTATCTCGATTTACAAGAGATAGATGGATACAATAACAAGCTAGCCAAACTATGGTGTGAGGGTATGTCTCACATTCAAGAGGTGCCGAATTCGAATCTCAGTTGGGGTGAGTTACCTGGGCAGGATTATTCTTCCGGCGTTTCCCTTTAACCTGAGAAGTCGAATGTGGGGTAACTGTAACCTTTAGGGATCCCAGTTTCATTTGATCACCATTTCGTTCATTCAGCGTCCGATATAATCTACACGGTTAAGGGAGGTTACACTGTAAATAAAGGAGGAGAAGGACAACAACAACAAGCTTCCGTAATAACGGCGTAGAAAAATGTTTAGAGAAAGGCAAACGAATGCAACATTTAAGATTATGCTCGTGCGTGCGCATGCGTGCTTTAGGACCTCTGCGACAATCTCTAAGGAACCAT